>JAJHPC010000001.1:10380880-11831570 GCA_024447665.1 Juncus inflexus | reverse complement strand
AGTTGATAAATATGTTTCTCTCCCCTTGACCGAATCTGGATACCAGAACAAAAATTCAATTACACGTCTTTAATATGCGTACGACATGTGACACGTTCGTGTATTATTTCGGTAAATAGTTTATCAATTCAGTCAAATAGTTGGTCAAAATATGAAGATGGCAATAATTAGCCAATTCAACTATTTATGTGTATAATTATGCTTATTTTATGCAATGGAGATACAATAAATTAATAATTCAGTATATCAAAGCATATAAATATATGTTTTTCATTTAGAAATAATCAAGAAATATTATTATTTTACGAAACAATGTTTATTTTAGTTCAAAATCCAAAATATATATATCGTTGTTGATATTTTTTGTCTTAATATTTGTCAAACGGTAAGGTTTTTTATTTTAATGAATAAATTCTAACTCTCTAAATGATTTTTGTATTATACATGTGTAATATATATAAATATTGCAAGTACTTGAATTATTTGATTTTTTTTATATATAAAAGAATCTCAGTGAGACAATCGCCTCCTGACGCTTCAAAAAAAAAGAATTATTTGGTAAATTGGAAGATAACTGTACGGCTATTTGAACATCTCGGATGATTTTTTTTTTTTTTTTTTTTTTTTTGAAATATTTGAACCACTTACCAGGTAGATCGTCCGCCGTTGCTCTGCCATCATCGAGCCGAGCAAACGCAAACAACGCAAAGGCCACAGTCGCAGACTGGGGGAAGAATGCGGCGACCGGAATTCCGATTCTCTGCCCCATCTCCGGCGCCCAAGGCAATAATACATCGCTGACAATCAAGTCAACTCTCGGCTCCATCTGAGCAATCAGAGCCTCCACCGGCTCCGTCATTTTCGTATAAATGGCGTTAATGAAGGATGGGTATTCTGTCCCACGCACGTGCTCCGAAGGGAGGACGTTAGGGATCGTGCGGAGCCGATAAGACGGAGGAAGAGAAGAAGAAGAAGAAGAAGAAGAAGAAGAAGAAGAAGAAGAAGAAGAAGAGAGGAGACCGGACCACGTTTTCAGGCCCGATATAGTCCACCTTTTAGTATATATATATATATATATATATATATATATATATATATATATATATATATATATATATATATATATACACACACATAGGGAGTTTAGGTGTCTCCTTTTTTTGTCCAGAGCGAATCACCTGTCAACACGTTGCAAATTGGAGAAAAGTTTATATCAACTGAGTTCACATGAACCGTGAGTTAGTTTATATTTAGGTTGCAATTCATGCGGGATTTGACTTCTTCGAATTATGGATTGTTCGATTTTTGGGTAATTTGGGTTATGTGTCATTTGTGTTTTGAATTAGTTCGAATTCGAGTCATTTAAGATTTTAGGTCACTCAAATTCGGACCAGGACGGGGTGGTTTTACGCGTCAGATTTTATTAAATCTAGTTAAAATCAATATATTGTGATATTTATGATCTCAGTACTTGTCTTTTTTGTGTAGCGGATAAACTGTGTACATCGTTGTGAATATCATTTCATATAAAATAATTTCAAACGTCTCCTTCATCTTTAATCATGCAATTTATACATAAAACAGAAAAACTTATAAACTAGACTATACAACTAAATACTACATTACAATAAGAAATACAATTAACACAAAATTTAAGGACTACCAAATGTTATACACGTCCGAAGCGCTTAGGACTAGTCTAGCATTAAGAATTTGATATTATTATTTTCAAATTAAACAGGGTCGTATGTGAAAATAATCCCCCATTTTCTCTCATCACACGACTAAAACCTCGCCTTGCCATTCTTTTGGCTCTCTCGATCTCAATATCTCTCTCTCTTCTCTAACGAACACCGAAACAGATCCGGCGAACCGTTATTTCGCCGCTCTCTTAAAATGACGATTTTGCCCCTCATTCTGCTCCATATAACCTCCTCAATTCCTCTGCCTCCTCTCTCTCGTCAATTCGAAATCCTTCCTTCTGTCTCTGAAAATGAGTGCAGAAGGGAGGAGGGAAGACCCGCCCGACAAGATGAAGAATCCCGCCCCGCTCATTCTCATCCTTGTGCTCGGCGGAGCGGGAGCGGCGGCGGCTTATGTCTGGCGACGGTGGTATCTTCAGTCCAGTTAGTTTCTTTCTTTCTTTACTTATTTCATCTTCTTGTCGGAATTTGAATAATTTTGGTGAAATTGTATGGTTACTTTTGTGAAATTGATTGATCAGAGGAAAGAAAAGATGAAGAAGAAGCTGCTGATCGTGGTTTTGAACCGGCTGATGAAGAATCCAGCACCATTGAACAGCCTTCTGACATTGTAAGTTACTTAATACCTTCCTGTTCTTAATGTTTGAACTTCTTGATTGGTCCTCAACTGAATCTTTGAGTTCTTGATTTTACTTGTGTTACTCATTTAGTTATGTTTGAACTTCTTGATTGATTCTCAACTGAATCTTTGAGTTCTCTCTGCATCATCCGAAAATAAATAAAAACAAAAATCAAGGGAAATTTTACACTTGTGCCATTTTTACAAGGAAATGTCACGGATTAGGATATTAAATATGTTTCAGTAATTTGTAATACAGATAGGGGTCAGAATGTAAAAGATGATAGGAGCCGTTCATCGGTAAGTCACGTGCTGAATTTTAATTCAGTCCCTTGGCGAAAGATTGGTTTGTTTATTCACTTTAACCCCCGAATTGTTCTGAAAGATTGGTTCCATGTTTAAGCCCTTTTGTTATTTAAGCCCATTCTGCGTTGTTAATTGATTTCGGTGTTTCATTTTGTTAACCATATTTATTTTTCAGGCAAAGGATTCACATGAAAGCACTGCTAGTGCTACATTGGAAGCAGAATCTCAACATGATGAGTCTTCCGTTGTCGTCTCGTCTTCTAGATCTTCAGGCATTGATCAAGCTGAGGTAAACATAAATTTACTAGTTTAATTGACACTCTTTTTTCTGTATTAATTGAGAAGTTTAATTAATATAACAAACTCGTGATATGTCAAGTATCCTAAATAAGGAAAATTTGCCAGAAGGTCCTCTGCATTATGCCTAAATTGCCAATAAAAAAACTACATTGTTGCAAAAGTTGCGAAAAAAGTCCCTAGCGTTAAATACAATTTATCCCCTACTATTGAAATTCCCCTCGTGACTTCTTAAAAAAAAAGAAATTCCCCTTGTGAACATAATTTATCCCTTTGTTTTTTTGAAGGTGGAGAGTATATATAGAGAGCTCATGGATACTCCACCATCGCCACCACGACCAGCTCTGCTCCCTTCTCCTTCTCCTTCTTCTTCTTCTTCTTCTTCTTCTTCTTCTTCCTCTGCTTCTGTCGAGCCAGCAGCACTAGCAGTGGAGGCAGCACCTTCGCTCGGACGCACCCTGATGAAGCTGCGTCTCTTCAGTACGTTTGTTCTCCATCTCACGTTTTGTAAATGTAGATAATTAAAAACTATATTATGTGTCGGCATCAATTAAGTTGTTAATATTTCTAATTTGCCTTTGCAGACGCTGCAATGGGGTCTATAAGAAGGGAGACTGTTCCCACCCTTGCTCCTGCTCCTGCCCCTGTGCCACCTGCTGCTGCGGCCCCTGCTCCTGCTCAACCTGCCCCGGCTCCGACTCCAGTTGTTGCCCCACCTGCTGTCTTGGAGCCTGCTCCTGCCCCTGCACCTGCTGCTTCCCCAACACCTGCCCTGGTAGCTGCCCCGGCTCCGGTCCGCGCTCGCAAAGCAGGTGAAGCTCATTTAAGCAAGCATTTCAAAAGTATCTGAATTCAAAATCCTAACTATGTTTGTGTTGTTATGAACAGATGGAAGGGGGTACAGGCTACACCTGGGGGGAATCCCGTGGGGATGGAGGCGCTCCGACCTCATGCAAATCTACCGCCCATACGGCATCGTCGACGGAGAGGTACGTGCCTCTTCTTTTTCATAGACCATCTTCTAGTCATCTCCTCCATCTATTTCTTAGTAGACTCTCTTCTATTTATGTCGCTATTATGTAACAGGTGATCATGAGGGCGAAATTGTCGCTGGGGTACGCATTCATAACCATAAAGGAGGAGGAGGAGGCCGTGCGCTGCATCGCCGAGATGCACGGCCAGATTTTCGGCACCCGCAAAGTCTCCTGCAGGTGGGCTCGCTAGACAGGTAGGTATGTTATGTTTCTTCTTTTGCTTTGTCATTCATTCTAATTCAGTTTAATGCACTTTTTCAAAATTGTAGTGCATGAAGGAAAGAGGCATCAGGGATCTCATTGGAGCTCTGGACGATTTAGGCTACAAAAAATTTTGGAATAATGCGATCCTTGTTAAACTTTTTGCATATAAGGGTCAATAGTTTAGAAAGAATTTAACCAGTGACACACTGATTTGATCGGAATTTGGTGATTTTATTTGAATTGGTGTAATTAGCGTAATGGTTGCTTTGTTTATTATTTGCAACTCTAAAGAATTTTGATGCTTTGCATGTCGTGGTATAAGTAGTGTAATAATTTTGTCTATTTTTTCACTCCATTGAAGTTTGATGCTTTGCAGTTTCTCTCATTGGTATTATTACTGTGATGGTCGTTTTATCTTTTCTCTGCGAACCCAAATTATTATCTCATTCTCAAGATTTCAAACAGGCTTTGGTTAAATTATGATGGCACTCCATCAGGTCTAGAATTTCTCTCTAGCTTATTTCAAGTATGAATCTCTTCTATTATTGTTCTGTTTTAGAAAATTTTATATTTACAATATTTTTATGTGTTTTGGGCCATAAATGCTCCCTTTGCATATCTTACAGCAAACTTATGTTGATTATAAGTAAGAACTGGAACGTCAAATATTCAGTAATACTAAACAGACAATAGAATATAATTAGCAGAAACCTAAACTTCATGACGATAAGTTATTACCGACATCAAAATGATAATCCATACTTCCCACCTAATATAAGTTATAACCCTAAACTATATTTCCATTATCTTGTATAAATGAACTGCTCAGACATTTAATAAATTTACTCGCCATATTTCTATAATCACCTTCCCAATAAACACATTCCTTGAGCCGCATAAATTTCAGAAATTTCAGGAAACTCATCCTCAAAAGGAATAACAAACCTTTCTAAAAACACCTTCTCACTAGGAACAACAAAGGAATAAAAATCCCTATTTCCAGTTCGAATTCCTCTTTCTTTAAGCATTTTTCTCACGAAATTCCTAGGATTAAGTCGCCATTCCACACTGTACATGAGCAACACAGGCCTTTGCGCCACGTAAGATCTCTCACACTCAACTTCCTTCATCAAAAACTCAAGATTCGTTTCTATCTTCTCTTCGGAGTGAACCAAAATCTTGGGCTCCTTTCTTATCATGCAAGGAATCTCTGTTTTAGAAAACCCAATTCTCTCGAAAAACTTCAATTTTTCATCAATTTTAGCTTGTTTTAGGCAACTTGTAACCATTAAGGCACGGTAAAACAAGCCGGATTGACAGCTCAGTCCTAATTTTTCGGCTCTTTGAGCAATGGACTTTACTTCGTCAGGATTTGAGGTGATCAGTCTGGAAGAGCTCATCAAAAGCTGCACGAGTTTGTTGCCGGACAAGTTGCAATCTTTCTTAAGGAAATAGAGATTTGGGCAAATTACTTTCGCTAAGCTGTACTTAAAGATGAAAGTGTTTCTCTTTATTACTCTAAGAGCCTGATCAACGGTGCCAAACACTGACAAGAGGATCTTAATGCGGTCCGGCAGATCAACTTGTCTGAAGGAGCTCGGTGCGAGAACCAAAAGCAGAGATAAATTAGATTGCGAAAAACCCATTTTCTTTAACATGGTTAAATTGGGTCTTAGTGTTTTTTCCACATTTGCACATAACAGCTTCGGATCGGCGGAAATGATAGATCTGATGTTGGGTTGATTCAGGCCGATTTCTTTCAGGAATCGAAGGACTGAGCCAGGTTTTGCGGCGGAAGTAAGGTGGGATAAGGGAATGGAGGCTTTGATTGCTTTCTCGGTTGACATACCGCATGCGTTCATGAGGTATTGTGTGATGAAATTGGGGGAAGGAGGTAGAGGTTCGCTTTCATTTTCGGTGGAATTGAAGGGTATGAAAGGAGAAGTTGTGTTGAGAAGACATTGTTGATCGAGTGGGGAAGAAGAAGAAGAAGAAGAAGATGATCGGAGAGGTTTACTCGCCATTTTTCCTCAGATCAGATGACTGAGAAATAAGAAAGAAAGAAAGAAAGAAAATAATGGGGGACTAAATTTGAGGGTTTTGGGAGGGTTTTGGAGCTCTTCGGTATTGAAAACTTAATTTGGGCCTTTTTCAGAATGAACATGACCTTTCAAACAATTTACTTTTTTAAATCGTGCTCTCTTCTGTCCGTCTCAAGGTCTTGTTTGTTGTAAGTGAAAATATCTGGGCCGAATAACAAATTTATAAAGTGTTTGGGCTTTGTGTGATAAGCGTAAGCCTAGTAGTGTGCATGGCTTAGAAAGACCTGGGCCTGTAATGTGCAATTAAGCAATAACTTAAACTTTTTCCAAATTTAATTGACAGTAGTATTTTGTTTCATTCTTTTGACTTGATAGTTCATACTAAGACAACCAATAAAAATATGTTTATTATCATAAATATAATTAACATGGTTTACTACTAACAGATAAATACAAACCAAAAGAAAAAAGATACCATCAAATTATTCCACAGTAAATAGTAAATACAAAAAACAGAAAACAAGCAAAGAAACCCCCCCCCCAAAGTGCAAGTTCCAACAAGCTTATAAATCACAAGGTTCCAAGCAAGCCGATTAACAGTACAAAGTTCTGACTTGTGAGATGTGTGAGTAGGGCTCACATGATGAAGAGAATTGAAGGACCACTTAAACCCTAATCAATCATGATCCATCCACAGGTCCCCCACTGCACCGCACCACATCACATTGCGAGATTCAGACTCTCACTCTCACTCTCACAGCTCAGCCTCGCTCAGTGAATAATTTACTGCCCCTGTTTCCAGATCCATCCCATCTTTCTTTCTGCTTCTTCTCCTCCATTTTGATTTGAACCCTACCAACATACACAACGCGCATTTTGTTGTGGAATATTGGAATGATGTGTATATCTGAAAATAGGTATAAGTTCAGAAATCTATTTTGATGTTTGATATGAGGTTTTGATATGTATGGAGAATAATGTAAGAGTGAAAAGTGGCCATTTCATTTTATTACAGTAATACTAAATAAAATGCAGAAGTTCAGTAACGGAAGAAAGAGTAATATACATTTTTTGTTTTCATTTTGAACGAAGAGAAAAATAAATTTTACTTGTGCCAACATTACATCTCATCTATAGAATAGTTATACCACTATTTCAATAATTTTTTCTGCACTTCACGTATGTTCGGACGTAATTAGATAATTTATTCCACTATATTCCACCATTGCGGAATGGCCCCAAAACAACAATGCTAGAATCAGTGAATATGAATCGCAATAAAGGCAGAATAATTAAGTCGTTGATGATAATAATTGAAAGAATATTCTTCATTAACCACATATACATTAGTAACATTAATTTAGCTACGATAATTACTTGCATTCACATCCCGCCCAAATATGTTAATAGCCTGAAAAATAAATTTTCCACTTGTGAAGAATGAAACAAGGAGTCAAATGGAAATATCCATTATAACAACAAAAGGGAGAAACGAAACCACTCTAAATATAAATCGTACTGCCCATTCTGTTACACTCGAAAGGCAGGAGACAATGGTACCACATTTACACAGAAGCCAAAACAGATCCAATTAAATGGGTCCCTACAAAACCCTAAACCCACACCTTACTGTCTCCCTTCTTTTAAACAGTAATAACACCACACAACACTCACTCGCCCACCTTTCTGAATCAATCCTATCCAAAACAAAAAAAATCTTCAATTCAGTTCACATGATCCTCATGAACCCACTCCAAACTAACAAACACACCCACAGAATAAAAATAAAAATAAAAACACCAACAAAAGTACTTTTTACATTGCCACCCCTCGATTAGTCGGTATTTTGCATAGCCTCGCCAAACTTGATAAAAAGCTGAGTATCAGAAGAACAACTCGCTGACGTGGTGCATGCAAGACTCCCATTGTTTCTCAAATTATTATACTCATCAACATAAGGTAAGTTTTGAGGCGGGCCCACTTGTGGTTGCTTAGTCGGCGTGACAGGTTGGACAAGGCAGTCTAAAACTCGTGCCACCTCATGCATTGTTGGCCGATCCGACGGCTGACGTTTAGTGCATAATAACGCGAGTTGAAAGACTCTTTTTACTTCGTTTAAATCTTTGCATGTGGAGTTTATGTCAGGATCCACCATTTCCATTACGGCATTATTTGCCGCCTTGGATAAAATCTATTATTTGAAAAAAAGGTTGACTTAATTATTATTTTATTTTTTTGTCAATAAAGAAATTATTTTTTGATGAGTTCCGAGATTTTATTCATGAGTCTATGATGGTATGATTGGAGTTACCTACATGACCATACATTATTGAGATAAAAAAGGGGACATGGGCAGGCTTTTTGAGACAGTTGTCACATTATAGGTGTCCTTTTTAGAGAGAGAGAAAGAGAGACAGAGAGAGGATAGGATTTCCCACATGATGGGTTTCAGGTTATGGGCCCTTGTATAGATTTGAGATGCCCATTATTAGGAGTTCAAAAGTTTAATCATACTGTTTTAACCTACACATTAAATTTTGTTTAAAACAAAATATCTTAAAACTTAAGTTAGATGTACTATTCATCATAGAAAAAAGGGACAACCGCACCAATAGTCCACATACTTTAATTAGATTGCAATTTAGTCCTCGAGGGGCCAAAAAGTTTAAATCAACAGTACAATGACCGAACTGCAATCTAATAAAAGTACAAAACTTACACCGCACTTTCTAACAAAAAAAAAAAAAAAAACATACCAAGTGATGCAAGTTGGACTCATTATCCACAGGTTTCCTTCCTGTCAACAACTCAAGCAAAACGACCCCATAGCTATACACATCACTCTTCTCATTCAACCTGCTCGTCCTCGCGTACTCCGGATCAATATATCCAATAGTCCCCATGACGTAAGTGCTCGTATGCGTTTTAGAAACGCAAAGACTCTTGGCGATGCCAAAGTCGGTGAGGTGCGCCTCGTAGTCGTTGTCGAGCAGGATGTTGGACGACTTCACGTCTCGGTGGATTATCCGAGGCGAGCAGTCGTGGTGCAGGTACGCCAGCCCGTTGGCCGCGCCGAGCGCGATTCGCAGCCGCTCGGTCCAGTCTAGTTTCTTCTTTTTTGATGGACCTGGGTGTGAAATAAAATATGATGATTTTGATGTGAATGTGTAGACCTGTAGTTTAGTTTATTTTAAAAGTAGAGGGATGGATGTAAATGTGTAGATGTGTAGTTAGTTTATTTTTAAAGTAGAGGGATGGATGAAATCGTGTAGATGTGCAGTTAGTTTTAAAATTAGAGGGATGGAAGTAAATGTGTAGATGTGTAGCTTGTTTTAAAAGTAGAGGGAATTTTTGGGGAAATTTTGATGTGTAATTTGATGGGGATGTGTAATTTTAAAAGTAGAGTTTACATGAATAGGGGGTGTGGGTAGAGTTTGGAGGGGTAATGATTGATTGATGGGGTGCTAGTTAGATTGAGATAGCTTTTTGTATGATTAGGACATTGCGTATCCAAATAAACTATTGTTATTAAATAAAGTGGACTTTCTGATAAAAGGGGGCAAGTTGTGGTTTAATAGTATTTTAGTTATGTGAGATACCATGTAAAACTATACTGATGTGTGAAATATAAAATATTTTGGTGGACTTGCAAAAAAAAGTGACAACATGCATTCTATTCAGGCATGTGTATATAATATGACGAGACAAATATAAAATATAAATATTTCGTACGTACCGTGTAAAATATCCCAAAGGCTACCATTTTCCATGTAATCATAAAACAGCAAGTTACCAACCGGCGAAAGCGAATAACCTTGCAAGGAAACCAAATTACGGTGTTTTATACTTCCCACAGTTTCAAGTTCGGTTTCAAATTCCTTGAGACTCGAAGAGTAATGCGCGTAGAGTCTTTTCACTGCAACCGGTTTGCAGTTTTTCAATACGCATTTGTACACGGTGCTTGAGGCTCCGTATCCGATTATGTATTTCTCGCTTAGGTTCTCAGTCATTCGCATTATGTCTTCATACACGTGGAGGGCCATGTTCATGTGGAGTATTACCAACTTTGGAGAGATGTTATTAACTGCATAGAAAGTATGTAATTATTTTATCATTATATAATGTTGGTATAAGCATATCAAAAAAAAAGATTTACCTGGTTTGGTAATGGAAATGTCTTTAATGATTGGTGGATTGTGGGGGCGGCAGACTGCAATTAATATCAATAAGAGAAGGAGTAGTGCACCAAGTGCAATTCCAAGTATTGCTGCTTTTGAAATTATGGCTACATTTTTTGAAAAATAAAAATGTCATTATATTTTGTAGAAGAAATACAGAAATAAGATTGTAAGATCAAAAAAGAATGAAACTAAGATTACGTTTTTGTGGGGCGTGAGATGAACCGCAAGAGCTAATCCAATATCCACAAAGACCAGGATTTCCCAAAAAACTAAAAACAAAAAAGTAAAATAAAACTATAGTTATGAAATTTAAGATTAATAAAATGAAATTATGTGAATAAAATGAAGATAGATAATTTACCTGTCGGGGGCAAAGCGCGAGAAGTTATTGTCAGTAGGAATCATGCCAACTAAATTATTGAAAGAAACATTTCTGTTTCAAGAAAAACAATTAATTAGTATAATATATGGTGAAACAATAACTAAGAGATTTTCTAAAATATAAATAATAACTTACAGAGCAGAGAGACTGTAGCAGTTTGTAAGAGACGTGATTTCACCAGATAAGTTGTTACTTTCCAAATTTCTAAAAATAAAAAGATGTTTTTAGAAATTCTTAATTAAATAAATCTTACATTTGGTTAATCTAATATTAAATGATGTAACTTACAGTAAGCCAAGATTCTGAAGGAGTCCAAGTTCTTGTGGAATAATGCTAGAAAGACGATTATATGACAAATCACTACAAAAAAATAAAACAAAATTAATAAATTTTAATTTTAAGATAAATAATTAATATAGAAATTAAATTATAGTATTACATTTCCATGATGCTCCTCAAATTTCCGAATTCAGGAGGAATGTATCCAACAAGTCCATTGTGGCTAAAATTTCTACACAAATATTAAAAAGATAATACATTAGTAAATAAATAAATAGCAATTAAATAGCAACACATAATAGGAAAATAAAATATATTATTGAATATGAAACATACAGTTTTAAGAGATGTTCAAGACCACCGATTGAAGAAGGAATTGGCCCGATAATCTTGTTACTAGATATATCCCTAAATAGATTATAAATATATTATTTTAATTAATTGAATGTTTGAAGACGTATATGACAAAAAATATTTCAACAGAAATAAATGTGCTTACAAGGTGTCTAAATTGTTTATTTTCGAAAGTTCGATGGGAATTGGTCCATATATATTATTTGACGAAAGATTCCTGTTAAAAAAACAAAAATTAGTTAATCCAAAACTATTAATCCAAAATTAGAAAATAAAAATGTATTTTATATGTATAAAACATACAAATACGTCATGCTGTCAAGGTTCTTAAACGAGCGTGGTATGGTCCCATTCAACTTATTTCCATGTGCATTACTGTAAACAGAAAAAATATAAAATAAAAAATACAAATATAAAATGAAGAATAAAAAAAATTATAACTTACAAGCTATTAAGACTAACGCACGAGCTTAGATTATCAGGAATCGGCCCTTCAAGATAATTATTTGCAAGATTCCTATTTAATACAAGAAAGAGATTAATTATCATATATCTTAATATGAAAAAAATGAATTGTATAAAAATTAAGAAAATATATATTTATTGAAATGTATTAAACATACAAGTCAAATAACTCGGTCAGTTTTCCAAGTTCAGGAGGGATAAATCCGGTAAGTTGATTTTCATTAAGCTCTCTGCATTAATATTTATAAATTAATTATAATTTTAATCCAATAAATCAATATTATTTCTCAAAGAAAATAACAATAAAATTTTAATTCTTACAAATAATTAAGTCTCGACATGTTTCCAAGCTCTGGCGGAATCGAACCACTCAATTTATTGCTTTGCAAATATCTGTTTTTCCAATTTATAACATTTTGTTTAAAATAAATGTTACATTGTAAAAATCATATTAATTAGTAACTAAATCAAAACTTACAATTTTTCTGTGTAGGATAAGTTGCCCAATATGGATGGAATTGAACCTGATAGTTGGTTGCAACTCAAATCCCTATGAAACATAGAAGAAAATTAGAATTTATTTAATTTCATTTGGGAATTCTACAAAAATATAAGATAAATCTAATTTTAGAGAACTCACAGCACAGTGAGAGCTTGCATCAGTCCAATTACAGGTGGAATCCGACCGACAAATTTGTTACCTTGCAATGATCTGAAATTAAATAAACAAATTAGAAAAACAATTATTAAAAAAAATTGAAAACAAATTGAAGGGTGAAAACGATAAAATGTCATACAATGTAGCGACTTGCAAGAAACCGATATTGTATGGAATTTCACCAGTGAGTTGATTATACGACAAATCCCTATAAATAAAATATTAATCCATATTCAAAATATAACGAAATATGTAGAAAAATAAATAAATAAAAGTTCTAGCTTATCATTTTTATAACAAAAAATATACTTACAAGACTTGGAAACCAGTACAGTTTCCGATACTTTGAGGTATCGTACCAGTCAAGCTGTTGTTTTTCACGTCACTGTAAAAAAAGGATAATAATTATCATTAAATGAAATCATTCATAAATGTATTTAACTTTTGAATTTCCAAGATGAAAAAAAATACTAAAATAAAGTTCGGAGAATTGCAACTTACAAGTACCAAAGCCCGGTTAGTTGGCACATGTCTGGCGAAAGAGATCCTTCCAAATTATTCCCTCTTAAACCCCTTTTAAATTTTGAAATTACTAAATTAGTATTTCAAAGAATTCAAATTAAAAATAACGACATAAATGTTTGAGATTTAAAGAAAGCTGTTACAAGTATTGTAAAACTTCATTCCAGTAAATAAGCCTTGGAATTTCACCACTTAATTTGTTTTGTGCCAAGTCCCTGCAATAAAAATGTAGGAATTAGTTTATGCATTAAAACCCGCAAAAGTTTAGTATTGAATTATAGTGTTAAAAAGTAATCAACTTACAATAATTTCAAATTCGGCAATTGAGATAGTGTGGAAGGAATGGGCCCAATAAGTTGGTTATTCTTCAGTATCCTAAAAAATGACAAATAAAGTTTGTTGGTTTATAAGAAATAAACAACAAAAAGTAATAATTGAACACTTCAATTTTTTAAAATGAAAAACTAACAGAGTCTCCAGTTGCTTCAGCTTAGAAATCGAGAAAGGTATGTCTCCATAAATATTGTTGAACGATAAGTCACTTGAGAGAAATAAAAGAAAATAATTTTATAAGAAAATAATTTTCGAGTCCTAAAAATATGAAATAAACAGATTAAAAGGATTTTTACAGTGTTTTAAGAGCTGAGCAATCACCAATTTCATCTGGGATCTGACCAGTTAAACCATTATATTTCAAATCACTGCAGAAAAAGTAATAAAATAAGTTAGAAAAATTTAGAACTGATTAAACTACAAAAAATAAACTTCTGAATAGAAAGAATGTATACATGGAAACAAGGCTTTTCAAGCTTCCAATTGCTGGGGAAAGTTCTCCATTCAGATTCAAACCCGACAAATTTCTACATATAAAAAAAATCAAATGTTGAAAAAATATAAAAAACATTTAACAAAAGAAAACAAAATAAGAGAGAGAAACTCACAATGCAGAAACAGCAAAGGTGACATTATCACAAATTACCCCTCTCCAAGAGCAAAAATCTGAAGAAGATTCCCTCCAATCAGACAGAATGTTATCCACATTTCGAAATGATTTTTTAATTTCCAGCAAAGTCGCTCCTAAATTAAAAACAAATGCAAAAAATCATGGGTTTTGACGAAGGATTAAAAAAACAGAGAATCTAATAGTAAGATATTCGAAGCAGGAGAAGCAGAAGGAGAAGGTCATTAATTAATTAATAAGAAGGAATTAGATTAAGAAAAGACAGCGATTAAAATAGTGGAGACAAGATACTACAGTGACAAAAAGGCAGGAACTTTTCAACCACTACAATAATAACGTGAGCTAATCATCTCTCTCTCTCCCAACAGAGTTCAGCATTAAAAAATTAGAGAAATCTACAGGTGTTAATCTTCTTTTTGAACAATAGTACTCATTAAAAATTAAAAAATCGTGATCTTCTAAAAGCCTACTCATTTTTCGGTTATTAACACCTCACTAGCTCTCACCTGAACTGTAGTAAGTTAGAAACCCAAATGCATATAACAAAATGCCCTAAAATCAAAATGTTGAAACAACAGATTGCAAGTTTGAGAGAAAAATACTCTGAAAGAGACTCAATGTGGAGAAAAACCGTGAAATGAGTTTAGATTTGCTACAAACGATTGCAACTTCGACAAAATAAAGCTTGAAAACAGTTCAAAAATCATCCCAACAAAGAAATCCCAACCAAAATATGATTCTTTCCCTCGAAAACAAGCCTTGTCCCATTTATTTCCAAATGGGAGTCTCTATTACACACAAACAAGTAAAGCTCGCCACATTGGTGGGTGAAACTTACCATCGTTGGATTCAGCGGCGGAAGAGAGACAGCCGAGGCCGGCGGCGAGCAAAACCAGCGAGAGAAGAGCTCTAGAGAAGAACCCAGCTGCCATGGTGAAGGAAGAAACGCAGCGCTTCAATGAAAATGGTTGGGATTCAAACCCCCATCCAATGCAACGCAGTAGAAGAGGAGGTCTCTCCGGTCCTTCCCTAGAATGCCGTAGACATAGACAACTGATAGTGAAGGACAATGAGAGAGAGGGAGAGGGAGAGAGAGAGAGAGAGATGGAGAGCTCGTTTCTCAGTGCAATGGCTAATGGCTAGAGAGAGATAGAGAGGATTCCGAAGGCGCTGCGTGACTTGTCACATCAAAATGGCAGCGTCTCCCTTCTCTCTCTGTACTACTACATATATATACGTCGAAATATACATACAATCTATATACCCCCTTCTCTCTCTCTCTCTCTCTCTCTTTTCTCTCTCTTTCTCTCCGGGCATGTTTGATTTGAAGTATTTCAAATTTGGCGTATATCTTAAATACTTGGTTGATATAAAGGACTAATTAAACAGAAGAAGAAATTAAGTACAAGAAATTTAAATATAAAAAGAAAAGAAATATTTTTTTTATGTAATTAATGTTTTTATGTTAAATTATTTAATATTTAATTTAATTAATAATTTATTTTATTTTAATATTTAATATTTTAAATTATTCAATTTTAATTTAATTAATTTTTAATATTTAATTTTAATTTAATTTATTAATATTTTAAAATTTATTTTAATTTGTATTATTTATTTTAATCTATTTTAATTTAATTTATTATATTTTAATTTAATTTGTTTAATATTTATTTAATATTTTTATAAATTTATTTAATATTTTTTATTAATTTATTTAATAATTGATATTTAAAAAATAATTAAATTTGAACCAAATAAATACTGCACATTTTGGCTTAAGGAGCGTTATCTTGCATTTTAAGAAGTACAAAATACTTCAAAATTATTTCAATATACTGCATTTTATATAAATCAAATAAAAAAAATTTATCCTAAATATTTCATTTTACTTTACAATCCTCCAAGAATACACCAAATCAAACACGCCTTCTGTGAACTCTCAGTACAGTACAATCCTCTATAAGTCATTTTCTCGTCTCTTTCTCTGACATTGCCCTCTCTATTTTCTTCACAAATGGTCTTGTCCATTAAACTGATACACAAGTTTGGAAGAAAAATAATAAGATATAAAAGGATGTATCAAGTGATATGATAAATGGGGAGGAAATAGGGTGTTTGATTTTTGGATGCAGGTTGAGAGGTGGCAGGGTATGGCAGAGAGGGATCGTCTCTTTTTCTTTCTTCATGGACTTTTGTTTTATTTTGTGCCCTTTATTTTTACTTTAAAGAAATTGCATCATATTATTCCTTGCTCTGTTTTCATTTTGTCTTTATAACGGACATAAAATGTAAAATGGGTTCATCTTTATACTGAATTAATGTAATTGAAGTTTTGAAATATTTGCCGATAATGCAGAAAGATTTAAATAAGGTGAAAATGAAAGAATTAATATGATATAGGGATCTACCCTTGTAAGAAACAATTACTGAAGCAGATAAATATTTATTGGGGGATTGAGACTGGCATTGAATGAGGCCCTCATAAAACTCGTGCCTGTCAAGAAATAAACAGACATGCAAAAAAAAGAATATCCACGTCATTAGATGCCTTGATATTCGTGCTAATTCCTCTTCATCCTTTTAATCATTTCCATCTTGCTCTGAAAAAGAAAAAAGAGAGAAGATATCAAAAGAGAAAAGAGAGAAATTAAAAACAGATGAGAGATTCCCATTTGCTCTCTGATTAAGTTCTGAGTTTAATTTATTTTTGAGTATTTATATTCTTAGTTCTTACATTTGTGGAAGTAAGAAGTTTTTCACACACCGTTGGGACCTGACAGTTTCCTACTGGGGCAATTAAACTGTAAAGATTTCAATATTATATTGGATCTCATATGGACTATGGTGCATCTTTCATGATGCTGATTCATTGGAACGACAAGTCTCGTGCGAATGTTATTGACATGTCATATCATCAGATTATTGATCAGTGATTTATAATATATTCAGATATGTATAAATGATAAAAAGTTTATAATCAGCTAGGGGTTGATTCTCCTTTCATTTCAAAATGATGCATTTACACTGTCGTGCTTAAATTAAAAACACATAGTGCCGCTCAAATACTGACAGTACGCTCAAATAAAGTTTAAAAATATCAGAACGCTATATACTTTATCTATTCAAATAATTAATGTAACAAAACCACAGTAATCAGCAACACGGAAGACAACAAACTCGAGAGCCACAGCCATCTCAGATGACAATCGAGGAGTATGTGGGGCCAGACTTCTGACACGGATCACATTCACAATTAACCAACTTGTAAATTTTTTCATTCATTCATTAGATGCTATGCTCCTTAATCGTTATCCAAGCCCTTTGGTTCGTATAAAGAGCGTAGAAATCACCATATGAGGGTAGTAGCAGCAGTAGTAGTTGTAGCAGACTGTGCATTGCAGAGCTTCCGTGATTGAAACTTGAATATAGTCTGTTTGTAACTGAAGGGACATCTATCATCGCTCAGTCCATTCTCTTTCTTTCTTTCGTCCCTCCATCATCAATACATCCGACGGTCAGATTTTAATTTCCTCTCAAATCCCATGTGCGTACGTACGTCTCTCCTACAAATCAAACCTCTCCATTTTTAGCAAAAACTGGATAGTCTTTTCACACCCTTTTCTGTACATTCTTTCATGTCATGTATTAATTTGAATTGGAGAGGATATGAAGATTTGAGGTCTGTCGTGTGGAGTATAGATATTCGGCGTTTGGATGACGTGTACAGTACGCCTATCCGACACGTGGGTCCAGCCTAGTGAAATTATTACTCACTGGCTGCTTCTCTTTAACTCTCTCTCTCGTAATTTATCTTTGGGGCAAAGTTTTGGGTATATTTTCTTTTCACTTCTTATTTGTTGGGGTTATTTTGATGAGGAATTAATTTGGGGATTTTAATTCTGGGAAG
Source organism: Juncus inflexus (assembly GCA_024447665.1). Classification (NCBI taxonomy): domain Eukaryota; kingdom Viridiplantae; phylum Streptophyta; class Magnoliopsida; order Poales; family Juncaceae; genus Juncus; species Juncus inflexus. The sequence continues at coordinate 11,813,653 of JAJHPC010000001.1, read as the reverse complement.
GGCCCAGAGCTGGCATCTGTTATTCAGAGGTCGCTTTCGGATCTTTACTCCATCTCAAAGATTCAAAAGCTACTTGTCTTGGGAAGGTACAATGCCTGATCTCTCCAGTTTTTGGATTAACTAGAGAGGATGTATTTAGGGATTACCTCAGTCTCAGTGTTTTGGATCTTATTTGTTGGAGTTATTGTGCCACAGCCACAGGCCTGTTAGAAAAAACATAGGATGAAAGTTGTCATCAAGAAAAGTGAAATTTGTAAAAAGAGGCATGATGTTATGCCTAATATATGTGATATGCTAATCTAATATGTGATATCCTTAAGTGGGATTTAATACTATTAGTAGGCATTATATTTGGCTTTTTTGAAGAATGAAGGTTTCATTTTGCAACTCTCCCGAAAGAAAATCATGCCCATTGGCCATTGCTATGGTTGAAAAATGAAACCAGCATGACTTGTCTTGAAAGAACAAAATGTCAAAAGAATAAAACAAACTCACAAAGGTTGAGTTGTTGAAATTCAATATATTTTTTCTATTTTATTTGGCACTCACGAAAGAACCGTGAGCTGTTTTGCTGAACCTGAAAAAATCTGACTCATCTGGATTGGAGCTGCAAGAGCATAACTGATTCGTCTGATTCAGAGTTTGCAGCAGGCCAGGCCAGATTAAATTTCTGCGTCTAGGCATTTTGCTCTCCTTCGTTTCATAAAATGCAGAAGAAATTATGCATGATTATATTTTAGTATTAATTTGACTGCAGAATGCAGATGTATTTTTATATATACTAAATGATACATTATATCTCTGAACATTACATGATCTATGTATTCAAAGTTCTAACGTCAGTAAGAAAAGATTTGGTGAAATCAAATAGAAAGGGTGATTTGACGAATTCGTTTGGACCAATGTTAGCCCAAACAAAGAGCCCAATATAGAAATATATAGGCAATTTCATATTCTGCTGCAATGAGGCCTCTACTAATTTGGTTGAACAGCAGCAGCAACAATAATAATAATAACTATTAATCATTTTAGACAATATTAATAATTAATTAAAACTTAAATGTCAATAATGCTAAGAATTCCACTGCAATATATAAAGGGTGGTAGAACTACAAAAAAGGCAACCAAATCCTCACGAGGGTTGTGTGTTTAAAAATGTAAGAGAAGAAAAAAACGTTACAAAACTAACGTCAAAAAATTAGAGCTCAAACAATAAAATTAAAATATAACCAAAATATTGTATTTTTCAAGCCTCTTTCCTTGTAATCCTGTTTATAAAAATGGAAAAAAAAAGTTGTTATAAACATATCTACAAAACTTTAAAAGAATAATTTGAAAAAAAAAGAAACACTTGTGTTTATGCTTAAATTGCAAAAAGAAAAGCTCCACTATTGAAAATTGCCACAAAAAACCCTCCTTACTTGCAATTTCCAATAATGGATTTTTTTTTTTTTTTTGCAATTTGCATAATGCAGGGTTTTATTGCAATTTTTCATTTCAAAAAGAACTAAAAATAATGATTTTAACCTGAAGCAATAGATTCCAAGAGCATTTTTTATTTCATGGATGACTGATGTGGCGAAATACAAGTACAGACCCACTGTATCAAATTTGAAACATACAAAATTAAAATATTATTTATAAATATATATTTTATGATGTTTTACAAACCCTAATAAAAATATTGATATACAATACCTGTGTAAGCACAATATAGAACAAGAACAAGAGACTCATCTACCAAAGGCACTCTGTATCAAAAATAATCAAATAACAAAGAAATTACTTGTTAAAGGAAAAATAAGCAAAATCAAATTATATTTTTTTTTATAAAGGGAAAAAAGGAAATAAATAAAATATACCCATCATTAAGCTTGGCAGTTAATGCGTTGGCAATTGCAAAAGGCAGGTAAACTAGAGACTGTAGGATATATAAATAACACATTTAAACATATTAAAAAAGAAATTTTAAAAACTTAAAAATTTAAATGGATAATCTATTAAAAAATTTACCATGCACATTCCAGTTTTGAGACCTTTGGGCTCATCACAAAGATGAGCTAAAATCATCCTCCCCTATTAAAAAATAAACAATTATATTAACTAAATAAAGTAAAATAACAAATATATACACAAATTAACTTATTAAAGTAATATTTACCACTAGAAATCCAAAAGCAAAACCGGTTCCAACTATAAGCATGTGAGGATAATTTTTTGTTATGTCAGAAGGAGATAAATACGCCCTGTAATAATAAACAAAAAAATAATATATGTCATTTTTCACTAATATTCTTTAATTCAATAAATAAAAGGGAATTATTTATTTTTTAAGTTTTATTGATACGAACCAGATAGCAACTCCAGACAAGAGAACTCCAAATGGATACAGCTGTCATAAAATAATTTAGAAATGTAAGAAAAAGTTTGAAAATAGAGTAGAAATTAAGGGGTAAAATGGTAAACAAATAAGTGTTTTTAATGTATTATATTAACTAACCATTGCTAGAGCTAAAAGCATATTCCCTTTCTTAGCTGCTACAACCTTTTGAACATTTCCAATGCTACATTAAAAAAACATAATTAAACAACGAAAAAAATTATTTGTGAAAAATATCATAAAAATATATTATTTGTGAAAAACAAAAATTAAAAAGTACTTGGATGCAATAGTTGGAATGACAGCAAAAAGGATCATAAACATCATCACAAGTCCATATACTGGTATTTCTGTAAGGTTAATTAATGTTAAATAAAATTAAAAATGATAAATAAACATGTTAAGAGTTAATTAACATACCAGGAATAACATTAATAAAAGGCACCCAGCTTACAAACGGTATTGATTGTCTAAAGTCTTGGGCCCACCATTCAGCTCCTAATCAAATTAATTTCATCATTAAAAATAATTATATTGTTTCTAAAAAATAAAAATAAAAATGTTATTACTAAATTTTCAATATACCAGTGAGAAATGTGAAGAAATGGCAAACATAAATCAACATTAGGCCTTCAGTCGGTCCGTTAAGAATCGGCAGAATTAGCGTGTTAGTAAAAAAGCTGAAAAAAATATAACAAAAAATGTCAGCAAATGTCTTCATAAATATTTATAATAATAAAAATAAAAAAATAGATAATATATTTACTGTTCCCAAGTAGCCAAATAAAACGGAACAGCAGCAATAACCCAAAAAAGGAAAGTGTATCTTCCACACATAGCTGTGCTTCCAAAAGCCAACGATTCAAGCTGTAAATTCATAATTAAATAATTAAATAGGGTCTGTTTTACAAATTTCTCAAAACTATACACAATTGATAATTTAATGAAGGTGAATTTGTGGAGAGAGAGAGACATACAGCACAAGCTAGGGCGTCACATCCTGTTTAAAAAAAATGAATTTTTTAAATAATTATTAATTGTATTTATTGATTATTAAATAAATAAATTTGAGCTGTAGTAATTAAATTTTTGTTTACCATGGTCAAAAAGTTCTCCTAAAGGACTAGAGGAGTTAGTCCGCCTTGCTTGTTTTCCATCAACAGCATCAAATGTCTGTCATACAATTATTTCATGATAAAACAATATACAAAATTTTAAATATATAGCATACAAGTTTAATTTTAGAGCTTTGATTAAACAAAATTTAGTCATAATACCTCGTGCAACACAACAAAGCAAAAATATCAGAAATACTAAAAGGTTTATATGATGGTAGAAAAAATTGCAATTTGGTCCTTGAAAATAAATTATTAATTAACCTGATATAAAAATAGGAGCATGCCGTGAGCTAAGTGGACCCATCTAGGTGGAGCGGTATCCAAATGTGGTGAATAAATCTGTAAACAAAAAATTATGTTAGTTGTATTATTAAGCAGTTCAGCTTCAATTTAAGTTTTTCGTTAAATTAATTCGATTGATATAAAGTTTAAGTGTTTAACAAGGGAAAGTGACTGACATAGCCAAGAATTGCTGATATGCCTAGAAACATGAATCCTGTAAGTGTAATCTGTGAAGAATAAATACAATTAATGCAAAATCATAATATTAGCAAAGCAATAAAGAAACAAATAAATATAGATTTCAAGAAATAAAAGGGGGATTTAGTGAATTTCTTACCATGTTTGGCCTGAATAGGAGTCCAAGATGCAACCACATGAAACAAAATTAGAATTAGTCTATGAAAAGCACAATTCTCACAACTATCAGACAGAAAAATGAAACTACTTTATGTTCAATTTTTTTTTTTTCATTTAAAAAAAAAAAAATTTATGTGCAATTTCATTTTTTTTACTTTATGTGCATTTTGTTATTCCTGCTGATACTCTGATAATCGAATCAAAATTGAAAAATGAGCGAATAAATAAACAAATCAATCAACGAACAAGTAAGGGGAGAAATGAAAGTGAAAAAGCGTACGGCATCCAAAGGGGGAAGAGAGTGACGCATCGGGCCCAGAATGGCTGCAATACGTACTTCGCCACCAGCGAGTGATCCACCCCACTGTATCTGTACTTGTGCAAGGTCTCCACTCCATGGTGCCCTATATACCCCATTCTCGATCTACAAACTCACCAAATCAGCTCAGACACACCAGATCAAATCAAAAACACGAATTCGAACTCGAATTCGAAAGGAGAATGTCAGATCGTACCTGAAGAGCGAGCTCCGTTTGAACTCCGAACAGAGATCTTTCTGCGAAGAGCGAGGCAATGAATGGGCACTAGGTCTTGGTCCACAGCATATTCTCAGCTATATATATATATATAGCTCGACCATGTCTGCAGCTTCCTGTTTGTGGAACTCATGTGTTGGTCTGTAGACCCGGTCTATGTAACTTCTGTCGGGCATCTTGTTTTGTAAAATTTGGCGTGGATTTGGTCTACTGGACCGTAGGTAATCGATTGTGGAGTGTTAATGTGTGGTGGTGTTGCATGGAAAGAAAAACAGGTCTAGAGAGTAATTTCTGTGAGATATTTTTGGCAGGCTGGGAAATTGAAGCTCGGCCTGATATTTAAATGGGAAACAGATTGATTATCGAAAGGCTTGGCCCAATACAGCACCGTAAATCATCTGGATATTAATTAGAGACTGAAAATAGTTTATTATCGAAATAATTATTATATTTTTATGCTGAAAATTATGTGTTTGATATTATAACTTAGTGCTAATTTTACAAAGATACAGACGTTTCATTCGTTCTAGCTAATGTTACAACTTAGTACGATTTTTTTTTACTTACTTTTTAAAATAAAAAAATATTTTAGTTTCTAAGTAGCTGAGATTTATTTTTCTTTGATCCCAAGATTTATAAACGGGTTTCTTGGAAGACATGCACTCCACACACGTAAGGATTCTGATTCCAAGTTAGGCCCTTTCTTAAAAAAGGATTGGCGTGGCGTGACCATCATCACTAGTCCAGAGTAATAAAAGATCAATTGCTTTATTCACCTTGTTAATTTATGCTGATGGGCCTTAATTAATTAATTAATTAGTTAAACAAGTTGGGTTCTCGTCATTGTCACCAGTTGTGCTCTCTTTTTCGTGACTTGATGATATATTTGTATTAATATTGTTTTTAGAAGCTAGCCAATCAATCATACACATGCCCTTCAATCAATTGAATGGATTAATTTGATAATTTATAAAGTTGGCTAAAGAATTAGTACTCTTTTGTTGGTTATGTTTAGAATATTAGCAACGTCATAAGTTTGGCGATCAGACACGACTGATTTGAAACAAGTATGGAGATTCTCTAAACTCCAAATTGGCCTTTTCTGTTTGTTTCTTAATTTATAATAATTTACATACAAAAATTATTAATTAGTTCTTGATCAGATTAAGCTGTTGTTCGTATTAATATGTATAATCCAAAATTTTACTTATTTCTTTATTTGTTTATTTATTCATACATCACTCATGTGACAGTCATGGGCCACGTATGTCTTTTTCTTCTGTATCTTTCCTCAAGCTGTATGGCCCCACTCATGACACATGTCACCTGATGCAATTAGATTATTATATTTATATTTTTTTCAACATTTTAGATTATTATATTTATATTATTCATATTATGTTTTGTTAAAACCTTGCCTCTTTGTTTGCATCAGTCATCTAATTATACATGTAGAGATTTTGGTTATTGAATAATTAAAAAACTTTTTATTTTTATATTCTTTTGTTAAAATCTTGCCTCTTTGTTTGCATCGGTCATCTAATTATACACGTAGATATTTTGGTTATTGAATAATTAAAAAACTTTTTATTTTTATATTCTTATCCAGAACTTTTTAGAATTTGCAACACTGTCCTTATGAGATTTTACATAAAAAAGTGTCGGGTTGCTGATTTGAACATATAACTTATATTTTAGCAAAAGCTAGAGATATTTTATAATTTAGATATGTTGTACGTATAGTAAAAGCATTAAATCATGTTTTTAACAAGTATGATTTAATATCTTATTTTGGATAAGACTTGAATGTTTGTAAGATTTGGATTATCATCATATTAAGATATATTTTTGTCAATTGCTTGGACTTTGAAAGTGATTATGAAAGTGACTTTTTTTAGACGTGTCTTGTCAAAACATAAATTGTCTCTATAAATTTATAGTTAAACATTAATGTTGATAAAAAATAAAAATAAAAATTTATATTGTTATATGAATTCATATGTAACTTATGGTCATTTATATCGATGTAATATTTGTGCTTTTTAATTTTACGAATGGTTGTATTATTCATATAATATATATATTTTTTCGTGCTTCATAGATAAAGAGACTGTGCAAAATATATAATAAATAATATTATATTTGATATGACACAAACCTAAAATCTCCTAAAAGTTCAAGATATCTAAAAACTTAAACTATAAAGTTTTGACCAATTCTTTTAGATAATATGTAAAAAATAGTTCTTAATACACGAGAACTTGATTATTTGTTATTTAGATTATTTATAAAATGTAAATAATAATATGAGAAGTATCGGCTATTGTTTGATTTTTTAATTAACGATAAAATATTTCACCGCAACATATTATGTAAATCTAATTATATATGTTCAATTGTAAAAAAAATCTAATTATGCATGCCTAATCATATAAATATGCTGATTGCTAACAAATATATCTCCTACACAATTCATTTTTACATATTTTTTTTATTATCTATTCATATACTTAAATGGGAAGAAAAAACAAGAAGAAAACCTAATCTAACACATTCAAAATATATATCACACAAACAAAGGATTGTCCTTAATTTAAAACAAAAAAAGAATATAAAATATCCCTCACAAAAAGGTCAAGGGGATTACATAACGGTAAGATTATTAGGCCTAAAATATTATTAATCTCACGAAAAGTAATATTATATTATGTTAAAAAAACTAATAATAACGTAGGAGACCATTTCTTCCTTCTATAGCCGCCCTTTTCCTGTTTTTCTCCTTCCGAGGCCCGGAGAAAATAAATTCCCCTCTTTCCCTCTCCAATCTCCACTCCAGGTGATTATTTCTTATCATTTTATTTTCTTAGCTCTATTGCTTGATCAACTGGTGCGTGATTGCTTCAATTTTGGTGGGTTTTTCGCTGATTTTGAAGAAATGATTTGACTCGAAAGTTGAAGTTCCTTTTTGACTCGGGCGATTTTGAATCGGTGCGAGATGTATTTGAAAAATTGACGAATTATTGCTTATTTTTTGCATTTTTTTTTCTTCATGGTGTTTGAGCCTTTCCACAAAAGGTGGAATCTTTTGGCCACTCGTCAGTAGTCGTCGTTTGATTTCCACCAAAAATCTCATCCTTTTTAATTTTTCCCACCAAATTGAGCTAAATTCCCTTCTAATCCTTCCAAATTACAATCAACAGAACTCAAAATGGGCGAAACCAACACTGATCCCACCACCACGATGAATCAAACCGAGGGGCTTAAGCTCTCAGTTATTCAGCAGCGACCAAGCGTAGTTTTCTCACTGCGAGATGAGAATGGAGGCAGCCCGTTGCAGAAGCTTCAGAAACAAGTGACCAAACTGCTCAAGGGATTCTCTCCTCCTCCTGAAGTAAAAGGGTCTTATAATCCTGAAGATCTGACGAGTCAGAAACGGCAGTGGGCCCGCTTCCAACTCAAAACTATTGTAAAGTTCTCGTCTTTCTTTTTTTCGTCGATTTGGTTTTGGTTTTGATGATTTGTTATTTGTGTTTGAAATTATAGTTTTGATATTGTTTTTATTGTAAGTGTTTTGGTTGTTAAAATTGACTAGGTATTTATTATAAAGTGATGTACCGTTGCATGTTAATAATTAGTAATATAATAATTTCAGTTTATTATATTCTTATCTGAATATAATATATAATGTTAATATATACTTTCAATATTAATACATCATTTTAGTATCAAGAGAACCATACTATTTTGTTGGGCTTGTTTGAAAACTAATACAATTTTAATATATATATATATATATATATATATATATATATATATATATATATATATTTTGAAGAATAATGAGGTTGCAAAAGAACCTCGTTAAATATTTGAAAGCATGGTGATAATCGAACTATTTTTTTTATAACATATAACATTAATTATATATTGAACTTTAATACGTGATCATTTCAGCATCAATACAAATTACAAACATACTATTCTGCTGGGTTCATTTCAAAACCAAGAAACTAAACTTTAATAATTTTATTTTTTTCCTGAAGAATAATAAGGCGGCAAAAGAGCCGTGTAGACTAATAGAAAGCATGGTGGTAATCGGACTGCATCCTCTTGTCGATCCACAACTACTGGAGACCACTGCTTTGTCTCGAGACGAAGAATTTTCAATTAAGTCCAGAAATTTAAATTTAATCACTAGAAATAACCAAATTCACGCCACTTCAAATCTCGAACCTCAGGTCCGTTATATTTACTTATTTATCTATTTAATTTTGTGATTTATTTCATAAGTTATTTAATTTTGTGGAATGTTTTAGATTCTGTTTGCGTATCCGCCTGAAAAGCCGTTGCCGCTTAAATATAAGGATCTTCTTTCTTTCTGCCTTCCTTCTGGCGTACAGGTTTCTTTTTTTTTTTTCAATCATAAATTTAATTTAATTTGATATATGTTTTTTTTGAAACTTGATTTATGAAATATGGTTTGATTTATTGTTATTTATTTGGAATTAGGTTCGCGCGGTTGAAAGAACTCCTTCCTTCAGCGAGCTGAATGAGATACTACTCGGCCAGGTATATTATATATTTATTTATTTATTTTGATTTTTCAAATTCTGATTTGGAAATCTGACAAATGAACAAATTATGAAATTATATCATAATATCACATGTTTCATAATATTATATCATAAATATATTTTCAGGAGCAAATAAAGGAAAGCAACCAGTCCTTTGTATTCCGTCTCCAGGTTTAAAAAAACTCTCATCTCTCTCCAATTTTCTTTATTACATAAATTTACAAAAAAGTGCCTGCACTATGCTTCAATTAAATCCCACAAAAAAGCCCCTATATTCTCTTTATTCATTATTCACATTCATTTATTTACTCACCACAACTAATAATAAATAAATAAATAAATAAATAAATAAATTAATTAATGATTTGATTGTTAGGTGGCGGACGACTCAACATTATACGGATGCTGTATCCTAGTAGAAGAAATAGTGCAAAAACCGTCGAGCTTGATCTCAATGCTGATGAGTGAGAAAGATAAACCCTCAATTCCATCACTGAGCCGATATATTATTACAACACCACGCTGTTATTGTATTTTATCACGACTCCCCTTTTTCGATTTGCATTTCGGTCTCCTCAGAAGGTGAATAATGATTATTCGTTTGAAGATGTTTTTGTTTATTTAAGTTTGTTTTTGCTTTATTTGTTCATTTGTTGGCCCGTGTGTTGAGTTGCGGTGGAATTACAAAAAAGCCCCTTCATTGTTGGAAATTGCCACAAAAAAAAAATAGTTTTATTCAAAAAATATTAGTTACAGTGATTAAGATGACTTAACAAACAGTGTTATATCATATCGAACAATTTGGGCTTTTTTGCAATTTCCAATAATGGAGGGGCTTTTCTGCAGTTTAAGCATAATACATGTATTTATTTATCTTTTCATTTTATATTAATTCAATTTCTTTTGTGAATTTGGGTGATTTAGTATCCTTACGGAAGAGAGACTCGAGATGTTGACAGAAGGGCTCGATATGTTAAATTTATTATCGCCTCAAGAAATTTACGATGAAAATCAAATGTGCAAGAAAACCAACAGCTGTCCTGATCTTAATGCTGACATCACGATCGACCATAGTAAAGATAATAGTTCTGAATCAAATACAAACCAAGATATTCAAGAAGAAGAAAACGAAAATGAAAAAGAAGAAAAAGAAAAAGAAAAAGAAAAAGAAAAATTGGAGCATATTAGTGATTCAAAATCAGATCATAATGATGCAGAATTGGATTCTAATGTTGTGGAATTAGATCACAATGATACAAAACCAGATCATAATAATGCGGAATTAGATCAAAATGACACGGAATTAGATCATAAGGATGCAAAATTAGATTCAAATGATGCAGAATTAGATCAGAACGACGCGAAATTAGATGATGATGATGACTGTCCGAAAGTAGATGAAAACAGCAAGGAAGTAAATCTTTCTACAGCGGATGGTGGTGCGGGTCAAACGGGTCATGTGTATAATAATAATAATAGTAATGATGATGAAGTGGAATTGAGTGAAAACAAGGAATCGGAATCCCGGATTGATGATTCCGTTTTACCGCTACTCCGTTTCCGACTTTCCGAAGGATTTGAATCCGCTTCAAGGTATGTTTAACTGAAATTAGGTTTTAAACATCTTTATCATGCCAACATATCCAACATTTGTTTTATCTCGAAATCAGAAGTGCTACATTAATTTTCAAAATTATTGATGAAAAAAGATATATCGTTTTGGTATATGTTGTAGATTAAATTTCGTAATATTTTGAATTTTGTATCTTTACTGATGTGCTTTTTAACTGTCAATACACTTTGATGACATGATGGTGAAGATATATAGTTTCAAATATAGTGACAATAATTCATCCATAACAGAATAAAATGATATATTTTTCATCTATACAGTTGAAAATTGATTTCACACTTGTGATAACCAGTGTTGAAACCTTATAAAGCATATGTAATATGTTCAGCCTTTAAATAACGGGTTAATTTTGTAGTTCTCCTAGTGAAGAGAGACATTTCAGGACCGATTCTCACGAAACCGACTCAGAAGAGCCTTCCACAGTCGGACACGAACACTCAATCACTCACCAAAAAATCTTACAATGGGCCAAGGTTTTTTCCTTTCACTCTCACCGCAAAAATAACACAAAACAATCCGATAAAAAACATTCATTATTATTTTTATTACTTGCAGGATAAGGGTTACGGATCGTTGCAACTAATATGCGAATACTACAAACTCGAGTGCCCCAAAAGAGGCTCGTCGTTGACTTTTCAACCGTTGGAGCAGATGCATCCGTTGACTTTTCAACGGCCGAGCGAGGCGATTCTTCACATTGCCGGCTCGACACTTGACGTTCGCTCATTAAATGCCGGCCTGGAATTGGCTGAGGTAGATTTATTTTATTTAATGGAAAATTACGTATTTGCCCCTGCATAATCACTAATTGCATGTTTTTAAGGGGTGGATTGTTAGGAATGAGAAGTATAATTGGTGTATTTGTAAAATTTTGATTTTTGTACATGCACAATGGGATAATATCTAACTTTTAAGGGGTGTATTAGTAAATTTTGATTTTGTTAGGCCTGCAATGCGCTTTTGAGTATAATTTCTATCTTTGAAGGGTTTATTTGTAAATTTGACTTTTGTAGGTGCACAATGCGCTTTTGAGCGAAGAGGAATCGACTGCTTTATCTGTGTGGGCTGTTGCGTGCATTTGCGGTTGTTTGAGGCTTGAACATGTGAGAATGAAAAAAATAATTTAATTTTGTAAAATTTAACCATTCTTTATATTTATTTTGATGAATATATACTTTATTTTTTATTGATATTTTGATGTTTTGGTAGGTCATAACTCTCTTTACGGCAGCACTTTTGGAGAAACAAGTCGCCATAGTCTGCTCTAATTTGGTACGCTTTATATATTTAACTTTACCTTTTTTTATATTCTTTAAAAAGTAAATATTTGCTAAAACCTATGTATTTATAAACTTTTGTCAAATATAGGGAATATTGTCAGCTTCGGTTTTGTCAATTATTCCTCTGATTCGTCCGTATCAGTGGCAAAGTCTTCTCATGCCGGTATTTTATTTTTATTTTTACTTTTTAATTAGACCTATTAATATAAATTATAATATTACGTCTATATTTTAGGTTCTGCCTAACGACATGTTGGATTTCTTGGACGCACCTGTTCCATACATTGTAAACCTCTCAACCATTCTTTAATTATTATTCCACCATCTGTTTTTATTCATAAATATTAATCAAAAGTAAAACATTAAAAAACTACTTAGGTTGGTGTACAAAACCGGACTGGAGATCTCCAGTCGAGATTAACAAACGTCGTGCTCATCGACGCCAACAAGAATCAGGTACGTACATTCAAAATAACCAAAGTAAAAACCAGCTGAATGTTAATTATTGAACACAGTAAATATTGTAAGTTTAAGAAAAATGGACTTGGTTGTAAAAACAGGTAAAGGCAGGGTCGATTCCGCAATTACCGCAACAAAGGGAATTATTAGCCTCGCTTCGCCCGTATCACTCTATGCTTGTTGGGGAGAGTTTCCTCGCGAGGAAACGGCCTGTTTATGAATGCACTGATACACAAGTATATTATTAAATATGTTCATAAAACATTAGTTAGTATATAATTATATATTTTTTATTTATCTATTTTTGTTTGTTTGTTTAGGTTGAAGCTGCGAAGGGATTCTTAGCTGTTCTTAGATCGTATCTCGATTCACTTTGTTCCAATTTGAGATCCCATACAATCACAAACGTTCAATCAAATAATGACAAGGTTCATATATATATCTAAATTTATTAAATAATTAATTATTATCCATTTGTATTAATATATGTTAATGTTTTATATTTAGGTTTCCTTGCTTCTCAGAGAGAGTTTTCTTGGTTCATTTCCCTATCGTGACAGGCCCTTCATGAAGGTAATTAATTAATCATTTCACATATCTTATACTCGTATTTTTTTCAGTATAATTTTGTATTAATTGTATTTATTTGTTTGTTTGAAACAGCTTTTTGTCGACACGCAGCTCTTTTCTGTACATACGGATTTTGTTCTCTCGTTTTACCAGAAGGATTAAGTAACAATTTATTAAGTTATATTTTCTCTTATATAAGGTACCATTTAATATCTTGACCTTTTAGTTTGTAACATTTGTACAATAGCCCCTTAACTTTTGTTATATCTCAAACAACTCCTGGCAGGTATGTGTATATAACTGGTGAAGGAGTGAGAAGATACAACTACAAGAGCATGTTTTTTTTTCTATATTATTTTTTGTTTTCTTGTAGATTTTTTTTTTCTGTTGCACAAAAAAGATTATAAAACACATATATTAAATGAATTATATAATATTATTATATCATCAAGATGTGCGAGAGAGAGTTAGTGTAGTGTATGATTGATGTTAGAGAGAAGGAAATCGCAAGTGTAACAGATTTGGTTGAACATGGCGTACTAAGATTCGTTTCCTGTCTTTTCAATCTCTGATAAAACAAAACAAAAACGAAACAAAAGGCTGAGTCTCAAACTCGTGAGATTCAAAAGTCGAGAGAAAAAAGAGTCTTAGTCCTTTGGACCAGATTATTATTGTATGCTCTCACAATTCCATTGGATTTTCTGTGCAATAGGTGGAATAGCAGAGTAGTTTTTATTTTTTTATCAAACAACGATTGAAAATATTATTCTATGTGAGTGCAAAGATTCTTCTTTTTTTTAGATGAAAAAATTAGTATTACTGTTATATTATTTTATTAATCTACTTTATTGAAATATGCTTAATATGGAAATGGAATAACTAATTATTACATAAAATATGAAAAGTTTAATACTTGTATGATTGTGGTTTAATCAATATGACTGACAGTAAACAGTGGAGAGGCGGTGCCTGTCCTGTTCAAGGAAGGAATGGAGATGAGACAAGCTGAGTGCATGCATGCCTCTCTCTCTTTCCCCTTTCTTTCTCTAGGTACACAAGGACAGGCATCTCTCGCTCTCTCATTTCTTCCTTAAAGAGAGAGAGAGAGAGAGAGAGAGAGGAATGGGATGTTTGGCAGAGACTAACAAATGGAGCAGAAAGACTGAGAGAGTCAGTGGTCTCTGTGTCTGACCTGAATGGAGTATCAGCTGTCTCCACTATACCCTCTCTTTCTTCTCATCTCAGTCCAACACTGTGCACTTACACAGTTGATCTTTCATTGTAAGCCTGACCTGACCATCTCTCTTTCTTTCTTAGTCAGATTCCTCTGTCGCAATATGAAACAATCAGCTAGATAGATTCCATGGCGAGTCACTCTCTGTTTCCTAGTAACTTGTTGCATAATTCAATTAACTCACGAACCACAGAAACTCTCTGACTTCTTCTTTAATTATCAAGAGCATATTAGACCAAGTCAGAGTAAGTCAAATAGTGAATCCCTCTCTTCAGTAATAATATTAATGAAGTCGATGAGCTAATCTTTTAAGTGACGCTTTGTACATTTTTTCAGTTTATATACCGTTCGTTATATTTTTCCAAGATCTTAATTTTTTATAGCAAATGGCTAAATTTTTTTGAATTCATATTGATCAACATGACTTGTCAAGTTTAATCCATTTTGGACCTTTAACTGTGCATGCTCTATATCTTTTTGTCAACAAAAGTTCAATTATTATAAAAAGGGCAAAAAAGAGAAATTATGTAACAGTGACAGTGCTGAGTGCATCTCTGGAAGTAAGGGCCCTATTCATACTTCCTGCTAAAAAAGACCTCATTACTACTGACAAAGTGGTCCCAATCATTATCTCATTTTTATAAATTTTCTCATTCAAAATTATTCATAATGAAAAACACAAGAATCAAAATTGAACATGTCTAAAATTAAAAAAAAAAAAAAATTGAACATGTCTAATACTAATTATGTAGCTAAGAGCAAGTTTTCTGTATCAGAGATTGTAAGAATGTTCGTAGTATCTATTTCAATTGTGTTTGGGCCTTCTGGCTTAGATTAGAATAATTGTAAATGGAAAAATATTCAGCGGCCAAAGCTCCTCTACTAAGAATGATTATGCCCCAAGAAATAGACTGAATGGATAGAGAGGCTGCTAGCCTCATCTTTCTCAGCATTAAAAATCAACGGCCAGCTGCAGTCGTTCTTCTTTCATAAGAGAGGATTACGTCAAGAGGACCTCCTCTCTCCCCTTCTCTTTAACTTGGTAGCGAAATCTTTACAAACGCTAGTCAGCTACGCAAACAGCCTAGCGCCAACACCCAACAAAATGGCAACAAAAACAATCCAATACGCAGATGACACGATCATCATATCGGAAGCAAATAAGACTAATCTCCTACTGATCAAGCCGCCTTTAGATGCTTTGCCCAAGTGTCAGGTCTGCAAGTTAATAACAGCAACAGCTTGTTCACCATGATACAGCTCCCTCAAAATAGCGAACTGGCAATTAACCACATCCTAGAATGTGACAAACAAGATTTCCCAATCAAATATTTGGGTCTCCCGCTCTCAATTCACAAGCTGACAAAGAGCTCTTTTATGCCAATGATTGAAAAAATAAGATAGAAAATCTCAGGGTGGTCAACCAAGTACTTATCTATAGAAAGAAGACTGACACTAATAAACTCAGTCTTGTCAGCACAACCTCTATATTTTATGCAAGCTTTCCTCTTTCCAGAGGGCGTAATCGATAAAATAGACAAACTAAGGCGCTACTTCCTTTGGGGAGGGACGAGTGACTACCAAATCGAAAATACTTTGCAAATTGGGAGTTGTTAAGGGTTAACAAGGAAAATGGAGGATTAGGGATTAAAGATCTAAGGCTGCAAAATGAAGCACTCTTGATGAAATGGATACGGAAAATAAAGGCAGTAGAACTAGGAATCTAGCAAAAAATGGTCCATGCATGTTACACAAATGCACAAACCCCGTGGGCATGCACCCATAAAAGTTTCTTCATTAAGGACTTATCAACACTACTCCCAAAATTTAGCAATCGAGATCGAACAAAATTGGGGGATGGAAAAGGGACGCGATTCTGGCCTGGACAAATGGCACCCAGATTTTATTCTGGCAGCAGAATTCCCAGGACTATACAGAAGGGCCATCGACAAAAACATCAAAGTACAACAAGTACTAAGCAACCCGACATCATTACATTGGGACCGGGCCCTAAGCACCGTCCAAGTGCGGTATTTGCAAGCACTAAGGGACATAATAAGCAAAATCCGGTTGAATACACAGCCTGATGTATTGCAATGGAATACAAATAAGGACGGTAAATTCTTAGTCAACTCAACGTACAGATTCTTCTCAAATACGGGAGTTAAAGACCATGCACGCAACGCTATCTGGAAGCTTAAAGTGCCGTCAAGAGTGAAATTTTTCATTTCGCAAATGTACCAATGTAAGTTACCTACAAAAGATAGACTTAAAAAAAGATGTCAGTTGCAAGCAGATAACTGTCTGACTTGCAATGCAAACATAGATGAGAATCGAAATGATCTATTCCTGGAATGTAAACTTGCCAATGACCTTTGGCGGCAAACAAATGTAAAGTTCGTCCAAGCAACACCTCCCACATGGGAGAATCCTACTCATATACTACTCTGGATCGATAGGAAGCTCGACAAGTCCAAGAAAACATAATGGCGAGCGGTTTGGACGGCGACCTACTGGGAACTATGAAAAGTAAGGAACAATAAAGTCTTTCAGAATATGAACTCTTCTCCAAGAAAAATTATAAATGTAGTCAATGAAACCCCCGCCCAATGGCTCAAAACAACACAAATTAAGTAGATTAAGTGATTTAGGTGCTAGGGATAGAAGAATCAGGGCTTGTTGTAATTAATTTGTTTCTGTTTGTAGGACAAAAAGAGTGATTATGCACCCCCACATCAACCAAAAGGTTGCTTTGAAACTATGATTTTTTTTTAAAACGAAAATATGAAATCACGACGGTCTAGAACGCGTTCAAATTACGACAAAATTTGTATATATTATTTTTCTATTTTTCTATATACTATTTTCACTGTATTATACATAATTTTATTTTTTGTGCATTATGTACTCTTTGGAATTTTTCTATGTTATTTTTTCACTTTTTAATATACTATTTCTTTTCTATATACTGTTTTCACTCTTTATGTATATATTGTTTACAAAAAATGAGTTATATATACTGTTTTTTCAATTTTATACACTGTTTATTAGCTATATATAATGTCGTCGTTCTGCACGACGGAATATTCCAGTTGTAATATATTAGATCTCTTTTGAAAATAGATGAGAGAGATATAAGACAACTCTATATATATAAAATAACACCAAGTGTATTGTAGATGATCTTTTACATATTTTCTCTTGGCCAAGTTTTTGTATCTAACATCTTAAATATTTCCTTAAAAAAAAAACATCTTAAATGCGCTAAACAAACTGCACAAAAATAAGAGGCGAGGTTTCAAATTTCTAACCCGATACATCAGAGAAGTATATTGAAAAATTAAGTTACTATGCCTATCTGAAAACTTATGAAGGTTAGATGTGAATTTTTTTCTTTCAAAAAGACAAGGGAGGCCAGGCTCTCTTCTGCTACTGAGTTCCAATCCTGTTATATCGACTTATTTTATTAATTTTCTGTGTCATTTTCTCTGATCATAATAATAAAGACTCAAAAGAGGGATGTTTGATAGCCATTGATACACTGTTCAGTAACCTGCCAGACCGACCCCTCTTTGCCCATGTGTTCTTCATTTTGTTCCCACTTGCTCGTTTATTTCACTCTTTCCCTCCATTTACCTCAGCACTGGAAATCTCTCTTCTTCAGTGTTATATGTTTTATTGGCGTTTTTCCATTTTATCAGATAATAATAAAGTTAGCTATATTATAGGACATATTAAAATAACATGCTCATATCATATGGACGATTAATTTATCTGATATTAATGGTTTGCTAACAGCTCAATGCTTCAATGATTATTTTTTCCAGATGTAATGTTGAGGTCCAGTTTGAGAGAATGGAGAGAAGGATGGAGAAAAGACCAAGTCAAAATATCTGCAGTGAATCCAAGATCATCTTTTACCTTTCCTTTAAAGACAGAACAGAGGCACTTCCGGCAACCTGCGTTTAGGCATTTCAGGCTAATTATCAGAATGGAATAAATGAGTTTTTTTCCAGTAAAATGGTGTATAAAATGATAAAATCTCTAGTTAAAACATGTATTTAATGATATTGTAAGGTCTAGTATGTATGTATAAAGTGATAGAACAGTGATAGGGGTCAAAAGTATATATTTTTGTTCCTAGAGCTATTAAGTGGCTGGCTGGACTCTGTCAGATTTCATCACTGATTTATTTCTCCAATTCATGTCACTTAGTTCTGTCTCCAAACTTATCTTTTTTTTACTTTTTACTTTTTTGAAGTTGAAGCTTTATTTTCACTCGTGTAATGAAGTAATTTTGGACTTTGGAAGATGGTCAACATAATCATGGACTGATGACCCACCATGGATTTGATTTTTGGCTTGGAAGCTTATTTGTATGTGTATTGATTATGTAAAACTAGGTATAATGAAATGAACATATAAAAAGTATAATGCTATAATGAAAAGTACAGTTAACATATAAAAAGATATAGTGAATAAATAAATAATATAATTGACAAGCTGTAAAATGAGACAGGGTGGTGTAATTTATATATGTTGCGGCACATTAAAGATTCAAATATGAGGGATCATTATTTTTTTTTCCTTATGTCGTGTTATTAGTCCATCATTGTTAGCTCCTTAGCGGCATATATTTGGAGCGCATAAAAGGGAGGTGCAAAATTTTCCCCTTTTTAAATATCAAATATATGAATTTTTTTTATTTTGAACTTATTTTTCTACTAACCAGATTGAAAGTTTTGATCTAGTCAAAATAAATAAAAACTGAGACTTCAAATCAAATTTTAACAAATTATTTGTAGCCTAATTGATATAAAATATTGCGTATATTATAAGAATGAGATCAAGTTCTAAAAAATGTATTCGTATTTAGCATATATTTAACAAAATCTCTCTATACGCAAATGACCGACATTTAATTGATTAAAGCATTTACATATCTAACAAAAGTTTGTGAGTTTAAGCTCTGTCAAATACAATCAAATACATTTTTAATAAAGTCTCTCAATCCAATATTCATTGGATTGAACATAAAAAAAGAACAAAGTCTCTCGTCGAATCTAAAAAAATTATATCTTACATTTTAGCATGTTAATAAGAAATGAGAGGGGTGGATTTAGAAACTTGTCTACTAGCTAGTATTCCAGGAAAAGTTTGTAAGGTAGGTTAAGAAGAAAAAGGCAGCACAGAACATAACAGAACAGGCCAAGTTGAATGGTTCGTGAGTTTCCGTAAGACTGTCAGAGAGATAAAGAGAGAGAGAGAGAGAGAGAGAGAGGGTGTGTGCAATGCAACAACAAAAGGATGAAGAAGCACAGTCATGGCAACTAGGGTTGCACGTAGAGAGAGAAAGCGAAAAGAGAGAGTGAGAGAGTCTGAATGGGTCAGTCTGTCTCTGTCTGCTCCATCTGCGTTCTGCATCTGGTCATACATTTAATAATAAGAGGTTCAGACTCTCCTCTCCTGTCTCAGGGTCCCTACTCTCCCCCTCTCTCATATGCATTAATATCTCTAGTCTTTAAGATTTTGTCATTTGAAGTATCCTATTTATAACTCATAAAGTGACAATATTTTTGAGTTGAAAATGTTTTTTTGTTGGAAATAATAGAGATTTTATGATAGATTTTAGCATATAAAGTGTATGATCCTACTGGAGAGGAATTAGCTTGCTTAGCTAGTGCTAAAATATTTTAAGAGAAAATCACAGAGGAATCAAAGCTAGCAATTACCTAACCTGCCGTTGCGCTTCAGTTTCAAATCCCAATTAATAAATGGATTTTTTGCAAGAACAACTCTCAAATCAAGTGATTTAAATCATGCAACGACACAGGAGATTCTGCACTTCACCTCGACTAAATCACCCATCCTTTATACTCTTTATTTAATTGATACCGTCTTTAATCCTTCAAATTTATATAATTTATTATTTTGGAGTTACTATCACACTCCAACTTCACCCCTAATGTGTGCTCCCCAATTTTTTTGTCGGAGGGAAAGGGAAAAGAATGAAAGAATGGTTTTTACTTGTTTTCAAGTTTTAAACTGAATAACAATAAAAATATTTTACGTAATCTAGCTGTGAGATATATTTGTCATAAAATGAAGAAAGATACGTTATTTTTGTATAGATATTTAAATGTTTATTACTAGATTTTTTAGAGTCAATTTCTCATATTATTTTTCTCTATTATGACATTAGACTTTTTAGAGTCAATTTCTCATCTCATTTTTCTCGATTCTGATTCAGAACCAGTCTTGATAGGAGAATAAAACTTGATAAGTCCAAAAGGATAATGAATGATAAAAATCTTTCTTCACACTCTCATTAATCTCTGCTTAAATCAAAACTTAAAAATAATATATAATATCTCTTGCATTCCCCTCTTTTATCTGATATTATAGTGTAATCCAAACTACAAAGTACATGACGAAATATTTTTAAAGAGATTTAAGTGATTGAATAATAATATTCAATATGTACCAATCACGAAGTCATGATAAATTATGACAGAATATAGTAAATAGTGAAATAAACTAAATTTTTTGTTTATTGTGCTCAAAATAATGAAATAAAGTCATTAGAAGATGGAAATAATTAATCCATTTGAGAGATTAAATAGTGAAATGGGTGAAAAGAAATACAACATTTTCTCTCTTTTTCTTTTTCTAGTAAAATATTTTTTATGTAGACAACCTTAACAAAATCACTCTTTTTTGTCTTTTTACAAAATTACTTCTTTTTGAAAGACTTCTAACAAATTCACTTTTTTACCTTCATATATTGACTTATCATTATCCATACACATTTCGTTCCTAAACATACTTTTAATTTTTTATCAAATATTTTTTTGCTTCGATTTTAAGGGGTTAATTTTGGGAGTCATGAACATTTTTTTCTATTATTAATACACTCATAACATGATTAACTTTTTTTCTCTTTCAAACCAACAAACAAACCAAAACAAACAAAAAAAAGTACTGCATGCATTGAATGCAATCAGACTTGCAATTGCCCCTCCACTGTTCTTCTCCCTCATCTCTATCTAGCTCAAGCCTATCTGTAACCCTATTAGATCCCCACATAATAAACTCATAAAAAATATCCCTCCGTTCTATATATACAAACCCTAACCCCTCCTCTTCTCTACTGTCATCTCTCTCTCTCTCTCTCATCTCCATTTCTTCTTTTTCTCTTTTTTCTGAAAAGAGGATGATGAGTGGAAGAGGAAACAGGTATCCCTTTACACCATCTCAATGGCAAGAGCTAGAGCACCAAGCTTTGATTTACAAATACATGGAGTCTGGCATACCTATTCCCTCTGATCTCATTCTCCCTATACGGCGAAGCTTCTTACTCGACTCTTCTCTCGCTTCACCTTCTCTCGGTTTCTCTCAAACCTCTTGTAAGCTTTCTTCCCTCTCCTATCTTCAAAAGATGATTATTCTTTTTTCATTCTTTTTCAAAAAAGTGAACCAAAATAGGTTTATTTTTTTTTTGGAGAAAATTTGGAGAGGGTTGTAAGTCCCCCATCCAAACGCCAAACCCACATTTTATATATTTTTATATCGTTTTTTACAATAATCAAAATAGGTTTATATGCTAAAACATTTTTGTTATTTTTTTTCATATTGTAGTGGGATGGGGAGTGTATCAAATGGGGTTTCCAAGAAAGGCGGAGGATCCGGAACCAGGCCGGTGCCGCCGGACTGATGGTAAGAAATGGCGGTGCTCAAAAGAAGCTTATCCTGATTCGAAATATTGCGAGAAACACATGCACCGAGGCAAGAACCGTTCAAGAAAGCCTGTGGAAATGCCCTTGACCACTTCAAACCCTAACCCTAATGCAAACCCTAATAATATATCTTCCGTTTCCTCCACATCTTCTTCTAGAACCACTTCTCCTTATCCCTCTTCTCTCTCCATGTCGACTCCTCAGCCAGCTTACAACCACCTTCTCTACTCGAATCAGATCAACTCTACTCCTAGCCATTTTCAGAATGCTTCACCTTATTACTCTTCTGACAGAGAGTATAGGTTGGTCATTATCTACCACTTTACTCCTCTTTTTCGCCCTTTTTCATGCGTTATATGTTTTTTTTTTTTACTTTTTTAGTTTGACTGACAGGTACTCACATGGTGTGAGAGAACTGGAGGAGCAGCAAGGATTCTACACAGACAGCTCGACTGGAGAGAGAGACAGTTGCTCATGGCAGTTCAGGCCTCTAGGCATGAATGGCGGCTCCATTCAGCAACAGAGCCCATACATTCCTTTCTTCTCTTCTAAAGAAGAAGGGGACAAGTCGCACAACAACCAGCAGCACTGTTTTCTCCTTGGAGCTGATTTGAAGCTTGAGAAGCCAGTGAGATCAGAGACAGAGGGAGAGAAACCTCTTCGACATTTCTTTGATGAGTGGCCTCAAAAGAAGGATCCATGGATGGATTTAGAAGAGGCTTATTCTAAGACCCAACTCTCCATTTCCATCCCAATGACTCACCATGATTTCAATGGTTGATTTGGTTTCCTTTTCGGTTCATTTGTAATCTGGTCTTAGTTCTAGTTAGCCTGTGTGTTTGAAAGTTGTATGATTTTTTTTGGGCAGGTCATCTTTATTTACTGTTTTCTTTTTGATGATTTTGTATGTTCCGGTTTTTAATTTAGAGGTACTTTTGTGCCTTTGGATCCTCCAATTTTGTTCCACCACTGACCAAGGTGAGACTATAGCCAAGTAGTCTAATCAGAGGATCTTTCTCCTACTATTATGGTTATTATAATTATAATTATAATCTATAATAATATTATATCTTTGCTTTGTGTGATTCCTCTGTTAGTTCTTTATAAATTTCAATTTGTTTATAGAATTTGTCTGATTTGTTAGTGATAGTTGGTCACATCAGTCGATACTAACAACTTTGTTTAGCCACATTTCTCTGTCCACAGTTGACTCAAATTAAAAAAAAGAAAAATTATAGACAAAAAAGAAATAAAATTCCCAAAAAATCTGTAATACTAGAAAATTTAAAAGAGAGGAAAAAAATATGGTCTATGCAAAAGAGCACAAGCTAGGTTGTCATATTAAGTATGTTACACTTGACAGCAGATGAAGCAAGTCAGATGGAGTTTGGTTTCAGAATTGGGGTCTGACGAGTGGGACCAACCACATGAAATATTTGGTCGCATCTGTTGTCTCTGTCTCTCTCTCTGAAAAATGCCATTTATATAAACAATAAATCCTACGTAATTAATTACTGATTAGCTCTCTCTCTGAGTCTGAGCTCCTCAGTCTGTCTGGTAATGTGCACGTGAGAATGACCTCATGTTTTGTTGCACTCTGAAATCAGAATTAAATAAATTTGGTTTGTTTGTAATTAGCTCAGACTGAAACGTTATAATATTTTTGAATCTAGGTTCATTCAGTTAAGTTTGATGCTTTGACTGTATCGATTCAGTCTTGAACTAATCAAGTTATCTTAAATACATTGACCGTACGAGCTGATAAGATCTGTCTAACGTGGCAGCTTGGACTGTCTTAGTGAATCTGTTATTTATTTTTTGAATTGTCATAGAATAAGATAACTTGGCAGAGGTTTAAAGTGGAAGTTAGTAAGAAAGGTGTCCGGTGTTGAAAAACTGGAGATAATTTATGTCAAATGTAATGATCAAAATAAAATTAATTGGGTTCTGATTGGTCGGTAATTAAATAGGGTTAGATCAAAGCAGGGAGTAATTAGTATACAAACTATATAGTACATATGATTTGGTTCAAGATCTACATAGTTCAAACGTTTGCAGAAATGAAGGATCCTATGGCCACCAAAAGGGCTATGCAGAGTCTTAAGTTGACCTACAAAATAAAATTGCTCAGAAGAAGGAATAAGAAAAATTATGAGAGAATAACCAATTCCTTAATGAGTGATTTAGGTTATTCTCTCATCATATTTTATTGACAGATTGAAAGATTTTTTTTCCAAAGATGGTAAAAGTAAAGAGAGAAGAGAAATTGTATAAATTATATTATTGATGTTGAATTGTCTTAATTTTACATGATGACACATCTACATATATAAAGAATACAATACTAAATAACAAGGAAACTAAATATTATCATCATAATGATAGGACCAAATGCTTCATCTCTTTCTATCTATAAGACCTCATAATATTTGATGAATAATTAGATTGTAACGTTCAGATCCTTCCATGTATGGATACATGAGGATATGTTAAGCATCTCCAAGTACACCCACATGACCAACTTATGTATTCGTATCTTTAACACTCCCCCTCAAGTTGGGTATGAAAATATCGAGAGAACCCAACTTGGAGATTATCTCGTGAAATCTTGTCTTGCCTAGTGACTTTGTGAAAATGTCGGCAAGTTGGTTTTTGCTGTTGACATATGGGGTTTCGATAATCTTGGATTGCACTTTTTCTCGCACAAAGTGACAATCAACTTCTATATGTTTGGTTCGTTCGTGAAAGACCGGATTCGATGCGATATGTATCGCAGCTTGGTTATCGCAAAACATTTTCATAGGCCCGTTGCGAGTTATTCCTATATCCTCCAATAGGAATTTAAGCCACACTAGCTCACTTGTTGTTGAAGCCATCGCTCTATACTCTGCTTCTGCACTTGATCTTGCTACAACGTGTTGCTTCTTGCTCTTCCACGTCACGAGATTTCCACCAACAAATGTACAGAAACCAGAGATGGACCTTCTATCATAAGGGCTTCCCGCCCAATCTGCATCCGAATATCCGGTTATTGTCGTATGATTATTTCTTCTCATCCATATTCCTCGACCTGGTGATCCCTTGACATACCGCAAGATGCGGTTTACGGCATCCATATGACTCGTTCTTGGAGCATGCATGAATTGACTAACTGCACTAACATCAAAAGTTAAGCCAGGTCTAGTGATAGTTAAATAAATCAATTTACCTACAAGTCTTTGATATTGCTCTTTATTATCTAAAAGTTCACCCTCATTTGGATCAAGTTTGCAGTTAACATCCATGGGAGTTTCAAGGGGCTTAGTACCTAATTTTCCGGTTTCCTTTAACAAATCAAGGGCATATTTTCGTTGTGACAAAAATAATCCTTTACTAGAATGCGCCACTTCTATTCCAAGAAAATATTTTAGTTTGCCTAGATCTTTGATATCAAAATTTTCTTTTAGAAACTTTTTTAGTGTGCAAATTTCTGTTTCATTATTACCAGATATTAAAATGTCATCAACATAAATTAGGACGACCGTAGTTGAATGTAATTCTTTTTTAACAAACATTGAGGAATCTGCAAAACTTTTGGAAAAACCATATTTAATTAATGTATAGCTAAGTTTAGAATACCAAGCCCTAGGTGATTGTTTTAAACCATATATTGATTTTTTAAGTTTGCAAACTAGGCTTTTATCATGTTGATTTGGATGTCCAGGTGATAAATTCATGTAAACTTCTTCTTCTAAATTACCTTGTAAAAAAGCATTTTTAACATCCATTTGATATAAGGACCAACCACAATTAATAGCAATTGATAAAAGGACACGAACTGTACTCATTTTCGCGACTGGTGCAAAAGTTTCTTTATAATCAATACCATAAGTTTGTGTAAATCCTTTAGCTACAAATCTAGCTTTATATCTTTCTATAGAGCCATCACTATTATATTTTATTTTAAATATCCACCTACATCCTACCGCTTTTTTCCCTTTTGGTAATTCGGTAACTATCCATGTTTTATTTTCTTCTAGTGCTTGCATTTCTTCGTTTATGGCCCTTTTCCATTTTGGATCAAGAGTTGGCTTCCTCAAAGGTAGTGGGTTCGGTAAATTTTGATATTGAGCTCAGAAATGCAAAATGTTGTGATGAAATATTTTCATATGATATATGATTTTGAATAGGATAAGACATAGCATGATAAGTAACAAAGTCTTGTAATTTAATGGGAGGGCGAGAGGAACGAACTGACCTGCGAAGATTTGTATCTGTGCCTGTTTGCGAATGTAGATTAGATATACCTGATCCTTCCACCACGGGTTGCACTTGAGGGTTAGAACTACCTGATGGTATTTCGGATGGCACTTGCTCTATATCTTGCTCTTGATTAATTGCATTGCCTTGACTATGCACTTCTAGGGTTGGACTTGCACCATGGCCTTCTACTGACACGTGTGGTCTTGGATGGCTTTCTGTTCTTGCATGGTTAGAAGCATTTCACTAGTTTTTGCAAAATATGGTTCATGTTCAAAAAAGACCACATCTCTAGATATATATTTTTGAGTGATGATAGCCTTCCCCCTATTCTTCCCCCCAACTTCTTGATGACGTGGCAATTTACTTTTAATAGACTGCTAATAAATATAAAAATAAATTTATGATCCCCATATAGAAAAATAAAATCTAAGTTTATCACATGTTATGTTAGATTTATCATCTTATGTCAATTCATAATAAATTTGTAGTCTCTACATAGAAAAATTGAATTTAAGTTTATCACATATTGTATTAGATTCATCGTTTCATGCCAACTCTTGATAAATTTGTGATCATATATAAGAAAAATGGGCTTTAAATTTGTCACATGTTGTATTAGATTCACCATCATAATAAATTTGCTTTGATTTATTACACATTGTATTAGATTTATCATCTCATGCCACGTCATCAAGGGATTGGGGGGAAGAATAGGGGGAAGACTATAATTTTCCTATATTTTTTACCATTTTTGTAATCATAACATTTATATCCTTTTTGTTGAGAGGAATATCCTATGAAAATACATCTTATAGCACGTTTGTCAAGTTTGTCACGATTATTCTCTCTCACATGAACAAAACAAACACATCCGAAAATGCGTAAATGATCTAAATTCATTTTTCTGTTATTCAAAATTTCTAAAGGTGTTTTATTGTTCAAGACACTACTAGGGAGCCTATTTATAAGGTAGCACGCAGTTAAAATAGCATCGGACCAAAAACATTTAGGTACATTCATTTGAAATAATAACGATCTAGTAACTTCTAACAAGTGTCTATTCTTTCGTTCGGCGACTCCGTTTTGTTCAGGTGTACCAACACATGTTGTCTGGTGAATTATTCCTACATTTTTTAAATACTGAGAAAAATCTTTATTAACATATTCTTTTCCGTTATCGCATTTAAGAATTTTTATTTTGGCACCATACCGATTGGTCACTAAATTAATAAATTCTTTAAAAATAGAAAAAACTTCAGATTTAGATTTCATGAGGTAAAGCCAAGTGGAACGTGAGCAATCATCAATAAACGAAACAAAATATTTAAAACCATCATAAGAATCTACCGGAGATGGACCCCACACATCAGAGTGAATCAAATCAAATGGTTTGTTAGATTTATTTGTTGATAGTTTAAAAGGCAACCGAGAATGTTTAGAATAGCGACAAACATCACAACAACTAGAGTCTAAGTTAGAAAAAGAAAAAAGTTTATTCAAAACATTATCTGATGGATGCCTAACTCTCCAATGCCACAATTTGCCTTTGTCAGATTTTGTGTTTGCATTGGCTGTGAAAGCTTGACTTGGTTGACACCGATACCATGTATAGGCACTAAGGAACCATCTGCTATAGAAACTGGTTTTGTATTATGATTGTTCTTTAGATTTTTAAGGCATTTTATATCGCTAGTCATGTGATCAGATGCTCCTGAGTCTACTACCCATGTACTTGAATGATTAGTATTAGTTGAAAAAGCTGCAGATTTACCTTCATTATTAGGAGGTTGATTGGAATAATTAGATTTACCCAATTGTTGCAACATTTGGGTAAGCATTACGATTGAGATCTGTGGTTCATTGGTCGTAACTTGTGCAGTGTGACCATCACCGACTTTTTCCTTGGTAGGCCGTAAATGAGGATGCAATCTCCAACATCTATCTTTAACATGGCCTAAGACGTTACAATGATCACATCTTGGAGGTGGACGACCTCCTCTACCTCTCCCCCTGCCACGAAAATTGGTGGAGCTTCTGTTTCCTCCAAAACTATTAGAATCTTTATTAGGTTCATCTCTAGTTTTGGTGGCTACCAAAACCGATCTTTCACTATTCTCTTCATTATTTTGAGAACTATTCATGATTTTCCTTCTTGTCTCCTCACGGTTTATTGTGGCAACAATACTACTAAAAGAAGGTAATTCAGGAGCCATCAATATTTGACTTCTAATGTGTTCAAAGTCGGAATCTAAACCGGCAAGAAATTGAAAAATTTTATCTTGTTCAATGCGTTTTTGAATTATTTTTAGGTCTGTTGTTGTTGGTAGATAAAGGGATAACTCATCCCATTTGGTTTTAAGGGATCCAAGATATTCAGTAATAGACCGTTTAATTTGTTTAGTTTGTGAAATATCTTGTTTTAATTGGAAAATACGGGCCGAGTTATTTTGTTGACCATACATCTCCTTTAGAGAATCCCAAAGATCTTGAGATGTCTCTGAGAAGGTAAAGATTTCCGAAATTTGGGGTTCCATAGAATTTAAAAGGCAAGACATAACTAGGTGATCATTTGCTTGCCACTCGTCATAGGTCGGGTCATCAACTTTTAGTGGTATTATTTTACCGGTTACATGTCCTAGTTTATATTTCCCCCCAAGAGAAAGTAAGGCAGCCCTTGACCAAGAGAGGTAATTGTTCCCATTTAATAAAATGGTTGTAAGTTTTAATGAAGGGTTTACATCAAAATGATGTATAGGGGTTTTGGTTTCTAGGGTTCTAGAGGCATCACCATCTTGTGCCATTTTGAAAAACAAAAGGAAAGAATTGACCTTTTTTGACGAATCAATGAATAACACAACAGTTGAGAACCTTGCGCTTGTTGTAGCGGAAGTCGATTTCTAATTTATCACAACCATGGATCTCACAAAATTGAAGATCGCTCTGATGCCATGTAAAAGTAAAGAGAGAAGAGAAATTGTATAAATTATATTATTGATGTTGAATTGTCTTAATTTTACATGATGACACCTCTACATATATAAAGAATACAATACTAAATAACAAGGAAACTAAATATTATCATCATAATGATAGGACCAAATGCTTCATCTCTTTCTATCTATAAGACCTCACAATATTTGATGAATAATTAGATTGTAACGTTCAGATCCTTCCATGTATGGATACATGAGGATATGTTAAGCATCTCCAAGTACACCCACATGACCAACTTATGTATTCGTATCTTTAACAGGCCGATGCAGACTAAAAGATTTTATTCTGGTTTATTTAACTAAGATATAGAAAATCAGAAATCACTTTTGATTTCTCACTTTATAAAACCCATACCAGTAATACCACGATATGATATTTTAGTTTCTTATTGGGCTATCATACTAATTATTTGGACTAATTTTGGCCTTTCTTATATTTTGGGTATTTGGGCTTTATTATAGGCCTAAGGATTGAACAATATAGTTTTTAAAAAAATAGGCTTTATCAACCGGAAAAAAAAAACAATTGTGTGTCTGACTTAAATCGGTTTTTGTTAGCCACCCTTGTAGCCAGTTTCAGAATGTTACACCAT
The DNA here is from genome assembly GCA_024447665.1 of Juncus inflexus. Lineage (NCBI taxonomy): Eukaryota > Viridiplantae > Streptophyta > Magnoliopsida > Poales > Juncaceae > Juncus > Juncus inflexus. The sequence goes on along the minus strand of JAJHPC010000001.1, from coordinate 11,783,666 downwards.
TTCTCAATTTTTGCCATATCTCTGCTTTGGCCGTGTTGAGTACGTGGGATGTGATTCGTCGTTGTTTTGGGAAATTTGGTTACATCATTTTTGCCATATTGCGATTGTGAAGCTTTTGGCAAGTTGCAATACCGTTTTGTAGGATGCTGATAGTTGGAACTTCGGAAGATCTTCTTCATTATTTTCCATGCAAAGGGGGTTATCTTCAGCGTCATTTTTAGTTTCCAGTTTTTTAGCACACGGTCTGTTACAGCACTGTTTATTAGAACCATGTAAGCCGATTTGGTTGTGAAATTACTGTCCTCCTTCCAACACCATCTAAATTCATCTTCTCGGCCTTCTAAATTAATAACATGTAGCTCGGTTAACATATTTACATAAACTAGATCTGTTTCTGTGCGGTTTCGGAGAGGGGCTGCCGAAATTGTTTCTGGTGCGTTGTGTTGGAAGGATTGCTTCGCCTACTAATAAGTCCCCGTTCCCCATTTTGTAATTGTAGGTCGAACACTGTATTTGTTTCCCAAAATTAATCAGATATAGTGATCAATAATTAGTATTGAAAATTCTTTTATTTATTTGTTTTTTGAATGGAAGGGGTGAATCAAAATTCTTTTTTTTTTTTTTTTTGAATTGTAGATCAAAATTCTTTTATTTTTTCTCTTTCAAGAAATTCTAACAACCAACCATAGGCAGTATAAATCCCCTTCATAAGTTTTGTCTTCTAGTCTGACATGATTGCTAACATATGACTAATAAAAGTTTGTCTTATAGCCAGAATAAAATTGATCTTAATCACCTAATCTTATTTGATAAGAGGAATTTGAGTTTCTGGAATCTCCTCTACCTATGCAAACGTGTGAATATGCTTACGTTCAAGATTAGACCACTAAATCTGGTTTTCTTTGTTTAATATTCCTGAACTAGTTAGACAATTGAATTGACTGTAGCGCAGATTATAATATTGTATAAATTAAGTTATTATAGTTATCTAAGTGATCTGTTGTGATCTCCTTCAAATTTAGTATATTCTAATATATCTTTCAATCCGAATGACTTTGGTGTACTGCTTGAGATTATCTTTGTGGATTAAATATGTTAAAGATTTGTCATATGTTTTAATAGTATTTTATATGTGCATTAGATCTTTGAATATAAATTTGATGTGAAGAGAGATCTCCATCAGTACTTTGGAATTTATGTTCATAAAATATTTGGAGTTTGAAAATAAATAAGCAAGGAAGATACTTTGGTGTACTGCTTGAGATTATCTTGTGGAAATATTTAAATATCTTAATACCTTAGATATTGAAGATTTATCATATGTGATAGTTTATCTACAAGTCCATAGCATAGAAGATTTGGAGTTTGAAAATTTTACCATGGAAGAAACTTCCGATGTGGGTGTTAATCATCAGTTTTGACCTTTTTCTTTTTTATTATAAATTCTAATGGTCCATTTGCAAATTAATTTGGAAATATATATATTATTTTTCAGTTAGTTCTATAAAAAGTATAGTCATATAGTTAATAGCTAAAAGGGTATATATGTATGGTGGTGATTTTAGGAAGCGGATGTTGTAAATATTTTTTCTTATTTAATAGGAATTATTTTTCAGAACACTCAAAATTTTCTGATATTATCACCCTCTAAAATTTGAGATTCTATCAAAAACTTTATGTTGTCTCTCGCCCCCAACTTTTTTCAATATTATCAACACCCCCTATCATATTAGTTATATTTTCAAAATGATCATTTTACCTGCACTTCTTTCGTTCTTTGATCTAGAACAGTTAAGGATATTTCAGGTGATTTATTTATTCATGATACTTGATCGGAACATATAAATTCGGTTAATTTAGTTCATTTCAATTTAGAAAAAAAAATATAATTTTAATTGGTTTGGTTTGGTTTTCATTTATAAAAAACGAATAACCGAACTAATGGAATTACACTCTTATTTTTCAATTTTTTGAAATTTGCTATGTTTTAAACTTTAACTCTAGATTAATCATGCTGTAAATAATCTAATTTTGTTTTTTATGATGTATTTTTTTTTGAAGGAGTTATTGTGATGGTATTTATGGTTCTTTTTTTTTTGAAGGAGAATTTTAGGTGATTGTCTACTTCTCGAAATTTTCATTAATTTAAATGAAATAATTACATATTCGAGGACCTCTTGACATTTCAAGAAGGTCAATGAATAGAAGAGAGAAAAACAAGAAATAAGGATGAAAGAGAGAGAGAGAGAGAGCAGCTAAAAGCAGAGTAAGACGTTTATTAAAATATAGGGGACTTCTATGTATTTATGGTTCTAACATAACAAAATATGACTATATTTCTTAGAAATATTTTAATTTGTAATTATTGAAGTTCTTGTTCGGTTTATTTTTGTTTTTGCTTGTGCAAGTCTAGTTTCACTTTGTTTAATTTGGTTTAGGTTTATACAGTTCGGTTTGAATCGAATCGACCGAATGAACATCTCTTAAAACAACAACACTTTTTTGTTGCTTTAGTAAGGATATTTTGTTTTTTTAGATTATTTTGATTTATATAAAAAGGTGATTATAATATAGAGAATAATTGTTTGGTGAACATTGACAAAAATATTAAATCTTTGTCCAAAAAGTCCGATATTATATAGAAAGAGTCTAAACTTCGAGGATTTTTTTTTGCATTTTTTCGGCCTCATTTTGGATCCATCGTCTTTAGTTGTGCACGTATGTCATAATCATACCAATACAAAAGAGCAACAACAGAATTTTTGTATCGTTTTCGTTTATCATGTGTCCATAATGCACAACAAAAAGTAGGTTTGATATTATGTGCAAATACTCCGAAATACTCAATAAATGTCATCTAATTAAATGTGCTCGTCCGTACTCATCTATGATATAGAGATATATACAACAATTGAAGTTAACTAAGAACCTCATTTTCTTTTATGATATATATTCCATGTTGACTATACATCTCTCCTTCCACTCACTCCCATTTTTTTTCCTCCACTTAACAACTTATTCTATTTTGGTTTATAGACAAGGATAATTATAATAATGTAGAATTTGAATTTTGGTGAGAATTGACCCTAGCTAATTTTATGAGAGCTCAAGTACAATGATTCTGTCATTATTTACAAGGAGATGATCGTCACACAATTATAATGCAGACATTATACACGATGAACATTCACACATGACGAATTGACAGTTGTTTCCATAATTCTTTCCGATTGCTTTTGAATCCATAATTTCATTTCATTCCGTTGTGATTCATTTCATCTTAAAGTGATTTTAGTTTTTTGCCCTTGCAATATTAAGAGTTACTATTTGTTCCTTGGATTTGTGATTATTGTTAGCTTTTTTATCGATAGAAAATTATATGTAATTCAAATATAAAAGTATATGTGTTTTTCTGTTTTATTGATTCTAAAAAAATGCAAAGAAATAAAGAAATAAAGAATAAAGTTTTATGTAATATTTAGTCCAATTAGTAAGGAAAATATGACAGAGAGACCTGATTATTGATGAAAGAGGAATACCTAAAAATTAAGTAACTAATTTGAACACTAATTAAGAAAAAAATACTCTCTTTGAGACTTTGACCTTGTGGTATTGTGGTACCAACACTTTGTGTGCAAAGTCTGGAGTAACTCTAACAGCACCCATAACGATCTCTACAAGCAAATAAATACAAGTCCCAATCCCCACGAAACAGAGACGTTTCATTTCATCCTCAAAAACCAAAAACCATTCAGCGATAGAGCCATTCAAACTCCACTCCACACCCCAAAACAGAAAATAATCACAAACCAATGCTTGCTTACCTGGATCGCCAACCCAACCAAAACCCCAACTCTCCGGTCATCACCGGAGATGGTACCGTCATCAGTACCGGTACCGAAACCTACCCCTCAATCACCACAGCCTCATCAGATTTTGGCGGAATTATCGTTGCTGTACCGGCCGCAGTTCTCGACCCTAAAACGACCGCTGAGGTGGCATCCTTTATTCGTCTCGCCGCCACGCGCAATCTCGCTGTAGCGCCACGTGGTAACGGTCACTCAGTGTGGGGCCAAGCTTTGTCAAAAGACGGCTTGGTTCTAAACATGCGGTCTTTAGACTCAAAAATGGAGTTAATCTCCTCTCCCAACAACCAGTTCCTTGCTGACGTGTCAGGAGGGGCATTGTGGGAGGAAGTATTAGAGTGGAGCGTAAAGAATTACAACATGGCGCCGGTTTCTTGGACCGACTATTTAGGGCTGACAGTTGGTGGTACGTTGTCCAACGGAGGAGTGAGTGGGCAGGCCTACCGGTACGGACCGCAAATCATGAATGTGGTACAGATGGAGGTTGTAACTGGAGACGGCGAGTGTCATTTGTGTTCTAAATTTGAATTATCTGATTTGTTTCATGCGGTTTTAGGAGGGCTCGGCCAGTTTGGAGTGATAACTCGCGCTAGAATTCCTCTTCAACCTGCACCTCGCATGGTAATTTCAAATATTTAATCGAATGATAAAGACTGATTTAGTTTTTGTTAGTTTCTCATAGATTGTGATCAAAATTCATCTTTTATTTTTTAATTTGAGAGAGGAAAAGTGGAAGGCCAACATGGGGGGATAAGATGGTACTAGTGCTTGTCACATCACATATCTTTTCCTTTTCCTTTTCAATCAATAGCAAACGAAATGAAATGCTCATAATAATTTGTTATCAAATGCAATTATTAAACTATCATTGGACATAATTAAGAACAAATTTGCCAACGCAGGTGAGGTGGATTAGGGTAGTTTACGACAAATTCGAAGAATACTCAGCCGACGCAGAGCGAGTGGTGAATCGAACCGAACCGTTTGACTTCGACTATGTAGAGGGCTTCGCCTTTGTTAACAGAGATGACCCGGTCAACGGACAGCCTTCGGTTCCGATTCAGCGAGGTTCAAGCTTTGACTCCGGCCTGATTCCGGCGGAGGCCGGCCAGGTTTTGTACTGTCTTGAGGTGGCGGTCCATTACAACCATTGGCGAGACGACAAAATGGATGAGGTAAGAATTATTGGAGGTGATCTCTCAGGGGTACTTTCGTCTTTTTGTCCTTTCATAGTTCTATGTCCTTATTACTTCCTCTCTGTTTAAATAGAACTGAACGAAACATTTTATTACAATTTTTTGAAAACTGAAGATGTTCAGTTTCTAGTAACGGAGAGGAGGAGAGAATAACAAAGCGGTCGTGTGCCTAGTTTCGACGTCTGTATTGTCGTGTACCTTCGGTCTGGATTATTCTGACCATATCTCTTTTACCCCTGCAAACGGCTGCTAAATATTTTATAAAACCAGCACGTCACCAGCTTAATAACGCACGGTTCCGAAGGGTATTTATGGAAAAATACTGTCATATTTATTGATGGCATGTACTGTAGTTAGTCTTACGACCGACATGCATCCCAAAATATACGTATCATGACGTAAATACCCTTTGTAAATAAATGCCCGTGAAGGAATCCTCTTCCTTGTCCCTTGCCCAACCACCCCACCCTTTTTGCCCTTTTACATCATCCCCTAAAATTAAATTAAAAACAAAAGTGACACAAAAAAAGACGTAGTATACATTTGTTTGTTTACTTTATTTAAGTAGTGTTGTAATATATATATATATATATATATATATATACTTTTTTTTTTAAATGTTAGAGGGTAAGTGAGATGTTGGGTCGGCTGAAATACATAAGGGGATTGGAGTTCAGAGACGACGTGAGTTACGTGGATTTCCTATCGAGAGTGAAGCACGTTGAGAAAGAAGCGCGAGCGAACGGAAGCTGGACGACTCCTCATCCTTGGTTAAATCTGTTCGTTTCTGCATCTGATATTGCGGATTTTGATCGGAACGTTTTCAAACGGATCCTTCCGAATGGAATCGGTGGGCCGATGCTTGTGTACCCAATGATTAGAAGCAAGTTAGTATATTTTCTTTGTTTTATTTTTTAATTGATTATGTTTTTTTGCAAATTGAAGTACTTAAGTAAGAAAAATGATGAAAGAAAAATAAAATAAAGTTTATAGTAAGGAAATGTAATCATGAAAAAAGTTCTCCTTCCACAAAAAAGAATAAATATGCAAATAACTCATATCCTAATTGATTAAAATATTTACATATATAAAAATAATTAATGAGTTCAAGTTCTGATAAATATAATAATGTAACACGTATTTAATAAAATCTTTCAATTAAATGAGTTGAATATCAAAATAAAAGAAGAATGAATATAGTTGTCATTTTTTATAGTTAATCTTAATCATGATTTGACTAATTGAAAAATAATGTTTCTGTTAATTCAGGTGGGACCCACGCATGTCAGTGGCCTTACCAAAGGGTGAGATATTCTACTTGGTAGCTTTGCTCAGGTTCCCCAAGCCTTGCCCAGCCGGACCTCCGTTAGAAGAAGTACTCGCGCAGAACCGTCAGATTGTCGAGGTTTGCAGATCCAATGGCTATGATTTCAAACTCTATCTCCCTCATTATGAAACGGAGGCTGATTGGACTGAACATTTTGGAGATGGATGGCAAAGATTTGTCGAAATGAAGGCTAAGTACGATCCGATGGCTGTGCTCGCTCCGGGGCAAAAGATATTCTCTCGTTCTGGACCTTCGCAACTCCTCTAGTTTGTTTCGTTTCGCTGCGATAATTATTGGTTGTGCATAACATATAAGGAGTTGAGTTTTGATGATCTAGAGCATTTTATTGATGTTGGTGGATGTAATTTGAAACTAACTCTTGTTTTATGCCCAACAAACATTTTTTCTAGCTCTCTGCTTTTTTGTTGAAATCTATTTTTATTTTCTTTGTATTAATTTGTGTGTTGATAGATGAATGCTTGTTATTTTCAGGTCTAAATATTCTTCTGTAGTATCAAATTTTCTTTAATGTTAGGCTCGACGAATTTTGTGTCAATAGGCCACATTATCAAGACATATATTTTAAACAATTCAACACTACTATCTTACAAATCAGGTCAAAGTCAACCCATAAGTATCATTCTTAATTGAGTGTATAATAGTGATCTAACAATAGATATGATTTTTGGACAGGAAATCAAGTATAAATCTTTGACTTGCTTGTTCTTTTTAAATAGGGCAAAATGGACACGTAAATGACCAATCACCGTAATTGAATTTGGTAGAAGTTCCCATTAAATAACAACATTGAAAGGCCTCAAATGTAGATCGAGACATATTATAATGGGATTGGTGAGGGAGGAGTGATCATTCATTCATTCATGCAATTAACGTGATATATTATGATTTGTGGTCTTCAATTAGCCATTTTAATTCACAATATTACAAACTAGAATACTTATTTTAATATTTACTTTTAGTTATGGATATAATTATTCATTATAGTATATTTTGTAGGAATAGTTATTTAAATATATTTTTTCATAGAGTATATAGACATTTCTTATATAATATATTTTGTACATGATCTCTTATATTGTTCGTCTTTTTATATAATTCATCTTCATATATCAAACAAGATAGAAACTCACCGCAATCATATAAAGTTCAAAAACAAGAAAAATACAAATAAATTTACACATGAACATTTTCCTCAAAAAAAATAAAAATTTATACATGAGCATAAGAAATATATATGCTATTTGACAATAATTAATTTTATGAAAAAAGGTTTCCATTATTTTTGTTATTTGACAATAATTCAACCATCTTCCAATTGTAAAAATATTTGAAATTAACGTCAAATGATTTAAAATATGGATGAAACAGTTTGAAATTAACGTCAAATGATGTAAAATATGGATGAAACAGTTTGAAATTAACACGGCAACGATATAAGGTGATGTTGACTTCTAAAAATACTACAAAAAATTGGTGAAAGTAAGGATACATAGTTGATGGATTTTGATAACAGCCTTCAGAAACAATATTTTTTTTTTTTGCCATCTCCTTCAAAAACAATATTGAATCAATTAAATAGTTCTAATTTTATCACACCTCATTTTCTAAATGTTGAATTAATTAGAGCGATGTAAAGAGATTGTTCACAGTTGTGTGAAAATTCAAAGGGTAGAGACAGCAATTCCTCAAAAACTATATTAAGTAGTTAATCAATATGACAATGTAGGCTTAATACAAATTGCAGGCTCTCAGGTATAACCTGGGTTCTACTGTCAAAAAAAAAAATCAACATGACAATGTAGTAGACAATATTTCTCTCAGACCATTTTATTCAAGGTTTCTCTCCAAATATTCTTGGTCAATGGCATCCATATCTTTTTTTACTTGAATATTTGTGTTCAAATTGAAATGTTTTATTGGTTCATGTCATTTTCAAAGAATTTTTGAAAATATTGTTGAAAGTAACTAGTTTGCAAAATTAATTTTTGAAGTAGGCGTTGCATAATGTAAAATTCTCAAAGTCACTATTGTATACAGTGCCCATCAATCATTTTTGCAATATTTCTACATGAAATGCTCATAATAAATAATTTCTTTTTCACAGTTATTTATAAGGTCTTGTTAATTAACTAAATTTGTTTTCATTGTAACTATAAAATTAAAAATTGAATATATTTTTATAAAATATTTTAGACATATGTCCGTGGTGTACAAACTTATTGTTAAAACCTTAGATCTCAACCTATTCAGCCCTATTTAGTCCTTTCAGTTGTATTGATATGTACAAATTGTATCAAAAGAATGAAAAATAATATAACCAAAAGAAAAAAAAGGTATATTTTCATATGAAAAATAATTTTATAGAGAATCTAAGATCACCACACCGAGCCATGCAAAAAGTAAAAAAAGCAAATAACAAAGCAACTGCAAAGGCTAACATGATTTCTCCTTTTTGGCAATAAAGGAAGAATCTTGATAAGCATCCAACTGAGTTCTCCTAATTCCATAGTACTTTCCATAATTTCCTCAACCCTAAATCCTAATTAGATTCTCAAAATCCTACCAACTTTACAATGTTTTCTGTTAAATATTTTCTATAGTGTTGTTATTTTTCCAAAATGCACTTTAATTACATATATTTGCACTTTCATTGACGGCACTTTTGATGTGTTGATGCGTTGGAAGAACTAACTTTTATATGGTTTTCTACATGCTTTGCAATCTTTTATGTTATCCTTAAGTACAATATTGCACGTCTATTCTGAAAGTTAATCAACTATTTAAACTTTTGCATTATATTTTCAATCGTACCAATTATTCTATTTTGGGATAGTTCAACTTCTAACACCTTTTTTCATTATTACAAAAGAAATTACGAATACTTTTTTATATCAATATTTATAATATTAGTAATAATTTAACACTTCCGATTTTGATATATAATCAATATTGAATATATTGACATGAAAATAGGAGCGCTTATAGTTTTATGTTTAACCAAATCTTAAGAAAATTACACTTTATCTAATAAGTTACTTGCTTTCTTTTTACAAGTTAGACATGTACTAGACATGTTATTAATAGCACCAGACATGTTATTAATTATATAATAGACATATTATTAACTGCATACATTAATTCATCTAAGAAGGATGGGGGGGAAGATTAATAAATTATTACAGCTGGATCAAAAAGTATAAAGATGCAAATGTCAATGGAGAGAACCAATGAGAAGAGAGAACTTTTTGGCTTGTTCTATGAAAAGATGCAATCTCTCTCGTAACAAGAGAGCTAGCATATCTGATTCCCCTCATGAAAGTAAATAAAATCTACTGGGTTTTGCCGTTTTGCAATTCAACTTTTTGCAGGATTAAATTAATTTTAACTTTAACTTATCCATTTTGTTGAATTGATACGACATGAAAGCAAAGCAACCTTAAAAGTAGATATTAATGGGTTGTACAAAAGAGCGAGCCCCAACTGATTCTCTCAGCTTCCCCATGCAAAAGAATTATAGCTCCATAATTTCTGTCAGCCTTTTGCTCCAAATTCTGAAAGAAGAATCACCATGTTAAATTATTCTAACTGGTTATATACATTTTTTAAATTAACTATGGAGGAAAAGTTATTTGGCACACCCAAACAAACTCTTATCATATTTCTTGATCTTTTATTTGATGGACGGTTGAGATCTAATTTAAAAAAAAAACCCATTATCATAGATTCATAATCAATTAAAAAACTAAAATTTAATGGAATCAACAATAAGTTAAAATGCAGAGATCGAAAATTTATTAGTGAGTGTAAAATGTTTCTCAATGAATTAGATTGGATGGTTAATTATGATGTTAAAAAGTGTGGTTTGGGGATTAGGAATATGTTGAATCGGATCAAAATAGGCGGAATAGGATAAAAATCATATCATTTTGTATAAATGAACTCGATTTTATATAACCATGAAAATCAAGCATTGGTTTCATCAGACCTTGCCAATGCCGATCTAAATTGGCTGAATCAGATCGAAATGGATCGATTTTGTAAACCACCGAGGTGCCAAATAAATGGCGGAAGTTATTTCTTAAACTATATATGCACATTTTCTTACAAAAATGCCTTGTATAATATGGCTGTCATGAACAATCACTTTTGATCACAGTATAAAGTACATTACACATCTCCTATCATAAAATATTAATTTATAATAGACATGTAGAAAGTGATCACAATCAATGTTTTTTGAATGTAAAATGGAAAGGGGAGAGCATGCATCTGGGGGGTCATATCAAATCAGAAGAAAGTGCATAAAACGAAGGAGATCTCTCTGATCAAAATCCTCCTTTCTTCCTTTCCTTTCCTTTTTTTTTTGAATAATGTTAATAATTCATGAGACATAGCATGCGTATGAGCAGCTTGTTACATTACACAACAGGGAGGGACAGAGCAAGATCAGATACGATACGCTCTCACTCGGAAAAATGGATCTAGTGCAATGCAAATCTCCAGGCCCCCTTTATTTTCTTGGACCGTAGTAACCACTTGCCAGATTGGGCCAGAGAGAAAGATAGATATGCTCTCGAGTTCCAAAGTGGATTCATTTTTTCACCCTTTATCAAAAGAAAAGTGCGTATATTATATTGTTTCATATAAATCTGGATCTTTGTGTCGGTACCGGTACGGATACGGATGGATACGAGTTATATAACGACGACTCACATCATCAATGGGTTCGTAAAAATATGATTATGATAATTGTTAGTCCCTGCATATCTTTACTGATTTTTGGGCCCATATGATTCGTATTTATGAAACAGTGAAAAAGTATGTGGAGTCAAGAGAATTGGGCCTGAAGGCCCAAAATATATTGGGCCCAATATCTACATATTTCCCTTTTATGCATGAAAAGTCTGGCCCAACTACTCCTCGTCCAACTTCGTTCATTTCTAGGAAATGCACCTCCATCCATTCCATCTCCAGTTCTCTGAAATTCACCTCTCTCTCTCGAGGTCTCCGGCGCTGAATCTTGTCGAGTTTTGGAGAGAGGTCGCTTATGGCAGCTGAATCGCCGACTGCCGATCGAAAGGGTATTTTCTTTTCTGTTTTTTTTTTTAATTTGGAATTAAAGTTGGGTATTTCTTGCGAGATGAATTGATTCGTGTTTTGTTGTGGTTTTTTTAGTTGTGGTGCATCTGAGGGCTACAGGCGATGCTCCAATCCTTAAGCAAGCCAAATTCAAGGTAATTTTAATTGGAAATTTAGGATAAGATTTTAGAAAGTCTAATCAGAGCTAGAAATAAATCTTACCATAATCATATTAATTGAACAAGATGAGTTGAAGGATCCAGTTTTATTACCAGTTGACCAATTAATTTGTCAAATTAATGATATTAATTTGAGTAATTTGTTCTTCGAAGTTTGAATCTAACTGAATTCTAGTTTGAGTTTGTGGGTCTGTTTTAAAATTAGTTTTAAGAAAATTTGTACCTTATTTTCTTAGATTGCTGGAAGTGAAAAGTTTTTGAAAGTGATTGAATTTTTGCGGCGCCAGCTTCACAGAGACACATTGGTACAACAAACATTACCTTAAAGTATTATTTTTAGTTTATTATTATTTCATAAGCTTAATGCTTGCTGATTTTTGTTTATCATTTCATCGAACAGTTTGTGTATGTGAATAGTGCCTTTTCCCCGAATCCTGACGAGTTAGTTATCGACCTTTTCAATGTAAGATATCTGATTTATATTTTTTATTTGGAAAAAATATATAGAAATTTTATGTTTTGTGTAAATTAATAAGAGTAATGAAAACTAAATTTATTTAATTTTGACAGAATTTTGGGATTGATGGGAAGCTTGTGGTAAACTATGCATCATCAATGGCTTGGGGCTAACAGCAGGATCAAGGGTGAACTTAGGATTCTAAAATTGTTTTTAAATAATATTTAATTTTTTTTTTTGGCTACATGTAAATCATTTGTTTTTTTTTTTCATTTTCATTAATAAGCGGTTTTAAGTTGTTTGGAATTTTTTCATTCCTTTGAAAGTTAAAGTCATGCTAATTGCTATTAATCATGGTGTTTTAGATTGTTTCAACCCAAATTGGCATGCTAAATGAATTGGGCCCAGTTCAGAAGTCTTCTTCAAAATTATATGAAAAATCATTTTGCCGTCTGAAGTCTGAACTACCTGATAAAAGTTATGAGAATCAAATGATATGAAATCAAAAGTGTACATAAATTGACCGAATGTTAAAACATTTTTTTAAAAGCTAATAGTAAGGGACAAGTTTACTGTGACAACTAAATGCAAAAGCAATGAAAATCAATCACAACACAATTTGCTTGAGTGTACATAAATTGGTCTAATGCCAATATCATTTTTCCAAAAGTTAACTGTTAGGTTCGGGGCAAGTTATTTGTCACGTTAAATGTAAAATAAATGAAAATTGATCACATTATTTATGTGTGATGTCGTTTCCCTTGTTAAAAACCAGCATTAGATCAAGCTTTTGATCAGATATTAAAGTAATGATGTATTTATTCCAGTTTAAATTGTTAGAATCATTTGTCATAGTAAAATATTGGAGGAAATCAAATTAATTTATAGTAAAAACTGTAACAACTTCAATGATATTTGCTGCTGAAATAGTATCAAGTGTTTAAACATTTTCTTGACTTTTTTCCAAGTGCTGCAAGGCTGAAGCAAAGAGAGGTTCCGCCATCAAAACTAGCCAATCAATTATTAGAGACGGTAATAAATTTAAGATGTTATTATTGTTAAAAATAAGTAAATGATATTGATCATGCCTAATATCAAAATTTGGTGTTTACTTTTGTTTTATAATCTAATAAGTTCGTACTGATAATAGGAGTGACCAAGTGAGAAATTACGTGCCAAGCTTCAATTGGAGGAATTTGTAATAAGAATCGGTTTAACATGTACATGATAATGCCATATGAATTATGCCTCAAGTCATCCTAATTGATTTTTAATTCTGTGAAAACTTCAACTGAATTATTCATTTATTTGTTGGCTTTTCAATTTGATTTTCATTTTCAATCTTGATTTTCTATTTAATATCTTTGTATATGATTTTTGATATAATATTTATAAGAAATAGGAGATTTTATTGAAACTTGATTTTACTATATACAGACGACACATAATTTTTGTTTCCTGGACATTTCATATGATATGTTGTTCAGGTTTAGACCATGAGGGCATGAGGCTCGTCAGTTTTAACAATTGTAATTAGTTCAAATAAATAGGATGCATTTGGGATGCAATTCCACTGTAGTTCAAATAAATTGTACATAGTTGTTACGATCCTTGGTGTGTGTCTCAACTCTCAAATAACTAAATTTGCAACTATTTTCTAAATTAACTTCAATCAAATTATGTACATAAAGGTTAATTATCAACATGAAGTCTTATATTTGTATCCCAATAATTCTTGATACTGATTAATTATGAGGGTCATGTAGTGTAGCTAAACAGGGATATGGGATAGATAATCAAACAAATGGAGCCCCTACGGATACTGATCACATGCAAGAATCGTAACCCTAAATGCCTACGAATGTTTCATATACGTTGTACACTCAAATTAATTAATTATTTTCCTCATGAAAAAGGGGAAGCTTAAAGTGTTACTATAACCTATCATCAGCATAGAGTTCTATAAAGTTAGCCTCTTTCAATGTATTATATCCCTTTTTTTAGCGTACTTATATTATATACCTTAAACCCTAATCTTAGATAAATATTTTTTATTCATCACATCCCATAATTAATAACTGATCTCATACTTACTATGAGATAGAAATTTATAATTAATATATGCTCGTCTACAGTACTACATATTGATAAATTTATTTCGATCAGACGGTTTATATTAAATCTAAAGTGGAGCATAATAAACTTTTTTCTTTTCTTTTTAAAAACATATGAAAAAGAATAAATAAGTAATTTCATCTTCCTAAATCGTTTTCTTCGATTCATTTCTATTTCCACCGTTTATCTCCTCTCCAATTCAAGTATCTTCTCTCCAATTCGAATGCTTCTTCTCCCTCTCCTAACTTGTTTTACAGTTCCCTTCTCTATCAAATTCTTGTTCATAAATCATTATAAATATTAATATCGATATGCTTGTCTAATTACGAAGGTTGTTGATTCATTCACTATGCATAATTGAATTTTGAGAATTCATATATTTAATTAAAAAATAATTAGTGAATTTTTCTACAAATAAACTAACTTTTTAGATATATAAGCAAGTATTATTAATAATAATATTTTATGAATAATGAATATATAATAAATTGAATTGCAACCAAAGATTCATAATATTTCAGCACATAATAATGTAAAGATTAAGAAAAAAATCCAACAAAAGAAGAATTCAAAAGAATCTTCAATCAAATAAGTTCAAATACATTTTTTTTTTCTGCTTGGAAGCTTAAAGAATTTATTTAAATTAGTGGATTAAAGAGACAAAATAGATATGGAAAATAAGGCAATTGATTCTCTGAAATATGAATAATAGAGACATATTAGGATGAATATTTATTATTTGAATTTGAATTTCCTTTTTAGCTTATTTGATTGACACATAATAAGAAATACGGATTATCTTGTGCTGATGGAAGAGAAATAAATTTAATTGATAACACCTTGAATAAATCAAATGGAGAGAAAATAAAACTTATATATTATGAAAATAAATTAAAGACTAAATTTTCTAATTAATATTTTATATAACAAAGACATCCTTACTAATTCAAGGATGTCGATTAGATCTTGAAATCATTAAATTAAAAAAATAGAGTACTTTAGCCAAACTTCATATTTTATTTATTTACATTGAATGGGAAATAAAGCTAGACAGTGGATCATCATGACAAACTGAATTCTCACATGATTTTAACATGCATGGACACAAATTCATGTCTATCTACCCTTCCTTTTTTCATATATCCTTTTCGTTGGCCGGCTCATTTTATTTTATTTTTGAAAGAAAGGATCCAGCTCAAGCCTGGACTCCTGCAATTATTGCCGGCTCATTTTATATCTCACCTTAACAACCAATTATTTAACGAGCCGATTACCAATTGAACTTGTCAATCTAGCTTGTCGATATGTACGTTTTGGACAATCTTTTATTTTTTGAATCTTTCGCATCCAGATGCAGGTTGGAATCACGATTCAAATATCCACAAACGCAAGTTCCATGCATGCATGCATATTTAGGTGGCTTACACAAGAATAACCTCAAGTGGAGTGGTGGAGTGGTGGTATGATGACATATTGCTCAAGCATATTAAGATGTAACTCTATGGAAAATAGTAATTAATTAGTAATGACAATTTAGTGCTGT
Organism: Juncus inflexus; assembly: GCA_024447665.1. Classification (NCBI taxonomy): domain Eukaryota; kingdom Viridiplantae; phylum Streptophyta; class Magnoliopsida; order Poales; family Juncaceae; genus Juncus; species Juncus inflexus. The sequence continues at coordinate 11,767,883 of JAJHPC010000001.1, read as the reverse complement.
CGTCGTACGTCAGTTGTCACACCGCTAGTAGAATCTTTTTCAAAAAGAAAAAGCAACACATGTTAAGCTATCTTATTTCATGCATGAAATTTCTGATGGCCACCTAACAATAGTTTCACCTGGTTCAGAATTTCTCATTCCAAATGTTTCCCAGGTGGCACGGCACAGTAGTACGTACGGAACCGATATTGCCGTGGTGCAAAAAGATATATATTGCATTATAAATTGTACTTTCACGAAAAGTATATATTTCATTTCCTCTGTTTCGTTTGGGCCAAAATCAAAGCAAGCACTAATCAGGGACGCGATAGAGATTGGGTCCAGCTAGCTGGAGCCTGACAGCGTGGAGTTCATATACTCTACTTAACAACTCAACATATAATATTATAATGTCTTAATAAGTATAATAGAGAAAATGTGTAAAAGGCCCCTAACTCTCTTAATGTGTTCTGCGAAACTTGATCACTTTTTACCTGGGAGAGGTTCGGAGTTTGTGTCGCGGTGAACTTGGTTAGCATTGTTGATATTTCACAAGTCTTCAACGCACTAAATATAATGAATTTGAACCTGACAAAAAAATTATTAGAAAAACAAAGGTTGTTGACATGAACTTATTTACGGTACGTACGTACGAATTAGCATTTAAAATAATAACTTTATTCTTAATAGCTGTAAATGAGTAAATCTTAGTGGTCATTTTTGTATTAGTAGAAAAAAATCAAGTCACCAAGACTGATCCAAACATTCCGTAAGTTGAGTTCAGTAGTACGTTAATTACCAGATGGTACACGGCACTCGTGCACTGATTAAGCTAGCTGACAATGGGGACTCCTCAATTTCTGTACCAGCATTTATTTATTTAATAAGTTACCAATAATTCGGTAAATTTTCTTCACTGAATTATAGTAAGTTGGCCTGACAAGAAGAAAAGAAAATATAAATTTCACCATAAGATCTCAATAATTAGTATTACTGGTCATGTCCGGTACCAACCAGCCGGACACTGATCAGAGCCGCTTTGTCAGTATTAACTACTAGGGGTAAAGATTGTGCGTGATGATTTGTTTCCTTCTCTTCAGCCAAATTGGGAAGGGACAAAAGTCTCTATCACAATTCATGCAAACACTGAGAGAGAGAGAGTGACTAGAGAGACAAAGAGGTAATTTGGAATTATGTTCTTGGAAAATGCATAAAGTCAATTATTCTGTAATCTAAGTCGGTCTCTTCTATATTTAAGTACCACGTGTGACATGTACATCAAACCAATAACTAACAGCATTTTCTCAAATTATGATAAAATTTTGTTCGTTTACACAATCCTACAACTCGTGACATATTTTAAGACATCCGATTTGTGCTCATATAACTCTAAGAAAGGTTCGGAAACAAACGGGCCCGAATATATACAAGGAGTTATTCTGTATGTTTTGTATTACGTGCATACATACATTGTATTTATCTGTATGAATATGAATAATTTTAATTTACTAGTACAAAAAAGTAAAATTTAAGGGTACACACATTAATTTAAAAATTAAACATGCATAGTAAAAATAAGAACTTGCTATATATTTAATGCATTTATACAAAATATAAATGCACACAACAATAACCACGTAAACAAAGAAAAAACATGAAAACATTAATCGGCCCATTACAAACAGGACAGAAGAACATGATGGATTAATGGCTTAAGAAACCTCTAAGACCTACATGGCTCTGGACTCTGTAGGTAGGCTTGCCTAATACTAGAATATATATATTTAATATAAATAAATTACTGTATTAATATAGTTAATTAATGTATAAAACCAAAAATAAATTAAAGCATGTAAAACAAAAAGAATAATAGATGATTGACAGTAAATATATCTAGCCGCAGCCTTTTACAACAACAGTGACTCACCAGTCACCAATCATATAAGAGGAGTAATATATTGCATTGCATGAAAAACTCTCTCTCCTCTTTAAAAGGGCTCAAAATGAACCTCTCTCCAACCTTTCTCTCCTCCTCCATCTAACTTTCAAAGCTCTTCATAGAGTTTGCAAACAAATGTTAAACAAGGGGACCCCTAAGCTATAAATTATCAGCCCCACGTACAAGAATTCATGTCTTGCGCATTATAACTTCTTTCCAGTTGAGTTCTCTCTCTCCATCTCGATTGTCTCCTAGAGAGAGAGAGATCAAGACAAAAATCAAAGAATGGGGAGAAGGCCATGTTGTGCAAAAGAAGGGCTAAACCGAGGTGCTTGGACAGCCCTTGAAGATGAGATCTTAGTTTCTTATATAAAAACTCATGGAGAGGGCAAATGGAGAGATGTGCCTCAAAGAGCTGGTAGATATGCTATAATTATATGATTTGAGTTTAGTAATCTTGTTATATATAAATATGAATGTGCGTTAAGATTGAAATTCAGGGCTAAAGAGATGCGGGAAGAGTTGCAGGCTTAGATGGTTGAACTATCTCCGCCCCGATATCAAACGAGGAAATATTTCACATGATGAAGAGGAACTGATCATTAGACTTCATAAACTACTAGGAAATAGGTATCTTTTATTTAGTTCAAAATTAATTTATGCAAAATTTATGTAGGAACTAGGAGTGTCATACAAATAAAGTATCTTATTCACAAATATATATCTTAGTATGATGTTTATTTATTTTCGCGTTCTTTTGTTGTGAAAGGTGGTCATTAATTGCAGGAAGACTGCCAGGGCGAACAGACAATGAAATAAAAAACTATTGGAACACAACATTAGGCAAAAGAACAGGCGGTCAATCACCACAACAAGAGAAATTGTTCGGAGATCAAACTAAACAAGGACTCAGTGCGCCGAGCCTAAACACGGCAAATGACTCAACCGTGGTGCGAACAAAGGCGGTCCGGTGCACCAAGTCTATTTTTCCTCTTGGCTCGTTCAGTCAATCAATGAGCCAAATTAATCATCATGAATCAGATCAGGCTGATCAGATGATAGGCAACAACACAAGGGCAGAGTTCAAGGACTGTAATGAGAGCAGAGAAATAAGAGGGGACATGAGTGCAAATTCATCATTTTCATTTGATGAGACAGTGTTGCTTGAAGACCTCAGAGCTTTGGCTTCCTTTCTTGATTTGGAGGAGGAATGGCTCAATTTAACTTAGAATATTTTGGTGGTGCACATTAACTTGGTAAATATATCTTAGTAATATAATGATAGATTTGTTGTGGTCTTGTCTTGTTGTAGTTGTGTAGAAATAATAATAAGTCATGCTATCTGATTGGCTAAATATGTTTGATTGAATCTTAAGATGTGGACATTCAAATTTTAATGACATAAAATTAAACTGTTCTTTTTATTAAAAAATAATACTTTAATAATACTTTTTATTAAACTGTTCATATCTCATAATGCTTCTAATTGTTAATGTCAAATTTAACAGTACCATAGTATGATTATGATATTGTTATTCGTTGTAATCCAGATTTTAGAGTTTTGGGTTTATATCTTTAGTATCAATTATTGTAGTTATATGTTGATTCTCTATATTTTAAGGTTTGAGTTAGTTAGGCAGAAAATATTTCATTGTAATAAGAGAAAATGTTTATGAATCTTTTTATACTAAAAAATAATATATCAACGTAAATATTTGGTGCAATATATAGATATATATAAACTATGTTAGCGCAAAAGAAGATCTGGTAGCGCAACTTTCCACTTACCCGCTGCATGATCAGTTACAAACAGTTGCCACACGGAGGAAGTTTTACTTATTGAGGGACTCTTGAGTCTTCGTTTCTGTTAGATCTCTCACTTGGACAGTGACCAGTTAATAAATTAATTTTTTTTATGCATCCTCTCCGTTATCAATCATAATAAGTTCTTCTGATTTTTAAACTTAATATGTTGCATTATTTCATAATATTCATGCAGCATGTAGTAATACCCATGACAAATAATCTCTTCCGAATTTGAATATCCTGGATTGAGATACTAAAAATTAGAGCCGGGGATCAACCCGCATATCAATCTGTCAAAAATAATATTATATTTTCACTGAATATTTATTTTGATGGTGATCAGAATGACAATTCATTGCGGGATGAGAAGGCCCGTAAACTTATTTTTTTCCTATTCAGAATTAACAGGGCCATATTATGTACGTATTAATAAGATGTACATTTCAGCCACCCAATATTTTCTTTTCTCCCCTTCTGGACTGGAGAGGAGGGGCGAATAAGTATGATTGATTGGTGTGAATTCGTATCACATAACAGGCAAAAAATACTCCCATGATGATTATTGGTTGCTCGTCATTTCAAGAATAAAATTCAAGCCTCACGTGTAAAGGACCCAAGAAACAAACAGAAGTTACTTTTTCTGAAAAAAATAAATGAAAGTAAAAAAAAAATCCTAACCTTTTCTTAATATTTTAAGAAAATTGATATTTTTTAGATTCTTTAGGTGTGTATTGATTTTATTTTATCTCTAGAGTTAATTTTAACATTTCATCTAATTAGACTCTCAATTGAAGATTTTGATTCCCTCATTTAACACATCCATTCGACAAAAAGTAGACGACGGAAGGCAGACAGACTTATGGACAAACATCTGGTTCGAAGATCAACGTCTTTGCAATCTCTTCCCGGAGTTACATCAAATTTATTTAAACATTTTCTTTGTTAAGTTAAAAACAAAGAAAAAGTATAATATAGAAAAACATAAGAAAGAATAAAATAATATTTTACGTAAAATAATTAAATACAACTTTATCCAATCATAAGAGAAAATTTATGACGCAATATAAAATTATTAAACAAAATAATCATAAAATATCTTAAATATTATTTGGAATATCATATTGCAAACTACTATTTTGTATTTTATTAATTTTTCAGATTGAAGATAAAATATGAAAAATATTTCTTTAGAGTATTCTAGTCCACAAAAGTTATTTATATTGGAGAGAGTATTAGTGTTAGATCTTGCATGGCATAAAAAATTTAATTCAATTTATAGAGACTAAAAGATAGAATCTAAATTCTAGGGAGACTTGTAAAATATTCAGAAATGTCAAGGGTTTTTTGCGAAATTCCCACAAAAAGAAAACGAAATCACAAAATTTGGAATGCCGTAGCAGTATCCTTACCTACAGTCATCTAATTCATGATTATAACATCGTGTATTATGTGTATAGATTGCATTCATCATTACTGATAAATGAGGGTCCTCTATATAATAATATAATGATGCGCCGAAGCGTAATGGCAAGAAAACTATATAATGACTAAGTACGAGATTTTATTTATTTATACTAGTTAGTGGAAACAATTATAATTCATGCAATTATACTATTGGGACCAGTGTGTGTGTCCACAAATTAAAATGATTCTGGCCATGTCTAGTTACTTATATTTTTTTCAGCTATTATTTCTGTGTGCGAGATCAATATTTTCTCTTCTCAGCTATCATTGGATTCCTACCATATTTTCCTTTGCACTTTTTATATTGAGACAAGTTGTGCCCACAATATATTTTTTGATCATTTCAATTTTTCATAAAAGAATACCGTGTCATGTAATATGGGGCTTTGTGTGAGAATCCATTCTCATTTAGATCCATGTGCTTTGTGTAATAGTAGTATTTTTGCTGCTTAGCCGCATGGGTTTGCCTCTCCATGCATGCATTGAGGAGGCTTAAATTTTTATTTATTACTTCATTATTTGGTGCAGTTTCTAGAGACATGTTGAGAGATTGAAGACTGACAGCTGGTTCTGTTATTATTTGAATAAATGAAAGATTACCATTTGGTGAAAAGTTCGTTTGTAAGAATCATCTGCATATAAACCAACTCATGAAAATCTAATTTGAATATGAATGAATGTTATTTATGAGTTTTTTGTCATTACATTATTGGCGAGAACAAAAAAAATAGATTTACTTCTCATGAGAATGAAGAAAAACATTAATTTTCATGATAATCTCATTTTCATCAGATATGCCGTAAGTTATAGCCAATAAAGAAATGCAATTAGTAATCCAGAATATAACTAAGGGCAATTTTACACATTAAAAAAAACTAAGGGCAATTTTGGGATTTTAACTTTTTGGAGAGAACAATAATAAGTAGTTATTATTAGGGTTTATATACACATTCCCCAACAGCGCCCCCCTTCCCAATCCACCGTATATCACTGGTAAACGGGGCTCACTTATTTTTGAATATATGTGGGACTCATTTATCAGTGATATACTGTGAATTGGGGGGAAGGGGGGTGGTAAACGGAGAATATATATACTTTTCCTTATTATTAGTATTACTTGTCCTTATAGAATACTAGTTTCAATCACGCGCGTACGTGGTAACACACATGATAACCTCAATCTGTCACACACGCACACACACTGAGCGTGACAGAAGATCTGAAATGCATCCTCTGTTGATTAACCCAGCCAGAGGTAGAGTTCGTTCCCCACATCACTCGCGTGGTGGGGTATGATGCCATCCAGCTGTGCTATGCAGTTGGTGGTCTTTTAATTTTTTTTTTGTTGTTGAAAGAAGATTTTCATTTTCATAGTTGTATATATTTATTATGCATATTGATTAATCTGTAAATGTGTACAAGATAAACTGATATTTTATTTCTTATATTTATATCTTTTCATTATATGCTAGCATGTTTCATTTGAGTTCTATAAAACAACAGAGTTTTAGGAAATGACAAATTTGTTAGATAAGTGTGATATTATTTTTTGTGAATAAATTAGATCCGGTTGGGACAATAATTCCATACCCGCAACAACGCGCGGGATTCCATCTAGTTTTATTAATATGACAACATTTTTTGAGTTTTTCTATCCGCCATATCATCATATTCATTTTATATTGAGTGATATAGGTGTAGAAAGCAAAGCCATGATTGAACACACTCAAAACAATTTGAGTGAATTTCGTTCTAACACATTGTACAGTCCATTATATGGTTTTGTATCAACTGTTACATATCATTTAAGAAAAATAACACCAAAGTTACATTGAAAACAAGAAGATGATAAGATTCTAACTGCAACCCTAATTGCGTTGAATTACCATAATTCAGGATGAATTACAAAATAAGCAAGCTGCATAAAACAACATATAAAATACATACATTTAGTTAAATGCAGTAACTACATAAACATAATCAAGTATCAAATGGCATTTTTGATTAGTTGTTAGATATATTTAGCTAATAGGACTGCGTCTATTGTCTGACTTGCAAATTGCTCAACTTGAGTCTCTTTTCCAATTCTTCAAACACTAAGAACAAAATAAATTATAAATGAGAGAGACCCAAGTCTTACAGATAATCAGTCCAGAATATTACTGTTGTTAAATCTAAAAAAAAATTCTTAGGAGATATCTTTTGTATCTCAATTATACAATTTGAGTAGAGAAAAGTCATAATTTGCCCCCTGAAATTAACTATAATTTATTATTTAAAAAAGCCCCTTAATTTAACATTTTGGTCTATATGTACAAATTTAATCAAGTCTTTAGGAATTAAAAAAAAAATCCAAAAGTTAGAAGGTTTTTAAAATATTCATAATAAAAATGAAAATTTACCCTGTCTTCAAAGACATGAATCCCTAAAAAATAGTCCTTTTAATGCTTCAATTAACATTCTAAACTTCACATTAATATCTCAAGTAAACCGTACTTACTCTATAAATCCAATAATAAATCCCTTTTGTAGCATCCAATAAATCCACATATATGCAAATATGGTGCAATTAAGTTATTACAAAATACTACAAAAATAAAATAAAATAATATATATATCAGATCATGCAATTAATCTGAAATGAAAAACAGCCCTCAAAATTATACATTTTCAGCCAAAAATTAACCTACAATTACACAATTACCCCTAAAAATTATACACTTTCAATTAAAAATTAACCCATAATTGCATAATTACCCCTATATATAGCATTAATTTAACTCAATTTAGCCTAAATCAGTTTCAAAATGTATCTTCTCAATGAAATTAAAGACGAAAATCAACACATAAGTCAGTTGATAAGTCAACAAATCAAAATTACCTCAAGAAATCGAGTTTCTTGCTCCAACTGCTTCAGCTCCGCAGTGATGCAGTGCTTGCCTCTAATATCAAGCTCCACCACCATTGCTCCTCCTATCTGGATCGCCGAATGACGTGGCAAGCTCTGCCGTTAGCGATCTTGCACGGACAGCACTAACGGCTTTCAATCCCTAATTCGTTCAATTAACAACAGATAACCATTTTGCAATAAATTAACTAAAATAAGTACTAAATTAGCCATAATAACTGAAATCAACACTAAATTAATTCAAATTCAGCCATACACTCAACTAAAAATCAAAACCAGCCCTAAATCCTCAAATTAAGAAAGAAATTAGTCATGATACATACTGACCTGGATGCATATGATTCACCGCCAAGCGAGAGTCGCGTTGGAGCGGGAAATCTGGATCTGTCTGGTGGTGCGTTGGATTTTGAGGTCTGGATCCCCTATGTCGCATTGGAGCTGAAGCTCTGGACCTTGCTCGCAGTCAATCAATTGGCCACTGAACCAAACATCCATGAAAGCCATAACTGGCGAGAGACGGGTATCAATGTGTACCAGTCAAAAACCCTAGACATTAGAACCCCAATAGTCATCTATCTGGATCTGTCTAGTGGTGCATTGGATTTTGAGGTCTAGATCCCGTGTGTCGCATTGGAGCTAAAGCTCTGGACCTTCCTTGCGGTCGATCAATTGGCCACTGAACCGAACATCCATAAAAACCATAACTAGCGAGAGACGGGTATCAATGTGCACCAGTCAAAAATCCTAGACATTAAAACCCCAGTAGTATGGCTCGGCTAATGTATCTGAGACCTGGATGTATGGATTGTATGAAACAAATATTATATTTATTTAGAAATATTTTATATAATAAATGCGTATTAGTTATTTTATTCTTATTACTAAAATGAATCTTGAATATAATATTCAACTTTATATCATCAAAGTATATGACTTTGATAGTAAACTTTAAAGTATTATGGATGATATTCTAAACCGTCCCTGATCATTCATAGGATGTTTATGAGACAAACATACTTTATGATAAGCTATAAATGTACATCAGTATGTTAGTTTATTGATGGTCATGTTTTACTGATTATGAATAAGAGTTATTAAGTCAGTAACGTAAGTATATGTTGGAGACCATATACTGGATTGACCCACTGTGAGAATACTATATGGTTCGTGTCATTAGTTATTCTCAGTAAAGAATGTATATGTAATCATTAGACTTGAGATTATCTCAGTTTCCTACATTAGAAATTTTATACTTTAATATAATCTAACATCATCTTTAACCGGGCAGTCATAAAGATTATAATTAGGTATATAATAAATTATGCGGAGGAAAGACTTTAATTAAGATATGATTTGTTCCTCTCATAAATTGAGAGAGATATCTTTATGCCTCTTGATGATTTGATTGAAGAAACGCACAGCCGTTATCGAGTGAATTAATAAGGAGTTATTAATGTCATTTCATGTTCAATCAAATTCGGTGTCAAGAAATATTTATCGACCAACGTAAGGTTGACACATACCATGCCTTATGGACAATATAGATATCGTGTAACAAATGAATACAATGCATAAACATAAATTAGGTTTGGTCGAATCATCTATACTTGCTTAATTTGGGTAATCATGATGTCTTGCTAGAGGCCGCTCATGATTTATAATCCGTTGTGATTATTGCCAACATTAAGTAAACCTACAGGGTCACACACAAAGAATAACTATTGAGACGTACACAGAAAAATCATAACTTATGTGATGAGTTGTATGAAGAGCTACATAGTCAAGTGACACATCCAATCCTACATCTTATATGATAAGATGTGTTGCATATATGGTTACATAGTTACCATGCACATAGAATATGAAACTTATGGACTATATAGGCACAAAAGACACCCCAAAAAGACAGGTGAAGGCATATTATTTTCGTCCAATTTTGTGAGACAAAAAGAGAGAAAAATCCGAAAAACCTTCTCTTGTTATTTTTGTGAGAAAAATGAAGAACGAATACTAGCATATATCGTTCTATTTCCATTCAAAGGGGTTGTTCGTGTGGATACCGGTAGAGGACGAAGCGAAGTGCGGCGTCTTTATGATTCGGGTTGAAACCGTGATTTTGTTTGGAGAATCGGTTCGTTTGGAGATCGATTAGAGATCGGTTTGTGAGACCGGTTAGACGAAACATACAAATGATCGGTTTGGAAACTGGTTTGAAATCGGGCAAAGAAAAGCGTCAACCAAATTCGCATTCGATCATCACGGATTAAGCGTAATCCGAAGGTACAAAGTTATGAACTTTTCTTTGATTTAATTGTAATTCACGGATCCTTCTTTTGGGTTTCGAATTCGATTTTGTTTCGTTTTTGTTTTTCCGCTGCGTTATGACTGGTAGAAACTCAACACGAACATCAATGAAAGCCATAACTGGCGAGAGACGGGTATCAATGTGTACCAGTCAAAAACCCTAGACATTAGAACCCCAACAGTCATCTATCTGGATCTATCTGGTGGTGCGTGTGATTTTGAGGTCTAGATCCCATGTGTCGCATTAGAGCTGAAGTTCTGGATCTTGCTTGCGGTCGATCAATTAGCCACTGAACCGAACATCCATGAAAATCATAACTGGCGATAGACGAGTATCAATGTGCACCAGTCAAAAATCCTAGACATTAAAACCCCAATAGTCATCTATTTGGATCTGCCTGGTGATGCATTGAATTTTGAGGTCTAGATCCCCAGTGTCGCATTAGAGCTGAAGCTCTGGACTTTGCTTGCGGTCGATCAATTGGTCATTAAACCCAACATCCATGAAAGCCATAACTGGCGAGAGACGAGTATCATTGTGTACCAGTCAGAAAACCTAGACATTAGAACCTCCAATAGTCATCTATCTGCCATCTGGTGGTGCGATGGATTTTGAGATCTAGATCCCCTGTGTCGAATTAGAGCTGAAGCTCTGGACCTTGCTTGCCGTTGATTAATTGGCCACTGAACCGAACATCCATGAAAGCCATAACTGGCAAAATACGGGTATCAATGTGTACTAGTCAAAAACCCTATACATTAGAACCCCAATATTCAGTTCGATATCCTCTTGATTTACGAATTAATTTAGGCTCATAACACTAAATTTATGGAATCTCTAGATCTCGAGAGAGATGAATGATTAGAAGAAGAAAGATTTTTTCTTTTTAATTTGAGTGAACTTGATTTATACTAAATGCACCCTCTTATAAGTCTTGTATTATAATTATATCTAATGGTATAAATGTAAATGAAAAATCTGATCTATTTGAATATAATTAAATTCGTCAAAAATTTCTCCAACAAAACCATTCAAAATAGACACATTGAAGAAACCAAGGGACTCCTCTATAATCTTTCTCTACAATTCCTTTGAATCATAAATTATATTCATGTGAATGGAATTATATTGTTTCTAGCCACTTGTCAAGAAATAACTGGTTAAGAATGTGGGTTCATTTTTCGATGGAGCTACATATCTATGCCTAAACTTGTAACGAACAACATTCAACCAATTTTACTCGATTTGATGACTCGTTGTATGTATTACAAATAGTTCACATGAAATCCTGATGAGTATCAAATTTATACATTTGAAAATCAAGCATGATCAGGATCCATGTGAACCAAAGAATGAAGGAACACTACGGTCTTGTGAACTGGTTCTATATCAAAATCGAAAGTCCTTGGTTTCACACTACGGTCTTGTGATTCACAAAAATGATACATTTGAATCTGTATAATTGACAAAGCCTGATTGAGTTTGGGTACAAAAAGTGCAAGGACCACTTCCGTTTTATATTGTGTAATAGATAATAGATTCCATCGGACTTCCACAGAATGAATTTGGTTAAGCTGGTTCTGATTCCTAAATAACAGTGCAATTCTAAAGAAGTAAAAATAAATTTAATTAACTGTATAATAAGAAAATAAATGGGAACAATTTAAATTGTGCAAAGCAGTGCTTACGCAAGGAAGATCTCCGAAATAATACATTGATATGAACCTGTAAGAGCTGTACGTGTAGGAATGGGAGCTGGTACATAATAGTAATACAAATACTTATTTAGCATTGATTACATGGAAAAATGGTCGCAATTTCCAATCAGTCTCCACTGGACTGCCAGCTGTACGTATGTCCTACCAGACTCTGAAATTCATACTTTAACATAATCAAAATAATATAATACATAGAATAATGATATGAACACAAATACCACCTAGATATTTGACATAAAAGATTTTTGGGAAACAATTATAAAGAGGGCTTTTAAATGCTGTGTTTGCACAAGCTGTTCTTTTTCTATTTTGGGCTTTTAAATGTTCTTTTTGTAAAGAGGGCTTTTGTTCGGTCTTTATTTTCTGGGATATATGGGCTAAATTGGTTCCTTTTCTTTTCCTTTATTCTGTTATCTTTGGGGCCTTAATCCTTTTTCATTGTACATTAGATTTTTCTCCAATATGATCTGTGGATGTGATTTTTAACAAATTATTATTACAAAGAAAAAAAAATACCAGAATATAAAGTAGAAACTACATCTTTTTCTTACCATATCTTGAAAATCCATCATCAATTTAATTCATGGAGCTCTTTTACTCTGAGTATTCATCAATCCTTGGAGTTTTATTTATGCAAATGGTACCTGAAAGAAAAAGGATGATTCATCTTTATGCTCTAATTTCAATTTCCTAATATAGAATCAATCCATCACCATTCACCAGTCATAAAAGCACATAAATTAAGCCCAACAAATCAAACTTCCCCAATCTGAGATTTCAAATTCATTATCCACTGATATTTCAAAATCACACATCCTTTCAAAACACCGAGAATTCCAATCCCCAATTACACAAAATCCAGGCTTTCAAATCTCGAACTTACTTCCACGCGCCACACCGCCTCTCATCCCTATATAAACCCCTCCATTTCTCCTTCATCCCCTTCTTATTTTTCCGAATTCAAATCCGATCCCGTTTCCCGTTTCCCGTTTCTCTCCACTCATCCATGGCGATTCAGCTGACGGCTAACGCGTTCCAGGCGATAGACGGCGGCAATTTCGACGAGAAGCCGCTGGTCCAGGTCGTCGACGTGAGGAAGGTGAACGCGAGTCAGGAGCGGTACCGCGCTTGGGTGGCCGACGGGTCCGATGAGGTCAAGCAGGCGCTGCTGGCGACGCAGCTCAACGATCTGGTTAAGAGAGGGGAGGTACGGAACGGATCGGTTGTGCAGCTGTTGGAGTATATGAGCAGTAATGTTCAGACTCGCAAGTATGATCTGGTTTATGCTTTTTATTTTCTAATAAATCAACTTAAATCTGAGGTTTTGAGGCTTGAATCAGCTTTTTTTTTGTAAATCAAATTATGTAAATGGATAAGATAGAAAGGTTATTGTGTCCAAACTTATTGCATAACATGCTATTTCTGGTATATATACTGCAATTAAATCATGCACTTTCTAATTAAATCTTCAATTCATCAATTACATAATTATTTCCTAATATTCCTCAACTAATTTCTAAAATCCATTTCAACTGCTGAACAAAACTCCCCTCCTAATTTGAAACATTTCTCAACCTTACAGGCTTCTTGTGATACTCAACCTACAAATCATGATCACACAACACGCCATAATCGGAAACCCTAAATTACCCTTAGAAACCCTCCCATCCAACCAAATCCAAAACCCTACCTCTCAATCCAATCCCACACTGAACTCAAACTCAAACTCAAACCCAAATCCAATTCCCAAACCCTCAATCTTCCAACCGACGATCCAACCGCCGTACAAACCGGCCCCAAATTTCAAATCGCACAACACGATATTCAAGAACGAGGCGCCAGCTCGCGTGATTCCGATTTCCGTTCTGAATCCTTACCAAGGCCGTTGGGCCATAAAGGCTAGAGTGACCGCCAAGTCAGAAATCCGTCGATATAATAATTCAAAAGGTGACGGAAAAGTCTTCTCCTTTGACTTGCTCGACTCAGAAGGGGGAGAAATTAGGGTTACATGCTTCAATAATTTAGTGGATAAGTTTTATGAGTTGGTTGAAAATGGGAAGGTTTATTTGGTCTCAAAAGGGAGTTTGAAGCCCGCTCAGAAGAATTTCAATCATCTGAGCAACGAATGGGAGATTTTATTGGATAATTCTTCGACGGTCGATTTGTGTGATGATGAAATTACGGAAATACCCTCGCAAAAGTTCAATTTCAAACCGATAAGTTCGATCGAAAATGAGCCTAACAATTCCATAATCGATCTAGTCGGTATTGTAACTGTAGTAAACCCTAGCGTGACAATACTTAGAAAAAATGGGATGGAGACTCAAAAGAGGGTTATAAACTTAAAGGATAATTCAAACAAAAGTGTGGAATTAACTCTTTGGGGCGAATTTTGCAACAGAGAGGGGCGAGATTTACAGCTGGCGGTCGACTCTGCGACTTTTCCTGTAGTGGCTATAAAAGCAGGAAAAGTGAGCGATTTTAACGGAAAATCGGTCGGAACTATTCACTCCACTCAGATTTTTATAAATCCTGATTTATCTGAAACCCGGGATTTGAGATCCTGGTTTGAGAATCAGGGGAAGAATATGGAAACAGTTTCCATCTCTAAAGATGGGAATTCGAGTTCTTTTTCAAGAAATGAAGTGAGAAAAACGGTTTCACAAATAAAGGATGAGAGATTGGGAATGGGGGAAAAACCGGATTGGGTTACTGTTAAGGGAATAATTTCGTTTATAAAAACGGATAATTTTTGCTACACTGCTTGCCCTTTGATGATCGGAGAGAGAAAGTGCAGTAAAAAAGTTAATAAATCGAGTGATGGTGGTAAGTGGAGTTGTGAGAGGTGTGAAGCGGAATTCGACGAGTGTGATTTTAGATATTTGTTGCAGGTTCAAGTACAGGATCACACAGGAATTACATGGGTTACTGCTTTTCAGGAATCGGGCGAGGAGATAACGGGTCGACCCGCTAAGGAATTGTACAGGATCCGAAACGAAGAGATGAATGAGAATGAATTTGGGGAGATTATTAAAGGGTGTTTGTTTGAGCAGTTTTTGTTTAAGTTGAAGATTAAGGAGGAGAGTTATGGGGATGAACAGAGAGTTAAGGTCACGGTTGTCAAAGCGGAAAAAGTAGATCCGGCTGTTGAGAGCCGGGTTTTGCTGGATTTGATTTCCCGGATTTCGGGCTGAGGGATTTTGATTCTCGGTTTTTGGTTGGATGAGGAATTGGAATCTGGGTTTGAAGGATTGGTGGGATTTGATTTTCTTGGTAGCATTCTTCTGTTATTTGAAATTTTATAGGATTTTTTAAAGGAAAAATTGTTGTAGTTCAATACACATTAGATATTTTTTTTTACCTCAGTTTGTTGAGAGTTAATCTGTAGAAGTTAAATTTCATCAAGACAATTATATGCATTGTCCAAACTCAATTAGATATACCAGGAATTACATTCAAATGTTAAATTTTACAAGAATGGCAGTATTAAAATTAAAATTATTTTTTGATGTTCAATTAAACATTGTAAACACAACAAGCACAAATGAGTGAATTGTACTTTGCAATAAATCAAAACCATCCACAAGAAATCTAACCACACAAATAATCAAAATCAAAATCAAACAAATATTTGAGCGTGCAAATACCTAAAACCTAAATCCATGTTCAATCTCATTTCTTCTTTCTAACCAAAAACCCAAAAAAGAATTCGGAACACCATCTAATTCTAAAACCCCACTCAATCAATACGGTTAAAAATCCAAAAATCATTACATCATAAAAACATCATTCAATCGGTACGATTATTAATCATAATGGGAAAAGGGTCCGATCCGGAATAATTAAGATCAACTTTTTGAGGAAGCAAATTGTAAGTAATGGAGAGCTCTTCAAAGATCTTTTTGAGCACAATCATGAGCTCGGTCCTTCTCGCGTTTTTCTCAACAATGTTTTGGAAATTCATGGTGTGTTTTACGATAAGCGCGATTTTAAGTTTGTTTTGGTCCACAATGTCCTGCACTATGAAACTGTGTGTCGGGTTCCAGTGATTCGGTTTCGCTTCCAAGTGCCTGAATGACAAATTATCAGTTTTTTGTAAGATTCTAAATTAACTTCAAAAAAATTTCAAAATTCCTAAAATAACTCACGGTTCAACTTAATTCTTAAACTAATAGACTTACAAAGTGCATCTTGGCTTAATTTGAGAAGAAAGCTGAAAAGTGGGTTAGAGAATTTCAATGTTTTTTAGGTTAACTTTGAGAATCTGACCAATTTTTTTGTTAACTAACTGAAATTTAGGTCAACATTACAGTAAAAATAATTTAATATCAGTACAACATACTCTTTTATTTTGGTTTTTAGCAACCCAATGCTCTCCACCGATGTAGACATGGCAATGGCGAATTCGATCTTGTCAGTCATATTAGGGCTTCGGTAATAATTGCTGATCGGCTTCACGGCCAGGACTGAATTTGGATAATATATCTTTTCATTGTCGTATCGTAGAAAAACTGTCGTCAAAATATTCATTTCCTCAACCACCATCTGTGATAATAAACCGAAATTATCAAAGATATGCAAGAAAAATTAACCAAAATTAGCCAAAATGTATCATATTTACCTTTATAAAAGTGCAAAGGTCAACTTTATCCTTCCAAATACGTATATCATATTCACTCTTTCAAATCTTTTTACGGACAAGAATTTTAAAGGGCAAATATAAATATAATATATTTTGGATTTTGGAAGGATAAATTTAATATTTATATTTTTAAAGGGGTCAAATAAGATATCTTTTAAATTTTAAAAAGATAAATTTGATATTTACATTTCTAGAGTAAATATGATATTTTGAAGTTTTGAAAGGGTAAATGTCAAATTCCCCCTTTTATTTTTTTTGAAATTTGAATTGATTACCTGCACGCCATCAACAACACATCGGTCGCCCACATCAAAAGGATGCATGATAAAAACAAATATTATTGCCTCAAAAACCATCTTGCATGAGTTTCCAAATATGAAGACGACCACTAAAAGTTGGGACGAAATTACGAAAAGAACCTTGGTGCTCGCAATTTCCAACAATAATAGCGCGATTATTATGCTAATTATAATTACCACGAACGATAAGAGATTGTGGAGCTGCCTAACAGCTGTCTTCGTGTCGTTTAATGATAGAGCTAAAGCCCTCCTATCCAAATAAGCCTTAACCTATTACAAAAAAAATAAGATAAAAATATAAAAAGAAAAAGTGGATAAATATATAGTTATATAAATATTTAAGTAAGATAGTTAGATCATTCATTTTTTCTACGTCCAAAATAGTTATATGATTCAACAGCTAAATAGGTAGAAATAGAGAATTACCACCCAATTTCTCAAAGCGGATTTCTTAATTTTTCCGGTCTCAGGGGCGCCTTCAAACAACGGCATAATAATATCAACCTCTTCTCTGGTCAAAAACCTCAATAAATCACGCTCCTCTATATACCTTCAACCAACAAAATAAGAAAAATAATCAACAAAAAATTACAAACAAATACAACAAAAAAAGAAACTAATCTCTTACTTGTGCCATGGCTTAGCAACATTTTTAAAAATTCGATAAGCGGCCGCCTTAGCCTCGTGCTCACTATCTATCTCCTTTTTCTCTGTTCCATCTTCTTCAAAACTCTCCATCTCGTTGGTAAGAGTGGACAAACCCGATGTGCTAATCACGTTAATCAATCCTTTCATGGTCCAAGCCGACACCTTGCCTTGATTCAATTTTTGCAATTTGGACAAATCAATGGTCACTTGTTCCTCTTCCGTTTTGTTCTTTCCCGTCTTTCTAAAGCTCAACTGGCCCGATTTGACCGGACCCACTTTTTCGGCGAGCTCCATTAATGGAGGGCCGGACAGAGTTTGGAGTATGTATTGATGGTAAATTGACTCTTGGATTCTATCGAAGAACGCTTTCATGTGGAAAGAAGAGGCTAACATTTTCATTAGAAAGGTTTTAAGAACCCACAAAAATGAGCCGATCAAAAGAGAGGAAAGAGCTCGTGTCACATAATTTAAGATTTTCACGGTTTTTACGGATCTTTCGACTCCTTTGTTAAAGACCAAGAACCAAGAGAGGAGGATCGACAAGAACCAAATGAAAACTTGCACGGATTTCTTCAATCCATGAGTGAAATACAGAACTTTATTCCTCAAAAGAAAGTTCTTTTCGATTATGAACACAAGAACGTTCATAAGCCATCGTGTCACCAACCGGCCACAAAATATTACGATGATCATCACGCACCAATTCCATATATGCAAACCCCAAATCACCACTTTCTCCAATTTTGGCACGACCAAACTTACTATAAGAAGCACCAGAGCTGAAACAAAAAGCATCATCTCGATTACATGCATTACTTTCCATTTCCGTTTCTTTTTGGGGGTCTCTTTCTTGTAAATCTCTTCATCTTCGTCCTCTCCGTCCATTGGGGTTTTAGGGGTAGCTGGGACCTTCGATTTTGGTGAAGAAGCTCGAGAGTTTGATTCGGTAACTGGAGCCACATTTGATGCAACATGGTTATCAGCCAATCGTGATTTGGGTTTTGCAATGGTCCTCTGGCGAACAAGAGAATCGGATTTTGGAGGTCTGGGAGGCTTTCTAGGGCTGTGATTAGGGCTTGAGCTTGCAATGGTGATCTCATTTGAAGAGCGTTTTGGCTCCATGTTTTGAGGTATTTCTTCTTGGATTGATATCATCACTTCATCGTCGTGTTTGGCTTTCATGGCTGTTTCTTTGAGAGGATCCATTAATGGAGAAAATGTAGTGCATTAGCTGAGCAGAGCTGAGTCTGAAGGGTTCCAGCTTTATGTTGGGTTTTTCTTTCTTTTTCTCCTTCTTCTTCTTCTTCTTCTTTGGTTTATTTTCTTTTTTACTGTTTTTGAAAATTTTATGGCGTCTCTTGGAACTCTCACAAGCTTTTATATTGGTGCTTCCAAAATGTCAAATATCACATTTGACTCTTTAAACAATTACAAAAAAAAAATTAAAGAGATTAGCTATATTAATATTTTGTTATATTGTACTGTCGTTATTGTATCCTCCTTTTTTAATTAAGGAAATAACCATTTCATTATGAAAAGTTACACTCTAACTAAACAATTTTGAAGTCTAAAAATCGTCATTTATCAAGTTTCTAAATTCAAAAATGAATTTTTATGTCATTAATAGTAGAATTAGTCACAAAATTTAGCTTAAAAATAAAAAATTAAAGATAAAAATTAAGAAATTATTTACACGATTTTTAATGCTCAATCAACACTCGGTGTTATCTTATAGCGTGAGATGATAACTACAGAATTTACCAAGTTTGTAAAGGACACGCAAGGAATAGTTCTTTTATTATTTTTTTACTTTTCCTTGAACAGTGTTACATCGGTCTGTCAATAAATCTGTCTTTGTTGAAATCCGAGCCAATCACTCAGCCACCACAAGTAACAAAAGTATGAGCTATGAAAGATAATTTTGTGACAACCAGCAAAAAAGTGGTGTATAAAGAATCACTTTTGTCAAGAGATCTCCAAAGTTTTCTAATTTTGTTTTCGGTCACTTATATTGCAGTTTGCGCATTTTGCTAAAGATAAATAAATTAAAGTTTCTGTTAAAATTTAAAATTCACTTGTAAAAATTGAAACATTATATATAATATATTCAGTAGTTTGAGGGCCTAATAGAAGATAAGTAAACAAGATTTAGTCAGAAATTTGTGGTGCCTTGTGCCGTGCATGTTAGGTAGGTGGGGGCCATGCAAATTTAACCCTCATCCTTTAGTTTTTCACCTAACCTAAGTCGATTTTATTATTATTATTTTTTTTTTAATGCATGCTTGAGAAATCGAGCCCCCCCTCCCCCATCCAATTCTAGCATCTACGGAAGTGTTTTTAAGAAATCACGTCCCTTCAATTTGGGACCGTTAGATGGGTGATGTGATTTAATATGTATCATTCGATCATTTAGAGTTTCTGATATTTTATACCGGTTTCTGTGTAGTTAGATAGTGTCAGAATATGATTGGTCTAAATTCCGTGTTCTGTGTTTTATCCTAATTTAGTACGAAATGTCAAATCAAATATAATGAATTATTAATATAATTAATTATTTTGAAAACTAAACTGTGCAACTTATGTGTTGTGAGTTATAATATCAATAATCACCGAATACTCGTTACACATAATTTATTCCTAAATAATAATAAAACTAATTATTTTTTAAAAAAATGGGGCCCACATGCCACTCCCTTTCTCTCTCTCCCTCGGATAAAAAAAAGATTAATGATTTCCAAAATAAATAAAAAAGGTGGGGCCATCTCTTTCTCTCTCTCTCAAATAATTAAAAAAAAGAAAATAAATAATTCATTTTCCAAAAAAAAATGTGGATTCCATGTTTCTTTCTCTTTGAGGTAATTTTTTCCTAATGTTTTATTACAAAATATGATTTTTTTACTACCTCAATTTTTTGTGAAAAAAATGAAAAATAAAATAAGGATGATGAGATTTTTCATTGAGGATCTCAATTATTATACTTTCGAGCGCACTATTATGTTTTCTCATAATGACTTTCAATATCTCGTGTATTCAATCGACTGGATTGAATATCACAATATCAGATGGCATTATGACTTATTCCTGAATAAAAATAAAAAATAATAATTTATCAAAAAAAATGCGGGTCTCATGTGTCACTTATTTTCTCTCTCCCTCAAGTAAACAAAAAAACTAGATTAATAATTTTCAAAAAAAAATGTGGGCCCTCTCTTTCTCTCTCCCTAAATAATTAAAAAAAATGAAAATAAATAAATAAATCATTTTTCAAAAAAAAAAAGAATGTGGGCTCCATGTGTCTAGCTCAGGTAATTTTTCCCTAACGGTTTTTTCTTTCAAAATATGATTTTTCAGTGGCTTATTTTTTTGTGAAAAATGAAAAATAGAACAAGGATGATGAGATCTTTCATTCAAGATCTCAATGATTATACTTTAAAAAGCACAATTATGTATAAATCTTATTACATATTTTTTATTATGACTTGTATAAATCTTATTTGATTCATAGATAATTTCTAACAAAATATGAATTATTCATTGTTTATTATGTTATAAGTTAATTCTTGAGACAATTTATATAAATTTTTTATGATTATTAATTCATAAGATAAATTTAATGTGTTAATTATTAAACAATAAAAATGATAAAAATCGCAGTGGAGCGTTGAAATTCTCCTAGTTATTTTAATAGTCAATGATGAGGTTGAGCCGTTGATGAGTGATAATTTTTAAAAATGAATTTACCATTAAATTTTGAAGGGAAATTTACAAAAAACCCCCCTAACTTTTCTGGATATTACAAATAACCCCCTATATTCTCTGTTATTACAAATAACCCCCTGTCAGACAAGTTTTGTTTACAAATACCCCCCTACCGTTTTTTTTTGCATCCAATCCAACATTATACTTTTTATAAACCCCAAAATGCCCCTTGTAAAAGCCTCTCCTCATTCCATCCAGATTCAAGTTTTCTGAAGAGAAAAGAAAAACTCATCTCCCCCCAAATAGAACTCTCTCCCCACCAAATAAACCCTAGCTTCGTCTAGTTGTTAACATCGTTTTCTTGCGCCGGTGTCCAGCAAGTACTCGCCCCAAAGAAGCTCATCTTAACCGGTGTCATGTAAATAGCGATTTGCCCATGCCGTCTCTCACCTTCATTGCATAGTTTGTGCTTCAAGAAAAAATACCAGAGGTTTGTCTTTTTTTTCTTAATTTTTATAGTATTTAACTTAAGAAAGAACAAATTTGCCTTCCATGATGATTATTATTAAAACATGGTTGTATAATTTGTTTTTTGATAGGACCGAAGCTGTCTCATTCTTGTTCTGCAATTTTTGAATAGGTATGTGTGCATGTCACACACTTATAAGCTCCCCCATGTGAGAGAGTTGCTGATGTTGGTGTGTCATTGCCACAGTTGTATAATTTATTATTTGGGATTTTTGGTTAATGCTTGCTTGGTTTTGATACTTGCTTATGCATGCATTACATGTGTTTGTGATAATGTTTACTTGTTTGAATATTTTATAATTCTAAACCTATTTTATTATTTAACATTTTAATGATTTTAAATAATGAGACTAAAAAAAACATCTTAATGATTTTAATTAACAAAGTATACATATATCAATTATTGATACTAATTATTAAATGATAGTTTGATACTAACTATTAAATTGTTCAATTTTTCATAGATGGATATAGAAGTGGAGATAATTATTCACAATGGTGCAGAAAACAAGACGATGTTTCTAGATCCTGATCGAGTGTCATTTGTGACACTTAATCGAGATATCGAAGATGGTTGTGGGTTGAAGGTTCCTAAAGATTGTGAGTTATCATACAGTGTCGGAGGTGAAGGGGATATGCAGATTTTAACTTGTGATGATGATGTGAATTTGATGATGATGGCTGGGCAATTAGCGTCACCTAATCATCTTTTTGTATCAAGTGCTTTTATTTCACATGAACGCCAAAATGAGAGGATGTTGGGGATAGATGATGAATGTTTATTAGATAACAGAGCGGATGTTGTGGTGGAGGAATTAGATACCGATGCCGAGTTCGTACCGGTATATGAGGAGTTGGATGAGGAGGAAATATTCTCGGATGAAGAAGTATCGTTCTCTACACGCGAGAGAGATCCTAGGCTTGTAGTTGGTCAAAATTTTAAGGATGTAGATGCGTTTCGTTTAGCCTTAAAACATTATGCTATAGCAAAAAGATTTGACACCACTAATGTGAAAAATGAAAACAATAGAGTAACGGCAAAATGTAGTGATGTCGGGTGCCCGTGGCGTATACATGCTCCTAGATTGCAAGATGGTGTAACATTTCGGATTAAAACACTTAATGATGAACATTCCTGCACTGGAAAAGGCCATGATGATGCTCGAATGGCGACATCATACTGGGTGTCTAGCATGATACAAAATTGGTTGCGCCATGATCCAAAGAGAAACGAGAAACGCTAATGATATAATTGGTAAAATTAGAGAGGATCATGGAGTGGAGATCCCTTATCAAAAGGCTTGGAGAGCACGCGAGATTGCAATGGAATCAATCAATGGTTCTCATGAAGAGGCATATAATATAATTCCCAATTATGCGGAAGCATTGCTTGCCTCAAATCCCGGGAGTTTGATCAAATTGAAACGCTCGGTAGATAATTGCTTTGAACGTCTCTTTGTGTGTTTTGATGGTTGTAGGAGAGGGTTTTTAAGTGGTTGTCGACCCTTTTTAGGAGTTGATGGTTGTCATTTATCGGAAAAATATCATGGTTGTTTGCTCACGGCCATAGAGTTAGATGGTAATAACGGACTTTTTCCAATGGCATTTGCCGTTGTTGAAATTAAAAATGGTGAGGCATGGCAATGGTTTTTTGAGATATTAAAAGAAGCTATTGGAGATATCCCTCGTCTTGCCATAATGTCAGATGGTCAAAAGGGTTTGGAAGGGGCACTCAAGAGGGTTTTTCCTTGGGCGGAACATAGGCTTTGTTTACAACATATGTTTAGGAATTATATAAAAAAAAATTGGGGTCCAGAACTTGAGAGTAAATTTTGGAATATTACTAAAACATTTGCTCCTATTCCGGTTGAAAAAATGTTAAAATTAATGGAGGAAAAAACACCCGAGGTATATAATTGGTTTATGAGGAATGGTGAAGGAAAGTGTTGGAGAAGATCTTTATATAACCATGATATTAAATACAATCAGTATACTAATAATTGTGCCGAGTCATTTAATAGTAAGATACTCGATGTTAGGCATCTCACTATCTTTAACCTCGTGGATGGAATTCGTCAAAAAATGATGACGGATTTATTTAAAAGGTGTAAACTAGGATTAACATGGAAAGATCCGTTGGTACCTCGAGTGATGCGGTATTTAAAGAAAGTTAAGGAGGAGATTAGGAGTTATCGCGTGAAGAAGTGTTTGAAATTAAGAGCTGAAGTGACGCATGAAGAAAATACATGGGCTGTTGATATCGAAACAAGAAGTTGCTCATGTTATGATTAGCAAATTAGCGGAGTACCATGTCCTCATGCAGTAGCAGCCCTGTATGATTTTCGTCTTCCTCCGGAGGAGTACGTGCATCATTTCTATCGTGTCGACGCGTACCTATCTTGCTACTCCTTTCCAGTGAATCCTTTGCCAGATAAATCGAATTGGCCAAGTATTGTACCAAAGAGTTTAGACCCCCCACACGAACGGAAAGCCCCAGGCCGACCAAGGAAGAAGCGTCAAAGAGGACCAGATGAAGACCGTACGGGGAGGACTGTACAATGCAAGCGATGAAAAGGTCATGGCCACAACAGGAAGACTTGTAAGGTGCCTTTGAATCGAATTGTTTTGGAATCCGGACGTGCTACTGGACGGGTACGTGATCCGGCGCGTGGAAGAGGCCGAGGTCGAGGTCGAGGTCGAGGTCGAGCTCAAGGTCAAGAATATGGTAAAGATCACGGTGGAAGTTCTCAGGAACCGTCATCTTCGTCAACTCAACAATGGTTGTTTTGGTATATTATTTAAAATATTAAAAAAAACGATAATTTATAAAAAAATCAGGGACTGATTATTTACAATTTCAGAAGGATTAATATGATATTTTGAGTTTTTGGAGAGGTAATATGAAATAAAAAACTATAATTATCCTTGGGGGAATTAAAATAAAAAAGTTGAATTCATGGATACCCCTGCATTATGTAAAAAAGAAAAAAAAAAAAAAAAAAAAGAAGAGAAGATAGCCCTGCACATGTATATTATATCCTGGTTCAACAAGAAAAGAAATAAAAAATAAAAACAAAGTGAATATCAATATTTTTTAATAGATAACATTTTGTACCTAATAGATAGGTAACTTTTGTGTTTTGCACAACCCCTTTAATTATGATTTAGGAATTTTTATGGTTACTTTTGTTTTATTTTGTGGTAACCTATGAATTGGGGTTATGGGTTATATTTACTAATATTTACTTGTTATGTAAACTTAAAATTATTGATGAATTAAGATAATTTAAGTTATGAACAATTATGGATATTGAATTATTGTTTTGAAATTTATATAGTTATGTTTTTTCTCCAACAATTCCTCATAATTATTTTGGTGGGGAGAGAGTTCTATTTGGGGGGAGATGAGTTTTTCTTTTCTCTTTCAGAAAACTTGAATCTGGATGGAATGAGGAGAGGGTTTTACAAGGGGCATTTTGGGGTTTATAAAAAGTATAATGTTGGATTGGATGGAAAAAAAACGGTAGGGGGGTATTTGTAAACAAAACTTGTCTGACAGGGGGTTATTTGTAATAACAGAGAATATAGGGGGTTATTTGTAATATCCAGAAAAGTTAGGGGGTTTTTTGTAAATTTCCCAATTTTGAATGTTATTATTTTTCTGTATTGCATTATTTTTAATAATGGGAATTATAATCACTCGCTAAGTTCATTTCAGACTGACTTTATTTAACTGATTATGATAAATCATTCGGCACTAAGTTCATATATTAATACAAAAACAAAAGAGAGAATTCATCTTATAAAAAACACAAATAACCCTTATCTTAAAATTTATCTTAATTAAGTATTATATTTCTCCCAAAACTTTTATTTTTAAATTCATTCCAATTCTCTTAAGAACCCCATGGTGATATGATTCCGGTTAAAATTTTGGATTTTTTTTCTAATATATAAAGGTTTATAATTTGGGAAATTTTGAAACCTCTGTCCAATTTCTTTGATTTTCTGTGGCTGTTCTGTTCCTCGATGATCCAATATAGAACGGGTCATTATTCAACTCATGGATAAAACTCAGCTGGGCCATCACATTTTATGATGAATCATCTTATATCAGCCCAATTTGTTTTAGGTGGCACATGTTATAATATAATGGATTTTAGTTCTATTCAATTCATCCATGTGGGACTAATTGTAGTAACTCAATGGTCGATGTACATCCTCAGTTGAACCCACTCAGTGTTATAATTTGATATGACTCCCCAATTTGCAACCAATAATTATTTCAATTTTTTAAGAATTTTTTAAATTTATTAAGTTATGTTAAGGACTAATAATATATAGTAAATAGTATCAATTAATGTTTAATATTATGATTCTTATTATTAATAAATTATTTTAAAATTAATAAATAATTATTTCATTAATAATAATTATTTAATTAATTAATACTTAAATTTGGTCTTCATCTTATTATATATTCTAAAATAAATAATGAATAATTTTTTTAATAAAACCCTTATAATCCTCATAAAACCCTTCTTATTCATGATTAAATGAGTCCGAGGAGGCTAGTGAAGACTTCAGTAAGCTGGGGTAAATATTTTTATATTATTGTTTTTGTAAATATTTCACATTCAACAAGAATATGACATTTTATTTTATGTTTTTGTTAAAAAAATATATGTTGGAAACTTTACAGTACTGTATGGCTCTCAATTTGAATTGTACATTATGACTATTTTGATTATATATGATAAGTTAACATGAACTTTTTTGTGTACCATGAGACATATAGTAGAAAAATATGTAGATAAAAAGATTTAGGCTAAACATAGTGGAGAATCATATATATATATATATATATATATATATATATATATATATATATATATATATATATACCAAAATGATTTATTTCGTATATATTACCGCAAAAATTTGTTAATATCACACATTACCGCAAAAATTACCGCAAAAATTTGTTAATATCACACATTTATTTATTATTGACCTACTCTCTTTTGTAAAGGAGGTTTTTTAATATATAATTTACAAATTTTCAAACGGGCATACATACCCCTAGAGAATTAAAATTATCATATGTTGTATTACATATTTGGTAAAATAGTGCATTTTTTTACTATGATATTGAAAAATCTCAAAACATCATGTAAGCCCTTAGGGAAAAAAAATATGAGAAACAATATTGCAATAAACTCATGTGTTGTGAAATTAAAATTGTTAGCACGAGATCTAAAAAGTTTGAGCTATTACTCTACTCCGAAGCGAAGGGAGGAGTTCCCCTTGTATAATATACAAAAATTGCTCATGAAAGAGAATATATTTGACATAAATAGACTTTTAAATTGTAGTGTAATAAATATTAACAATAAATTCTGAAAAATTACACTACGTAACACACTTCATTTAGTTATATGTTAAATACTTGGACCCCTCCTCGTGACATGAGTATACTAAAAACAACTAATGCTAATTAGAAAATTAAGTTGAAAATGAATTCAACTCGACTAAATTTGATTAGTTATTTTTAACAAACAATTAAATTGCAGTTATTAGATAAAGTAACATATTATATTTCCAGCTAAGCAAATTTCGTCACATTGACATAATTCACAATTTAATTGTTTTAGAAATCACAAAAGATATCACATTAATTTTTTTACTTACATAGCCAATTGGAACATTAAAAAATTGCGTCATTATACTAAGTTAACAGGACAGACCAAGCGCCTCAGAAACAGTAAGAAATACAAGTTCAAACAAGCAATTGACATTTCCAGTTAAAATGTCAATCAATTTTTCTGCCTTTCCCATCTCAACTTCAAAATCTGTCGAATTATTCGATTGATAAAAGAACATAAACAGAAAAATACTCCATGGAAAAAGAAAAAGCTCCATTTTTTAAATGCAGAACAAACGAATACACTCCAAAGTTTCTTATAACCAACCAATCAGTAAGTCATTCATTCTACATAACTACTAAACAACTAAACTGACAGTTCATTGTCATTTTCTAAACATACCATATAAATACATCACAGCCGGATTCTAAATATTCACGTAAACCCAGACCCCGCTTTCCCTTGTACAGCTTTTTTCCCTCCCATTCAAACCCAAGTTTTTGTTACCAGAAACTTAGATCCGGGAAACTCGTTCCCGGTTTGTGAGTGCAGCTCGGCGAGCCCTCTCACACGCCATAGGATAGATTTCGGTATTGGCAAGAACGCCGATTTTCTTGCATTCTTGCCCTGTGAATTGTATAAAAAAGTATAGAACGTACTTAAAGAAAATATATTATTGATAATTCATAACTTTTTTTTTACAATAACAATTGGACCCTTTTAATAATGGAGTCTTGAATATTGCCAAGAAAATAATTTTCCCAAATACTAAACTTGTTATAAAAATCCTAAAGTAAAATATTAAAACTGGAAACTAAAAAAAGATACATAGAAATATATATGGTAGATAATTTTGTTCCATCCTTTGAATCTTTCTTTATTATGACTGATTGAGGAATGCTAGACTGCCTCAACTAGTATGATTATTAATCATAACTGGAAAAGGTTCCGATCCAGAATAATTAAGATCAACTTTTTGCGGAAGCAAATTGTAAGTAATTGAGAGCTCTTCAAATATCTTTTTGAGCCCAATCATAAGCTCGGTCCGCCTCGCGTTTTTCTCAATAATGTTTTGGAAATTCATGGTGTGTTTTACGACAAGCGCGATTTTCAATTTGTTTTGGTCCACAATGTCCTGCACTATGAAATTAGGTGTCGGGTTCCAGTGATTCGGCTTAGATTCTAAGTACCTACGTAAAAATTAAGAAGATTTTTTTTTTGTTAACTAATTGACATTGCTATGGATCAATTTTTTCTTAAGATTTTCAAATTAACTCCGAAAGGCATAGGAAATCTCAAACTACCCACGGTTCAACTCTATTCTCAAACTAATCCAAACAGACTTTGAGAGCCCCTAATTTTCAAAGTCTGATACTTTTTTTTGTTCTCACATGGCTTTGAGAGTCCGGTGTTCTTTTGTTATTTGTTGTGATACTTGGCCAAAAAAATAAAATAAGGTACTGAAATTTCAAAGATCGGAGATTTTTTCTGAATTAGGTTAGTTTGAGATATAAAGTTAGAAAATGAGTTAGTTTGGGAATTTTAATGTTTTTTCGGGCTAATTTGAGAATGTCACCATCTTTTGTTAAATAGTGTGGCAACCAAATAGGTTAAAACATATATTTATTTAACGTACTCTTCTATTTTCGTTTTTAGCTTCCCTATGGTCTCCACTAGAGTTGACATGGCAATGGCAAATTCAATCTGGTCAGTCATATTAGGACTTCGGTAAAAATTGCTAATTGCTTTTATTGCCAGGACTGAATTTGGATAATATATCTTTTCATAATCGTATCTTAGAAAAACTGTCGTCAAAATATTCATTTCTTCAACCACCATCTGTGACAAAAGTAAATTATTCAAAGAATTATAAGAGAAATGTCCAAATCAAGATTTTTTCGGGAGAATATTTACGCTTCTAAAACTGCAAAATATCATATTTAATCCCTCTAAGAATACAAGTATCAAATATATCATTCTAAAATCCAAATTAGATCATATTTACCCATCTAACAGCGCAAGTATAAAATTTATCTTTCCATTATAAAGTATATCATATTTGTCCTTTTAAATCTTTTTATGGACAAAATTTTGAAAGGGTAAATATGATATTTTTTTTGGAAGGATAAATTTGATACTTCAATTTTTAAAGGGGTAAAATATGATATATTTTAGATTTGATATTTAAATTTTTGAAGGGATAAAAATACGATATATTTAAAATTTTGGAAGGGTAAATTTGATATTTACAATTTTAGAGAGGTAATAATAATAAGTATGATATTTTGATGTTTTGGAAGGATAAATATGAAATTCTCCTTACTGCTTTTTTGAAATTCGAACTTTTACCTGGACTCCATCAACAACACATCGATCGCCCACATCAAAAGGATGCATGATAAAAACAAATATTATCGCCTCAAAAACCATCTTGCATGAGTTTCCAAATATGAAGACGACCACTAAAAGTTGGGACAAAATTACGAAAAGAACCTTGGTGCTCGCAATTTCCAACAATAATAGTGCGATTATTATGCTAATTATAATTACCACGAACGATAAGAGATTGTGGAGCTGCCTAACAGCTGTCTTTGTATCGTTTAATGATAGAGCTAAAGCCCTCCGATCCAAATAAGCCTTAACCTATTACATAAAATTAAGAAGATAAAAATATAAAAAGAAAAAGTGGATAAATATATAGTTATATAAATATTTAAGTAAGATAGTTAGATCATTCATTTTTTCTAAGTCCAAAATAGTTATATGATTTAATAGCTAAATAGGTAGAAAAAAGAGAATTACCACCCAATTTCTCAAAGCGGATTTTTTAATTTTTCCGGTCTCAGCGGCACCTTCAAACAACGGCATAATAATATCAACCTCTTCTGTACTCAAAAACCTCAATAAATCACGCTCCTCTATATACCTTCAACCAACAAAATAAGGAAAATAATCGAAAAAAAATTACAAACAAATACAATAAAAAAGGAAAAAAGAAACTAATCTCTTACTTGTGCCATGGCTTAGCCACATTTTTAAAAATCCGAAAAGCAGCTGCCTTAGCTTCATGTTCACTATCTATCTCCTTTTTCTCAATTCCATCTTCTTCAAAACTCTCCATCTCGTTGGTAAGAGTGGACAAACCCGATGTGCTAATCACGTTAATCAATCCTTTCATGGTCCAAGCCGACACCTTGCCTTCATTCAATTTTTGCAATTTGGACAAATCAATGGTCACTTGTTCCTCTTTCGTTTTGTTCTTTCCCATCTTTCTAAGGCTCAACCGTCCTGATTTGACTGGACCCACTTTTTCGGCGATCTCCATTAATGGAGGGCCGGAGAGAGTTTGGAGTATGTATTGGTGGTAAATTGACTCTTGGATTCTATCGAAAAATGCGTTCATATGAAAAGAAGAGGCTAACATTTTCATTAAAAAGGTTTTAAGAACCCACAAAAATGAACCGATTAAAAGAGAGGAAAGAGCTCGTGTTACATAATTTAAAATTTTAACGGCTTTTTCTGATCTTTCGACTCCTTTGTTAAAGATCAAGAACCAAGAGAGGAGGATCGACAAGAACCAAATGAAAACTTGCACAGATTTCTTCAATCCGAGAGTGAAATACAGAACTTTCTTTCTCAAAAGAAAGTTTTTTTCGATTATGAACACAAGAACATTCATAAACCATCGTGTCACCAACCGACCAGAAAAAATTACGATGATCATCACGGACCAATTCCATATATGCAAACCCCAAATTGCCACTTTCTCCAATTTTGGTACGACCAAACTTACTATAAGAAGTACCACAGATGAAACAAAAAACATCAACTCGATTAAATGGGTTACTTTCCATTTCCGTTTCGTTTTAAGGGTTTCTTTCTTGTAAATCTCTTCGTCTTCATCCTCTCCATCCATTGTAGCTGAGACCTTCGATTTTGGTGAAGAAGCTTGAGAGTTCGCTAGGGAAACTGGAATCGCATTTGGACGAACATGTTGCTCATCGAATCGTGATTTGGGTTTTGCAATGGACCTCTTGCGAAGAAGAGCATCGGATTGTGGAGGTCTGGGAGGCTTTCTAGGGTTGGGATTATGGCTTGAGCTGGAAATGGTGGTCTCATTTGGTTCCATGTTTTGAGGTATTTCTTCTTGAATTGATAGTATCACTTCATCATCGTGTTTGGTATTCATGACGGTTTCTTTGAGAGGACCCACTAATAGAGAAAATGTAGTACCTTAGTCTGAAGGGTTCCAGCTTTTCATTGGGTTTTTTTCTCCTGATCTCCTTCTTTGGTTTATTTTTATTTATTGTTTTTGAAAATTTTATGGTTTCTCTAAGAACTCTCGCAACCCAAGCTTTTATATTGGTGCTTCCAAAATATGAAATCACATTTGAATATTTGTTAAATTTGTACTGTCGTTTCTCAGCTAATTTTTTTACGGGAAATTTTCCAATAACCCCTAAATTTTCCCAATATTACAAAGAAAATCCTAACTTTTCAGATTTTAAAAAGACTCCTTGATAATCATTTCATTTTCAATAGCGCCCTCTATCTACTTTTCCACTTAATTTTTAGTTAGTTTTTTGAACTTCCTATTTTATCCCTCTATAGTAAAATATTTTTCTGAAAATAGAATGAATTAACTTCTAGTTTAAACAATAAATATGAATAAAACGGAAGTTTCGATAAAAAAATATTAGATGGAAAAGTAGATCGAGAATTTTTCTGAAAATAAAATACTTACCACAAAGTTTTTCTAAAAATTTGAAAACGTAGGATTTTTTTGTAGTTATGGGGGTATTTGAAAAGAGAGCTGATACTGCGTGACGGGTATTGTAGCGACCTTGTAACGACAGTATATAAAAACTAAAAATAGTATATACAAACATATGAACTGAAAACAAACAGTATATAAAATTCATTCGATAAAACAATATATATTTAAAAAAAAATGAAAACAACATATACAAACATATAAACTGAAAACAAACGTATATAAAAATTCATTCGGTAATAGTATATATTTAAAAAAATGAAAACGGTATATAGCGTATATAGAAACGCGAAAAAATAGTATATAATTTCAATCCCTCACTATAGGGTCGCTACAGTATCCCGCGCTTGATTTCTAATTTCTCATTTGAAAATTTCCCTTAACTTTGTTTTGCCATATCTTGCCTTGTGTTGTGCATGTTTTTCACCCAATTTTCGTTTAACATTGTAAATAATGTTGCCTTGTGCCGTGCATGTTTTCACCCAATTGTAGTTAATCTCTTAATTTATGTTGCGTTGTCCTGTGCATGATGAGGAGTGACATAATTTAAATAATTAATTTACCATTAGTTCTGTAATGTTATTTTTTCTCGGTATTACTTACGTTCATAATAAGAATTTTGTCACCTCACTTAGTTGTTTACCATTTAACACCAATGTCAAAGCTTACTAGTTTAAGGTGCTAAGAGATCTTTAAACTTTTGGAAAGGACTGCAAGTTTGATTCTCAGTGAACTTCAACTATTATTTAGCTAGTCTTTCGACTCGTTGACGGCGAGTTCAAATGCCCAAACAAAAAGTTCAAACAATATTATAAATCGAAAAACAGAACTCACATGTGAAAAAGCAAATAATCCTTCTCTATAAAAAATATACTTAAATAAATATTTCACTTCTCCTACTAAACTGGTTATATATAAATTCGTTCGAATTTCGAGGGCAACTCTCCAACTAAGTTTCTAAATGAATACTATATAAAAAATGTGTACATAAGAGGAAATATATGTGACATAATTATAATTCTTAAAATATATTCCAATGATATTGACAACAAATTCTGAAAAAAAAAAGCTAACAAATTCTCTCATAAACACATATTGTTCCTCCTGACATGACAGACATTTTTATTTACTTTTATTGAAACAACAGTTGGCCATCGCGTCCTAATTTCATTAAGTTAAGAACTTCGACTTGACTAAATTTTTAGCAAACAATTATTGCAGTTGTTAGATAAATAAATTATTATATTTCCAGCTAAGCAAGTCATTTTTTAATTACTTTTATTGAAATAACAGTTGGCCATCGCGTCCTAATTTCATTAAGTTAAGAACTTCGACTTGACTAATTGTTTAGCAAACAATTATTGTAGTTGTTAGATAAATAAATTTATTATATTTCCAGCTAAGCAGGTCATTTTTTAATATACCAGACAAATAAATGAAGATTTTTTTTTTGAACTCCTCAAGTGAGGAGGTTATTTTAAAGAAATTATTCTTGGCGAGTATTTAATTCACAATCTCTTGGTTGATGGGGGTGTCTCTACCACTTGAACTAGTAAGTTTTGGCGAATAATTTTATTAATTTTGTCAACTTGACAATCGACAATTGACAAAATTTACAATTTAATAATTGTAGACATTATGAAAGGCTCCACTTAAACTTTGATTTATATAACCAAAGGAATATTAAGGCGTGACATTATATGTTCATTTGTTTATTATTTTTAATTGAATAAATTAAATTATGAAAATCAATAGATGAGTGGTATTTTGGTTTATTAAAAAATTTAGTGGATGGAAAAATTAGTAGTAGTAAACAAAATTCAACCCACTTTATAGTGGGTTTAAAAAAAAATGGAAAACGAGGGAGTTTTTGATAATATCAGAAAAATTAGGGTCTTTTTTTGAAGAATTCCCGTTAAAAAATGTGACATTACAGTTTTTATTTACCAAGGAGACGGACCAAGCACAACTGAAACCAGTCGGAAATAAAAGTTCAAATAAGCGATTGTCATTTTCCAGTTCAAATGTCAATTAAATTTTTTGCTAATTCAACATCAAAAGCTAAAACTTTTTTATTTGACTTTTCTTCCTCTAATATTCCCATTATCTACTTTTAAACACAACAATATTTAGGTGCATGATAATTAAAGGATCAAATTTCAAGATGCAAACAAAACAATTAGAGGAAAATACTCCATAGAAAAAGAAAAAGAAGCTCCATTTTTTTACAGGGAGAACAAAAGAAAAATACTTGGAATGTTACTTATAACCAACCAACCAGTCATTCTACATAACTACTAAACAACTAAACTAACAGTTTCAGTTCATCACCATTCTTTAAACATACCATATAAATACATCACAACTGGATTCTAATTCATTCTGATTCATAGAAACCCAGACCCCCCTTTCCCCTGTACAACTTTCTTCCCGCTGTTCAAACCCGGGATTTTGTTTCCTGGATTCTTGGGTCCGGGAAACTCATTCCCGGTTTGTGAATGCAACTCGGCGAGCTCTCTCACGCGTAATAAGATAGATTTTGGTATTGGCATGGATGCCGGTTTTCTTGCATTCTTGCCCTGTAAATAAAAATAAAAAATAAATTGCAAAATACAAAGACAAATTTGACATTTGAGATTCCCTTGGTTGATTTTGTTAAAAAGATTTGATTAATAGTATTTGATAAAGTGAATAAGAGTTTGACAGATATTGATCCGTTTTATTTATGAAAAGAAGAACAATTAGTGTAATATATTGTAAATAATATCTAAGTATATTGTAAATCATTTAATTACCTCTCTTTCAACAGAGGGCTGTGCCAAGCTAGCGGCTCTCAGCAAATTGCGCCATTTATCCTGAAAAACAAATAAAATAATAATGAGAATTTTGTTTTCTCAATAAATAAATAATTAAAGGGATGTTTGCAAGAAAGCCCCTGCATGATGCCTAAATAAAAAAAACATTATTAAAAATTGCACAAAAATAACCCTCTATCGTTGGGAAATTCATGAATAAACAAACAGCAGTGGCTATTCCTCGAATTTGTCAGCAATACAAGCGCATTTCCGCAATTCCCAACAAAGTTTTTCTTTTGCGATCCAGTCTTACTGCAGGTGCCTTTTCCCCCAAATTCCCCGCAAACAAACAAACAGAGCATTTCAAACAAAACAAAACAAAACAGTATATTCAGCACCTTAAGATCGACAGAAGTCCTGTAAGAATAACTCGCGAAGACCAACCTCCTGATCTCAGACCACCTCCCTGCTCCGTACCTCGAGACTCCCTCAACCAGCTTCAGAACCTCGCAGAGAGTCCACGCCCTGTGATGCTTCCTCCTCATCCCCCCTCCTCTTTTCCTACTCCCCCCCTTGTTACTATTCGCTGTTGGACTCTCGTTGTTATTGTCGCTGGCCGTGTTGTCGTCTTCCGATTCGTCCAGCTCGGCCTCCCGGATTTCCAACTTTACTTCCGCTGTCGGCTCTTGATCTTCTGGATTCTACGGCGGGTTTTGGCGGAGCGTTAAGAAATTGGAAGAATGGTTATTAAGATGACAATTCGGTGTTGTTTGAGAAGAGAAAACATTTTTTGTTTCTTTGGGAAATGACTTACCGGTTTTGGGGTGTTGAGGACGGGAGTTTTGACTTTACGTATCAGTACCGGCTCGTTTTCTTTTTCTCTTGCGGTTTTATCATCCACTGCAAACAGACCGTTCTGCAGCTTTCATCACGGAAATTGAAAATAAAAATAATTAGTGTTTCTTCTCTTCAAAATACATACTGACCATAAATTAATTATAATTGCAAAAGATAAGGGAATATGCAAAAATAAAATCCCCTACATATGCCTAAACTTCAAATAAAAAACCTACATTACTACGACAATTTTTCAATTTTTTGAAGAACTGAGGGGCTTTCTTGCAATTTCCAAAAACGTAGGGGCTTTTTATATATAATATCAAAAATGCATTTTCGACACAAGCTCAGACAAATAATTACTTACCATAAATGAGATGAAATTTTTACGAGGCCTGCACCGTCTAGCCCTAGACGTAAACGGCACCTGAACCCTAAACCCTCCTAACGAATCCGACCGTGTCCTCAAAGCCGGGACCCACGATCCGATTCCAGATTCGATCCTGGCCCTTGATCTTGAATTTCTTGATGATCTGTCAGAAACCCTAGATTTTGGCGCACTCACGTCCTTATTCTCCAGATCAGTTAACTCCTCAATATACCGTTTTGTCGGTTTCCTCATCCTCTTTTGAGTACCGGTACCCGTACCGGTGTCTTCTTCTGAATTTACGACATCTTTTTCAAGATTATTAGAATTATTAGAGTTGTTGGAATTATTTCTAGGTCTTTTCTTGGCCGAGTCTTTCGAGTCCAAACTAGGGCTAGGAGATTTACATTTAATAATTTCATTTCCATTTCCCTCTTCTTGCTGAACAACTCCTGTTTCTTTAACAACTACTATTTTATTATTTTTAATTGTGAAATTTGAAGTGGGCACTTCTGACGAGTTTGTCAGGCCCATCGCGATTCTCCTCTTAAGCCATGACTTGTCCTTCACGTTTGTTTTCCGTCCGAAAGTAGACAGAAACAACACTTGGAGCTCGCGGATCGAGAGACCGTCGAGGGAAATCTCGTCCTTCTGGAGGAGAGAGAAATCGGGGACAGGTGGCGCGATGTCGTTGGCTGATGGGGATGTGGAGTCTGTTTTTTCAGAGGGATTTGGTTCTGTTGGTATTTCAGGTGGGGGTTGTGTGCTTGTAGGCTTAGTCTCATCAGACTGAAATGAAATAAATACATATTTAGTTTGGAAGAAGAAGAGCATAATAATAATAAATATATTATAGTAATAGTTACTTAAAAAAAGAAAATACTAAAATAAACTTAAAGATGTAGAAAGAAGCTTAGATAAAGTGAAAGAAGATTTGAAAAACATACCGTAACGACAGTATTAGGGTTTTCCATGTCCATATTTGTATTTTCAGGCTGAGAAAAACCTGATAAAATTAAACGGCAACACATAAGGTCCCTTTAGGAACCAATTATTAGAAGAAAAAAACCCTAATAAATCTAAAAACTAAACTACAACACGTTCAAAATATTTAATCATCCAATCGCAAGAAAATTAAAGAAATAATAATAAAATTAAGAAAGGTGACTTACCTTGTTCTAAATCGGATTTGATTAATTCGCTGGAAAGAAAAGAGTCCATATTTCCTAAATCCACAAATTGCATTACCTCATCTTCGGTAGCTGGAATCATCGTTCCGTCTCCTTCAACCTATCAAATTGCAATATAAATTAAGCAGAGGGACTAATTATGCAATTTATCCCAAAATCTAAATCATTTTTTATTATTAACGGGAAAAGGAATTGAGAAAAAATACGCGAACGAGCTGGTAAATTAAAGGGTCGGATTCAAAATTCTTTTCAAAATCATCTCCATTGCTTTTGCTCTCTACATTTTCCTCTTGTAGTTCAAGCGCTCCTTCCATGTGTAAGTCAACCTCATGCAACTCAACTTACCGCAAAACTGCCATTTAAATAACACAAGTTAAGTAACAAATGAGAAATGTAAATTTCAGTACATTTTGTGGTTTTAGTTGTGCAAGTGAACTTCACGCAACTCAACTTTCTGAAACACTGCCATATAAAATATAAATAGCATGCAGTAAGTAGATGAATGTATCAATTTCAGTGAAATTTAGAGTTTTTAATTGTGCTTTTATGTGGACCGATTTTTAATTGAATTATGGTCTGGGAGTATAATTACTACTGGTGAGATTGATAAATGTTCAAGCTTGGTAATCATTTCAACTAACAAGGTTTTTGCAGATTCAATTTAACTTAATTTTACTATATGCTTCAAAACAAATCTCAATTAGAAGTATACAAGTCCTATTCAAACTAAACCAGTTCACTTATTTCTAATACCAACAATCTCCAATCCCTCCAATTGAACGCATTCAAGCAAATTACGCATAAAAATCCTTCAAACCTACTTAAACAGAGCTCAATTGCCACTACAACCACTTCAAAGTACAATAAAACAATCCAATTACAGCAGATCCGAGCAGACTCACCGGAAAATCGAAGATTTCAGCTCGCGCGCTTCCAGATCGAGTAATCTCGAGCGAAATTGGAGCAGCGGGATTGTACGGAGAGGGAATTTAGGGTTCGATCGAAAAGAGAGAGAGAGAGAAGTTCACTGGAAAAAACGTTTGATTGGGCCGAGGAGACTTGACGGAGATGAGGGAGCGTGACTTTGTGATGGACGGCTCTGATTGATTGATTGATGGTTGGGACTTGAGAGAAAGAGAATCTTCTCGTGCGAGTTGTATTGCAGATGGGTAGACTGGAGTAGACTAGAGTTGTATTGTGTAATTTTGTTTAGTTTTGTTTTGTTTGAATTTAAATTTGAAATGGACCTACAAAACTTTTTTTTTTTTTAATGAGGGATGATTGTGAATGATGATGGTAAGTGTTAGTGAGAAATTATTGACCTAATTCTGATGTACTGTGTTTTTTTTGCAAAAATGTCATATAGATTATAACATGTAGAATATTAAAAATATATATTGAACAGAGACAATATATTATATAAAGTAAATAAATATACGAGACAAAATTATATATTGCTTGAAATCAAAAGATAATAAATTAACAGACATGATCAATCATGATCGTATATGAACACAATTATACACGTAACTAAATTATGTATGGTTTCAGATCAACGATACTTCGAGCCGCTCATAACCGGCCGGAATTTTTTTCATTTTCCTTTTTGTAATATTATTAGATTTTTCTCTTTCTATTACAATGAAAGTTTCCTGCACAAGCTGAAATTCAAAAAATATTTTCTCGTATTTCGAATTATCTTATTTTTATTCTGAATGAATTATTTTGAAAGAATATCTGCGCATTGGACTCTCTCTATTTAGGCCCAAAAATCTTCCAATTGATATAAGCCCAACATAATTTTACTTTTCAGGAATCTGACCTCAGGCCCAAAATGGTCATCTTCTCCAAACGAACTCTCAAAATTTTCCAGCTCCACTTTCTTCTCAAAATGAAGTTCAAGATCGCGATCTGCCAGATGCTCGTCTCTCCAGATAAAGAATCAAACATCACAAAAGCTCGATCCATGATCGAACTTTCCGCACAAAAGGGCGCAAAACTCGTCGTTTTACCTGTAATTTCGATTTTATGCTGTATATATTGTCGAAATAAGCAAAGAGGAGTCGAATATTCAAAATCTAAGAGAATTTCTACTCATTTCATGATTCCAAATTCCAAGTTAATTCTGTAAATTTGATTCATTTTTAAAGGAGATGTGGTGCTGTCCTTATTCTATGAAGAGCATGAGGAATTACGCAGAGGATATTGAAGCTCAATCTGCACCGTCCATTTCCATGCTTTCAGAGGCCGCCTCTTTTCATAAAATCACGATAATTGGAGGGTCAATCCCAGAAAAATTCAACGATAAACTGTTTAATACTTGCTGTGTGTTTGGACCGCACGGAAAACTGAAAGCCAAGCATAGAAAAGAAAGAGTGTCTATTTATTACTTATATTATTGTATTAAATATCTACTTGCACTCAGGATTTTGATCTGGAGCTGAATAATTTTTTTATCATTTTGTTAAATTGTGATTTATAAATGATTTCAGCTGCATCTTTTTAATATCTATGGAGATGTAACCTTCAAAGAATCTGATACTTTCGCTCATGGAGATGCACCTACCATTGTTGATACAGGTAAATAATTGAAATTCAAAGCTACCAATTTTCCATTTTTTTTATTTTTTGGTAAAAGTTAGAGATTTCTTTG
Source organism: Juncus inflexus (assembly GCA_024447665.1). NCBI lineage: Eukaryota > Viridiplantae > Streptophyta > Magnoliopsida > Poales > Juncaceae > Juncus > Juncus inflexus. Next base: position 11,727,687 of record JAJHPC010000001.1, on the reverse strand, counting down.
TGGCGTCATATCTCGAAAGCTATACGAATTTCATGATGATGGAATTCATTTATGAAAAAATTAAATGGCAGATGTGGGTCGAATTGGAATTGGAATTTGCCATGATATTCGCTTTCCTGAATTAGCTATGCTTTATAGATCAAGAGGTATCTATTTATTGATTTATTAATTTATTCTTATTTAGTTGATGAAACTATTAATTAATGAAATAAATAGGGGTAAATATGATATGTTATCCTGGTGCATTTAACATGAGTACTGGAGAACTCCTGTGGGAGCTTATGCAAAGATCAAGGTACTCAAATGCAAACTTCACTTAATCTCTCTTTTTCACTTCATTTATAAATATTTTTTTTATTTTTTTCTAAAAATAATATTTCGCATAACCTGCAGGGCTGTTGATAATCAGGTTTGTACTTCAAATCCTCTCCATTTCATACACTGAAATGAAGTACATTTGAAATGAAGAGGATCCAATTACGTCATATCGATTCAAATAATAATTCCTAAAATTTCCTGCAGTTGTTTGTGGCGACTTGCTCTACTGCAAGAGACCCAAATACAAAGTCTGATTATATGACATGGGGCCATTCAACTCTTGTGGGGCCCGTAAGTTATTTTATTATACAAAATTAATTGATAATTAGATAAAATTTGTAGTAATAGTAGACATTTCATATGATTTTATGAATTTTACTTTTTTATTTGTGAAGTTTGGTGAAATTATTGGGACAACTGGGCATGAAGAGGGTATTGTGATTGGTGAGATTGATTATAATGATATTCAAACTGGAAGGTAATTAACATTTATATTTTCAATGTTTTTTTGGACGAAATGTTTTTAATGTTCTGATATTTCAAGTTCAAATGTTTAGAATAAATATAGTTTTTTTGGATAGTAAAATTTATGAATGTTGTATACAGAGAAAATCTCCCTTTGGAGAGTCAAAGGAGGGGAGATATTTATCAGCTGATTCATAAAACTGAATTGGATCTTGAAATTAATTGAAGGTTTGAGAATCTCATTTAAAATTTTAATTTTTATTTAAAATAATATTCTATAGACCGCTGTATTTAGGTGCTGAAAATAATTTAAATGTCTTGTTATATTTGAGTAAATTAAAAAGTTCAGAATAAAAAGGTAATTTGTTACAGCACACAATTTAATCAAGCTTTAATAAATTTAGCTTTTTTTGGACAGTGTCTTAACCAAGTAAAATGCAATAATTTGTTGGACAGCTGCATAACTATCATATAAAACCTAACTTAACTTACCATATTTTTTGTATATTATATCAATTTCAATATACAGTTTATGAATCTGTCAACACATTTTCTAAGTTAATAGATTCGTTTCTATTTTGTATATAAAAGCTCTATAATCATATTACAGTTGCTCTAACTTTATTATAACTAACTAACTAAAAACATTGTTTTTCTATTTTTAGCATGCTGATTGATCATGAGACTTTCCTCACATGTTTGTAATCGCTCGTTATTAGGCAAATGAGTTTGTTATTTGAACCTAATTAAATAATACAGTAATCAATTTCTTTTTAGCACACATAAAATTGAGTTGTACCAATTGAGAAATAACACGTTACAAACCTGACTTAGTTAAATACAAAATTTCATTTGTCTGTCAGGTAATCAATAAAAGGGTTTAAGTTAGCTCATATTTCTTTCTCATGTCATTTACAAGAGAAAACCAAAGCAAATATACAAATAAATATCACAATTAATTCAAGCTCAGTGCGAAAAGAAATGGATCTGCCAGTCTCTACCGCTTGTTATTCACAAGATCAAGTCATGTCCATGATTGGCGATATTTTCAAAAACCGTAGCTCGCTTATTAGTGGGAGAATCGACTCGCGCCTTGAAAATTACCTTCATATTGATTCTGCACGGAGCCATTTTGGTTTTGGTGGTGGATTTCAGGGTGTTTTACCTTCGTTTTTGCCTCATCTCTTGGCATTGATCGTTGCTATTGTTGCTGTGTCTCGGATTCTTCAGTTCTGCTTGAGTTATTTCAAGGAGCCCCTAATTGTCTGTCAACTTATTGTAAGAAATCCCCCTTGATTCCATGATTCCAAAGTTCTAATTCGCATACTAACATTGCTAGAGTTGATTTCAAAGGGATAAAGTTATAATATACTCTCTCTCTCTCTCTCTTTAAAGATACAAAATAAAAGCTAATAAACTTTTTGAATACGGGCTATTACAACCATTATGCTAAAAAGAAAGAAAAAAAAATGTAAAACATGATGGTGTTTCGTGCCTATGTTTCAGGCTGGTATTCTTGTCTTCTCTTTTCTGCCCAAACCAAAAAGCCAATCGTTGGACAGCGACTCTAGCAGCGGCATTTCAATCCTCGACCCCACAAATCGCAGATTAGAACACGTCATTGGATCAATTGGCATCCTTTTCAACTTATTCATAGCAGGGTTGAAATTCGACCCCTCCACAATGTGGCACACCGGGAAGAAGAACCCGCTCATCATCGGCTTTTCCAGCCTACTCATCCCGTTTATTGTAGGGGGCTCAATTTACGCCTCACACGCAGACAACTAGACTTTGCCACTTTCGTCTTATACCCTCTCAGTATGACTTTGCCCATCACGCTTACTGATATCCTCACGGAGTTAGGGCTCCTTAATAGTGACCTTGGCCGCCTGGCTTTGTCATCCTCCATGATACAGGGCATGTTAGGATTGTTGCTCCTTGTTTCGTTCACCGTCTTCAATCAAGCCAAACAGAATCTTCTTGATGGCCTGTGGGCGTTGCTGTCCTTTGTAGGCATTTTCGCTTTTATAATGTTGGTGGTTCGGCCGTATTCACAATGGATTGTTCGCAGCACTCCCCCAAAAGTTCGTGTTAGGTAATTTGAGAGTCATTTTCTTATGCAATCCTCTCAAGTACAATAACTGAGTTAATCTCTCAAAGGAGCAAATGAAATGCATATCTACCCGAAGGGAACTTAGTGCTACCAAAACATTGATATGTTAGATATAAAATAATAAAATATAGAAGATAACGGCTTTACCTTCTTATATTTATTTATGTTACATCATTATGTGGAACAAAAATCTATACATGACATGTTATGATGTTAACACGAATATGCAACAGGGACATGCACATCTTCATGATGATGCTTATCGTATTTGCGCTAGCGTTGGCCTGTGACATAATTGGTAGTACATTCACTGATGGGGCAGTTATCATGGGCTTGGCAATGCCGCATGAACCGCCGCTCGGGACGGCTCTGATCGAACGAGTAGGCTTGGTGGCTTCAGAGCTTCTCCTCCCACTAGTATTCATGCACGAGGGGTTCCTCGTCGATTGGACAGGATTGAAAGTGAGAGCCGGCTATGTGCTCAAAGTAGAATTCCTTGTGCTAGGCACGTTTGTAGCAAAGCTTGTCGCAAACGCAGCTGCTGCTTCGTTTTGCCAGATGCCTCTCAAAGATGGGCTTCTGTTGGGCTTAATGATGAATTTTAGAGGCCTTCCCGACATGCTCATTTTTCTTAGCTTGGCGAGTGAAAATGTAATTTGTGTTGCTTTCCTAGTTTTAGATTCAATTTTTTTTTTCTAATAGCTAAGTACATGCATATTTGGTACATTTTTCCGTACCCTAATCACGATTTCAATTACATGTCAGAAATTAATGGACAGAGCAACATTTACCGCATTGATCTTGCCAACTATTGCTATAACGGCAATATGCGTGCCATTGGTCACAACGTACTACAAACCCCTAGAAATGAGAAAGAAAGTTGTGCTCGATCAGTGAAATCTGCAAATTCTCATGCCGAGCTCTGTGTGATGACATTTTTCTATGATGACATGCCGGTCCCTGCTTTACTTGAATTCCTTGAATCTTCCTCTGCACCGCAGGCAGATAACCCCATTTGCATATATACGCTCCATCTCGTAGAGCTACAAGGTTCTGCTGCATCTAACCTTATCGACCACTGTGATAAAAAGGGACATATCAACATTTTGCATATGGACCGTGCCCACAACCACTTTCTAACGTTCGAGCAGGTACCAATATAAAATATAAAACAAACATCTAACTACTGTCACCAACTTTCTTACATTGTGGATTGAATTCTCCTCAGACTAAGAAAGAAGGCATTACCGTTCTACCATTCACCTCAATCGCTCCACTAAAGACAATGCACCAGGATGTTTTCTCGCTTATATTTGAGAGGAACATATCATTCGTAATTGTTCCCTTCCCAAAAAAGAACTCTATGGCTGATTTGGAAGCCGATGATGCCATGCGTGACCTTGTTCCTTCTGTTCTCGAACAGGTTAATTCCATAGATGACCTTTTCAATTCTAAAAATTAAATTCCCATCCCCCACATTTGCATTTATATCCTTTAAGAAAGGTAAACGTTAGATTGATCTATTAAAAATGCAGGCGCCATGCTCTGTGGGCATAATGGTGTACCACAGCACGACTGAGATCATGGATATTGCATATTGGGAGTACCATGTAGGTGTTCTTTTCTGGGGCGGTCCTGATGATAGCGAGGCAATTGCCATTGCATCCCGCATGGCACGCCACCCAAGAGTCTACCTCAGTATCATCCGCTTCCTTCCATTTACCAGAAGTCAGAGCCAAGAAGAAAAGAACGAAAATATAAAGAAAGCACTTGATGAAGAGGTGATTGCCGAGATGCAGGCTGCGAATAGCCGTTTGGCTTTTACTGAGGTCATCGTGGGAAATATGGAGCAGGCATTTCATGTGATACAGTCTCTAGGGGATAAAAATGATCTGCTGATTGTCAGTCGGGGGCAGGAATATTTGTTAATGCTTGATGGGAATTTCGATGAATGGACTGAGTCACCGGAGCTTGGAGTAGTTGGAGACATGTTAGCAACGGAAGATTCTTGCGTGGCCAATGTTCTTGTCGTGCAACAACATAGATTGTAGGTGATATGTTTTGATGAACAATATATTTGTGAGTTGGGACACGTTTAGGAGCCGTGTTTACAGTGATACAAAATTAGAGCTTAGATCGTTTTGAAGAATGTATGCTTTAGAAAGTAACAATTATCACAAGTCTTGCTACTTTAAGTTACATGATTCTAGTTTTCCTTTTATTTTTCAGAAATTTGCAAAAAATCTTCTATAATAATGAAAAATGTAAAAACAAATCCGTCTTCCTTTTTTGTGGAACAAATTCGTCTATTCTTAAATATGCAAAGAATTAATAATCTGAACTCAAAATGGCCCGTTGGCCGTGGGCCATGGGCTTCCATTCCAGAGCGATACAATGGTAATAAAAAATAAGAGGAAAATGTTGTGGCCGGAAAATGTATCTTGAACAAAAAAAATATTAATTTTAATGCGTAAAAATATATATCATCCAATCAAAATCAAAACATCAAAATAAAAATATCATTTACTCTCCTTTAAATTATCAGCTAGAAATTGATGATAATTTAAATAAATTATAGCGACCATCCTCACAATATTTTATTCTCCGTTGAAGCTTTTGACTTTTGAGATCTACCTATAATTCATCATACTCATGTTCACCATGATTATATGCTCTTCTCTGATTGAAACCACAACTCATCTAAAATCACATTGAATTATGGAAAAACGATGGGAGAAACATCGGCCGCCGCCGCTTCCTCCTCCCCGTCTCGAGCGTGAGCACCCGTCTTTCTCTGCGGCTCTTCTAGACGCGATCTACCGCTCGATCGACTCCTCTCCTGATCACAAACAAACTAACAAATCCAACAGTCCACGCCCATGCTACACTGGTCAACGAACCACCAATGCTGATCTTGCACCGCCTGCTGAGTTTTGGCGTGATCCACGTGCTGCAACAACCGATCATAGATTACCGTTGACTCCGAAGCAGTATCCCACAACCCCACGTTATCGTACTGCCAGTACATCTACGCCTCGTCAGAGACCGAACCGCCCTAACAGGGTCCGGCCTGATCCGTTAGGCCCAGACCACTCCCTGAAGGAAGTGAAGAGTGATTTAGTCACAAGAAATGAAAAAAAGAAAGCAAAGAGGAGCAAGAAGAAGAAGAAAAAGAAGTCGATTAAGAGTTTGTTAAAATCTATCTTCTTCTTTAAGCGAGATCATAGAAAGGGTAAATTAACTCCGGCATTTGAACAAATTCGCGAGTCGTCAATTGCCGAGCAAGAGAAAGTTCAACATTCTTCTAAGCCTTGCATGTCGAGTAAAGATAAATCATTGGGGCGAAAGCGGTCGGTGAGATTCGCGCAGATGAGTGTGATTTTGGATGACGAGTCGAAACCGTGTGGTTATAAATCTGTTTACGACAACGGAGTTGATGAGCTGATAAAATCTCTCAAGGGGAAAGAGAAGATGAAGGAGAAGAGAAGCGAAATCGGTAGCTTGAGCTCTGAGTTGTTTGAGTTCCAGGCAGGTGAACGGCCGTTGAACTTTAAGTGATCAAGTGTTAAACACTTGGTTTAATTCTTGTGATTAGAACTTTTTTCTTTGGTTTGTTTTCTGATGTTTTCTGATTTTTCTTAGTTTTCTTTTTGATGTACATGTTGTTGAGTGGTAAGCAAATTATACTTTACTAGTAAATAAAAGTCAGTTCACTGTTAACTGAAATTTCTGTACTGAATTATCAAAATTATTCGGTCAAAATATTGCTCAAAAAATATTTCAAAGACAGGAAATTCCAGATTTTTATAAGCCGTGTGCTTGATTAAATATATATTACACGAGTGCAACAAGGAATTACTTAATGCTTCATGGTCATTGCATTGACGTGCTTGCACGAGCTATTTTTTTTTTTTAAGGAAAAATCGAAATTATATTAAAAAATGTACTTATCTTGTTAGGAGGACGTGAGGAGACGATAATGAAAATAAAATTAGATATTCCTTCAGAAATATAAATTTTACCATAATGTTTGACTTTAAAATTTTACACGAACAATTCCTAATCTAACATTTTCTAACATTTTCCTAATCTAACATTTTCTCATATATCTGCTTCAAAAAAAAAACTTCTCATATAGATGGAGTTTTATAAGTACTGTGGGCCTGCCCCATCAAGATTTTAATGAATTTTTTTTCTGAAATAGTACCCACCGGTTTTGAATCCGGTGGTAGAATCGCTTACCACCGATATCATACCACCGGATTTTTGGAAAATGTACAAACACGACACACTGTAGCATGACGCACTATAAATATAATGTTATTTTTTATTTTATATATTGTTTTCTCATTTTATATACTGCTATTCTTTGTGTATTTCTTATTTTTTTACTTTTATATACTGTTTTCCCATTTTATATATGTTTTCTTATTTTTATATATTGTTTTCACTTTTTATATGTATAGTATTATTAGAAAATAAATTATATATACTGTTATTGGATCCAATCGTGCTGTAACAGGTCCCTTTTTCTAGTATTATATTATTATTTATTTGGTCCTTCCAAACTTTTATATAAGATTAATTAGTGATGAGAAAAGTTTTTGGCCCCCTACGTATCTTGTCAAGCTCTGTCCTGTAGCATAACACCTAACATTGTGAATATTCACAAAGAAAGAAAAATCATGTATTTAAATGCAATATTCAGAAACATAATTAGTGTCAAGAAATGTAATCGTTGACTGTATATCATAATGCATGGGAAATATAAAATATTGCAAACGCTCTTAAATGATAACCTATATAGTGCTAGTACTTAATAAAATTGTTTTATGTTTTAGATATTTTTCAGGTTAGAATATGGCCACAAGTTCAAGTGGGGACTTGGCAAGTACACCTTCCGCTTTCTCATTTACGCAATAAAAAAGTTTAGAATTTAATTGTAAGAATCAGGTTATAAATCAGCCACACTGTCCGGCCTACGTGAGAGATGGCGTTTGCCCCATATGTTAAAGCTTTTCCCCTCATTTCAAACTTAAGTGGGGCTCAAAAATGGATGATCTGGATTGCTTGCAGCACGGATGGCCGATGTATATGGATTATGGCAGCAGAAGATTCGCACTCTGTCCTAGTAGGGGGAATTCTGTTTCATAATTAATTATTGATTGATTGATTGATTGCGTAATTAGACCCCAGTCTATCTGCCTCTAGCTCCCAATTAAATAAATGAACAAATTAATTTGTGTCCGTAAGCAATTATATCGTAAGTATTTCTTTTTTCCAAAAATCCCCTAACTTTTTCTAATACTTTAAAGCTCCTTAAATTGATGATCTACTATAAAGATTAACTTTAGCACTTCATCAGTTTATTCCTTTTTAAGCAAGATATCTCTCTCTGAATCTCACAAAAAAAAAAAAAAAAATACAAGATGTCTCTCACATATTAACTTTTATATCATGTTTGTTCAATTCAAAATAATAAATATATTTAGATGAATAATAAATGAAAATCAAAATAAAAGATAACAAGAAAATAAGAAGAAACTATTTTAATGAAATATTTTATATAATATAATATCGTAGACTGACTAGCAAATCTGAATGTATCGTGAAAATAATATTTAGATATACTGTTTCGCAGAAATATTAATTTCCCTCAACTTTATGTTTTGAATAGAAAAAAACTAAGAAGTAAAAGTTTTAACTAGGTGTAGTTTTTATATAAGAAGAGTTTAATGAAAAAGTTTTTTTTTTTTAATACAAAACCCGTAGGTATATAAGAAGAGTTTAATGAAAAAGTTAACTCTAATAAAGAGTAAGAAAGTTATTCAACTTGAGAAAGATTAAAAAAAGAATTAGAAGTAACTAACAACAAAGAAACCGGATAGGATATATTATGCAAAGACGGGTCGCCACGCTGGTTGGAACATGGTCTGATTTCAGTCAACTCAATTTTGGTGAAGACTAGCGAGTAGCGATTGTTCCATACGAAAAATATAAACAACAATTAAAGAGTCATTTTTCTTTCATAAAATGGAATACTTTAAATACATTTGTCCCCCTCTCAATTCATTTTCTTTATTTAAGAAGAAAATAAAATCAGAGTACTTAGAATTTGGAAACGATTTAAATTTAAAAAACTATACCTTTTAGTGAAATATCATCAGTACCCTGTTAGTGATATTTCAACTTGTGCAGTTGTATATATGAAATTATGAGGTCTCGCAGTAACATGAAATTTGGCCGATAAACAAAGAAGACTACAAAATTATTAAAACCAAAAATTAAAAATAAAGGAAAACATATATAAAAAATATTTAATATAAGATCATAAATATAACTTTGTAAAATACTAAAATATTTTTTCTTGTTTACTTATAACTTTTTAATGAAAGAAAATAAAATCTAAAAAAAACTAAATGAAAAGTATTTGGGTAAACAAAAATTACTAATTTGGATGAAATGTTAATTTTAATCTTCATAGGGTAAAAACGTTGAAAGAGAATCTAAGAAATTAGGAGGTGATTTAAAATATTCAAAGAAAGTTTTTTTTTTAAGATTTCCCTTTCTTACTTCCAAAAAAAAAAAAAAATTCTCTTTCTTATAATAGATAATCTTAGATTTTTTTTGATATTATACAAGCTAATAATTACTTCTCCATTTTCATAAAACATATGGATAGGAACAGGATGGCAATCATGGCATCAAAAGACAAAAGACAAATGGAACTGTTTTTAATTTTTATAATAAGAAAGTTGCTACGGTCTTTCTAGAGATAAAATTAAATTGTCTCTATATTCATTAGTTTAGGGCTATTTAGGTTTAAACTTACCAAACATAACCTCTTTCTCTTTTGAGGAGTTCATCTTGTGAGCCATTTTTTATGACTGAGACTTTGTTTTTAGTTAGTTACATAACAAACTGACTACATTTGTGATACCAACAGACCATCTTTCATACTTCTTTTAAAAAATCTCTATATGTTTTTGTAATCCCCCCCCCCAATTCTAACATCCAAGGAAATCCCCAATAGAGACCACGTCACCTTCTTTTGTGGACCGTTGGATGGGATGATGTGCTTCGATATGGACCGTTCGATCATTTAGAGTTTCTGATATTTTGTGGCGGTTTCTGTGTAGTTAGATGGTGTCAGAATATGATTGGTCGAAATTCGGTGTTCTGTGTTATATCCTGATTTAGTGTGAAATATCAAATCAAATATAATTAATTATTTTGAAAACTAAACTGTATAACTTATGTGTTGTGAGTTATAATATCAATAACCACCGAATACTCGCTACACATAATTCATTCCTAAATAATAATAATTTTTTTTAAAATAATGATTTATAAAAAAAAAGGGATCACATGTCACTTTCTTTCTCTCTCTCCCTCAAATAAAAAAAATAATGATTTTCAAAATAAAAAAAGGTGGGGCCCTCTTTTTCTCTCTCTCAAATAATTAAAAAAATAAATAAATAATTCATTTTCCAAAAAAAAAAATGTGGGTTCCATGTGTCTTTCTCTCGCAGGTAATTTTTTCCCAACGTTTTATTTCAAATATGATTTTTTTAGTAGCTCATTTTTTTTGAATAAATGAAAAATATAACAAGGATGATGAGATCTTTCATTCAAGATCTTAATTGTTACACTTTCGAACACACAATTATGTTTTCTTATAATGACTTTCAATATCTCGTGTCTTCAATCGACTGGATTGAATATCACAATGTCAGATGACATTATGACTAATTCCTAAATAAAAATAAAAAAATAATAATTTATCAAAAAAAATGCGGGTATCATATGTCACTCATTTTATCTCCCTCTCAAGTAAATAAAAAAATATATATTAATAATTTAAAAAAAACGTGGGCCCTCTCTTTCTCTCTCCCTAAATAATTAAAAAAAAGAAAATAAATAAATCATTTTTCAAAAAAAAAATAATGTGGGCTCCATGTGTGTGACTCTCTCTAAGGTAATTTTTTTCCTAACGTTTTCTTTCAAAATATGATTTTTCAATAGCTCAATTTAAAAAAAAATGAAAAATATAACAAGGATGATGAAATCTTTCATTCAAGACCCCATTTGTTATACTTTCGAACGCACCATTATATTTTCTTATAATGACTATTAAAAATAATTTATATAGATTTTTTATGATTATTAATTCATAAGATAAATTTAATGTGTTAATTATTAAACAATAAAAATGATAAAAACAGCAACGGAGCGCAGAAATTCTCCTAGTTAAATTTAACAAAGGAATAGAAGAAATAATTTAAAAGAAAAGAAAAATAAAGCCAACAAAATTCAAAACTAGATAAGTCCTTGATAGAATAAAAAGAATAATAGAAATAAAACTAAAACTAAAACTAAAAAGAATACTAGAGGTCTTATGCAGAAGGGACCTTAACAAGGACGGGGGGCCCACTAATATTTTCGACAAATATTATATGTATAGGAATTTATTGTATCATATTATTACAAAGGAAGCTGATATTGTACGATATACTGTAGCGACCCTATAGTGACTCTGTGAAGACGGTATATAAAAACTGAAAACAGTATATACAAACATATAAACTGAAAACAAATAATATATAAAAATTCATTCTATAAAATAGTATATATTTTAAAAAAAAATGAAAACAGTATATACAAACATATAAACTGAAAACAAACAGTATATAAAAATTCATTCGGTAAACAAAATATATTTAAAAAAATGAAAACGGTATATAGCTTATATAGGAATAGAAATATGAAAAAACAGTATATAATTTTATATCCGAAAAATTTAAGATGCATTTATATCCTCCCTTTCTATTAAAATGGACTAAAACGTCTACTAGTTACATGCCAGAATTGATTAAAACAACAAATGCATGTAAATTATGCTTCAACAAATAGTGAAATATCCAGGTGGCGTGTTGAAAATACGATTGTTTAAATCAATGAGGTCTAAAGTGGTAAAAAGTCGGGGCGGGGGGGTCTGACTCATACTCTTTCCACAACAAAATGGCGGGCGAATTCCCACGCAAAATAAAACGACGAAAGCCTGTGGACGGCGCTCAATCCCAATGTTAACCTTCTCCAATTTACACCCCCATCTTGTACAAGTCATTTTACCTAAAATATTCGCGACCTTTTCTATGTAAGATATACTTTTTTTTTTAGATTTTAATCAAGTAAGATATTCATCTTACGGATGAATTGTATTAAATAAGATATGATAGAAGTATTATAAGAAGGAATTTACCTTGAAATAAGAGAAAATCTTCATTTTTATTAAATAAAAATATGATACTCAAACATACAATACAAGATGGATAACTATTTCTACTTATCACAATATATTTTAATATATTTTCTCTAAATCTCATAAAAACTTATTAAAATAGTAATAAATACACACTCTATTCTAAGTAATTAATTCTCTTACATTCTCTTTAACTGACAGTCACAGGTTTCAAAACTAATTACCAACAAAAATAAAATAAAACACACACACATTCTCTTTAACTGATATGTGTTTGTCAAAATTTAATATATAATGACTAATATGTGTTTGTTGAAATTTGGTATAGATTTATATTCATATGATATGTGCTTTAGATTTTGTATGTGTGTAATAATTTACTTGTATGTGTGTAATAATTTACTTTTATGCGTTTTGCTTTCACTGGTATTGATATCTATTCATCTGTTTGTATTTGTTTGTTTAGACTTTGTATGTGTTTATACCTTACTGGTATGTATTTTGCTTACACTGGTATGGACATATATTCATCTGAAATGTGTTTATTTAGATTTTGTATGTATTTATACTTTACTGGTATGTCTTTTGCTTCAACTGGTATGCATTTGTGACAATTTTTGAAATATAAAGACTAGTATGTGTTTGTTGAAATCAGTTATAGATTTCTATTCATCTAATATGTGTTTGTTTAAGTAAAAACTCATAAAAAAATACTGAAAAAATCCGAAAATTATACTAAAAATATTTCAAAACAGTCAAAAAAACATACTAAAAACGAGCAGAAAAATAAAAAAAATACTAAAAACATGCCGAAAAAATAAAAAAATTATTAAAAATGCGTCGAAAATATAAAAAATTTCTATTAAAACGAGCCAAAAATGTTCATAGATATCTGTCCAGCTCATCGTAGGCAATATCAAAAAAATGCGTTGAAAAAATTAAAAAATTCTAATAAAAACGCGCGGAAAAATTAAAAAATCTATTAAAAATGCGCTGAAAAAATTAAAAATTATACGAAAAATGCGCCAAAAAAATTAAAAATTATACGAAAAATGCGCCGAAAAAATTAAAAATTCTAATAAAAATAGGCCAAAAAATTAAAAATTCAACTAAAATGCATCGAAAAAAATTAAAAATTCTATTAAAAATGTGCCGAAAAAATTAAATATTCCACTATAAACGTGCCGAAAAAATTACAAATTCTAATAAAAACGTGCCGAAAAAATAAAAAATTCTATTAAAAAGATGCTGAAAAAGTCGCGCGCAGTGTGAGCGACCCTACGAGAAGCTGGGGACAACTGTCCAGCTAAACGCAGGTAACCATAAAAAAACACGCCGAAAAATTACAAATTCTAATAAAAACGCGTCGAGAAAAATTAAAAATTCTATTAAAAACGTGCCGAAAAAATTACAAATTCTAATAAAAACTCTCCAAAAAGAATAAAAAATTCTATTAAAAATGCGCCGAAATAGTCGCATTTAGCACTCGCGACCCTTTGCGAATGATATCTGTCTAGCTGAGAGTATGCAATGTCAAAAAGAAACAAGAAATTGAAAACCTCGCCAGAATTTAAAATCTTGAGAAATTGAATGTGAGCTATTAGGAGGTAGGAGAAAAAAAAAATGTATGCTTAATTTTTATGGGAGGTAATTTGGGAGATTCTAATAATGTTACAAATATGGGAGTTGATAGGAGGTAGTAAAATGAGAGTTCAAAATCATTTTCTAAATATCTCCAATGTACGGATACGGTTCGGATAGTGCTCTTACCGTATCCGTATCCATATTTTTTCCAGATTCAGATACGAATAAGGATAGATTCGGATACGGATACGGTTCGGATATTAAACGGTTACAGATACGATTCGGATATCTCGGATACGGATACGAATATAGACTCATTTCGGATGTTAAAACGGATATTTTAATATGTAGTCCGTTATCTCATTTCAAAACTTGACTTTGCTAAATTGTTATATAAATATAGATTTTAGAAAAAAAAATTTGAACAAGGAATTTCATTAGATATATTATTATTTTACATAGTCAAACTACAGAAAAAATATGACTACTTCAATATAATAACAATATTAAAACAAAATATCACTATACTTTTGGCGGCTAGAGTTTTGTTAGATGGAGAAAGAGTTAAAACATGTTCTTAAGTTGAATGTAGCGATTAAAGAAGAAGACAAAAATATGGAAACTCGATTGTCAAATAAGAAGAAAGAAATACAAGGAAGTGAATTAAATGGAAATTAGAAAAGATGGAAATTAGTATGATTATGAAATAAAAGAAAATTAATACTTAATGAATATATATTCAAAGTTGAGTCTTATAAAAACGGATATCCAAATAAAAATATTATATGGATACGGATAATATCCATATCCGTATCCTTATCCGCCTCATAAAATAGATCTTGTATCCGTATAAATTATCCATATTCGTCAGATACGGATATTTTTATTCGGATATGAATATTTTACGGTACGGCTCGGATACGGATAATTTTGACTTTTTTTTTGAAATGGCCAAAAAAAAATATTAATTAAGAGCATGGCCAAGTTTTAAAAATATTTGCAAAAGTAGCCATTTCGCCCAGCCGTCGGGCGAAACACAAATAGTTTCGCCCGGTAACGGGGCGAAACAGAGCGCAATGACATTACGGGCGAATTTGCTTAAATAACCCAAGACTGTTTCGCCCAGCGGTCGGGCGACACAAACTATTATGCATATTTTGGGCGTTACTAAATGAAAAAAAAAAAAATTAAAGGATTTAGTAACGGTTTTTAACGAAAACCCGATACTAAATTGTAATACTGTATCGGTTTTTATCAAAGAACCGATACTAAGTCGGGAAATTTTTTTTCCACTTAGTAACGGTTTTTTGGAAGAACCGTTACTAAGTGTTAAATCTACTTATTTAGTAACGGTTTTTCTATAAAACCCGTTACTAATGTCGGATTTAGTCACGGTTTCTTTGTAAAAACCGTTACTAAATGAAAAAAATTCCCGATTTAGTATCGGTTCTTTGATAAAAACCGATACAGTATTAATATTTAGTATCTGTTTTTTATTAAAAACCGTTACTAAACCCTATATTTTAAAATTTTTTTGTTTTCGTTTATTTTTGTAAACGGGTTGCAAACGTCACAAATATTGAGTATGAAACAAATGTTGTATATGAAAAACAAATAATGCATAGAAATCTTGATAATAACATAGACCAAATGTCACTAAATACATAACTAACTCCTTATAATTAAGTCCAATTAATGGAGCAAATTTGGACCGATTTTGAATTTTCTGAAATCTAGGGTGTCTGAAATCTAAATTTGGACCTATTTTAGAGAGCTCACTATGTGTCTTTAATTTTAGAGAGCTCACTATTTTGTAAACATTTGCAACCCGTTTACAAAAATAAATGAAATTTTTTTTTTTTCAAAAATTAGGGTTTAGTAACGGTTTTTAATTAAAAACCGATACTAAATATTAAGACTGTATCAGTTTTTATCAAAGAACTGATACTAAATCGGAATTTTTTTTTATTTAGTAATAGTTTTTATAAAACAACCGTTACTAAATCTGTCACTTAGTAACGGTTCTTCCACAAAAACCGTTACTAAGTGGAAAAAAAATTTCTCGACTTAGTATCGGTTCTTTGATAAAAACCGATACAGTATACTATTTAGTATCGGTTTTTCGTTAAAAACCGTTACTAAATCTCTTAATTTTTTTTTTCACCTAGTAACGCCCAAAATATGCATAATAGTTTGTTTCGCCCGACCGCTGGGCGAAACAGTCTTGGGTCAATTAAGCAAATTCGTCCGTAATGTCATTGCGCTCTGTTTCGCCCCGTTACCCGGGCGAAACTATTTGTGTTTCGCCTGACGACTGGCCGAAATGACTACTTTTGCAAATATTTTTAAAACTTGGCCATTCTCTTCATTAATTTTTTTTTTTTTGCCATTTCAAAAAAAAAAAAGTCGATAATTTTACACCCCTACGTAGCACGCTATGATCGTTTTCATATTAAAATTCCCAATTTACCCCTTCGCTTCCTTTATAAGAAGCTCTTTTCCCTCTACGTAGTAACTCAGAAAGCCTCCAAGAGAGAGAACAGAGCGGAGAATTTTCACACGACCCATTTACTGAAATACCCTTCCCTTCCCTCCTACGCGCCAAATATTTTCTGTTTCCCCCCTTCAAAACAGAGCAGGGGTACTTTTGTAAGAAAAGGGAGAAAAAGTAAAACCGCCATTGTTGTAGCCACTGCATTAACAGAGAGAAAGAAGTGGAGAAAAACAAACCAGAAATAATAAAAATCAAAGCTGATGTAACGGTGCGAAGAAACCAGAAAGAAGGGATTTCGGAAAAAATTGAAAATAAGATGGATGCCTTTTCAGAATTAGTTGGAAAAAATTTGTCTTTGGAGCTCATCAGTGCTGAGATTGATCCTAGTGAGTTTGTTAAGAATTTTTAATTCTGATTTTATTTGAATTTATGAGAAAAAAATTCTCTTTCATAATTATTTGTTGGAGTTGGTTTACAGTTAAGTACAAGGAGAATCCAGCTGTTTTCTCTTATCTGATCTTTGACTATAGTGTGCACGTACACTCTTTTATTTGACACTTGACAAGTATTTTTTTGCAACAACATTAACAAATATTAATTTCAAAACAAGATCTCAATATCGAATTTCAACAAGATGGGTTTGAAAAAACAAAAAAGAATATTTACACAAGATATCAATTGGAGTTTAAACAAGATATCAATATGGATTTGCAAAAAAAATACGAAATGAACAAGATAATAATATCGACTCTATTTTTTAATTATAGATATGAAAATTGGTGTATTTTATATTATAGAACCTAAAAAATATATATGTAAATGATATGGTGAATCAAGACATCTAGGCATGAATGTTACTATTTCTTTGTACATGATATGTAAAACTTATGTAATACATATAACAATCAAATTTCCTATTACAAAGTTAATATGACGAATTTTTCTCAATTTAACTTGTCATTTTATGAAATTAAAGGAACGAACAGACCAAAGACTAGCAAGCCAGTAGAGCTGAAAGACTGGTTTAAGAAAAATGACAAGAAAGATGAACAAAAGGTGGTATATACGGTAGAGTTTACGATCGATTCAGCGTTCGGCGAACCCGGCGCAATTGCGGTTAAAAACCAGCACCGCAAAGAATTTTTCTTAGAGAGCATAGTAATAACAAACTTGCCCCCAACATCAACTGGACGTCTCCATTTCTCTTGCAACTCGTGGGTACAACCGGAGAGGATTCAGAAAAACGAAAGGATCTTCTTCTCTAACAAGGTCAATGCAAATTCTTTCTGTTTTCTATTTTTTAAGGTCCTTGTGTATTACACGAATTATATGAAATGGTATTTTAGATTCTAAGAATATTTTGTATTGACAACAATTCTCGTGTCAGATCAAGAAAGGTGACAAATGGTGTATATTAAGTTTAAATATACTTTAAAATCCTAAATATATTTAGGGGCATATAAAATCTAAAATTGTATGTGTTGATATATATTTAATTAACCGCATGTTAGTTGTAGAGAAATATTATGCTGATTATGTCCGATATATGATCAAAAAATACTAGAAA
This sequence comes from Juncus inflexus, assembly GCA_024447665.1. NCBI lineage: Eukaryota > Viridiplantae > Streptophyta > Magnoliopsida > Poales > Juncaceae > Juncus > Juncus inflexus. The sequence goes on along the minus strand of JAJHPC010000001.1, from coordinate 11,709,884 downwards.
GTTCCTACAATCTCCAAAATATTTCCACCTAACTTTTCTACCCTTACTCTAATATTCAACCACACTAGCATACAAAAAAAAGTACATCCATACCAAAAATCATTGTTATTCAATTTATGATAATTATATCCTATCTTAAGATTCTCATTCATCAAAAACTCACAGCCTTATCTACCATCTGATACAGCATCTGGACTGAAAGAACTACGTGAAAAATCACTAAAAGAGTTGAGAGGCAATGGAAAAGGTGAACGATTATTAACAGATAATATTTATGATTACGACATATATAACGACTTGGGAAATCCTGACAAAGGCTCGGATTTTGTCCGGCCGCCTATTGGAGGCGAAAAATTGCCTTTCCCGAGATGGCTGAGGACCGGAAGAGTTCCTTCTTTTACAGGTAAATACTTTTCTTTCTCAGTTGTAATAAGATTATTCAATTAACAATTAGGTCGCTTAATTTATTTACTTTTACTGGAATAGTATATATGGCTTTTTGACAAGTAAATGAGCAGTCATACAAAAATCAACTTTCTTTTATTTTATTTTATTTTTTGTTGTGGTGAACTAGGAACCAAAAGTGATAGGAATCATATCCTATACTTTTAAAGCAGCATTGGAGATATCAGTTTCCTTCATATGTCAAACAATTACACATCTTCAGTTTCTAAGTAGATCATATTTAACTCCTCTACTTTTTTCCATTTAAAAGAAAGTGAACTTCACAATTGTCAAAATCCTACTTACAGTTTAAATTATGACTAAGTAAAACAATTTACTTCCCAAAGACTTGGTGAGTCACTAAATTCAATAAGTTGACTCTTCTTTTGAATCCTTGTTGACGAAGTAAATTAGAATAAGACTGAAGTGCTACAAATTTGATTCTGAATATTGAAAAAATATATTTGAAAAGGCCTACCAGAACTGCTAGAAATTTGTTTCCGAATTTTGATTAAGTAAATTTGAAAAAGGCCAAAGTGCTAGAAATTTGATTCCGAGTAACAAATTTACTTTCCAAATCTGATAAGGGTTCAAGTTTACCTTTTCGACAAAATCAGACCATTATTAGTCAGCCTTGAAAATATGATGTTGCACAATAATAGACTGAGTTCCATGTTAGGAAAAATGCGGTAGAAGTTTGATCTTGCATGAAAAGAAAAGGTAGAAATACATTAAAATAAAAAATTATAGAAGAAATTGACAATAAATGTAGCCAAATTGAAGTGGTTAATTCTTGACTTGAGAGAGAAGCATGACATGAATTTTGAGTATTAGACAAAGATCTAAATAATTTCTTTACTAGCCTAGTAGTTGAATATTTTGTTTGAGATACAAAATGTTGTGATTTCAAAACTCCATATGCACTAATAATAGTGAGGTGATAACAATTCTTTTCCTCATTTCAAATAATCTCACTTGACGAACTTAAAAATAAAATAAAATTTGGCTTAATTATTTTGATTTGTTGGTTAGAAATTATAAAGTTGTATTATATCAGCACAGTATATAACATATTTCTTCTTCTTTTTATAATTTATTTTTCAGACTCATTTTTTTTCTCTAGTCTTTGTGTTGAGTAAGAACTCTCACAATACAGATTAAACAAACTATAAATCATTTTCTTTATGAATTTATGCACTATTTAAGCAAGAGCCCTATAAACAGGGGCAATTCAAATCAATAGGATTTTTTATGTACAATCATATCCTCTTGAGATAGATGGGCCATTAACTAACTAACTGATTGGTCATTAACCCAATTTATTATCCAATATTTTTTTTTTCAACGTTACATAATATTAATTAAATAAATTTGCAGTAATTTTCAATTTTGACGGAACTCGACTGACATGAAATCTTTTACAGATGCACTTACTGAAAGTAGAGTGGATGATCCTTTACCGATGTACGTGCCGCGTGACGAGGTATTTGAAGAGGGAAAACAAGAAATGTTAGAAGCCGGCAATAAAAAAGCATTGCTACATAATTTAGTGCCATGTTTGGTCGCGTTATTTTCAGGCGGAAATCGTGATTTCCAGGGTTTCCATGAGATTGACAATCTGTTTAAAGAAGGTTTGCACCTAAAGCAGGCGCTACAAGATCAACTGTTACGGAAAATTCCTGGCATGAAGAAATTGTCAGAATCTGCAGAGGGCCTCTTCCGCTTCGATACTCCTGATATATTTATCAGTAAGTGTTTGTTTTACTTTTATGGTGTCTATTATTCGTATGAAAAATATATAAAAGAAGTAAATAAACAAATTAATGATTCATAACATAGTTGGCTGAATGCCGCGATTCACGATGCAGAAGCCAGAAATGAGATTTCAATTTTTATTCACATCAAATAATCTAAATTAGTTTTTTTATTAAATTTTAGAAAATAAATAAAGCAAGAAGGTACATTTGAATAATGTCTAAATTTTACATTACCAACATAATACATAAACGAATGTTGGTGAGAGTACGCTTGACTTTTGAATCTTTCTTACAATGAATAAATTATGTAGCACCAATTTTTGAAACTCAAATTTCAATTTGAAGTACAAAATGAGAAGGATTGTTGTTGAATCTTGACGTGTTATGTCTAAGAACCAGATAAATTAACCTAGTCCCCCTATATATATGTGGACCTTGCCGGTTTTTCCACGTCTATAAAATATCTCATTTTTTAATTTCAATACTTTTATATATGGTCGCAACTAGGTGGTTAAGATCGTCTTACTTTGAATTTGAGTGAGTTTAGATTTGGTTGGTACTTTATTCAAATTAGTCGGTTGAACTCTCTAAACATAAATAGCATGGATACTTACATAAAACATAATAAATATTATAAGTATCTATACTTACCTAATTTCACAAAAGAGTTTCCCAAATATTCATTTTGTTCTTACTTTGTTATATACAATTAAAAACATCTCATCTTAATGTCGTTTTTTCTCTTATAAAAATAAACAGAGGATAAGTTTGCATGGCAACACGATGATGAATTCGCTCGACAAACTCTCGCCGGAATTAATCCTGTCAATATCGAGCGGATTCAGGTAATTGAACTGAAAAATCAATGTCTAACAATAAATCATCACTTTAAAAAAAAAAAAAAAATATGAATCAAAATCTCAAAATATCATAATCTCTAATCTAGGTATTCCCACCAAAAAGCAAGCTCGATCCCACCATTTACGGTCCTCCCGAGTCAGCAATCAAAGAAGAACACATCATCGGACAACTTGACGGCATGTCAGTCGAACAGGTAATTAATTAACTAACTACTACATATCACGGTTCACGATAACATATATAACTATCAATTCCATATTTATCAGTTATCACATTTACTGAGCGTAAAATATTCTGTTCGCATAGGCAATGGAGGAAAGCAAGCTATATATAATGGACTACCATGACGTTTACCTTCCATTTCTCGACAAGATTAATGCACAAGACGGTCGAAAGGCCTATGGAACCCGCACAATATTTTTATTGACTGAATCAGGAACACTAAAGCCGATAGTGATCGAGCTGAGTTTGCTGTCTACAACAGATGGATGCAATCGAGCCAAGCAGGTTCTCACTCCATCGACTGATGCAACGAGCACTTGGTTGTGGCAGCTGGCAAAGGCACATGTCTGTTCTAACGATGCAGGCGTACATCAACTCGTCAATCATTTGTACGTTATTTTCAATTGACAACATTCTTTTTAAGAATTGAAGGATAAAACTGAAACCATGTTAAACTTTTTACCAGTTTGAGGACCCACACGGCAGTGGAGCCATTCATAATATCAGCTCACCGACAGATGAGTGAGATGCATCCGATATTCAAGATGCTTAAGCCGCACACGAGATACACCCTTCATGTTAATGCTCTCGCACGCCAAATCTTAATCAATGCTGGAGGAATAATCGAGTCAGGATTCACTGCTAGTAAATATGGCTTGGAGATTAGCTCTGCATACTATAGAGACACCTGGCGCTTCGACCAGGAGGGCCTTCCAGCCGATCTAATAAGAAGGTAACAAAAAAGCTAACTAGAGAGTCCTCTCGACTTCTGATGCAAATTTTATGTTGAATCAGTATGTCATTTGTATTGTTAACAAATTTATTTTGCAGAGGCATGGCTGTAGAGGATCCGACACAACCACACGGGCTGAAGCTCCTAATCAAAGACTACCCATACGCAACCGACGGACTCCTCCTATGGTCAGCAATCGAAGATTGGGTTCAAAACTATGTGTACTACTACTACCCGACTGACACTCACGTCCAATCAGACTCTGAACTCCAATCATGGTACAATGAGGCAGTACAAGTGGGTCACGCTGATGTCAGCAATGCACCTTGGTGGCCTCGCCTGGCCACCCCATCAGACCTAGTGTCAATACTAACAACCCTAATTTGGCTTTCTTCAGCTCAACATGCCGCACTAAACTTCGGCCAATACCCACTTGGTGGATACATACCGAACCGGCCCCCTCTCATGCGCAGGCTCTTACCAGTCGAAACCGATTGAGAATACAAAGCCTTCTTAGATGACCCGCATAAGTATTTTCTTTCATCATTGCCTAGTTTGATCCAAATGACGACATTTTTAACTGTCATAGACACGCTGTCGACACATTCTAAAGATGAAGAGTATTTAGGAGAGAGAGAAAAAGATTGGACTGGGGATTTGGAAATGGAGTTGGCTTTCGAGGAGTTTGGTTTGGAGGTGAAACGTGTGGAGGACGAAATTCAAAGGAGAAATGTGGATCCTACGTGGAGAAACCGGTGTGGGGGTGGTGTGTTGCCTTATAAGCTCATGATGCCTTCTTCTGGTCCCGGAATAACGGGCCGAGGAGTTCCAAATAGTGTTTCCGTTTAATCAACTTGTTGGGGATTGATGATTTGAATCTCTTGTTTTGAATTGCGAGAGATTTATAAGATAGGTCATACATAGTTTCATACTTCTTCTTTTGATTTTGTATAATGTGCATAGGCGAAAAACTGAGAGAGATGCATAAAGGCGATGCGGATGTAAATGCGCAAAGTGTAAACCAATAATGTCATACAATATTGCTGTAATAGAAGGAACTTTGTTTAACTAGTAATGTTTTCCTTTTCACACAATATGACTCTTCACTGATTTGGAAACCTTACAGATACCACCAGCTTGAAATTAGCCACTAATTCAAAATAAACTACACAAGGATGACATTGTTGAAACTAAACTGTAAAGAATATGCATATTTCAATTGTTGATCGTTCATTGCTCCAAAAAAATATATATATGAGAGAACAATAATCTCTCTAAAAATGGTTACATTCTTAATAAATCAAACAGAAATATATACTCACGCCTGACAAATGATGACGCCTAACAATTTAATAACTACCAATTTACCTCAAAATTAATAAATTTCAAACAAATGTATTTAATTGTTAAACTATACGAGAAAAATACGCAATCACTAGTACACCTCCAAGTTCCCAAGCCGGCAGTGACTCCAAAATCTACCTACTCAACGGCTCACATATTTACTCAAACGCCATCCTACATTCTCAAAGCAAAACAAAATTCAAAACCTTTTCAACCAAAAAAATAACATAAACCCTAAACCCAAAAAAATCACAATTCAATATACCTAGCAAACGAACTCCCATCTATCACAACTTCAACTTGATCTTATCGGCCCACTTAAACACATCCGAGTAAACCTGGTCCCCACCAACCTCCTCCCCGCTCGCCCCGGCCGCAACCCTAATCACATCCTCAATCAACACGAAGTTCCCCATTATATCCACATGCGCCTTGCTCTGCGTTCCCCATTATATCCACAGGCACGTTCCGTCAGGATGCCGACTCCGTACATTGAGAAGATCTCCATCTCCGACGCGTTTGGTAGCTTATGTGAGGGAAAAAGGATCATGTGGATGAAAGAGGAAGGGGTAGTTAATTTTCCTTATGTGACCTTATAGAAAGTTAAAATTTCATGTTTACCCTTGCAAAAGTGAAAAATGTCATGAATATGCCAACAAAACATGAGAAATATCCATAATAATAATCCTCCTTCCAAACTTAAAAAAAAGCCTAAACTACCGTAGAAGAATAAATTATATTTTATAGGGGAATAAATGATATTTTCCAATTCGTAGGTGCATACACGCAAGAAAACCACATAAATAAATAAAAAAAGAAAGGAAAACCAAAAACAATCATATTTGGTTTCTAAGGGATTGGACCAATATTTGTAGTGTTGATACTTGGGGTTGTCCAAGTCATCTGCGTTGCCATACGAGAAATGATCGCTCCATCTTTGCATCATTTTGGGGGCCACAGAGGAAAGAAGGTCGAGGAGCGAGTCGCCTATGTAGAATTTGTAGTCTGCCACGGCCTTTATTCCTCTCCAATCAAGTTCGTGGTATTCTGTCCAAACGTCGTCGCACGACACGTTGTGCGCCATGTTGTTCTCTATTACCGCATCCTAATAATGTAAATTCCTATTTATTATTAATGCTTAATATTGGTAGGGAGGATGTGAGGCTGACACGTGTCCCACAGAGTATTGAGATTTATCCCCAATTTGCACCGCACTATATTTTTATTCAATATCAGTACTCACTTTGAACCCAATAGTATCAATTCATATTTGATATTATGATGTTTTATGTTTTATATTATGATTATTTATTACTAATAAAGTAATAATATAACATATTATAATATTGAATAAATTATAATAAAATAATATGAATCTCACTCTAAAAAGAATTTTTTCATAAACTCCTAAAATATTTTTATTACATGATGCATTTCTCCCCTATTAAATGAAATATTTAAAATTATTTTAATATTTAAAGTCTGACATAATCCCTTAAGTAATACAATTTTACAATATAAAGATTTTTATAAACTACTAATAAGATATTTTATGTAATAGTTTTGTTAGTCAAACGTATGAAACATGATATTTTTCAATCAAATCAAATACCCAACACATAATTCGTCACACCATTTTAATTTCTTATTAATGCTAGATGGACGCAGAACATTTGATATGTGGTCTTCTTTAAGAAAAAATGAGAGAGAACTACAAGCGATCACTTGATATTTGTTCTTTTTTATATGGGCTCATATGCCTTCATCTAAATTTTTAAATCAATCATGCTAGACGAGCGATTCGAACCCCTCACCTATGGATAGATAGGGTTGGTACCATGACCATTAGGCTAATCTAGTGGTCTTCTTTAATATTTTCTATTAAAAATTTTATTAAAATTTAAATATTTTTTGTATAATAGTGTAGAGTGATATTAGATTTTATATAATACAAAATAAAATATATTATTTATATATAAAATTATATTCAATGTTCCGAAACGGAACGAGGGCTCCCCTAGTGTAAATTAATGTTAAATATAAATATTAATATTTGTTCCCAACTCTTGTGTACATTTTGAATTTTTTGTTGTGGTTTCCGTTTCCGCTCTTTAGTATCATTTCTTCAACTAAAAACAATTCGAATATTCCAGAAAAGAGGAAAATAGAAAATAGAAAATGATATAAGAATCAAATTTATTAATGTTTATAAATTAATGTTATAAACTTGTAGATATTTATAAGTATATACAATCAATATTTTATAAATATATATAAATTTTGTGTCTATATTTTGAGTTTCTTATAATATTTTGCGTTCTCTCGGTACCATATCTCGATAAAAATGGAACAAAAAAAAAAAACAAAAACGTATTAATACTCAAAACCCCACCAATCTTACTCACCCTAAAATCAATTTGTTCGATCTTGCTATGATGCGCCTCGGACACATCCTGGCCGAACGAAATAATCCGTCAGAAATGCACCCCTTTGGCATAGTTGGTCTTGTCCTTCTTGGTCAGGCACTCGGACCCTTCCTCTGGGGACCAATCAACTCCGCCCTAGATGGCGTCGCCGCCCCTGGGGGATCATGGACATGGTCGCGTCCGACGTGCGTGTCAAATTTTGATGGCAATTCCTAATCTAATTTATATGGTCCAAATTAATTATTCAAACTAAAAGTAAAAATATAATAATAATAATAATAATAATAATAATAATAATAATAATAATAATAATAATAATAATAATAATAATAATAATAATAATAATAATAATAATAATAATAATAATAATAATAATAATAATAATAATAATAATGCATTTATAACTAATTATTATGGTTGTAATAAATAGAAAAGAACATGTTGGTTATTGTTTCCAATTTTTTTGTAAGTGTATTGTTTATGTTCCAAATTGTTTTGATATATAAGTTTAGACACAAATAAATTCAACCTAAAATATATTTATTACTCAACACAATTTATGCAACAAACTAGGACAAATATAAAAAAAGAACTTTTTAATTCATGCAAAATATGCAATTAGAATAAAACCATATAATTATTTCATGTTTTATTTATAGTCACACGTGTATAGCACGTGCTAGGAACTAGGCTTGTTAGGAGGACGTGAGGAGACGATAAGGAAAATAAAATTAGATATTCCTTCAGAAATATAAATTTTATCATAATGTGACTTTAAAATTTTACACGAACAATTTATGTAAGGATTAAAACTTAAAGAGAAGAGTAATAGGCCTTGAATCTCAAAAATTAAGCCCAAACTTTGGCCCTAATTTAAAATTCAAAAACCATAATTATTTTTTGTTCTTTCAGTTAGAACTTAGAACCGACCAAAACAGCAAACTTTGTTTTTGAAAAGGATTTATTTTGACGGCTACAAAATTCAATGCCGAAATTTTGAAATTTTCGTTTTGGCTTTCAAGTTTGACTTGAAATCTGTTCCCTTTCTTTCGCACAATTACAAATATTTCGTGACCAAATTATGATGATGAAGTTCTCACGAAGGATAAACCGTATGAACATATCTCATTGACAAATTGTTAAGTAAACGTTGATGCACTAAATGAGAGAAATATGTTATGGTCGGTCATAACTGAAAGATACTTTTATTTTGTAAGTTATCAGTATTTTTTTGAATTAATAAGTTAACAGTATTATATTATATCTTATAGTTAAGATATATATTTTGTAAAATTTGATAGAAGGATGATTAGAAGTTTGGATTAAACCAATCAGCAAAAGGTGAGAAAAGGAGAATGGGGAAACTCAAGACGATTCAAGGTAAGGATGGTTGGAGCACAGTAGGGCGGAAGGCAACCGGCTCCGCGGCCGTCATCAGCAAAATCCTAACCCTAGCCCCCGCGCACCCCTACAGGCCTCTCAACACTACCGTCTCATCTTTAAATATCCCCCTCCCCCTAGTTGCTCTCCCATCCTTCCTCAGCCGTCTCCTCCCCAAACCCAAGAAGTTCTTCCTCCCTCTACACCCTCTGCCCCAAACACACTCAAGACCAAACTTGTTACCTTCCGGGATATTCTCCTCAAGGGATCTGCGATGCATTCAGTCGTTGACTCTAGAGGGCCGCCATCACCTGGTCGTCCGGTTTCACCACCGGCGAACTTCCCTCTTTCCCCTGACCCGCAAAACCCCTTGTGGAGAGGCCGCTGCTTCAATTGCTTACGTAAAGGACACCATACTCATTTTTGACGGTATTCTAAGAGGTTTGTTCGTTGCTTTGGTGAAGGGCACTCAGCAAGAGGATGCTCGGCTCCCCCGAAGACCACGTCCCGCCCCTCCTTTCCATCTGTCAAATCGAGAGAGGGCAAAAGCTTGGTTTGCGGGATGGAGATGTCAGCGGATCAACCCGTCACATCATACCACTTTATGTCCACCGACGATACCCACCACAATGATCTCGCCTATTTGTCCAATGCCGTGGCCCTGAAATCTTCTTCTCGAGCGAATCTTACCCTTCAAGCACTACGAGAAAAAATGGCCTCGGCTTGGCCGGAGTCGATGGATTCCATTGGAGTCATCCACTGGTACGATCAAGTCTTCCTTCTATTCCTCCCTCGAGGGCTAGATAGGAGTGAGTTCATCTGGAAAATTCTCACGAGTTTGACGGATGAAGGATTTTCTATGGAAGCTTGGAAACCGAGCCTTCGAGATCATGCTTTGAATTTCATATATGAAATCAGTCTTGATGTGCACCAGGGTGCCCCTTCAGGGTTGGCGCGGTGCTGATATTAAGCAGGCAGTTAGCCTATTTAGGTACTATGTCTCTCACAAGTCCCCTACCCATCTTCGTTCTCTTCAAACCCTTCGCGTCACGGTGGAAGGTCATAGTCTCAGCATAGTACCGATCTACCTGAGTTGGGTGATTAATGGCATTGTACACGCTCTGCCTACCTCTGTTGTGCAATGGATCGACTTTCAACCGGACGTCGGCTCTGTAGTTTCTTCTTCAATAGAAAACGTGCTGATTCTCAACAGGCATCAATTGATGGGGACTCAGTCGAGTTCTTAAGGGCCATGTAGGATGATGACATGTTCATTAGACGCATCTCCTCCTCCTCGGACTCTTCTCTTGATTCTTACGAAAAGGATTATCACCCCAGAAATACTTGAACGCTTCAAAATATGACAAGTGATACGATTATGATGAGTGGGTCCTGTGCAAGAGAGATAATCGAAGGTATTGAAAGCCCGACAAAGAAAGCTTGGTTGTTGGAAAAGTTAGAAAAATTTAAAGAAAGATCTCTCAAGCAGGTGGAGGAAATCAGAATACGAGATGAAGAAGTTAAGTTTGATTGGGAAAAGTCGCAGGCATCCGACGCCGGTAATCATGAACGGATCCAGCGCGAGCTTTCATCAATGGAGGTTGGCCAAGATCCTACTTTTGCTATTAGAGATGATGACATGGACTTTTCCGATGATGTGGAACCAGTCAATACTGGACACATGGAGATGTCCTTGATTGGAGGATGCATGGGGAACACTTTTGGGGTCCCTAAGAAAAATTCATCTCCAATAATTGAGGAACCCGAGCCCAATGATTCCGCAGCCCTTCCTAATGTGGTATTGACAAATCCAGTGCAATCCGAGAATATTGGGGCAGAAAAAGAAACGAATTTTATTAATGAAGGCATGAATCAAGGAGCTAATATAGATGTAACGTGCTCCGCAAGTTCAGAGGCTAGTGCAAATTCAATAGGGCCAATGGGAGATCCGGCCCAATTAGTTCATGCTTCCCCTCATTTAGATTTAGACCCCACTTTTGAAGTGGTCGGGTTGAGTCAGATTAGAGGGCCCGGAAGAAGAATTAAAAAAAGAGAACTAGCTTCTGGAAAGCCCACTCGTCGAAGTGAGCGGGTACGGGTTGTGTCAGACCCAAAATGAAACGAGTGTAACAACCCGTCACGTACCATAAGTACGTTAAGGCTCAAACCAATATCATAACAAAGATAATACAACATGATAAAAGAAATAAGATTCACGGTACAAAATAAATACAATCCTAAAACCGGGACAAAAGGGGTTGAATCAATAACAAAATCCGTGATCTCACTACGCGACCTCACTAAATCTACTCATACGCTTCAGCTGCTCCTCACTCCCCACCTAGCCCCAAAACAAAGCATAAATCGAACAAGGGTAGTTAGTCGAAAGTCGACTAAGTGAGGAAATGCTTTGGGGATAGCTTATTAAGATGGCCGCACCTCATAGGCTATCCCTAAAGAAATACTCCAAGTGAATAAATCAAACCGCAATATAAAAATGAATTAAGGGAAAAAAATAAAGTGAGATCGATCAGTTATACTTTTCCAAGAGTAGTGATATTTATATATAAATCTACAAGCATACATATTGAGGGTTAGGAGTAGCATTCAACTGAAGTGCCGAATAAACGGTAGAGTCACTCTATGCTCTATTCAGAACAAGTACAAGAGGCTCAGGAAACCGCGCAATTTCTTACTGTTGGGTTTCTATCGTTCATAACGCAGCGGAAAAACAAAAACGAAACAAAATCGAATTCGAAACCCAAAAGAAGGATCCGTGAATTACAATTAAATCAAAAAAAAGTTCTTAACTTTGTACCTTCGAATTATGCTTAATCCGTGATGATCGAAAGCGAATTTGGTTGACGCTTTTCTTTGCCCGATTCCAAACCGATTTCCAAACCGATCCTTTGTATGTTTCGCCTAACCGGTCTCACAAACCGATCTCCAAGCGATCTCCAAACGAACCGATTCTCCAAGCAAATCACGGTTTCAGCCCAAATCACAAAGACGCCGCACTTCACTTCGTCCTCTACCGGTATCCACACGAACAACCCCTTTGAACGGATAAAGAACGATATATGCTAGTATTTGTTCTTCATTTTTCTCACAGAAATAATAAGAGAATAATTTTCGGATTTTTCTCTCCTTTTTGTCTCACAAAAGTTGGACGAAAATAATATGCATTCATTAATCATTTTGGGGTGTCTCTTGTGCCTATATAGTCCATAAGTTTCATATCCTATGTGCATGGTAACTATGTAACCATATATGCAACACACCTTATCATATAAGATGTAGGATCGGATGTGTCACTTGACTATGTAGCTCTTCATACAACTTATCACATAAGTTGTGATTTTTCTGTGTACGTCTCAATAGTTGTTCTTTGTGTGTGACTATGTAGGTTTACTTAATGTTGGCAATAATCACAACGGATTATAAATCATGAGCGGCCTCTAGCAAGACATCATGATTACCCAAATTAAGCAAGTATGGATGATTCGATCAGACCTAATTTATGTTCATGCATTGTATCCCTTTGTTACATGATATCTATATCATCCATAAGGCACGGTATGTGTCAACCTTACGTTGGTCGATAAATATTTCTTGACACCGAATTTGATCGAACATGAAATGACATTAATAACTCCTTATTAATTCACTCGAGCACGGCCATGCGTTTCTTCAATCAAATCATCAAGAGGCCTAAATATATCTCTCTCAATTTATGAGAGGAACAAATCGTATCTTAATTAAACTCTTTCCTCCGCATAATTCATTATATACCTAATTATAATCTTTATGACCGTCCGGTTAAAGACGATGTTAGATTATATTAAAGTATAAAATTTCTCATGTAGGAAACTGAGATAATCTCAAGTCTAAGGATTACAGATACATTCTTTACTGATAATAACTAATGACACGAACCATGTAATATTCTCGCAGTGGGTCAATCCAGTATATGGTCTCCAATATATACTTACGTTAATGACTTAATAACTCTTATTCATGATCAGTAAAACATGACCATCAATCAACTAACATACTGATGTACATTTATAGCTTATCATAAATTATGTTTGTCTCACAAACAACCTATGAATGATCAGGAACGGTTTACAATATCATTCATAATATTTTATAGTTTTACTATCAAAGTCACATACTTTGATGATATAAAGTTGAAAATCATATTTAAGGTTCATTTTAGTAATAAGAATAAAATAACCAATACGCATTTATTATATTTAACACAATCCATACATCTAGGTCTCAAATATATTGGCCTAGGACATTCTACTAACACTTACAAGATAAGCCTAGAAGTCCCGGATCCATCGCGCCATCAACCAAATGAAGTCTGAGTCGAAACAAGTACAAGAGACTCAGGAAACCGTGCCTTTCCTTACAAGATGAGCCTGGCTCAGAAAACTATTATTCCTAACAAGATGAGCCAGGCTCAGAAACTCGCGCATTTTCTAAATAGAGGACCTGGCTCAGAAAATGCTATTACTAACAAGATGAGCCGGGCTCAGGAACTCGCACATTTTCTAACAAGATGAGCCTTGACGTCTCGGATCCATCGCATCATCAACCAAGGATAATTCTGGAATTTATCACTACGTCTAGTACCATCATTTCCCTCAAAATTCAATTAGAACACCCCACCCAAGATTTCAAGATCTAGATAAATTTAGAATAAGTGTGACGTGGGATAAACCGCATACACAATATATATATATATATATATATATATATATATATATATATATATATATATATATGTGTGTGTGTGTGTGTGTGTGTTAGTAGTGTGCCCTAGGCCAATATATTTGAGAGCTAGATGTATGGATTGTGTTAAACAAACATTGTGTTTATTTAGAGATATTTTATATAATAAATACGTATTGGTTATTTTATTCTTATTACTAAAATGAACCTTGAATATGATATTTAACTTTATATCATCAAAGTATGTGACTTTGATAGTAAAACTATAAAGTATTATGAATGATATTCTAAACCGTCTCTGATCATTCATAGAATGTTTGTGAGACAAACATACTTTATGATAAGCTATAAATGTATATTAGTATGTTAGTTGACTGATGGTCACGTTTTACTGATCATGGATAATAGTTATTAAGTCATTAACATAAGTATATGTTGGAGACTATATACTGGATTGACCCACTGTGAGAATACTACATGGTTCGTGTCATTAGTTATTCTCAGTAAAGAATGTATCTGTAATCCTTAGACTTGAGATTATCTCAATTTCCTACATGATAAATTTTATACTTTAATATAGTCTAACATCGTCTTTAACCGGGCGATCATAAAGATTATAATTAGGTATATAATGAATTGTGCGGAGGAAAGAGTTTAATTAAGATAGGATTTGTTCCTCTCATAAATTGAGAGAGATATATTTAGACCTCTTGATGATTTGATTGAAGAAACGCACGGCCATGCTCAAGTGAATTAATAAGGAGTTATTAATGTCATTTCATGTTCAATCAAATTCGGTGTCAAGAAATATTTATCGACCAACATAAGGTTGACACATACCATGCCTTATGGACGATATAGATATCGTGTAACAAAGGGATACAATACATGACATAAATTATGTTTGATCAAATCATCTATACTTGCTTAATTTAGGTAATCATGATGTCTTGCTAGAGGCCGCTCATGATTTATAATCCATTGTGATTATTGCCAACATTAAGTAAACCTACAAGGTCACACACAAAGAACAACTAATGAGACGTACATAGAAAAATCATAACTTATGTTATAAGTTGTATGGAGAGCTACATAGTCAAGTGACACATCCAATCCTACATCTTATATGATAATGTGTGTTGCATATATGGTTACATAGTTACCATGCACATAGGATATGAAACTTATGGACTATATAGGCACAAGAGACACCCCAAAATTAGATTAAGAGCATAATATTTTTCGTCCATTTTTTGTGAGACAATGAGGAGAGAAAATCAGAAAATTATTCTCTTATTATTTCTGTGAGAGAAATGAAGAACAAATACTAGCATATATCGTTCTTTATCCGTTCAAAGGGGTTGTTCGTGTGGATACGGGTAGAGGACGAAACAAAGTGCGGCGTCTTTGTGATTTGGGTTGAAACCGTGGTTTTTGTTTGGAGAATCGGTTTATTTGGAGAATTGGTTTGTTAGGAGAATCGGTTTGCTTGGAGAGTCGGTTCGTTTGGAGATTGCTTGGAGATCGGTTTGTGAGACCGATTAGGCGAAACATTCAAATGATCGGTTTGGAAACCGGTTTGGATCGGGCAAAGAAAACCGTCAACCAAATTCGTTTTTGATCATCACGGATTAAGCGTAATCTGAAAGTACAAAGTTATGAACTTTTCTTTGATTTAATTGTAATTCACGGATCCTTCTTTTGGGTTTCGAATTCGATTTTGTTTTTCCGCTGCGTTATGAATGGTAGAAACTCAAATATATATATATATATATATATATATATATATATATATATATATATATATATATATATATATATATATATATTACTTTATTCCCACAAGGTGGGGTTTATCCATTGGAGCAAAGCAAAGGGGCTAAACCATCAATTCACGGCTTGGACTATGAAAAAATCAACACGAATTCAAGAACAAAAATCACTCACTCACTTGTAGAACTCAAAGCACGAGAAGAGAGCCTCCTTGTGGGAGCACTAGCGAGAACAAGCTCCAAAATCCGCTTCAAAAGTGAAGGTTTGAAAGAAAAGGAATGAGTTGAAGGGAGAGGGAATCGGATGAAAGAAAATGAATTTTTCCTCTTTAAAAGTGGGAGAGAAGTCACTTTTACCGGTTATTCCGTTCAGAACGGAATAAATTGCGTTTTCAGCCAAAAATGATAGTGTCATTCTGTTATGGACGGAATTTTTTTTTCGGATTTTACAGGTTGCATATGGTGCTCGTTTAGACTCTTTATCCAAAGTTGCTATTCTCAAGAATAAAAAAATGGAGACCAAAGACTCCTCTCCTTCTTCTCGGCTGCAAAATTCACAAGGGGTCCCGAAAAATAAAAAGGGGGTCTCGAGGAAGAAGAAGGAGCGGTCAGTAGACCTTGCATCCACCTCCTCTCATGTTCCAGAAATTAAAGGGGTTATGGACTCGTTGAGTTAGCAAGAAATTGCCGAGAATAGCTTGGGGCATGAGACTGTTAAAGATGTGCTAAAAGATTGCAGTATTAGCCTGGATGAAGAGGGTATGCTGGCTCTTAATAAAAGGCTTGGTGGTGAGGATTTAGAAGATAATTATTGAAGTAGTAGTCGGGTTAGCATTTTTAGTGTTACTTTTTCTAATGTTTACATCTAATGTTTCTATTATAAGTTGGAATGTAAGGGGTTTAGAGGATGATTCAAAGTGTAATGTAGTTAAGGATTTAATTAGAGATGCAAAATGTGATATTATTTGTCTTCAAGAAACTAAATGGGCTATTACCTCAGTTTTTTCGGTTCGGAAAGTTTGTCCGCCGTCTTTTCTTCAAGGCGAGTTTAAGAATATGAATAGTTCTAAAGACGGAATCATGGTCGCCTGGAATAGTAATTTCTCTCTCACCTCTTCTCACACTAATAATTTCTCTCTTACTGTTGGTTTAAGGAGCCTCTCAAGTGGATCCGAGTTTAGAATCACGACACTTTATGGTCCAACGGCGAATTCGGAAAAAGAAAAAAAAAATAGCGGAATTAAGCTCAATTAGACTCCAATCTAATTTGCCATGGATTATCATTGGAGATTTCAACCTTGTTTGTAGCTTAATAGAAATGTCTTCGGGGATGGGAGACCTTAATCTCTGTTTAGCTTTCAATGAGGCGATCAGCTCGCTTGGTGTGATCGAGATTCCTTTGATTGGGCGAAAATTTACTTGGACGAATGGTCGAGAAGAGGCAACCCTCTCAAGGATTGATCGGGCTTTGGTGGACCCAAGTTGGCAGCAAGTTTATCCCAAAATCTCTCTCCGCATCTTGTGCAACACGACTTCCGATCATGTACCGATTAAACTTCCATTTGAAACAGAGGTCAAAGCAAAGTGTATCTTGAGGTTTGAATTAAGTTGGATTCCGAGACTTCAAACTCTAGATCTCATCCACGAACTTTGGGGGACCCAAGTACTGAGCGACTAACCAAGGATGAATCTCATTCTCAAGGCTCATAGAACAATCCAAGGGTTGCATCTATACTTTTCAGAGAAACAAAAGATGACAGAAACACGCGAGAAGTTGAGAAAATGTAAGAGAATAATTGATCTTTTGGACAAGGCCAAAAAGGGGAGGACTCTATCTTTTCTTGAAAGAAAGTTGCAAATTGTGTGTAAGGTGGTTGTTCATTATGATGTTAATATTCAAGAAAGAAAGTGGAACAGAGATCGCAAGAGAGATGGCTGAGAGAGGGGGATGAGAATACTCGCTACTTTCACTCAATCGCATCAAATCGGCGGCGTAAAAATAGAATTCAAGAGGTCTCCATCAACAATGACCTAATTGCTGACGATGATGGCATTCGTCAAGTTTTCGTGGAGCATTTTAAGAAGTTCACAGGTTCGGAAGGCTCAAATTTTTCTCATTTTAATTTTAACGGTCTTTTCCCATCTGTTCAGGGATTATACTCTCTTGGCTTATAAGTGTCGGATGAGGAAATCTTTGATGTGGTTAAAGCTCTGCCTAAGTGGAAAGCCTGTGGGCCCGATGGCATTCCGAGGGAATTTTGGGTCCGGTACTGGAATATAGTTAAGGAAGATTTCTTGAGATTCGTTTGAGCTTTCTTTCAATTTAACGCTGACTTGTCCAATATCAATCGAGCCAACATTGTTCTTCTCCCCAAAAAAGAGTTTCCGGTGGGACCGGCGGATTACAAGCCTATCAGCATTATTAATGGCCCCATTAAAATTATCTCGAAAGTGCAAGCGAACCGATTAGCTCCCAAGATGAAGGACTCAGTGGAGCCCTTTCAGTCCGATTTTATCATGTCTCGGTCTATCTCAGACTCCTTCGCCGCGGTCAGAGAGGTCTTACATCACTTCCACTCCTCTTCTTCCTCCTCCTCTTTTCACTTCAAAGATGACTTCTCTAAAGTTTTCGATACCTTGAGCTGAAAATTTGTGCTGAAATGCTAGTCTCTCGTGGTTTTCCCCAGAATTGGCTCTCTTGGTTGAACTCTCTTTTTATCAACTCTAAATCTGTGGTGTTGGTAAACCGGAAAAGATCACAAATGTTCAGTCACAAACGTGGCGTTCGTTAGGGCGACCCGTTGTCACCTATCCTTTTTGTCTTGGCCGTCGATGCTTTACAACGAATGATGAACAATGCGTTCCCTTTTGGTCATAATTTCATCGCCTCAAACGCCCTACTTTCCAGTATGCTGACGACACTAGCTTCCTTCTCAGATTCGATGAATCAAGGGTGTTTTGCTTTAGAGTTCTAATCCAAACTTTCTCGCTCATCTCTGGGTTGGATATCAATTGTGGTAAAAGTAAAATTGCAGCAATTAACCTTTTTAACGGTGAGCAAGCTAACCTTCTGGACTCGTTTCATTGTAACCAGACTGACTTCCCAGTCCATTATCTCGGCATGCCCCTTTCGATCAAAAACCCCCCCGAAAGGGAGCTTCATTCCTCTTATTGACAAGTTCTTTAAGCACTTGGCCGGTTGGAAGAGCATGTTTCTTTCCAAAGCGGGCCGGATTACTTTAGCCAAATCGGTCCTTTCGACACTCCCAACCTTCTTTATGCAGTGCTTTAGGTTAAAGTAATAATGCCCTAGGCCAAACTGTTTTTTGATGTGGGAAACGGATTATGTATCAGATATTATATTTTTGTATTAGATGTTTTATCTCATAAACTTTTTCATATAATAATTCTGCGTAAAGGTTGTTAGATTATTAATCAATCATGAATATGTATGTCCGTTATACGTCATCGAAATATGTGATTCTGATGGTAAAATCATAAAGTAAAGTGAATACAATTCTAAATTATTCCTAGTCATTATGAGATGTTTGTAAGACAAACATATTTGAAAATCTCAAATCATATATATAGTTACTAGTATGTTATTTGGATGATGATCACGTTTTACTAATCATGAATATTGGATATCAATTCATTAATATAAATATATATTGGAGAACATATATTGGATCGACCCACTATGAGAATATACAGGGTATATGTCATTAGTGTTTTCTCATCATCTAATGTATGAGTATCATTTGACTTGAGGTCATCATAGATTCCTGTATGTATATCTTTATAATTTGACATAGTCAAACGTTATCTTTAACCGGATAATTATAAAAGCTATGATCGGATATTTAGTAAACCATGAGTTGGAATGTGAATGATCAAGATAGAATTTGTTACTCTCGGACACGAGAAAGATATCTCAGAGCCCCCTGATAAATTGAGACTGAAGAAAAACACACATATGAAAGAATCAGCATGCGTTGTTAATATCTTTTAATTTATTAAGTCTAATTATAATTCAGGAAAGAGAATTGATCATAATAAGGATGACATTAAACCATATCTTATGATCAATATAAATATCATTAACAAAGGGACTAAATACATAATTGATGTATAGGTTATGATCACATGTCATTCATTTAATTTGGGTAATCATAGCGTCATACTAGAGTCTACTTATGATTTATAAACTTGAAGTTTATTGCCAATATTAAATGAACCTACAGGGTCGCACACAAACATAACTAACTCGGTTGGACACAAAAAATCAAAAGGAAGGTGACGAGGTGTGAGCATTAGATGCTATAAATAGATGAATGGTTCGTCTGATTAGGTCAGAAGATTCAGATCACACCCTAGCCATCTTTTTGAGAGAGAGAGAAAGAGAAACTGGATCTAGTAATCTCGGTTTCTCCTCCAACGAGTTAGTCGCATGTGGATACGCGTAGAGGGCGGTGCCGGAGTCATAGCGTCTTTCGTGATCAGATCCACAATACGCAGGGAGATCGTGTGAAGATGAATCACGAAGCTCTACAAACCGGATTAGCCGAATCCGAGGTATAAATAAGATTTATTTTTCAAATTTGATTGATAATACACAGATCATCGGCTAGGAAACGGATAAATTTTTAATTCCGTTGTGCATAATTGATTACGCGTTTCCTTTCATTAGGCTACCGGTTTAGGTCACTAATGAGATGGAGAAGGTACAATGGCATTTTATTTGGAAAGGCAATAGCCAGACAGGTTCGCACTTGGTCAGTTGGGAGTTGATGATTACGCCAAAACGCAATGGCGGAGTATGTCTGAGAGACCTCAAAATTCATAACACGTGTCTGTTATTAAAGTGGTGGTGGTCTTATTTTTCTTCTTCGGAATCTCTGTGGTCCTTAATCACGCATGCTAAATATAGGCCTCCAAGCTTCCCCTTGTCTGGAACCAACCGCCATGCCCAATCCTTTTTTTGGAAAGACTTATTAAGGATTCTTAATTTATTTTTCCAATTGGTTCACTCGAAAGTCGGCAACGGTTTATCAACTAGCTTTTGGCATCAATCTTGGATTAGTCATATTCCTCTAGCTAAGGATCTGCCCGCCCTTTTCTCCTTCGTCGAGAGCAAAAATATGACTATTCCCGAGGCTAATGGAGGAGACAGTTGGGATCTATCCCTCATAGAGAATTTGTCAGCTCATGCAGAAATGGAATTTCAGACTTTGGAAGAGTTATTATCTGATTTTACCTTCACATCAGAAGAAGATTCTCTAGGAATTTTGGGGGTGGCAACTACAAAATTTCCGGTCTCGAATGTGTATCGGCGCCTGATAGAAAGGGGGGTTAAATCTGACTTGATCTCTATGGTTTGGAAATTACTTGTTCCTGCAAAAGTCAAGCTTCTAGTCTGGATGGTGTTGCAAAATAAGGTTATGACAGGGGTAAATTGGCTGAAGCGTGGTGGAGACAGCCTCGGGTTTTGTGTGTGTTGTCCACCTTCGAAACTAGAAACCACATATCATCTCTTCTTCACATGCATGTTTGCTTCTCGTATTTGGAGTAGAGTTATTCAGGAAGGAGCGTTTCACCAGCAAGGGAGTCGTATTAAGCGGAACAATTGGCACGAATTTATCTCCGCGACTAACAATGAAATGCAACGAAGGTGGGAAGTATGATGAGCTTGGACTTGCTGGCACATCTGACTGGCCCGTAACTCAACGAAATTCCAAAGGGAGAATGTCAACGAAAAAGACTGTTTTTCAAAAATTGTTATCAGTGTACATACTGTTGGGCTCCCTCCTCATGAAATGGGTCTTGGGCCATTTATTATGTAATTATGTAATTAATATAAATTAGAGGGTCTTATGTGCAAAAGGGGTATTTTGGCTTTTGAAATGCAACAGAGAGCTTGTGCCTCTCTGTTGCGTGGCTTCATGTTGAGCGGCCAAAAGAAAGAAAAGGAAAGAAAGAAAAAGAAAGAGAGGAGAGGAGAGAGAGAGAGAGAGAGAGAGAGAGAGAGAGAGAGAGAGAGAGAGAGAGAAGGAGAAGCTTGCTCTTGTTGTTGCTATCTCGTATCGCCGGTTAGGTACGGAACGGTACGGTGTATGGCTCTCTAGTTCCTCCTCTCGGTCGTGTCTTTTCTTTGTTCCTTTTGTGATCCTCCGAGGTGTAATCCACCGGTGTCGGTGACGAGTGTAGCCTAGGTTCAAAGTGTGAGTTGCGACCTAGAAAAGGTTTTATTCTTGTATTATTTGTAAGTGGTACGGTTCGTATCGAAGTTAATTAATACAAAGAAGTTTTCCTTAATCTTGTGTGTCGCTTGTGTTTGTTGTTTATTCCTTTGCAATATCGTGTGAATCGGGTTGAGTTTGTGGTGTTTATTTGAGTATTTGAGTTAACCATAAAAGCCGCACACAAGGTGTTCGACAAAAGTCTCGAGTGAGGATTTTTGTGCGAAATGCCCTCGTTTTTCCCAACAACTGGTATCAGAGCCGTGGTTAGTACGGGATAAGCTTGCAGCAAGCAAATGGAGGGAGAAAGTAGTGTCGGTACGATGGTTAAACTCAATTCCACAAATTACTCGATTTGGAAACCCCGAATGGAAGATTTGTTGTATTGCAAGGATGCATACGACCCGGTCGAGAGAGACGCGAAGAAACCCGAAGGTACTTCAGATGATGTTTGGAAGAAAACAAACCGAAAAACGGTTGCGTTGATACGACAATGGATTGGTGATAGCGTGTTTCACCACGTGTCGTTGGAGACTAATGCCCACGAGTTGTGGAAGAAATTAGAGAGTCTCTTCGAGAGGAAAACCGCTCAAAATAAGGCGTTTTTGATGCGGAAGCTTGTGCATTTAAAATACACGAGTGGAACTTCGGTGTCGGAACACTTGAGTAAGTTCCAAAATTGCGTGAATCAATTGGCTAATATGAAAATGAGTTTGGATGACGAGGTTCAAGCGTTGTTGTTGTTGAGCTCCTTGCCAGACGATTGGGACACGCTCGTTGTATCGCTTGGCAACTCCGCGCCCGACGGTGTGGTGACGCTAGGCATGGTAAAAGATAGCATGTTGAATGAGGAAGCCCGGAGAAGAGAAAAAGGGATCTCTTTGGAATCCGATGCGCTTGTGATTGAAAGGCGAGGAAGGAGCGAAATGAGAAACTCATATCATTCGAATAGCCAGGACAAGCTTACGAGAAGGTCGAGCTCTCGTAAAGGGATTAAGTGCTATCATTGTGGCAAATTGGGCCACATTAAAAGAGAGTGTAGAGTATGGAAAAAGGAGACGAGACACGGTGAAAGAGAATCATCAAGTGAAAATAGTGATGAGGACCGCACGGCGGCGGTTGTATCCGATAGCGATGTGATAGTAGCGTGTGATGACGGTTTCGTCGACCGCATATGCCAAGATACTACATGGATAGTGGATTCGGCCGCTTCTTTTCACGTCACGTCGAGACGTGATTTCTTTTCATCTTACACCAAAAGAGATTTTGGATGCGTAAGGATGGGAAATGGTTGGCGGTGTAAAGTAGTTGGCATGGGAAATGTGAGTTTGGAAACCGAGTTTGGGTACAAGTTGGTGCTCAAGAATGTGAGACACGTACCTGATATACAGATGAATTTACTATCAACCGGTTCTCTTGATGATGAAGGCTATTGTAGCCGTTTTGGTGAAGGAAAGTGGAAGCTCACCAAAGGATCTCTTGTTGTCGCACGTGGTGCGAAGTTGAGCACTCTCTACGTAACGCACGCGAAATTATGTACGAAAGTGAATCCAATTAAAATAATGGCGACGAAATCGTCGCATTTGCGGTTAGGGATTCTCGCTAGAGAGAAGACCGCGCATAACCGAGATGTGATATTTCTTGATGATGGTACGGGTAAGGGCGAGAAGCCGAAATTTAGAAACCCTAAAGTCGTGTTTGATTTGAGTCATAAACCTCCCGCGGTGATGAATTTGGTTCATGGGGAAGATGGTGGAATCCAAGAAATGTATTCGGAAGGTAAACGTGACGACGGTACAAAACCGCCACAAGAGCCCCAAAAGGCGGTGCCGGTACGAAGTTCGATTCGTGAAAATCGGCAATCCGATAAATATCGCTCTCACGAGAATGTGCCGCTTACCGATGTTAATCAACCGGAAAGCGAGAAGGATATGTCGCGTGGGCATAACGGTGAATGCATAGGCGCGATGGGTGAGAGGTTAAGGGATTTGCATGAGAGGAACCATATCGCTGTAAAGAAATCTGATATGAAGAAAAATGTGTTGCCCGCTAAGAAGCTTCTAGTGTGTAGAAAGAAAGCGGAGGATGCGACTTCTTCGCATGAGTCGGGAGGGGGAGTTTGTTGGGCTCCCTCCTCATGAAATGAGCCTTGGGCCATTTATTATGTAATTATGTAATTAATATAAATTAGAGGGTCTTATGTGCAAAAGGGGCATTTTGGCTTTTGAAATGCAACAGAGAGCTTGTGCCTCTCTGTTGCGTGGCTTCATGTTGAGCGGCCAAAAGAAAGAAAAGGAAAGAAAGAAAAAGAAAGAGAGGAGAGAGAGAGAGAGAGAGAGAGAGAGAGAGAGAAGGGGAAGCTTGCTCTTGTTGTTGCTATTTCGTATCGCCGGTTAGGTACGGAACGGTACGGTGTATGGCTCTCTAGTTCCTCCTCTCGGTCGTGTCTTTTCTTTGTTCCTTTTGTGATCCTCCGAGGTGTAATCCACCGGTGTCGGTGACGAGTGTAGTCTAGATTCAAAGTGTGAGTTGCGACTTAGAAAATGTTTTATTCTTGTATTATTTGTAAGTGGTACGGTTCGTATCGAAGTTAATTAATACAAAGAAGTTTTCCTTAATCTTGTGTGTCGCTTGTGTTTGTTGTTTATTCCTTTGTAATATCGTGTGAATCGGGTTGAGTTTGTGGTGTTTATTTGAGTATTTGAGTTAATCATAAAAGCCGCACACAAGGTGTTCGACAAAAGTCTCGAGTGAGAATTTTTGTGCGAAATGCCCTCGTTTTTCCCAACACAGACTTGGCTTAGTTCTTCCAATTCTGCTGAGTTATTGTTGTAAATTTGTGGTGGGGGGGATTAGCACTCTGTATTAGCTGGGTTATTCTAATTCAATTGGTCGGATTGCATCTGTTGTAATTATGTGTTGTGATTAATCAATTGAAAAGGTTGCCATTTGCTAACCATTTTTCTTAAAAAAAAAAATTGATAGAATTGAAATAATGAGACAACTACCCCCACACCTGGCAGCAACAAGGCCATACGCCAAGAGAAATATGGACGGACATTGCCAAAAAGAGCAACAAGGATGAACTAAAAAAAATGGTCGGGGCTATAGCTATCGACATGTGGACAAATATGGAAGGAAAGGACTAGCAGAACGTTTCAGGACGAGAGAACGAATAAATACGTAGTAATTGCAAAGGCGAGATCAGAATTTGAATTCTAGTCGGTGACTGTAAGATAGGGTCAGAGGCCACATTTTATTTTTATCTTTTCACCCCCTTTCTTATGTAATCAATGTAAGCTCGCTCGCGCAAAGAAGTTTTACAATTTTAAGTACAAGTCTCAGTAGACGCTTCCCCTGCTATTCAAAGAAAAAAAAAATTGATAGAATTAAGTGGAAATTGTTTTCCAAAGCCCAACTAATAACTTTTCCGTGTTTTTTATTTCTTATTTTTCACAAAGTAATTTTACCATGATTTGATTTGTGCACCAACCAAGTCAGTCAGGAAGAAAATAAGCATCCATGGTTTTTATATCACCTTTGACTCAACAAACTTTTTTTCATTTTTTTATTACTAGCTACTTGCATTTCATGAAGAAAATATATTGAAAGAAAACAAATGACTAGTTACTAACTTTCTAATTTCTTTCAAAACATAAATTCGAGATTTTTCCTTCAATATATTATTTTCTTAAATATAATTCACTGATCCATCCATCCAGATCATGATAAGGATGTTAATACTATTTTACATCAAAGAGGTCTTGCGACATTAACTGTCGAGGATGTCATACTATGTTACATCACCGTCCGTACATTACTTTTTATATTTCCACTAATGAAACGCTTCACTTGCCTGAACCACACAAATCTTAAACCAGAGTTTTTAAATATTGAAATACCCAATTGTCAAAAGTATGCTTTAAAGGAGTTAATATTTCTGGTCATAAACAGGAAACTAAAACTTGCCATATTAGCACTCTGTTCTTGATAAGCTATTTTCAAAGAAAAAAAAAATTATAAGCAAATAATGATTTGATATTAAGTTAACTTTGATTTTCTTGTCTCAGGACAAAAAAAACATATAAAAAATATGGTATGAAAATATAATCAGGACATATTTTCTGTTACAGAAATGAGAAAATTAACCTAATACAATTAAGTACACATTCCAACAATAACTCAAAATGGTTAAATCATTTATTTTAAACAAAATAACATCAGATGGTTAAACCAAATTATAATTATAATAACTCATTTTCACTATAAAAGAACTTTTAATACTCAACTTGGACTCACCTTTCTTTTGTTACAGGGTAACATTTATTACAACAAACGATTTGAAATGTTAACATTTGACGTGACTAAGGAACCAATTTATATCATTTGAGAGATTGTGAATCAAGTTGTAATAATCAGCCAGATTGTGACTTATCATGCATAAAAAATTCAATTTGTAAGCTCACTTTCTTCAAACAGGTATTAATTAAGATAGGCAATGGATGATGACATGGAAAGGAAAATGTAATACCACAAAGAAATTTTGATTAATTGCCCTTAGGTTTTCTCCGCTAAAAATAAATTGTTCATTATAAAGAGATTACAGTTTTTTTTTTTTTTAATATTAGATGCCAGGTTGAACATGTACATCTTGCAGTTTATATTAAAATGATAGTTTATCTGTTACAATATTTATATATCCTACCAAGAACATTGGCATGGATTAAACCAGTAAAATAAAATAAACTTCAGAAAATAACTAGCCTAAATGAATAAAAATATTATATAACACAAGACTAGTATTCGAAAAGGAGCTGAATCTAAAGGAGCGAGCTCCACAGCCGAATGTATGCTTGAATGTTGTCTTGAGTCGTGCCGATCGTCGATGTAGTGTCTTGAAATGTTCTCTTTGCTAAATAACCCGAATTCAAAAATCAACAAAACATAGCTCTTTTCTAAGTTAAACAATATCCTCCCTTTTGGAATTTTCATCACGGTGTCGGAAAGTTTGCTAGCTAAGCGTCAATTCTGACGAGCATATCGAAAACTTTAAGTGGGAGGATTTTATAAGTGGGAGGATTTTATACATCCGGAACAAAAAGATGAGGAAAATAATGATTAGTTGTGCCTTGAATTAGTAAAAGAAAATATGAGTTACTTAAATATACGAATAAATCTACGAATAAATCTGCTATAATTCCAACTATCTTAAACATTATCTGGCAAGTTGTTGGCATGAGATCAATTACAGACTTACAGTAGGTCAGTAGACTCTTTGGCTCTTAACAAATGTTTTAATAAGAACAAAAAAAATTATGTTAAATATCATTTTTATTCTCATGGAAATAAAAGTAAATTTTGTTTCTGAAATCAAGTACTTCATCTAACATAAAAACAAATCTTCTTAACTTTCTAATCTAACATTTTCTCATATGGATGGAGTTTTATAAGGACGGGGAACGTGCCCCCCTCAAAATTTTAATGATTTTTTTTTTCTGAAATAATACCCACCGGTTTTGAATCCGGTGGTAGAATTGCTTACTACCGATATCGTACCACCGGATTTATACCGGTTTCGAAACCGGTGAGTGTCACTTGTTAGACCGGTTTAAATCGATGCTAAATGCGATGTAATTAAGTCGGTGGTAGATGCAATTTTTCTAGTAATATATTTTTATGTATTTAGTCCTTCCAAATTTTTTGTATAAGATTAATTAGTGATGAGAAAAGGTTTTGGCCCCCAAAATATGTTGTCAAGCTCAGCTCTGCCCCTGTAGCATAACACCTAACATTGTGAATATTTACATAAAGAAAGAAAAATCATGTATTTAAATGCAATATTCAAAAACATAATTGGTGTCAAGAAATGTAGTCGTGGACTGTATATTATAATGCATGGGAAATATAAAATATTGCAAACGCTCTTAAATGATAACCTATATAGTGCTAGTACTTAATAAAATTGTTTATGTTTTAGATATTTTTCAGGTTACATTATCGCCACAAGTTCAAGTGGGGACTTGGCAAGTACACCTTCCGCTTTCTCATTTACGCAATAAAAAAGTTTAGAATTTAATTGCAAGAATCAGGTTATAAATCAGCCACACTGTCCTAGTAGGGGGAATTCTGTTTCATAATTAATTATTGATTGATTGATTGCGTAATTAGACCCCAATCTATCTGCCTCGAGCTCCCAATTAAATAAATGAACAAATTAATTTGTGTCAGTAAACAATTATATCGTAAGTATTTTTCCAAAAATCCCCTAACTTTTTCTAATACTTTAAAGCTCCTTAAATTGATGATCTATAACTTTAGCACTTCATCAGTTTAGTCTTTTTTTAAGCAAGATATCTCTCTCTCAATCTAAAAAAAAAATACAAGATGTCTCTCACATATTAACTTTTATATTATGTTTGTTCAATTCAAAATAATAAATATATTTAGATGAATAATAAATGAAAATCAAAATGAAAGATAACAAGAAAATAAGAAGAAAATATTTTAATGAAATATTTTATATAATATAATATCGTAGACTGACAAGCAAATTTGAATGTATCGTGAAAATAATATTTAGATATACTGTTTCGCAGAAATATTAATTTCCCTTAACTTCATGTTTTGAATTGAAAAAAATAAAAAGTAAAAGTTTTAACTAGGCGCAGTTTTTATATAAGAAGAGCTTAATGAAAAAGTTATTTATTTTATACAAAACCCGTAGGTATATAAGAAGAGCTTAATGAAAAAGTTAACTCTAATAAAGAGTAAGAAAGTTATTCAACTTGAGAAAGATTAAAAAAAGAATTACAAGTAAGTAACAAGAAAGAAACCGGGTAGGATATATTATGCAAATATCAATTCCCGTCGCCACGCGGGTTGGAACATGGTTTGATTTTAGTCAACTCGGTTTTGGTGAATACTAGCTATTGTTAAACATCGACCATATGAAAAAAATAAACGACAATTAAAGAGTCATTTTTCTTTCATAAAATGGAATACTTTAAATACTTTTGTCCCCCTCTCAATTCATTTTCTTTATTTAAGAAGAAAATAAAATCAGAGTACCTAGAATTTGGAAACGATTTAAATTTAAAAAACTATACCTTTCAGTGAAATATCATCAGTATCCTGTTAGTGATATTTCAACTTCTGCAGAGGTATATATGAAATTATAAGGTCTTGCAGTAACATGAAATTTGGCCGATAAACAAAGAAGACTACAAAATTATTAAAACCAAAAAGTAAAAATAAAGGAAAACATATATAAAAAATATTTAATATAAGATCATAAAATATAACTTTGTAAAATACTAAAATATTTTTTCTTGTTTACTTATAACTTTTTAATGAAAAATAAATAAAATCTAAAAAAAACTAAATGAAAAGTATTTGGGTAAACAAAAATTACTAATTTGGATGAAATGTTCATTTTAATCTTCATAGGCTTCGTTTGGATGGAGGATAAGAGAGGTGTAATTTAATCTAGGCGTAAGGACTTATGCCTTCTTATTCCTCAATTTTAGAAAGGTGTTTGGTAAGATGATAAGAATAAGAAAGAGAATAGTGTTAAATTTAAAATGAAAATAATTTGTAATGACCAAAATGTCCTTATATCGTAACATGATAAGTAAATGAAAGACTTCATTATTAATTATATTATATATTATGTAACATTTATATATTTGTATATAATCATGTTATTCATTTATATTTTAAATTATTAGTGTCTAGTATATAATTAATATTTATATTAAATTAATAAATTGTAAAGTTATTTTAAATGATATACTAAATCTATAATTAACAAGAATCGTTAATTAATAATTTAATATGTTATTCAATTAATAATTTATTATTTTATTTATAATTATATAAGAATAATATAATAATTAAATAATATGATAAATTTAATTAAACCATATTGTATTAAATTATATTAAACTAAAATTAGAATTAAATATATTTAATTAAATTAAAATTAGATATACTTAATTAATGATATTACTTCATATTAATTTTTATTTTTTAATTATTTTTTAATTTATGATTTATTTTATAATTAGATATACTTAATTAATGATATATTATTAATTATTAATAATATATTATTAATACTATTTATGATTTATTTTATAAATTATTAATTTATTGTATTTATTTGGGTAAAAACGTTGAAAGAGAATCTAAGAAATTAGGAGGTGATTTAAAATATTCAAAGAAAGTTTTTTTTAAGATTTCCCTTTCGTACTTCAAAAAAAAATTCCCTTTCTTATAATAGATAATCTTAGATTTTTTGATATTATACAAGCTAATAATTACTTCTCCATTTTCATAAAACATATGGATAGGAACAGGATGGCAATCATGGCATCAAAAGACAAAAGACAAATGGAACTGTTTTTATAATAAGAAAGTTGCTACGGTCTTTCTAGAGATAAAATTAAATTGTCTCTCTAAATTCATTAGTTTAGGGCTATTTAGGTTTAAACTTACCAAACATAACCTCTTTCTCTTTTGAGTAGTTCATCTTATGAGCCATTTTTTATGATTGAGACTTTGTTTTTAGTTAGTTACATAACAAACTGACTAAATTTGTGATACCAACCAACCATCTTTCATACTTCTTTTAAAATATCTCTATATATTTTTGTAATTAAATTGAATAGAAGAAATAATTTAAAAGAAAAGAAAAATAAAGCCAACAAAATTCAAAACTAGATAAGCCCTTGATAGAACAAAAAGAATAATAGAAGCAAAACTAAAACTGAAACTAAAAAGAACATCATATTATGCAGAAGGGACCTTAACAGAGACTGGGACCCCACTAATATTTTCGACAAATATTATATATATAAAGGAATTTAGTGTATCATATCATTACAAAACAATAAAATTAGTGCATTTAGCTTAGGATTTATTTGCTTCGGATAAGTAGCCATGTCATGATTTTAACTTTGAGATCAGATGTAGTTGCCTTCCAAACAAAATAATTATATCTTTATTTTTATCATCATAAAAACTTTATAAATATATACTTCTTTCATCTCCATTTTATATCCGGGAAATTTAAGATGCATTTATTATATCCTCCCTTTCCATTAAAATGGACTAAACCGTCCACTAGTTTACACGTCAGAATTGATTAAAACAACAAATGCATGTAAATTATGCTTCAATCCAGGTGTCGTGTTGAAAATACGATGGTTTAAATCAATGAGGTCTAAAGCGGTAAAAAAAGTTGGGGGGGTCTGACTCTTACTCTTTCAACAACAAAATGGCTGGCGAATTCCCACGGATAATAGAACTTGAGGAAAGCATGTGGACGGCGCGCAATTCCAATGTTAACCTTCTCCAATTTGCACCCCATCTTGTACAGGTCATCTTACCTAAAATATTGGCCACTTTTTTCTATGTAAGATATACTTTTTTTTTAGATTTTAATCAAGTATGATATTCATCTCTTAAGGATGGATTGTATTAAATAAGATATGATGGAAGTATTATAAGAAGGAATTTATCTTGAAATAAGAGAAAATCTTCATTTTTATTAAATGAAAATATCATACTCAAACCGATCACCAGTAGGATAGTTTAGTATTAAGATACCAACTCTATCATTCTATAGGTGAGGAATTCGAATCTTACGTATAGTATAATTAATTTAAAAGAAAATAAAAATCAAGTGATCACTTGTAGTTCTTCCTCAAAAAAAAATGATACTCAAATAGGCAAGATGGATAACTATTTCTATAAATACACACTCTATTTTAAAAGTAGTTTACTCTCTTACATTCTCTTTAATTCACAAGTTTCAAAACTAATTAAAAAACACACACACATTCTATTCTAGATAATTGATCCTCTTACATTTCCTTTTAGACCACATATTCAAGATTAGTTAAAACAAATAATAAAAATGCATACTCTATTTTAGATAATTTATCCTCTTAATAAATACATTAATGCACCTTAAAAAACTCACTAATAAATTGATGTATTTAACTTCTTTTTGCATTTAAATATTAATGTAAAAAAACTTAACTTATAGTTTTACATGACATAGAATAATTCGATATACGACAAATATAGATGATGACAACGTCCGAGTGAACATATCGTAGTTGAATATAATTATGTCGTGAATTTTATTTCTTATAAAGCAGAAAATTCAAAGTCAAATATGAGAATTCCCAATTTAGCCCTTCGCGACCTTTATAAGAAGCTCTTTTCCCTCTACGTAGTAACTCGGAAAGCCTCCAAGAGAGAAAACAGAGCACTCCTCTATAAGCTTACACATGGCCATGGCGGGTTCCATGGAGATTTTGCACACCAACCATTTACTGAAATACCCTTCCCTTCCCTCCTACGCGCAAAACATGCTCTGTTTCCCCCCTTCAAAACAGAGCAGGGGTACTTTCGTAAGAAAAGGGAGAAAAAGTAAAACCGCCATTGTTGTAGCCACTGCATTAACAGAGAGGGTGATGAGAGTAGAGAGAAACAGAGAGAAAGAAGTGGAGAAAAACAAACCAGAAATAATAAAAATCAAAGCTGATGTAACGGTGCGAAGAAACCAGAAAGAAGGGATTTCGGAAAAAATTGAAAATAAGATGGATGCCTTTTCAGAATTAGTTGGAAAAAATGTGTCTTTGGAGCTCATCAGTGCTGAGATTGATCCTAGTGAGTTTGTTAAGAATTTTTAATTCTGATTTTATTTGAATTTATGAGAAAAAAATTCTCTTTCATAATTATTTGTTGGAGTTGGTTTACAGTTAAGTACAAGGAGAATCCAGCTGTTTTCTCTTATCTGATCTTTGACTATAGTGTGCACGTACACTCTTTTATTTGACACTTGACAAGTATTTTTTTGCAACAACATTAACAAATATTAATTTCAAAACAAGATCTCAATATCGAATTTCAACAAGATGGGTTTGAAAAAACATAAAAGAATATTTACACAAGATATCAATTGGAGTTTAAACAAGATATCAATATGGATTTGCAAAAAAAATACGAAATAAACAAGATAATAATATCAACTCTATTTTTTAATTATAGATATGAAATTGGATTATTTTATATTATGGAACCTAAAAAATATATATGTAAATGATATGGTGAATCAAGACATCTAGGCATGAATGTTACAATTTTTTTGTACATGATATGTAAAACTTATGTAACACATATAACAATCAAATTTTCCTATTACAAAGTTAATATGACGAATTTTTCTCAATTTAACTTGTCATTTTATGAAATTAAAGGAACGAACAGACCAAAGACGAGCAAGCCAGTAGAGCTGAAAGACTGGTTTAAGAAAAATGACACAAAAGATGATCAAAAGGTGGTATATACGGTAGAGTTTACGATCGATACAGCGTTCGGCGAACCGGGCGCAATTGCGGTTAAAAACCGGCACCGCAAAGAATTTTTCTTAGAGAGCATAGTAATAACAAACTTGCCCCTAACAACAACTGGACGTCTCCATTTCTCTTGCAACTCGTGGGTACAACCGGAGAGGGTTCAGAAAAACAAAAGGATCTTCTTCTTTAACAAGGTCAATGCAAATTCTCTCTTTTTTCTATTTTTTAAGGTCCTTGTGTATTACAAGAATTATATGAAATGGTATTTTAGATTCTAAGAATATTTTGTATAGACAACAATTCTCGTGTCAGATCAAGAGAGGTACAAATGGTGGTGTATATTAAGTTTAAATATTCTTTAAAATCCTAAATATATTTAGGGGCATATAAAATCTAAAATTGTATGTGTTGATATATTTAATTAACCGCATGTTAACTGTAGAGAAATATTATGCTGATTATGTCCGATATATGACCAAAAAATACTAGAAAGTTCCTAAAATCTCCAAAATCTTTCCAGTCAACTTTTCTACCCTTACTCTAATATTCAACCACACTAAAGCATACAAAAAAATGTACATCCATACCAAAAATCATTCTTATTCAATTTATGATAATTATATCCTATCTTAAGATTCCCATTCATCAAAAACTCACAGCCTTATCTACCATCTGATACACCATCTGGACTGAAAGAACTACGTGAAAAATCACTAATAGAGTTGAGAGGCAATGGAAAAGGGGAACGATTCTTAACAGATAATATTTATGATTACGACATATATAACGACTTGGGAAATCCTGACAAAGGCTCAGATTTTGTCCGGCCGCCTATTGGAGGTGAAAAATTGCCTTTCCCGAGACGGCTGAGGACCGGAAGAGTTCCTTCTTTTACAGGTAAATACTTTTCTTTCTCAGTTGTAATAAGATTATTCAATTAACAATTAGGTCGCTTAATTTATTTACTTTTACTGGAATAGTATATATGGCTTTTTTGACAAGTAAATGAGCAGTCATACAAAAATCAACTTTCTTTTATTTTATTTTTTGTTTACCTTTCTATCAAACTCCCGTGGTGAACTAGGGACCACAAGTGATAGGAATCATATCCTATACTTTTAAAACAGCATTGGAGATGTCCGTTTCCTTCATATGTCAAACAATTACACATCTTCAGTTTCTAAGTAGATCATATTTAACTCCTCTACTTTTTTCCATTTAAAAGAAAGTGAACTTCACAATTGTCAAAATCATACTTACAGTTTAAATTATGACTAAGTAAAACAATTTACTTTCCAAAGACTTGGTGAGTCACTAAATTCAATAAATTGACTCTTCTTTTGAATCCTTGTTGACGAAGTAAATTAGAATAAGACTGAAGTGCTACAAATTTGATTCTGAATATTGAAAAAATATATTTGAAAAGGCCTACCAGAACTGCTAGAAATCTGTTTCCAAATTTTGTACAAGTAAATTTGAAAAGGCCAAAGTGCTAGAAATTTGATTCTGAGTAACAAATTTACTTTTCAAATCTGAGAATGATTCAAGTTTACCTTTTAAACAAAATCAGATCATTATTATTCAACCTTGAAAATATGATGTTGCACAATAATAGACTGAGTTCCATGTTAGGAAAAATGCGATAGAAATTTGATCTTGCACGGAAAGAAAAGGTAGAAATACATTAAAAAAAAATTATAGAAGAAAGTGACAATAAATGTAACCAAATTGAAGTGACAAAAGGTAAAAATTCTTGACTTGAGAGAGAAGCATGGACATGAATTTTGAGTATTAGACAAAGAACTAAATAATTTCTTGACTACCCAAGTAGTTGAATATTTTGTTTGAGATACAAAAGATTATGAGTTCAAAACTCCATATGCACTAATAATAGTGAGGTGATAACAATTCTTTTCCTTATTGCAAATAATCTCACTTGAGGAAATTAAAAATAAAATAAAATTTGGCTTAATTATTTTGATTTGTTGGTTAGAAATTATATAGTTGTATTATATCAGCACAGTATATAACATATTTCTTCTCCTTTTTATAATTTATTTTTCAGACTCATTTTTTTTCTCTAGTCTTTGTGTTAAGAACTCTCACAATACAGATTAAACAAACTATAAATCATTTTCTTTATGAATTTATGCACTATTTAAGCAAGAGCCCTATAAACAGGGGCAATTCAAATCAATAGGATTTTTTATGTACAATCATATCCTCTTGAGATAGATGGGCCATTAACTAACTAATTGATTGGTCATTAACCCAATTTATTATCCAATATTTTTTTCAACATTACATAATATTAATTAAATAAATTTGCATGTAATTTTCAATTTTGACGGAACTCGACTGACCTGAAATCTTTTACAGATGCACTTACTGAAAGTAGAGTGGATGATCCTTTACCGATTTACGTGCCGCGTGACGAGGCATTTGAAGAGGGAAAACAAGAAATGTTAGAAGCCGGCAATAAAAAAGCATTGCTACATAATTTAGTGCCATGTTTGGTCGCGTTATTTTCAGGCGGAAATCGTGATTTCCAGGGTTTCCATGAGATTGACAATCTGTTTAAAGAAGGTTTGCACCTAAAGCAGACGCTACAAGATCAACTGTTACGGAAAATTCCTGGCATGAAGAAATTGTCAGAATCTGCAGAGGGCCTATTCCGCTTCGATACTCCTGATATATTTATCAGTAAGTGTTTGTTTTACTTTTATGAAGTCTATTATTCGTATGAACAAATATTTAAAAGATGTAAATAAACAAGTTAATGATTCATAACATAGTTGGCTGAATGCCGCGATTCACGATGCAAGAAACCAGAAATGAGATTTCAATTTTTATTCACATCAAATAATCTAAATTAGTTTTTTTATTAAGTTTTAGAAAATAACTAAAGCAAGAAGGTACATTTGAATAATGTCTAAATTTTACATTACCAACATAATACATAAACGAATGTTGGTGAGAGTACACTTGACTTTTGAATCTTTCGTACAATGAATAAATCATGTAGCATCAATTTTTGAAACTCAAATTTCAATCTGAAGTACAAAATGAGAAGGATTGTTGTTGAATCTTGACGTGTTGTGTCTAAGAACCAGATAAATTAACCTAATCCCCCTATACATATGTGGACCTTGCCGGTTTTTCCACGTCTGTAAAATATCTCATTTTTAATTTCAATACTTTTATATATGGTCGCAACTAGGTGGTTAAGATCGTCTTACTTTGAATTTTGAGTGAGTTTAGATTTGGTTGGTACTTTATTCAAATTAGTCGGTTGAACTTTCGAAAACATAAATATCATGAATACTTACATAAAACATAATAAATATCATAAGTATCTATACTTACCTAATTTCACAAAAGAGTTTCCCAAATATTCATTTTGTTCGTACTTTGTTATATACAATTATAAACATCTCATCTTAATGTTGTTTTTTTCTCTTATAAAAATAAACAGAGGATAAGTTTGCATGGCAACGTGATGATGAATTTGCTCGACAAACTCTCGCCGGAATTAATCCTGTCAATATCGAGCGGCTTCAGGTAATTGAACTGAAAAATCAATGTCCAACAATAAAACATCACTTTAAAAGAAAAAATATATATATGAATCAAAATCTCAAAATATCATAATCTCTAATCTAGGTATTCCCTCCAAAAAGCAAGCTTGATCCCGCCATTTACGGTCCTCCCGAGTCTGCAATCAAAGAAGAACACATCATCGGACAACTTGAAGGCATGTCAGTCGAACAGGTAACTAATTAACTAACTACTACATATCACGGTTCACGATAACGTATATAACCATCAATTCCATATTTATCACATTCACTGAGCATAAAATATTCTGTTCGCATAGGCAATGGAGGAAAGCAAGCTATATATAATGGACTACCACGACGTGTACCTTCCATTTCTCGACAAGATTAATGCACAAGACGGTCGAAAGGCCTATGGAACCCGCACAATATTTTTATTGACTGTATCAGGAACCCTAAAGCCGATAGTGATCGAGCTGAGTTTGCCGTCTACAACAGATGGGTGCGATCGAGCCAAGCAGGTTCTCACTCCACCGACTGATGCAACGAGCACTTGGTTGTGGCAGCTGGCAAAGGCACATGTCTGTTCTAACGATGCAGGCGTACATCAACTCGTCAATCATTTGTACGTTATTTTCAATTTACAACATTCTTTTTAAGAATTGAAGGATAAAACTGAAACCATGTTAAACTTTTTACCAGTTTGAGGACCCACGCTGTAGTGGAGCCATTCATAATATCAGCTCACCGACAGATGAGTGAGATGCATCCGATATTCAAGATGCTTAAGCCGCACATGAGATACACCCTTCATGTTAATGCTCTCGCACGCCAAATCTTAATCAATGCTGGAGGAATAATCGAGTCAGGATTCACTGCTAGTAAATATGGCTTGGAGATTAGCTCTGCATACTATAGAGACACCTGGCGCTTCGACCAGGAGGGCCTTCCAGCCGATCTAATAAGAAGGTAACAAAAAAGCTAACCAGAGATTCCTCTCGACTTCTGATGCAAATTTTATGTTGAATCAGTATGTTATTTGGATTGTTAACAAATTTATTTTGCAGAGGCATGGCTGTAGAGGATCCGACACAACCACACGGGCTGAAGCTCCTAATCAAAGACTACCCATACGCAACCGACGGACTCCTCCTATGGTCAGCAATCGAAGATTGGGTTCAAAGCTATGTGTACTACTACTACCCGACTGACACTCACGTCCAATCCGACTCTGAACTGCAATCATGGTACAATGAGACAGTACAAGTGGGTCACGCTGATGTCAGCAATGCACCTTGGTGGCCTCGCCTGGCCACCCCATCAGACCTAGTGTCAATACTAACAACCCTAATTTGGCTATCTTCAGCTCAACATGCCGCACTAAACTTCGGCCAATACCCACTTGGTGGATACATACCGAACCGGCCCCCTCTCATGCGCAGGCTCTTACCAGTCGAAACCAATCCAGAATACAAAGCCTTCTTAGCCGACCCACATAAGTATTTTCTTTCATCATTGCCTAGTTTGATCCAAATGACGACATTTTTAACTGTCATAGACACACTGTCGACACATTCTAAAGATGAAGAGTATTTAGGGGAGAGAGAAAAAGATTGGACTGGGGATTTGGAAATGGAGTTGGCTTTCGAGAAGTTTCGTTTGGAGGTGAAACGTGCGGAGGAGGAAATTCAAAGGAGAAATGCGGATCCTACGTGGAGAAACCGGTGTGGGGCTGGTGTGTTGCCTTATAAGCTCATGACGCCTTCTTCTGGTCCCGGAATAACGGGCCGAGGAGTTCCGAATAGTGTTAGCATTTAATCAACTGGTTGGAGATTGAGGATTTGAATCTTTTGTTTTGAATTGCGAGAGATTTATAAGATAGGTCATACATAGATTCATACTTCTTCTGATTTTGTATAATGTTGCATAGGAGAAAAACTGAGAGAGATGTATAAAGGCGATGTGGGTGTAAATGCGCAAAGTGTAAACCAATAATGTCGTATAATATTGCCGTAATAGAAGGAACTTTGTTTAACTAGTAATGTTTTCCTTTTCACACAATATGACTCTTCACTGATTTGGAAACCCTACTGGCACCACCAGCTTGAAATTAGCCACTATTTCAAAAATTAACTACACAAGGATTACATTGTTGAAACTAAACTGTAAATAACTAGATCGGAAAGAATATGCATATTTCAATTGTTGATCATTCATTGCTCCAAAACAAAATATATGAGAGAACAATAATCTCTCTAAAAACAGTTACATTCTTAATAAATCACACAGAAATATATCTGCGTTTAATACTCACGCCTGAAATGATGATGCCTAACAATCTAATAACTACCAATTTATCTCAAAATTAATAAATTGCAAACAAATGTAATTAATTGTTAAACTATACGAGAAAAATAAGAAAAATACGCAATCACTAGTACACCTCCAAGCTCCCAAGCCGGCAGAGACTCCAAAATCTACCTACTCAACAGCTCACATATTTACTCAAACGCCATCCTACATTCTCAAAGCAAAACAAAAATCAAAACCTTTTCAACCAAAAAAATAACATAAACCCTAAACCAAAAAAAATCACAATTCAATATACCTAGCAAACGAACTCCCATCCATCACAACTTCAACTTGATCTTATCGGCCCACTTAAACACATCCGAATAAACCTGGTCCCCACCAACCTCCTCCCCGCTCGCCCCGGCCGCAACCCTAATCACATCCTCAATCAACGCAAAGTTCCCCATTATATCCACATGCGCCCCGCTCTGCGTCCCCCTCCCTTCCAACAACGTCGCCGGCGGCGCGTGATCGTACTCCCTCACGAACGTCTTCATCCCTGACGGGTTGAACCGGGTTTTGCCGCGCCACCCCTTGGCGCACATGAAGCCGGAGGAGAGGACGGGGACAGTCTCGTCGCCGTTGACGTGGTAGACGCCGTCCTTCAGGCATGTTCCGTCGCTGGCGGACGCGTCGAATTGGAAGGGGATGTAGCATTCGGAGGATTGGGCGAGCTTGTAGACGTAGGCGCGTTCCGTCGGGATGCCGACGCCGTACATTGAGAAGATCTCCATCTCCGGCGCGTTTGGGAGCCTATGAGAGGGAAAAAGGGATGATGTAAATTGAGAGGAAGGGGTAGTAAATTTTTCTTATGTGACCTTATCAAAATTTCATGTATACCCTTGCAAAAGTGAAAAATGTCATGAATATGCCGACAAACTTGAGAAATATTGAGAATAATCCTCTGTCCAAACTTTAAAAAAAAACCTAAACTACCATAGGAGAATAAATTTTCCATTTTGTAGGGGCATACACGCAAGAAAACCACATAAATAAATAAAAAAGGAAAGGAAAACCAAAAACAATCATACTTGGTTTCTAAGGGATTGGACCAATATTTGTAGTGTTGATACTTGGGGTCGTCCAA
The DNA here is from genome assembly GCA_024447665.1 of Juncus inflexus. Taxonomy (NCBI): domain Eukaryota; kingdom Viridiplantae; phylum Streptophyta; class Magnoliopsida; order Poales; family Juncaceae; genus Juncus; species Juncus inflexus. The sequence continues at coordinate 11,669,601 of JAJHPC010000001.1, read as the reverse complement.
GTCATCGGCGATCCCGTAGGAGAAATGCTCGCTCCCTCTTTGCATCATTTTGGGGGCCACGTAGGAAAGAAGGTCGAGAAGCGAGTCGCCCGTGTAGACTTTGTAGTCCGCCACGGCCTTTATCCCTCCCCACCCCAATTCATGGTATTCCGTCCAAACGTCGCCGCACGACACATTGTTGTGCTCTATGTTGTTTCCTTTTACCGCATCCTAATAATGCAAATGTAAATTGATGTTAAATATAATTACAATTTGTTCACAAATCTTGTGTATATTTTGAATTTTTTATAGTACTTTCCGCTCTTTAGTAACATTTCTTCGACTAAAACCATCTGAATATCTCCAAAAAAAGGGGAAAAAAGAAAATGATATTAAGAATCAAATAAGTTAATGTTATACATATTTATAAGTATCTATAACTAATATTTATAAATATATATACATAAACTTTTGTGTATATTTTGAGTTTGTTAGAATAGTTTGCACTCTTTAGTATCATTTCTTCAATTAAAACCACCAAAAAAAAAAAAAAATATATATATATAAACACTCAAAAACCCCACCAATCTTACTCACCCTAAAATCAATTTGTTCGATCTTGCTATGATGCGCCTCGGCCACATCCTGGCCAAACGAAATGATCCGGCCATAATGCACCCCTTTGGCATGATCAGTCTTGTCCTTCTTGGTCAAGCACTCGGACCCTTCCTCCGGGGACCAATCGACTCCGCCCCAGATGGTATCGCCGCCCTTGGGGATCATGGACATGGTCGCGTCCCACGTGCGTGTCATCCGCATCACGTGTTTGAGCGTCGTGTGCGCCAGGAAGTCCGAGTCTAGCACCCCCGGCGCTATCGCCCTGAGAAATATTTAAATGTTGGTATGATTCTTTAGGATTATCTCAAATTTTCAATATAGAAGTTAAATTCAGGCTCTTTTCTACACCTTTTTTTTGCTTCTTTTTGTTGGTAGACATTTTGATTAATTAATTTCACTACCAACAGCAAAATATTGCATAATTGCACAATAATGGGCAATATTTTTTTTGTGAAATAAAGACTCAAACATGAAGAATAATAAAAGAAAACAATAGTGCTAGGGCTCTATAAATGAATCTAAAACACATGGGTGACATGACAGCATAGCCATGACTTCAAATGCTTTTAATTAGACATAATGGATTAAAACTCATCGGCCCCATTCCACTTAAGTTTCTAGATCTATTTCTTACCATACTTTAAAATAAGTAAAAATAAATAAAATAAAATAAGCATAATTATGTCAAAAAAACAAAATCCACTCTTAATTTCATTCACCTGGCAACAGCCACATCTTTAGCCTCGGCAGAGAAAAGCCCCGCGACGGCCTTCGGAACGCCCAAAAACGGCCCGCCGATATTCAGAACTGCCTTGATGTGCTTGGCGCACCAGTCGGGCCCGCCGCCGCCGCCCATGGGGGCCGGGGCCTCGACCCACTTCATGAAGTGCAGGAAGTAAAGCACGCCCATCGAGTGCGGGATGACGACGACTTTGTTCCCGTTGTTGGTGGATACCATCAGTTCGATGTTGGATTTTATTCTGCTCAGCGACTTATCCCTCACCTGTTAAAAAAATAGTTAGTGTTTGTAGGTTTGCAATATGGTTTAAGTTAGTAAACCAAATCTAAATGGTTGTGTATGGTGGCCGGGCTTAGTTTTTTATATTCAGATTAGCAATTCAAAGGAAATATTGCTAGGCTTGATTATCATATAAAACTGTCAGGCTGATTTAAAATAGTGGTTTCATAAATTTCAAAAAAAAATAGTGGTTTCATAAATAGGGAGAAAAAAATAAAAAGGAAGAAAAATTAAAAATTGCCTTTATAAGAAAAAAGGGAGAAAATTGAAATAAGGAAGAAGGGAGAAAAACAAATAAGTAAAAAGGGAGACAAATCTTGTTTTTATAAATTAGTGTTTCGCAATATTGGTTTTATAAATAAGAAAAAAGGGAGAAAAAATTGAAAAAATAATGACCTCGGTGTTTTGGAAGGAGATTCTCCAATCGTAAGAGGCCATGTACATGGTTTTTTCTTCGTAACCGACACGGGCTAAATTGGCTATTAATACGGCCCACACAAAGTAACCCGGCATGAAATAATCAGCCGCCACGAGCCCCGAAACGGGTCGGACCCGTATGTCTGGCGGGTCCAGACCTGTTTCGTTGTCCATTGACATGTGCTCCACCCAACATAACGGCCTGAGTGACAAAAATAGTGTAAAAAATGGAATTGGTTGTGATCATTTATTACAAGTTTGAATGCTTGTTTAATTTAGTTGGTTTTCTGACTAGCTTATTGCTAAACTGGTGAGCTAAATGAAAGTGACATATTATTCTCCAATCAGTACCCAATTGTAGAAAAAATACAAGAGAAAAATACTAATGGAAAAAGTAGATTTTATAATGGCAAACACAATTGACAGAAAATATTCTAACTTGCCAATTCCGACATAAATCAGAAAGAAAAAAGAAAAATTACCTCTTATAGACCTCTCCGAATGTACCACCCCAAAGCCGCTTCCTAAACAAACCTTCAGCACACTCATGGCCTTCCCACAGCTCGAGCCCACCCGTCACAATTCCCGGCACGAAAACCACCGGATGCTTGGCCTTCAACCCCTCTTTCCGAAGCTTCACGCCGGGCTGGTCCGGCATCGGGCCGGTGATCGCCTCCGTCACGTACTGCGGAATCGAAGCCGGCAGCATTTTATACAAGAACAGGAGGATGTACCACGTCGAGATGATAATTCCGATGAACCAGCAGCAGGTGTTGAAGCAAGACCATTTCTTTTCGGCGGCGTGTTTGGGTTTGTGTTTGGATTTCGATTTGGGCTTGGTGCTGGGTTGGTTGGGCTTGGAATCTGATTCGGACTCGTGTGTGATTTCTTCGTCGGAGTCGGAGGGCTTGGGAGGGTGTTCGGAGGCGGAGGCAGGATTCGGTTTCCTCTTTCGGAGCTCCGACATGGCGAGATAAGAGAAGAAGAAAAGAGAGGAAGAACGAGCGAATGAATGAATGAATGGAGTTTGTTTTGAGTTTTTGTCCACTGATTAATGGTGGTATTTTATTTTGGGAAGGGCGTTGAGGAATCTGTGGTGCCCGCTCTGATGCAAAACCTGGAACTGGAAGCCTTGGTTGGAGACTAAATTCATGCCATATCTGTGAATTTTTATACGTAGCGGGTCGTAATAATGAGAGTGAAATGACTTGTTACATAAAGTACTTTTTGGAAATAATGTGGAGAATCTTGAATCGAGAGCAAACGAACTGCTATCCGTTCCGTTAATGTAGCAACGGGCCAATAAATGGACCGACAGAATTAAATAAGGCTTAATAGCTGATTAATTATTCAAATGGTATGGTAACTGTGTTTGTTTAGATAAGAAGCTAATTGACTGGTACCGGGCCGGCCTGTACCATGTCTGTTGGTTGGCACAGAGCTCGAACATAACAGAGCAGAACCGAAGTACGATTTGTCTCTCTCAATTGATTTATTTTGTACAGTTTTCATCATTTGAAATGAGGCACGAGAAAGAAAGATTTTGCAACAACTTCGCGTAATACCTGATTTATAATTTTGCAACAATTGTAAAGATAACACTTCAAATTTACAAGGTTGGTCCATGGTTTTCAAATCCTCAAATCATAATCGAATGAATTAGGTCGGATGGAGTTATTATTAACAATCATGTTGACACCTCTAAATTCGAAAAAAAATTATGTCGACACCTCATATGGTACCAACCAATCATTTATGATTTCTCCCTCAATTTTCATCCCATAGTTACAAATAAAACTCTGCCCAAAATCCAGATTATATTGTAATTTCTTGAAGAGCATTTCAAAGCAAAAAGAGTTAAGAATGTAAATTTCCTTAAGGTGAAGCTGTGAGAGTAAGCATTCCAAAACAAAAGTGAAGTTTGTAAAATTAACTCATGAGAAAAACTAAAGATTAGTCACAAACAAAAGGAAAAAAAACTAAAATCTCCTTTATTACCTCTTTATATAAGAATCATCACTGCACCGCATACATAGGAGACAACTAAATACGTTAAAAATTGATGCGTGAATGTTGCGATTGTCACTACCCAACAATGTACATTTAACAAACAAAAATAACACAGAGATTAAAAAAAAAAAACAAATTAACACACAACAGAGACTATGTTTTAGAGATATTGGTCGTGTATTCTCGCACGGTTCTCCTCCCACCATAGCCTCGCATGCATTTCCGTGAATCTCTCTCGACTGCAACCAATCATCACAAAATTTAAGGACAAAATTAAAAAAACAAGACTTTAAATCAAGAAATATTAACTCTTTCTATATGTTTTAAGAAACAGACCGACTTCTTAGATTCCCCTTTTTTATCACTGTACAGTAGATTTGTTAAAGTTCACAAAATCAATGTTAAATATTTTTCCATGATAAAAAAGATTATTCATAAAAGTTAAGGATTTTCTAAAACATTAAGAAAATTTAGGGTTTTTCAATATTGGAAAAGTTAGGGTTCCATTTAAATTTTCAGAAAAGCCAAAAAATTTCCTCGGACAAACTAATTCACATAATATTCCACCCACTCTTTTACCGACTTTTGAGCCCAAAAAACACACAAACCATGTAAAGTCAACCAAAATATGCGCGTATTCCATTCATTAAAAAGAAAATAACTCTCTCACCTGAAGCGGACGCGGCGGAGTTCTCTAACGCCGCCAGGCAAAGCTCTGACAGTAATATACACGCCAGGCTGATCCTCCTCAACCCACTCGCGCTCCTGCTCACTCGCATCGCTCACCGACACGTCCAGCTCCTCGGTCTCCGTCTCCTCCCTCGACGAGCTCGTCGTGCGCACGGACGCGTCGTCGGTTTTCGCGCCAGAGATGCTGGAGAGCTTCGGGGTCGACGCCAACTGGATGTTGCTGTCGTGCCGGCGGGGCCGGTAAGGCTGGTGCTGGTTGTCCAGGGAGTCCGACGAGGAGGAGGTTAGAGGCCGGTTTAGGGTTTGGATGTTTCGAGGGAGACGTTCTTTGGTTAACGGAGGAGTTATTGGACTGTCGTCGCCTTTCGAGCTCTGTTGAGGAGGAAATTTCGTTTTTAGAATTTTGATGAATTGTAAACGAAATTTTTTGAGAGGACGCTGAATTGTGTTTGATTAACGGAATGATCCTATGTAATTAAGGATAAAAAGTAAAAGTTGTTCGTCTGTAAGGGAATACAATTCAAAAAACTAGTTTTTGTTTTATCTGCAGGACATTTTTGTAAGTTTTAGTAAGTTTTTATTTTTTTGTGTATTATTAAATTGAGTGTTTGTTATGAGAGGGCGATAGAACTACCTCGTCTTCTTCTTCAGAACGATCAGGAGGAGTCGGCAACGGAACGGAAGAAGTTCGGTTGAATCGTTGGACGTTGTAAAGTTCCATCACCTTGTCGTAATTCTCCGCCCACCACCTTTGCGCTTGCCACTTGTCAAACATCTCTCTACTGCAATTAATTAAATTACTTTCTGTCATGAAAATATTCAATTCGATCATGTATGCATCACAATAAACTTGTAGCAAGAATGTATGGCCCAAAGATAAAATAATAAATAGTAAGCAATAAGAATATAGGGCCCAGAAACCAACTATATCGTTGAACTTTCAAAAAAGAGAAACAATAAAGAAATAAATACATAAAGTGTGATGAGGCCACAATAGTGTAACGGCTCATTTGTAATTTTTAATATCTCAAGGCTGGCAGCGTCTCTGGCCAGTTCAAAGTACCGCTGGAGCAATTAATTGCCCCCCATACATGGCTTTTATTAATGCCTCTCAATTAATTAAATTATTCAATAGTCCTTTTTTTGGGTCCTACGTGGCAGGTTTAACATTTGCCTTTATTCATAAGTTCGCCTTAAAAACCGGGTCCATGGACCCGCTAAGCCCTATTTGCAATTATTAAAAGGATAAAAAAAAAGAAGCCCCCACTTGTTTCTATTCTCTTTTCGTTTTTATTTATTTCTATTTTATTTTGCTCCATCGAAGCAAGAGAAACGACGAGAGGCTTTGGCGTCACCCTAGATTTCGGTTTAGTGCTACATGTTTAGTCTACCACTTTCTACTTCGTTGACGTGTCGATATTTATTGATGGAAGGTATTGAAATATGGAACTGAGTGGTAAAGTCATGTAAAATTTTGAACGTGAGAGAAGAATTTACATCACCGATTGTGTGCAGTGTGTGCGGCCAAAAAATCAAGTTCTGACGCTCAAAATATTCGATTCGGAGAAATAAAAACAAATTTTAAGGTCCTTCAATTATGAAAATAAATCCAAGCTTCAAATTTCCGCAAAAAATCTTCCTATTTATTTGAAAAAAAAAAGGTACCGGGCACGGGCAGTACCCTTAGACTATTAGAGTAAAGACTCCAAGTACGCATATGAAGAAACAAATAAATTTCAGGGTCTGTGGCAAGAAAATACGAATTTAAAATTTAAAAAAAAGTACGAAAGAGAATCGAATCTTTAGAATATTTAATGTGTAGAGATCTGTGTAGTGGGTATTTTTACACTGAAGAGATATTGACCCGCTACACCAACGGAAGCACAAAATACTAATATGATTATTAAATTCAGATGGCGGACAATGTTTTGAGTTTCGAGGACTCCAATTTTTCACGTATCCCCAGAAGTTCCTCAAAATTACAGATTATGTAGATACCACTACACTTTCCATCTTGAGCAAACAGTGTCGATCTCAAAATTTCGCCCATTGGTTAATCAGAAAATAAAAGCTTAAAAATAATTAACAGTTGATTGATTAAATTTTACTTTTTGTAATTTTATTAAGAAACTTCCAACTCAAGCAAAGTGAAAGCAAAAAGAGTGAGAGAAATAAAAGAGCGTTTTGTCTCACACAGCTTTGATTCAACCTCCCAGGTTGAACGAATTAACGGTCATTTCAAATCAAAACTAAAATCATTATTTATAAAAATCTTTCCTTATACGATAATCATTTCGCCTATTAATTTGCTTAAAACCTTAATCACAATTCAAATCTCATTTAACAAAAAAAAAATTCCAAAAATCAAATTGCAAATAGCTAAGAAATGAGAAAATCATCGGATCTAAAAAAAAATCAAAATTTACTAACCAAATGGCAAGGAAGGTAAGAAAGAGAAGAATTACCTGAATCGGATCCGCTTGAGATCATTACCGCCGCGTTGCAGCGCGACGAAGGTGATCAAAACGCCGGGCTCGACCTGAGCGACCCACTCCTTCCCCTCAGCCTCCTCTTCTTCCTCCATCAACTCAGACGGAACCGCGGCCTCAGAATCCGTTCGGCCGCTCATGGACGGCGTTGCATCTCCACTCGATCCGTTCAAGAGAGCCCCGCCCATCAGTCTCGGAGTTGAATTCGCACTCGCAATATTAGAAGTGGCTCGTTTGTATGAGTGGTAGAATCGCTCGGAGCCGGACAAACCAGGCGGATCGGATTCAGAGTAGCGAGTGTTGGTGCCCGATCCGGTGCAGGGCTTGCAGTGCCGGTAAGCTCCCGAGGCTTTGACCGCCATGTCCCTTATCTGTTTGACAAATCACCCAAATATCAGATCAGAGAGAAATTCCAAATGGAGGAGCGTAAATTATGAAACTGCAATTGTTTCATTACTATAAATTGCATGATTTGAAAAGGGAGAAATGAGTGAACTAGACCTGAGCTGTGAGAGCCTTGACAGCTTGTCTGGTGCTGGGAGTGGTGGCTCCGCCGCCGCCTGGGCCGCCGGAGAACTCATAGTCGTCAGGCGGGTCGTGGAGAGAGCCGCCACCCAGTTGCTTGGAGCAAGCGATGCACGTGAGCATTGCTGCTGCTGACTCCGATCTAGTGAAGAGAAGAGAAGAGAAGAGGAGACGGTTGTGTCGAGTTGAATTGAATTGAGAAGAATTTAGAGAAGAGAGGGGAGGGAGAGTTTATTAATGGTGTGATATGCATTAAATATGCCGCTTACAGATTCCAAGAGCTTTTAAACCTCTTGTCGGAGCGGAGAGGGATTTTAAACTTTGATTATAACTAGTTAATTTAATTATAGTGTGATTCGTTAAATTGGTTATTTATGATATAGGATTCTTTGTAATTCAATCAGAAAAAAAATTATTTAGAGCTGATCTGATCTTTCGTATAGTTAATTAATAAAACGTTTAGTTTAAAAATGAAGAGATTTTATAGAATCTTTCGTTTACACTGTTGTTAGTACTTAAGTCTAAATTTTTATTTGTTATAGTATTATCAAAAAAAATTGTCTGATATGAAAACATCATGTAGTTTAAATTTTTTTGATTTCTTCAATAACAACTACATTCTTATATAATATTACCAAATAGCTAAGAAAGAAAATTAAAAGGATTATATATTTTTATTTTCTTATAAATATTAATGAGGCAATTAGATGTACCAAGTAAGTGCTGCTTTGGAAATGGAATATTTTCCCATTTCAAGCAAAGAATTGAAATCGCGCATGTGGTAACCGGATACCGACAACAACCGGTTCGTCCAAGTCCACGCCACTATGTGCTGGTTTTCCGAGGAAGCACACGTGGCGGTATCAATGGTGGTCTAGGAATTTACAGGTGGTTTTATGTGAATCATGTTTTTGTATTTTATTTTTATTTTTTCTATGCTAATAAGGACCACTTTTGCATGTAGATTGTTTATTTTTAAAAAATTTGTTTACAAACAATTTAAACTGTTTTATAGATACTTTTTTCATAGTAAATAATAAAATACAAATACTTTTTTCATAGTAAATAATAAAATACAAAACTCTTGTATGCTACTCGCATTTCAAGCAGATGTTAACTGGATTAGGACTTGAGGAATCCGATGCAATTTGACTTAATTAAATCAAAATCATCATTTTACAAAGCATGAGTAAATCAACGAGCTATATGTATACATCTTCGATATACAAAAGATTATGAGTTCAAATTTCTATTGATACAAAGAAAAAAAATATATAAAACCCTGTTTTTTTATCCCTTATATTATATCAATAAACAAAGAAAATAACAATTTTAAATGTATTTTGAAAAGTTGAAGCAAATCAATGATTGGTTGATAGGAAATATGTATGTTACTCTGCCTTGTAACTCGTGTAGATTTTGTCTAACAACAATGGCAATGATGAATGATTGAAGAGGAGACAGAACTTCAAATTTTGGGTGGATTAGACGGCTTGAAAGTGAAAGGCTACGAGAAATTATATATGGATTTATAGGAGACTATCCGATTATATGCGGTCAAGAGTCAAGACACTGAATCCAAATTATTTGGTCCCAACCTAAACCGATATATTGTCTTGCATCAAATAATGTCACATCATCTGCTTTTGAAAGTGAAAGTCTAACTAGGACTACACAATTTTTTTCTTCGGATATTTTTTTTTTTCAAAATAAAAACCTCATTATTTAAAATTTGAAAAAAAAATCATATTTAGTATGCAGAAAAAGTATATTTTCGTCGACTAAAATTGCTTAGAAAATCACAATTGAGAGAAACACATTCATCAAAAAAAAAAAAAACAATTGAGAGAAACACATCACAATGAATGTCGCAGAAAAAACCAACAATGATAGTGTTTTTACAAGATGAGACTTTTTTATTTATTTTTTAATTAGCCCAAATAGGAAAAATGTCATTCAGTTGGCTTCTTAATGTGTCAAATTTAAATTGTGTTTCTTGTTGTATATTATTTATTTATAAATAATATATTAAATTTTAAAACTTATTTGTTATATTTAAATGACCACTTAATTGGGAGTTTAGAATTAAATTAATTTATTAACCATATCTTCTCCTCTTTTCTATTATTATAAAAGAAATTTTTCTTCTTTCTATAATAGAGAAAAAAAGAACAACAACAAATATAATACAACAACTCTCTTTCTTCTTCCTCCTCCTCAAAATACATTCTTTCAAATACACAAAATAAACTTGATTTGAAGGATCATGGTGCACGACTTCATTTCTTTGTGAAATGAAGGCCCACTCCGTGATTGTGATGTTAGGAACCGAGACGCAACAGCAAACACAGAAAGCAAGACACAAGAACAAAAATATTTTTTTTACGTGGAAACCCTAAAGGGTAAAAACCACGGCCGCCGGCACTCAAGCATTTTCTTAATACTTGGAGGAAAGAGAAATACAATACAATTGTTTGTGGTTGTTGGAATGAATAAAACTCTGCCCCTACCCCCTCTATTTATAGGATAGTCATACCTAATACAAGGAAATAAATCAAAGATTTCCTGCCCCATTAACGCCTAATTCATGAAAACAAATATAAGGTAAATAAACATATTCCAAATTCTAATTATCAATTAAGGAGTAGTATATCAACCAAATATGGAGATCTTCCATATCATCCGCAGCGTTTTCTTTTATACGATATCTAGAGTTTTCCAGAAGTCTCTGCACCAAACATGTGCTACCGGAGCGGATACAAGACTTTCTCGTGGTGTAGAACCTTGGAGACGGATAAACATTTAACCATGCACAAGGGCGTCATTCTGTCTTTAGGACAGTTGCGGCTTGATCACACGGCTACACATCAGGTTTGTCTCATTTTTTATCATTATGTTATGATTTAATTATTTTATTTATTTGATTAATTTTTAGAATAGTAACCATCATTGTGGGCGTGTAATTTTTCATATATGACTTGAGTTTAATTTTGAGTTAAATATATTAATATAATTATGAACACTGAGGTATATATATATTAAACAGTATTCAGTATAATGAAACATTCATGTATGTAAACATAATATAAACTTGTTTTTATGTGGATATATGAGCTGGACATGTATTATTTGAGGGGCTCCCACGAATCAGAATTCAGAGCCGAATTCCGGAATTTTGTTTTCTCGGCAAAAAGAATACAAGAAATATAACTACTCATACCTACTGCCTTGTTTTCTCCAGTAGAAACGTACCACCACCAATAGTAATTTTTCACAATGATTATTGGGGATTTTTCCAATGAATCCCTAATATTTCTGAATATTAGGAACAATCTCTAATCGTTGCTTATGATAAATACTAAGCATGGATATATTAAAGCGTACCCGTGAGAAATCCAAAAAGATGCCAGTAAGTTGACCTGCAGAGTACAGAGGAGTTTAAAATGAATGAATATATTAAATTACAGTATTCTAAAAAAGAAATTTTTTGTTACTCCTCCATTCAATCAATGAACTCTGTTTCGCTCGTTAAATCACCCACTGTTTAATTAAAACTCTAGATATCAATTGTTCTGTTTCAAGCTTGCAAATATCTGAAACTATATCTGAGCCAGGCGTCCTGTCACGTGCATCTCTCTGGATCCACGTGCCCCGTTTAAATTTGCTCAATTTCTTCTCTCCATTATTTGATAACTGGAAGTATATGTTATAGAACTCAAGCACAAGTTCGTAGTATTCGTATTTTATGTTTGTGAAATTGATTGAGGCTGGAGAGGATATAGAGCTGAGCTACGTTTAATGGCATGTTGATACTTTGCATGAATGGAATGGGAGACACGTGAAGAAGAATTAATTAGAGAGAGAGAGAGGAACATTACAAGGTCAACCACAACCACTGTCCTTCTGCCAGCTGTTCTTATATAAACCAAAAGTTTTATAATTATAATAATCTAGGTTTACGTAGCTAATAAATTATCTGATGATATTCGGCAGGCAAGTTAGATAACTTGAATCTTGATATCATAGTGAGATAACAATATCGTTTTTTTGAAAAATTTAGAAAAGAAAGAGGAGAGTGAAAGAAAAGTTGAATTTATTCGAATCTGTTATATGCTCTTGTATCACTTAAATGAAATAATCCTTGAATTTTTTTAATGCATTTTAACTCCGTGCTTGATCAGCGGATAATTTTTTTTTCCTAGTTAATTATTTCATTGTTTCATTTTATTCCACTCCCGAAAGGACTCTAATTAAGTTCATGCATGCATATGATGCATGCACTGAAGGGAGATAAAGATATTATTAATCATTAATGCATATATATTATAACAAGTGATACATCTCCTAAGTCCTACGTAATACATGATTATTCATTAATCATATTGTTTCCTTTTATGTGTCAGGGGGATGAAATCCAGGAAACCAACTTCCAGTCTGGCCCATATGCTCATGTTGTGGACTACAACAATAATTCATCTAAAAAAATGATACGTGTGTTTATATCTTGGGTGTGTTCAACTCTTCTTTAACTCACAATTTTTTTAATGTAAGGCCTTATGATCGGAAGAGTGATACCTTTGGTTATTTTGAAATTTTGATGAAAACATAATTAATTACTGAATTGTAGTAGACCCAAAGTGATTAATATACACCAAGTGATCACCTCAACAATTCGATTTAGAGCTAAACTTCCTACTGGTTGTAGTAGAGCCTAAGTTTCGGAACTAATAGCATGCACATGATTTTGTTGTGATATCAATCATTAGACCCAAAGTTCTTATTGTTTTTTGACGAATACTCAATAAGCGATACAAGACGTTTGTATTGCAATTAATCACAAAAAATTCAAAAGAGAAGATAATAATAATAATGAAGAAAAAGAGAGGACATCAATAGTGGTGGTTAGTGACGAAGTTTAGCCAAAAATTTCGGGGAACCTGAAAAATTCCCCCCTACTGATTAACACTGCACACAAATTTTGAAGGAGAGGCTATTACACTAAAATACATGTATTTCAATAAAAATTATACTAAAATACGACTAATATATATTACTCCACAAAAATCGCCACTGGTGGCGGTCTAGAGTTGACTCCTCGTCGATATTCATTTGGGTTTGGAATATTTGTCGTCTCCTTTCAAGCAGGTGCCATATTGCTGTCACCCATAGTCTGTTCCAATCATTACGCAATTTGGCTTCAAGTCTACCTGTTTCGCAACCAGAAGCTCGAAGAGAAACCACAAAGACAAATTGCAGATTGCTGCCTAGTTAGAAAGACACAAATTGCAAGCCACGGCAAAAAATAGCACACCCAACCACTGTCAAAAAATACGCAACCACTGCGGTAACTAGAAAATACACAAATTGTGGACCTTATTTGCCGCGTAACTAGGGGTTAGCCTGCTCACATAAACGGGGGAGGGGATGCCATCGACCTCTTTAGCCTTCACATCACTGAAGCGATGACTACAACGAGAAAATTGAAGTAAACCAAATCAAGCATGCCCAAGGCCCCAAGGTGAGAAATACATATAGACATCAGTTTGGAAAATCGAAACAGTCAGAAGTTGGTCTTTGAGAACTGAGATTCAAAATCGGTTGAATCAGATTAAAAAATTGAATCAAATAAAATGCATGATTTTCACATAACCATGTCAATTAGATGTAATTAATTGGATCTGGACTTGGACTCGTTAATTTTGTTTCGTATTTTACAAACATATATTTCGGTCCATGACAATCAATTAGCTAGTGCTACATTTTCACGTATATTTCGGTCCATGACAATCAATTAGCTAGTGCTACATTTTCTAATCTGTGAAGAGCGTATTTTGAAAATAAATATAGCCCTAAATATAATAATTCAGAATCTATAATTGGCAAACCATAAAGAGGCCGTAATTTGAAATTAAATATAGGCCTAAATATAATAATTCAGAACCCAGAATTATCCGGCCCAAACCACACAGAAAATACCACTCTCATTAGTGCTTGGCTGACATTTCAGAGTGTGGCTTACTCAGTCCTCCTGCTCTTCCAACTTACCTCTCTGTATATAACAATGTAACAAGTTATTTATTACAATTATTTAACCCTTTACAAGAGAAAATGCAGAGAATAAGTCTTAAATACCAAGCTGATATTCTCTGCATTGTCGGGAAGAAAGAAAATAAATCAGACAATGGCGGCACTCCTCTGAAAATAAGAAAGAAACCAAAAAAACTCTGAATCCAAGCTCCAACAATGGCGGCACTGGCCGTCGCAGGAGCTTTAAACCTCCGATTTCGCTCTCACACCAAACGAACTAATCTTCATCTCCCTTCCAGAGTCAAATTTCAAACACTCACACAAACCAAACCCCTTCTCTTTCCTTCCCTTCGTTCTCCACTAATCCCACTCGCTCATGGCCATAGCCATGACCACCATAACCACCATCATAATCATAATCACCATGGACACGGACACGATCATCATCACGAGCGGCGAGAGAATGGATACGAGTGTTTGGTGTTGCGGTTCGCTAGGTTTACTGGATGGGAGAAACTGGCGGATCTGTTGAGAGAGCACCTCGTGTCATGCTGCATCTCCATGGCTCTTCTTCTTGCCGCGGCTCTCTGCCCTTATGTCGCTCCAGCACGGATCGTAAAGCCGCTTCAGAATTGCTTCATCGCCGTAGCTTTCCCTCTTGTTGGCGTAAGTGTATCACAATTTACAGTTTGGTTATAATTTTTAGTTTCCAAACGAATGGAATGGTAATTTGGAGTAATAATGTTCGAATTTGATAGATTTCTGCAGCTTTGGATGCACTTGTGAATATTGCGGGAGGAAAAATTAACATTCATGTATTGATGGCACTTGCTGCTTTTGCCTCAGTATTTATGGGAAATTCATTAGAAGGCGGTCTGCTTCTCGCGATGTTTAATCTAGCTCACATTGGTATATTTCCTTTTATTTCCCCCTTTCTTTTTTCTAGTAATATATTTTCATGTTCGTTATTCTAATGTGATATTTCCTTGTATATTAAATTAATTAGTAACCACATATAATTTTCAGTACAATGCATCCTTATCTATTTATAAGCGATAATATATACTTCCAGTGTCAGTATGCCACATTCAGTGTCAATATACCAGTTTCAGCATTAATATATCATTTTCAGCGTCAATATACTTTTTTTTTGCCAATATACAATTATTTATTTAAGAGTTATATTATTTTTTTTTCTTTACAGCTGAAGAGTATTTCACTAGCCGATCGATGATCGATGTTAAGGAACTGAAAGAAAACCATCCTGAATCCGCGTTATTACTAGAAACAGAAAATGATAATAACCCGCCCGCTTTTTCGAAATTGAATTATACAAGGACCCCTGTGCAAAATCTCCAAGTCGGCTCCTTCATTCTTGTCCGGGCCGGTGAGGTCTGTTTGTTTAAAAGATAGTATTACTTTAATTGAATTGTTTAAGTATAGGGATTAATAAATGTACCGTTTAATTAGATCGCGGTTTAGTCCCTGTATTATTGACTTAAATTTGTTGACTATTGTACTTCATGATTTAAATTAGATCTTAATTCAGTGACTAATTGTTAACGATTCTGTAAGGTACTGAGACCACAAAGTTTAAATCAGTAGTACAAAGACCAAGTTGCAATCCAATTAAAGTACATGGACTGAGTAACCGTGCATTTATTTATCCGTTATGTAAATATATCTCGTTTAAGTACTTAATTAATTAATTTCTATTTTTCTAATTAATTATTTATTATTAGGCGGTACCAGTAGATGGGGAAGTATATCAAGGCTCATCTACAGTAACAATAGAGCATTTAACGGGCGAAACAAAACCGATGGAAAGAAAAGTCGGCGATTCAATTCCAGGTGGCGCTAGGAACCTAGAAGGAATGATGATTGTCAAGGTTTAATTAATTAATTAGATTAATTAGTTAATTAATTAATTAAGGGGAATTTGCTAAAAGCCTCTTCATTATGTCTAAATTGCAATACATTTTTATTGTAAGCCGTTAATCGAAATAAATTAGGACATGGGATCTAACGGTCATTGTCTTAAACTAACAGTAGGTTATTTTTTGTAATTTTCTCAAAATTAAACGGACTTTTTTTTCCCAATTTTCAGTAATGCAGTGGCTCATTTGCAATTTGTTCTTAAGAATTTCGTTATATTTTTCTTTAATGATGACAGGTGACAAAATCATGGGAGGACTCAACGCTGAATAAAATCATGCAGTTGACCGAAGAAGGTCAACTTAACAAACCGAAACTACAAAGGTGGCTCGACGAGTTTGGCGAGAAGTACAGCCGAGTTGTTGTCGCGATCTCATTGGCCGTTGCCTTACTCGGTCCGTTCGTTTTCAAATGGCCTTTTATCGGTAACTCGGGTAATTAACAGGAAAGAAAAGATTGTTACAATATTTTGGCACTTGTAGTTCTTACATAGTGTAAATTTATTTTATTTTATTTATTTATATTAATTAATTTTGTTTTTGTAGTTGTGAAGGGATCAATATATAGGGGATTAGGTTTAATGGTGGCGGCATCTCCATGTGCATTAGCTGTCGCTCCTCTCGCTTACTCTACCGCTATTAGTTCCTGTGCAAGTAAGGTAAATTCATTTATTTTTTTTCCAAATTTTCCTTTTTTTCTCATATATTTGCTCCTATTTATTTTAGGGTAAATTTCACCATAGGTCACTCAATTTTTAAAAATGACCAACTAAGTCACTCAACTTTCAATTGTACCGTAGAGGTCACTCAACTTTCAATTGTCTTTTATAGGTTACTCAACTTTCAAAAAAAAGACCAAATAGGTCACCCGATTAATTGAAAGTGGAGTGACTTATTTGGTTATTTTTGAAAGTTGAGTGACCTATATGAGACAATTGAAAGGTGAGTGACTTATTTGATAATTTTTTAAAGTTGAGTGGTCTCTAGGTGACAAATGAAAGTTAAATGACCTATTTGGTAATTTACCCTTTATTTTAACTATTATTATTTTATTAATTTTTTATTTATTTTTAGGGGATTTTGTTGAAGGGAGGACACGTGTTGGACGCGCTGGCAGCCTGTCAGTCAATCGCATTTGACAAAACCGGAACTCTGACTACCGGAAAACTGATGTGCAGAGCGATAGAGCCGATCCACGGCCACCAAAAACCGGGATTTGAAATCCCGGATTTCGAAACTTGCTGCGTTCCCAATTGTGAAACCGAGGCTCTGGCCGTAGCGGCCGCGATGGAGAAAGGCACTACTCATCCTATTGGAAGGTAAGTTGTTAATTAGTTACTGTTATGGACAGAGCAGTTTTTTATAAATTGTGGATTTTGGGGGATTGTGCACAGAGCAGTTTTGGACCACACGTTGGGCAAAGAGCTTCCAGAAGTTGGAGTCGAGAGTTTCGAGTGC
The DNA here is from genome assembly GCA_024447665.1 of Juncus inflexus. Lineage (NCBI taxonomy): Eukaryota > Viridiplantae > Streptophyta > Magnoliopsida > Poales > Juncaceae > Juncus > Juncus inflexus. Next base: position 11,652,436 of record JAJHPC010000001.1, on the reverse strand, counting down.
TTACCTGGCAGAGGCCTTTACGCTACTCTCAATGGCATTAAGGTTATTATTATTATTAGTTTTCATATTTAATTAATTGAGCTGATTTAAAAATTTACTTATTTTTGGAATTTTTGTCGTGTAAATAGTCCGCGAAGAGTGAGACTGAGGTTTCAAAGGCTTCACTCGGCTCGGTTGAATACATCGCTTCACTATGCAAATCCAGCGACGAGTCAGAATCAATAAAAAACGCGGCTAAATCATCGGTTTACGGTCCGGATTTCGTACAAGCCGCTCTTTCCGTCAATAAAAAGGTACCAAAATACAAAAAATAACAAAATAAAAAATAAATAAACAAAATTATTTTCTCTATTTTAGGTGACTTTATTCCATTTCGAGGACGAGCCGCGCGAAGCCGTGAGTGAAGTAATATCAACATTGAAAAATAAAGGGAAGTTCAGAATAATGATGCTGACTGGAGATCACCAGTCGAGTGCGAAACGGGTGGCCAAACTAGTTGGGATTGATGAGGTGTACTACTCTCTCAAGCCTGAGGATAAACTCAACAAAGTCAAAACCGCTTCCAGAGATTTAGGTGCTTAATTAATTAATTAGTTAACTAATTGATGGGGAATTTGCACAAAAGTCCCTCCATTATGCCAAAATTGCAAAAAAAAAAAAAAGCTTATGTTTAGTATTGAAATTTGGAAAAAATAAGCCCCTTGATTCTTGTGAAATTCAAAAGAATTCAAGATTTTTTTTGAAGAATAGAGGGGCATGTTTTTTTTTTTTTGCAATTAAGGCATAATGCAGGGGCGTTTTTACAAATTTCCAAACAATGGAACTTTTCTCTAATTGGTTGTGAATATTTTGTTCTGTTAGGAGGAGGGTTGATAATGGTGGGGGACGGGATTAACGATGCGCCTGCGCTTGCCGCGTCGACCGTCGGAGTAGTTTTAGCGCAGAGGGCGAGCGCGACTGCGGTCGCGGTGGCTGACGTGTTGCTGGTGCAGGATAACATCTCTGCTGTGCCTTTCTGCGTGTCCAAGGCTCGCCAGACCACTTCTCTGGTTGGTTCTCCACTCTGTGTCCCCTCAGCTTTTCTGTTCTGTAGTTATGGACTTTTTCCTTTCTTTCTGGCATATTTTCATTTTCACCCCTGTAAAATTTTAAAATGTCAAGTGGGTGTATATGTTTGTCTTTGTAGGTGAAGCAGAGTGTTGCACTTGCATTGACTTGTATTGTCTTTGCAGCCCTTCCCTCCGTGCTAGGGTTTCTTCCTCTTTGGTTGACTGTATGTTTTCTACTTATTAATTTGCATATAATTTTTAATTTATAAAAAATTGAAGGATCAAATGAGGGTTGAATTTTTATTTAATTTGTTGATTTTTTAGGTATTATTACATGAGGGAGGAACACTTTTGGTGTGCTTAAACTCGATTCGAGCGCTTAATGAACCGACTTGGTCTTTGAAAGAAGATTTTGAACAGTTATTTTCTGCTGTAAAAAGATTCGTGACTGATTTTCTAAAGAAGCCCCCCTCACAAATTACGGTCCAAGCTGCTTAAAATATGCAATATGCCAAAATTATGAATTATTTTTGTGTTTTTGATTAATTTTTTTTTCCTGTTGAAGAATTCAATAATGGTTTATATTTTGTATGAAAGATGCAGAGTGGTTGAAAAATAAAAATAGGGTAACTCTGTATCTATTCTGTATACATGTTATTAAATAAAAATTTATGATTATTTTGTAATTAACAAGGAATAATGGTTCAAACATCCTCTCACGTTTTACATCTCAACATGCCACGTTTGACCTTGACTAAAATCCAAGTTGACCTTTTCATCATAATAATAATAAGTAAAATATTTAGTACTTGGATTAATCTGATAATAAGAGTTTGTAATTTAATTTTAACACTTTGTCCAGCTTAATCTCTCAGTAATTTGCGTAAAAATAAAATATAATTTTCATAAAAATAAAAGATTTTATTAAAAACTTTCACTTATTGGATTTCTAAATAAATCTTTTTATTAGAATTTTCTTCTATTTTTAATATTTTATGCAAAATACAAAAACATTTTTTGAGAAATAACTACTACAGTGAAAATGAGACAAAATCAAACACAACGACGTCATGCGCGCAGCATGTCTCTCTCCCTTGTTTTCAAAGAATCCACCATCCGATATGCTCCATTTCTCCCTACACCCGGTCCCCACAAAACCACCTCATCACTTCCAAAAAAGTCAATTCGTAGGAATGCACCAGGTTCATCTATCATTTCAACGCTTAATCAAAGTCTTAGAGCACACTTCACCATGGTTATTATCTCTCACCTAACATCCCCATGACTGCTTCTCTTCTCCTCTCCCATTAATCAAATCACTCCTCTTTCGACGAGGCATCGAAGTTTGAGGGACGCGAGAGAGAGAGAGAGAGAGGGAGGAGAGAAATGTTCCACAACAATCAAGGAACGAGGCGGGCCACTGCGGCGGCGCGCTCGTCAGCCTCCGGCGGACCAGACGGCGCGGGGGTCGGATCTCCGGCGGCTACTTCTGGCGAGGGTTCCGCATTCAGACCGTCTTCATCGACCTTCTGGCTGCTCCTCCATGGTTTGTGCTGCCTCATCAGTCTTTTCTTAGGGTTCCGCTTCTCTCGCCTGATCTTTGTTCTTCTCATCTCTGATCCTATCTACACCTACACTCGCGTCACAACAACCACCGTCACCAAAACCCACACTGAAACCCTAACCGTCTCTTTTCCCTTCTCCCACCCTCCTCCGGTCGAAACCATTCCCAAACCGAACAGTTCGGCCAAGTCTCTTTCTGACAATTCAGATTCCCAGGGTCAACACAGCCAGGTCGTGGTTGGCCGGCACGGGATCCGGATCCGGCCGTGGCCGCACCCAGATCCGACGGAAGTGATGCGGGCCCACAAAATCATGGAGAGAGTCCAGCTCGAACAGAGGAAATGGTACGGAGTCAAAAGCCCGAGACCTCTGATCGTCATCACACCGACTTACATGAGGACTTTTCAGACGTTGCACCTCACTGGACTGATCCACTGCCTTAGAAATGCGCCTTATCCAGTGACTTGGATTGTGGTTGAAGCGGGCGGTCCCACCAATGAGACGGCTAGTTTGTTGGTCAGGTCTAGAGTTCCGTTTTTGCACATTCCGTTTCCGGAAAGAATGCCGGCCGAGTGGGCTGAGAGGCATTTAATGGAGAATCGCATGAGGTTGCTCGGATTGAGGTAAAATTAATTCTTTCTTCTTTATTTTAATTGAAAGTTTTTTGAGAGGGGTTATGTAACCTTTCCAAATTTGGAAAGGATTGAAATTTGATTTTGCTGCTCCATTTTACTTCAGTTGCTCAGTTCCATGCATTTAATATTTCTCCGAATTTAGAAATGAGTGAAATTGGTTTTACCTCTCCAATTTTCCTTGGATTTAACATTTCTCCGAATTTAGAAATGACTGAAATTAGTTTTCCCCTCTCTAATTTTCCTTCGATTTAACATTTCTCCAAATTTAGAAATGACTGGTATTGGTTTTCGCCTCTCTAATTTTCCTTCGAATGAACATTTCTCCCGATTTAGAAAAGACTGGAAATTTGAAAATTGTTTTTATCTGGTCCCTGTTTTGCATTTCAGGCAACATCTCTCTTCACCAAACCAAGTCCACAAGTAGAAAAAATCAAACACAAGCATACTCCATTCATTTAAGGCAAATGAAAATGTCTTTTATATTATAATAAGAAGCAACAAATGTGGTGAAGTGCTTTAGCTAATAATATCCTTCAAGAACACTTGACCCCATTTCTTTTCATTTATTTACTCAACCCAAGTAGGTAATCCTTCCTCTCAATATAATCTTTCTAATAAATCACACCTACCATTTTATTACTCACTGTCTCACTCCATACATTAAATGCATGAAACTCTACACAGGATAGGTGTATCGCCGCCGCACATTTTTCCCACGCAAAACACCATTCTTAACACATCCAACATACAAAACTAACCAATCAATAAATCAATCAATCAATCTCACGCAGGGTGATCCGGGAGCGAAAGATGGACGGAATAGTCCTCTTCGCGGACGAGAGCAACACACACTCGCTCGACCTCTTTGACGAGATCCAAAAAGTCGAGTGGATGGGCTCCTTCTCACTCGGCATCCTCGCCCACTCCGGCGGGCCCGACCGCTCCCTCCTCACCGACGAAGAAAAACTCAATCCCCCTCTCCCCATCCAAGGCCCGGCCTGCAACTCCTCCGGCCACCTCGCCGGCTTCCACACGTTTAATTCAATCCCCTACTCTGAGAAATCCGCCACTTACGTCGGTGAGAGCGCAACTGTTTTGCCAAACAAGATGGAGTGGGCGGGATTTGTTATCAATGCAAGGATGGTGTGGAAGGAGAATGAAGAGAGGCCGGAGTGGGCCAGGGACTTGGATTCGGTGGGGGAGAACGGGGAGGAGATTGAGAGTCCGTTGGCGTTGGTTAATGATGCGAGTTTCGTGGAGCCGCTCGGGGAGTGCGGGAGGAAGGTCATGGCGTGGTGGATGAGAGTGGAGGCGAGGGCCGATAGTAAGTTCCCGCCCGGGTAAGTGTTTTTGGATCTTGGATTTTTTTTTATTTGGGGAGTTTTGTGAGAAATGAGTGTGTGTTTTGGTAACGTATGGAAAGTGTTTCTATCTTGAATTGAACTTTCTATTTTTGGAAATTTTGTTTGAAATATTAGAAAAGGAATCCTAATATTAACTTTTTTATTTTAAGAAACCTCGTAACTTTAATGTTTTATTTTCAGAAAAACGCACAACTCATTTTCCAATGATCGAAAAATAATAGGAAAACATCTTAACTTGTTTTCTAATAATAGATAAATAATCTGCAAAATATGTTTGCATATATTTTATCATTATACATATATTATTTGAATATTCTTTAGGAGTTCTTTTCAAAACTTCAAAATTTTAGGGTTTTCTCGGAAATGGAAAGTTAAAAGTAGTTTTTTTTTAATATTCCGAAAGTTAGGTGTCTTTTATAAATTTGAGAGAATATAGTTAGGTTTTTGAAAATTTCCCTTTGTTCTTGTCTGATTTGTCATGATTTGTTGGTTTAATTTAGTTGGATAATTGACCCGCCTTTGGAAATTGTGGTGCCGTCCAAGCGGACCCCATGGAGAGAAACTAATTCAGATGAGGTGGCGAGTATTAAGAAAGAGAAGGAAGCTCGGCGCCGGACCGGCTCCAAGAGGAAGAACACCTTACCTACTCAAGACAATTAATTTAATAATTAATATACTATACAGAACAATGTATGCATTATTCATTTATTTATCTTATTGTTCTGAAATGGTTCTTGTTGATTGTTACTGGTTTTATCTTAGTTTCATCTATTGTTCTTTGCAGGAAGATGTTGGACCGACCAGAAGATGCGTTTATATAAAGATTGATGAAGAGTAAATTCATCGCTTTTGATTTTTTTTTTAAAAGTAGGATTTACGGGTTATTTGGGTTGTTAAAATATACACTTGTCTGTATTGAGAAGCCACAACTGTGTTGTATTCTAGTTAAGAGAGATGAAAGTGATGAAATTCTATAGGGACCTCCAGAAGTGTTATTATTTTATCTATTTTATAAAATATAGTGTTAACTTGTGAGAAATTGTCTACTTGAGGAAGAATATGAAAAATTATGCTGTACTTTTTTTACTTTTAACAAGTACTCGGTCTCTCATTCATAAATTTTGTAAAAATACTTTTGTTCAATAAAGCTTTGTAACAACGCTAATTATAAAAGGTAAACCTAGAAATTTACAGGAAGAAATTAAACCCAACCTACTTTTGAGCCTCCTCAAAATGCCACATCATTACTTTTATCTCGATCGTTCGATCAATTTTTTTGTTGAATCTTAGCCATTCATTTTCTCAAATTTATTGATATTTTATGGTCAACATTTATGTGGTTATTAAAACATAAGCATATAATTGATTGAATTGGTATTTTGTGTTCCATCCCCGGTTTAATGAGAACCGTTGTAAGTTTGTTTGTAACCATCAGATCTTAATCAGATGATTTCAATGAATCATGATGCAAAGTCATGTTTAATTATTAATAACAATAGTTAATGAAGAGTTCACTCATTAAAATATGAATATTTTTTCTTTTCTTCTTTAAAAAATTATAATTCTTTATGAAATATTTTATTTCTAATGTTAAAATCATCAAATATAAATTTGTTAGAATTTTCTCTTTATTTTGATTTCCATATTGTTATGGTTCCAAATTTTTTTTCTTACTAAAATATATGACTATAGGCTATATAAAAGAAGATGTACAAAAATGATATACTCATTAACTTATATCTTATACCTTATTTTTCATCTTTCTTTGAGCATTCTCAAGAGACCTATTGTCAATTTTATCTCGGCCGCTGGATCATTTTTTTTAATCTTAGTTTTTTATTTAAATTATTACCATAAGAATAGTTAATGAAAAGTTTACTCATTAAAATATAAATAATTTTTCTTTTCTTCTTTAAAAAATTATAATTCTTAATGAAATATTTTATTTCTCATATTAAAATCATCAAATATAAATTTGTTTAAATTTCTCTATATTTGTTGTTCTATATTCTTATGGTTCTAATTTTTTTTCTAGCTAAAATATGTGAATATAGACTATATAAATGAAGATGTACAAAAATGATATGTTCATTAACTTATACCTTATACCTTATTTTTCATCTCTCTTTGAGCATTCTCAAGAAACCTATTGTCAATTTTATCTCGGGCGTTGGATCAATTTTTTTTAACTCTTCTATTTTCATTTAAATTATTACCACAATATCACATAAAGACATATTGTTATGATTCTAATTTTATTTTTTCTTGATAAACTATGTGAATATAAACTATATAAAAGAACATGTAATAAAATAATAAGCTCATTTACTCTTATCATATTGTTTTACCCCTCTTTGAAAATTTTCAAGAGAACTATTATCAATTTTCTCTTCGCCTTCGAATCAAAAAATTTATTAAATCTTAGCTTTTAATTTTAATTATTATCATAATATCATATGATTAGTTAGATTAATATTCAGTGTGATATCTCCGTTATGTGAGAACTATCATCTCAAATAAAATTTCAGAATATTGAAAACTATATTATATTACTTAATGTATTGTTGGTTTCATAATAACATATGTGTAATCCATTCAATTTTAACATATAAAAAAAAAGAAAAATAACCGTGACAAATTTTTGAAGAAAACGAGTAATGTTACATTTTTCTATGTAGTATACATATTTTCCCCATATATATAATATTAAATATAATAATTATTTTTTATTTTTTTTAAAGTTAATCATCTTTAATTTAATCTTATGTAGTTTTAACTAAAATCTTTGAAATAAATTATCTTGCATTTTATTTTTTTTGATCTCATTCATCTAAACCTGAATAATACTAATTTATTTTTCTAATATAATATGTCAAGACATAATGACATAACAAAATTAAAGACAATAATTTTGAGTTCTCATGTATTATTTATGTACTATGGATTCACAAACTTTAATTTTAAATTTTCATAATTGCAAGTTATACATTATTAGATTGAAATAACTAATAAAATTGAAATAGTCGCCGCGAAGCGCGAGCATTATCCTAGTTATTAGAATAGACTGGTTAATTAATCGAAATCTAAAATTATAAAAACTGATTTGTCCAAATCATTTTCTTGAATCGGCCCATGATGTAGTTTCTTAGAATCAGCACTTCTCAACTTTCAGATGAAGAAATTTTGGAGAGGAAGAGAAATATTAATTCTTGAATCGGCCCACTAGTCTTTCTAAAATCAGGGCCCGGAATCGATCCCTGTTTCTAGTTCCGAATTTTGGAGAGGAAGAGAGAAAAAAAGAAAGACGCACGCGTGAAGCTAGACCTTACTTCTTCTTCCTCTTTCGTCTCTCTCACGAAGTTCAGAACCGATCCACTTTGCAGAAATGGAGGTGCGTCTATGGCACGACAAGCGGGAGCGCGAGCTCCTCGACAGCCTTGCCGATCTCTTCGCGATCATCAAAACTACCGAGAAGCTCGAGAAGTCGTACATCAGAGACCTCGTCCCCTCCGATTTCTACGAATCCGAGTGCCTCAAGCTCATCGCGCAGTTCAAAACCCTTTCGGCTTCGATCGCCTCTTCTGTTCCCTCAATCGAGCGCTTCGCTGAGGCTTACAAGCTCGATTGCCCTCACGCTTTGAACCGGCTGATCATTTCCGGCGTGCCGGCCACCGTGGAGCACCGGGCGGCGGCCTCAGCCGCCACGAACTCGGCCACTAATACGTCGGCTGCCGCAATTGCTCAGTGCGTGCAGAATTTTATCACGGCCATGGATACGATCAAGCTCAACATGATTGCAGTGGATCAGGTTTGATTTTGTTCATCTTTTTCAATCAATATTTCACTGAGACATACTGTTTATACAAAGGAGGAATTTCTACTCACCCTTAATATAAATATAAATATCCAATTAGCTGTGTCAAATATGAAATATAAAAGATAAAATTTATACAAATAGCTATGTAAAATATAAATTTGAGGGATTATGCAGCCTTAATCAAGGATTTTACTCACTTTTTACCCTATATATTTCATAATTTATACACAACACAAAGATTACTTACATAAATATCCAATTATAACAAACTCATAACATTGGTGTACAATTCTTCATTGGACCAGGTGCACCCACTTTTGTCAGACTTGTCAGCATCGTTTAACAAGCTGACAGGCAGCCTGTTGCCGGTAGACTTTGAGGGGAAAGTGAAGGTGAGAGAGTGGCTCGCCAGGCTGGCGAAGATGGGGGCGGCCGATGAGTTGACCGAGCAGCAGGCCAGACAGCTCCACTTTGACCTGGAGAGTTCTTACAACGCTTTCATGGCCGCTCTTCCCAATGCTGGGTCGTGAGAAAAGGTTTGATTTATGTTATGTTGTGTTGATTTTGTTGGGAAATTGGGGGTGATTTGAGGTCCAATTGGGTTTAATTTGGGGGTAAATAAAGGTTTGAGGTGTAATAGCGCAATTTTGGGTCAATTGATGCGAAATTGTGCCTGATTCAGGCCTAGTTGTTTAATTATTTGCATCAAATCAATTGCTAAGCCCGCCATAACTTTTTTCAAAAACGATTAATTAATTCATTGTTTGAATTGTTTTACTTGTATTTTTGGTGCATAAAGTTTTAATAATTATTTGTTACGAAATGCAGGTTGAGCTGAGTCTTATTACTTTTGACGGCGTCTTCAACTTTGTGATGAAAAAATGATTGTATAAATTTGTTTTTATGAAGTTCTTTTACTAGGCTTTATTCATTATGAATGTAATAAACGTTGATATGCTCATTTTTTTCCTCAGTTGGTTTCTGTTTGCATTTTGATTTACAGTGTTAGATTGCATTGCACAGAAGATGGATTTGATTTATTACAAATGATTCAAATGTATTAGTTTATTATTAAGGTAATATACTTATTTTTTATCAACTAAGTGGAATTTATCGGCTTTGGGCCATTTGGACTTGAGTTTTTTCCCTTTTATATTGTACTCATTCGGTCCGATCTGCTTGAACCGTATCAAATTTACTTAAACCGAATTAGAATTAGTTTCATATATATTTTTTCAGTTCAAATGAACAAGAAAGTGTAAATGTTAAAATAAATAAATGTTCATGAGGAAAATTTGCACAAAAAATACCCTACATTGTGCTTGGATTGCCAATAGAACTTTAAATTGAACTGGGCCGAGAAACTCAAACAACTGAAATGAATTTATCAGTATTGACTTTTACCAGTTATAACTACTAGTTGTTCCCAGTTGCATATATATATAATATAATTGACAATGCAGGTGACTAAACGTCAGATGATTTTTTTTTACTGCTAATTGCAAGAATAAAATAATCCCAAGGTAGATTGCGGTAATAAATGAAGCTAAAATTGTGGATCAGTATTATGCTCTCATTAATTTCTTATGCTTCTTGGATACCTTCGTAACTGATTTTTTTTACTGTGAGCTAAAGTCAAATGAGGCAAGGCTTACAAACATCCACCCTTTTCTTCTATCAATGACTCAAATCACTAGTAATTTTCTAAAAAAGAAAAAAAGGACTCAAATCACTAGGTTAAAACTTCTTTCTAATCCTGTTGGAGAAAATGCCCAAATATCCCTCAACTTATTTAGTTTTACACTTTCATCCCTGAATTACTGTTTTGCCTCAATGGTCCAGCTTCTCAAACAAAAAATATAACGTTGGACAATTAATCATACTTATTTTTGTTTTTTTTTCATATTACTAACAAACAAAAGACAACAATATAGAAATGTTGCAAATGTCTCGTAACCTAGTTAGTCAAAATATTTGCATGTGTAGCAAGAGGTCATGGGTTCAACACTCGGTAAACGCAATATATAGCAAATATTTAGTAAAGTCTCTCAACCCAATATAGGTTGAACATAAAAAAAACAATATAGAAATGTTTAATCCCATATTAGGGGTGCAAATGGCTTACATGGCATATGTTATTGTTTTTCCAGTTCTAAGTACAAAATTCACCGTTTAATGAAAATTCACCAGTTCTTGTGCATATGAGCACCACAATCATGGCTGATTATATTTTTCCTCATGCTTTATTTAAAAAGTATGTATTATTTATCGGGTATGTAACCTTAATCATTGTTTTCTCTTTTGTTGGAGGGAGCCGACATGGCAACCGCCTATTCTATGGGGGACTCCGGACCCTACTCGTTTTTCCGTTTTTTTAATTTTCATTTATTTTCTAAAAAAACGAACTTCCTACTATCAATGATAGTATTGTACTTGATATTGATTAATGAAAATTACGCGGGAGATGTTTAAGCTTCCCGTATTATCTCAAAAAAAAAAAAAAAAATAAATAATTCATCATAGTTTAATCCTTTCTTAGGCCTTGCCACACATGGCTAGTTTGCATCAAGTAGGTATTGTCATGTGAGCTGCAATCATTATTAAATCTTTATTCCACCACCTTTCATAACTTAGCTTCTTCCAACAAGCAATTTTGTAGTTGTGACAATTATACACCAACGACATATTGAAATAAATTAGCTCATTCTCACCATACAATATATAAAGGTTAGTTATGATTAATATTCTCACTTATGACAAAGTGTGACACAATTGGCTTTCCTTTATTTGATGCTTCTAATTAATAATGGTTTGATGTTGGCTCTTGCAACCTTGGTCAAAAAGTGGAGAAATATCATATTTTATGGTCAAGGTTGTTTGGTAGGCTTCATCGAGAAAAAAATGTTGTTTGGTAGGTGGAAAAAAATATTGCATGATTAGATTTTTGCATGGTTGTTTCAGTTTTCTAGATTGAATTTGGAAAAAAGAAACATATTGTTTGTAACCTACCAAAATGAGTTCTTTTTGTTTGTATTTTCATTATAGGAAGTTTATTTATTGGAATTAAGTTTAAATGATTGGGTGTTTCTACAATAGAAAACTGATTATATGATCAATTGATTATGATTGGAGCAAACAAGAGTTTGAAACTTGATGATTTTTTTAATAATAGTCTTAATTAGCTCTATGTTATGTCAGTGCATTAAATTGTCAGTAAAACTGTACACAGGCCTTACATGCTTCTCATTGGTAGAGAAAGTTAAAACAGCCATTTAGTTTCTTAATTATGTCATTACATGATAATTCAAATTGTTTTTTTATTAAATATATTTCAAATTGTTGATTTGACGTCTGAAATCTAAAGCTAAACAAAATTCAAATTGTTGATCTGACATCTGAAATCTAAAGCTAATCCGTAACCAAATTCAAATTCAGTTTTGTAATTAAGAGTGCAATTAATGCTAATTTTTAGTCTAAAGGCAGAATTATGATACTGATTAAATATTTACTGAAGAAATTTTTTAATTCTTAGTTTTTAAACATCTAAAATATGTATTTAATTTGAGGACATAATATTATGCCTGAAGTTTTCGTTATCAAATAAGATTTTAGACCGATTTTACATATTTTTCGTAAATTTTGATAATTTGAATTTTTAGAAGGGTAAATAAGAAATTCCCCCAAAAAATTTTGCAAATCATCAGAGCAATTAATGCTACCCAGTATTAATACTATTTCCAATCAATTCTTCAAGGATATTTTGAAAAAAGATGCCAACTGAGAATTTTCCTTTTTTTTATTTTCTAATTGTTCTTTCAGAATCCGTGTGTTTGCCTTGCCTGTTTGTTGGGATTTGCAACTTGACTTCGATAAATTGCAATTTTTATCTAATTAATTTCGTCTTGCTTCTCTCTAATTGGTACCTAAACTGAGAGGAATTTTAAAGAAAAAATTCGGTAACAGAAGCAATTAATGCAACTTGATCCCAGAAAAATACCCTAATTAGATTGTTTTTGACGCAAATGTGGTCCATCTATTATATTAAGAATTTGTTTTATTTATTTATTTCAAATTTGAAGATATTTTTCATAAGTACATATACCATTTTTTGAGCTATACTTGTACCGAGCCCGACCAGTATATGAAAATAAAGGCTGACAAAAGAGTTCAAATTTTATTGTTATTTTTTTAATTCATTTTTCTTATTTCTCAGCAAAATTGGACATAAACAAAGTCCAAATTTGATTTAACTTTGATATGAAGCTTAACTTGCCATGTTTGTAAATGAAGGGTTTGACCAAAATTCTTTCCTAACTATTTTATTTTTAAGTTATAACTTTATATTATGCAGGGGATCCTATGATGATATTGCAATTAATGCCTCTTGATTTCGATGAATTAACCAATTGAAGCCTCTAATTTCGAATTTTTAATTAAAATATTTTTTTTTGTATAGCAACATGCAGCTGCTAACATTTCAATTTCTACTTGGATGCCAGAAACCCACATCTTATTTCATTATTTTTTTTAGGTACAAAAACCTGCATCTTAACCTTGTTAAAATCTTTGATGAAGTTAGTATTTTAACTATGATAGTAACTAATAAACTATGTTTTGTATTTTTTTCTAAGTTCAGATGCATATTGTTACATCAAAGCCTTTTGGTACGGTAAAGGTACAAACTGTCCGGTACTGAACAAAAGAATGCGACTTAAATAAATAACCACAAAAGAAAGTGTATTAATATAAGAAATTCACCAAAGAAAGTGTATTAATATAATAAATAAGAGGAAATGAGGGGCAAGTTATAGTTTTCCTAAATAAATAACCGCAAAAGAAAGTGTATTAATATAATAAATTCACCAAAGAAAGTGTATTAATATAATAATAAGGGGAAATGAGGGGCAAGTTATAGTTTTCCTAAATAAATAACCACAATAGAAAGTGTATTAATATAATAAATTCACCAAAGGTGACACGTGGGCAGCGAAGCAACTAGCTCATGTGAAATATTCTTTTCTCCTTTAGAGGCCTCTATTTAATTTGGAGCCTTTGGTCCCTTTGGTCCATAGAAAAGAAAACTCATGACTAGTTAGTGCCTAACTTAGTCCCAATTCTCTGTCGCCGTTTTTATCATATAACATATGTAGCGAGTCAATAATTGAAGGACCCAGAACTTTTAGAAGTATTTTTTACGACGATGCATTAGATTTATGAGTTTATTTTGTTTGAAAAAAATATTTATGAGTTTCTAAATTGTAAGAAATCTAAAATATAGAATTTTTTGGGCACAACAAATTGAGGTCCATGGATGAAAGCTCGGTAGCAATCTAGAGAGATAGGATCATGTGATGTGATGGAATATATATTATAATTGGTCAAACTTATTTAGCTATTTCCTTAACCTATTAGATTTGTGTTTGTGATATATCTTGTCGTTGCCTATGGGCCACTAATCGAAAAAAAGAGAGAAAAAAAAAGATATATCTTGTCGTTATTAGGCAACTAAAACATAAAGAGATTATATATTTGACACTAACACATCTGATTTCTAATAGGGACACTTATTTAGACAAACCAAAAATGAAATAATTAGGAGAAAGGAACACAAAAATGGACTACATAGCACGGTAGAGTTTTTAGAGGAATTTGGGGATATGCTCCTCAGGATTCTTTTGACAAAATAATATATATTAGTAATAATTTAATAAATTTTTTTGAAATACATACATTTTTATATATTTGCCTCTCTTTCCCCTTCCCCATATTTTTATATACTATTAATCGGTAGGAATTTTTTTTGTTTAGTCAAGCTCTGCCTGTTACATCGATGTTTTCTTCATTGAGTATCTAATATTTTGCTGTAATAAAATTCGAAATTTATGTATATGTATTCCACCCCTTCATCTAAATTTATTTACAAAACCAATTAGTAGTAAACCTTTTTTGCCTTCAATATCTACGTTATAAGTTACATATGTATTGAACTAAACACATATGAGTCTGACATTGATCTAGTTAGAAATGATAATATATAGTACATTTTTTTAAAGAAACTTTAAAGTAAAGAGAATTGATTAACTTTGTTAATGTTTTTGGTTGATTTGATATGAAAAAAATTATTTCAAACTCTAGGAGTTAAAAAACCAATTTCAAACTCCTCAAGTTAAAAACGCTTTTTCTACAAACTCAAACATAAAACCATTATATTAATAAAAAAAAACATAAAACCATTATTTTTTTAAATCATTTTGTTCTAATAACATTGCTTGTCATTAGTACGATCTATATTATATAGTAAATTAAATATAGCATATATAAAATATTATTGTAAAATTATGAGCCTATATTATTGATATCAAGTCTTTAATAACATAAAACACAACATTGAATAAAACAGGGTTAGGAACTACTGAACTAGAGCTGAGTATCATCTCCCAAGCAAAAAGATATGAAATAATGAATGGTGTAAAAAAACAAAATCCAGTCATGTCATAACTGGACCCTCTTTCACTGCCAATGGGTCCCAAATCCATTGTCTCTTTCATACCATTACTCTTTCTTCACACATACACAGTATATACTATATACACAACACAGTCTCTCTCTCTCTCTCTCTCACAGAAGTTGAGATAGATATAAAGCAAAAATAAATAAATAAATCAATCAATCTCCTTTTTGCCCTTTTCCGCTCTAATTTCCTCATTCTTCTATCTCGCATTTACTGAACCCAACACAACACCAGATCTCACTCAAGCAACCATTTCCTCTTCTCCCTTCTCTCTTTATACAATGCAGTTGGGCCAACCATGTCAGAGAGCTCAGTACACATGAGAAGATCTCCGGCGACCGAGCACCACCACCGCCGTCGCGTCGCCGGCGGTGCGAGGGTGAGGAGGAGGAGGTCCTCGTCCTCCTCCGGCGCGCGCAGTGGCCCGGCAACTCCGCTTCTACAGTGGAAGTTAGACGGTGCTGAGACGGCTGGTCAGAGTGGTACGGCTTCGCCGGCTGTAGTGGTTGTTCCGTCGGCCAGGAAGCTTGGTGCTTCGATCTGGAGACTGGGCTTTGAGGTGAGCACACGAGATCTGTACCAACTTCCACTTTTGGGAACCTTTTTTGCTTTCCTTTTTGTGTGCCTTTTTTGTTTTGTTTACCGTTTGTGAGATTCTGTTGGAAAGTGGAGTGTACTTGTACACTTCACACTCCATCGATTGGAAATAGTTTAACTGAGTTGATCTCTCAATTTTGTTGAATTGAGTCAATTTTGCAATTTTTCCTAAAAGATAAATCTTTTTGTGATTTATACTAGAGCTAAGTCTTACTTTTTTTATAACCCTCAGCTTTAATTCAAATTTTATACTGAAAATTTCATTTGTTAGCTAATATTAACAAGTTGTTTTTCAATAAATTGCAGGCAGATACAAATCCAAGCAATGTACAAAAAACCAAAACTCACAACCAATTAAAACCCATTAATCACAGCAAAACAAAAGACGTCTTACACAATTACATCTCTCATGAGGTAAAACCTAACAAATTCTAACTACATAAAAAAAAATCATTCTATCAACGAATCATCTCTCATTTTTCAATTTCAGAACGAAATGTATGTGGAATCGCCACACAGCACAACGGAGACCGCCACAAAATGGGACAGCACTGGACACGTCCAGTCATTCTACCAACAGAAGCTTCTAGAATACAAACCCTCAATTTCCTCTGTTAACGCTGAGCTGGATGAAGCTAGGGCACGTGTCAGCGAGCTGGAAGCAGAGAGAAGACAGACGAGGAAAAAGATAGATTATTTCATGAGGAAAATTCAGGAGGAAAAAGCCGCTTGGAGAAGCAGAGAGCATGAGAAGATCAGAAACATAATTGAGAGTGTGAAAGATGAAATGGGTAGAGAGAGAAAGAACCGGAACCGGCTCGAGATTTTGAATTCCAAATTGGTCAATGAACTTACTGAAGCCAAGCTGACCGCAAAAAGGTAATTAATTAATTTCCTAATGTAAATTTGCAATAAAATGCATGTAGCTTTACTAAATTGCATTTACAACCCTTTATTTCTGAGTAATTTCACAAATATTTACTAATTATATCATCGTTTATTAACGTAAAGGGATATTTGTGAATTTCTTTACTTATAGAGCGTTTTTTTCTGCAATATTTTCAACAATGCATGCACTCTTTTGCAAACTTCCAAAAAAAATGCAACCCTAAATGCTACTAATAACTGATTTTTTCACAAACAAACCCTTCCATTTATTAAAATTTCCATATTTACACCAGGTGCTCACAAGATTACGAAAAGGAAAGAAAAGCTCGTGAATTAATGGAGGAAGTCTGCGACGAACTGGCAAAGGAAATCGCCGACGACAAATCAGAAGTCGAAGCTTTAAAATCCGAACTAATCAGAACAAGAGAGGAAATTGAAGAAGAAAGAAAGATGCTCCAAATGGCCGAAGTTTGGAGAGAGGAGAGAGTTCAGATGAAATTGGTGGATGCAAAATTGACTCTTGAGAGTAAGTACAAAGAGTTGGTCGGTTTGAAGGGTATTTTGGAAGCTTATGTGAGGAGTAATTTGGGGAGTAATGAGGAGAGAGAAGCTAGGGTTTTGATTGAGGCGGTGAATAAGGTGAAGGTGGGTGAGATTCGGGAATTCAAGTACCAAAAGCCGCGAGAATCGGAAGATATTTTCTCGGTTTTTGAGGAGTTGAGGCCTCAAGAGGAGGAGAGAGAAATAAATCAGTGTTATGGTAATAATGATAATGGATATAGTTCTGAAAGCAGAGGGTCAAGGGTTAATACGATGAGTCCAGACACGGATATTTTCCTTGAGAGGAGAGAGAAAGAAGAGGAGGAGAGAGAAAATGAGAGTGGGTGGGAGACAGTTAGCAATTTGGATGAACACGGTTCGAGCAATTCTAATGAAGGAAGCGAGCCGTCAGTAAATAATATAATTTACAACAGAAATAAATCTATTAATGAATCGATCAGCGGTACGGGAACCGGTACGGATTGGGACGAAAAGAGTGAGGTTTGTAGTAATAACAACAACGGTAAGTCGAGTCACAAAAAGAAGGGGAGTAAAATCATGCGGATTTGGAGATCTAATAACGAGGATTGCAAGAAGAGTAATAATAACAATTCAGATTTGGTCTCCATTGGGAGGGTTTCTAACGCGAGCGATTCCCCGGATTTGAAATCCGGGGTTTTGAATTCCCGGGATTTGAAATCCGGGGAATTGAAATCCGGGAAAACGGGGCAGTTGAGTTCCCCTGAGTCGGTGAACCCGCATGTGAAAAGAGGGATGAATGGGTTTGTGGAGTGGAAGAAAGGGAAACAGAGTCTCAAGTCCAAACTAATGGATGCGAGAGTTGAGGGCAAGAAGCTCGTCCAGTTGAAACACGCTCTTAAACAAAAGATTTGATTGGTGATTAGTTGATTGATGGGAATTGGTTTGAGTTGTTTGTAGTCTGTAAAATTTTCTCAATATGTGGAAATAGAACTATGTAAGCATATTTTTATGTAATATTATGTAGTTTATTAGCGGTACGGTGAAATGTGTCATGTTGTATCAGCAAGCCGATAAGAAAAATCGTATTTTTTTCTTCATTCTGGTTTCTAATTTCAACTGAATTCTCATACATTGGTTATAAACACCTCTTATATATATTTGTATAATTTACTAGTTATTATATGGTTTGAATTAAGTCGGTTTTCCTATTGACTTTTCAAAATATTTTTGAATTGGATGGACTATGGAGTTAAAAGTTAGGACGGGTCTAACGAGTAACGACTGAGCGAGTAGTCTAGTTTTTGCCAACTTAGTCACACAGCTTATGCCTAACGATAGAGGGAAATGCAGAAATAATGATTCAGAGAGTAGAAATGCAGTTACGCAGCTGTAAAGGGAGAGAAAAATGCAAGAATCATGCCCAAAGAGGAAAATGCAAAATCATAATAATCCTTCTGTTATTTTATCATGGTAAATTGATTTGAATCATAGTACCATATATATATATATATATATATATATATATATATACACACACACACATATGGGTGTGGCTAAAAAACATACGTATGCACAACATACGTTTTTTAGCCACACCCAAAATACGTATTAAAAAAATAAAAATAAAAATTTCAACCGTACGGATGTAATATATATATTATGAATATGTTGTGGATTAATTTTCACAGGAATCAGAATAATATATCATTGCCATCATGTATCATCAAAAATATGTAGCACTATTCAAAACATATATCAGAATAATAGTTTGATGATACATGATAGCAATGATATATTATTCTGATTCCTGTGAAAATTAATCCACAACATATTCATAACATATATATTACATCCATACGGTTGAAATTTGAATTTTTACTTTTTATAACCACTTTACGGGTATTTTAAAAAAACGTATGTTTTTTTAGCATCTCGCTATATATAGCTATATATATATATATATATAGTCTACATATATATGATTCAAAATTGGAAATTTAATTACCTAAAGAGATATAAGATAAACTTTGCGAGAAAAGATATAACTGAATAAGAAAGAAAGAGACTTCAAAAATTTACAAATGTTATAAATTGATGAGTAAACGGGTGTCTTTATTAAGAAATTCAGTTATGAGGTATCAGAGAAGTCAAAATATAGCTACAGGAAAACTAGACCTTTGATCAAACTCTTCACGACTAAAAGCGACCACGCCAGATATGTGTCGACCAACAAAAAAACACCAAAGGTGGAAGACACGAACAAGATTATAACATATTTTCTTTTTCACATGCTAAAAGTTTATGAAATTTTTTAAAATCTATATTCATCATTTCATCTTTGGTGAATTTCATTAAGTAAATTAATGTTTTATTTTTTTTCACTCAAAAAGTTATTAAGAATGTACATTCAGTCTTGCTTAGTATCATATGAACACAAGTAAAAAAAGTTAAGAAAAAGAGATCTCTCTTTAACTTGGTGTAATTATTAGTACTACAAGAATATGCTTTGTATATTTTTTCGACCATTAATTATAATATATAACTAAAATCATACTCGCGCTTCGCTGCGAATATTTAAATTTGTTATTTATTTAAAATTTATGTATAAATTATAATTATATTTAACAATTATGTTAAGTAAGTTAGTTATGTTTAAAATAATTTTGAATTATATCATAAGAGATTTTATCCATTTATTATTCATTAAAGAATAGTTTCTATATCACATCTAATTTTATAAGGATGGATAACTCTATACAAATAAATTTACATATATAAAATAAAATAATATAAATAATAAATTCATAAAAAAAAATAATAACCCAAAAAATAATTTGGATTATTAATTTACAATCTAATTAATTTATGCTTGCATTAAGATTTCTAAGATAAATATCATCTTTTTTTATCTCTTTAGTTTTCTTGTGCCGTTATCTATTGACATATTATATAAGAAAAAATGAAGTATTAATCGGATGATAAAGGAGATCTAAAAACTAAAAATAATAATTTGTTTCATAGATTTTAGTTGAAACCCGACAAAACTTAATTATGGATGTTTAACTTTAAAAAAAATATAAAAATAATAATTATATTTAACATGATTTGTAAAAAGAAAATATGGTATTATATATCTATAAAAAATATGTTTACTATACATAAGAAAAAAGAACATGACTCATCTTCTAAAAAAATTGGCACCGCTATTTTTCTTATTTATATTTTGTTAGTTATTAAAATGATACATATTATCCGTAATACATTAAATAATATAATATAATTTTTAATATTCTGAAATTTTATTTGATATGATAGTTCTCACATAATTGAAGATATAACACGAAACAATCTAACCGACCATGTGATATTGTGGTAATAATTCAAATGAAAAACTAAGATTTGAAAAAAGTTCTTAAAGAGAGATGAAAAATAAGGTATAAGGTATAACTTAATGAGCATATCATTTTTTCACATGTTTTATATATTTTTTATTCACATATTTTAGCAAGAAAAAAATAAATTAGAACCATAACAATATGGAACTCAAAATAAAGAGAAAATTCTAACAAATTTATATTTGATGATTTTAACATGAGAAATAAAATATTTCATTAAGAATTATAATTTTTTAAAGAAGAAAAGAATAATTATTTATATTTTAATGAGTGAACTCTTCATTAACTATTGGTATTAATAAATGAATATAACTTTGAACTATGATCCATTGAAGCCATCTGATTAAGATCTGATGGTCAGAAACAAATTTATATGGTTCTCACTAAATTGGGGATGAAACACAAAACACTAATTCGACCAATCATATGATTATGTTTTAATCACCACACACATGTTGTCATAAAATATCAATAAATTTGAGAAAATGAATGACTAAGATTTGGCAAAAAAATTGATCGAACTGTGGAGATAAAAGTGATAATGTGACATCTTAAGGAGGCTCAAAAATAGATGAAAAATAAGGGGTCGGAGTAAATTATTAATTATGGAGAGAAGTTCCATTTTTTACTACGATTTTTTAGAATTTTTTGTTTTGTTCGTCAAAGATAAAATTAATTCATTAAGATATATTTTAAAAGTTTATAGTTTAATTATGTAACAATAACTTCTCTTATATATACATTTTGTATTTACATTTTTTCACATATTTTATATGTTCCATCTTCACATACATAAGAAGGAGGGGGGGGATTAAACCGAAATAATACTAAATATGGAGTTTAAAACAAAGGAAAATTTGCCAACTTTGTTGTAATGCTAATGAGAGTTGGAGAGGAGAAATGCAGAAATTATGACCTGGAGCGGGGTAGTGCAGTTGCACAGAGCTATGCGTAGAGAGAGTCCGGGAGAAAAAAAAATGCAAGAATCATGAGTTGAGAGGAAATGTAAGAATCATAACAACTTAAGTTTGTGATACAAAACCGATTTGAAATTGTAGTGCTGCTCATGATTGAGTTAGAGAAGAAATATAAAATGTACATTAATTCAGATTTGAAAGTTAAATTTCCTACTGTTAAAAGAGAAATAAAATAGATCGTATGAGATAATGTATAATATGGAAGAAACAGCTAGTATAAACACATTAATTGAATGTTTTTATTGATATATTCAATTATGAGATATCAGAGAAATTCAAAAAGAAGTTGCATCGATGGCTGTATCTGTCTCATCACGGCTAGAAGGCATTAAGTGAGGGTGGAGAAGTCTCGATGATGGGTAGAGTGAAGCAAATAATGTGATGAAACAAACAGGTTGCACAAACTGAGAGATAGAATAAATATGCAAAATAGACATTTGTTTCGAAGATTTATCATGGAACTACATCAAGAGGTTATAAATGCTAGTAAATGGATTGATAACTAGAACATGTATATACAATTCTCTTCCCTTAAAATATATTGGGCCATATAGAAATGCTGAAAAGATTTCCCAAAATAGTGTTGGCATTATTTATTTATGTTGTGTACTCCATTTAATCTATTGGAAAACAATTAGTAGTTCAAGATCTCTTAAAAACCCAAAACAAAAAATTTCAAAAATGTTATTTAATTCGGAAAGAATTTGCAATTGTAATATATAATAATCGCCAAAGTTAATTGGGTAACCTATAAATCATATCTTACACTACTAAAATATCACAAAAAAGCTATTATTTGTCAAAACATAATTAAAAAGAAAAAAACATAACTTCAACCAACCAAACAAACTATTATCAAATCCAAACTTGAAATAAAATAAAAGTACAGATAAAGGAAACATGAGACATTCTCTCAATTTAGAATACAACATGAAAGGAAAAATGAAAAAAAATAAAATAAATCCCAAATTACTAACTCGCTCACCTTACCTCAAACCATCTAGTCTAGAAATATACAAAACTATTACATAAAAAAGCCCATCCAGCCCTTATTAGCTGACACAACAAGGATAGTAAAAAAAAACCTACATGATAGGACAAAAATATTAAAAATACAAATTACAACATCCAAACACTCATTCATTTTCATTTTTCACATGTGAGCTCCAAGTGGGTAGAAATCACACCCCAAGTCTCCATCCGAAAACGAAATTTCATCTCTTTCCTACATTAAATATATACATACTCAACATTTTTATCATTAATAAAAGTTAAATAAAATAATATATAATTTTATAAAAATCATACCAATTTGATCATTGAATTAAGCAATCCATCAAAGTTGCATCCATTCGATCCAAATCCATTCTGCACTTTAGAAACCATTAATCCATAATCATCTCTCTGTTTCACCTGACTCTGACAATTCGGCAGAAAACCGGGCCCACTCAATCCGCCACTTGGCGCAATCATATTGGCCCGTTGGCTCAAATACCCTCCATTGAATCTCTCAACCAAAGTATTACCATTATTATTACTATTATTAGTAAAAACTGGATTTGTTTCAGATAAACTGTTGCAAGAATTATTAGCATTAATGGGGATTTGAGACTCGAGATAAGAACTCAATAACAGGCTCGATTCATGCAAATCATCTTGTTGTCTCCAGTTTGCTTTTTGTACAGAATTCTGTACAGAATTTCCTCCAGTTGAAAAACTCAGAATTTTCGGATCCTCGCGAAACAAACTCGATTCGCATTTAATATCCCTTCCGATTATTAAATCCTCCGAAGAATTATTATTCATATTAATATTACTACTATCACATATATTGATCAAGTTAGAAGAGGAAGGAATGGAAATTTCCAGCGGTCTATTACTCTCCCCTCTATTCACGCACCGATTTTCAAACGGTGGAATCACACCGATATTTTTCGCCGGAAACGAATTCCCAATCATTTCTGCACCCTTCTGCGCCAACAAACCATTACTATTACCACCACTATCCCCCACGCTCGAAAACGAAAACTCATTCGGCAAACTATCAATCAAACCTCCCTGGACCTGATTCGCGTTCCCACTAACAATCTGGAACTTATTAATCTCACTCAACGCATTACTACTACCAACCAACGGATTATTAACAGGCAAAGAAGGAGAGGGGAAATTTAAAGGATTATTGATGGTCGGTTGAAAAGGAGGGAGAGAACTGGAGGCGGCGAGTGGATGGTAGGACTGGAGACCTTCGAACATGCCCATTCGGAGGTACGCGCTGGGGTCTGCTGATCGGCCGCCGAATGCGGCTACTAAGCTCGCTTGTTGGGACGCAACTGCGCTTAGTCTCTTCAAATACAGCCTGTATTTCTGCGAGTTTTGTAAAGGTGAATTTGGTTGAGAAAAGATAAATGAGGATTGATTTGTATTTGTTTAGTGAGGTTTATAGAGTAAATATTACTTGTAAATGGCTGGCGACGTTTTCTCTTGTGAGTTTCTCCACGTTCATCAGCTCAAGTATCCTCTTTGGTACAGCTTCTATCATATCAAAACCAAGAATATATAAATAAATAAATTCAAATAATTTTATTAATTATCATATACAACTCACAAAATTTACACAAAAAGAAATTGCGAAATTTGTAAATGGCCCTATGTTATGCCTTTATTGCAACGCCCCCCCCCCCAAAAACAACAAATTCATAAAAAAATACTTATACCATTTTCGTAATTTAAGCATAACACAGGCGCTTTTTCACAAATTCCCCAAATTCATAAAAAAAATAAAAACTCCAAAACTAATACTTACTATCGATTCCCAACTGATGAACAGCAGCGACAAACTTCCTGTGCAGATCCACGGACCAAACGACCCTCGGCTTCTTCTGAGCCGTCGGATCATTATCCTCGTTATCCTCCCCCTCTTCCTCCTCCCCTTCATTATTCTGCTCCTTCCTCTTCTTGCCCGAATTACCGTTTTGCCCCTGCTGAAAGTTCTGCGGCTTCTCCTTCTCGCTGTCAGAATCGTCTATGTTTATACTGTTGTTGTTGGTGGTGCTCGTTGGTTTTTCCTTGGATTTTCGGCGAATCACGTGCTGCCACACGTTCTGGAGCTCTTCGAGACGGACGGGCTTCAAGAGGTAGTCGCACGCGCCGTGTGTGACCCCCTTCATTACGGTTTTCGTGTCCCCGTTTGCTGACAGCACTGTGGTTGTGAGAAATTGAGGTTGGTTTGATTAGTATGTTTTTTAGGGTAATTTGAAAAAAACATGTATTCTGATGCTTAAATTGCAAAGAAGCCCCTCTGATAATGGAAATTGGAGAAAAAAAACTATGTTCTTTAGGAAGTTGCAAAAAAGATCATCGTGCTTGTTTAAGATCTGACACTGTTAGTTTAGTCAACTCTCTAATTAATATTTTTGAAATATAATTGAAATTTCGAGAGATGACAAAATATAACCAACCTATTTAGCAATTTCCTAAATAGCAGTTTATTTTTTCAATTTCCAATAATCAATAATGAAGGGGCTTTTTACAATTTAATCATAAAGCAGAGGCCCTTTTTTGTAAATTTCTCTTTCTTCTACTGGAAGGATGGAAACTTTAGTAAGAAATTTAAATTGGGAAAAAAATGAATAAATGAACGTACTAATGACAGGTAAGTCCATTTCAAGACCGACACGCTCCAAAAGCATGAAGCCGTCCATGTCAGGCATGTGCACATCACTTATTACTAAATCGAACTTGTCTTTGTTCTCCCTCAGTAGTTTCAGAGCAGTAATTGCTTGATTTGTTGTTGTCACTGTAAAAAATAACAATTGTATTAAGCGAACAAGAAGGTCAGAAAGGTAAAAGATGTTTAAATTAACTAAATTGAAACTACAAATCAATCGATCAAATGAAATTCGCCCCCAAATTGAGCGCTTTCGCTCCTCTCAACCTTTCAGATCAGGATAAAGACATTTTGAGAGTCAATTTAAGCAATGAATTAGCTTAGTGATTGGTCAATAAGCAAACAAAGTCACCGAATCGAGGCATAATCGTAATCAGAAAGAGATCAAACAAAACAAACCGTGGTAGTTGCATTTGAGAAGAAGAGTCTCGAGCAGCTTGAGGCAAACCGGGTCGTCGTCCACGGCGAGAACCCGCATACCAATCGGAAACTGATCTCTGCTCCCCATCCTTCCTCCGTCCACTCTCATATTCCTCAGCAAAAAATCGCAGGAAAAGAGAAAAGGATTCGAGCTCCGGACTTAAGATTCAACAGATTCAGCTGCTCCAAAGAAAGTGGGGCTGCGCTCGCTCTCAATCAGTTATGCACCATACATAAAGCAACCTACAACAGAGAGAAGAAGAGAGAGAGAGAATGAGGGACCGAATGAGGGAAAGTAGGAAACAGAAGGGAGAAGGAGAGAGCCAGAGCAATTCCAATGGGGGGACCCCAATCCCCAACTATTATTGATACATGGTCAATTTTGCAAAGATGCCTTTAGGTTTCTGAAATTTTTTAAAAACTATCTGTGAGCTCAAAAAGTAGATGTGATTAATTTGGTAAGAGTTAATTCGAGGGCTAAATTTAATTTGTCGAGGATAATTAAATTTTTTTTCTTTAATGATAATTTTACTCTTATTTATTGTGGATATTTATTCATTATCTTCATTCTAATTTTGTTCTTCTGGTAATTAAATCTCTATGAACCAGAATTGGAAACAAATAAATATGATATATTTCGTATTTAAAATTAAGTTAAAAATCGAGAGTTCACCATTCTGACATGACATCTCCTCTCATGGCTATCTAACATCGGACATAATGATAGAAACAAAAAAGAATGCCAAATATATCGCCATCGGTCAAGACGATATGAGAGAAGAGACATAATGCACGGGACGGATTTTATAATAAGCCAACAACCCTTGATTTTCAATTTAATTTGATTTTTTATTAATACTTCGTGGCGACATGTGATTAATTTTAATTGAGTTTTTGCTTATGAATTCTATTTGAATTTGAATTTTATTTAGATTTTTTGTGGATGTAATATCCTCAAATATAATATTTCAAGAATTAATTTTTTATTGAAAAAGAAACATAAATTATAAGGAAGAAACTTAATGAGAAAGTATCAATTCGAATGAAATGTTAACTTTGATCATACAAAGGTTTTTTTTTTTTTTGAGAAATTATTCGGAGTGCCCAATTTTTAGAGTGCCCAGAAGTGTCCACCATACAATTTTAGTGATACACATATATATTTGCACTTTGATATACCTTTTGTATTTACAAATATATTTTTTTAAAAATATATTTTTTGTAATTTTACTATATCTTTTGTGTTTACAAAAATATATTTTTGTAATATCATCATATCTTTTGTAATCGGGCATCGTTGGACGCTCCAAAATACTGACACTCCATATTGAACTTTTTTTTTTAAAGGATTGATCATAGAAAGTTTTTTTAAACAGTTAGATATTTTTAAGTAATTTGAAAAAAAAATAGGGGGGGTTTGAAAAAATTACTTTGATTCATTTACCTCCGCTATATTCCTCTGCAATCACAAAGAATTCCTTATGGTGTTTTCTTAGGAAAGAAGACTGTCAAATTAAAGGTGCTAAGTGCTAATGATTGGAAATTGCACAAATTTTCATACGATGATTGTAGAGTTGGAGTTTTTGGGGTTTCGGTAGTTTAATTAATTTAGAAGAATAATGCGTCCTTTCAAAGCGGCTTAAAAATATGAGAGGATCCATGCACGGTTAGCTTGCTTCATGCAACCGTTAATGCAAACAACGAAAAAATGAAAATCGGATTATCTTTGGTTTGGGTAGGTTAAAAAATATTTTTTCTTGGTTCAAATGTTGACATCTCAGATTTGTTTATTATTATGTTATTGTTACTTTTTCATTTTTTAATCTTCTTGAACTCATTAAGACCCCTAAAGGGCCAAAATCATAAAAAATAATATTAAATATATCATAAACAAAAGAAGATCTTACAGGAAGAAGTATTATATGATTAATAATGATTGTATATTATATGCAAACACGTTGTATATATATCATAACTTAGAAAACAAAACACTACTATACTTCAGAAATGGAAAAATGATGACGGTATAAGCTTTATTATTTTGGCTTCGTGTAATAAATGGATTTTCTGTTTCAAAAAAATAAATAAATGAATTTAATGTAAATACATGTAAGTAGTTTCTGAGACTGGGAGTAATTGTAAATTTGTATTGTAAATAGTAAATACAGTCCCTGTTAATTTTTTTTTCCTCTGTTTGGAAATATAGCTATAATAACAAGAATGTCAGCCTTATTACAGCCTTACTTCCCAACAGAAACACAGCATTTAATACATTCTCTTTCTATCCCTCTTTCATTGCCTATTATTTAATAAGGTCACAACTCACACACACAAACCAACAGATACTAACGGAGTTCTTTTAAAACTGGAGCACCTCCTCTTCTTTTTTTTTTTTTTTTGACAATAGCCTCTGGGCATATACAACACACCCACATACACACTAAGACTCATGACACAATTAATTAGTACGATGATTACTAGATTAGACTAGTGGTGGTAAAATTGGAGCAATTGTTATTGCTGTGATTTTCTTTGCAAACATTGTCGCCATCCAAAAATGGTGCATAAATAAGATACTATATTAATCACTAATGTGATAAACAAGACAATTAATATAATCAGCTCCGACAGAATTCATCAAATACTATATTCCTTTCTAATTTGACAACAGAAAGAGAAGAAAAAGCAACAGACACTCACCTCAAAAGCAATAAACCTCATTAAAATAAAATGCTGACATATTATATTCCTTACAGACATAATGAAAACCTGAAAGTCATCATCACCCCCTTAATTAATCAACTATATAACACTTAAATTAATTAATCATGATTGCCTAACCCATCTCGATGGTCTCTGTGGGCTCCACTGATGTCAGAACGTCAGACCAGCTGAAATCATCAAGTTGACACGTGGCAGTCATCCCGTGATCCTCTCTGCACGCTCTTCCAGAGCCTTTTGTCGTTATTCAATCAGATCCGTACACGTGTCAATAATGGATTCAGTTGGAAACGTGACAACTGTCATATCAAATCACGTGACACAGGTCTACAGTTGTTATGACCAATGGTTACGCGCCATGTCATAACATTCTTGACGTGGTCTTTTCTCATTGGATGTGTTTTAATGAACGATTCCATTTCACGTAATAACTTTCATAGCAAGATCTTCTGTGGGACTATTTGTATAACTATCCGTGTTTCGATTCTGTAAGATTTCAATTTATAATATTATATTTTTTTTTTCTGATGATATTTCACCTTTATAATTGTAATGTAAACACATTCTCAATTTTCTTTCTTGCTAAAATATATTATGTACATACTAAATAACTCATCATATTAGGCCCAATGGAGAGAATAATAGGTAATGGTAAAAGGATGAAAATGGGCTGGATCTTCCAGCAGGCTTTTTATTAATATTTTTTCTACAATTTACTCTCTTCTTTTGCGTGTTTTGATTGGCTGGCTTTTGCTGACTGTTGAATGTTGAATGTTGATCCAGCATCATATCCGTCTAGTCACCTCTTTGATCGAAAATTATAACGGGGAACATGGTCCACAATGAACCTAGCTTATAATAAGACGTGTCCCTTTTCGAATGGATTGGTGTGTAGTGTAAACGCGGCGCCTAATAAGTTCTTTCTTTGAACCCTTTTTAGTTTTTTTTTCCACACCACACCACACCACACCAGCCCAGTCAATTATTTAGTTCTCATACGAAATCTCACTTGGTTTTAGCTCGGATTCCATCTACCTGACCTGACAAGACATTGACATATTTAACTGTCTCTCTCTCTCTCTCTCGCTCGCTCTTCTCTTGCTGCGTATGTGGGAGTCTGACGCAAGAATCGAAATAATGAAATCAAAAGAAGGGGATAAAAGAATCCAAAAGACCTGACCTTATTTTTTTCTTTCTTTTCTTGCGCTTTCTTCGATTGAGGCCGAGAGGTGAGTAACCACTTTGTCACTTTGTTGAGTATTAAATTTCCCACATGGGAGCCTATTGTTTATCTTATGAGTTAGGTGATCAAATCCAATCAGTTGGTTCCGGTTTCAGTTCTTTCTGATTTATTTTCTTCTTTTGATTGAAGAGGGGAGGCGTGTTTTGACTTGTGAGATTCTTTCTTCTTGCATTTGAGCCCTTTTTATCGCTCAATTTCACTCAAGTTTACGGATTTTGGTTCGCTCTTTGACTTTTGAGGTATTTGATCAGGTAATGAATGACGTGTCAGCTAAGCAAATTGTGTCCTCTATTTCTGAGTTAGAATTTTGATTTTCGATTGCATTGATTTTCTTTGATCGTTTATTATTATCAATTTGAATTTTTTCTATCTGGAAATGTTTTGCCCTTGAATTATTTCACGAGTGATATTAATGTAGAAGAAATTGAATTTTTTGTTATACTTAGAAATTGAAATTTTTGTTATACTTGAAAATCATACTTTCTTTAATTTTTTCAAAATCTGTTATTAAATGTATTTCATTACCCAATGCTAATTTCTAAATTATTAAAGAATTCCTATTATTCACAAAATAAATAAATTTGTAGGAACGATATTTTTTTTGCCTTTTGAAGAGAGAAGCTTCTAGAAGAATGGGTTGGCTGACAAAAATATTCAAAGGCTCAAACCATCGTCTTTCAGAAGGAGAGTACAGAGGAAAACCAAATGACCATGAATTTTGGAATCAACCTTCTGAAAATCCAGTTAGTTTATAATTTCAAATTTTCTTTTTTTTTCAACAAAAAATTAAAAATCTTGATCAGCAGTGAAGATTCAAAATTTATTTATTTTGTACATTTAATTTGATAGGATGTATATGAGCAATTTGAGAATGAGGAAATAGACCGAGCCATAGCACTTTCTCTGTCAGAAGAAGAAGAAAGGAAGGCAATGACACTTGGTTAGCCTATTTACATTATGCCAAAATTGCAAAAAAAACCTATATTTTTGAAAATCATAAAAAAGAGCTCCTGCATGTTTTGAAAAAGGAATAATAACGGTGTTTGATTCTAACTAGCGGCACAGACTTTTTTCAATCTATGCAATAATGCAGGTCTTTTTGCGATTTCGGCATTATGTATTTTTTTTTTGTGCAGATTTCCCTATTTTTAACTAAGTAATGTTTCTATTTATACTTGTTTTATTTTTTGTGGTTAGATAAAGATTCTCACTTGGAAGAAGATGAACAGCTGGCGAGAGCCTTGCAAGAGAGTTTGAACGTAGAATCTTCAGCTCCTCCTCGCGAAAAAAGAACTCGAAATTCAAATTCAAATTCCAGCTCAAACTCAAACTCAAATTCAAATTCAAATTCAAGTTCAAATTCAAATTCCTTTCATCCGTTGCCTTTCGACTTTTCTTCTGGATACAGGTTTCTCACCTTCTTCTGATTATATTATAGTGGATTTTTTTTTTCAAAAAAAAAAAAAATCTCTTTATTTTCTGGTATTTATGAAAAAGGAACCCTACCTTTTGGAATTTTCAAAAAAATTCCCCTACTTTAGACTTTCCATTCTACAAGGCCCCTCGGCTTACAAAATACTAAAGATTTATTTATTTATATTTCAATATTATTCAGTTTTTTTCTTAAATAAAAGCTAAAGATAAGCGGTCTTTCTAGAACTTAAAACGCTCACGAATTTCTCGTAAATGGAAAGCTAAAAAGCAGGGACTTTTTTTATAAATATAAGAAAATATATGGGTTTTTTGTGAAATTTTTCCCTTAATTATTGCAAAAACATTGAATAAATTTAATTTAAGTCGATTTAAATTAATACAGGATTTGTGGGGGCTGTCAAAATGAGATAGGTCACGGAAGATTCCTGAGTTGCATGGGAGCCGTTTGGCATCCCCATTGCTTTAAATGCAATTCCTGCAGTCAACCGATTTATGACTATGAGGCAATTAACTTTAATTAATTATTATTAAAAATATTATTTTCCTTTTTCTTATGCATTTTAGAACGAGAATTAATTAATTTTTGGAAATACAGTTTTCGATGTCTGGAAATAGACCGTATCACAAATCGTGCTACAAGGAGCAGCATCACCCCAAATGCGATGTTTGCAAGCAATTTGTAAGTCCTTTATTCAAGGGAAATTTGCAGAGAGCCTCCTACACTATGCTTAAATTGCAAAAAAAAAACTCCATCATTGGATATTGTAAAAAATGAACCTCTATTACTTAGGAAATTGCAAAAATGTCCCTGCCATTTGTTTGGGTGTAATACTGTTGGTTAACTGACCCTAATCATTCTGATTAATATATTTTTGAAACTAATTTTATGCACTCTCTCCTTCTTCAATAATGAGTGTTTTTCTTTTGCAATTTAAGCACAATGACGGATTTTTCTTTTGCAAACTTTCCCCTTTTTCTAAATTAATTGTTTTTTTTGTCGCGCATATTTGAAAAAGTTGATTGATTGATGTGTTAATTTATTTTTCAGATTCCGACAAATATGAGCGGATTGATAGAATACAGAGCGCATCCGTTCTGGCTACAGAAATATTGCCCCTCTCATGAAATGGACCGCACACCAAGATGTTGCAGCTGTGAGAGAATGGAGGTATTTTAATTCAATATTGCACAATTTTTCAAAAAATTCCTTGTCTTTTCTGAATATTTTAAGAAAAAAAAACCATGTAAATTTGAAAACTATGATTTAGTTCCTGTAATGTTGGTTGGGTTTTGAAAAATAGTTTCATAAAATATAGAGATATCCTAAAAATATTCAGAACGTATAGGTGGTTTCTGAAAACTTTAATTATTCTTACTACAAAAAAAGTAAAGCAAGCACCTTAGTCTTTGATAAATTTATATCTTATTTTTTTTTAAACAGCCGAGAGATACAAAGTATGTGAAATTGGATGACGGTAGGAAGATCTGTCTGGAATGTTTAGATTCAGCAGTGATGGACACGAGCGAGTGCCAGCCGCTCTATCTCGACATTCAGGAATTTTACGAGGGGTTAAACATGAAAGTGGAGCAACAAGTCCCGCTCCTTCTTGTCGAAAGACAGGCTCTGAATGACGCTATGGAGGGCGAGAAACATGTAAGTTAAGTTGTTGGTTTTGGTAGAAAGCTCAAGTTGGAAACCCTAATTTGAATTAGTTTGGGAAACGCGTAACTTTTGTGAGTAATTTTGAATGGTTGGAATGGTAAGGATAATATTTGTAGGGAGTAAAAGTTGTTATTGGTGCGAACCTAGAATATGTGGCAGAAGGGCTTAGTGATTTTTTTATTTCTTTTTGTAATTAATGATTTGATTAAAAGTGGTAGGCCCAACTATCACAAACTTTGTAGGGATGATTACAGGGTTGGATTTTATGTATTATTATTGTTTGTACTTTTTGGGTTTTATGATTGTAATAACTTATTTATTTTTGTTATTTAGGGGCACCATCACATGCCTGAAACGAGAGGATTGTGTTTGTCTGAGGAGCAAACTGTTAGCACGGTGAGAAATCATATTAATTACTAACTTAAACAAACTTCTTTATCAACATTTTGTCAATTATTATGAATTTATAGAAAAAAAAATATATTTATTATTAGATTTTAAGAAGGCCAAGATTTGGGGCTGGAAATAAAATAATGGAAATGAGAAGCGAGCCGTATAGACTCACGCGCCGATGTGAAGTTACGGCCATTCTTATTTTATACGGCCTTCCTAGGTATTTTTTGTCTTTTTTTAATTATTAGTTATTCAATTAATTTATCAATAAAATATGAGTTATATTAAGTGAATTATTATTTATGCAGATTATTGACTGGTTCGATTCTTGCTCATGAGATGATGCATGCATGGCTCCGTCTTAATGGTCCATTCCTCTCTCTCTGTGTATTTGATTTTTAGGGAGATTCGGAAACTAACCCAAAAAAAATAAATTTGAGAATAAAGTTAATATTAGCTCTCAGGGATTTTGAAATTTTCCGGCTCGTTACCTTCATTAAAAAAACAAATTAAAAATTACTTGGGCTTAATTGCTTAATAATCTTATTACCTTAATTTGTTCTATTTAGGATTCCGGACTCTAAGACCAGAAATAGAAGAAGGAATCTGCCAAGTACTAGCCCATATGTGGATAGAAACAGAACTAATGGCTGGGTCCGGCTCCGCCAGCCTGGCGTCCACATCAGCATCCTCTTCTTCTGCCATGTCATCCAAAAAGGTGGCTCGGTCTCAGTTTGACAGAAAATTGGGCGATTTTTTCAAGCACCAAATCGAATCTGACACCTCAGCGGCCTATGGAGATGGATTCAGAGCCTGTAATCGTGCGGTTGATCAGTACGGATTGAAAAGGACTTTGGATCATATCAGAATGACTGGCAGCTTGCCTTTTTAATTTATTTATTATCATTTTATTAAAATAAAATAAAAATATAGATACCGAGCTATTTTGAGTAATTAGTTGGAGGTGGTGGAGTTTCTAGTATTGGTTAGGGAGGGTGTGAATTAGAATTTATATCTATTGCATTGAGATTTGAGAGTGAATAGTTGGATTCTATTTTGGGGGTTGTTTATGAGTCATTCTTGTAGCAATAACTGTAATTGATTTTACGAGTTTTACGCATTGATTCGGATCCAATTTGGAGATACACTCTGTAATTGATTAATAAGAAACAATTCTTTTTACAATATACCTTGTTTTGTAAATAGTATCTTTTTATGTAAATTTGATTTTATAAAGATAATTTCAGTCACTTCAGTAAATATTCAGAAATAGAAAAAAAGTTTGCGAAAAAAAGAGAAAAAACAATTAAGCAGTAGGTAACATTATAACAAATTTCCTTTCAAACTTGGCAAAAGTTAATAGCAAAAACATTTCTACCCATACATTTTTTACACGAGCTGTGTAGTTTGCAAGTCATAAAAGATTAAAAAAATGAAAAAGAAAGAAAACGGAAAAAAAGAAAGAAAAATGGAGCTCGTTTGAGAAATTACAACACAACACCACAATTAATCTCCCCTCTCCATTTACCATCTTCATCTAAATCACTATACTCATTAATTTCAACTTTTCTCACTCTAAAAAATCCGATAGTTAGCTTTCTTCATCTATCTTCACAACGCCACGTCGTAAAATGTCATTACTATAACAGATCGATAAATGACATTTATTTCATCACCTTTCTTTCTATCTCTTTCCGAATCTCAAGCACTTATTGTACTTTACCTCTGTCTCATTCATATTAGAAGAATTAGCATCGGATTCCTGTTTTTCCATGGAGATTTTTTGAATTTTTTCCATGTCGCTTGTGAATTTTCTCAAATGCTTTATATACTCAGGAAATGTTTCCAAGTTACAATGGCCGCCACCTTTTATCCACAACGGCTCATATTTCTCCTTCGCCAGCTCGTGTAGTCTCTTTCCGTGCGACCAATCGACAATTTCATCTGTTGTACCCTAAAAATAATAAAAAAATTACATCGAATAAAGTATGTATTAACACTGGAACTAAATATATTGAATAAAGAGAGGTAAGATTCTCAAATTAACCAAAAAGAACTTTGAAATTCTCAAATTAACCCAATTTTGAACTTTATTCTCAAACTAACCCAAAACATATTTTAAAATCCATTATTTTTTTTTTGAAAAAAACAAAAGTACCAGAATTTCAAAGTCCGGCAGCAAAATAAAACAGAAAGTACCGGACTTTGAAACTCCAGTACTCTTTTGCTACCGGAGTCTCAAAACCCAATGCTTTTTTTCTGAAATCTTTTTACATATTTTCAAAGTCATATTCAACTAGTTTGAGAATAATATACTTTTTTGGGGTTAGTACAAGAACAATAACATACATGCATTTCAATTGAACTTACATGTATAACCAAGACAGGGCAGTTGACTTGCCGGATTTTATCAATATTCTACAAAAACAGTCAAATTCATAAGATTAAATCCAAAACCACAAAATATAAAAAATAAATAAAATAAAATAAAATCTAATTTCCAACTTATAAAACTTTACTTTAAATATATCGAAAGGCAGGGTGACTTTAACATTATACAAGACGCGGATTCCCGACAAAATGGGGCTGTGAAGCACAACAGCTCGCAAGTTTTTCAATTTCGAGGCGAGATGTAAAGTGGGCCCGCTTCCCACCGACTGGCCGTATAAAATAATGTCCTCTTGTCTTATTCCGTATTGTTTTTTAAGGCATTCAATTACCGCCTCTATGTCGTAATACGTATTGTATTCTGTCGGCTTTTGAGATGGAGATAAAAATAAAAAAGGGGGAAAATTAGATGATCATTAATTATGATGAATTTGTGGTGATTTTTGTGATGTTTATTTTATTGTTTACCTTGCCTGTTGAGGCTCCGTAACCTGAGTAGTCGTAACTGGAAATGAGAAAATGTAGAGATTTTTAGTTTTTGAATTTAATGGTATTAGTCTGAGTTAAGAAGAGTATTTAATAAATTAAAATAGTTTCTTTCAAATAAGAAATGAAAGGGTAATATCACCAAATGCAATTCCAACAGGTAAAAAATAGAAAATTATTAAAAAAAAGTTTTTTCTGACCGTAATAAATTAATAATAAAAATGTAAAAAATTAAAAATACAGAAATATTCTTCCGCAATATAATAATCCAAAAAACATGTGGGGATTTCCGCCAAAAAAATCAACAAAATTAAAGCTTAAAAATTAAAAAACAAAGAAATTTCTGAAGGTTGGTACCCGTTATACGTACCACATGACATTGATCTTGAGATGCGACCGGAGCTCCGACAGCAGCTCGAGCATCTGGCCGAGATCCGCCGCGTTTCCGTGCGAGTATAGCAACGTCAGCTTGGCGCTGGGATGCCTCAAGAACGCCGCCGCCACCTTCGTCCCGGCGCGCGTGCTCAGCACGTTAACCTCCGCCTCCCTCTCGCCCCTCCCTCCCCCGCCGGTGCCGGAGATGATCCGTATCCCCTCGCTGCCTCCGCCGCCGCGCGGTATCACCTCGTAGGACGCCGGCTCCGGCGGGAAGAAGGCAAATCTCGCCGCAACGGAGGCTGTTACGTTCCCCATTTTTACGATTAACGAACCTTTTTCGTTCCAATGAGTTGGTGAGGAATTGAAAGATTTCTTTTTTTTTCCTAAAATTAGGAGGAAGAGGAATGAGAGCGAAAGAAAGGAAAGGAGCTTACCAACATCCAACTATGTTTATATATAAATAGATCTGCTTAATTAACTCTCTGGTTAGTTAATTTCAGTTATTAGATAAACAACTGTAATTCCGTCACATTTCCATTTCTATCCTTTCAAACATCCAAATTTGAGTCGGCCTCCTCATTAGTATATATAGACACCAAGACTTCGTTATGATAAAATTAAAATGACAAGTTTTCAAATAAGTATGAAAAATCAGTTGTTTTAGAGGGACAAATTAACAAAGTCCATCGGTATTTGTTACTGTGTATTAAGCTCCTAGAAATTCGGTGGATTTGTTGGGACATGCTATTAAGAATTTCAGATCGTCTCCCGTAATAAAAAAACTGTTCCTTACCCAACTAATATAATAACGCTTTCATTACAAGAATGGAAAATCTCCATTTTAGAACCAACAGAGAGGATTATAGGAATTGTCGTATAAACTCAGCCAATCTGATGTAATGATTGCTTGGATAATAAAGAGAAGTAAAGGGAGCGAATCTCGAGGCAAACGGACGGTCAAGATTCAGTCAAAGGCTGACGGAATAAAAATGAGGTTCAGAACAGAAGACAGCAGCAGTCAAAGTGCTGAGCTGGGTTTTCAAACTGGTGATGCTTTTAGCTGCACCTGGTGTAACTGTACTTCGGTTGGAAACTGATTGGTCAAAGTGTGGATTTGGTTACGCCGGGTTTATGGAAAAAAATACACCAACTGATTTTCTCTGCTCCAGTCCAGTTCGGATATTATGTTGCTACTTGCTCTATTTATGCATATAATTAAAGTGATTATTATTATTTTTTAATTATTAATACTAGTATTATTATTATTATTTATTTATTTATGGGACAATTTAAAAAAAAAAAGCCTAACTTTTCTGAATATTATCAAAACCTCCTATCTTTTTAGATTCCTTTAAAAATCCTCTATCTTTTTAGTCTTCTTCAAAATTCCCCTTAACTTTTTTGAAAATTATCAATACCTCCTCTCATTTAGTTACATTTTTTTAAATGATAATTTTACCCCTCTCATTTTAGTATAGTTTTATTTTCTATTTTAAGGGTTATTATTATTCTCAATATTCCAACTTATATTGAAAAAATATATTTTTACAAAAATGTACAAAAAAAGAAAAATAAATTATTTGGAATTTTTTTTAAAATATAATTTGGAGTAAAATGGCAATACAATCATAATCCTATAAAAGATATAGGAAATTTGGTTAAGAGCCATGTATTATTATCTAAATTGCAAAAAAATTAAATATAATTGAAAAAAAAATCGTTCTGAAAAATTTTTTTTGAAAAAAAAATGTTTCAGGAAAATATTGTAACAATTTTTTTATCAAAAATATTTTTTATTTTTTTATAAAAATATTCTTTTCTTAAAAAATACATTTAAAAAATATTTAAAAAAATTAAAATCTTTAGTTTAAAAAAAAATATTTTTGTAAAAAATATATTTCAAGAAACAAATTGTTAAATAAATATTTTTCCGAAACAAAATATTTTTCTGAAATAATTTTTTTTCAAAAAAAATATTTTTCATAATATTTTTTTCCAATTATATTTACAAATATTTTTGTATTTTAGACATAATACAGGACTTTCGTGCAAATTTTCTATATTTTTTGTAGGATTATAGCTGTATTGCCAGTTTACTCCAAACTATATTTAACAAAATATTCCAATTAATTAATTTTTATTTTTTTGTACATTTTTGTAAAATATATAATTTTTTCAATATAAGTTGGAATATTGAGAATAATAATATCACTTAAAAAGAAACTATACTAAAATGATAGGGATAAAATTGTCATTTTAAAAAATATAACTAAATAAGAGAGGGTTATTCATAATTTTAAAAAAAATTAGGGAGTTTTTGAAGAAGACTAAAAAGATAGGTAGTTTTTGAAAGAATCTAAAAAGATAGGGGCTTCTTAATAATATTCAGAAAAGTTAGGCGGGTTTTGAAAAAATTTCCCTTTATTTATATTGTTTGTTGATTGGATTGAGACATTCTCCTTCCAATCCTTAAAATTTGTGCCGTTCAAAGAGAATGATTGGAGCTTTAACAAACACAAGCATATCAGCTTTTAATAAAACGAACAAAATAAAACACATATACTCATAATCATATCATCATATGCCATTAAATTTAGGTCCTACCAATTTGGGTTAATTTGTACAAATTTTGAAGATTTTATCATCTTCAAAATTTTCAACTATTCAAATGTGTATTATAAAATTATATAAATCAAGAAATACTTCAAAGTTTTATATAATTTTCTAAAAGAATTTGAAAAATCATTAAAAAAAAGTAAGAATTTGAAAAGTACATTCCTCTAATCATTTTCTTGTAAAATTTTGTTGCTATGAAAATCAAAAGTGAGGTATTGATCTTTTGAGTTTTGTCCTGATTCTTTTTCCATGTCTCGTGAGAAGCATTTGAGGGCCACATGCATGATTTGGTCTCTTCTAGTCAAAGAGGATAAAGAATATGGAATGAACTTGTTAGGCACGTGAAAGTGTGTGTGCTTGGAATTAATACTTTTAGATAGGATAATTAAATCAGTTTTGTTAGTGTATCTTATCACCACTAAATTAGTTTAATGATTATAATATCAATTTCATTTATCTATAAATAAGGAATCTGTTCGTCTAAATAAGAATAAACATCAACAAATTACTTGTAATTCTCTCTCAAGTTAGTACATTTTTTTGGTAATTTTATTCTCAGCTAGTTATCTTAACTGAGGGACCAATTTCACTATTTATTCTTGTACAAAATATTTGGGGAGTCCAACAGATAAAGATAAGTATATTTTCAAATTTTTATTTAGTAAAATCTAGCACAATATAATACTGGCAAAATTATTTTAGGGAGTTGGGGGTGGGTGGTGGGGGGCAGTTTCTATACTTTTTGTAAACAGTTTTGTGGGTCATAGACTCATATGTGATGTCTACCATTTAGGATTCCAATTATATCCTTTGAGACATGCTAACTTCAGAACAAATCAAGCTGTATAATTATGACATAACATAACATTTAATATATATACTTCTTGTGTATAATATTTATTATGAATATTTATCAATGTCCTTTTGTGTTAAACTACAATCTTGCACTAGCTATTTCTTATATCAGTCATCAGTATAACAATTTAATTGTTAATATAGGATGTTGCATTGAACGGAAACTTTAAAAGAAAAAGTACAAATTGATTTATTATTCATATATAATATACAGTGTGTCTTGAAACTTATTATTCAACATGTGTCTTAAAAAATATAATATCAAGTTCTTTTACTATTTTTTTTTTGTTGAAATAATACATAATGTTGTTAGATTTTTGCTAAATATTATGTTAAACGCGTTCGGCGTGAGTCGAACTTGAGTCTATCCCAATGTTAACGAATGTCTTACCGCTTGAGCTAATAAGTTTTGGCTCTTTTATTATATCTTCAATGAGATCTTCATCTGTATACATGTTCACATATTTATCAACATATTCATATGTCTAGGATTTACCGCTTGTGTTGGTCCGGCCAAAGTGTTGAATTATCTCGCTGAATCTTCTTCCTACCTTTCATACTTTAGTATATTCTAACTTCTCCATAACTTCTAAATGGAAGGCCAGCTTTTGTGGTCTCCATTAAGACTTTTTAGGGCCAATTGGACAGCTTGTAGTGTTTCTTACGAGTTATACTGCCCCTCGAGTTTCAGATCCATTATGCTGGACAACTTTCTTCTCTCTAAGTGAGGCAGTTTTGCGTAGTGTACTAGTTTTATCATTCCATTTGACCTGTTCGAGTCTAGCTCACTTTGGCCGGTCAACATTTCTAAAAAGCACCACTCCAAACTTGGTATACAACACTTTCCGCATATATATGACCTATCAAATTCATTAAACGTTATTAGAATCATAACATTGAAATTGAGTCTCAAAGTGACGTGTCAACTCATCGCAGGTGGTGCGCAGAAAAGTTGTGTTCTAGATGAAATACAATCATAAAGTTGAAAATAACATAAATTATTTATCGTCTTTTTCATCATTTACGTCGGCATTTTTATTAGCAGAAACAAGAGTAGAAAAAAAGTTATTTTCTTCGTTGATGAATATGCATATGAATATGTGGATAACTATGCATATGAATAAGCAGATGAATAAGCAGATAAAGATGTGGATAAAGATATTCAAT
This sequence comes from Juncus inflexus, assembly GCA_024447665.1. Taxonomy (NCBI): domain Eukaryota; kingdom Viridiplantae; phylum Streptophyta; class Magnoliopsida; order Poales; family Juncaceae; genus Juncus; species Juncus inflexus. The sequence continues at coordinate 11,611,687 of JAJHPC010000001.1, read as the reverse complement.
AATCAACTTATGCTCAGGTAATTATCTATAAAAATTATTATAGATTATTATTCTTTTCTCATTCATGCATTAAATCAATGTTCTTTAATGGGTTTTGAGTATAGCATTTTAATTATTCTGATAATTTAATGAGTTTTGAGTACAAAGCATATAGGCTTTAATTATAATATTACATGCTTCTCGGAATATTCGCCATGATGGATTTTCTTTCCATGGCCTTTACATTTCTGTGAATGCTTTTGGGTATTGCTTGCTTGTTTTTTTAAAACAACAATTATTACATATTAATATGTTAATGGGAATTTGAACCCACAACATTTTGCCCCATAAGTATTGCACTCTACTAACTGGGATAGAGGCCATTGACTGGTTGCCTATTGTTAGTGGAGGGCTTGAGGTTTCTAAACTCCATATCAACACTCTAGCACATCGTATTCGTATTGGCCAACAAGCTCCTCATGATGCAGATTTATGTGGTGGCTGGGGTGGTGCACATTTTTACTCCCCATGATGCAGATTTATGTGGTGGCTGGGGTGGTGCACATGATGCATGGCGAGTTACGTGCACACTCACAGGACTGATATCCCATGGTGTGTACTATTTCTATGCACTACGACGGTGTACTGGTGCATGCAGGATATTTTTCATCGCCGCACTGCATCATACCTCTGGTTCACTATAGCTGCTGTCCTGATTCTTTGTGCTAGTGGCTATGATTATATGAGCCGTTAGCGCTAGGTATTGTCCTATACCTATCTGTTCTCGTAGTTTCCACATCCGACCTCCTTCATTCTGCTTCTATTACCGTGATTGTCATTGCCCTTGGTAGGTGGGCTGGTGGAGTTGTATTATGTTACTTCTTCTGGAAGAAAAAAAGTGTCCTTCATGCCTTGAGTTCATTGGTGCCCTCTTTTTACATGCTTACACTGCCCTTGCAGCCCCTGCAAAAAAACCGGAGATGATGATATCCGAGATTTGTGACATCGAGTCAGAGATTGGTGACCTCGAGTCTCAAATCACTCATGAAAAGGGTTGAGTATCGATGGGAATTTCATGGCACGACTTAGTAAAATCATACAAATGTTGTGATGATGCAAACTGAAAAATAGGCCTTTTATTTTAGTTGTTTTTTTGGGGAAGTATATGTTTGCTGTGAATTTAAAGGATGTTTTCTTTGTTTAGGGTTAGTTTTATTACAGGCAAATAATTATTGGCTTAATCTAAAAGTTTGAGAAAAGTGTTAAACAAAATTTGGATATTACATAATATTTAATATATTCTTGTATAATATTTATTGTTAATGTTTATCAACATGCTTTTGTGTTGAAATACAATCTTTAACATGCCATTCCTGCATATGCATGTGTTGAAATACAATCTTTCACATGCCATTCCAGCATATGCATGAGGTCTAACATTTTATGTGTTAATAAACTATGTTGCATTGAGCAAAAATTATAAAAAAAAAGTTCAGTGATATTTCATTCATATGCAATATATAGTGTGTCTTGAGACATAAAGGAGCTTACATACAAACCAATTATTATGTGGTCCAACTCCAAATCACTTTCCTTTTAGACTCTAATTACAACTTAAAATGTACATGATTTCCTCCCAAAAAAGTACCAAAAATAATCCCTCCAAAAAACATACCAAAAAATTAAAAAAAATCTTACACATTCTCATATAATACAATCTCATGATCAACCTCAACCCGATCACCACATGTCAAAACCCAAATCTCCGCAATTTTCCTCACTTTTCCTTCACACATATCCACAATTGTAAAACCACGCAATGTACCTTTTACAGACTCTTTCGACCCATTTGGGTCATCCATTGAACTACTATTAGTAGCACAATTTTCTATCTGAACATATTCTACTCTTGGAACAACTGCACCATTTAAATATATTATTTGATTTTTGCCGAAAGATATCATATTTCTTGTACCCTTTCCATAAGCGAGTCTTTTGTGCATGTGGCCAAATACGACTAGAGGAATGCGGATTTCGGTGTTGCTTTGTATGTCTGATATTGCCTGAGCCAGATCTGAGATTGGTTTTATTCTATTGGTAAGATTCTTACACAAACCCAAAACATAAATTAAAATTTCCAAACTAACCCACTTTTCCAATATATTCTCAAACTTACTTAAAACGGACTTTGAAAGCCCCTAAAACTTTTTTTTTCAGTAAAAAGCAACGGGCTTTCAAAATCCGTTATAAGTTTGAGAATAAAGCTAAATTTCAAAGTTTTTCCGGTTAAGTTGAGAATCTGACTTATATACTACAGTAGCTATTGAAGAATCTTCATTAGGCTTTGTTAATAATAATGATTAATGAAATTAGAAATATTTAAATGCAAATTACCTGGATCACCATGATCACCGCCTTCCAGAACCCAATCTCTTCCACATATATCACTCACCTTCGATCCCATCCCTACATTAAAAAGAAAACCTTTAATTAATTTTATATTCTTTTCTAAAAATTAATTAATTAATTAACAAACCTGTGGGTCCATTATGCGCGAGAAGTATAACAAAATTCTCATCTGGAGTCCCAACAGCAGATTCATATATTTTCTTTGCACTTTCTTCCATATCATTTACACCATACCTACACAAGATATTCAACAACTTCAAATTATCCAATTAAGCCTCTGTAATGCTCAAATGAGACTCAATTTTACGTAAAATAGCCCTAAATTTATTGAATTTTACTAACCGTTTGGATAAAAGTCGAGGTCTGTACAGTCTATCGCCTCCACAAGAGAAAGGCCTTCCACCTAAAACACTTAGCTTCAAATTATCAAAATCCAGTCTTTTATATCCCACATGCTCTTCACCTAAACTGTATTAATTAATTCCATATTAACTAATTAATTGTAATAATTCATTTTGTTGAATATCTGTAAGGATGAATAAGAAGTAAAATTACCACTGGAGTTGCAGCTGCACTCTATCTAGCTTCCTAAAATGTAAAATCAAACAAAATGCGAAAAAATGTTGAATCTAAACTGTTTTTCTTTAATTGATCAAAACAATACGAATTTAAAAAAGATTTGAATTTTAACGAATAAAAAAGTTACTTTTCTGAGAATTGGTGAGTGTGCCAACAATCGTGATTTCCCAAAATAGCAGCTTTCGGCATTTTAAGGTCGGAAATTCTTCTGACAAGTTCAACATTTTCATTACCATAATCACCTGCATTAAATGGAAGAAATAAAATAACTGCGAAAGGAAATATATATAAAATTATCTTAATTTATTTTGGAATGAATTTAAGGATTTACGGAGGCGTGCCTGTAAATAGCACCAAATCTGGCTGCATTTAAGATTAAATGAAGTAATTATTATGCGGTTGAATTTGGAGCAGTGAAAGAATTAAAGATTTGAAGTAATAATTAGATTTATTTTAGACTTATATTAGAATTAAAAAAAATTGGGCTATTGTAAAAAAAAAAAAATTAGAATTTAAAATTAAGGGTCTGAGAATTAATTACCTGGAGAAAATGAAGTGCTTTTGAGTCTTCCTCTAGCTCCCAATCATCATGCTACGAATAAAAAAGAAATCAACTATGAAAAATGCATCAATCATACAAATTAACGATTAACCAACCAACTAACCACATCACCAACAACTGCAATTCGTACAGTAGAGCCCGCCATGGGAGCACGACAGAGCTGATTGGCAGTAGCGCTAGAAGTAGAAAGAAGAAAAGGGGAAGAAGAAGAAGAAGAAGAAGCGAATAAGGGAGACGAAGAACAATTCGTTGGAGATATATACTGCAGCGGTACTCTCACCGGCCCCCAAGACCTCAGCATTATTTTTCCCAAATAAATAAAAGAAAAAAAATTGCGAATGGTTCAACCCTGTTAATGGCGGCCACTAACGAATAAGTAGTACATAGTATAGGTCCATTATGAACCTAGCCAGTAATATAACGCCACGTTAACAAATAATGAAGTGATGAGTTTTCTCTCTGGGCTAGGCTCAAATCCTATAAATAAATGGGCTTTAGAATTGGGCCAGCCTTTATCTATTGGAAATAAATTCGTGATGAGACCAGGTAGAGCTTAATTTACTCGTAAACAAATAGTTAATCTACTAACTAATAAAATAAGTTGAGATCTCTCGTGCCCCCGTTTATTTTCGCCCCCAATTTCCATCGTATGGAAAACAAACCCGTCGCCGGAGACTCCGGTCCGCCTCCGGATCCTCAGCCGGAGCCGGAGCGGAGGCGGAGCCTTCTCTACCACCAGTTCTCCGCTCTCCTCCTCACCTTCCTCTCCTACGCAGCCTTCCACGCCTCGCGCAAGCCTCCGAGCATCGTGAAGAGTGTTTTATCCTCGCACCCGCCCTTTGACGGGCCGAGGGGTCCGCACCGGTTGGGCGAACTAGATCTGGCGTTTCTCTCCGTTTATTCAGTCTCTATGTTCTTCTCCGGCCATTTGGCGGATCGGACCGATCTGAGGAAGTTTCTATCGTTGGGGATGTTGTTGAGTGGTGCTTCTACTGCTGCATTTGGCTTGGGTTACTGGTTTGATATTCAGCATCTTTCCTTCTTTCTCATCATTCAAGTGATCAGTGGCGTTGTGCAATCCATTGGCTGGCCTTGTGTTGTTGCAATAGTAGGTAAAGTTAATGCATTCGATCCCAAAACTTGCATTTTGATAAAACTCAAGTGATTTTAATCAATCAAACTCTGTCCAAATTAAGATGTGTAATTTCATCCGAAATCCATGTTTAAACAGGCAATTGGTTTGGAAAATCGCCAAAAAGAGGGGCAATAATGGGCATATGGAACTCTCACACTTCGGCTGGAAACATCATCGGTTCAATTCTCGCCTCTTCCGTTCTAGAATTCGGCTGGGGATATTCGTTTCTCCTGCCTGGCTTACTCATCAGCATTACAAGCCTCTTTGTCTTCACCTTTTTGGTCGCGGATCCGAAAGAAATCGGGTTTCAAACGCCTATTTTAGAATTTGAAATGAGTGATGAAGAAAGAACGGTTGAAGGGCATAATTTGAATCTAAATCAAGTGAGTGGAGAAGAAGAGGTTGGTTTACTTGGTGAAGAACAAAATTCAAATGTTTCAAATCCGGATTTGGATTTGGATTTGAATTTGGATTCGAGTCGGAATGAGGCTATTGGGTTCTTGGATGCTTGGAAATTACCGGGTGTGGCTCCGTTTGCTTGTTGCCTTTTCTTTTCCAAGCTTGTCGCTTATACTTTTCTTTACTGGCTGCCTTTCTATATCCGTCACAACGGTAATTGCTATTATTTTTAAATATTACGATTAACTCACTAAATTTCTAATATTTTACATGTAACACCAAATTTTGTAATGATATTCGCATATAATAACCAACATTTCTGATGCTCCTTATATAACAAATGAATTGAATTTTAACAAGTTTTATCAAAAGTGAGGGTTCTATTTGTATATAACCTCTGTGCAATCTTTTTAAATTAAGGGCCTTTAAGATATCTTATTTTGTCTTGACATTTTACAGGTGTGAAGGGGCAGAAACTATCACATAAAGCAGCAGGGATACTTTCGACAATATTCGACATAGGAGGGGTACTTGGGGGAATTTCCGCTGGACTCCTCTCAGATAGACTCGGTGCGCGGCGAGCCATAACCTCAATCCTCTTTCTCACCCTCTCAATCCCCTCTTTAATAGTCTACCGTCTCTACGGCTCCGTTTCCCTCAAACTCAGCATAATATTAATGTTTATTTCCGGATATTTCGTAAACGGGCCTTATTCTCTAATCACGACAGCTGTCGCGTCAGATTTGGGGACTCAGGAGGGTGCTTTGGGTAATTCGCGTGCTTTGGCGACTGTTACTGCGATTATTGATGGAACTGGATCGGTTGGGGCCGCTTTAGGGCCTTTGTTGACTGGGTATATTTCGACTAGGGGGTGGAATGGGGTTTTTGTCATGTTGGTTGGTTCGATTTGTTTGGCCGTTTTGTGTTTGGTGAAAATTGCGAAAAGTGAGGTAAGTAGGATTACTGGGAACAGATAGATAGGGATTTTTTTTTTTGGTAGATTTTTTGTGATAGGAAGGTAGATATGTGGGAGAAGATAGGATTTTGCATTTTTTTATTTATTTTGTAGACTTGTATTGTTTCAATTGGAAAATGGATATGGCTTGTAAACCTTAGCAAGAGGAATTATATTACATTCGTTCAATATCAAAAGGTTAATAGAGTAAGATCTTGAGTTATTATTGTACAAGGAAAAAAAGAGAGGAAAAAGAAAAATGAAGTATAATAGGTATGAATTTGAATTATTATTGGTGTATAACTAGGAAAATACAATATGAATTGAGAAACATACTGTTTTTTCTTAAAATTATTTAATTGGGGAGTTTAAGACACTCAGCTACACAGGAAGATAATCTATGAATGAAAATATACCTTTTTTAGAACCAAGTAGCAGAAATATTATAGGAATTAAGAAGTAGCAGTAACAGAAATGAAACTTAATATTTCCCATCATTCATCAAATAAAACAAATTCCATATTATATAATCGAAAACCATTCATCAGGTAACAAAAAAAATACCACTAATAAATCACAACTAAAACAACAGTTAACAACATAAAAACAAGCCATAAGATATATATCCTGGTTTAAAATATATCTAGTACTAAAATTAGGTAACATGAGCAAAAAGGTGCACGCTTAGGTTTCTTGTTTCATGAATACTCATAGATGATTTCATTGATCTGAGCTTTTGTTGAAGCCCTTGGAAGCAACAATAGCTTCTTTGACCATATTCCAGGTTCTTTTTGACAAGAGCACCAGTGAAATATATCCAGTTTAAGAAGTTTTGGAGCAGCTTTTAGTACAAACTTTATAAATGGAAGTGCATTTTCTATGCAATCACATTCATCACAAGTGATATTCAGAATTTGGAGGCGTTGAAATGAGAAATCTTGATTGTTCATCGATTCCAAGAAATTTGGATTTGGTGCTTTCGGATGAAACCTGTAGTAACATGCCTAAAACAAACTCAAATGATAGAAGTAAAGAAAAGCAAGAAAGTACAATGGTTAAAAAACAAACCTCTGTATTAAGTACTTGTAGATTAGGTGTATTCACAAGTAGCGATATAATACATTTTTACATCCATCTCCTCCTTAAATTCCAAAGCGACGGTTACATTCGTTAGACGATTAAGGGTTCAACAATGGAAACTTCTCTAACGAAGGTTCAACTTCAACACAGAGGTACTGTTGCAAAACACTTCACTAAGTATATCACCGAATACATTAATGTAAAATTAAACAAGAAACGCAATAAACATATTTACCTCTAAAAAGTATCATTTATTTCCAAATTTTCTAAGTTAGGCACGTTGCCAAGAACTTGTGCTATATTGTCACGGTTACTATGATGAAATGATTTAGGTGGGCATTTCATTGCTACACATAGAGAGAGAAGTTTTGATGCACACACTTTTGCCACATGTACGAATTTTCAATTTATCCAAAAGAGGGCAGCTTATTAGCTTTTTCAAATTAGAGCTGGTCTACAATACTCCACGTTTTTAATTTAATTATTTCAAAATTTAATCGAGACCCTTGAATTAGTAGGGGTGTTTCGATATATAAAATATTAATTGAAGATTTAGTCTTTAATTTGTTTTCATAATATACACTTTTTATTTCCTCCCCATTTGATTTTTCAAGGTATTCTCCATTAAATTTATTTTTCTACCATAAGCACAACACAATCCGTATCTTTTATTGTGTGTCAATCAAGTAAGCTAAAAAGAAAATTAAAGTTCATATAATAATCATCCTAATATCTCTCTCTATTATTTAGATTTCAAAGAATCATTTGCCTTATTTACCACATCTATTTTGTCTCTTTAATCCACTACTTTAATCAAGTCTTTAAGCTTCTAAGCAGAAAAATATATATATATTTGAACTTATTTGATTGAAGATTCTTTTGAATTCTTCTTTTGTTGGATATCTTTTTTCTAGTATTTACATTATTATGTGTTGAAATTTTTTGAATCTTTGGCTGCAATTCAATTTATTACATATTCATTATTCATAAAATATAATTAATAATAATACATGCTTATAGATCTAAAAAGTTTGGTTAATTGTAGAAAAATTCACTAATTCTGTTTTAATTAAATATATGAATTCTTAAAATTCAATTATGCATAGTGAATGAATCAACAACCTTCGTAATTGGACAAGCATATCAATATTAATATTTATAATGATATATGAACAAGAATTTGATAGAGCGGTAATTGATCTAGTTGTCACGAGTCGAGCTGAGAGAAGGGAACTGTAAAGCGAGTTAGGAGAGGGAGAAGAAACACTTGAATTGGAGAGGAGATAAACGATAGAAATAGAAATGAACGAAGGAAATGATTTAGGAAGATGAAATTACTTATTTACTCTTTTTCATATATTTTTAAAAAGAAAAAAGAATATATTATGCTCCACTTTAGATTTAATATGGACCGTCTGATCTAAATAAATTTATCAATGTGGAGTACTGTAGACGAGCTCTCCAAATTATCGTGAGAAAGCTGAACATGCATCAATTCAAGGGTGTGAAGGTGTTTAAATCTTCCGAACCACAAAGGCACTCTGAGTTTGCACTTCCTTAAACTGATGTAGTTCAAAGCATCACAAGAGAAGATCCATCCAAAAAAAGCATCACAAGAGAAGATACTGGAATCTATTCTGTTTACATTGTCGTACTTGCTTTGTAAACCTAAGTGAAGTGTGAGCTCTCTGATTCCGTTTCTAGACAAGTTCACGGTCCACCTATCTACAGCTTCGTGATAGAGTTCATTAAGATGAAGGTTGAGTTTACGGATCGAGCCGCTATGAAGCAAAAAGACGCTATCAACAAACTTTTTGAACTTGTCGGACTCATCATATGAACATGATATTTATAATCGGAGAATGTTAATTCAGGAATAGAAGACCAGGTCTATCTCCATTTGCTTGATAAGATGCTTGTTCTATCTCCATTTGCTTGATAAGATGCTTGTTCTGCCTGCCTCTTTAATAGGCAAATAAGTCAGGATCTTTTCTTTCACATCTTCTGATAGGTTGCTTAACATATCTATCTCTATCAAACAAGTCGTTTTGGGAACAATTCTGTGATGAAAATGTCCTAAAAATAATTAGAAAACAGTGGCAAAAATGGTTAGGCTCTATGATGAAGTGAATTTAGTTGTGCAATAGTCAATAAACCAATCTACTTTCGGTACTCATCTAATAATTGTATCGACATAAGCACCTATGTTCAATATAGACTTAAATTGGCCTCTTCATTTATTTCCTGCTGAAAGGAATTACTTGCTAGGAAATTGAAGGAACAAAATTATTGTAATATGTGGTAGAATCTAAAGTTAGGATGCTAAATTTGCAGAAAGCAGTATATAGAAAAGGTAAAGAGAGACTGGATTTCGTGTTTTTGCAAATGAAGGAGAGGAAAGGGGTAGCATTATCAGTATTGAGATTCTCAAATATATCATTATGAGGGCTTAGGGTTTAATCATCCATAAATACATAGCATTAGAACAGCAAATGAACATGGAGTCATATTAAAACAGTAAATTCTACAGATAGATAATAATTCACAATAGTTAGGTATAAAACATAGTCTTTTTCTAGACTTTCACTAGCTTAGAAGAGTTAGGTGCACAACTTAGTGATATAAAAAGGGACAAAGATTAAACTATGTGCTCACGCTTCATTTGATATTAGCTCCTTACTTTCACTCGTATTTTTTTTTTTTTTTTAATACTTTGCTTGAGTTCTTTCACTTGTAATTAAGCATTGGACACCGATTATAACAGGAAAAAAGAAAAATCAAAGAATCAGAGAAGGGAAAGTAGAGGCGAGGCGAGGGAAAAAAGGAGAATTACCTAGTTAGCTAGAGAGAGGATTAGAAGTGAGTGAAACTCAAGCTTTACTTCATCGCCTAAGCCATGCCGGAGATTTCAGAGAAATCGAGCGGAAGCCGCCGTCAAAATAGGAAAAAGGGATTAAGTGGTTTTGATTCTGCGCGGGAGAGGATTAAACCGAGAGCGTTATCGTTACATTAAAATTCGGAAATTGAATTCTTAATTTCTGGACATGGTTTCCTATTTCTTGATTTCGTAATTTATTGCTTAATTTTCAGAAGAAGAAAAGGCTGGCCCAACTCCAGACCAGCCCAAGTTCGGCCCACCATTATTTTTAGGTGGGAAGGTAGATATTATTTTGAGTTCTTTTTCTTCTTTTGTATACTTGTATTGTTTCAATTGGAAACATCTATCTTGTTTTTGTAAGCATTATAAAGAGAAAATCATATTACATCTCGCTCATACCATTCTACATCAGAATCAAAACAATTGTTACGAGAAGATTAAGGTGATTTTCTTAAAAGCCTTTCTCAGAAAAAAAAAAAATTGTTAAAAGCCATGATAATAAATCTGGTACCACGTCATCAAATGCAGAGAAACATATTAATAAATCTTCTAATTCTTTGGAGAATTCTGTATTTTTTTTATCTCTTTATGTATATTGCGTTATTGCTAATAATATATATTCATTACAATATCACAAATTTCTAAAATAAGACAGAAAAAAAGGAAGAAATAGTATATGGACCCAAAGTTCATGATCGATCTTCACAACTTATCAGCATTTCTCAATCTTCTCATCAAGAGAGTAATCTTCACAAGGAGCAAATTTGTATACTCATCTACAGCTAGAAAGAGGGCCCTATTCCAATTTCTTTTGCAATAGATCACTAGAATGAATCCCCAAAACCCTAGAACAAACGACACAACAAAAGATACAACCATCATAAAGACATCAAACCAATCATCCTTATCCTTGGAGTTTTCAATTCCATCTCCATTTGGTGAAGCCGGAGAAGCAGTTGCACAAAGAGTCGCAAGAGGAGGGCCACAAAGATTAGGGTTTCCTTCAAAGCTGCTCTCATTGAACCTATATAACTGACCCCCTTTGACTATCGCACCAGATAGATTGTTGTATGCTACAGAGAAGGATTCAAGAAAATGGAGGTTTACGAGTTCTATTGGCATTTGACCTGTCAGATCATTGTGCGAGAGGTTCAAGCTCTTAAGACCTGTTAACTTAAAGAGAGATTCTGGTATTGTTCCAGTGAGACGATTGTTTGATAGGTCCAATACAAGTATCCAATTCATGCTTCCAATTTCTTCAGATATGCCTTCTAGAAGGTTGAAAGATAAACATATGCCCGGACAATAGCTGATAACCCCTTCAATATAATCTGATATACTCTTTGTCACGAATTCCACTTGATCTGCTCCTGTTGCAATTTAGAGATGTTAAAGCAAGATGAAATTGGCCCTAAACAAATTATTTTCTGACAAGTCCAAACATTGGAGATGATTTAAGTTATGCATGGTTGTTGGATTCTCAAGACTACGAAATTTCCTAAACAACTTGGTATTATCTCATTTAACTTGTTATTACCTATAAATAGGGGATGTTGGTAACAATCATGATAATGTAACATTTGATGGGAATCATATTACCATGTATGGTGCTCAATGATAAAGTAACATTCTTAGGAAATGATATTACCCTAGAAATTCTATGTAAAAATGAACACATAAATAATATCTCCATGTCCTAACTTTTTTTAGAAATGTTTACATTCCCGCAAAGTAAACACATCCTTAGATTCACTTCAAGATTTATGCTTTTAATGATAAGCAGAAATCATAAAGTTGGATTCCTCAAAATTAGTGCTCATCATGCATAATGCAATCTCAGTCATATCCAATAACCAAAGTTTTTTTTAGTATCAAAGACAAAGTACTTAATAAAGTGTGTGTGTATATACTAATATTTTTAGGTGGGCTCATAATTCCCTTTCCTATTTTCAGAAATGATTGCTATGGCAATATCTCTTCCAAAATTCAAGGATGCCTTATCACTTCAACTAGTACGCTTTGGTTATGATTAAAAAAAAATGTTATGCAATATATCTAAAACAAACATAAATGACAACAAATTACTAGAAGACAAAAAGGACTTAGAAAAGAATTCGTCTAAGATTAAGGAGATATACATTTGGGATCTTACTTCGAGTATCATCTGGTAGTTCGTCAAAAAGTTGGTCTCGTGATGCATCCAACAAAGTGGAGCTAGTTTGTGAAGGCAGGCCAAGCATCCCGGTGAAACAGTTATTCCTCAAATTTAAACTTAAAAGGTTTTTGTTATTCTCTATCAACCAATTTGGAAAAGATCCTATTAAGTTAGTGTTGGACAGATCTAGATACTATAGTTCATGCTGATTCAGCAAAAAAGTAGGAATGACTCCAGTATTATTATTCAAATTGGAGTTTGATAGTTCTAGTCCTTCTAGCTGAAATAAAGGATTGGCCATTGGAAACTCAGTTTCAACTCTAAAATTATTACTTTGGCTTGCGATTTTTAAAATTTTGAGCTTGGAGTGATTTGAAAAGGAATTTAGGAAGAGAGTGCCCTTTAGTTGATTTCCAGAGAGGGAAAGATACTTGAGAGAAGTCATGTTTGTGAATATGGAGTTTGGAAATTTTATTTGGAATTGATTTTGAGATAAATCCAAAAAGATAAGTGAAGTTAAATTTCTCATGCATGAAGGAAAGTCCCCTGTGAACTTATTTCGACTTACGTCTAGCTCTTGAAGATTTACCATTTTGCAAAGTTCTGAAATTACAGAAAAAGATTAATATAATGAGTGAATCAAAAGTAAATGACTTAATAAACTACAGGTCAAAGAAAGATGAGAAAATACAAAGTAGATGCAATTCATAAGCATAATAATAGTATAGTTATTAAGATTTTTAAGATATGTGAATTTCCATATAGAGATAATGATTTAAGAGAGGGCCAGTTACCCAAATCACCAAGTGTGCCAGAAATCAAATTGGACCTCAAGTCAAGTCCCTCCAAATTCAATTTACTCAACTCTAAAAAAAACTATTAGACCTTGTTAAGTGAAAAAAATTATGTATTGGATGTTAGCTTTAAACTCACCTTTAATTTGAAGAACATCAGCCAAGTTGTTTTCATTGAGGAAAAGAGTTTTGAGGGAGGATACTCTGACTAAAGATTCAATGATGGATTCCTTAAAGTAGTTCCCTGAAAGGTCTAACACTTGTAGCTTTCTCAAGCTGGACCAAGCTTCAAACCCTGAACAATGATTTGAACAACTTAGTTGATTCAAAAGTGTTCCTGCATACTACAGTAAAGAAAAAAATAGAGAGAAAGAGAGAGACCTGAGTTAAGAATACAGCCTTTGATTGAGTTGTCAGACAAGTCAAGGTACTGTATGTCCCGGAAAGGAAGGAATAGTGTGGAATTAAGCAGATTTTCTCCTGCGCCATAACCCCAAGTTTGATTGAGAAGAAGATGATTGATTCGACCAGAGGCCGAGTCACAGACCCTCTATCCCATCTACAACAATCGACTTTATCATCCCATTTCAACGGCCATGGTGTTCCTGGAAATGAGAAGGATGTTTTTGTATCGAGCAATGCTGTTTTTTCTACAGCCCAGCATGCGCTACACTCTTTGGAACATTTGTATAAAATAAACACAAATAAAAGAAGAGAGGGAAGGGAAAGAAATGCCATTTTTTCTTGCAAGGTTTAGTTTATGATAAACTAGTGTTAATTGGTCATTGAGGAATGATATTAGTCAACATAATCTCCTTTTCTGGTTTGTCCCAATCAAGAATAATTGCCATTCCACTATTGACTTAGACTTGACTACTCTAGTCAATATATACTAATATGAGGTAAGAAAAGAAAGTATATATGGACTTTGACTTGGTCAATTGTTAAGTCAATAGATAAGTCCATGGAACAAAGACGAGACTTAAGAAGTAAATGCACTCATTAGAGTTAATAAACTGAGCTTACCATGCCAAAGAATTCGCTCCGAGGAACTTAGGAGCTAATCCAAAATAATTATCCATTAGAATAAAATATCTAAATCACTAAATCAAATACAACCACTATGGAAAATTCTTTGTACGTTATTTCATCAGTAACAAATCAAGCCAATGCAGCTGAAGTGTGAGTTTCACACGCCCATTATTGCTCCTTTTCTTGGTGATTTTCCAAACCAATTGCCTGTCAAAACTTGGGATTGATAAAGAAAGAGTTTAACTGATAAAATTCAAATATTTTTGGATCCAATGTATTAAATTACCTACTATTGCAACAACGCAAGGCCAGCCAACGGACTGTACAACACCGCTAATCACTTGAATCAAGACGAAGAAGGAAAGACACTGAATATCGAACCAGTAACCCAAGCCAAATGCGGCAGTAGAAGCATCCCCAATGAGAGGAACTTCCTCAGATCCGTCTGATCCGCAAGATGGCTGGAGAAGAACATAGAGACTGAGTAAACGGAGAGAAACGCCAGATCTAGCTCGCCGATCCGAATTTGTAAGGAATCTTAAAAATCTAATTCTCTTATCATAAGTATTCCATTACAAGGTTTCACAAAATCTTGGATTTTAGGAAAAGAACAATTTACTGATGACTAATTCCAAGAATCATTAAAACTTTTCGAGAAACAAGAACATGTACAAACAGCACAAAAACTAAAAAACCAGATCAAAAATGTAAAGAACAGCATCAACCAACCAAATTTTTGTAGAACATTGTGATTTTGATCTTGAAAATAAATGGTTCTGGTACCAATGTATATTACTACTCATATATATTGAATAAAATATTACAAAGTTCGAAATAAAAAAAAGAAAAAAATAAATAAATAAAGTATGGATCCAAAGTTACTGGTCAGTCTTCATAACTGATCGTCAGTTCTCAATCTTCTCATCAAGAGAGTAATCTTCACAAGGAGCAAATCGGTATACTTATCTACAGCTACAAAGAGGGTTTGATTCCAATTCCTCTTATAATAAATTCCCACAATGAAACCCCAAAACCCTAGAACAAACGACACAACAAAAGATCCAACCATCATAAGAAGGTCAAACCAATCATCCTTCTCGGACTTTCCCGTTCCATCTCCATTTGACGAAGCTGGTGGTACAGCTGCACAAATCTTCACGAGAGGAGGGCCACAAAGATTAGGGTTTCCATCAAAACTACTCTCGCCAAAAGAAGAAAATTGACCCCCATTCAATATCGCACCAGATAGATTGTTGTATGCCACAGAAAAAGATTCAAGAAAATGGAGTTTTGCGAGTTCTGTTGGTATTTGACCCGTCAGATCGTTGTGCGAGAGGTCCAAGCTCTCTAAATCAGTTAGATTCG
Source organism: Juncus inflexus (assembly GCA_024447665.1). Classification (NCBI taxonomy): domain Eukaryota; kingdom Viridiplantae; phylum Streptophyta; class Magnoliopsida; order Poales; family Juncaceae; genus Juncus; species Juncus inflexus. The sequence goes on along the minus strand of JAJHPC010000001.1, from coordinate 11,596,365 downwards.
ACAGAGATTTTGGTATTTTTCCAGTGAGACGATTGTTTGATAGATTTAATGCGAGTACCCAATTCATGCTTCCAAGCTTTTCAGGTATGGAGCCTTCTAGAAGGTTGGACGATAGATCTATGCCCGAGAAATAATTGAGAATTTCCCCTTGATAATAATCAGATCTACTTTTTGTCATAAATTCTTCTTGATCTACTCCTATAGAACTAGTTGCATAAGGGTCGATAATAGTTTCAAGAGGGGATTCATAACTAGGCATAAAGATATAGGCTGAATCACTTTCAACCGAGTTTGAGTACTCGAAAGAATAGGATACTCCTTTATCTGACCCCATTTCGCTCAAACATGTGGGTATTTGGCCAGATAGAGAATTATGAGAGAGATCTAAAATTAAAAGATGCTTTAAATCACATATTTGATCTGGAATTGTCCCCTCAAAATGATTTGCGCCCAAAAGTAATACTCGTAGATTTATAAATGACCCATTCATCCATTTTGGAATTGTTCCGGAAAATTTGTTGCCTCTTATGTCTAAAGTCGTTAAGTCAGTGTTATTTGATAGAGAAACCGGAAATATGCCCGAAAAGGAATTCTGGCTAAGATGTAAGAAAATCAACTTAGAACAAGATGGAATTGGTCCTGACAGGTTATTTCGCGATAAATCCAAGATTTGGAGACCATTGTTGCACATGGCAGTTGGAATAGGTCCTTCTAGTGAATTATTACTTAGATTAAGGATCCCAAGGCTAACAATGTTTCCTAAACAACTCGGTATAGTCCCATTTAGCTTATTATTACTCATATCTATATATGATGCTGTTGTGATATTACATATATTATTGGGAATTTCTCCTGTAATAAGATTATTATCTAAAGCCAAGTCAACTATAGAATGCACCTTTTCTAGATTAGAAAGTGACCCGTAAAATTGATTGTTTGATATATATAAAGAGTGAATTCTAGAAATTTTTTCTAAGAATGCAATGTGATCTGAGATATTGTTGTGAGATATATCTAACATATTAATAGACGATAAATTTATAAAAGATGAAGGAAGAGGACCTCGAAAAGAATTTCTTGAAAGATTAAGGACAGAAATACTTGGGATCTTAATATGCATATTTCTTGGTAGTTCACCAAAAAGGTTGTTTTCTGATGCATCTAGCCATGATAAATTTGAATTGATTTGTGAAGGAAAGCCTAGCAACCCTTCGAAAGAATTATTCCTCAAATGTAAGCTCAGAAGGTTAATATTGTTCCCCACCAACCAATTTGGAAAGGAGCCTCCTAAGTTATTATGGGATAAATCAAGATAGTATAGTTCATGCTGATTTAACAAAAAACTAGGAACGATCCCTGTATGATTATTATTATAATTATTATTCAAATTACAGTTTGGTAATTCTAGACTTTCGAGTTGAAATGATGGATTGGCCATTGGAAACTCAGTTCCAACATGAAAATAATTGCTTTGGCTTGAAAGTTCCAAAATTTTGAGTTCAGAGTGATTTGAAAAGGAGTTCAGGTAAAGAATCCCCTCTAGTTGATTTCCTGAGAGAGAAAGATACTTGAGAGATGTCATGTTTGTGAATAGAGAGTTTGGAAATTTTATTTGGATTTGATTTTGAGATAAATCTAAGAATGTAAGTGAAGTTAGATTTCCAATGCATGAAGTAAGGTCTCCAGTGAACCCGTTCTGACTAAGGTCTAGCTCTTTAAGGTTAATCATTTTGCAAAGTTCTGAAATAAAAAAAAAAGATTAAATTATGAGTGAATTAAAAGTAAATGACCTAACTATGAGTCAAAGGAAGACGAGAAAATAAAAAGTAGATGCAATTCATAAACAAAATAAGACAAAATAGTTCTTAACATTTTTATGATATATATACCTTCTGTGGGTAAAGTTCCATTAAGTGAATCTCCATGCAGAGATAATGCTTTAAGAGAGGGCCAGTTTCCCAAATCACCAAGTGTGCCAGAAAAAGAGTTGGAGCTCAAGTCAAGTACCTCCAAATTCAACTTACTCAACTCTGAAAAAAAAACCTTTTAGACCTTGTTAAGTGAAAAAATATTGTGTATTTTGATGTACCCTTTAATCTCACCTTTAATTTGAAGAACATCAGCCATGTTGTTGCCACTAAGAAGAAGTGTTTTGAGGGAGGATACACTGACTAAAGATTCAATGATGGATTCATTTAACTGGTTTATTGAAAGGTCTAACTCTTGTAGCTTTCTCAAGCTGGACCAAGCTTCAAACCCTGAACAAAGAAATTAAGTGTGTTAATTATACTTTGAACAACTTAATTGATTCAGAAGTATTCCTAGCATACTACAGTATAGAAAAAAATATAGAGAGAGAGAAACCTGAGTTAGGAATACAACCATGGATAATATTGTAAGACAAGTCAAGGCTCTGGAGCTCATCGAAAGGAAGGAATAATGTTGAATTAAGCAGATTATTTTTTTCTTCAGATTGAGAACCCCAAGTTTCTGCGAGTAGAAGGTGAGTGAATCGTCCAGTGACTGAGTCACATCTCACGCCTTCCCACATACAGCAATCGACTCTATCATCCCATTTCAATGGCCACAGTACTCCTGGAACTGAGAAGGATGCTTTTATCTCAAGCAAAGCTGTTTTTTCTACAGCCCAGCATGCACTACACTCTTTGGAACATTCGTATAAAATAAACGCAAGTAAAAGGAGAGGGGGAAGGGAACCAAATGGCATATTTATTAGAAGGTTTAGTTTATTAGAAGGTTCAGTTTGTGACAAACTAGTGTGAATTGGTTATTGTGGAATGATGGGTTATACTCATATAGAGAATTATAGAGCAATTATTCGACATAATCTCCTTTTTTGGTTTGTCCCAATCAATAATAATTGCCATTCCACTATTGACTTAAGACTTGACTACTCTAGTCAATATATACTAATATGAGGTAACAAAAGAAAGTATATATGGATTTTGACTTAGTCAATTGTTAAGTCAGTAGATAAGTCCATGTAACAAAGACAAGACGTAAGAAGTAAATGCACTCATTATAGTTAATAAACTGAGATTACCATGTCAAAGAATTCGCTCCCAGGAACTTAGGAGCTAATCCAAAATAATTATACATTAGAATAAATTATCTAAATCACTAAATCAAATACAACCAATATGGAAAATTCTTTGTACCTTATTTCATCGGTAACAAATCAATCCAATGTAGCCGAAGTGTGAGAGTTCCATACACCCATTATTGCTCCTTTTCTTGGTGATTTTCCAAACCAATTGCCTGTCAAAACATGGGTTGATAAAGATTACGGTGTGGCGTCTCTTGCCTCTTCAAATACGCATCAAATGGTTGCCCATCCATTTTCTGCCCAAAATTAAATTATTAATTATAAACTATTAATGAAAATATTAAATTTATAATTTTGAAAACTATTAAAATTATGACTTACAACCTCTTTCGGTCTTGCATTTCTTGCCTCTTCAAATACATTAAATGAAAATATTAAATTAGGCAATCACTGTGTTGCCATCGTCAAGGCAGTCAGTCAGCTTTGGATTTGTTTCAGTTTTGAATCCAGAAAGAGGAGGCTGACAAGGAGGACCCACCCGTTTGTCTTCTAGTGACATCATCAGTAATTGACTATGGTCTGGGCTGCATGTCTCCAGTTCGAAGGGTAGAGGCGTCTTCACTGTAGACCATGTTAACAGAAAATTGATAAGCAAAAAAAGTTAAATTAAAATACAGAAAAAATTGAAAATATATAGTTTTCAAAGGGTAATTCATTCATATTTTGGAGTTTTAGAAGGGTGAAATTGGTATTTCAAGTTATGAAATAGTAAGGTTAATATTATTTTCACAAGGCATATATGAAATTTTCACGAAAAAACATATTATTTACCTTGGTAAAATCAGCAATAGCATTATCAATCTCTCTTTGAAAAGCATGAGTAAGAAAAATATTAATTAAATTATTTGCAATTATTAGTAGAAAACAGAGTATAGAATTGGGTATAAAATAAACCTGGTCAAGTACAGATATGGCTTGTTTATAGTTTTCTTCATTCACCTGTAAATACACAAATATTACAGCATTAAAATACAATCTTATGTCTTGATTAAAACAAATATATTAATAAGTATTTAATTTTTTTATGGTAGTTTACCTGTGCAGTGCAGCTAGAGTCTTAAATCCAAGCTTATAAACTTAGTTTTATCATCTGAAGATGAATTAGTAAGAAACAGCTTTCTATCAAACTCAATACTCTCTTCATCGCCTGAATTCTTCTTCTTAATAGTAATGGGCATCCTTTTCTTCTCTCCGTTCGATCCATCAGTCACCTTCTTGTAAGTAATGACCTCAAAAGATTATCCAAGTAAGAGAAATCTATATCAGAAAAATGACAAGAAATGTAATACATAACAGATCTGAAATTAAACTATAAACATACATTGGATAAATAGACAATCACAGGAAATCTTAGGGAATCCGATTATATTCAAAATTAAACTCAGATTAGAGAGAAAATCAGATTAATACTTTAAGACAATCTTAGGAGCTCTTTGAGAAACTAAAAAATTGAACACAAAATGTAGAGAATAAGTACTAATGGCGGCAAAAAAAACTCAGATCGGAGAGAGAAAAATAATCAAATCAAGAACAGAACACTTTCGATCTAAACAAAAACATAAGAAATAATAAACCGCTCGTGATCCGACCATGGATGAAGAAAGAGGACGAGCGGCACGAGCAGAAAACAGATGGTCTTGAGCAAGCACGGTTTGTAAAAGGATTCTCCGCCTGAACCGCTTTAGTCTCAGATCTGATCGCCGTGGCCTTTCTTCCGATCGCAGCGTTAGGGTTTCTGCTAGGCTAGGGTTTAATAGACTAGGGTTTAAGAAAGAGAACACGAAGAGGGAGAAATGGTTTGCCCTCTTCGTACTTATAATAGGCGTGATATCTACCGCCTTACAACGGTCATATACTCATATGAAATGACGCCAGCTGGCTCGGAAGTCGGATCCCAACTTGATTCTTTCCTTGCCTACTGATATTTCTCTTTAATGGCCAGCCCAGTTTAAAAAAACTCACTGTAATTTCCGATTTTGTACCATATATATATATATATATATATATATATATATATATATATATATATATATATATATATATATATATATCAGTATACAAGTTATATAATACTTATTTTATATGACTTGTATTATTTTTTTTTGTCGAATCATAATCATTTCTAAAATTTATTGTTATTTTATGGCAACATTTATATTATTATGGTTCCAATTTTTTTTCTTGCTAAAATATGTGAATATAAACTATATAAATGAAAATGTACAAAAATAATATCTTTGATTAACTTATATTTTATATCTTATTTTTCATCTCTTTTTCGGGTTCAAAGAATATATATATATATAATAAAATATTATAAAATTTTCATAATTGCTGAATAATTTTATAACTTATAAGTTTTTTCTTGACTTTTTTATAATTATTTCAAATTGAGAAAATCAAATATAAAAAAATATATAGACCGATATTTTGATTCATAGAACTTATTGCTGAATCTTTTCATAAGTTAATGAAATGAATGAGTCTTTGTAATGTTGTTATTTCAGGATTTTGGCCAAAATAAATGTTCATAACAGAAATAAAGCAATATATCTTTAAATGATATCATAATGAATACCCAAATGTATATACAATATTTTTTTTCCACGAGATTGTATTTTTAATAATACTTCGATTTTTAATAATATGATTAATATTTTTTACCATAAATTTTTATCCAAATATAATTGCTATGGAAATAATATTTTTCTTAATAATAATATTTTAATTTTTTTTTAGAGTAAAGATGATAATTTATTGTAATAATTGAATCCAATAAAAAAAAACTTTGTTATGCATTTTTATATGATAAAAAAAATCATATTGCATTATCCCGAATCGGAGCTAGGGCACCGCTAGTTAGTCATATAGAATAGATGCAATACGGACCCATTTATCGGAAGAACTACTGTTAAAAGAAGAAATGCCTACACAGGCCATTGAGTTTCTTTTCTGCCCCTCTTTTGTTAGAAGAGAAAAGTCTGATTAATGAGTTTAAGATTCAGTGACCCTCCACACGAGCAGCTACACATTTTTTGTTTTTTGAAAATTTTGGAGAGGGCTTTTGTCTTACAAGTATCTCTATTTATATTGTCTTTTTTTTTTATAATATTTACATGGTTTTTTCTATACAAAAAATAAGTAAAGAAAGACAAACAACCCTACTATACAGCAAAAGGCGATTGAGCTCCAATCTCTCTTTCTTCCTTAATCAAATCAAACAAAACTAAAGAGCCAGAAATCTCCTGAATTAACATTCTCCGATTATAAACTACATTTACATGCAAGAGGTGCTACATTTTTTGTTTTAAAAAAAAGAAGGCAAACCTCCACTTAATAAAACAAGACATAAAAATCATCTAGATCAATATAAAAACCAAAAGTTCATCCATTGCTCAAAAAATCCATCTTTCTGGCCCGCAAAATCAGCTCCTCAATCTCTTCATCCAATTCAATCCCATCCTTTCTAGGCCCACATAAAAACTCATTTAGTCCACATTTGAAGAAATAATAATTTAGTCCAGCCTATCGTTAATTACTTTTTGGAGGTTATAGTGAAATTAGAGAATTAAAATCCCAAGTTGCGAGGATTCCAGTCTTGGGTTAAAGGAATACTAGAACTCAGATCTCAGGGTATTGGAATTACGGTTTCAAGTTGGAGAGAAATACGAGAACTCAAATATCAAGTTGCAGGTAGGCAAATACGATGTCACACATATGAAGCTGTATTGTAAGTGCTACTCTCTCGGGTTGTGGTGAAATCTAAGTATCCAAATTTTTTTTTGACATTAAACCCAATTTTTTTTTGACATTAAACCCATGAGTTTAGAGACTTTATTAAATATGTACTAAATAAGATTGTATTTTTAGGAATTTGAACCCATAACATTTTGTTCATATGCAATAAGCTCTACCCATTAGACTAGTCTCAAACCGGCGTTACAGCAGAACCTAAGAACTCAAATTTTAAATTGCTTTGATTCTGTTCGGAGATTATAGGGAAACATGAACTCAAAACAGACTATAGGTATTCCATTCTTGAATTGTAAGGAATCGTAAAAATCTAATTCTCTTATCATAAGGATTCCGTTGCAAGGTTTCACAAAATCTTGGATTTTAGGAAAAGAACAATTCACTGATAACTAATTCCAAGAATCATTAAAAAACTCTTCGAGAAAAAAGAATATGTACAAATAGCACAAAACTAAAAAACCAGAGTTCGACAAAAATGTAAAGAGCAGCATCAACCAACCAAATTTTTGTAGAACATTGTGATTTTGATCTTGAAACTAAATGGTTCTGGTACCGATGTATATTACTAATCATATATATTCAATAAAATATTATAAAGTTCTAAATAAATAAAAGAAAAGAAAAAAGAAATAGAGTATGGATCCAAAGTTACTGGTCAGTCTTCATAACTGATCATCAATTCTCAATCTTCTCATCAAGAGAGTAATCTTCACAAGGAGCAAATCGGTATACTTATCTACAGCTACAAAGAGGGTTTGATTCCAATTCCTCTTATAATAAATTACCACAATGAATCCCCAAAACCCTAGAACAAACGACACAACAAAAGATCCAACCATCATAAGAAGGTCAAACCAATCATCCTTCTTGGAGTTTCCAGCTCCATCTCCATTTGGCGAAGCTGGTGGTACAGCTGCACAAATCTTCACAAGAGGAGGGCCACAAAGATTAGGGTTTCCTTCAAAGCTATTCTCACCAAAAGAAGAAAATTGACCCCCATTCAATATCGCATCAGATAGATTGTTGTATGCTACAGAAAAAGATTCAAGAAAATGGAGTTTTGCGAGTTCTGTTGGTATTTGACCAGTCAGATCATTGTGCGAGAGGTCTAAGCTCTCTAAATCAGTTAAATTCGACAGAGATTTTGGTATTTTTCCAGTGAGACGATTGTTTGATAGATTTAACGCGAGTATCCAGTTCATGCTTCCAAGCTCTTCAGGTATGGAGCCTTCTAGAAGGTTGGAAGATAGATCTACGCCCGATAAATAATTGAGAATTTCCCCTTGATAATAATCAGATCTACTTTTTGTCATGAATTCTTCTTGATCTACACCTATAGAACCAACTCCATAGGTTTTCATATGAATTTTAAGAGGGGGTTCATAATAAGGCATTAAGAGTTCACTACCAGAGCCATACGAGTTTGCGTAATGGAAAGAATAGAATATTCCTTCATCTGAGCCCATTTTGCTCAAACATGTGAGTACATGACCAGATAGAGAATTATGAGAGAGATCCAAAATTAAAAGATATTTCAAATCACAAATTTGATACGGAATTGCCCCCTCAAATTCGTTTCCGCCCAAAAGTAGTACTCGTAGCTTTAAAAATGATTTATTTATCCAATTTGGAATTGTTTCTGAAAATTTGTTGCCTCTTATGTCGATTGTTCTTAAATCAGGGCTATTTGAGAGAGAAATTGGAAATTGACCCGAAAAGGAATTCTGGCTAAGATGCAAGTATTGCAATTTAGAGATGTTAAAGCAATCTGGAATTGGTCCGGATAAATTATTTCGCGATAAATCCAAAAATTGGAGATAATTTAAGTTGCAAAAGGCTGTTGGAATAGGCCCTTCTAGTGAATTATTTCTTAGATTAAGGATCTCAAGCCTCGCAATTTTTCCTAAACAACTCGGTATGGCTCCATTTAGCTTATTATTACTCATATCAATATATGTTAGTATTGTGATATTACATATATTATTGGGAATTTCTCCTGTAATAAAATTATTATCTAAAGCCATGTCAATCATAATATGCACTTTTTCTAGACTAGGAAGTGATCCGTAAAACCTATTGTTTGATAAATATAAAGAGTGAATGTGAGATAAATTTCCTAAGAATACATTTTCAATATGATCCGAGATGATGTTGTGGGATATATCTAGCACGTTAATAAGTGACAAATTTATCAAAGTTGACGGAAGAGGACCTTCAAAAGAATTTCTTGAAAGATTAAGGAGAGAGATACTTGGGATCTTAATATGCATATCATTTGGTAGTTCGCCAAAAAGCTTGTTTTGTGATGCATCTAGCCATGATAAATATGAGTCAATTTGTGAAGGAAAGACTAGCGACCCTTCGAAAGAATTATTTCTCAAATTTAAATACAGAAGGTTAACATTATTCCCCACTAACCAATTTGGAAAGGAGGCTCCTAATTTATTATGGGATAAATCCAGATAGTATAGTTCACGCTGATTTAAGAAAAAACTAGGAACTCTATTACTATTATTATTACTATTCAAATTGCAGTTTGATAATTCTAGACCTTCGAGTTGAAATGATGGATTAGCCATCGGAAACTCCGTTTCAACTTTAAAATTATTGTTTTGACTCGAAAGTTCCAATATTTTAAGTTTGGAATGATTTGAAAAGGAGTTGAAGTAAAGAAGCCCCTCTAGTTGATTTTCAGAGAGGGAAAGATGCTTGAGAGATGTCATGCTTGTGAATATAGAGTTTGGAAATTTTATTTGGAATTGGTTTTGAGATAAATCCAGAAAAGTGTGAGGTCAGCTTTCCGATACATGAAGGAAGGTCCCCTGTGAACTCATTTTGACTTAGGTCTAGCTCTTGAAGGTTGATCATTTTACAAAGTTCTGAAATAAAAAGAGAGAGAGAGAATACCAGGAACACTAGTTAACTATAAGGTCAAAGAAAGATGAGAGAATAAAAAAATATATGCAATTCATAAAACAAAATTAATAATAGTTCAATATTTGTAAGATATATATATACCTTCTGTTGGTAAAGATCCATTGAATGAATTTCCACGCAGAGATATTGCCTTTAGAGAAGGCCAGTTTCCCAAATCACCAAGAATGCCAGAAAATTTGTTGAAGCTCAAGTCAAGTACCTCCAACTCCAGAGTACTTAAATCTAAAATAAAATAAAAAAACTATTAGATCTTGTCAAGTGAGAAAAAAGATAAATGTATTTTTGGGTAAGCTTTAGTTTCACCTTTAATTTGAAGAAAAACAGAAATGTTGGTATCACTGAGCAAAAGAGTTTTGAGGGAGGATACTTTAGCCAATGATTCAATGATGGATTCACTGAAGGGGTTCCCTGAAAGGTCTAACACTTCTAGCTTTCTCAAACTGGACCAAGCTTCAAACCCTAAACAAAGAAAAGGGGGTTGCTATTAAAATTTTGAAGAACTAGGTTGATTCAAAAGTATTAGAATATAGTGGTTGAGTATCTTGCTTGAGATACAACAGGTTGTTGGCTACACAAATCTTATATTCAAGCACGGAGTTTGACTGGATTTACTAGGGGGGGCCCAAAAAAATTCTCTCTATTGATTAACACTGTACAAAATTTTTGGGGGGGGGGGCAAATGCACAAAAATACATGTATTTAAAAAAAAAATTCACTAAAGCACTACTGATATATACTACTCCGTCAAAATCTTAGAGGGGCCATGGCCTCCCCCAGTCCCCATTAAGCTTCGTCCCTGCTTATATTCATTAATAATTAATTAGTGTCTAAAGTAATTTTTCTTTCTTTCTTGCGAGTATTCCTCTCATGAGGACTTAAAAAAAATTATAATGATAAGATCATACCTGAGTTAGGAATACATCCATCGATAGAGTTAGAAGACAGGTCAAGGTACTGTAGGTCACCGAAAGGAAGGAATAATGTAGAATTAAGCACATGTTCTTGTCCAGAACTAAAATCCCAAGTTTGATTGAGAAGAAGCTGAGTAATTCGACCAGAAACCGAGTCACAGACCACTCTTTCATATCTACAACAATCGACTTTATCATCCCAATTCAACGACCAGGATCGTCCTGGAACAGAGAAGGATGCTTGTATCTCGAGCAAAGCCGCCTTCTCTTCCGCCCAGCATGCACTGCATTCTTTGGAATATGTGTGTAAAATAAACACAAATAAAAGAAGAGAGGAAAAAGAAGGAAAAGCCATTTTATGTTTGTGAGATGAAAAGTGTGAATTGGTTATTAAGGAATGAAGGATGGGTTATATAGAAGGGTATTAGAGGGAAATTAGTAAACATAATCTCCCTTTCTTGTGGGTTCTTATGAAATTTCTTGTCTATATTGACTTGACATGATCAAAAAAGGATAAACTAATATGAGATGGCGAAAGAAGATATAATTATGCTTTAAGTAATCAAGATTCAAGACCAAAAAAAGTTCCTTTGAACTAAGGGTAAGAAATTAACATAATGGACTTTGACTAGCTCAACTTTATAAGTCAATAGAATATGTTCCCAATGCCAATCGTTGAAAAAAAAAACTATATGACAAGTCAACGCAGGCTCAATTAACTGAGCTCACCACACCCAAAATTGGCTCCAACAAGCTTACGGGTCTAAACCATGTGAATAAATTATCTAAAACACTAAATCAAATATGCTCACTACCAAAACGAAAACTCAGTTCCTTATTCATTAGTGATAAATTAATCCAATGCAGTTTGTGTTGTTCTCGGTTTGATGATGTTTAAAATAATTCCGTAATTACTAATCTTGTTTGAAAATGTCTTTTTAATTCAGAATGTCACATGTTCAAGTTTTCGGAAATAGAGATTTCATCGGAATGGAAGCATCTCTCTGATCTCGGGAAGACTAGAAGTCGTCACACTTTTAAAGGATTTCAAGAGAGGATTTCAAGGCAAGCTTCTTTAGTCTTCTAGTGTGTTGTGTGGTGTAAGTAATTTAATTTGTATTAAAAAGAGAGTAAAATCTGCAATCTATTCAATTTCTGCTAGTTCTATTGGCAACGGACCAGTTCCATTGGCAACGGATCTAGTCCATTGCCAACGGAAGTAGTCTATTGGCAATGGACCCGGTCTATTGCCAACGGACCTCCCCGTTGCCACTCTTTTTCTCCTGGAGTTTTTGCTGAAAAATTGTTGCGTGAGTTGTCCGTTGGCAACGGAACTACAGGAACAAAGCCGTTTGATTTGAAATCCTCATTGATTTCCTTCTGTTTTTGCAATCCGTTGGCAACGGAACTGCACATGTTTCCATTTTTTGAGGGCAGCTCTTTCCTCCTTTAAAAGGGGTGTCGCCCTCCTCAGTTCTATACATGAATTCAATACACAAAAAACAGAAATACTCTCTTCTTAATACTGTTAAATTATTCTAAATCTTAAAGTGAGATTAATCGAGTTGTTGAGCGTGTTGCTCGTTGTTGGTTGAGATCGAAAGTTATCGAGTTTGTAAGTTGATTGTTTTACCGGACGTCAAGTTTGTTGTAAGGCGACGGTGGATCGTGATTTTGTACTCAAACACTATTTGGATTAGTGATTATCGGAGCCACAAAGCAAGTCCCGGAGAGTAGGCAACTCGTGAACGCGGTAAGGGCCGCTATTGAGTAAACGGGTGGTAATCAGATCTGGTGTTCGATATCTCTGTACTTTTTCTTTTTACTTTAATTTCTTATCTATTTATCTTTCTTTGTTAATTAGTATTCAAACAACCATCAACAAAAGTCTAAAAACAATAAAAATATAAAACCCTAAAAATTTAAATATTCACGTTTTCGCACATTAAGCCATTTAAAACCCCTAGGCCTCAATCGATCAACAACTTTTACAAAAGAAATTTACATTTTCAAGTAAGATGCGCTACAATTTGTATGTAAAAAATGCATATTCCATTAATATGCCAAGGAGCCTCACATAAACATCATTTTGGTCAATACAAAAATGAAAGAACCAAAACTTCATCCATTGCTCAAAAAATCCATCTTTTTGGCCTGCAAAATGTGCTCTTCAATCTCTTCATCCAATTCAATCCCATCCTTTATCATATTCAAAGAAAACATTTTTCATAAGCACATCATTACAATTTATATAACTTCTCACAAGAGATTTATACAGCGACAAACTCATCATATTCAAATTCTTCAGAACCTCAAAATACTTTTCCGCCTCAATTAAATCCCCCTTTTTCTCAAAATACTCCCCGATTTTTTCAACAATTCCAACTGGAGGCCTCCATTTACAATATTTCAACAGAGAAAAAACATTTTTCATCGCCTCAACTGCCTTTTCCATTTCTCCATTTTTCACCCAGCCCTCCACTAAAATCTCATATGTTTTATAATTTGGAATCGCGCCTTTTTTTAGAGTATAATCATGAAATTTCTCAGTTTTTCCCATTAATCCTTTTCTCACATAAGAACCAAGACGTACATTTGAAACCCTAATATCATAATTTCTACAATCAGATTCCCAATCTTTAAATATCCTTTCGGCTTCATTTATATTACCCATTTTTATAAAACATAACAACACACACATATAATCCATACAAGTCATTTTGTATGGTACTTTTATACTTAGCTCCCATAGCCTCAAAACCCCTTTTTTGTACTTTAAATTAGTATAACATGGCATGAGAAATGAATAACCTAATCTTTTATTAACAGATAATTTTCCCTCGGCTTTTAAAAGCGCATCAAAAGCTTTATCACGCATACTATATTTCGTATATATATTAGATAAAGTAGCATAAGTACTCCAACCTATTTCAATAGTTTTATCATTCATCATTTCTTCTAGAACCTTCTCTACTGAAATAGTGTTTCCGTATTCGCTACAAGCATTCATGCATAGATTATATGATAAAACATTTAAACGGATATTATTTCTTTTCATGTAATCAATTACGGAAAATACTTTGTCGGAATGGAATTTGGCTATGTAAAGCTTCAATTTCATCATAAAGATGAGGGTTTAAGGCGAAACCTTGGTTTTGCAAATCGGCCATTAGGGTTTCGGCTTTTTGCAAGTCCCTTGTTTTCACGTAGTGATGTACGCGAGAGAAAGATGCCGTCTTCTTTGAAGTAATGGGCAATTTCGCGAAATAGTCCTCAGCTTGGGCAGTACCTTGCAGTTTCGCAATCAGGTCCAGTTTTGTTGCATGGTCAGATGAAGATAGACAGATTTGTTCATGAGAATCCATCCATGATAAAATCTGCATTAGAAATTATATTGAATCAATTAATAAGTATAACAAAATGAAAAATTAGAGAGGAAATGATGATTCTCATCTCACTCACCTGAAGAGCTTGCTGATGGCGTTTTGCTTGCAGAAGCGAAACAACAATCCCACGCAGCTCAGAAATAGTAAACTTACCGCCACCTCCCACCCCCATTCATCCAGAACCGCGGCGAGGGAAGCGGAGTCGTAGGATGCGGCGACTCAGATCAGTCTCACTCCTAACAAACCGCTCTTTCTCTCAAGTTTCGCTCGTCTGAGGGATCGTAGAGAAGGAGATGACGCTAGGGTTTGGGAGAAACGCGGAGGAGATGGAAAGGAAGGAGAAGGGTTCTTCGAGGATTAGTCGCCGGAGTAGAGCTGCTGCCATTGCTGTAGTCTGGTCTTTTAACTTGCCGCCGCCGTGCAATTATTTAGAAACCCTCAAAGAAGGCCGACTTGTGATGGGCTTACAACTCATTTAACTAACGTCAGCCCATTCTTTTTCATTTATCTTTGAGCATTCTCGTCGTACGTATAATTCAAATTATTTCAACTTCAAATGACAAGTTATGAGCAAATATAAACTATCAATTGACTATTGATAATAGGTGATTTTGGTAATAATTTATATTGATAATGATATCTTTTCATTAAGAGATCACATATTTCTAAAATAGAATATAGAAAAAAGAAAGAAAGAAATAGAGGATGGATCCAAAGTTGCTGATCAGTCACAACTGATCAGCGGTTCTCAATCTTCTCATCAATAGAGTAATCTTCACAAGGAACAAATTCGTATACTTATCTACAGCTAGACAAAAGGCCCTATTCCAATTTCTCTGGTAATAGATCATGAAAATGAAACCCCAGAAACCTATAATATAGGGCACAACAAAAGATGCAACCATCACAATAAGGTCAAACCAATCATCCTCCATGGAGTTCCCGGTTCTATCTTCAATTGGTGATTCTGGAGGTACATCTTCATTTGGTGAAGCTGAAGGTACATCCTCATTTGATGAAGATGGAGGTACTGCATTTGGCGAAGAAGAAGGGGCAGCGCCACAACTAGTCACAAGAGGAGGGCCGCAAAGATTAGGGTTTCCTTCATAGCTACTCTCACTGAAATCCCTGCCCAATATAGCTCCCCATAGCTTGTTGTATGCTACCGAGAAAAATTCTAAAAAATATAGATTTGCCAGTCCTACTGGTATTTGACCTGTCAGATCATTGTGCGAGAGGTCTAAGCTCCCAAGATCGGTTAAATTTGAGAGAGATTTAGGTATAGAACCATTGAGGAAGTTGTTTGATAGGTTTAAGTTTAATACAAGTATCCATTTCATATTTCCAATCTCTTCAGGTATGAAGCCTTCTAGAAGGTTGTAAGATAAATCTATACCCTGAAAATAGCTGTGAATAACCCCTTCAATATAACCTGATATTCTTGTTGCCATAAATTCCTCTTGATCTAGTCCTGTTGCAGATTAGAAATGTTAAAGACGGAATTGGTCCTGAGAAATCATTTTGTTACAAGTCCATAAATTGGACAGAAAGTTCCGCATAACTGTTGAAATTCTCAAGCTTGCGAAATTTCCCTAAACAACTTGGTATTATTATGTTTAACTTGTTAGACTTACTAATCATATCAATATTTGTTTGTATTATGAATTTACATTTGAGAATTCTCCAGCAATACAATCATTATCTAAAGTCATGTCATTCATTTAATATATTTTTTCTAGACTGCGGATCTCCATAAAATTACTATAATAGTACCTAGGATATGCATCAAGATTTGGATATGCATCAAGATTTGTGCGAGACATTCTAAAGAAGGAGGCTAAACACTTTGAATATTGAAATTATGATACTTTGGGGGGCCATGCCCCCCACCCCACTAAACACACACACACAACATTTCTAACTCCGCCTCTGTAACGGGCTTGTTTGGCCAACGGAGGCAACATTGTCTATATATCAAAATTCTAAATTGTTAATTTAAATTTCAATCGTACGGATCAAATATATATGTTTTAAGTGTGTTGTAGTCAAATTTTCAAAAAAAAAAAAAAACAAGAAATTTAAATAAAATATATATATAATCGTAGAAACATGTTAGAAATACATATACATATTTGGATGATACATGATGATAATGATATAATTCCTTAATTCTTTTGAAAATTGGTCAACCATATACTCAAAACATATATATTTCACCCATATGGTTGAAATTTGAATTATCATTTTTATAGCAAAATGTTGTCATGCTTTGGCAAACAAGTATGTTGTCAAAAGAACATAATATATGTATATAGTCAAAACTATTATTGTGTGATATATCTAAAACAAAATAATTGACAAATTACGAGCAAGTAAAGGAAAAGGGATTTAAAAATAATTTCCACAAAGATTAAGGAGATATATACTTGGGATCTTACCCTGAGTATCATTTGGTAATTCGCCAAAAAGCTTTTCTTCTGATGCGTCTAGCAAACTTGAGTTAGTTAGTGAGTGCAAGACAAGCATCCTGAAGATTTATCATTTTGCAAAGTTCTGAAATTAAAAACAGAACGATAAATATTATGCATGGATTACCAAATAAAAGATATTCAAAGAAAGATGAGAGACAATAAGATGTCATTCATAACAAAATAGTAGTTCTTAGTATATACCTTTTGATGGTAAAGTTCCATTAAGCACATTTCCTCGCAGAGACAGTACCTTAAGAGAAGGCCAATTTCCCAAATCACGAAAAGTGCCATAAAGATCGTTTGAGCTCAAGTCAAGTACCTCCAATTTCAATGTACTTAGATCTAAAAGAATAAACAAAACCCATATTATACCTTCTTCCATGAAAGAGGAATCTGTTTCAGTATAAGCTTTGTTCTCACCTTTGGATCGAGAAAGATCTTCAATTCAGTTATTATTGAGCAAAAGAGTTTTGAGGGAGGATACTTTGGCCAAGGATTCAAAGATGTCATCACTTAAACCATTCAATGAAAGGTCTAACACTTGTAGCTTTCTCAAGCTGGACCAAGCATCAGAAGCTGCACAAATAAATGTGTGTTCAATTTCGAGATAGAGAGCGAGAAAGGGAGGGAGGGAGGGGGGGAGAGAGATAAACCTGGTCTAGTAAAATCTTCAATCGAGTTGGAAGACAAATCAAGGCTCTTGAGCTCATCGAAAGGAAGGAGTAATGTGGAGTTAAGCATATTTCCTTCAAAACTAGCAGGCCAAGTTTCTCCAAGTAGAAGGAAAGTGACTCGTCCAGTGACTGAGTCACAATTCACGCCTTCCCATATACAGCAATCGACTCCATCCCAATTCAATGGCCATGTTGTTCCTGGAACAAAGAAGGACGCTTTTATCTCAAGCAAAGCTTCCTTCTCTTCTTTCCAGCATGCACTACACTCTTTGGAACACTTGCACAAAATGAAAGCAAGAAAGAAAAGAGAGGGAAGCGAATAAAATGTCATTTTTGCTTGTGAGGTTTAGATTATGGAAAACGGTTTCTCTCAGTATTTAGTAGTGTGAACTGGTATTAAAAAAGGAATGACCGGTCATATAGAGCAGTTAGTCAACGCAACACAGTCACCATCTCCAGTATGTATTATTTCATCCCAGTCAATAGCAATGGCCATTCCACCCTATTGAGTGTAAGATTCAAGACCATAGAAAAAAGCCTGTGTTCCCTAAAATAAGCTGGTCAATTGTAAGTCAATAGAATAGGAGTCCAAATCACGGGAAACAAAAACAAGACTTGATAACGTGATGAAAAGTCAATGCAGACTCCATAAATTCAACTCTCCATGCCAAGAATTTGCCAGGAAACATTTAGGCATCTAACCATTTGAATAAAATATCTAAAGCACTGAATCAAAAATGCCCACTATAAAAAGTAAAATCGTCCTTATTTAATCCAAACAAATGAAATTTACATTTTCAAGCAAAAGGTCCTACAATTTCTGTCTCCATAAAGAAACTACAAACTCCACTACATATAACATATAAAGAGGCTCACAAAAAAATCTAGACCAATACAAAAACCGAATTCACCCATTGCTAAAAAAATCCATCTTTTTGGCCTGCAAAATCAGCTCCTCAATCTCTTCATCCAATACAATCCCATCCTTAACCATACTCAAAGAAACATTTTTCACAAGCACTTCATTACTATTTATGCAAGTTCTCACAAGAGATTTATACAGAGATGAACTCATCATATTCAAATTTCTCACCGACTCAAAATACTTTTCCGCCTCAACTAAATCCCCATTTTTCTCAAAATACGCACCAATTTTCTCAACAATTCCACCTGGAGGTTTCCATTTGCAATACTTCAACAGAGAAAACCCCTTTTTCATCGCCTCAACTGCCTTTTCCATTTCTCCATTTTTTCACCCAGCCCTCCATTAAAATCTCATATGTTTTATAGTTTGGAACCACGCCTTCTTTGAAATTTCTCAGCTTTTTCCATTAATCCTTTTCTCACAGAAGCACCAAGAAGTACATTTGAAACCCTAATATCATAGTTTCTACAATGGGATTCCCAATCTTTAAATATCCTTTCGGCTTCATTTATATTGCCCATTTTTATAAAACGTAACATAACACACATATAATCCGTACAAGTAATTTTGTATGGTACTTTTTTACTTAATTCTCAAAGCCTCATAACCCCTTTTTTGTAATTTAAATTAGTATAACATGTCATGAGAAATGAATAACCTAAGATTTTATTTCGTATATATATTAGCTAGAGTAAGCCTGGCAGGAGAAACGAATAACCGATGATGTTTCCAGCTGAAATGTGAGAGTTCCATACACCCATTATTGCTCCTTTTATTGGTGATTTTCCAAACCAATTGCCTCTCAAAACATGGATTGATAGAGATTGACGAAAGAGTTTAACTGATAAAATTCAAGTATTTTCGATCCAATGTATTAAATTTACTTACTATTGCAACAACACAAGGCCAACCAACGGACTGTACAACACCGATAATCACTTGAATTAAGAGAAAGAAGGATGCTGAATATTGAACACCACTAACCAACGCCAAATGCGGCAGTGGAAGCACCGTTTAGAAGCATCCCCAACTAGAGGAACTTCCTCAGATCGGTCCGATCCGCCAGATGGCCGGAGAAGAACATAGAGACTGAGTAAACTGAGAGAAATGCCAGACCTAGCTCGCCGAGCCGGTGCGGACCCCCCGGTCAGTCGAAAGGCGGGTGAGAGGACAGCACGCTCTTCACGATGCTCGGCGGTTTGTGTGAGGCGTGGAAGGAGAGGAAGGTGAGGATGAGAGTACAGAACTGGTAGTAGAGAAGGCTCCGCCGCCGTTCGGACGGAGGATCGGAGCATCTGGTTCCGGTGGCTTTGTCTTCCATTGGATGGAAAATGGGGCGGAAAAGGGTTGCCGGTGAACTAAGTACTGTTTTTGAGTTAATTAACAACACCTTGCTGAAAAATCAAGCTGGGCCTGTTCTTTATTAAACATCAGAGATACTTTCAAAGAAAAATAATAATTTAGTCCAGCCCATTGTTAATTATTTATTTATCTTCCTAATATATTTTACCAAATGCACCCTTCACAGAAATTGTATTTTCAGAAATCCTTGCCTTAATCGCAGAAATTGTATTTATCTTATTATAAGGATTCATTTAAGAGGTTTCAGATAAGACAAATTCCCTAAATCACAAGATCTCTTCAAGAAAAAAAAATGTACAAATAGCACAAAAAAAATACAGAGATCTGCAAAAATGTAAAGAACATCAACAGACTATTCATTAAACAACAATAATATAAGAACAAGGTAACATAAAAGATATAAAGTAATAACAACAACTTCATTGTTTGTACAATGACAGTTGGGTGGTTTTGGTACCAATCATATATACTCATTAAAAGATCACAAATTTCTAAAGTAAAAGATAGAAAAAAAAAAGGTATAGATCCAAAAGTTTTTTTTTCTATTTTGAAAAAATCTGTTGGTATGGATCCAAAGTTCCTGATCGATCTCCATAACTAATAAGTAGTTCTCAATCTTCTCATCAAGAGAGTAATCTTCACAAGGAACAAATCCATATACTTATCTACAGCCAGAAAAAGAGCTTGATTCCAATTTCTCCTGAATCACCACAATGAATCCCCAAAACCCAAGAACAAACGACACAACAAAAAATCCAACCATCACAAGAAGGTCAAACCAATCATCCTTCTTGGACTTTCCAGTTCCATCTCCATTTGGCCAAGCTGGTGGTACAGCTGCACAAATCTTCACAAGAGGAGGGCCACAAAGATTAGGGTTTCCTTCAAAACTATTCTCACCAAAAGAAGAAAATTGACCCCCATTCAATATCGCACCAGATAGATTGTTGTATGCTACCGGAAAAGATTCAAGAAAATGGAGTTTTGCGAGTTCTGTTGGTATTTGACCTGTCAGATCATTGTGTGAGAGGTTCAAGCTCTCTAAATCAGTTAAATTCGACAGAGATTTTGGTATTTTTCCAGTGAGACAATTGTTTGATATATTTAACGCGAGTATCCAGTTCGTGCTTCCAAGCTCTTCAGGTATGGAGCCTTCTAGAAGGTTGGAAGATAGATCTACGCCCGATAAATAATTGAGAATTTCCCCTTGATAATAATCGGATCGACTTTTTGTCATGAATTCTTCTTGATCTACTCTTGCAGAACTAGCTTCATAGGTTTTCATATGAGTTTTAATAGGAGGTTCATAATACGGCATTAAGAGTTCAATTCCAGATCCATACAAGTTTGCGTACTGGAAAGAATAGAATATTCCTCCAAATGAGCCCATAATGCTCAAACATGTGGGTATATGGCCAGATAGAGAATTATGAGAGAGATCCAAAATTAAAAGATATTTCAAATCAAAAATTTGATTTGGAATTGTCCCCTCAAATTGATTTGCACCCAAAAGTAATACTCGTAGCTTTAAAAATGATTTATTTATCCAATTTGGAATTGTTCCGGAAAATTTGTTGGCTCTTATGTCTACTGTTCTTAAATCAGGGCTATTTGAGAGAGAAATTGGAAATTGACCCGAAAAGGAATTCTGGCTAAGATGCAAGTATTGCAATCTAGAAATGTTAAAGCAAGATGGAATTGGTCCGGATAAATTATTTCCCGATAAATCCAAAAATTGGAGATCATTTAAGTTGCACATGGTTGTTGGAATATGTCCTTCTAGTAAATTATTTCTTAGATTAAGGATCTCAAGCCTCGCATTTTTCCCTAAACAACTTGGTATGGTCCCAATTAGCTTATTATTACTCATATCTATATTTGTTAGTGGTGTGATATTACATATAATATTGGGAATTTCTCCTGTAATAAGATTATTATCTAAAGCCAAGTCAAATATATCATGCAGTTTTTCTAGACTAGAGAGCGAACCGTAAAACCGATTGTTTGATATGTATAAAGAGACAAACAGAGATAAATTTCCTACGAATGCATTTTTCAATATGATCTGAGATATTGTTGTGAGATATATCTAGCACATCAATATAAAATAAATTTATAAAAGATGAAGGAAGAGGACCTTGAAAAGAATTTCTTGAGATATTAAGGAGAGATATATTTGGGATCTTGGCATGCATGTCATTTGGTAGTTCGCCAAACAGCTTGTTTTGTGATGCATCTAGCTATAATAAATAATAGTTAATTTGTGGAGGAAAGACTAGTGACCCTACGAAAGAATTGTTTCTCAAATTTAAATATTTAAGGTTAATATTATTCGCCAGCAACCAATTTGGAAAGAAGCCTCCTAATTTATTGTGGAATGAATCAATATACTATAGTTCATGCTGATTTAACCAAAAACTAGAAACTCTATTACTATTATTGTTACTATTCAAATTACAGTTCGATAACTCGAGACCTTCAAGTTGAAATGATGGATTGGCCGTTGGAAACTCAGTTTCAACATGAAAATTATTGCTTTGGCTTGAAAGTTCCAAAATTTTGAGTTTAGAGTGATTTGAGAAGGAGTTTAGGAAAAGAATCCCCTCTAGTTGATTTCCCGAGAGGGAAAGATGCTTGAGAGATGTCATGTTTGTGAATAAAGAGTTTGGAAATTTTATTTGGAATTGATTTTGAGATAAATCCAGAAAAGTAAGTGAGGTCAGATTTCCTATGCATGAAGGCAGGCCCCCTGTGAACTCATTCTGACTTAGGTCTAGCTCTTGAAGGTTAATCATTTTGCAAAGTTCTGAAATTACAAAAAAATATTAATATTATGAGTGAATCAAAAGTAAATGACTTAATTAACTACAGGTCAAAGGAATATGAGAAAATACAGAGTAGATGCAATTCATAAACATAATATATAATAGTATAGTTATAATTAACATTTTTAAGATATAAATACCTTCTGTTGGTAAAGCTCCATTAAGTGAATTTCCATGCAGAGATAATGCTTTAAGAGAGGGCCAGTTTCCCAAATCACCAAGTGTGCCAGAAATCAAATTGGAGCTCAAGTCAAGTACCTCCAAATTCAACTTACTCAACTCTAAAAAAACCTATTAGACCTTGTTAAGTGAAAAAAATTATGTATTTAGACGTTAGCTTTAATCTCACCTTTAATTTGAAGAACATTAGCCATGTTGTTACCACCGAGAAAAAGAGTTTTGAGGGAGGATACTCTGACTAAAGATTCAATGATGGATTCATTAAAGTAGTTCCCTGAAAGGTCCAAAACTTGTAGCTTTCTCAAGCCGGACCAAGCTTCAAACCCTGAACAAAGAAAAAAGAGTTTTAATTAAATTTTGAACAACTTAGTTGATTCAGAAGTGCTCCTAGCATACTGAAGTAAAGAAAGAAAAAAAAAAATATATATATATATATATATATATATATATATATATATATATATGTATATATATATATATATATATATATATATATATAGAGAGAGAGAGAGAGAGAGAGAGAGAGAGAGAGAGAGAGAAACCTGAGTTAGGAATACGGCGATGGATAGAGTTGGAAGACAAGTCAAGGTACTCTAGGTCAAGGAACGGAAGGAATAGTGTGGAATTAAGCATATTATATGTATTATATTCTTCAGAACTAAAAGTATTATTAAGCATATGATATGTTTGATTGAGGAGAAGCTTTGTGATTCGACCCGAGAGTCACAGGTCACTTCTTACCATCTACAACAATCGACTCTATCATCCCACTTCAACGGCCATGGTGTTCCTGGAGCAGAGAAGGATGCTTTTATCCCAAGCAAAGCTGTTTTTTCTACAGCCCAGCATGCGCTACACTCTTTGGAACACATGTATAAAATAAACACAAGCAAAAGAAGAGAGGGAAGGGAATGAAATTCCATTTCTGTTTGCAAGGTTTAGTTTATGATAAACTAGTGTGAGTTGGTTATTGAGAATGATGGATGGGTCATACTTATATAGAGAAATATAGAGCAACTGGTCAAGTCAACACAATCTCCTTTAATTGTGGGTTTTGTCCCAATCAATAATAATTGCCATTCCACTATTGACTTAAGACTTGATTACTCTACTAATATGAGATAACAAAAGAAAGTATATATGGACTTTGACTTAGTCAATTGTTAAGTCGATAGATAGTCCATGGAATAAAGACAAGAAGAAGGAAAAAAAAAAAAACAAGACTTAAGAAGTAAATGCACTAATTAGACTTTATAAACTGAACATACCATGCCAAATAAATTGCTCCAAGGAACTTACCAGGTAATCCAAAATAATTATCCATTAGCATAGTGTCTAAATCACTCAATCAAATATAACCACTATGAAAAATTCTCTGTACCTTATTTCATCAGTAACAAATAAATCCAATGTAGCTTGTACAAAAGAAATTTACATTTACATGCAATACATTTTGTCTTTAAAAAGGAATGAAAAACTCCACTTAATATAACAAGGCAAGAAAGTCCCATGTAGATCGATATAAAAACCAAAATTCATCCATTGCTCAAAAAATCCATCTTCTTGGCCCGTAAAATGAGCTCCTCAATCTCTTCATCCAATTCAATTCCATCTTTTATCATATCCAAAGAAATATTTTTCACAAGCATTACATCCACATTTATATAAGTTCTCACAAGAGATTTATACATCTTCAAACTCATCATTTTCAAATTCCTCAGAACCTCAAAATACTTTTCCGCCTCCACTAAATCCCCCTTTTTCTCAAAATACTCCCCGATTTTCTCAACAATTACAACTGGAGGCCTCCATTTACAATATTTCAACAGAGAGAAACCCTTTTTCATCGCCTCAACTGCCTTTTCCATTTCTCCATTTTTCACCCAGCCCTCCATTAAAATCTCGTATGTTTTATAATTTGGGACCGCGCCTTTTTTCAAAGTATAATTATGAAATTTCTCAGCTTTTTCCATTAATCCTTTTCTCACATAAGCACCAAGAAGTACATTTGAAACCCTAATATCATAATTTCTACACTCAAATTCCCAATCTTTAAATATCCTTTCGGCTTCATTTACATCGCCCATTTTTATAAAACATAATATAACACACATATAATCCGTACAAGTAATTTTGTATGGTACTTTTTTACTTAATTCCCAAAGCCTCAAAACCCCTTTCTTGTAATTTAAATTAGTATAACATGTCATGAGAAATGAATAACCTAATCTTTTATTAACGGATAATTTTCCTTCTGCTTTTAAAAGCGCATCAAAAGCCTTCTCACGCAAATTATATTTCGTATATATATTGGCTAAAGTAGCATAAGTACTCCAACCTAATTCAATATTTTTATCATTCATCATTTCTTCTAGAATCTTCTCTACTGAAATAGTATTTCCATAAAATTCGCTACAAGCATTCATCCATAAATTATATGATAAAACATTTAAAAGGATATTATTTCTTTTCATATATTCAATTACGGAAAATACTTTGTCGAAATGGAATTTGGATATGTAAAGCTTCATCATTTCACCATAAAGATGAGGGTTTAAGGTGAAACCTTGGTTTTGCAAATCGGCCATTAGGGTTTCGGCTTTTTGCAAGTCCCTTATTTTCACATAGTGGTGTAGGAGAGTGAAAGATGCCGCCTTTTTTGAAGTAATGGGCAATTTCACGAAATAGTCCTCAGCTTGAGCAGTACCTTGCAGTTTTGCAGTCAGGTCCAGTTTTGTTGCATGATCAGATGAAGATAGATGGATTTGTTCATGAGAATCCATCCATGATAAAATCTGCATTTGAAATTATATCGAATCAATTAATAAGTAGGAAAAATGAAAAATTAGAGAGGAAATAATGATTCTCATCTCACTCACCTGAAGAGCGTGCTGATAGCGCTTTGCTTGCAGAAGCGAAACAACAATTCCACGCAGCTCAGAAACAGTAAAGTTACCGCCAGTATCAACCCAATCATCCAGAGCCGCGGAGGCGCTCCGGCGAGGGAAGCGGAGTCGTAGGATGCGGCGCCTCAGATCAGTCTCACTCCTAACGAACCGCTCTTTTGCTCGAGTTTCGCTTGTCGGAGGGATCGTAGAGAAGGAGAAGGTGCTAGGGTTTTGAAGAATCACGGAGGAGATGGAAAGGAAGGAGAAGGGTTTTTCGTGGATTAATCGCCGGAGTAGAGTTGCTGCCATTGATGAAGTTTAGTCCGCAACTTGGCGCCGCCGTGCAAATTATTTGGAATTACAGAGGAAGAAGGCCGAATTATTATGGGCCTACTGGACCGTATAAATTATTTTAGTTTTCTAATAATTATGAAAAGGATAAATGGGCTATTAGTCTTGTACTTAATTATTAGTATGGAATTTTAGTTTCTTTACTAGTGGTTTAAATATTTTGGTCCTTGTATTATATGAAACTTGTGTACGGTTAGTTCCTGGTTTAAAGGAAGTGGCTGGTACTATTAACTATTTTATATTTTAACTACTTTACCCCATGAAGAGACTAGTATGATGAATTATTCAAATTCAATTAAAAATAAAAATATTTTTTCCCGTGCATCATTATTTTTTTTATAAATTTATTTTCTTGGTAAAAATAAGGACAGAGCATTATTATTAACTGTATTAGTTATTTTCGTTAAGGGACAAACTGTAAACAATTCTGTAAAGTACAGTAACAAAAAAAAAATTAAATCAATAATATACGGACTAAATTTCAATTTCATTAAGGTACATGGGCTAATGATGTATTTATCCCTTTTAAAAATCAGTAAATAAGAAAAAATAGCTTTTCTCTATTTTCGCTCTTACTTTTTTATTATTTTTTACTTTCTAGGTTTATTTTGGGTGTTGTTTCTAAATTTGTAGATTTTTTCGTTAATTTTCAAGTTATTCAAATGTGAAAAATAGTACTTTATTTGGATCATTTCCAAAAGTTTACTCCAATAGTCCAATCAATAAATACCTAACTTTTCTTCTTTAATTAAATAAAGATTATTTTTAACCAAAATTTGGGCCACAATTATTAGGAGACAATAGCCACTGTTGATAATAAAATACTTTGAAACCAATTCCATCATCACCAGCTGGAAAATACTAATAGAAGGAAAGGTACCAAATTTTAAATAATTAAATTTGAATCTGTGAAAATTAATCAGGAAACTATTGAAAGAAAAACTACAATTATTCCAGTGATAAAATCAAAACTGACGAAGAAAGGAAAACCAGAAAAAAGATTGCTATCTTGCACTCAAAAAGGCATTTTTTCTGAATAAATAGTTACTAAACAAATTAAAAATACTAATTCAGAAACTATATGCTTTCTATGATAAGGATGTGCTCTCCACTAAGCATTAGAACCACCAATCAATCATTCAATCAGTCACAAAAGCCTTAAAAGGCTTAAAAAATTAAAAACAAAACAACTTACAAAATAATTAAAACAAAAATCATAAATAAAATTAAAAAAATTAAAAATTATTAAACCCATTTACCAACGAAACCCTTACTTTCTTTTCCTTTCCTCCACAAAATTAGGGTTTCAAGCTAAGAATATTAGACCTTCTACTTTTCTTACTGCCAGTAGAAAGAGACCTAAGCATGGATTTAGAACTGGTACCGCTTGATTCTCCATTGGTACGGGAATTTGTACCGGTCAAAGGGTATTTCGTAGAATTGCTTCTGAGCATCGCTCTGTCTCCTCTAGAATTTTCCTGCCTAACTGCCGCCACGTGTACAGGCAGCACGCAATTGCACAATAGCCCTTCAAGAATTAATAATTTGTAATAAATACACAGAACACCAAATACCTAAAAAATAAAGTTTATAACGGTCTGGAAACCGAATAAATTATAAAAAGGTGAAATTTCATGGCTAACCCTATATCTCAAATTATCAACCTTTAAAATGTTAAATAACATAAATGCCCCTAGAAACCATGAGAAACTTTATCAATGACCTTACGCCACATATTCATGTGATAAATAAAAGGTAACAAAGCAACTATATTTTTATAATATTTCGAGTAAATATGGAAAAATATTAAAAATAGCATTTCTTATGTTTTGTAAGGGCATACGTGATATTTCTCATTTTACAGGGGAACACACATAAAAAATAAAAAAACAATTAAATCAACAAAAGAAACTTACCAATTCTAGCGAGTCGATTGACCCATTTAGGAATCTGCTTATCCGCGATCCTCAAGCACAAATCATTGCAAAAATGGTTGCAGTTCTTCGAAATCAAATTGTAAACATTTCCGGTGTAACTCGCTCCCATATTGTCGATTAAAATGTGAATCTCTCTCGGACTCATGTCGGTCTGGCCGATCAGAATTGATTTTCTGAAACTGAAGCCTGGACACTGCCTTGGCTCCGACTCGAAGATTCCTGTTGAAGGCTGGTCGTGAGCCCCGTATGCATATTCCACATTGTGAACTAACCAAAAATAATAATTTCAAAATATTAATGGTGATAGTAATTATAATGTAAATTGGGGAAAAAGAAGAGTAATGAAGATTAGGGGATTTTGAAAAGGGATTACTTGAGGTAAATGTGAAAATGTGGATAGTGTGAGGATGGAATGGATGTATGTTGGTTGAATTCTTTTTTTGTCATGTAGATGTTGGTTGAATTCATAATGAGGGTGAAAATTCTTGGAACTGTTTTTATAATAGATCCCCTTGAAAATTTATATTTGTGTAAATGTCCTTGGGTC
Source organism: Juncus inflexus (assembly GCA_024447665.1). NCBI lineage: Eukaryota > Viridiplantae > Streptophyta > Magnoliopsida > Poales > Juncaceae > Juncus > Juncus inflexus. Next base: position 11,568,091 of record JAJHPC010000001.1, on the reverse strand, counting down.
TGTGAGGTACTGTCTACATTGAGATTTCGTTTTAATACAATGTAGAATGAATGAATGAATGAATAAAGGAACTCATTTCCGGAAGCTCGAATTGAAATTGTTAGATTCGTAACATTAAAAAGAAACTGGCATTATTTAGATACAAAGGAAAATAATCATCTATACAATATGAATAAGTAGAAAAACGAATTGAAATCCGAATGAGAATTTGTGCGAAAAAGAAGAACAAAATGGGGAAGAAAAGGCACCTTGAACGCCTGAATGGTAGACTCCAAGGCCGAGCCAATACGCGTATCCATTGATCGGCGTCAAATCATACACATTCAAATAGACCGGCGTGGCTCCAGGGCGGCGCTTCGATCCGATCCTTCCTCCTCGCAGGAACATCGTACGGCCAGGTTGATTTGAGCCGATCAAATCGGAGAAAACGCAGATCAATCAGACCTCCATTGCAGCGACACGACAGCTCGAAAGAAGGAAAAGATGGTGGAATTACCAAGCGGGAGAGGAGATTTTACTGCGCGCAGGGAGATTCTTTCTCCTCGTTGTTGCTGTTTCTATTCCTTTGGCTCTATTGCTCCTTTTTCTTTTCTTTTCTTTTTCTTTTTCTTTTGTTTCTCTCTCTTATTCGTAGGTGGAGAATAGATTGCAGTACTGTGTCTTTATTCACAGCGACAGTTTTGTTACCGTTTATTCTTTCCGTAATTGTCCATTTCATGACGTAATTCTTAGGAGATTAACATTTGAACTTTGTTGGACTTTTTTGTAGGAAACCCTGCAAAGTTTGAAAAATATCACATACACATAAATGAAAGGAGAAAAGTTGTTTACCGTGAGAAATGGAAAAATAGTGTGATAGTTTCATCAAATAAAGAGGGCGTTTTGAATGTTCTTATTGTTTACATATAATATTTATATATCTTGTATGAGTTCGAATTGAAATAATATTTAATATTACCTAAAATACTAATTTTAACGATCTTTATTTTTTATTTATTTAGCATAACATCTTTATAAAAAAAATTATTTGTATACACAACCGGCAAATATAGTCTTGAACGAATCTTACCCGGCTTTAAAACTAAAATCTGACCTAATATGAATGATTTGTGACTTAAATAATAAAGTCTGAATTAGTCAAATCTCGAATGTCTCAATTCCAAATAATATATCAAAATGGAATAATTCATTTGATACAACCCAAAATAACCAATCATTGACTCTAAATTAATAAGATATGTTGAAATATCATATTTTATAATTTGGTTCGGCATTAGTGACTGAACATTATTGACACAAATTATTCAAAATACCGACTCACACGATTTGTGATCTTAATTTGACTTGTCACTCAAACTCATTGATGCGTAAGACTCTAATTTAAACCTGACTATTCTGAAATTGGGATCAAAAAATAGAATAACATATAATTTGGATGGTCTGAATTCTTGAATTACCCCTTAACTGAATGAACTATAATTTGTTGAATCAAATCTAATGATTCAACTCAAATCCGACCATGCCCGGTATATATACTCTTATATAGTAAAAAAAAATCAAAATTTGCTAGCTCAAGCGATAAATGCATACCAACCAAGAGATTGTGGGTTCGATACTCGTCAAAAATGATTTCTTTCAAATAAACCTCCTTACTTGAGGAGTTAAAAAAAAATAGTAAAAAATATTTATACTTTTACATTAGCTTTAAAAATCATATATAAATATATCATTAATTTTTTAACTAGTTAACCTAAAAAATAATTATTTTCACTGGTTAATCGTGTATTTTATATATTAAAGCGTGATATTTGAGTTTTCTTAATTTTGCTAAAATGATACATTTTCTCGAAGAACTCAGAAGTCTGAACTTTTACACCTTGTACATGTGAAGTATTTTAATCGAATATAATAATTCACAGGGGCAAATTTACAAAACTCACATCCTTCCAAAGTTTCCAGGTTTTAATAACCGCTGGTTAATTAAGAAAACTGAGGCGTTATTATACTTGCATGCACTCGGTGCAGGACGTACGAATATACCACAATAGGGACCACCGACTTATCATAAACACCTACAACTGAAGAAAAGAAAATATAAAAAAAGGAGACATAGATTGTTTTTTAATATGAAAAACATAGAATACAACATTCTCCTCATACGAGGTCCAATTTTAAATTGGATATCATTTCAACTTGGAGTAATCAATTTTGAAAAGGCACTATTATTGAGAGAATATTTGTGTTGTTCACTTGAAAAATATGAATTTCTCAAGTAACGTGGAAATTATAATTATAATCTGCTTTTATGGTTTCTATTCAGATGGAGATTCTAGAGTATTATGCAGATTGCATCAAAATTCAAATTATAAAACCTCTTCAGTCTCTTATGATTATTGGTTAAAATAATATATTCAGTGATAGATAATATGTCTCTGCATTTAAAATTACTAATATTTTGGAGATTGCATGCATTACTTTTTCATGCCGTATACAAATAAAAAATATGTATCAACTATCAATATTTATATAAGGTTAATATAAGAAATAGATAATCTAACTTTAAATACAGGAAACAACAATATGTTCAAGCTTAAGAATAAACCTTATTTGAATCCCACTATTGTATTGCATCAAAAAGTTAGTCGTGCTCTTTATTCAAGGAGGCCAAATTCCTATAGTTTCAATTATGGACATCCTCACAACATAATATTGAAAAATACACCTTCAATTCATCGTCAAGAATGCCTCCCAAACATTTGAGTTTGTACTCACTCTCTTAGTTTTATTTGAATATTGTACCAACATAATTTTGTAACTTCCGTCTGAATGTAGTTTATTTGAAAATCTAGCAAGAATAATGTTGATTTACTCCAATATCTCAATTTCTTTTTGAACTTTCAGTAAGATGAGAATTTTAATAAGAAATATCATTTTGTATGCTAACTACACAAATGGCTCAATAAAGTGTTATAACCCATAAAGCACTTTATATATAAAGAAAAATGCATAATTTCATATATGTCCCTAGGAAATAACAATATATCATTTGTGTTCACCAAGTTTTTCGATTTCAATTTTTTTTAAATGTGCCTAAATTGTCCTTTTTATCCTCATGATAGTGACTAGTGAGGTAAATGTGTTTTTTTTAAGAAAATAAGAAAGTAATATAATCTGTTATTACTTGGTAGGACAAGCGGTTAGGCAACCAGAAATTTTGGGGAGAGATCTCAAATTCACTCAGTAAATGTATTTAACACTATTTCAAGTCTTTCAACCCATTAATGATAGGTTTGAATCTAAAAAAAAATAATCTTCTATTTATGTAAGCATGTGTGTGAAATTTCTACATATGTAGGGATGTCCATATTTATCACTTTATAAGGGGTATTATTATATATAGAGATCTCACACCATTCGTGGGACGGAACTTAACAGGGACTTGGTAGTAATATCCCCCCCCCAAAAAAAAATTTTTTGTACAGTATTATTCAGTAGGAAGGATTTTTTTTTTTGATCCCCCACTAAATTCAGTCAAGTTCTGTACTTGCAACATTCTAACATTCAGGTTAGAATGTTGTACTTCGTGAAATACAACATTTTTATATATTGGGTTAGAATGTTCAGTCATGAAAACAGTTCACCCAACTCACCCCCAAACATTTTTATGTCAGAGTATCATCATATTTTACATATAATTAACATGTCTACTACGTGAAATTTGGGTTTATCACTACACAAAAATATACTATTTTATATATATGAATAGATTGCTTTTTATATATTGTATTTTATTACATATATAATATTATTTCAAAACAGCTATATACAATTTATAAACGTTGGTTGAGAATGCAAAAAAAAAAAAGTTTATTTTTGACAATTAACCTATGCATACACAACATACGAACACATCCACATACTGAGAGGCTAAAATTAGAACCATGATGAAAATTCATATCTTAAAATATCTGCAAACTCCATCTTGCTTCGAAATTTGATCCCACGTAAGCCATGTATGACATTTGAGATATTTCAAGTTTGATATATCTCTCAAATAAATCATCATGATTATACATGATTTTGAGAATACATATTAGTTGTTTGATTTAGTGTATTTTAAATAATATAAAAAAAAATTATTGTTTGATTTTTGATGTAAATCTAGGATTTTAATTTTGATTCAAGTTAATTATTTAATAATTGTAGTGTATCTATATAAAATTGTGTATAAATTTTTCAAAATTATTTTGTACAATTAAATTTATTTTAAAATTTATAAGTCTCACACGTTACACATATAATTATTAAGATAAAATAAATAAGTACCACTAGTTGATATAAAGGATTAATTAAACAAAAAAAGAAATTAAATACAAGAAATTTAAATATAAAAAGAAAATAAATATTTTATTTTCTGTAATTTATTTAAATTAAATATTTTTTATTTTAATGCAATATTTGATTTAATGTAATATTTGATTTTATATAATTTATTTTATTTTAATTTAATTCTTTTATGTTAAATTATTTAATATTTAATTTAATATAATTTATTTTATTTTAATTTTAAATTATTTAATGTTTAATTTAATTAATTTTAAAGTTTTATTTAATTTATTAATATTTTGATTTTATTTTAATTAATTAATTAATTTTATTTTATTTAATATATTTTAATTAATTAATTAATTTTATTTTATTTAATATATTTTAATTTAATTTGTTTAATATTTATTTTCATTTAATTTTATATATTTAATTTAATTTATTTTATTAATTTATTTAATAATTGATACTAAAAAAGTAATTTAATTTGAACCAGAGAGATACTGCATTTTGACTTGAGCGTTATCAAGTGTTCTAGAAATCGCTAGGCGGTCGCCAGGCGCTAGGGCAGTGGCTAGTGCCTAGGTCGCCTAAATTAGGTGTTTTAGGATCATAATTCATAATAGAAGATTTCTCATTAATATACACACATATAAAACAAAGATATGAAATTTAGGAAATTTGGGACAAAAATTCTTGGAATTAGGTGGGAAAATCAAAATTAATTGGAAAAATTATGATCCAGGCGGACAAATCGGGATCTAGGAGGAAAAATCGGTAGCCAGGTGGAAACAATCGACAGCCAGGCGGCCAAAAATTAGATGGAATGAATCAGTAAATTTCAAAATTAATCGAAAAAATCGCTAATTAATCGGAAAAATAAAAAATTAGACGGTTCTAGGCCGATTTGACCAAAATTTCTCAGTGGAGGGGCGATTAGCGCCTAGGCGCGATTTTTAGAACACTGACGTTATCCCGTATTTTGTGAAGTATTACAAAAATACTTCAAAATTATCCCAATTACTTCATTTGATATAAATCAACCAAAATTTTTTATCCTAAATACTTCATTTCACTTTACAATCCACTAAAATACACCAAATCAAACATGCCCGTATTTGAAACGTGTACTAAATACCGATTCACTAGACTATCTGGTGGTGTGATGCAAAACTAAACTAAAAGAAAATTATATTATGTTCTTAAATTCATCCGGTGCCTACAAAATTGGCTGCATTGGGCAACATCTACTTATCACCACCTGCAAGCTACATCGATAAATTATAAAAACTGAGAAAAAAAATAACCTAACAAACAGACAACAGCAACAATTTTCTCCTCATACGATGTCCAATTTTAAATCGGGCTTCATACTGGATTAATTAATTCTGAAAAGCTACTATTATTGAGATAATATCTATATATCCATGATTGTTCACGTGAATAATTGTGATTATATTCTTTAATTTATTTGTGGATGCTATTATTGAGATGTAGACTTGGGAGCATTACGCAAATTGCATCAAATTATAAAGTCCTTTTGCTCCTATTTTGTTAGCTTAATTAACTTTTCCATGATAGTCTCAGCCCATCTTTAAGAGACTCAGCCCACCAAGCCCTCTTTCTTCTCAACCCGAGTTTCTCTCCTTTCTTTTTCGACTATTTTGAATTCTAGCCGCTGTTCGTTCAACACATTTAATTCGCGCTCCTCTCTCTTTAACTCTCACTCTGCGATCTTTGCCATCCATGGCGAGACCGAGGAAGAAGGGAGCTGCTGCCACTGCCACTGCCAGGAAGCCTCCTCTTCCGCCCAAACCAGATGACCCGGTAGCCGGGGGTCCGACTGAGGATCCACAAAACTCGTTCAACGAACGGTTAGGTATGGTACCAAATCCGATCTCTTTTCTCGGATCCGCTTTACCCTTTCCTCTCTTTCTACTCAATTTACCAAAACAACAATTTCTTGTTGAAAGGGTTTCAATTTAATTCAAAATGGCTAATATTTTTGGCAAATTGGCTTGAATTTGAACAGTTGAGCGAAGAATTTCTGCAATTGAAGCAATACGAGAGGCAGAAACAGAGAATCTTATATCTAGGCTACGATTTGTGCGCTCTTACATGACCAGTGGGCAGCTTGAAACTCCTGCCCTAAAATTCTTTGAGGAAAATTTCCCCAATTTGTCAGTCACGAGGAATGAGAAATACAAGGTTCTTGACCTGAAATGGAAGGAAATCAATGCTGGACTTGATGGATTGTATGGTAATGGAGGACCAGCTACCACTGGAGGTCTCCGTTTTTCTGTCGATTCAGGTTAGATAGTTCTTATTCACTTTCTTATGGTAGTTTTACATACTACAATAAATACTCTAATTACATGTTAAACATATATATATATATATATATATATATATATATATATATATATATATATATTTTTATTTTTATTTTTTTCCTTTTTAAGTGATATATATTGTTTGATTTTATCCTTCTTATTAAAAGTTTTTATGTTATATTTGCAGTGAAGAAGAGTTTCTTAGAGGCGACACAATTGCATTATCCTGATTTTGTATGCTTTCATTGTTAAGTCTATGTTATAACATTATTATTAATTTTTTTGGGTTTTAATTTCTTTATCTTTCGAATTTCTGTAAGAATTGGGACGAATTGGCTGAAAACCAAGTGGCCGGAGCGACCAGCTCAATGCAAACTCCGGGGGTAAATTTCTATCTTCTCATTAAAAAGTTTAAAAATACTCAAGTAAAAATTTTCTTAAAAAAATATTGTATTTTTTCATATTTATTTTTATTTTTCAGGCCATGAGTGGTGGTATTTCTTTTGGCATGACTCCAAAGACCATGAGAGTACCTAAAAAAGGAGAAATGCTTCTCTCTGTAAGAGGCTCTCCTCTTGGAGTTTATAAAGAAGATGATAACCTAGCTGCAATTCACGGTAAATTAAAAAATCATGTTTTCTTTTTACGGTACTTCAAAAATTAGGGTTTTGGATTTTATACTTTGTTTTTACTATTGTTGTTATTGTGTGGGATTTTCAGAATCGGAAGATGGAAGCCCTGATTGACGATCTGAAACTTTGGTTTAGATGGACTGAAATTGGAATAGGAATTAATTAATTTAGATGTGTATTTGTCAGAGTTTTATTAGTGAAGTTGGATTTAGGGAGAATTTCTCATTTTTCCTGTGTAATACTATAATTTGTCATGTTTCTTTCTACTTAGTGATGAGATTTCGGTTTGTGCTTACCTCTTTCTCGCTTTTGTGTAACCAAAATGAACTGTCTGCGATGAATTCAGGACTCAAAATTCCTGTTCAAGAGATTTAATTTTAATTTAAATGATATATTTTCTTATTTATTAGTTAAAGAATGAGAGTTTGGTAAGTAAGAGTGATTTGTTTATGAGGCTTAATTGATTGCTTTTTCGTAAGGGCGAACCGATGTAAAATTGGGTGAAAAGCCTTAATCTTGCCGAAGAGCAGTGCATAAGAGTGTTCATTAGATTAGTTTGGCCTAACGATTCTGCGAACTTAAAAACATAACTAAATCTGAGAAAATATAATCAGATAATTTTAACATGTACATTTCAATTCTAAAGTCTAAAACTTTGATATCAATGTGCAATAGTGCAAGGCCTTTTAACAACAAATTCAATTTGGGCTAAAAGTCGGCCTTTGGGCCGAACATGTGACCCTTCTTCTCACGAAACGGAGGGAGGAAAGCAAAAGAAGAGAACAAGCAGATCCCCTCCATTTTTCCTCTCCTCCAAAGCAAAATTCGCGCTCAGCGAAGCGATTAACTGCGCGAACTCAATCCGATCGAAACTCGATCTCCATTAACCAGACAGAGAGAAGAAGAAGCACTTTGCGGGAAAATAACAGACAAGTAATCAGCGTAATTAAGACGATTTGATGAAGAAGCAATAGACTAACAATTAATTATGGGGAATAAAATCGCACGGACGACTCAAGGATCAGCGACTGAGTATTACCTGCACGAGCTTCCCACGACTTACAATCTCGTCCTTCTAGAGGTAGAATCATCATTTCCTTGATTTACAGCCTCACAGTATCCAATTCCACTTATGATTAAAATGACTTCAGTTTCCAGATTTTCAATTGGTTCAGTTTGAACAAAATTTACATGTTAAACTGATTTATTTGGGTTTTCTTATTATTGATTTGTAGGTAGCGGGCAGAGGGAGATTTCTCAAGTCGGTTCTGTGTAAGCATGACGAAGGTCTCGTGCTGGTAAAGGTTTACTTCAAACGTGGCGATCCACTTCCTCTCAAGGTATAATTATTAACTCTTCTAATAAATCATGCTTGCTATATATACTATTATTAAACTAAATAGTCGAGAATTTTATTAATATTGTAAAATTTTACATAATTTATAGGAGTATGAAAAAAGGCTTGTGGAAATTAGGGAGATTTTTCAGAATGTTCAGCAACCGCATGTCTGGCCTTTCCAGGTTAAACCTTAGAACCATTTCTTACTTTTTTCCCCTTTTTATTCACTCTTTTCTTTAACTTAATTCTTTGATATATGTATGTCAGTTTTGGCTGGAGACAGATAAAGCGGCGTATTTATTGCGACAGTATTTCTTTAGTAATTTGCATGACAGGCTCAGTACTCGTCCTTTCCTTAGTTTAATTGAGAAGAAATGGCTTGCTTTTCAGGTACAAATATTAAACATTTTTTCTTAATTCTTTCATAACAGATGCTAACATGGCATATAAATATATATATAATAAATATTAAACCTTTTTTTTAATTCTGCCCAGTTGCTCTGTGCGGTTGAGCAGAGCCATAGCAAGGGAGTTTGTCACGGTAATATAATCACCATCAAATCAACTTCTCCAGGGGCAAAATCGTAAATTAGTAAATACTAATTCCTTTTTATTTTTTTAATTTTTGTTAGGGGATATAAAGTGCGAAAATGTGCTAGTAACATCATGGAACTGGTTATATTTAACTGATTTTGCATCTTTCAAACCGACTTATATTCCTGACGATGATCCGTCGGATTTCTCTTTCTTTTTCGATACGGGCGGAAGGAGGCGATGCTATCTCGCTCCCGAAGTATTCACTTTCTCTTTCTTCATTTTCCTTTATTTTTTTCTTTTTTCTTTTTCCTTTTTTTTCTTTTTTCTTTATTCTTTATTCTTTATTTTTACTTTTTATTTTTATTTACTCTCTCTCTCTACTTTTTATTTTATCTACTTTCTCTCTCTACTTTCATTTTTATCTACTTTCTCTCTCTACTTTTTTATGTATTTTCTCTCTTCTTTTTTCGCATGAAAAGAGTTCAAAAGATTTGTATTTGCTTATAATTTTATAATGTAGAGATTTTATGAGCATGGAGGGGAAGCAAATATTGCGCCAGACGCACCTTTAAAGCCGTCTATGGATATATTCTCTCTTGGGTATTTTTTCTTTATTTTATTATATTATTTTTTCTGATATGTTTAATAATTAATTAGGGTTGTAATAAATATGGATTGGTCTATATAAATATATAGGTGTGTTATAGCTGAGCTGTTTTTAGAAGGTCAATCATTATTTGAGCTCTCTCAGCTTCTTGCTTATCGCAGAGGCCAATATGATCCCAAAACAGTCTTAGAAAAGGTCAACTTTAATTTATTCTTTTAGCTCGTTTTTGCTTATAAGTCTTTTTTTTTAATTATTTTTTTTTTGTTTTTATTTGCAGATTCAAGATACTGGGATTCAGAATATGATACTTCATATGATCCAGTTAGACCCTGATTCAAGACTCTCATGCGCGAGTTATTTGCAAAATTACGCATCAGTTATATTTCCTAGTTATTTCTCCCCTTTCCTTCACAAGTTCTTTTCCTGCCTCATTCCTCTTGATGCCGACACAAGGGTATTCATTTAACCTTTCCTAACTTAAAAAAATAAATTTCAACTAAAATCATTTTTCTCATCTTTTGCGTATTTTTGCACAAATAATTGGTATAAAAATATTGATTTATAGGTTGCTGTAACCCAGAGTGCATTTCAAAAGATTAAAGAGCAGATGAAAATCACAAAACCAGCCCTAACTGAAAATCAAATCACAGAAGCAACCAACACCAACTCTCCAAAGAATCAACTAACCACGGTTAAACCCTCGTCAGAAAAACCCTCAACTGATCCTAGTCACGTTCAAATAGTCGGAGAGCTTACCAACCTTCTTAAACAAGTCGAGCAAAGAACCAACCATCCATTATTACCAACCGAAAATTCCCAAAAGATTACATCGAAATCCTCCTCTAAAAAGCATTTCTCAACTGAACTAACCGGCCTTCACAGAGACACTGAACAAATCCCTCAAATCCGCAAAATTTCAAAATCCGACCTAAATTCCCTCATCTCCACTTACTCCCCCTCTTCAGACACTTACGACCCCACGTTCTTCCCCTGCACGGATCTCGATGCGAACCGCCAAGAAGGGATGGTGCTGATCGCTTCTCTCCTCTGCTCCTGCCTTAGAAACATAAAGCAGCCTCAGTTGAGACGGTCCGGCCTGTTACTATTAAGAACAGCCGCTTTATACATCGATGACGAGGACCGGCTGCAGCACGTGGTCCCGTACGTGATCGCCATGCTGGCGGATCCGACAGCTGTCGTGCGCTGTGCGGCTCTCGATACGCTGTGTGACGTTCTGTCCCTCGTACGGGATTTCGCGCCCAGCGATGCGATGATCTTCTTGGAGTATATTCTCCCCATGCTTTCCACTCTGCCTGACGATCCTGAAGAGAGTGTGAGGATTTGTTATGCCAGTAATATTTACAAGATTGTTATTACTGCGTTTAGGTTTGCGATGAAGAGCGAAACGAGTCATTTGGGGAGGCTAAGACGGGTCGTATCGGAAACCGTGCAGGAATTGGTGATGGGGCCCAGACAGACTCCGAATGTTAGAAGGGCTCTTTTGAGGGATATCGCGTATTTCTGTTATTTCTTTGGGTATAAACAGAGTAATGACTTTTTACTGCCGATTTTGCCGGCATTTCTGAACGATAGGGACGATCAGCTAAGGGCAGGATTTTTTGAACGGATTGTTTATGTGTGTTATTTTGTGGGGCAAAGAAGTGTTGAGGAGTATTTATTGCCGTATATTGAGCAGGCTTTGAGCGATGAGCTGGAGCCGGTTTTGGTCAACGTGGTTGACTGTTTGACCATGCTTTGTAAAAGCGGGCTTTTGAGGAAAAGTGTTCTTCTGAGTCTGATTGACAAAGCGAGGCCTTTGTTGAGTTATCCTATTCAGTGGGTCAGAATCTCGGTTGTGAAGTTTATTTCATCTGGTAGTGAGAGTTTGGGACCGGTTGACTCGTTTGTGTTTCTCTCTCCTCTCGTTCGGCCGTTTTTTGTGAGAGAACCGGCTGATTATTGTAATGAGAAGGCTTTGCTTAAGTATCTTAAAAAGCCCGTGCCTAAACAGGTGTTTTATCAAGTGTTGGAAAATGCGAGAGGCTCTGATATGTTGGATAGACAAAGGAAGATTTGGTATAATAATAATAATTCTTCTTCAACTGGTTATTTAAATCAATGGGAAACCATCGATCCAAGTAATAATATTAAAAAAGCGATAACTGAGAGCCCGAAAGTTAATGTTAAAGACTCGGTTTTGGCTGATAATACTAAATTGCACTTATCAGGCTTTACCTCTCCTCATCTAACCACCAATAATATTAATATTAATAATAATATTAACAATTCATTCTGTGAAGTACCATCTGAAGGCCTTCCTATTTACTCAGTTTGTGTTGATAAACACACAATCGGAGCGGCTTCAGTGGGACCCGGTATGACCTGGCTCCAACCCGTTAACCGACCGTTAGGTGGTCTTTCCAGCTCAGTGCCACCTAAGCTCTTTTCAGGCTCTTTTTCCAACATAATCACCACCAACCAAGACTCAAGAGACCGAGACAGCAGCGACAGCTCATCGTCTTACGTCACAGGCAGCAAATTCCAAGACATAACTATTTACGACACAGCCACCAAACCCAGCTCATCGTCCGATGACATCACCCAGTCGGAGATGCTGACGTCACCGTCGCTGACAGGCTGGCGGCCGAGAGGCGTGCTGGTGGCCCACTTGCAGGAGCACCGTTCAGCAGTGAATGACGTGGCGGTGTCGAACGACCAGGCGTTTTTTGTGACCGCTTCTGACGACTCGACGGTCAAGATTTGGGACACGAGGAAATTGGAGAAAGATATTTCTTTCAGGTCGAGACTGACGTATGGGCTGAGCGGCGGGGCCCGCGGTTTGTGTGTGGACCTGGTGCGCGGACCCGGTGCACAGGTGGTAGCAGGATCTAGTGATGGAACTCTCCATTTGTTTTCCGTTGATTACGTCTCAAGAGGCTTAGGCAGCGTCGTTGAAAGGTAATAATAATAATAATAATAATAATAATAATAATAATAATAATAATAATAATAATAATAATAATAATAATAATAATAATAATAATAATAATAATAATAATAATAATAATAATAATAATAATAATAATAATAATAATAATAATAATAATAATAATAATAATAATAATAATAATAATAATAATAATAATAATAATAATAATAATAATAATAATAATAATAATAATAATAATAATAATAATAATAATAATAATAATAATAATAATAATAATAATAATAATAATAATAATAATAATAATAATAATAATAATAATAATAATAATAATAATAATAATAATAATAATAATAATAATAATAATAATAATAATAATAATAATAATAATAATAATAATAATAATAATAATAATAATAATAATAATAATAATAATAATAATAATAATAATAATAATAATAATAATAATAATAATAATAATAATAATAATAATAATAATAATAATAATAATAATAATAATAATAATAATAATAATAATAATAATAATAATAATAATAATAATAATAATAATAATAATAATAATAATAATAATAATAATAATAATAATAATAATAATAATAATAATAATAATAATAATAAAATAAAAAAAAAAAAAAAAAAAATAATAAAAAATAATAATAATAATAATAATAATAATAATAATAAATAATAATAATAATAATAATAATTATTATTATTATTAAATTTATAGGTATTCTGGGATAACTGATGTTAAAAAAAAGGATATAAACGAGGGCCCGATTCTGAGCCTGGTCAACTGTTCGAGTTTGACCAACAACACAGTAATGTTCAGCACGCGACAATGTGGGATCCACGTATGGGACGTACGTTCCAACTCCGACTCGTGGAAATTCAAGTCGGGTCCAGACGACGGACCCGTTTCGTCTTTATCCGTGGGCCAGTGTGGGAACTGGTTCGTGTCAGGCTCGGCCAGAGGCGTTATGACTCTATGGGATTTCAGATTCTTGGTGCCAGTTAACACGTGGCGGTACTCGGCGGTTTGTCCGGTCGAGAAGATTTGCCTGTTTGTGAATAACCAGGGGAACAACTCTGCGGCCAATTGTGTGGCCAGGCCACTGGTTTATGTTGCAGCTGGGGTGAATGAGGTGTCACTCTGGAACGCTGAGAATGGGAGTTGCCATCAGGTGAATTTAATTTCGAGGTTTTATAGGGGTACACACATAAAATTGCGCCGTATTTATAATTTTTTTGTCATGTTGGTAGGTGTTTAGAACGGCGAGTACGGAGAATGAGTCTGATGTGGCGAATGTACCAAGAGCTCTGACAAGGCCAGCTGTCAAGAGTAATGTTAACTCGAGGCAGGATTTGAGAAGGAGTGTGAATTCTAAGTATAGGATTGAGGAGTTGAACGAGCCAGCTCCTCGGTTTCCGGGCGTGAGATCGTTGCTTCCCTTGCCAGGTGGCGACGTGCTGACTGGCGGTACTGACTTGAAATTACGCTACTGGGATCATTCTAGGTATTTTTTAAATATGATTTTATTTTTTTGTTATTTTTGCATGAGGAATGTGTTATTTATTTTGTTTTTTGTTCATTTGAAGTCCTGAGCGGAGTTACTGTGTTTGTGGCCCTTCGACCAAAGGAATTGGGAACGATTCGGTTTACGACGTTCGCTCAAGCTTCGGCGTACAAGTTGTCCAAGTATATATAATACACCTTAATATTATTTTGTAATTAATTATACATGAGAAAAAAACATTCATATTTTTGTTATATTGGAACAGGAGATGAACAAGAGGCAAACGAAAAGACTGACGCAGAAGGCTTTGCTTGCGGTTGCGGCGACAGACTCGGCTGGCTGCCACAGAGACTCTGTTCTCTCTCTTGCGACCGTCAAGCTGAACCAACGCCTGTTGATATCTAGTAGTAGAGACGGTGCTATTAAAGTGTGGAAATAGATTGTAAATGTGTTATACTTATTACATAAGCCTGATTTGTTTCTTTCTTTACTTGCTTTGTAGATAGATATTAGTGTCATTGTCTATTTTGAAATTCAAGTGTCAAGATTGATATATGATCATAATTTATTAAGTTGCTTTGTAAATATTAATTTGTTGGTTATTTTAAAAGATGATATGGATGCGTGCACAATGTAAAGTTTGTTTGGAAATAAGAATTTATGATTCTAGTTTTATTGGTGAAACTTTGTGGTTCAAAATAAATTTCTCAAATCCACCATTTTTCATGATCAAATAACTCACCAAAATGGAAAAAAGAACCAATAAAATCACTTAAAAAGAATATATTCCTCTTTACTCTTTATTCACTCAGTTTAACCTCTCTATTCCTCTTTACTCACTCAGTTATATATCCACCAACAAATAAAATCAGTCAACTCTCAACATACAAAAGAATGAATAATCTCTAAATCAATCCAGCATCTCTGATCATCATCTCGACAAATAAACCAAGAAAGAGAAGGCCTCGCCTCTCCGCATCTCCACCTCCTCCGAGCTCGTCCAGTCCATCACCGACGACGACGACCCGCTCACTGACGACGACGTCATCGATGATGTCATCGACGAGAAGCTCTTCTTCCTCCCCTTCTCACTCCCACTGCTCCCCCTACTATTCGTCTTCCCAAAATACCCCCAGCCCGGCCCCTTCAACTCGCACCAGTCCGTCCCGACCGGCTTTTCAAACTTGAAGACGAATTTCGCGTGAGCTTTCTCTTCTGTGGGTGCGAAGCCATTGCAGGGGCCGAAGCCGAAGATCCAGTCATGGAGGTCCCACGAGATCTGGATCGAGTTTCCGTCCTCTGTTTGAACTTTTTCGCACCCTCTGAACTTCCACCTCAGCCGTCGGATCCGCAGCATCTGATCTCCGTCGATCTCCACCACCATGCCTTTCTCTGGACTCAGGCGGATCAAGAACTCGCGCTCTGTGCCGCCAAATCGGGCCACGGTTCGGTACCCATGGTTCCTCATAACGGCGTGCTCTCGCCGAGAGATTAAAGCGGCGGAAGGATTCCTCAATAGCTTCGTCCTTCTGTAAGCCGTTTCTTGTAGATCACCAGCCACAAGCAGCATTTCGTGGTCGACAATGAGGGCTACGTAGAATCCTGAGGCCGGCTCAGGCCCGCCTGAGGGGGAAAACCTGGCGCGCGTCAGATCCCAGATGAATTCCACCTCACGGTCGTTACTAGATTCGGCGTAGCTCCCGTTTCTGATGTGAAACTTCTTCGATCCCCTTCGTTTCCATAGAACCCAAGGACGGATATAGAAGCTGGAGGATCTCTTCTCCTGATCTCCGTCCTCCTCCTCCTCCTCCTCCTCTTCGTACTCGTGCTTTATGAACGAACTAGCCGTAGACGGAGCCGCGGTGCCGGCACCGTAGAGGCGGAGATCCGCGGAGAGAGAAACGCCGAAGACGGCGGGCGACCAGGTGAGGGAGACCAAGCCGAGATGCGTCTCGTAGAGAGAAGTGGCGCTGGTCAGGCCGGCGTTCTGGCGCGGCGGAGCGACGCAGGAGGGGAGGAGGTGCGGCATTGGAGGGGATTAGAGTTAAAAGAGTGTTGGTTGGATGTGTGAGTTGTGGAAGGGAAGGGAAGGGAAGGGAAGGGGAGAAGGCTGGACTTACTTAACGATTGATTAAACGCGCTGACGATTGTTAAAGACAGGTTTCCAGTGATAAGACAGTTCGGTTATTGGGAAATTTTTATCTGTTGATTCATTTATTCATTGGGTATGATGATAATAAGACCGTGTGGATCCCAGTCGTTAAAACAAAAGGTGTTGCTAATTTTGGGTTTTATTGAATCTTAAGGGAATTACTCTAGAAGATGTGGATTAGGGGATGTTGGAGAGATTTTTCTAATTTAGTTAATTATTTAAGTTTGAGATAATTATGGTGTTTTTATGAAATTCAGAAACTAAATGTGGAAAATGATAGTTGAACTTTGAATTTAACCAAAAGAGTGGGAACAGAATCTAGAATTTAATTTAAGGACAGTCAAATAGTCAAAATTGCACTACTAATACACTTTCAATTTCTTTTTCTTTCTTTTTCTCCTCTTTTGTTTTTTCTTGGCAATTAATTAATCTACTATTTTTGCCTGGGTCGGTCGGTTGGTCATTCAACAAAGTGAAGGGTCTGAGCTTGTGTAGACCCTAGCTTGGTAGGTCTTTTGCTCTTATAGCCTAATTGGCCAGTCAAAATCAAATCAAAGGAAAATAAATAAGCAAAGGAAAACATGCATGTGATCTTGTCCCAAATCTGACATCTTCAAAATCAGAACAATATCGGGGAATCCATGAACCCTCTCCCCAGTTGCCAACTCATGAGCAGAACGGTTCCAACAAAATATTAATATTTTTTTACATATAGTTAAAGTTTGTTTAGTTTTGATATAACTGTTTATGCTTATATTTATTTGAATATAGTAAAAGTTTGTTTAACTTTGAGCTAACTGTTTATTCTTCAACAATGTAAGAAATCTATCTTGTTGTATGTTTTTTAACATTCAGAAAATTTAAGGAGTTGTTGAAAAAGAATTCCAAAATCAAACAAGCCTATTAGATCCAAAAAAACACTGGAGTAGTTTCAACGAGTTGATTTTGGTCCAGATATAATGAGGTTGGTGCAAAAGCCCAATAATATTAGATCCAACTTAGTTTTTACGTGTTGAAATTTAAATGTTTAATTCCCGAAGCCCAATACCCAGTCCGGTCCTTTGCCTGGCCGTAATGAGTTTTTAAATGCACCAGGCCGAGTATTTCTTTTAAGAGGATCTAACAAAGTTGTCTTTTTTTTTCTTTTTTCTTTTTCCTTTTTATTGTTAGATAATCTAGGTATTTGGCAACTAATGAAATAATATAATAGGTAAAAACACGAAAAAAATTTATTTCATTTTGTTTTAATAATGCGAAAAATGGAAAAAAAAAATATAAGAAAGAGTTCAATAATATCTAAAAGATACAAAGAAAGAAAAGAAAAATACCTTTATCAAAATAAAAAGAGTACTAATTTTCTCAAAAAAAGTGTACAAAAAGTTACAATGTCGATAAGAACAAAATAAATAAAAAATAATAAGGGAGTAATGCAATAAGTAAATGAAAAATACAAAAGGGCAACTAAAGACACTAGCAATTAACAAAAGAAATCCAATTTGAGATATTTTATAAATTGAAGTCAGAAATACATCTTCGTATTTTCATTGAAAACCTTATTATTACTCTTCTTTCATACCGCCTAACAACCACTAAAGATGATAATAACAAGTTGATTACTTCATCTCGTAATCACTTCATTGTTGCCATGAGCATAGCTGCGTAGGTCATTGATATGAATGTTAATAGTAGGTATGTTTGCCTGAGTGATTTAAGTATCTTGAGTGTTGAGGTACCGGAGAAGAAAAATTGTGAAGCCACACTTTCTTTTTATGGAACTTTTGTATTGTTAACTTATTTGAGAGGGGTTTCAGTCCATATTAAATTGATCCATTCACACAAGGAGGCCGGTCCGAGAAGCTTGTTGCAGCCTGTGGATCGAAGAGGTGGAAAGCAGTTTATTGGAGCCTGGAGGTTCATTTTTATTGGACTTTTGGGATATTGAGGAGCAGTGTGTACGAAGGTTGGAGGGTAACAAACTTAGTCATGCCCGATAGACGTAAAAGCAGTGAAGAAATTTTATATGACTAGAAGGGATCATTACTTCAAATTTTTTACAGAGTTACTATACATTGAGGAAATTTGACAGAGGTCGGAGGGATCATGGCCCTCTCAAGAATTTTTTTTTTTTTTTTTTGAAAATTTGAAGGCGAAAAGCCTACCAATAATTTTATTAAAACAGATTAAAAAAGTTTACAAGGTTCATAAATGATTGCATACAAGCGCATATAAACGCGGAATTTCTTCACTGAAAAAAATTCTAAAACAGAAGTATATATTAGTAGTATTTTAGTGAAAAAAATTCCGAAATACATATATTTATATGTACTTGCCCCAATACATATTTCAGAATTTTTTCAATATATAAACTTTTATTTGGCACCCCCAATACATACAATCAAACTCCTTGTACTATATTTTAGAAGTGTCTAAGTGAAAATAATAATTAAAAGTATGTATTTATATGTATTTGAGTATTCCAAGTTTTTGTATAATGTTAATCATCGGTGATGAAATCCTCTCATTGTGCAATAGTTTTGACAGTTTCTCTTATTTAGATTTTTTTTTCTTTTTGAAAGATAAGCGTACTTACATTATATTAATACGAAAAGAGAGCATTGTATGAAGTATTTACATGTTCTTTTGTTTAGATTGTCTATAGGGCGTAAATATACACACATAGACTCATACTAAAATCTCCCAATTCTCCGAAAGTTTTCTAAAATACTTTGCCCAATCACGACATAAATCGAATCCGAAACTTCCATGATAATCATCTTATCTCATGACATATCCATTGCATTAAAATAAGGAAAATGAGAAATCATGACGAGTACTGTAGTGACAGATTGAAATTATATACTATTTTTTTATGTTTTCATATACGCTATATACTGTTTTCATTTTTTTAAATATATATTGTTCACCAAATAAATTTTTATATACTGTTTTTTTTCAGTTTATATATATATATATATATATATTTTTTTGAAGAGGGCTTATAAATCTCTCATTCAAAGCAAAACTTTTCTATTTACTTTTTTAATTTTTACAAGTGGCCCTGTCTAGTTACAGTACATACATTTATTTACCTATCCTTCTTGAGAAAATATAAAGTCTAGCCCAAAAGAAAAAATAACCCGGCCTTACAAACTTGGCCCAAATTACATATAAACTTGTTTTCAGTTTATATATTTTTATATGTTTTTATATACTGTTTATTTTTTAAAATATATACTAATTTACCGAATGAATTTTTTATATACTGGTTATTTTCAATTTATATATTTATTTCCAGTTTTTATATATCGTCGCTACAGATACCGTCGCATGAGCTCCCTTAAAATAATGTGACATATTATTATTGGATTCGAATCAAATCAATTTTAGTAATATTGCTGTTGGTTGGCCCAAATCGAGATGGATTATATAGGGAGGAATTAGGAAACCTGCCTAATAACTAATAATGTACCCTAATATTAAATACAAACAAAATAAGCAGACAAAATAAGAGAAGGGACCCTTCTGGAAAAGCAGCAGGACATAGGGTTCTTCTAGCACGAAAAAAGAATCACAAAAGGCAAGTTGTAATTTAGAGGAACACCATGTGTGGATTGCAACAAGTTTCAACACCTGCCATTACTTAGTCATGTGAGGCCACATGCCATGATCCAAAAAACCTTTTTATCCTCTCGAATTTATCGCCAAATTAAACATCACTTACC
Source organism: Juncus inflexus (assembly GCA_024447665.1). Lineage (NCBI taxonomy): Eukaryota > Viridiplantae > Streptophyta > Magnoliopsida > Poales > Juncaceae > Juncus > Juncus inflexus. Next base: position 11,547,958 of record JAJHPC010000001.1, on the reverse strand, counting down.
AGCCCACAATTACTAAACCCTTTTCATACACGAACTGGAATGGTATAGAGTTGCATACCCTTTCACTTGAGTGAAATTTCAATTTCAATGCTGATATATCAGAAAAAATATCGAGACGATATATAATGAATTTATGATCCAAACAAAAACATATATATATTTATGGAATGATGGAAACGAAATATACTATATATACATACCATAACTGAACTCTAGTTCAAAATACATGAGCATGTCTAAGGTAATCCATCAAGAAACCTTCGTATATAATATAGCTAATTAATAAAGAATTTTTTTTCTAATCAAATCAAACTCGCATTAATTGCAGCACAACTCCATTGAAAAATTAGAGTCCAGCAACTCCTCTATCATTTGCTCGACATGATCCTCTTCAAGGTAGTCATACTGATCCATTTCTCTAGCATTATTACACTCTTGCTTTACTGTCACGACCGGTACCGACAGCTCAGCACTCGCGAAACTAGTACCGGTTCGTTGCTGTTGTACCTGTTGCGGTGCGACTTGCATTGATGCCATGTTGAATCGGTGCAACTTTGCGGTAAGAGCTGATGATAAATAAGTAGTGTTTGATGAAATATGAGTGTTTGAATCGTAAGGAAAGTTTGTTCTGCCTCTGTTTCCACACATAATACGTGATGCTTCATCGTAAGCTCTCGCTGCATCTTCAGCCGTTTCGAAAGTTCCGAGCCAAATCCTAGTCTTTCTGAAATAGATTTAAAAGGAAGATTAATTGAAGAAAATGTATATATGAATAATTAGTTTGGTGATTATATTTAGAGGATAGAGAGATTAATTACAAGAGAGGATGGCGGATTTCCGAGACCCAAGAGCCCCAATGGCGTTGCCTCACGCCACGATACCTTTGTTGTGTCTTGGCCATGTTTATGTGGGATTTATATGTTTTTGTTTGAGATGGTTTGAAAGAAAGATATTGATGGATTTGTAGAAAGAACTATCAAAGGAGACTTTTGAAAGTGAAGAGTGAAGTGAGAGTGTTGAAGGGAATTGATTGATAGAGGAGGGGAGGGGAATTTATAAGGTTTGTTGGTAGGACTGAAAATAGAAATTTGAAGGAAATAAACTATAATCCAATGGGCGAAATTTTGGCCCCACAGGTATGGCCATGTTTGACTACACTGTTCATGAAGTTGGGTATTATTTTGTTTTGAATATATATATTTTGGTAGAGTAATCAAGTTTTTAAAATTGGGTTCGACGTTTTTTATATAATAATAATAATAATAAATTGGAAAAAGGAAGGAAGAGAACAAGTCGGCAACAGTGGGATAGAATGAGAATGGATGAAGGAACGTAAGGATATTGGTCAAAATGGCAGCCCGTGTTTATATCTGTTTTCACGGTGAAGGAAAGTATCCAATAATTAATTGGACAAGTTTATTAATTAATTGGTTAAAATTCTTTTAAACTAGGACAAGAGGGAGTATCTAGGCTCCTTCATTCTCATCCCAGCTCATAATTATGTTTTGACTAAACTCAAAATTCGGGTAAGAAAAATGTTACATTACTAGAGAGGATCTCGCTCCCCATCGGCATTATTTGAAGTTTTTTGTCCACTGTTCGAAGAAAACATATATGATCAAATAATTAGAATTAGCATAATAAATTGGTTTGATGACTTACGTGTTGTTCATATTTTTATTTATAGAATTACTAATAGGAAACACAATACTATAACAGAAACATTTGTAAGTTAATTACATTTCATTTGAGTTTCTTCTCACCTTCAATTATGAAATAATAAATTTGGTTTAGATTAATTGACAGCATTTGAAAGAAGGATGCTAAGCCATCATTTCGAAAAAAAAAATTTACCATAAAAAGGGAAAGAATAAATCTAAAAAAGTTTATAAATGAACAAACAAAAACTAATAGAACTACTTTAATTTTTCTTTTGAGGCTGCAGTCGGCAAATTTTTCGCTGAGAATCTTTTATTAATAAAAATAAAAGTGAGTTTACAGTATGATAGTTTCCATATTTATAACTACACATCATACTTTGGAGTTCGTACGATATACATTGACAGTATAGTATAAGATTACTCATGGCATTTTAGTGTTGTATATGAGCAGTGATTTTTGATATTTTGTAGATTGTAGAAATAAAATTATCGATTGTATCGATGAGTGAAGACCAATGTTCCATTAATTGAATATAATTATTTAATTTAAATATACCAATTTAATTTTATAGGTATGATTTATATTTTGATATTTTTGTAAGAAGCTGAATTTAATTAACAATTAAAATACTAAGGTCATTATTGATAACTTCATATTTTGCAAGGTACAATGAAAATATAGAGTATGTGTCAATTAATTTGGATACATGATATGTATAATAATTAATTAGAGTTAGACATTAGTTTTGTCTCTTCAGAGACATCTGTTAAAATTGGAACAATTTAACGAAGATTAGCGTGATCTGCGCACGAATGACATGCACAAATTGACAAATGGTCCAAAGAGAACGATATCATACTTCCAAAATGTTACTAAAAAAAATTTTGCATTTTTTTTTTCGGTTGGAACAAATATTAGAATTAACTACTTCCAAAAATTTCCCTCCATTTTGTAGTTCATATTTTGTCTACTAATTTCGCTCTCAATCGGCAAAGTTTAATGATGATACATTTTATGACAAAACCAAAAATAATTCACAAAAATATTAGCTTTTATTTTGTTGTGAGTATCAGATGTTTTTTTTCCTGAATGATGGCTGGAGGTGGGTTAGCCCACAGTGTGAGTATTAGATATTTAGTTTGGGTCATACCGGTTGAATGCTGATTCATCGCCTGTCAAAAGCTTTGCCTCGTTAATACGGTTGGATAAAGCTAATGATGCCTTTGATGACAAAAGATTTTTTGACTTTGATCAAACAAAATCAGTTTTACAGACCAATAAGAACTTGATTTTTCTCAAGTGAAATAAAAATTACGAATATATATATATAGGATGATTAAATAACTTGTATAAGCAAAATTCGGATTTTGCTTGTGACCAAAATACTACATATATCATCAAAAATTCAAATTTCAACCGTATGGATGGAATATATATGTTTTGAATATGTTGTAGATTAATTTTCACAAGAATCGGAATATTATATCATTACCATCATGTATTATCAAAATTCATCAAAATATATATAATACATATTATATATATTTTGATGAATTTTGATGATACATGATGGCAATGATATAATATTCTGATTCTTGTGAAAATTAATCTACATCATATTCAAAACATATATATTCAATCCATAGAGTTGAAATTTGAATTTTTGATGCACATTAGTTCCTCAAAATGAAAATGATATCAACTCATGTACCTCAACATAATATGAAAACTAATTTTAAAATTTGACTATGCACTTCACCATATAATTATATGCTTTATGATATAAAGTTGTATGATGTGTTAATTTTGTATAGCACACAACTATAACAAATTAATTTAGAAATGGTAAGCATGTTCATTATAAATATTATTGTCGTAAAAACAATTTTCTCATTACATATTTAATTAGATTATATCCAATATTTTTTTCATAAATCGTATACTAATAACTTCAGTTGCAATAATGTTTATGATTATAAAATATTAAAATATCATCATTCTTTCTTTTTTTTTGTCTGCTATAAATTATAGCTGAACCCAAAAAATTTAATTAAAAGAATGAAACATTTTATTAAATATGTTACACCTATTATTTTCTATTTAATGTCAATCACTTTTCAAACTTTTTAGGACAATAATAATAATAATATGCATATAATGATTCAAATTTATACCTTCATAAGTCAATAATTAACTTTCTGCACACTTTGGGCAATAGAGGATCTCATTAGGAAATAGTGGGATCAATTTTTTTACACATTATGATGAATTTTAACATAAAAATTAGTTATATTTTATTCTTTTTATAATTTGTTCAGAGACATCTACTGTTCAGAAACACTAATTAATTAACAAAACCCTAATATAGCAAATGATGTTTATTAAAATGCTAGTTCAAAATATAACACAATAAATAAAGGGCCACATTTCTTCTAATCTAGCAACTTGTTCTTTGAACCAAAATAATTTTTTTTTTAACATTTTTTTCAATTTTAAATAATAAATAAAGAAAAAAATCTAGAATAAAAAGTAGGAAATTAATATTTAATTTATGATAATTATTATTTCTAACTCTTGATATTCTTACTTCTGTTTATTTTCTTCAAACCAAAATTGATGAAGCTCAAAAGAATAAATGAAAATAACTCCCATCAAAATTTTCTTTGAACTTGTTTCCTTCAATCCAAAATGAATTTTGAAAAATTAATATTTTACTTAAAATATAAATAAAGAAAAACTAAAAAGAAAATAAATATCAAAATCATAAAAGTAAATAAAAAATATTATTTTTTATGAGAAGTAAAATTATATTTTACACAAAAATGTACTTAATGAATAATATCATTATATATTCTAAAAGCATTCGTAGAATATTTTGTCACAAAATATTTCTATTTATTTATTATCTTGGATCGAAGAAAATAAAATATAAAAAGTTTTATAAGAATATTGGTTAAAAAAATTATTCCTTCAATCCAAAATTAAAATATGAAAAATTAATATTTTATGTAAAATATAAATAAAAAAATTTAAAAGAAAATAAATATCAAGATCATACAAGTAAATAAAAAATATTATTTTTCGAAAGAAGTAAAATTATATTTTACACAAAAATGATATAATAATACTTTAATGAATATAATAATGAAATAAAATAAAATAATATCATTATATATTGTAAAAGCATTCGTAGAATATTTTTTCATAAAATATTTCTATTTATTTAATATTTTGGATTGAAGAAAATAAAATATAAAAAATTTAATAAGAAAATTTTGGTTCAAAAAATTAAGGACTGTTTTAGTATATTCGATAAAGTTTGGGTTTTTTATGAAGAAGTTCCATTTCATTTTATGAATGGAACCCGGACTTTTTTCTTTTGAAGAAATTTGGTGACAATTTTTTTTGTAGTAATAGTTTTTATGTTTAAAAAGATATAATGAGTCGTATTTAAGTATAATATGCTTGAAATAAAGATCGCTACACGGAATATCATAAAGATTCATTTACATAGTTATAAATAAATGCTATGGCCCATGTGTTTTTATATCCGGTTCTTGTGGATTTTTCATGGAAGCAATGATGTCACGGGCTTAAAAGAGCTATCTGAATAATCTACCATTATATGAATATTACAAAGAACAATCCACAGAAAATCACATATACGGACACGTGTCAAAATTCCCCCCCAATTTATGAGGTTTATAGATTAGAAGGAATTAGTACCAGGGAAGCAAATTGGCAGGTTGACCCTGAGTGGGTCTAATTTGATCGAGTAGTGTCAAAGTTGAGCTGGATCAATTCAGATTCAAGTTGGAGTCGAACTTTCCAATTTCGAATTAGGCACTGAGCATCCCGATTTAAATGTACAAATACATTATGATTATAAATAAGTCCATTTCAAAAAAATATCTAAATGAGTCGTACTCAAATTTTTTCAAACTCGAACATCATTCGAACCAAGTTACTAACATATCCTTCTTCGATTTGAAGATGATTGAACATCTAAGTATGAACTAAATTGACAATCCTAACTCGTACGTAAGAAGCATTATGTAACCAATTTTCTTCTTCAAGAAATTTTATGTGATCACAAGCTTATCCCTAACTAGCAATCATATAAAGATTCTGATGTTCAACAATGAACTTTTTGTCTTGGAATAAGAAGACATGGCATCTTGAACACATGGGTGGGGGGATGGGGATGCTGATGTCGATGAGATGAGATGACTAACATGCATGCATCGCATCTTCATGAATATAAGTATCCAACGGACGGGCCCAAAAGGATGTTGAACTTCGTTTCTGAAAGACACGTACCCTGGTTAGACATGAAAACATGAACATTTTATATGGGTTAAGATACATTATGTAAACATGATCAGGTGACTTGCCTCCAATCAATTCCGCATTTGTCATGTGGGCTGTTTCAAAGTAGCATATAGCTAATTAATTTGGATATTGCAATAAAATTTAATCTTCTTAAACATTTTATTAGATAACGATTACTAAGTTAATCTAGTGATTATGATATTAATTTCTTCTTTCTACAGATGAGAGGTTGGAATGTCATGTGTAATAAAATTTATTTAAAATTGTAGGTGAGTTTACACGAGTCTAAATTAAAGAGAATGAAACAAAGACTCAGGTTTCTAAACATTTTATTGGATAATGTTGACGAAGTTTAAATTTGCAATGAATTAAATTTTTTTTTTCTTCTGAAGGTTGAGGAATCAGGAGAGGGATAATTCTTTTTATATATATAATCATCTCACATGGACCAACAGTTTCAGGCAGCCACCATTAAACAACCCTTTTCCCGATGATAATAAATAACGTGCATATGCATAGTTTTCTCCCTTTTAAAGCAGCATGACATGGAGCTGTGCCATTCTTTCTTAGCCCTATTTTTATAAACTGTATCATGACTGTAAGATATTATTACGTTTGCTCAAATTTTAAGAACAAATGTAGTTTATTCTTATAACAATATTAAATTTAGCATTTAAGCTTATTGTACCAGTCATATATTTGTTATCGTCAAGAGAGAGAATTCGGATATGTGTCTCACTGCACTTCACTCACACCAGCTCTCACATGCAGTGCATACATGCATCCAAATTCAGCAGACGCACTCTCTAGTAACAATAACACTATCCTCCAAATCGGGCTCAGTTCATGATTCATCATTCATTGCCCCATTCCAGATTCATAATCTCCTCCTTTTGATCCTCTCCAGTATTTGTATCATTTTGGCTTGAGATTTTCACATATGTTTACGAATTATTGTAATTTTCTATCAATTACTGCTTGATCTTTTTTATCATCAAATATATCCCAGTTATATTGTAATTAATTTACTATGTGAATCACCATCGGTAATCATTTTGATCATCAAATGTATCCAAACTATATTGTAATGTGCTATGAATCACGACTGTTCAATCATCAAATATATTCAAACTATATTATAATTTGTTATGAACCACGGCTATCAAATGTATCCAAACTATATTGTAATGTGCTATGAATCACGACTGATTATCATTTCAATCGTCAAATATATTCAAACTATATTGTAATTTATTATTATGAATCACGACGAATGATCATTTTGGTCATTAAATATATCCAAATTATATTATTAATTAGTTTTTGAGAAGTTATAAATTTTAATAGAGACTAGTGAGGCACCCATTCTAGATTAAGATTTAACTCTTGATGAGTTACATAAATAAGCGGGTGCATGAATGAATTAACGGGAGAGAAGTGAGTGTGTCCTTTAATGTGCAGACTTAAAAACTGGGATTTGATTTCCCAAGGGGCAGGCATGACGAGAAGCTTCAGCCCCAAAAAAAACAACACATTCGTTGAACTGATTTCAGAGTATTTTGTCTTTATACGGCTTATTATTGCTCTAACATGTGCCTGCCCTTTCAGTCTCATTGGCTTTCGCAAACCATTTTTGTTCCGTTCCATACAGTAGCAGTACTATTCCATATCGCATATTTATGTTGATATTTTAGTCTCTTTCAACGATGGGTTATTCAATTTTTTGGAAAATGATATGTTGAGCATAAAAATCAACTAAGGTAAAAAAAAAATAAATGAAAATGAGCTGTTATCAGCTCTTGTTGCATTGGATTGGATCCAATTAGACAGATAATTAATGATAAATAATTATCAAGGTTTTCTTTTGTTCTTTGGTCATCGTTTATACTCCGCAGTTTAAGGGATCACAATTGACTCCTCTTTGGGGTCCATTGCTTTGTGTGTTGATTGGGACATGCATGGGGCAAAAGATCTCGTATTATTGCCTAAAATTTTGATTTTCTTTTTCATTTGATAGTTATGTGAATATGTAAACAATAATATGTTTTTACAATAAGACATACTTTTTTTTATTTTTTATTTTAAGTTATATAAATATTTAAATAATATATTATTCCCCTATAAAACATACATTCATTTTTTTCATGAGGTTCGTGAGAGAGGGAGAAAAGAAAGAAAGAAATATTGTACATGACAATATGTCAAGCGATGTAATGTACAAATATTTTAAGAAAATTGGAAATCACACCGGGGGGTACTATAGTGACGGTTGAAATTATATACTATTCTCTCACGTTTCTATATACGCTATATATTATTTTCATTTTTTTGAATATGTATTGTTTACCGAATGATTTTTTATATACCGTTTATTTTCAGTTTATATGTTTATATATACTTTTTTCATTTTTTTTAAATATATACTGTTTTATATAATGAATTTATATATACCGTTTGTTTTCAGTTTATATGTTGTATATATTGTTTTCAGTTTTTATATATTGTCGCTACAGAATCGCTATAGTAATATCGTGCAATATCGGCTTCCAATATTTTATACAAGTGTTCAACATAAGATATGAAAAAATGACGACTAAAAGTGAATAAAATCATTATCACCGTTAGAAAATAGAAACATCAACATGGCAGTTATATAAAATCATTGAATCAAGCCTTTCATTATCATGCATATGGTTTTACTGCCTAATTTTTCTTCAAGAAACGCGTAATCCACTGCTGTACTTAGTCATCCCTAATTTCATTGAATTTTTAATGCGTGTTGTAAGTTTGTAACAGCTGGTTCATAGAATATTTGTGCATTTGTTTCAGAAATTATACTTCTGGTTCCTAGTTCCTAGAGATTTATTTAGGCCGTAGATTGAGTCCTAGGTTAGGTTTCGTCACATTAGTGTTTAGTTCAATGGTTCCACTTCATATGGTTACCTCAAATCGTCAAAATAATATATATATATATATATATATATATATATATATATATATATATATATATATAATATATATATATATATATATATATATATATATATATATATATATATATATAATATGTATAAATCTAGAAGCAGTGTATAAAAATTCAGAATATCCTGAAAGCAGTGTATAAAAGATAAAACAATCTGGCATATATATCGAGTATATTAAAATAACAAATCTCCAATATATCCAAAACTGTATATATCTGTAACAAAAAATAATATATAAAAAATATTTTGTGTACAAGTATTTTCCAAAACAAGCATATTATGAAAAGGGCACGTCGGCCCATTTATACAAATTTGTGTACAATAATTAGCCCTAGTAGAGCAAGCTTAAGAATTGTAAATACTGAACTAGAATTGGGCTGGAATTAAATTAATCTTTTATAATTCAACCCATAAAGCCCATGTAAGCATTAAAACTTTAAACCCAAACAGTTATAGAATTTATACATGGCCCATTTATCTATACTATACTATACTATATAATCTCTCTAAAGCTCGGTCGTTTAGGTTTCTCTAGCTTAGGGTTTCTCGCGCCGTTTCTCATACCTAAGCGAAGATGGTAACTCTCTCTCCCTCTCTTTGATCTCTCTGAAACACTCCGATTGATTTTCTTATTTTATTTGATGTGTTGATTCATTCTAAGTTCGATTAAACTTGTTTGATTTGATCTGCTGATTTATTCTAATTTCTGTTTGATTTCTTTTTCTTTCAGCCGTCCCACAAGACTTTCGTAATCAAGAAGAAGCTGGCGAAGAAGATGAGGCAGAATCGCCCCATCCCTCACTGGATCCGCATGAGGACTGACAATACCATCAGGTTTCTATCTTTTGTTTGTATTTATTCACTTATTTGTGTGTTTTAAGCACGATTTACTGTAGTTAAGGATGAATTATTCAAGTTTTTTTTCGCTTATACTCAATATATAGATTTAGTTTTACAGCTATTTTGTGTAGTTTTTGTAATAAATTTATACTTTGGCTTAGTAATTTAGCTCCGATTTTGAATGTAATTTAACAAATTCATGTTATTTTTGGCCCTTTATTGTAGTTTATACTACTGTTTTCAGCCTCTTGGATCATTTCCTCCAATATATAGTAACTTGAGTTTCATAACAAGAACTTATAGATGTTCTACCATTTCATTAATGTGTTGTATTTCTAATAATACTATTATATCTAAGTAAACAAATATATTGCAATCATGGCTGTGTTTAGTTGATACTGAAAGTTCAATAACATGCAAATCAGAACAATTTTGTTGGTTTTTTCTTGTATGTTAATATTTTACTTGTTTGAATTGCAGGTACAATGCAAAGCGCAGGCACTGGCGCCGCACCAAGCTTGGATTCTAAGCTGATGTTTGGCCTCATTTATTTTCAAGTCAGTTGTGTTTTAGGGTTTTTTGTCTTTAGTTCTATGATGAAACTATTGTGAGGCGTAAATGGAGTTTTAAGTGGAATTTTAATGTTATGTTTTCTTTTAAATTGTACTTCAAGATATCCTTTTTTTGTTAACTTGAATTTGGTTAAATTGTTATTGAAATGATGGTATCTTGTTCTGAAATGGTTTGTTTTATTTTGGTAGTCAAATCTGATGCTTGTTTGATTTGGTATTATAATATGCAGATATTTCCGGTGTGACTTTTATACAAATAACAAAATTAGGATTTGATTTATAGAATTTCTAGACGTTTGGTAAGGCTGCTTTCAAATTAGCAGGCCTGTATTTTTTATAGAAGCCCATAAACTGTTCTTCGAATTACACTACATGGCCTTTAAAGTGGTTAATAACCACTTCATATATGACAAACTTATTATATTAATAAATAATAATAACGTATAATAATTTTAGATTACCAGAAGATTATTAATGCAATGCCTTGTCATAAAGTCAAGATGTATGAGAATTACTAAGAGGTACAACTGCATACCAACAGCCCTCTATTAAAGGAAAATTCTAACAAGACACTGAATCGATGAATCACAGCTGAACCGACACAACCTCAACGCGAAATAAAACAAACCTTCAATCATCACATTTGTAGAAAAATTAACACATTTGTCGTTGTATTTAAAGGGAGGCTTTGATCCTTCAATCATCACAATCGCACAGAAACAACATTGTTCTGTGCTTCTAGTACACAAACAAAGAACAGAAACAAACAAGAAAACAAAGAGATTTTGTAAGAACTCCGAAAGAAATGGCTTCCATCATGCTCGATGACATCAAGAATGAAACGGCGGACCTCGTAAGAATCTCAAATCATCCTCATTTCGTACCCTGATTTTACCTATGCGAAACTTTATGCTTTAATAATTTTTTAGGAAACAATTCCGGTCGAGGAGGTGTTGGCTCACCACCGAAGATGGCAACCAACGTCTTCAGATGTTTGGACCCAACAAGCTCGAGGAGAAACAGGAGAGCAAGCTCCTCAAGTTTCTCGGATTTATGTGGAATCCACTCTCATGGGTCATGGAGTCTGCTGCTATCATGGCCATTGCGCTTGCCAACGGTGGGGTAAGCCTTTCTTCTTTTCCTTTTTAATTTACTCAAATAATAGCTATTAATAAGCAATAAAAGTAATAAACTTTTTTATTTGTAATTGTAGGGCAAGCCTCCGGATTGGCAAGACTTTGTGGGTATTGTCGTCCTTTTGATCATCAACTCAACGATCAGCTTTATCGAGGAGAACAATGCCGGTAATGCCGCGGCCGCACTCATGGCTGGCCTTGCCCCCAAGACCAAGGTGTTGAGGGACGGAAAATGGTCTGAAGAGGAGGCAGCCATCCTGGTGCCTGGTGACATCATCAGCGTGAAGCTTGGTGACATCATCCCGGCTGACGCCCGTCTCTTAGAAGGCGATCCTCTCAAAATTGACCAATCTGCCTTGACCAGTGAATCACTTCCCGTGACAAAGAACCCCGGTGACCAAGTCTTCTCTGGCTCCACTTGCAAGCAGGGAGAAATCGAGGCTGTTGTCATCGCGACAGGTGTCCACACCTTCTTCGGCAAGGCTGCTCACCTTGTTGACAGCACCAACAATGTTAGTCACTTCCAGAAGGTTCTCACCTCCATCGGAAACTTTTGCATCTGCTCCATCGCTGTTGGGATAGTGATTGAGATTATCGTCATGTATCCCGTACAACACCGTCCATACAGGAGCGGGATTGATAACCTTTTGGTCTTGCTCATTGGTGGGATCCCGATTGCTATGCCTACTGTGCTATCTGTAACCATGGCTATTGGTTCTCACAAGTTGTCTGAACAAGGAGCCATCACCAAGAGGATGACCGCCATTGAGGAAATGGCTGGCATGGATGTGCTATGCAGTGACAAAACCGGCACACTTACTTTGAATAAGCGTCACAGTTGACAAGTCCCTCATCGAGGTGTTCTGTAAGAATTGCGATAAAGATTCCGTGGTCCTATTTGCTGCAAGGGCATCTAGGGTTGAGAACCAGGACGCCATTGATGCCTGCTTGGTCGGAATGCTTGCCGATCCGAAAGAGGCTCGTGCCGGGATCCAAGAGGTCCACTTCCTCCCGTTCAACCCAGTCGACAAGCGCACTGCCATCACCTACATCGACGAAAGTGGCAAGTGGCACAGAGCGAGCAAGGGCGCACCTGAACAAATCATCGACCTTTGCAACCTTAAAGAGGACGCAAGGAAGAGAGCCCACGCCATAATCGGACAATTCGCCGAACGTGAGGCTGAATGGGCGAATGTGAGGCTGAATGGGCCTATGCTCAAAGAACTCTCCATGGCCTCAAAACTGAGTCACCAGCTCTCTTCAATGAAAACAGCAGCTACAGAGAGCTGTCTGAAATCGCCGAACAGGCCAAAAAACGCGCCGAAATTGCCAGGTCAGCACAAAACTTTACAAATCTTCAACTTATATTATTCTTCAATGTACAAAAAAAACTAAGTGATGAAATGATTGTATGTTTGTGTCATTACAGGATGAGGGAACTGCACACACTGAAAGGACATGTTGAGTCGGTTGCGAAGCTAAAGGGGCTTGACGTTGGCAATATTCAAGGCCACTACACTGTCTGAGCAAAAATGATGGATTGAAGATTCTCCTGATGGAAAGGAAGTAGAGAGAGACAGACAAATTTTGTTTGCCTATATAATAGTTTAGGGGGATCCATGTGAAATTGTTGTATTTTGTACCACAGAGTAAACTAATTTTTGACAAGCTTATTATTGATTTCTGTATCGGTTGATGTATGCAAATTGTTTCGAGTTGATGTTAATATATATTTGAGTTGTGAATTATGTGATTTATGAGTTCGTGTTTTGTCTTCAATTGCTGAAAGTTATTTTCGTTTTGTTTTTCAAAAGCCCTCAGTGTAGAGACTGAACACAAAGAGCTTTTTAAATAAAAAAACAAAGAGCTTTGATACAAATTCTCTTTATTTTTTATTTTCATAATGCATGGAACCATTTTTCTTTTTGAGAAAAAAACGTCTACTAAATTTGAGCCTTCGCAAAGGGATGTTTCAAAGTGTCTTATATTCGAAGAGCTGTCACAAGAAGTTATACTGTTTATAAGTTTGTGAAAAAAATATGGAAAATTCAGACCTTGAATTAATGGAGCTGTATTTTAAATTGTTATAATCCAATGCAGTTTTCATAGCCAATGAGAAAATGATACATGCAAGTGGGTATTCTCATTGACCTGGAATAGATTTAACTTGGCAATTTTTTCATTTTTTAAAAACGAAAAAATGCTCATTTAATTTCATTAATACTAACACTCACATGAATAATTTAGAATAAAACTAAACAAAGTAAAAATCAAGCTTACTCATAAATCTCTAACCAACAAATAAACCAGCAAAGCATACTCATGCTCACAAGTAGTCCCTATCTAAAGAAAACAAAAAACACTAAAGCAAGAAATTGCAAACATGTAATCTTTAATTTTAAACAACCATTCATATTGCTCCTCTCCTCACAATAAGCAATTTTTTCCAACAAACCCTCCAAATAATAACAAAAACTCAAAATGACCAGCACAAATCTGATTTGAAGCAAAGATGCATTCTAGCATCCCCTTGTGCAGCCTGCTCGGATATGTATAAGAGGGCAATTCTTAATCATCAAACAATTAAATTTTTTCCTTTCAATGAGTGGTTTTAATCCACCATCAGTTATTCGATAAAACCCATTAATCTTGAGGTTCACCAAACGAGGAAAATTAATCACAAAACCGATACCCCAATTGGTTACATCCTTAGCCCACTCAACTTCCAAAGTTTCCAAACAAGAGGAGGCCAAAGATAAAGCCTTCATTTCCGAGTCATTTAAGAAACATGCATCTTTGAGCACCAAAGCCTTAATTGAACAACCATTAACTAATGCTAAAATACCCCCAATTGTAATTAATGGTTCTAAATTCCAGAAAGCTAATTCCACATTCTCTAGAAAAGGACAGTTCCTTCCCAATGCTTTCAAACTCGCATCAGTCAAAGTTGAACATCTCTCAAGTGAGATACTTTTTAAACCATGTGATTTCTTAGATAATGAAATAATATCATTATCAGCTAATCCGCTACACATATCTAAGCAAACCTTCTCCAATGAACCGCAAGACCCTAAAATAAGAGATAAACCACTTCCAGGTCCTATATCACAATTGAACAAATTAACCTCTTTTAGACTCTCACAACAAATTTGATCCTTAAACAACCTCTCAGCCACTAACGGGTTGTGAATTCTTGTATGCAAATCACACGGATGTCTTTCAAACTCGAACCGTTTGAGTCTCCTCAAACCATTACCCAATTTTACAAAACCATTCTCATTAATACCATGACATCTCACAATTGAGAGATCTTCTAATGAAGCCATTTTACCTACATATTCCAGCCACTCCATCCACTTCGCGCTTGTCACGAAATTCACGGATTGCATTAAATGTAAGGTCGACAGATTTTTGCATCCGATTAAAACTGATAGAAGTCCGGCAGAACTTATATCAGTTATGTAACTTAACTTTAGAGACTTTAATTTCTCGCATGAGGCTAAATTACTCAGGCCTGAGTCGGTCATAAATGAACAATGACTTATTGTTAGGTCAGTTAGGGATGGGCAATTGGTGGAGAGAATGGATAGGCCTTGATTATCTACTTTTCTCTTTGAATGAGTTTTCCATCCAAAGTAAGTAAGTTCAACTTTTGTTAAGTTAGGGAAACGGAAGCATATTTTGGTCAAGATCTCGGTTACCGGCTTCAACCCGATTGCAACCCGGATTGAGCGTCTAGTATCGGCTACAATTTTGTATAGTAGTTTTGATACGAGGGAGAGGGAATTTCTATCTGGACAGGATAGTCTTTTGATTATCTCAGAGTTCAGAGCTTCCGGAAGATTTTCCATTGAAAACGCGAAGATCCTGTCAGGAAAAGGAATTTGTTAAAAGAATATGGTTTCAGCAATTACGGGTTGAAATTTGGTTAATTGTATTCACTTGAATTCATCTACTGTACAGTTTTCATGAAACTGGTATAATTTTTTTGCTCGACCGCATAGCTA
Organism: Juncus inflexus; assembly: GCA_024447665.1. Classification (NCBI taxonomy): domain Eukaryota; kingdom Viridiplantae; phylum Streptophyta; class Magnoliopsida; order Poales; family Juncaceae; genus Juncus; species Juncus inflexus. The sequence goes on along the minus strand of JAJHPC010000001.1, from coordinate 11,532,425 downwards.
TACAAACAAATCAGAAGAAAAAAGCTAAATTAAGAAAGACCAATTCCGTATTAACTATGACACGAGGCAAATTTCTACCAAATTCGATATATACACGGCAAGAATACTTTGATCAAAAGAATTTTTAAGTGCGATCATTTCCTTACTTGTTTCCGATCGAATAAATGCTAATGAGAAGAGCGAGGCGTCAATTAGATGAACTGCTGAAGTGGAGAGAAGAAGTGGGAGATCTATGCGGAGAAGCGCGGCGCGGGTATAGAAAGGCGATGAGAGATGGAGGGAGATTAGAGGCGGAAATGGAGAACGAGAGTTTCCAGATTTTTTTTTACCCTATTTAACTGATTTTAACTTGGGCCTTACTGACATCTCAACAGAGGAGGGCTCAAACTGCCGAGATAAATCACATCACACAATAATAATAGGATAAACTACAGAATAATCCATAACAAAAAAAAAGAAAAAAGAAACATAACAAAACATAAATCACTAACCAAAATAACATAAAAATGCTAAATAAAGCATGCTCACAAAACTTTCCAATTTGAATGTATGTTTGAGTTATTATATTATATGCTGAGGGAACTGTGTGAAGCTCGAAGGGGCTGGTCATTGACACAGTTCAAGGGCACTACACTGTCTCAAGAAAAATGAGGGATTGAATATTCTCCTGATAGAAAAAGGAAGTGGAGAGAGAGAGGAATTTTGTTTGCGTATATAGTTTAGGGGGATCCATGTGAAATTGTTGTTAAGACAGTAAAGCTACTTTTTTGGCAAGCTTACTAGCGATTTATTTATCGATTGATGTTGTACGTAAATTGTTTCGAGATGATGTTAATATATATTTGAGTTGTGAATTATGTGATTAGTGAGTTTGTGTTGTCTCATTTGCTGGAAGTTAATTTCTTTTATCTTTTTATTTTTATTTTTATTTTGTTAAGTTACGCACTAATGAAAATAATTTTTCTAAACAAAGATCTTTGATACCAATTCTCAGTCTCACAATTCATCATACCATTTATTTTGAGAAGAAAAAAAAACAAGTGGTACAAAGTTTGAGGCTTCTCTCAAAGGAATGCTTTGCACACTTTGAAAAGTGTCTTATATTTCGAAGTAATTCGTACCAAAAAATATTCATTTTCATCCATTAATACTGACCCTTAAAGAATGATGATGAACAAAGAACAAAACAAAAAGATATAGCATACTGATAAATCCGTAACCCAAAAAAAATCACCAAAGCATACTCATACTCACAATTCTTTATCAAAAGAAAATAAAAAATAAAGCAAGAAACTGCAAACATGTAATCTTCAACGTTAAAACAACCATTATTACTCCTCAGTCCTCACGCTGAACCCTTTTAATAAACAAACCTTCCAAATAATAACAAAAGCTCAAAAAGGCCAGCATAAATCTGGCTTGTAGCAAACATGCTTTACAGCCGCTTGCGCAGCTTGTGGGAGATACGCGGGCAATTCTTAATAACCAAATGATGTAATTTTTTCGTTTTAATGAGTGGTTTTAATCCATAATCAGTTATTCGATAACACCCATTAATCTTGAGATTCACCAAGCGAGGAAAATTAATCAAAAACCTAAACCCCGAATTGGTTATTTCACGAGCCCTCTCAATTTCCAAAGTTTCCAAACAAGGGGAGGCCAAAGACAAAGCCTTCATTGCCGAGTTATTTAAAAAATAAGCATTTTTGAGCACCAAAGCCCTAATTGAACAAGCATTAACTAATGCTAAAATACCCTCAATTGAAATTACATGTTTCGAAATCAAGAAATCTAATTCAACATTCTCCAAAGAAGGACAATTACTACCCAATGTTTTCAAACTCGTATCAGTCAAAGGTGAAAATATCTTAAGTGAGATACTTTTTAAACCGTGTGATATCTTAGATAATGAAATAATATCACTCTCAGCTATTCTGATACACATATCTAAGCGAACCTTCTCCAATGAAATGCAAGATCCTAAAAGAAGAGATAAACCACTCCCAGGTCCTAAAGTACAAGTAACCAAATTAACCTCTTTTAGCCTCTCGCAACAAATTTGATCCCTAAACCACCTCTCAGCCACTGACGGGTCGTGGATTCTTGTATTCCAATCAAGCATGTCCATTTTAAATTCCAGCCGTTCGAGTCTCCTCAAGCAATTACCCAATTTTACCAAATTATCCTCATTAATACCATGACACTCCACAATTGAGAGATCTACTAATTTCATGCATGAGGCTAAGTGACTCAGACCTGAGCCTGTTATAAACGAACAATGAATTAGGGTTAGGTTGGTTAGCGAGGGGCAATTGGTGGAGAGAATGAAGAGGCCTTGATCGTCCAGTTGTTTCCCTAAATAGGATTCACAACCAGAGTAAGTAATTTCGATTTTTGTCAAGTTAGGGAAACGGAGGCATATTTTGGCCAAGGCCTCGGTTACCGGGTTCAACCCGAATCCGACCCGAATTGAGCGTCTACTATCTCCTTCAATTTTGTATAGTTGTTTTGATACGAGGGAAACAGAATTTCTATCTGAAGCGCTTGTGAGTCTTCTGATTATCTCCGAGAGTAGGGCTTCCGGAAGATTCTCCATTTGAATTGTGAAGATCGGAAGTGCGTACTGTATGCCTATTTCTATCAGGAAAAAGAATTTCTTAATATTCTCTTGAATTCATCTACTGTACAGTTTTCATGAAACTGGTATAATTTTTTTGCTCGACCGCATATCTAAACAAACTATTTAACAACTAAAAACTACATTAAGAAAGAGCAATTCCGTATTAACTATACGATATGATACGAGGCAAACTTCTATGAAATTCGATATATACATGGCAAGAATACTTTAATCAAAAGGATTTTTAAGTGCGATTATTACCTTACTCGCTTCCGATCGAATTGATGCTAATGAAAGAGCGAGGCGTCAATTAGAAGAACAGCTGATAAAAAGGCGATGAGAGATGGAGGGAGATTAGATGCGGAAATGGAGAACGAGAGAGAAGTTCCATTTTTTTTCCCGTCTTTCACTGATTTTAGTTTTAAGTTGGGTCTTATTATTGACATCTAAATAGAGAAGGGCTCAAACGGGCCGAGATGTAAAACACAATATTTTTTTTTAGACAACATGCCCGTAGGCCCGTAAAACACAATATTAAAATATTGGGTAAATTTCATCCTGTCACTCAACTTTTAAAAATGACCAAATAGGTCACTCAACTTTCAATTGTCCCCTATAGGTCACTCAACTTTCAAAAATGACCAAATAAGTCACTCAACTTTCAATTATCCCATATAGGTCACTCAACTTCAAAAAAATGTTCAAATAGGTCATTCAACTTTCAAAAATTATCAAATAGGTCACTAATATCGGATGACTTATTTGTATTTTTCAACTAAATGGGTGACCTATTTTGGTTATTTTTGAAAGTTGAGTGACCTATAGTGGACAATTAAAAGTTCAGTGACTTATTTGATATTTTTTTTAAAGTTGAGTGACTTGTAGGGGACAATTGAAAGTTGAGTGACTTATTTGATTATTTTTTGAAAGTTGAGTGACCTACGGTGAAATTTACCCTAAAATATTAATAATAATAATAATAACAAATTTATCAACCAAAAATAAAAACAAAAACAACAATGATAATAATAATATATTAATAATATCAGAGGTGGTGGCGTTTTGCCGTTTCATCTTCTGTCTCTTGTTCTTTGTTCTTTCGGTCTTCTTTTTATCTTTTATTTCTTTGTTATGACAAAGTGTGAATGATTATTCTTGAGTGGAGTGATGATTTAGGAGGTGTGGGAAGTGTGCTGAGTTTGCGTTATTTATAGGAGAAAATGATGGAAAAAAGATGAAATAGTTATTCTTCTATTTTGTGAGCAGCTGTACATTTAAAAAACTGTTGAATAGTCGATAACATATTTTTTTTTGAAGCTTCCGGAGGCGAAATACCTCACCGAGATTCTATTAAATAAGGAAAAATTTCGTACAAATAAAAATAAAATAAATGAAAGAAAGAAAAAACAAAGAAAAATAAAACCATGAATATTTACAAAAAAAAAACATTGTTCTATTCTCTAGCAGTATGTCTTTCAATTTGTTGACTGCTGAGTAATCTCTGCCAGAACGGTCTGTTGATGGGGCTTTTTACCAAGGAAGATGAATTGATTACGTGTTTTCCATATAGACCAAGACGTGCTCATCCAGTCCGTCTCCCATGCATGCCGGACGTTCCTCTCTTTGCCATCGATTTGTTGTCTCCAGAACTTTGTCATGTTTCTGGCCAAGTCGGAGTCCATCCCCTTGTGTAACCATATTCGGCGAACAAACTCACAATGGAGAAAGAGATGGTATGCTGTTTCAATGACGTGCTGCGTACACATTATACATTCTTCTTGATTGGGCCAACCTCTTTTAACCAATTATAGTCGATAACATAACAAAAAAAATATATATAACAGACATAAATCACTAAACTAAAATGATAAATAAGAAATAAAGCATAACAAATCTGATAACTAGTAAGTCCATCGGATTTTTGGCACATCTAAACTACCTTGTACATTTTAAATACGGAGCTAATAGCTACTGTTGATCTTAGGCAGCATATTACGGACTATATAGATTTGATATACGCTGCATCTTTGTTACTAGATCCAAATTTGGCACTAATTTGAAGATGTGAGATGATTTATTTGGATTATGAGGTGATCAGTGGATGATTTATTTGGGTTATTCATTAATGACAAAGTATACAAATAAATCCAAAATGAAAATATAACCAACAAAGCATACTCAAAAGTCCCAATCAAAAAACATTACAAATAATAATATACCAAGAAATACAAACTTTAATTTTAAACACAAATCATATTGCTCCTTATACTACACAATTAAAAAAAACTTAGCAATTCTTAATCCTTAAACTATCTAATTTTTTCTTTAAAAAGAATGGTTTTAATCCATCATAAGTTATTCGATGACACCTAATAATCATGAGATGCACCAAAGTCAGATCGTAACAGTACAGAGATGCCTAATATGTATGAAGTATATTAGTTTAAGTTTGCAAATTAAAGTTAGATGATTTACACAACAGAGATAGGGAATAGGTACAAAATCAGTCGTAAGAAAAAAAAATACAATTAATTTCCGCTTCTAATTATTTCATTAGCTAATAATTTACATATATTTGTCGAGAATGATTTACATACATAAGTTATCACTGAAATAAGTTTCTCATAGTCACTTGGATTCTGAATTATTGATTTTTCAGGGCTGGGCCAGAATTATCCCTAAAATAAAAATAAAAATATCTTTAAAAAAAAAGAGCCGAAATTATTTATATGAGCAGTTTATGGACCGCTTAATCCCGCCTACGTGCAATCTCATTGATCTAAAATATAAATTCGACTTAGAATTTTTCATTTTAAGAAAAAAAAATGCTCTTTTTTATTCACTAATACTAACACAAAATAATAATGAAGAATAAGAAAACAAAAAGTAAAAGAATAAATATAAAGCATACTGAAAAATGCTAAATATAATCCAACAAAAGATAGTAAAGCATAGTAGCATACTCATACTCACAATTCACAAGTCCCCATCTAAAGAGAAAAAAAAGCAAGCGAACATATAATCTTCAATTTTAAACAACCATTCATATTGCTCCTTATGCTAAACAACTTTTTTAAAACAAACGGCACCCCTCAATCTTCAAATAATCTAACTTATTCGATTCGAAAAGCGGTTTGAATCCATCATTAGTTATGCTGGAACAATAAGAAATTATGAGATTCGCCAAGCGAGGAAAATTAATGAAATATCCAATCCCCAAATCAGTTAGTTGCTCAGCCCACTCAATTTCAAAAGTTTCCAAACAAGGGGAGGCCAAAGATAAAGCTTCCATTGCCGAGTCATTTAAGAAACATGCATGTTTGAGCACCAAAACCCTAATTGAACAACCATTAATTAACGCTAATATGCCCTCAATCGTAATTAATGAAGGAGACCAGGATCCTACAAGGAAGGCTAATTCCACATTCTCTAGAGAAGGGCAATTCCTACACAATGCCTTAAAAACTCGTATCAGTCAAAGTTGAAACTGAAAATGACTTGAGAGAGATACTTTTCAAACCGCGTGATTTCTCAGATAATGAAATAATATCATTATCATCTAATCCAAAACAACTGTCTAAGCAAACCTTCTCTCCAATGAACAGCAAGACCCTAAAATAAGAGATGAACCACGTTCAGGTTCTAAAATTCAATTGGCCAAACTAAGCTCCTTTAGCTTCTCACAACAAATTAAACTCCAGCCGTTGGAGTCTTCTCAAGCAATTACCCAATTTTAACAAACTATCCTCAAGAATAGCACGACATTTCACAATTGAGAGGTGCACTAATTTCTTGCATGCGGCTCAGTGACTCAGTCCACGTTCAGGTTCTATAATTTCACCTTATACTGGCACCAGTCCTTTCCGGTACGCATTTTTCCACTATCAGCACTCATCGCAACCTCCCTATGTATGCATCCACTTTCGAATCCATACCGCCTTTCAGTAGGGGAGCTGCTGAAGCCAGCCTAGCAGTAGGGGAATATAAGCAATGAAGCATTCAGGATAGATCGTGAGAAAGACGCATGCCTGGAAGTCATATTCTCAAAACGCCCTCCAAGCTGGAGTAGTTTGTTCAGGTTGGTCACCAAACTCGTAATGGTATGTCAAATTCGTTATACTGTATTTTTTACTCTTTGGGTTTGTTTATTTTTTTCATAAAATGAATTGTTTACTTTATGGCCGACCATCAAGTATTTTTCAAAAAATATAAATTTCGGAAAAATAAAAAATCTCACCTATTTATAATTTTTCAGATATACACCAACATCTGATCCAGATTTGAAAGAGTTACTTATTAATCATGGTATTATCACAAAGATAATAAATAACATTATAAAATTATAGTTTTAGTATACCACTTTTAATAATTTTACTGTTTTATAATTTAATAATAATTATAGGTTCATCCAGAAGGAAAGAAGAGTCAGCATTTTGCGAGCTTACAACCTGGAGATTCTCTTGAAGCTAAAGGGTTTATTTACTTTAAAAATTCTACATTTACTTAATTACCAAATTAAAATAATATATATTTTTTAAGTATCTTAACTCTTGTGTTATTTAATTTATTTATTCTAGGGCAATTGAGAAGCTCAAATACAGACGAAATATGAAACAACAGACCGGCACGGTAAAATAAAAAATTTATCTGGATTTTTTTTAAAATAATTCATTATTAATTAATTATTTTATTTATTTATTTTATTAGGTAGCATGCGGAGCTGGAATTACACCAATGCTACAAGTGATCAAAGCTCTGCAGAATTCTGAATTTCTGATCACTCAGGTAAAAAAATAAAAATAAAATAGATTCATCCTTTGATTACTTCTCATAATTATACATTATTTCCATTTTTGTATTTAGATTTCTCTAATATATGCAAATGTTTCACCTGACAATATTCTGCTAAATTACGAGCTAATAGTAATAGCAATCTTAATTTCAAGAAGTAATTTATTTAATTATCTTCATTTTATACAAAAATAGAAATATTTAAATTTATTATAAAAAATTACAAGTATTTTATATAGTGGATAAACCGTCAATGAAATGGAGAGGCAGGGCGGTAATGCATCGAAAGATGTCTTTAAAGGCCTGTCCGGACCCGATCAAGAGAGGCTCCACTTTCCAAGTTAGTAATATTTTTTGTTAATTTAATCATTTTCTTTCAATTTATAGTAAAGTATTGCTTTATTTTGCATTTAGATGTGTACTAATTAATAATGTCATTTTTGCTTTGTAGTTACGAAAATGGAAGAATAGAGGCTTGGGTTTTCATGCTAGTAATAATTTCTGTTAATCTAATCATTTTCTTTCAGTTTATTGTAAATTATTGCTTTTTATTTTGCATTTATGGTGTAATAAGGAAGCATTTTGGTTTGCAGTTATGAAAATGGGAAAAGTGAGGCTCGGCTTTCAAGATTAGTAATTATCAATTTAATCATCTTCTTTCAATTTGTTGTAAATTATTGCGTAATTTCTCAATTAGATGTGTACTAATAATGTGCTTTTTGGTATGTAGTTATGAAAATGAAAAAAAAAAAAGCGGTTGAAACCTGTTCCAGCCAACAGCGATCCTCGCAGGATCGACCAATCGGCTCTCAAAGGTCAGTCGCTGCCCATCACCGAGAAGTCTGGTGAGATCGAGGTGGCTGTGATTGCGACGCGGGTGCATATTTTCTTCGGGAAGGCTGCTCATCATCTTGTTGACTCCGCCAACCAGGTTTTGTATTTTACTTTTTCTCTTTCTTTTTTTGTTCTTTTTTGTATTTAATGTTATATACTGTTGGGAATGTTATATATATGATACCCCTCTTGTTTTTAGTTGAGCTCTTTTTTGAAAGGATTCATAAACTAACCTCCCTCTCTTTCGTTTTCATGTATATCGGTTTAGAATGTTAAAATATCATGCATATACACCCCTGCAAAATGAGAAAATCATGAATACCTTGCAAAACATAGAAAATGCCATCAGGTTGCTAATTCATTTTTGAAAATTCTAAAAATAATAATGTGATGTGGTTGAGATTACAGATTACGCGTGTTTCTTATTTTTTGTAAGGGAAATTTGCAAAAAAAAAAAAAGCCCTTGCGATATGGAAAATTACAAAAAAATCCTGCAATACCGAAAGTTGCAAAAAAAAAACATGTAGAGGTTCTTTTTGCAATTTCGGCTAATGTAGTTTTGCTTTTTTTTTTTTTTTTTTTTTTTGCAAATTTTCCTTGAAGTTACTGCATCACTAAACGTAACTAAATAATAGCAATTCTGTAATAAGATACATTGTAAATCTAAAATAGCCAATTAGAAAGGAACTCTCATTATTTCCAACTGAATCACATTTTGTACTCATCAGGTAGCACATGCTGTCACAACAGGCTGCCATCACAGAAAGAAACGGCCGAGATGGACGTGCTGTGCAGCTATAAGACCGGCACTGACCCTCAACAAGCTGAGCATGGACAACAATCTAGTTGAGGTGAGGTAACTGTGCTTCTATTGTCGAGAATTTGAACAGGATCAACGCTGATGGTGTCACTAGAAGACAAACAAATGGGCCCGACTTGTCTGCCTCAAGAAAGTGATATCTTCTTTCCTCTAGTTCTCCTCCCCCTCCATCTCTCGCCCCTCTTCCTGGATTCAATTCAAAACTGAAAAAGGGAGATTCCCTTGCATAAGTCATTCAATTAATTTCCTTCTTTAATTTTCATATTTATTTTTTAAAATCATGTTGATGATTGATTAATTAATTCAGTTTTGTAATGTTAGGGATGAGGGGGTGCAAAGCGGTTTGTATTTGTCAAGAAGCACAGTTGTCTATTTCAAATATAATGATATGAAATCACAGGAGAGAGGAGCACAAATTGATGATTAATTACCTTATTAAGGTATCAGCACTCGCCTTATCTGGACAAGGTGACTGCTATATCTCATTTTCTTTTATTTCAAATATATCCTCTGCACTTGCATTCTTGATTTTGTTCATCATAATATATATTATATTCAGATGTTTTTGTCAAATCGACATAGGAACACAGGTTTAGTGTTATAACATTTTGACATTTAGTTTTATATTTTCTTTCACTATGCCAAAGTTCTTTTATTAATTTCAATGCTGCGAGTGTACTTGAAGTGAGGGTGCAACGCACGGACTCCTTGCTACATGGAAAAGAAAAAGGATATATAAAACAACTTTGAGAATACTGGCCCAAGACTGTGTTCCTAAATAAGTACCAGTTTTAAACAACAAAAAAAACACAATTAAGAGTGTAATATAAGCATGCCGACAATAGAACAACTTTGAGAATTATTCTACTAGATTCCCATAGAACTTTTGGCCAGAAATTTAGTCAAGATTTGAGTATACTTAAATGATGAAGCGACTATACTTAACTTCCGAATCATTTATGACTTGAATTACCTGGAACATGCATTATGATATGACCCGATAATTCACTTTGGGAGTATTTCGACTGAGGATAATATTAACATTGCAATGCATAAAGGGAGAGAATATGAGATGGATTAAGATCATATCATGGAGGACTGACAAGCGGCTGAGATTGAACTTGACTATAGAGACGGACGTATAGCTGTCACGACCTGCGGCTGAAATCTGCCCCAAATGCTCAATGATCAAGATAAAATAAAGAAATAAAAAATCTCCCCAACCTATTCAAAAATAGATTTCAATTATAAGTACACGTTGAAATATTTCGATTTTTTTTGTAGATACGGATGGTGACGCGAGTTTTAGGAGCGCGAAGAGGCACTGGCGATGATGGCGTGGACAACCTATTCAAAAGACTGGTGTGTCTATGACTGATGGCCCATATGATGTATAAATTATAAAATATATATTATATTCTCTTTTTTTTATCGAAAAAAATGTTAGCTTCTTTTTAACATTTGAATAATTAATTAAATTGATAACTATTTTAGGATGAGATGAATGATGTGGATGGATGAGCATGTACATAGTGCAAGGGTCTTTGCGAGAGTGGATCACAAGAGACAATTTGCGCAATTCACCGGCCAACGTATTGAATATTTTTCAAAATTATAAATTTAATATTTTCATTTAATATGTCGTAATTAATTATTTAATTTTGGGTAGAAAATGGATGGAGCAATCTTCTGATGTATGTATTTCAAGAGGCAAGAAATGCAATTAGGCGTGCCACACCGAAAGAGGTTGTGTGTCATAAATTTTTTTCCAAATAATAAATTTACTATTTTTATTTAACATTATAATTAATTATTTAATTTTGGGCAGAAACTGATACCAGTTCAGAGTGATAGAAATCTAGGGAGATGAAGCTGTTGAAGAACGCTCTGGTGGTAGCTAGGGAATCACTCTACTTCTAAGGTCTATTCTATTTTAATCACCAATATATTATTATTATCTTCTTGTTTTTGTTATATTCATCTTGATTTTTTTCTTTTATGTTGTATTGCTGAGTTTTTCAACAACTCTTTTCAGGCAGAGATGGTCATGGTCTCGACCTTGAATCAAGTTTTGGAGGTGGTTGCGGGTTGGATCGGGCTAGAAACGGATAGAACATCACATAGTCGCTAAACAACACAGAAACGGATGCCACATCAATGCCTAGAACTGTCAAATTGAAACTGACAGTGAATATCTTACACAAGAAGAAACAAAAAATCCAACACTGCCTCTACGTGGGCTCACTTCTTTCTCCTCAAAATCCGGGTACGTCAGTTTTAAAATTATTTGTTTCTTTTTTTTTGGTTTAATTATTTCCTTCCTCATTCAGCCGAAATGTTAATTTTTTTTTAATATGATCTTAATTGATTTTTTATTTTGTCACAGAATTATGAATGGGTGAAGGAAGGCTCGATCTTTCCATTGTCATACAATGTAGTCAGGTACTTAATTATTTTTTCCACAAATAAAAATACGAGTAATCTTGATTTCTAATTTCTATATCAATTTTAAAGTTGATTATATATTAATTTTAGGTTTGAAAATGGCAAGGTGGGTAAGAATTAAGATGAAGAGCAGCTTTGGAAAAGCATTTGAGATTCAGAAAATTGGTTTTTGTAAGTCTGAACCAAACTGTACAGACGGGCCCACTTGCAGTGGAATGACCCTTCATCATCAGAGCAGAGGAAATGAAGGCGGTATTTCATATTTGTAATAGATGTTTCAAAACAAATCAAGTGCCGACATGAAAGAGGTTGTGAGTGTTAATATTTTCAAATTATAAATTTAATATTTTCTTTAATGTTATATAAATAATTATTTAATTTTTGGCAGAATATAGAGCAACCATTTGATGTATTTGAAGAGGCAAAAACTGCAAGAGGCTCCGCACCGAAGAGGTTGTAAGTCATAAGTTCAATATTTTTCAAAATTATAAATTTAAAATTGTCATTTAATATTTTATATAATTAATTATTTTATTTTGGGCAGAAAACATAGGTGATATGCATAATCGACGACGCCACATTGGAAGAAGAAATAGTAATAACACAGATGGATGAGTAGTACCAAGAAGGTAAAGACGCTTGAAATTGATACCTCCAGGCCTTTCTCTCATTCCACACCAAGAAAGTCGCAAAGTCACTCGCTACACCAAAACCCACACCATCCGCCTCAGTCTCCGTTGCTGGATCATAGATCGCCGATCACTCTGTCTCCTTCAAATGCACGGTCTCCTGTCCAGGTAAGAAAAATGTTCTTTTGGCACCGTAAGAAAGTTGATTTACCATTATGTGATATTTCATATGGGAGGTATTAATATTATGAACCTGTGATAGTGACAAGTGTTTTTTTTTTTTTTTTGAATTCTTGGTGTAGCATATAAGAATAATTTTCTCAAACCAACAAAATCAAGATTGAATCAGGTTAATTAATTATAAAAATAGATTGGTCAAACCTACTTAAAACAATGTGTATGCAACTCCTATTCAGGTTTTGCGTGAGTGGGCTTTCAGCAATGTGTCTGACACACATCAGGTTTTGAAGTCAATGCGGGCTATAGACATGCCGCAGCATTTAGACACTATTCAAGATGCTGTCGTTTCTGGCAGGTATTCTGCTGTTCTTAAGGTAGATTATAACTATATTTTATTGTATTGTACTTATAATATAATTGTTTTTATAAGGACGTCTGGAAAAAAGTGCCTATATTATGATTAAATCAGAGAAACCCTTAAATTATCTTCTAGAACAGTTCTAGTATTATATTATATATGCTTGTTAAGAATTTTGATAGGGGAATATTTCTGAAATTAGGGGCCTTTTTGCAAATATTATATTGTATATGCTTGTTAAGAATTTATTTTCCTTTACTTTAATGGGATCCGAAATTATATATGCTTGTTAAGAATTAGGCGGTTTAATGGGATCCAGAATTTCAATTGATTGTATTTTGAAATCAGGTGATTATTGTAATATACTAATATTTTATATTTTTTTCTTTCTTAAATTATTTTAATTACGCTTTTATTTTTGTTTTTTTGTTGTGAATAATTTCAGGGAATTTGGAGGATTTAGTGAAGAAAGCTTTGGGTTATAATGATTTCGCTCATGTAGATATGGTAATTGAGGTACTGGTAAATGCATATATTTTCATCAAAATCATTTACTTTTAATTTTAATTTTAATATTACTTTCTAACAATTTCTAGATATAACGAACTTTTATTTTTTGTCAGGCGTTAATTGAAAAAGTTCCATTGAAACAATCGATATTTTGGGCGAAGGCAAGCAAAAAGTCGCCAGGCTGGCCGGCCATTGCTATCGATCCGATAGAAAGCACACCACTTGCCCATTTGAATTCAAGTTTTCCTGGCGCCATTTGCATCACGTATTTCCAAGGAAATAGCCAAAACCTGGCACTTCATCATGGATGGGAGAAGGAAGACTAGATTGTTCCATTGTTATACAATGTAGAAAATCGGTTTTTGTAAGTCTGAACCGAGCAGTACAGACGATCCCTGCAGTGGAATGAGCCTTGATCTTCTGGCCTTGACCAAGAAAATATGGTATGAAACAAATATTATATAAGGCAATATTTCAAAAATCCCTTACATTTCTGGTATTTATTAAAAAAAAAACTTTTTGGAACTATTCATAAACATACAGATTTTGTTTTGTAACCCCAAAAATGAGCCATGCAAAAATGCCAAATCTAACATATTTGGACTTTGATATGCCAATTGGCAAGAGAAATTAAAGAGAACTTTTGAATGAGCCTGGAACTTTTGAAATCAGTTGTTACTAGAAAAGTGAAAGACAATATTACCTGGAGCAACATAATGATATGACAAGATTAAATGAACCTTAGACTGGAACTTTTGAAATTGCTTGTTACTGAAATGACATTAACTGGAGCATAATGATATGACAAGATTAAATGGACGTGAGACTTGTACTTTTGAAGTCGCTTATTACTAGAGATGACAAAATGACCTAAAGCATAATTATATGATGTGACATTTCACTTGGGCTACTTTCACTAAGGATAATGAAATCACTCGAGATTGCCTGGAGCATGAAGATGATGGGACAATTCATTTTTGATGTTATTTTGAGTTTTGACTAAGGATAATATAAATATTATTAACATTGCACTACAAGAGGGGAGCGAAGAAACTCAAGCTTATTATGTCTCATTTGATTGTTGGATGGCTCTTTCGTGACTGATAGCTCTCAAGGTATACTTGTGATCTGGACCATGGCCATCACGCAAGAAATAATATGGCACGAACAATGAGAAGTGGGCCATTGTACTACCCCCAAAATAGAAACCCTAGAGTACCAGTCACAACCAACCTATCATGGTACATTGTCTCGTATTACTACGGTTTATGAAATACTAACTAGAGAGCTCGCAAATCAAGTAATACAATTTAACCTAATTTCACATTTCATTATCAAATACTTTATGTAATTTTCTAATTATTCAATTTTTTATTTACTTTAGGTCCATGCGGATTTTATCAGCCTGTGCTATTTATGAAGGGTCTCCAATGAGAAACCAAGAAATGTTACTTAAAAGAGGAGTTGATATATAGTTGTTTGTACCCATGGCTGTATTTAAGGTAATAATTAATTTAAAATTTTCTTGATTTTCTTAATTATAATTTTAATTTTGGCATGTGTAAATTATTTGGTTTATTTATGTGTGTGATCATTTGGAAAGAGGAATCTTGATATGAAAAAAGTTGAAATTCCGCGTGCTTGATGAATTTAATTTTAATCTTTTTTACTAAAAACAAATACAAAAAAAGAAGTGAAAAGGAATATTTGATTATTTGAAATTAACAAATAATTAATTATTTTCTAAACAAATACAAATATTTGCGTCCGAGCTCGTATAAACAATTTCCGTACTAAACTTTACAATATATAATAATGCATAGGAAACACTGGAGTGGCGATATTGTTAAATGAGCCAAGACACTCAAGGAGCATACAAAGAATAGAGAGAATCGGGATTGAAATTTGAAGACATAACTGGTATTCACTTGATTCATCTACTGTACAGAGTCATGAAACTGGTATAATTTTTTTGCTTGACTGCAAATCTATACAAACAAATCACAACAAAAACTACATTAACTATGAAACGAGGCGAACTTCTGTGAATTCGATACATACATGGCAAGAATAATTTAAGCAAAAAGATTTTTAAGTGCGATTATTACCTTACTTGTTTCCGGTTGAAATAATGCTAATGAAAGAGCAAAGCGTCAATTAGATGAACTGTTGAAGTGGAGAGAAGTGGAAGAGGAACAGAGAAAAGAGGCGCGGGTACAGAAAGGAGAGGAGAGTTTCCATTTCTTTCCCCTCTTTCACTGGTTTTTAACTTGGACCTACTACAGGCCTTGTTGGCCCATCTCCAACAGGCCGAGATATATCACACAAATTTATTATTATTATTAATAATAATAATTTTGATAATAATATTAATAAAAATAATAGTATTAATAAAATAAAAAGAGGAAATAATTTGGATGAGAAATATGGATAGAATGTTAAAAATAAACTAATATGGTGTAAAAAATTCGATCCAATATATAGTGTGTTTTTGAAGAATCTAACAAAATGAGGGGTTCTTTTTAGGAAAAATAGAAAAATTAGGGTGGCTTTGAAAAATTTCTCGAGATTAAGTTGTTCGTCAATTATATTCCTGACTATTGACATGATTATTGTTATGCTAATTCCATATGATTAAGAGCTTTTGTAACAGTGCTCTTAAAATCCATAACTTCCTTTAAGATAGTTGTGCGAGACCAAGAATATGAGCAAGAATATAATGAAACTACATATGAAAGTGGATGCCTTTTTCTAAAAAGAGGGATGACTATGGACTTCAATTTTGCAATATGGTATGGGTTAAGTTTTGAATTTTGTTAGACCTATAACATTATTTTGACAATACAATACATATAAATTTGTGAGGGAACTCAAAATTTTAGATTCAAGTTATGTGTTCAATTAGTATATTATTTCAATATATTTTCTTGACTGGAAATATGATTACAACAGCTATATAACTAGCTATATAACATTAGGGCATTTTCTTACCATCAAATAATCCAGTTTTTCCAATTCAATAAGCGGTTTCAATCCATCATCAGTTTTGCTGAAACAAAGAGAAATCTTGAGATTCACCAAGTGAGGAAAATTAGTTACAAACCCAATTCCCAAATCAGTTACTCTATAATCCCCCTCAATTTCCAAAGTTTCCATCGGTGCAATTGAAAATATATCGGTTGATGTTGTACGTAAATTGTTTCGAGACGATGTTAATATATATTTGAGTTGTGAATTATGTGACTAGTGAGTTTGTGTTGTCTCATTTGCTGGAAGTTAATTTCTTTTATCGTTTTTTTTTACTTTGTGAAGTTATGCACTAATGAAAATAATTTTTCTAAACAAAGATCTTTGATACCAATTCTCAGTCTCAGAATTCATCATACCATTTATTTTGAGAAAAAAGAAAAACAAGTGGTACCAAGTTTGAGGCTTCACTCAAAGGAATGCTTTGTACACATTGAAAAGTGTCTTATATTTCAAAGAAGTCGTACCATAAAATATTCATTTTCATCCGTTAACCCTTAAAGAATGATGATGAACAAAGAACAAAACATAAAGATATAGCATACGGATAAATCCCTAACCCAAAAAAAATCACCAAAGCATACTCATACTCACAATTTTTTATCACAAGAAAATAAAAAATAAAGAAAGAAACTGCAAGCATGTAATCTTCAGCGTTAAACAACCATTATTACTCCTCAGTCCTCATGCTGAACCCTTTTTTTAAACAAACCTTCCAAATAATAACAAAAGCTCAAAAAGGCCAGCATAAATCTAGCTTGTAGCAAACATGCTTTACGGCCGCTTGCGCAACTTGTGGGAGATATGCGGGCAATTCTTAATAACCAAATTATGTAATTTTTCGATTCAATAAGGGGCTTCAATCCATCATCAGTTATTCCGTAACACTTAGTAATCTTGAGATTCACCAGGCATGGTAACTTAATCACAAATCCAATTCCCAAATCGGTTACTTCGTGAGCCCTCTCGATTTCCAAAGTTTCCAAACAAGGGGAGGCCAAAGATAAAGCCTCCATTAGAGTCATTCAAGAACCGTGCAGCTTTGAGCACCAAAGCCCTAATCAAACAATCATTAATTCATGCTAAAATGCCCTCAAGTGTCTTGAACGGAAAAATCGTACTTTCATAAGTGAAATCCAATTCCAGATTCTCTAGAAAAAGACCATTACTACCCAGTGCCTTTTCAAACTCGTGTTATCGTAAGAGCATACTTTTCAGACAGCATGATTTGTTAGATAATGAAATAATAACACTATCATCGAATCCATAACAATTATCTAAGCAAACCTTCTCCAATGAACTGCAAGAACCAAAAATAAGAGATGCACCACTTCCAGGCCCTTCAGTATAGCTAACCAAATTAACCTCTTTTAGCCTCTCACAATAATTTCGATGCCTAACAACTCTCATCCACTGACAGGTGATCGACTGGTACATACCAATCATCCAAATATAAGTTAACTTCCAACCGTTTGAGTCTTCTCAAGCAATTACCCAGTTTTATCAAACTAGCCTCATTTATACCACGGCAGTGCACACTTGAGAGGTCCACTAATTTCTTGCATGAGGCTAAGTGGCTCAGACCTGAGCCGGTTATAAATGAACAATAATTTAGGGATAGGTCAGTTAGAGACGGGCAATTGGTGGAGAGAATAGAGAGGCCTTGATCGTCTAATTGTTTCCCCAAATTGGATTCTCAACCAGAGTAAGTAATTTCGACTTTTGTCAAGTTTGGGAAACGGAAGCATAATGAGGTCAATGCTTCGGTTACCGGGTTCAACCCCGATTGAGTGTCTATTATCTCCTACGATCTTGTATAGTTGTTTTGATACGAAGGATACAGAATTTCGATCTGAAGCGCTTGTGAGTCTTTTGATTATGTCAGAGATCAGAGCTTCTGGAAGATTCTCCATTTAAATTGAGAAGATCTGTATGCCTGTCTGGAAAAAGAGTTAGTTAATAGAATATGGTATCAGCACTTATGGGATGGAATATGGTTAATTATATTCTCTTGACTTCATCTACTGTACAGTTTTCATGAAACTGGTATATTTTATTTGCTCGACTGCATATCTATACAAACATTGAGAAGGAGAAATTCCGTATTAACAAGATAAGAGCAACTTCTCTGAAACTCGATATATACATGGAAAATCGGCAAGAATACTAAAATCAAGAGGATTTAAGTGCGATTATTACCTTGTATACGATTGAAATAATGCTAATGAAAGCATGCGGTTAGATGAACTGCTTAAGTGGATGGAAGAAGTGAGAGATCGATATGGGCGTGGCCCGCAGGTATAGAAAGGCGATGAGAGATGGAAGGGAGATTAGGGGGGTTTATTGACATCTAAACGGAGAGGAGCTCAAACGGGCCGAGATAATAATAAGAACATAGTAATTAATAACACTGATAACAATAAGATTCATAATAGTAATAATTATTATTTTTATAAACTTTATTTTCCTTGTAAAAATATTAATGGTGTTAGAAACTTCCGTTAGGTCATAATCATACACACTTCAAAGTACATGGACCGAAAAATTTATATCAAATGAACAGGGAGTAATTAGTTCATGTTTTAATGGTGCATTTATCCCTATAACCGTGGTGCTAAAGAGCCAACGCTTGTCGTATGATCTATCTTTCGAAGAAGAAAAAAAACTAAGGTCATTGTTCAGAAGAGTTAGGATACAGGTCAAGCAAGTTCAAAGATTTTTTTTTTCACAGCCGCTTAGGGACTGCCTAGGTCCAAACACATAAATTTTTTTTGGAATGAAAATGATATGTTTAAGTGGATTCTCATTGATGTAAAAGTTAGATTCAACTTGGCATTTTTCACTTTAAAAACTACAAAATACCCATTAATACGAACACATAGAATAATGAAGAAAATAAAAAATAAAAATGTAAAAATATCAACACATTTATTCTCAAAAAAAAATATATATATATATATCAACACACAGAATAATGAATAATAAGAACAAACAAAACGTAAAAATAAAGCACACTAACAGATGCCTAGCCAAAATATAATCCAACAAAGCATACTCATACTCACGACTCACAAGTCCCTATCTAAAGAGAATTAAAAAAATAAAGCATGAACTTGCAAACATGTAACCTTTAAGTTTAAACAACCATTCATATGTAGCTTTCTGGAGTGAGGGGTGAAATTCGCGCTCGCAAAAAGAACTGAGGTGGATTTGCCTCAGTCATTAATCAACCTCAAGTGTCTTCAAAAAAAGAAAAATCAGACAACTTTGGATATAGTCTCGAGCGGCCGAGTCAATTTCAGCTCTTAACCCAGTTCCAGTTGTGAGAGATGGATGATCGAGTCTTTGTGCGAGCCGCAGCTGGGATCCATCATTCTCTTGATTCCGAACTATACGTTTAGTAGGACGTATGTTCTAAGTACTTCTACGGTATCCAAATTATATTTGAAGTAAAAATGTAGTTGTAGCCGTGCAATGTTAATAATCATGTAAAAACGTTGCAATTCACTTAATTAATTCTTTTGTTTAGTCAACTAAAAATGCAGAGAGGAGAGATTTATTGTTCAATCAGCCACGCTAAGAACAACTCAAGTTAAGTAACAAAAGTAATTATGATTGTAAAGAGTAAATCAAATGGCAAAAAGTTTATTTCATGATTTGTAAAGAGTAATAAAAAAGATGTATACAGATTGACACGCAAAAAAGTTATAATTTTTTTTAGGAAATGTGATATTTTAAGATTTTGTAAGGTAACACAGACAAATGCCCTTATTATTAGGCCATGACAGCTCAAATACCAGAGTTACTCTAGAAATACTTGCAGGCATTGGCGTAACCAACCAAACTACGTACAAAAATAGTATGCCATTCCATCAACATTCTCACGCGCAACTGCCAAATAATCTTAACTGTTTGTTTAACTGTACATGGTTATGTTTCAGTATATGGACATAAAGTAAAACCAGATTCGGAAATAGTTGTAAGACCATAGAATTTGTGAAGAAGAGATTCTATGCCTATTATTAGCAAATAACAGTTAAAAATCTTGTATATAAGCAGAGGAATTGGAGAGTCATTTCATCACATCACCATTCATCAATTGCATAGAACATACGCTCTATGCTGTGAAGACCTACAAATACAGAACTCAAACATGGCGTCAATTTCATTGGACGACATCAAGAACGAGACTGTCAACCTCGTAAGTTCTTTTTTCATATGCGAATAATAGATAGAAATTCTGGAAATCTTATACAGCTATGAAATTTAGAGCCCAGAAAGATGCAATATTTTTTCTCCATATATTAAAAATTTTCGTTATTTTATGTTTTAGGAGATGATTCCTGTGGAGGAGGTCTTCCAGCATTTGAAATGCAGCAAGGAAGGTCTCAGCGGTGCGGAGGGCCAACAACGCCTCGAAGTTTTCGGGCCCAACAAATTGGAAGAGAAAAAGGTATGTTAGAATCACCGCTCTTAAGTTTTTTTTTTTATCAAAAACAATAATGAACATGATTGATTGATTGATAATAAAAGCTTAAACTTTACCCTTTAAATTTTGCGAGCAGGAGAGCAAATTCCTAAAGTTTCTCGGGTTTATGTGGAATCCGCTCTCATGGGTCATGGAGGCCGCAGCAATCATGGCAATTGTTCTGGCCAATGGAGGGGTAATTACTTTTCAATTATTCTCTTGCATTTTTCATGCTAAAGAGAGAAATATAACAATATGAATTACCTAAACCCATCTATATTGCTTGATAACAGGGTAAGGCTCCGGATTGGCAAGATTTTGTGGGTATTGTTGTCCTTCTGATCATTAACTCAACTATCAGTTTCATTGAGGAGAACAACGCAGGTAATGCGGCTGCTGCACTTATGGCTGGTCTCGCCCCCAAGACCAAGGTAATTAATACACTAATCTGTAATAAAAAAAAATCAAGCTTTCAAATGGAAAATATTTAAAACAAACATGGTTTTATTTCTTGCTTATTATCAAGGTTCTGCGTGACGGCAAATGGTCTGAAGAGGAGGCAGCCATTTTGGTGCCAGGTGACATCATCAGTGTGAAGCTAGGTGACATCATCCCAGCAGACGCCCGTCTCTTAGAAGGCGATCCTCTCAAAATTGACCAATCAGCATTAACCGGTGAATCACTCCCTGTGACAAAGAATCCTGGTGATCAAGTTTTCTCAGGATCCACATGCAAGCAAGGAGAAATCGAGGCAGTGGTAATCGCAACAGGTGTTCATACCTTTTTCGGTAAAGCTGCTCACCTTGTCGATAGTACCAACAATGTTGGTCATTTCCAGAAGGTTCTCACCGCCATTGGAAACTTCTGCATCTGCTCGATTGCTCTTGGACTTGTGGTTGAAATCATTGTCATGTATCCAGTCCAACACCGCTCGTACCGCCAAGGGATTGATAATCTCTTGGTCTTGCTCATTGGTGGGATTCCAATTGCCATGCCTACTGTGCTTTCTGTGACTATGGCCATTGGGTCCCATAGGTTATCCGAGCAAGGAGCCATTACAAAGAGGATGACTGCCATTGAGGAGATGGCTGGCATGGATGTACTCTGCAGTGACAAAACCGGCACCCTCACCTTGAACAAACTCACAGTCGACCAAAACTTGATTGAGGTCAGTGTTGATTAAATATTTTGTTTTTTCTGAGAGTTTGGGTTATATACCTGACGTGGTTGTCTTAATATTCCTTTGGTTTATGCAGGTTTTTTCCAATCGTATAGACAAAATTGATGTTGTAATGGCTGCAGCTAGAGCATCTAGGGTTGAGAACCAAGATGCTATTGATGCCTGCATGGTTGGAATGTTGTCTGACCCTAAAGAGGTACTCAATCGTTAATTGTTCTTTATGCTTTCATGTAGTTCTTAACTTTTGAAATTGATATCTTACACCAAACTCAAAATAAATAAGTCTTACTTTTACATCGTATATAGGCAAGAGCCGGGATTCAAGAAGTACACTTCCTACCATTCAACCCAGTTGACAAACGCACTGCAATAACCTACATCGACTCTAACGGGGACTGGCACAGGGCTAGCAAGGGTGCACCTGAACAAATAATTGATCTTTGCTACCTTAAGGAAGAGGCAAAAAGAGAGTTCATACCATAATTGGAAGCTATGCTGAACGTGGCCTCCGTTCATTGGCCGTGGCAAGGCAACAAGTGCCAGAGGCCACAAAAGAAAGTGCTGGTGGTCCATGGGAGTTCCTGGGCTTATTGCCTTTATTCGACCCTCCGAGACACGATAGTGCGGAGACTATCCGTAGGGCGCTCAATCTTGGTGTAAATGTCAAGATGATAACTGGAGATCAACTGGCTATTGGTAAAGAGACTGGTCGTCGCCTTGGCATGGGATCTAATATGTACCCATCTTCTGCTCTTTTGGGCGAGAAAGGCGCTCATGGTACTGCTGAGGATGTTGCCGGAATGCCAGTTGATGAACTAATTGAAAAGGCTGATGGTTTTGCCGGAGTCTTCCCAGGTAGATAAGAATTCCATTATGCTGTAATAAAATCTATCACTTTTATTTGAATATCATTTGAATTAACAATTTTATTATCAATTTGAAGAGCACAAGTACGAGATTGTAAAACGGCTTCAAGATAGGAAGCATATATGTGGTATGACTGGTGATGGTGTAAACGATGCACCTGCACTAAAGAAGGCTGACATCGGCATTGCAGTTGCTGACGCAACTGATGCAGCCCGTAGCGCCTCCGACATTGTGTTGACTGAGCCAGGTCTTAGTGTCATCATTAGTGCCGTGTTGACTAGCCGTGCAATCTTTCAACGCATGAAGAACTACACCATCTATGCTGTTTCAATCACCATCCGTATCGTGCTTGGATTTCTCCTTGTTGCCTTGATCTGGAAATTTGACTTCTCCCCCTTCATGGTACTCATCATTGCCATCTTGAATGATGGTACCATTATGACCATCTCCAAGGACCGTGTGAAGCCCTCTCCCATGCCTGATTCATGGAAGTTACAAGAGATCTTTGCAACTGGCATTGTGCTTGGTACCTACATGGCTATCATGACAGTTGTGTTTTTTTTTCTTGTCCGTGAAACTGATGCATTCCCGGTATATATAATATTCTCAAAGTTGTTTCTTCTTTCGTATACCTTCATTCGTACATCAGATACTAATTCTCAACATGTTTTACATGTGGAATACAGAACTTGTTTGGTATAAGGTCAATCAGGCATAACGATGAGGAAATCATGGCTGCACTATACCTCCAAGTGAGCATTATCAGTCAGGCCCTCATCTTCGTCACCCGCTCCAGGAGCTGGTCATGGATCGAACGTCCTGGCTTCTTGCTTTGCATCGCCTTTCTCATTGCACAATTGGTAATTTATCTACTCGAGCCTACTCAACAATATAAAATATTTACACTTTTGCGATTTTCGACTTGCTTAATCGAGATGTGCATGTTGTATAGGTGGCCACACTCATCGCAGTATATGCATCTTGGTCCTTCGCCCGTATCAACGGATGCGGCTGGGGATGGGCTGGAGTCATCTGGCTATACAGTATCATCACCTACCTCCCTCTTGACATCCTTAAATTTATCATCCGTTACATCTTGAGCGGCAAGGCCTGGGGAAATCTCCTTAATAACAAGGTAATTTTCATTTTTTTTTCATACATTCACTTTCACTTTTAACAAGTATTAGTTTCTGATGTTTGACTTGCGAAATTTAAATTTTAGACGGCTTTCACAACCAAGAAAGATTTTGGAAAGGGTGAGCGCGAGGCTGAATGGGCACATAATCAGAGGACCTTGCACGGACTCAAGACCGAACCCTCAGGCACTAACCAACAGTGTACCTACGAAGAGCTTTCTGAGATAGCAGAACAAGCAAGAAGACGTGCTGAGATTGCCAGGTCTGTATGATATTGTATTAAATTTCATTGACTTGTTTTTTTTTTCTCCTTTTTTGAGTTATGAAATAAAGCAATTTGATTTGTTGTTGTAGGCTGAGAGAGCTTAAAACACTCAAGGGACATGTCGAATCAGTTGCGAAACTGAAGGGGCTAGACCTTGATAATATCCCCGCACACTACACTGTCTAAGAAAAGAGTAAAGAATATCAGTTGGATGGAGATAATATGCATGGTGATTTGGAGTTCCTCTGATATTCTATTTTTCCCTTCTCTCTCCCTTATTTGGGTGAGAAACTCCATGTCAGTTCAAAACTGTGGTTCAATAATTAATACCTGTCTTCTCTTTCTATGAATTGTATATAAATTTTGCCATCACATTGAACATACAATTCAAGAAAAGAAACAGTGTAATCAATTATTATGAACTGTATTTTTGTATCATACTAATATCAAAGAGAAGACGGACTACTTCAACAAGAAGCTTCATGAAATAGGAACGGAAATAAGTCAAACCAGTATGGCCCTGAGCATATGTAATGTATTTACTTTTTTTGATAGTATCTTCAAAATATAAGAGCTGAAATCATGTAACATTTTTTTGTACTAAAGATGATTATATAATTAATTTCTGTGGATTAGTATTAAGTTTTCCTCATTTGCAAATACTTTATTTGTACTTCTCGCCCTGTTTTCTTGAGGGAACATTGCCACCACATCTGTACCAATACAAGTTAAATAAGAAACCAACTCACAAACTAAATAAAACCAACATTTGCATTTGTAATTTTCCGGATTAATAAAAGATGATTTCAGCATTAAATCTTCCATTGCTCTAGAAGCTTCTTCTTTGGATACACAAACAGATTGTAATTTGTAGAATTCCAGTCCCAAGTAGAACGCAAGTATATATTTCTTGGACCTTGAAAAGCTGTCATGAATGAGATAGAATTCTATATTCTCCACTCCACTAAAAAGAAACTTTTACAACAATAAGTAACCATTGAAGAAATAATTTGAAGTTTCATATGGCATTAATGTAAGTAATATTTGTTAGCAATTGGTTCGATAAAAGAAAATATTGGAGTTTGGCAACAAGTTCTTATAGGAAGCTTTACTGAGTTGTACAAGCATGTTAGCCTAGATCCTAAGCACACTACAACTGCATAATATTCCCCTTATAAACTATTATAAGAATATATATTTCATCAATATTTCAAAGGAATAAAAAGTAAACACAACGGCAGTAAAAATTAAAGCTACCCGATATATTCTGAAGGTTATTAGAAGGTAGTTCATACAAATTTTTCTACTCCACTTGATGTAATTATGAAATTTTGACATGCAGTTAACAAGGCAAAAGAAAAGACGTTACTAGTATCAAAATTACATAACTAAAAGAGAAAAAAATGTAAGAGAAATTCAGCTTCTAGTTATTGCAAATAACATGCAGCCTTATATAAAACATTTTTTGCATAGACCTCAAAATAATAAATAAATCTTACATAATTCATGACAAATTTTGCTCATAGCAAACACGCCTTGCAGCCCCTTCCGCACTCTGCTGAGATATGTAAGGGCAATTTTTAACCATCAAATAATCTAACTTTTCCGATTCAATGAGCGGTATCAATCCATCATCAGTTATTCCATGACAACTAGTAATCTTGAGATTCACCAAGCGAGGAAAATTAATCACAAACCCAATCCCCAAATCGGTTACTTTATGAGCCCTCCCAAACAACAATTAATTAATGCTAAAACACCCTCAAATGTAATTAATACACGAGTCGAGACTTCATAATCCAAGAAATCTAATTCCACATTCTCTAAAAAAGGACAATTACTTCCCAACTGTAATGTGTATTTTTATACACATTTTTAAGGTTTTTATCATGTGAATTTCACCATTAAATCGCATAAAATGATCAAAAAGTGTTTAAAATTCATAAAATTCATTTTCAAACCTCTTAATACACTTTTGTGTGATTTTTCAGATAAATAGACCAAGAAAGACAAATTTAGAGAACTTGGGTGAAAAGTCAACTCAAATGAAGGGTCAATCTGCAAAATC
Organism: Juncus inflexus; assembly: GCA_024447665.1. Classification (NCBI taxonomy): domain Eukaryota; kingdom Viridiplantae; phylum Streptophyta; class Magnoliopsida; order Poales; family Juncaceae; genus Juncus; species Juncus inflexus. The sequence goes on along the minus strand of JAJHPC010000001.1, from coordinate 11,506,227 downwards.
TGGGCCAAAGATGGCCGAATTCTCCACAATCTCCGCGAAAACTTACACACGCTTCTCAAACCTTCGACAACCTTTTTCCGACCAATAATCCAAGCAAAAACACGAAAATATAAAAACTCAAACCCGAAAACTTCCTTTGACCAAAAAGTGAACTATTCCAAAAGGGGACAAACTGAGTACCAAATTCAAGAGCTCGACGAGATGAATTCAACGTCACAAACTGAGTACCTTCTAGAACCTCCAGAAAAGATTGGTAAAAATCTGGTCAAATGGGTCAAAGTCAACAGACCCAGTCAAACCCGCTCGAAAAATCGCTAAAAATCTGAATTTCTCAGAATTGAACATGCTTAGTGTCAAACGTCTCGTCTTGACAAGACGGATCTGTCCGTGGGGTCCACCGGAGTCAATTCTCTAGCGATTGGAGGAAAAAATACAAACTAACCGTTGTTCAGCCAAAAATAAATAGTTTCAAGAGGCTATTTTCTTGAGCTCACCATTTACTTCACGGGGCTTTGTTTTTATTAATTCACACTCCATTATATTCTTCTTATTCCCCTCCTTCCATTGATATAAGGAACTCAGAAAATGATCAAGAATTGAGAGAGAAAATTGAGTTTGAAGATGAGTAGTTTTTAACGGTCAAATTTTTGGCTGATTTAAGCTGTTTGAAAAATGGCTGCACAATGAACGGAATTTGGGTTCTGATTTCGCGAGAGCTATAACTCGAGAAATACATAAGGGTTTTGAGTGATTCAAATTTCTACGAGATCACAACGAGTAGTAGAACATGTGTTATAGAGGAAATTTTCGTTGAAAATCGATAGAATGGTGACTTTCATCTCGAGTTTTAGAGCAGCTCAAAAATAACAGAAATTTAAGAACGAATTGAAAAGATATTTTGGCACTGAAGAGAGCTGGTTTCTGTTGAGATATTCAGCACACCATCCTGATCCAAACCTGACCAACCAAATTACCAAACTGCCCCTAACCTCCATACCTCCATCAATGGCAAAAGAGTAAAGACAAATCTCAATCATCTATTTAAAGGACCTTCAATCTCAATCCATTCCACACATCCATTCCACACATTCCACACATCCATTCTCACACCACTGTACATACCACTCATTCTCTTCATCTTCTTCTTACTTACAACCCTAATCACCATTAATGGAAGCTTGAGAGCAAAGATTTGAGCTCGGAAATCCGATTTGAGCAAAAACGGGCTGAAGGCGTTCAAATCCGAAATTCTCGATCTAGAACGCTCGAGGAGTCAAGGGGAGCTCCAGATCAACTCCAGGGACCTCTTGGAAGGGAGTCGTCATCTCGGTTTGATTTGATTCTCGTTTAAACTCCTTCTTTTCCCTAATTTTTCAGATCTGAATTTTTGTGTAAAAACGATGAAATATAGATCAAATCTTGTTTTTAATGTCATTAGTGGGTGAATCTATGATAGGGTTAGACATTTGTATGATGTGTGATTGAAATCTTGCGTTTATTTGATTCAATTTTGTCTATTTGTGAAGTTAAGTTCAAAACACCAATTTATTGAATATTTGTCTAAATCTGTTTGGAAGAAGAGTTTTAGATCAAATTGAGACTTACAAATCTATGTTTAGGGATTTATTGATCATTAGAACACTTGGAAAAGGTTCTTGTTTGATTGATTTTGATTTTGGATCGGATTTGAACCCAAAAACTGAAAGTAGAAGTTTTTAGTTGAACTTTAAGTCTTGATTCATTTATTAAGTATTTTTGGAAGAAAATACTCAAACCTTACTTCTGGATCTGTTAAGATTGTTTTCTAAGTGATTAATGATATCTATATTATACAAATTGCCAAATTAACCCTATGTTTATCCATAAAAGTTAAGATCTGTCCTGCTGCAGTAATTGTTTCTGTTTTTTTCAGTCTTTTTACTTCAATTTCGAGTCCTAAACAAATCTGAAGATTTAAATATATATTTTTATTTTAAATTAATCATTTAGTAGATAATTCTCAAATCAAAATTTTCCCAATTCCTGTTTATAATCTGTGAGATATTAATTTTTCGAATTTGTTCTTTTCCAGTTTATGTTTTTTCTTTTTTTTTCAATTCTCTGTTCAGTCTCTTTCTAATTTTTATAAATATAAAATAAAATAATAAAAATATAAAAATAGTCATATCTGAAAGATTCTGAATTTTAGATTCTATTTCTTGAATTTAAAATAGTATTTGTTAATACATATTTTGAGATATTACACCATTTTCAACTGCTGGTCTGTCTGCTGAATTTTCTGAGCTTCTGTCTGTATTTTAATTATTTCTCCCAATCTGTTCAGCACAATTTTATGAAATTATAACAGTAATTGAGTGAGTCTGTGATTGAATTAATGTACAAATTTGGTGATTTTTGAAGTTGTGCTTATTTTTCTGGAGTTTACTGAAGTTGACTGATGCTGAAATTGTAAATCTGATAAAATTCTGGACTAAACTGCACAATTTTGGAAATTTTTGAATAAAACCCTAATATCAGTAAGATAAAACTGTGAAGACCTCTCTTTCTAGTTTCCAAAAATAACTCAATTGCTAAATTTGAGGTTCGTTTGGTCTATTTACGAGTCAAAATACAAAAGTGTGCTGAGCTGAAAATTTTGAATAAAACTTGAATTACGGTTTAAACCTTGGCATTTTGCAAGTAAGACCCTAAAATCTTGAGAATTAATTGTGAATCTATTTTACTTAAGGCCAGTCTCCTTGTGTTCGACCCCTAAAACTCAATACCACATATACACTGAATATTGAAATTAGGGAAAATATAAATTGTTTTGTTAATACGTGATTACACCACGACACGTTTTCGCGTCGTTACACCAACACTATAAAATTCACATCGGTCAAAACTGAAAGTACCCAATAGAAATACTTTTCAAACCACGTGATTTCTCAGATAATGAAATAAGTTCACTATCATCTAATCCAACACACTTATCTAAGCAGACCTTTTCCAATGAACTGCAAGAGCCTAAAATGAGTGACAAATCCCTTTCAGGTATTAAACCACAACAGACCAAAATTACCTCCTTTAGACTCTGACAACAAATTTCACACTTAAACGGACTCTCTTCAACAGGCAAGTGCATGTTGAGGAATCTTGTAAACACATCACACGGATAAATTTTAAACTCTAACCGTTTGAGTTTCCTCAAGCCATTATTACCCAATTTTACCAAACTATCCCCCTTAATAGCACGGCATTCCACAACTGAGAGGTATTCTAATGAACCCATTTCACCTACATATTCCATCCACTTGTCACTTTTCACCTTCACACACTCGATTAAATGTAAGGTTGACAATTTTTTACATCCTATTGCAACTGAGAGAAGTCCAGTAGACATTATAGCTGGCAAGGAATTCAACTTTAAAGACCTTAGTTTCTTGGATGAGGCTAAGTGGCTCGGACCTGAGTCGGTTATTAATGAACAAAAACTTAGAGTTAGGTCGGTTAGAGACGGGCAATTGGTGGAGAGGATAAAGAGGCCTTGATCGTCTATTTGATTCCTTACATAGTATTTCCGGTCAGCTAAGTAATTTCGATTATTGTTAAATTAGGGAAACAGAGGTATAATGAGGACAAGGCCTCGGTTATTGGGTCCAACACGCATCCGATCCGAATTGAGTGTCTTTGATTCGGCCTCAATTCCGTATAATTGTTTAGATACGAGTGAGAGGGAATTTCGATCTGAAGATCTCGTGAGTCTTTTGATTATGTCAGAGATTAGGGCTTCCGGAAGATTCTCCATTGAAATTGTGAAAGATTGGAAGTGCAGTGTACCGTTTGTATATTAGGAGAAAAGATTGTTAATGGAATATGTTGGTTTCTGCACTTAAGAGTTGAAATATTGTTTATCAAATTTGCAAAAACTCATATATTATAAAGCCATAAGAGTGTTTAGTAATCTGGTATAATTTTTTTCTCAACTGAGTATCTACAAAACTAATAAAATGACAAATCATGTGAGGCAAATCTATTTAGCTGGAAGCTGCACTAAACAAGAGGAATTCCATTATAACTATCGTCTAGCCGTTTAGGCAATTTTGTAAAAGTTTTGGCAGGAAATTCATATATAAATGATAAAACTAGTTTAATCAAGACGATTTAAGTGCGATTATGAAACTACTATACTACTTAAATTGACCTGAGACTGGAACTTTTGAAATCACATTTACTGGAAAAGTGAAAATGACAATACTAGCTGGAGCAAAATAATGATATGACAAGATTAAATGAACCTAAGAAGATTAAATGAACCTAAGACTGAAACTTTTGATGATGCTTCTAACTGGAAATGATACATGAAGCACAATGATATGACACTGTTAAATGGACATAAGACCTATATTCTTGAAGTCGCTTATCACTGGAGATGACAAAATGACCTAAAGCATAATTATATGATGTGACATTTCACTTTTAGGCTACTTTCACTAAGGATAATGCGAGATTACCTGGAGCATAAAGATGATGCGATAAGACACTTGATGTTATTTTGACTAAGGATAATATTAATATTTCATGGCAATACAAAAGGAGAGCGAAGATACTCAAGCTTGTTTTGTCTCTCATTTGATTATTGGATGGCTTTTTGGTGGCCGTTACCAAGCTCTCTAGGTATAGTTGTGATCTAAATCATGGCCATCGTGCCTGAATCAATATGCTACCAACAATGAGAAGCGGGCCATTGTACCAGTCACAACCTATCATGTACCTTGTCTCATAGTACGGTTTATGAAAATACCAACTTTGTCCCTAGTGTAAACCATCCTGGAGCCTACCAGAGCTATGTGGCAGTTCCTGCGAATGCCAGGTGGGGCTGGATTGGCACGGAATTTGATGCGTCCTTTCGCTGTTCAAGGTTGAGGACCCCAATGCAGTTGTGAATTTCAGGATATCTGAGGTGCTCTAAGAGAAGTCTTAAAGAGATTGAAAGGTGCAACCGTTTTATATTTGAAGAGGGAAGAAATGCAAGAAGCGCCCCACCGCACTTAAAAATAGACACTAAATATCCTTTCAGCATGCTAATAATAATAATAATAATAATAATAATAATAATAATAATAATAATATTAATAATTTGCTGTGATTGCAAATCGTAGTAGTTGTTTCAGTTGAAAATAATTTCGAAATTTTAGCTTCACGCAGAGTGAAAATTGTCGCTGATATGGTATTAAATGTCTGTGATTTGTAGAGAAAAGTAGGAGAGAGTTGTGAATCACTTGGTACGTCCTTATGTACTTCTTAAGGGGAAGATCTGTATATTTTCATTAAATTTTGCCCTTTATTTATTTTATATAATTATATCTAAATTATTAATTTTTATTCTTTTTTTTCACAGCCTTCCATGGCAGGATCTGAAAGCCAGAACCAAAAAAACAAGAGTACGAAAAAACAGCGAGAAAAAGGTCGCCACATCAGTTGAGGTCCATATCATTATTAACTGAATTTAAATTCATATTTTGAGTATTTTTTGTTTTATTTGTTGATGGCATTAATTTCTTTTTTCTTTTTTTTAGAAGGGTTGAGAGATTAAATGAGCCGAGAGATATAACTGAGAGGTATTTTAAATTCATATTTTGAGTATTTTTTGTTTATTTGGCGATGGTATTAATTTCTTTTCTTTTTTTAGAAGGAAAGATGGAGAGATTAAATGAGATGAGAGATATAACTGAGAGGTATGAAAATTTAAATTCACATATTGAGTATTTCTTTTGTTTTATTTGGTGATGGTATTAATTTATTTTTTCTTTTTCGTAGAAGGAAGGGATGAGAGGTTAAACGAGCTTGAGAGATATACCTGAGACGTCCAACTGTGGGCCCAGGCTTTGACTGATTTTGGGAAGTCCTCAATTTGGGCAGTGGCAGCTATTCTTCATGCATTAGAGTTTGAAGAAACAAAGCATCCAATTTCTCCTCATAATGTGTCAAAGGTTAGTAACTAAATATTACATTACAATTCATGACCATAATTAAGGTAATTAATGAACTAACCATTATTTAAAAATTTTGACACAGTAGAAAGGGGAGCGGATCATGCCCCATGCCCTTGGGGCAAAAAATCTGTTCCATTACCTTCTCCGCTGAGTAGACTTGGATGGGCTGTTAATTCCGTGTGAACTCTCCGTTTAACAACGTAAATAGAAATAGTCTGTCTCTTTCTAGAAACCACTCCTCTTTTGCAAACTGATCCCACACATCCATGGAAGAATGGATTTGCAAGATCGATTTCGTCCATCCTTCCCTCACCGCAACTCATCTCTAACCTCTGCGCATTTCTTTCCGCCAGTCCCCAATCTCTCTTCCCCTCCATTTCATAGCAGACATACAATAAAATTGCTGGTGCTTATCTCAAATAACTAGCTATCTTGTTGCTGGATAGAATTAGGACCTAAAGATTTGTTAATGTGATTGCATACTAGCATAGTTTTGAATCTTACACCCGTAACTATGATGTGTTTCTTTCTTTTACTACTCTCATGGGTTATGCTTATGGTATCCGTTTGGCTCACGTGGAATATGATGGAATAGAGGATTAGAACTTCTATTTCAGCCGAATATAAATGAAATATCTCGGATTAAAAATTAGAAAAACAGAATTGCTATATTTCATGATAGGAATAAAATTTCTCTAATCCATAAAACAAAGTATAATTTAGAAAATATATGTCCTCATTTATTTCAAATATCATCCTACGTGGTAGTTAAATTTTCTCATTTTCTATTTTATGTGATCATAATTTATCGTTATATTATTTAATCCAAATTTTTAATCTATGTATGTTATAATAAGCAATTTTATTTTTTTATTATTTTGTAGTAGGGGTATTTTCATAATTTCAGAAATAATTTGTATGTTGCGGAATAATAAAGTGTATCTCAATAAATCACATGCATTAAATAAAGAATTTAGAAATTTGAATCATCAAAATCCGAGGTGTATTTTGAAAGTTATGATTCATCACCGTAAGCAAGAGAAAATTCAGAAAGTTCAGGGAGGATGAGAGACGAGAGAAAGGAGGGAGCGAAGAAGGATTAGAGAGATGAGTAAATGAAATCATACTGATTGCAAATTTCTTTGAGATCCATTCTCCATGGATGAGATAGCTTTCTAAAGGAGACGGACTATTTCTATTTTGGTTGAACGGAGAGTTAACATAGAATTAACAGGCCATCCAGTCTAATCATGCAACAATAATCATGCCTAGATCAAACGGTAGAGAAGGTAATGGGTCAGATTTTTTGCCCCAAGGGCATGGGGCATGATCCGCTCCCGTAGAAAGTCCAGGAATGCGGTGACATCATATTGGAATGAATCACACCATCTGCTCCCAGGTGTCCCACCACCTAAATTACCAATTTACCCCCGTTACATTAACCACCGGTACCGCCGCCATACCAGTCTCATCCCCCTCTCCATTTCGTTGTTATTCTGGAAGAAGGGCCTGACCTTCTTCTCTCATCTCTCACCTTATACTGGCACCAGTCCTTACCGGTACGCATTTTTCCACTATCACCACTCATCGCAACCCCCCTATGTATGCATCCACTTTCGAATCCATACCGCCTTTCAGTAGGGGATCTGCTGAAGCCAGCCTAGCAGTAGGGGAATAAAAGCAATGAAGCATTCAGGATAGATCGTGAGAAAGATGCACGCCTCGAAGTCATATTCTCAAAACGCCCTCCAAGGTGGAGTAGTTTGTTCAGGTTGGTACCAATCTCGTAACGGTATGTCAAATTCGTTATACTATATTTTTTACTCTTTGGGTTTGTTTATTTTTTTCGTAAAATGAATTGTTTACTTTATGGCCGACCATCAAGTATTTTTCAAAAATATAAATTTCGGAAAAATAAAAAATCTCACCCATTTATAATTTTTCAGATATACACCAACATCTGATCCAGATTCGAAAGGGTTACTTATTAATCATTGTATTATCACAAAGATAATAAATAATATTATAAAATTATAGTTTTAGTATACCACTTTTAATAATTTTACTGTTTTATATTTTAATAATAATTATAGGTTCATCCAGAAGGAATCAGCATTTTGCGAGCTTACAACCTGGAGATTCTCTTGAAGCTAAAGGGTTTATTTATTTTAAAAATTCTACATTTACTTAATTACCAAATTAAAATAATATATATTTTTTAAGTATCTAGGAGATTCTGTTTCCGGGGGGAGGGGAGTAGGATGCAAGATTTGTTTTTAATTAGCTCCGGCCTCCTTTCTTTTTCTTATTGCTTTTATTTTCTTCTTTTAGTATTATTTACCCATTCAATTTATTCTGCCTTTTCGGTTTTTTTAAGGCCAAGTATTATTAGCAGCATTTCGTTGTGATGATAAGTCCTAGGTCTCTCATTTTGTAACTCTTTAAAAAAACTATTTTGACTATTTTTAAGTCTAATGAAATTGCTTGAGTTTGGCTCGATTCACTTTAAGTTTGCCTAAAAAAATATATATTTTTTAAGTATCTTAACTCTTGTGTTATTTAATTTATTTATTCTAGGCCAATTGAGAAGCTCAAATACAGCCGAAATATGAAACAACAGACCGGCACGGTAAAATAAAAAATTTATCCCGATTTTTTTAAAATAATTCATTATAAATTATTTTATTTATTTATTTTATTAGGTAGCATGCAGAGCTGGAATTACACCAATGCTACAAGTGATCAAAGCTCTGCAGAATTCTGAATTTCTGATCAATCAGGTAACAAAATAAAAATTGAATAGATTCATCCTTTGATTACTTCTCATAATTATACATTATTTCCATTTTTGTATTTAGATTTCTCTAATATATGCAAATGTTTCACCTGACAATATTCTGCTAAATTACGAGCTAATAGTAATAGCAACCTTAATTTCAAGAAGTAATTTATTTAATTATCTTCATTTTATGCAAAAATAGAAATATTTAAATTTATTATAAAAAATTACAAGTATTTTATATAGTGGATAAACCGTCAATGAAATGGAGAGGCAGGGTGGTAATGCATCGAAAGATGTCTTTAAAGGCCTGTCTGGATCCGATCAAGAGAGGCTCCACTTTCCAAGTTAGTAATATTTTTTGTTAATTTAATCATTTTCTTGCAATTTATTGTAAAGTATTGCTTTATTTTTGCATTTAGATGTGTACTAATTAATAATGTCCTTTTTGCTTTTGTAGTTACGAAAATGGAAGAATAGAGGCTTGGGTTTTCATGCTAGTAATAATTTCTGTTAATCTAATCATTTTCTTTCAGTTTATTGTAAATTATTGCTTTATTTTGCATTTATGTGTGTAATAAGGACGCATTTTGGTTTGCAGTTATGAAAATGGGAAAAGGGAGGCTCGGCTTTCAAGATTAATAATTATCAATTTAATCATCTTCTTTCAATTTGTTGTAAATTGTTGCGTAATTTCTCAATTAGATGTGTACTAATAATGTGCTTTTTGGTCTGTAGTTATGAAAATGGAAAAAAAAAATTAAAAAAGCGGTTGAAACCTGTTCCAGCCAACATGCGGCTGTGATTGTGACGCGGTTGCATATTTTCTTCGAGAAGGCTGCTCATCATCCTGTTGACTCCGCCCCCAGGTTTTGTATTTTACTTTTTCTCTCTCTTTGTTTTCATGTATATCGGTTTAGAATCTTAAAATGTCATGCATATACACCCCTGCAAAATGAGAAAATCATGAATACCTTGCAAAACATAGAAAATGCCAAACAATGAAAAAACATAAATATATTGCTCGCACCTGTTTGAATTGTTTTCGTAGCTAGAACAACCTACTGTCATGCAACTTTGAATATATTGCTCGCACCTGAATACTTCTGTCAAACCTGTAACAATTTATTTTTGAAAAAAAAAATGTCCTTCCAGGTAGGACACTTCCAATAAGTGCTAACGTATCTTGATGTACCCGATCCAGCACCGTGCTCCTCGACGAATGCATCCCCATTGGCCAATGCCATGCCCGCCGTCCTTTCAGCCACCATGGCCATCAGGTAGCTAATTCATTTTTGAAAATTCTAAAAATAATAATATGATGTGGTTGAGATTACGTGTGTTTCTTATTTTTTGTAAGGGAAATTTGCAAAAAAAAAGCCCTTGCTATATGGAAAATTACAAAAAAATCATGCATTCCTGAAAGTTGCAAAAAAACATATAGAGGTTTGTAACAACGTGAAAACTTGTCGTGGTGTAATCACGTGTTAACAAAATAATTTATATTTTATCCTAATTCAATTCAAATAAGTGTATATGTGGTATTGAGTTTTAGGGGTCGAACTCAAGAAGTAAGGACTTAAATTGTTAACTTTTTAATCTCACTTTTTTATTAGTGTAATGATTAAAGAGAAATTTTTGTTGTTTAAACAAAAATTGGATTCAAGAAGAATGATAAAGTAAATAGAGACAAATTTCCTTTTTATCTTTATTTATTTTTTTTTTTAGGAATAAAGAGAAATAGTAGGGAAATAATAACGATTTGTGTAACTTTGAGAATCACTAATCACAAAAGATAGCAAATTAATTATAGAGTATTTAAAGCAAGGTTTGATTAATTTCTTTCCAAAAATTAATTAATAAACTCATCAACCTTCAGATCCATTTAAAAACTTCTATTTTTAAGTGTTCTTATAATTGATTCAACCCTTATTTGAATAAGGAAAACTTTTCCAAGTCAATATTATTCAAACAAATCTCTAAGAATTTTTATAAATATTTAACGTCAAATCATTCTTCTAAATAACTTAGCTTTAAATCTCATAAAAATATTTCAAGATTTAACATTAAAATACTATAATAAATGCAAAGTTCACTTAAGATTCCATCATCAAAGCTACACAAAAAAGTCTTTCCCTACTCTTAAAATTACTCACTCATGTCCACAAAATAAATCATATTTGCAACAAAATTAAAATCCAAATAAGAGAATAGAAAAAGAAAAGAAAAATTAAATCAAACCCTAAAGAAGTGAATCGTTCTCGACCTCTCCCCTTCTTGATTAATTTACCACTTCCCCTTCTAGTTCACGCACTTCTCTCTTCTCTAAGTTCTATCCTCTCTCTCAATTCTCAAAAATTGGAGTTTTGAAGTTTGTGGACATTAATGGTGGAAAAGAAAAACAATAGAGTTGAAAATGGTGGAAGAGATGAATGAAAAATGGTGTATGGTGATGTAAGAATGGATGATTGAATGATTGTGTGAATGGTTGTGTAATGATGTATGCCCCCCCTTTTAGAGAGAAGATGGGGTCCTTTTTATAGTTAAATTTACCCTAGAAAATATTTAGAATTAGGATGGTGGGACTAAACAATTTAGTTTGATCCGGATTCTGTTTTAGATAGCAATTTGGAGGATGTTTAACCTTTCTTCCTTCATTTTCTAATTCAAATTCTGACTGGGTGTAATTTTCTGGGTGTATTTATCATTTCCCTTTACTCTCATCCACTTCCAACAGACAGTCCACGTGTCTTGATCTGAATGGCCACACTAAATTCGGGAATATAATCCAACGAACCAGATTTTGCCACGCGTCTCACCCCTTAATATCTGCTGAAACAGATTTGCCACGTGTCCGACGTTCATTGGCTCAAACCCATTATCGTACTGATTGTGCAGAAAACGCGTGATTGCTCCCCTCCATTTCACCCCAATGGACAGTCCTGTACTTGTTCCGTTCGCATGTTAATACGGAAATGGAGACGTGCCGTTCACAACGGACCAGAGGCGAAAGGTTTCGGCAGAAAGTTTTCTTACGCGTTTTGCCACATGTCGATACGTGATTGGCTGACAGAAGAATCTCGTACTGATCGCTGCAGAAAACGCGTGAAGAACCGTCTCCGTTTCATGTCACCAGAGGGTCCAGTTCGCACCAAAATATGTGTTATAAGCAAAACGGAGGCGTGCAGTTCAATCGAAAATGGAGGTGATTATTTCTGAACTGATAAGAAACGCGTTTTCTGATGAACGGGATGACACGCGTCGTGATCTTAGTGGATGAATAAGATTCTCGTACTGACTGCCGTACGGTCTGTTAAGTGTCCCCCAATCACCGTTCGCCACGTGTCGCCTAGTCATAACAGGCGCAACTAAGTCGCCACGTGTCGCCTCCTGACTCGTGGATTTCCGAATAGACTATGCTACGCGTCATCTCTTGATTCGCTTATTTCTAACGGAATCTGACACGTGTCGCTCTCTGATTGGTTGCAAATTTATTGACCAGGTCAAAGGTTGACTTTGACTAAGGTTGACCAAATCTTGAATCGCATTTTCTGGGAGTTCTAAAAGGTCTTTTTTCGCAAGGTTTGTACCGTTGGATTCGTATCGTCGCGCTCTACGATTTGACATCCAGTTTGACCCCTTTTGGAAAAGTTGACTTTTGGTCAACTCGACGCTTTTTTGGGTTTGACTTTTCGTCTTTTTGTGGATTTTGTAGGTCTCAGCTTGGATAGCCGACGGATAACGGTTATAAGAATTTTGGAGAATCGTGTGTAGGGTTTTCGCGGAGATTTGTCAAAAATTCGGCCATCATTGGCCCATGATTTGCGAATCGGTCCGTCATTTGGAGTTGACTTTTTGCCGAGGTCTCCAAATATCGTTTTATCGGTCTTTTTACCTGAAAAATCACACAAAAGTGTATTAAGAGTTTCACAAATAATTTTTATTAATTTTAAATATTTTTCATACAATTTATGTGATTTATTGACGAATTTTTCATGATAAAAATCCTAAAAATGTGTATAAAAATACACATTACAAGGTTCTTTTTGCAAATTCGGCTAATGTATTTTTTTTTTTTTGCAAATTTCCTTGAAGTTACTGCATCACTAAACGTTACTAAATAATAGCAATTCTGTAATAAGATATATTGTAAATCTAAAATGGCCCATTAGAAAGGAACTCTCGTTGCACATGCTGTCGGAACAGGCTGCCATCACAGAAAGAAACGGCCGAGATGGATGTGCTGTGCAGCGATAAGACCGGCACTGACCCTCAACAAGCTGAGCATGGATATCAATCCAGTCGAGGTGTTTGCTCAGATGAAGAGCATATGAAGAATTTGAACAGGATCAACGCTGATGGTGTCACTAGAAGACAAACAAGTGGGACCGACTTGTCCGCCTCAAGAAAGTGATATTTTCTTTCCTCTATATCAATTTTAAAGTTGATTATATATTAATTTTAGGTTTGAAAGCCGCAAGGTAGATGAAGAGCAGCTTTGGAAAAGCATTTGTGAGTCAGAAAATTGGTTTTTGTAAGTCTGAACCAAACTGTACAGATGGGCCCACTTGCAGTGGAACGACCCATCATCATCAGAGCAGAGGAAATGAAGGCGGTATTTGTAGTAGTTGTTTCAAAACAAATCAAGTGCTGACATGAAAGAGGTTGTGAGTGTTAATATTTTCAAATTATAAATTTAATATTTTCTTTAATGTTATATAAATAATTATTTAATTTTTGGCAGAATATAGAGCAACCATTTGATGTATTTGAAGAGGCAAAGACTGCAAGAGGCTCCGCACCAAAAGAGGTTGCAAGTCATAAGTTCAATATTTTTCAAAATTATAAATTTAAAATTGTCATTTAATATTTTATATAATTAATTATTTTATTTTGGGCAGAAAACATAGGTGATATGCATAATCGACGCCTCACTGGAAGAAGACATAGTCATAACACAGATGGATGAGTAGTAGCAAGAAGGTAAAGACGCTTGAAATTGATACGTCCAGGCCTTTCTCTTATTCCACACCAAGAAAGTCGCAAAGTTACTCACTACACCAAAACCCACACCATCCGCCTCATTCTCCTTTGCTGGATCATAGATCGCCGATCACTCTGTCTCCTTCGAATGCACGGTCTCCTGTCCAGGTAAGAAAAATGTTCTTTTGTCACTGTAAGAAAGTTGATTTACCATTATGCGACATTTCTTATGGGAGGTATTAATATTATGAATCTGTGATAGTGACAAGTGTTTTTTTTTTCTTTTGAAATCTTGGTGTAGCATATAAGAATAGTTTTCTCAAGTAAGCGAACAAAATCAAGATTGAATAAGGTTAATTAATTATAAAAATAGATTGGTCAGACCTACTTAAAACAATGTGTATGCACCTCCTATTCAGGTTTTGAGCGAGTGGGCTTTCAACAATGTGTGTGTGTCCACATCAGGTTTTGAAGTCAATGTGGGCTATAGACATGCCGCAGCATTTAGACACTACTCAAGAGGCTGTCGTTTCTGGCAGGTATTCTGCTGTTCTTAAGGTAGATTATAACTATATTTTATATAATTGTTTTTATAAGGACATCTGGAAAAAAGTGCCTATATTATGATTAAATCAGAGAAAGCCCTTAAATTATCTTCTAGAACAGTTCTAGTATTATATTATATATGCTTGTTAAGAATTTTGATAGGGGAATATTTCTGAAATTAGGGGCCTTTTTGCAAATATTATATTATATATGCATGTTAAGAATTTATTTTCCTTTACTTTAATGGGATCTGAAATTATATATGCCTGTTAAGAATTAGGCGGTTTAATGGGATCCAGAATTTCAATTGTTTGTATTTTGAAATCAGGTGATTATTGTAATATACTAATATTTTATATTTTTTCTTTCTTAAATTATTTTAATTACGCTTTTATTTTATTTTTTTGTTTTTTTTTGTTGTGAATAATTTCAGGGAATTTGGAGGATTTAGTGAAGAAAGCTTTGGGTTATAATGATTTCACTCATGTAGATATGGTAATTGAGGTACTGGTAAATGCATATATTTTCATCAAAATCATATACTTTCAATTTTAATATTACTTTCTAACAATTTCTAGATATAACAAACTTTTATTTTTTGTCAGGTGTTAATTGAAAAAGTTCCATAGAAACAATCGATATTTTGGGCGAAGGCAAGCAAAAAGTCGCCAGGCTGGCCGGCCATTGCTATCGATCCGATAGAAAGCACACCACTTGCCCATTTGAATTCAAGTTTACCTGGCGCCATTTGCATCACGTATTTCCAAGGAAATAGCCAAAACCTGGCACTTCATCATGGATGGGAAAAGGAAGACTCGATCGTTCCATTGTTATACGATGTGAAAATCGGTTTTTGTAAGTCTGAACCGAGCTCTACAGACGATCCCACTTGCAGTGGAATGAGCCTTGATCTTCTGTCCTTGACCAAGAAAATATGGTGTGAAAAAAATATTTCTATTTCACGGGTTGCTTTTCTCATTTTTTGTAGTTTCAATATATCGGGCAATATTTCAAAAATCCCTTACATTTCTTGTATTTATAAAAATAAAAATAAAAAAAACTTTTTGGAACTATTCATAAACATATATATTTTGTTTTGTAACCCCAAAAATGAGCCTTCCAAAAATACCAAATCTTAACATATTTGGACTTTGATATACCAATTGGCAAGAGAAATTAAAGAGAACTTTTGAATGAGCCTGGAACTTTTGAAATCACTTGTTACTAGAAAAGTGAAAGACAATATTACCTGGAGCAACATAATGATATGACAAGATCTAATGAACCTTAGACTGGAACTTTTGAAATTGCTTATTACTGGAAATGACACTACATGGAGCATAATGATATGACAATATTAAATGGACGTGAGACTTGTACTTTTGATGTCGATTATTACTAGAGATGACAAAATGACCTAAAGCATAATTATATGATGTGACATTTCACTTGGGCTACTTTCACTAAGGATAATGAAATCACTCGAGATTGCCTGGAGCATGAAGATGATGGGACAATTCATTTTTGATGTTATTTTGAGTTTTGACTAAGGATAATATAAATATTATTAACATTGCACTACAAGAGGGGAGCGAAGAAACTCAAGCTTATTATGTCTCTCATTTGATTGTTGGATGTCTCTTTCGTGACTGATATCAAGCTCTCAAGGTATACTTGTGATCTAGACCATGGCCATCACGTGATAAATAATATGGCACGAACAATGAGAAGTGGGCCATTGTACTACCCCCAAAATAGAAACCCTAGAGTACCAGTTACAACCAACCTATCATGGTACATTGTCTCGTATTACTACGGTTTATGAAATACTAACTAGAGAGCACGCAAATCAAGTAATACAATTTAACCTAATTTCACATTTCATTATCAAATACTTTATGTAATTTTCTAATTATTCAATTTTTTATTTACTTTAGGTCCATGCGGATTTTATCAGCCTGTGCTTTTTATGAAGGGTCTCCCATGAGAAACCAAGAAATGTTACTTAAAAAAGGAGTTGATATATAGTTGTTCGTACACATGGCTGTATTTGAGGTAATAATTAATTTAAAATTTTCTTAATTTTTTAATTTTAATTATAATTTTGTCATGTGTAAATTATTTGTTTTATTTATGTGTATGATCATTTGGAAAGAGGAATCTTGATTTGAAAAAAGTTGAAATTCCGCGTGCTTGATGAATTTAATTTTAATCTTTTTTAATAAAACCAATACAGAAAAAAGTGAAAAAGAAATATTTGATTATTTGAAATTAGTATTTGAGTGTGAACTGCGTCGGAGCTCGTATATACAATTTCCCTATTAATTATTTTCTAAACTTTACAATATATAATAATGCATAGGAAACACTGGAGTGGCGATATTGTTAAATGAGCCAAGACACTCAAGAAGCATACAAAGAATAGAGAGAATCAGGATTGAAATTTTAACACATAACTGCGCCTCAAAGTTATGTAGAATATGGTTTCAGCAATTAAGGGCTGAACTATGGTTAATTGTATTCACTTGATTCATCAACTGTACAAAGTCATGAAACTGGTATAATTTTTTTGCTCGACCGCAAATCTATACAAACAAATCACAACAAAAATTTCATTAACTATGAAACGAGGCGAACTTCTATGAATTCGATACATACAAGGCAAGAATAATTTAAGCAAAAAGATTTTTAAGTGCGATTATTACCTTGTTAGATAATGCTAATGAAAGAGCAAAGTGTCAATTAGATGAACTGTTGAAGTGGAGAGAAGTGGGAGAGGAACAGAAAAAAGAGGCGCGGGTACAGAAAGGGGCCGAGATATATCACACAATTTTATTATTATTATTAATAATAATAATAATTTTGATAATAATATTAATAAAAATAATAGTATTAATAAAATAAAAAGAGGAAATAATTTGGATGAGAAATATGGATATAATGTTAAAAATAAACTAATATGGTGTAAAAATTTCGATCCAATATATAGTGTGTTTTTGAAGAATCTAACAAAATGAGGGGTTCTTTTTAGGAAAAATAGAAAAATTAGGGTGAATTTGAAAAATTTCTCGAGATTAAGTTGTTCATCAATTATATTCCTGACTATTGACATGATTATTGTTATTCTGATTCCATATGATTAAGAGCTTTTGTAACAGTGCTCTTAAAATCCATAACTTCCTTTAAGATGTCAGTTGTGCGAGACCAAGAATATGAGCAAGAATATAATGAAACTACATATGAAAGTGGATGCCTTTTTCTAAAAAGAGGGATGACTATGGACTTCAATTTTGCAATATGGTATGGGTTAAGTTTTGAATTTTGTTAGACCTATAACATTATTTTGACAATACAATACATATAAATTTGTGAAGGAACTCAAAATTTTAGATTCAAGTTATGTGTTCAATTAGTATATTATTTCAATATATTTTCTTGACTGGGCAATATAACATTAGGGCATTTTTTTACCATCAAATAATCCAATTTTTCCAATTCAATAAGCGGTTTCAATCCATCATCAGTTATGCTGAAACAAAGAGAAATCTTGAGATTCACCAAGTGAGGAAAATTAGTTACAAACCCAATTCCCAAATAAGTTACTCTATAATCCCCCTCAATTTCCAAAGTTTCCATCGGTGCAATTGAAAATTATCGGTTGATGTTGTATGTAAATTGTTTTGAGATGATGTTAATATATATTTGAGTTGTGAATTATGTGATTAGTGAGTTTGTGTTGTCTCATTTGCTGGAAGTTAATTTCTTTTATCGTTTTTTTTTTACTTTGTGAAGTTATGCACTAATGAAAATATTTTTTCTAAACAAAGATCTTTGATACCAATTCTCAGTCTCAGAATTCATCATACCATTTATTTTGAGAATAAAGAAAAACAAGTGGTACCAAGTTTGAGGCTTCTCTCAAAGGAATGCTTTGTACACTTTGAAAAGAAGTCGTACCAAAAAATATTCATTTTCATCCATTAATACTGACCCTTAAAGAATGATGATGAACAAAGAACATAACATAAAGATATAGCATACTGATAAATCCCTAACCCAAAAAAAATCACCAAAGCATACTCATACTCACAATTCTTTATCAAAAGAAAATAAAAAATAAAGCAAGAAACTGCAAACATGTAATCTTCAACGTTAAAACAACCATTATTACTCAGTCCTCACGCTGAACCCTTTTATTAAACAAACCTTCCAAATAATAACAAACGCTCAAAAAGGCCAGCATAAATCTGGCTTGTAGCAAACATGCTCTACAGCCGCTTGCGCAGCTTGTGGGAGATACGCGAGCAATTCTTAATAACCAAATGATGTAATTTTTTCGATTCAATAAGCGGCTTCAATCCATCATCAGTTATTCCGTTACAGTTAGTAATCTTGAGATTCACCAGGCATGGTAACTTAATCACAAACTCAATTCCCAAATCGGTTACTTCGTGAGCCCTCTCGATTTCCAAAGTTTCCAAACAAGGGGAGGCCAAAGATAAAGCCTCCATAACAGAGTCATTCAAGAAACGTGCAGCTTTGAGCACCAAAGCCCTAATCAAACAACCATTAATTCACACTAAAATACCCTCAAGTGTCTTGAACGGAAAAATCGTACTTTCATAAATGAAATCCAATTCCAGATTCTCTAGAAAAAGACAATTACTACCTAGTGCCTTTTCAAACCCGCGTCATCATAAGAGCGATACTTTTCGAACATCGTGATTTGTTAGATAATGAAATAATAACACTATCATCGAATCCATAAAAATTATCTAAGCAAACCTTCTCCAATGAACTGCAAGACCCAAAAATGAGAGATGCACCACTTCCAGGTCCTTCAGCATAGCTAACCAAATTAACCTCTTTTAGCCTCTCACAATAATTTCCATGCCTAACAACTCTCATCCACTGACAGGTGATCGACTGGTACATACCAATCATCCAAATATAAGTTAACTTCCAACCGTTTGAGTCTTCTCAAGCAATTACCCAGTTTTATCAAACTAGCCTCATTTATACCACGGCAGTGCACACTTGAGAGGTCAACTAATTTTTTGCATGAGGCTAAGTGGCTCAGACCTGAGCCGGTTATAAATGAACAATAATTTAGGGATAGGTCAGTTAGAGACGGACAATTGGTGGAGAGAATAGAGAGGCCTTGATCGTCTAATTGTTTCCCCAAATTGGATTCTCAACGAGAGTAAGTAATTTCGACTTTTGTCAAGTTTGGGAAACGGAAGCATAATGAGGTCAATGCTTCGGTTACCGGGTTCAACCCCGATTGAGTGTCTATTATCTCCTACGATCTTTTATAGTTGTTTTGATACGAAGGATACAGAATTTCGATCTGAAGCGCTTGTGAGTCTTTTGATTATGTCAGAGATCAGAGCTTCTGGAAGATTCTCCATTTAAATTGAGATCTGTATGCCTGTCTGGAAAAAGAGTTAGTTAATAGAATATGGTATCAGCACTTATGGGATGGAATATGGTTAATTATATTCTCTTGAATTCATCTACTGTACAGTTTTCATGAAACTGGTATATTTTTTTTTTTGCTCGACTGCATATCTATACAAACATTGAGAAGGAGAAATTCCGTATTAACAAGATAAGAGCAACTTCTCTGAAACTCGATATATACATGGAAAATCGGCAAGAATACTAAAATCAAGAGGATTTAACTGCGATTATTACCTTGTATACGATTGAAATAATGCTAATGAAAGCATGCGGTTAGATGAACTGCTTAAGTGGATGGAAGAAGTGAGAGATCGATACGGGCGCGGCCCGCAGGTATAGAAAGGCGATGAGAGATGGAAGGGAGATTAGGGGGGTTTATTGACATCTAAACGGAGAGGAGCTCAAACGGGCCGAGATAATAATAAGAACATAGTAATTAATAACACTGATAACAATAAGATTCATAATAGTAATAATTATTATTTTTATAAACTTTATTTTCCTAGTAAAAATATTAATGGTGTTAGAAACTTCCGTTAGGTCATAATCATACACACTTCAAAGTACATGGACCGAAAAATTTATATCAAATGAACAGGGAGTAATTAGTTCATGTTCTAATGGTGCATTTATCCCTATAACCGTGGTGCTAAAGAGCCAACGCTTGTCGTATGATCTATCTTTCAGAGAAGAAAAAAAACTAAGGTCATTGTTCAGAAGAGTTAGGATACAGGTCAATCAAGTTCAAAGATTTTTTTTTTCACAGCCGCTTAGGGACTGCCTAGGTCCAAACACATAAATTTTTTTTGGAATGAAAATGATATGTTCAAGTGGATTCTCATTGATGTAGAAGTTAGATTCAACTTGGCATTTTTCACTTTAAAAACTACAAAATACCCATTAATACGAACACATAGAATAATGAAGAAAATAAAAAAACAAAATGTAAAAATATCAACACATTTATTCTCAAAAAAAAAAATATATTTATATATATCAACACACAGAATAATGAATAATAAGAACAAACAAAACGTAAAAATAAAGCACACTAACAGATGCCTAGCCAAAATATAATCCAACAAAGCATACTCATACTCACGACTCACAAGTCCCTATCTAAAGAGAATTAAAAAAATAAAGCATGAACTTGCAAACATGTAACCTTTAAGTTTAAACAACCATTCATATGTAGCTTTCTGGAGTGAGGGGTGAAATCCGCGCTCGCAAAAAGAACTGAGGTGGATTTGCCTCAGTCATCAATCAACCTCAAGTGTCTTCAAAAAAAGAAAAATCAGACAACTTTGGATATAGTCTCGAGCGGCCGAGTCAATTTCAGCTCTTAACCCAGTTCCAGTTGCGAGAGATGGATGATCGAGTCTTTGTGCGAGCCGCAGCTGGGATCCATCATTCTCTTGATTCCGAACTATACGTTTAGTAGGACGTATGTTCTAAGTACTTCTACGGTATCCAAATTATATTTGAAGTAAGAATGTAGTTGTAGCCGTGCAATGTTAATAATCATGTAAAAACGTTGCAATTCGCTTAATTAATTCTTTTGTTTAGTCAACTAAAAATGCAGAGAGGAGAGATTTATTGTTCAATCAGCCACGCTAAGAACAACTCAAGTTAAGTAACAAAAGTAATTATGATTGTAAAGAGTAAATCAAATGGCAAAAAGTTTATTTCATGATTTGTAAAGAGTAATAAAAAAGATGTATACAGATTGACACGCAAAAAAGTTATAATTTTTTTTAGGAAATGTGATATTTTAAGATTTTGTAAGGTAACACAGACAAATGCCCTTATTATTAGGCCATGACAGCTCAAATACCAGAGTTACTCTAGAAATACTTGCAGGCATTAGCGTAACCAACCAAACTACGTACAAAAATAGTATGCCATTCCATCAACATTCTCACGAGCAACTGCCAAATAATCTTAACTGTTTGTTTAACTGTACATGGTTATGTTTCAGTATATGGACATAAAGTAAAACCAGATTCGGAAATAGTTGTAAGACCATAGAATTTGTGAAGAAGAGATTCTATGCCTATTATTAGCAAATAACAGTTAAAAATCTTGTATATAAGCAGAGGAATTGGAGAGTCATTTCATCACATCACCATTCATCAATTGCATAGAACATACGCTCTATGCTGTGAAGACCTACAAATACAGAACTCAAACATGGCGTCAATTTCATTGGACGACATCAAGAACGAGACTGTCAACCTCGTAAGTTCTTTTTTCATATGCGAATAATAGATAGAAATTCTGGAAATCTTATACAGCTATGAAATTTAGAGCCCAGAAAGATGCAATATTTTTTCTCCATATATTAAAAATTTTCGTTATTTTATGTTTTAGGAGATGATTCCTGTGGAGGAGGTCTTCCAGCATTTGAAATGCAGCAAGGAAGGTCTCAGCGGTGCGGAGGGCCAACAACGCCTCGAAGTTTTCGGGCCCAACAAATTGGAAGAGAAAAAGGTATGTTAGAATCACCGCTCTTAAGTTTTTTTTTTATCAAAAACAATAATGAACATGATTGATTGATTGATAATAAAAGCTTAAACTTTACCCTTTAAATTTTGCGAGCAGGAGAGCAAATTCCTAAAGTTTCTCGGGTTTATGTGGAATCCGCTCTCATGGGTCATGGAGGCCGCAGCAATCATGGCAATTGTTCTGGCCAATGGAGGGGTAATTACTTTTCAATTATTCTCTTGCATTTTTCATGCTAAAGAGAGAAATATAACAATATGAATTACCTAAACCCATCTATATTGCTTGATAACAGGGTAAGGCTCCGGATTGGCAAGATTTTGTGGGTATTGTTGTCCTTCTGATCATTAACTCAACTATCAGTTTCATTGAGGAGAACAACGCAGGTAATGCGGCTGCTGCACTTATGGCTGGTCTCGCCCCCAAGACCAAGGTAATTAATACACTAATCTGTAATAAAAAAAAATCAAGCTTTCAAATGGAAAATATTTAAAACAAACATGGTTTTATTTCTTGCTTATTATCAAGGTTCTGCGTGACGGCAAATGGTCTGAAGAGGAGGCAGCCATTTTGGTGCCAGGTGACATCATCAGTGTGAAGCTAGGTGACATCATCCCAGCAGACGCCCGTCTCTTAGAAGGCGATCCTCTCAAAATTGACCAATCAGCATTAACCGGTGAATCACTCCCTGTGACAAAGAATCCTGGTGATCAAGTTTTCTCAGGATCCACATGCAAGCAAGGAGAAATCGAGGCAGTGGTAATCGCAACAGGTGTTCATACCTTTTTCGGTAAAGCTGCTCACCTTGTCGATAGTACCAACAATGTTGGTCATTTCCAGAAGGTTCTCACCGCCATTGGAAACTTCTGCATCTGCTCGATTGCTCTTGGACTTGTGGTTGAAATCATTGTCATGTATCCAGTCCAACACCGCTCGTACCGCCAAGGGATTGATAATCTCTTGGTCTTGCTCATTGGTGGGATTCCAATTGCCATGCCTACTGTGCTTTCTGTGACTATGGCCATTGGGTCCCATAGGTTATCCGAGCAAGGAGCCATTACAAAGAGGATGACTGCCATTGAGGAGATGGCTGGCATGGATGTACTCTGCAGTGACAAAACCGGCACCCTCACCTTGAACAAACTCACAGTCGACCAAAACTTGATTGAGGTCAGTGTTGATTAAATATTTTGTTTTTTCTGAGAGTTTGGGTTATATACCTGACGTGGTTGTCTTAATATTCCTTTGGTTTATGCAGGTTTTTTCCAATCGTATAGACAAAATTGATGTTGTAATGGCTGCAGCTAGAGCATCTAGGGTTGAGAACCAAGATGCTATTGATGCCTGCATGGTTGGAATGTTGTCTGACCCTAAAGAGGTACTCAATCGTTAATTGTTCTTTATGCTTTCATGTAGTTCTTAACTTTTGAAATTGATATCTTACACCAAACTCAAAATAAATAAGTCTTACTTTTACATCGTATATAGGCAAGAGCCGGGATTCAAGAAGTACACTTCCTACCATTCAACCCAGTTGACAAACGCACTGCAATAACCTACATCGACTCTAACGGGGACTGGCACAGGGCTAGCAAGGGTGCACCTGAACAAATAATTGATCTTTGCTACCTTAAGGAAGAGGCAAAAAAGAGAGTTCATACCATAATTGGAAGCTATGCTGAACGTGGCCTCCGTTCATTGGCCGTGGCAAGGCAACAAGTGCCAGAGGCCACAAAAGAAAGTGCTGGTGGTCCATGGGAGTTCCTGGGCTTATTGCCTTTATTCGACCCTCCGAGACACGATAGTGCGGAGACTATCCGTAGGGCGCTCAATCTTGGTGTAAATGTCAAGATGATAACTGGAGATCAACTGGCTATTGGTAAAGAGACTGGTCGTCGCCTTGGCATGGGATCTAATATGTACCCATCTTCTGCTCTTTTGGGCGAGAAAGGCGCTCATGGTACTGCTGAGGATGTTGCCGGAATGCCAGTTGATGAACTAATTGAAAAGGCTGATGGTTTTGCCGGAGTCTTCCCAGGTAGATAAGAATTCCATTATGCTGTAATAAAATCTATCACTTTTATTTGAATATCATTTGAATTAACAATTTTATTATCAATTTGAAGAGCACAAGTACGAGATTGTAAAACGGCTTCAAGATAGGAAGCATATATGTGGTATGACTGGTGATGGTGTAAACGATGCACCTGCACTAAAGAAGGCTGACATCGGCATTGCAGTTGCTGACGCAACTGATGCAGCCCGTAGCGCCTCCGACATTGTGTTGACTGAGCCAGGTCTTAGTGTCATCATTAGTGCCGTGTTGACTAGCCGTGCAATCTTTCAACGCATGAAGAACTACACCATCTATGCTGTTTCAATCACCATCCGTATCGTGCTTGGATTTCTCCTTGTTGCCTTGATCTGGAAATTTGACTTCTCCCCCTTCATGGTACTCATCATTGCCATCTTGAATGATGGTACCATTATGACCATCTCCAAGGACCGTGTGAAGCCCTCTCCCATGCCTGATTCATGGAAGTTACAAGAGATCTTTGCAACTGGCATTGTGCTTGGTACCTACATGGCTATCATGACAGTTGTGTTTTTTTTTCTTGTCCGTGAAACTGATGCATTCCCGGTATATATAATATTCTCAAAGTTGTTTCTTCTTTCGTATACCTTCATTCGTACATCAGATACTAATTCTCAACATGTTTTACATGTGGAATACAGAACTTGTTTGGTATAAGGTCAATCAGGCATAACGATGAGGAAATCATGGCTGCACTATACCTCCAAGTGAGCATTATCAGTCAGGCCCTCATCTTCGTCACCCGCTCCAGGAGCTGGTCATGGATCGAACGTCCTGGCTTCTTGCTTTGCATCGCCTTTCTCATTGCACAATTGGTAATTTATCTACTCGAGCCTACTCAACAATATAAAATATTTACACTTTTGCGATTTTCGACTTGCTTAATCGAGATGTGCATGTTGTATAGGTGGCCACACTCATCGCAGTATATGCATCTTGGTCCTTCGCCCGTATCAACGGATGCGGCTGGGGATGGGCTGGAGTCATCTGGCTATACAGTATCATCACCTACCTCCCTCTTGACATCCTTAAATTTATCATCCGTTACATCTTGAGCGGCAAGGCCTGGGGAAATCTCCTTAATAACAAGGTAATTTTCATTTTTTTTTATACATTCACTTTCACTTTTAACAAGTATTAGTTTCTGATGTTTGACTTGCGAAATTTAAATTTTAGACGGCTTTCACAACCAAGAAAGATTTTGGAAAGGGTGAGCGCGAGGCTGAATGGGCACATAATCAGAGGACCTTGCACGGACTCAAGACCGAACCCTCAGGCACTAACCAACAGTGTACCTACGAAGAGCTTTCTGAGATAGCAGAACAAGCAAGAAGACGTGCTGAGATTGCCAGGTCTGTATGATATTGTATTAAATTTCATTGACTTGTTTTTTTTTTCTCCTTTTTTGAGTTATGAAATAAAGCAATTTGATTTGTTGTTGTAGGCTGAGAGAGCTTAAAACACTCAAGGGACATGTCGAATCAGTTGCGAAACTGAAGGGGCTAGACCTTGATAATATCCCCGCACACTACACTGTCTAAGAAAAGAGTAAAGAATATCAGTTGGATGGAGATAATATGCATGGTGATTTGGAGTTCCTCTGATATTCTATTTTTCCCTTCTCTCTCCCTTATTTGGGTGAGAAACTCCATGTCAGTTCAAAACTGTGGTTCAATAATTAATACCTGTCTTCTCTTTCTATGAATTGTATATAAATTTTGCCATCACATTGAACATACAATTCAAGAAAAGAAACAGTGTAATCAATTATTATGAACTGTATTTTTGTATCATACTAATATCAAAGAGAAGACGGACTACTTCAACAAGAAGCTTCATGAAATAGGAACGGAAATAAGTCAAACCAGTATGGCCCTGAGCATATGTAATGTATTTACTTTTTTTGATAGTATCTTCAAAATATAAGAGCTGAAATCATGTAACATTTTTTTGTACTAAAGATGATTATATAATTAATTTCTGTGGATTAGTATTAAGTTTTCCTCATTTGCAAATACTTTATTTGTACTTCTCGCCCTGTTTTCTTGAGGGAACATTGCCACCACATCTGTACCAATACAAGTTAAATAAGAAACCAACTCACAAACTAAATAAAACCAACATTTGCATTTGTAATTTTCCGGATTAATAAAAGATGATTTCAGCATTAAATCTTCCATTGCTCTAGAAGCTTCTTCTTTGGATACACAAACAGATTGTAATTTGTAGAATTCCAGTCCCAAGTAGAACGCAAGTATATATTTCTTGGACCTTGAAAAGCTGTCATGAATGAGATAGAATTCTATATTCTCCACTCCACTAAAAAGAAACTTTTACAACAATAAGTAACCATTGAAGAAATAATTTGAAGTTTCATATGGCATTAATGTAATTAATATTTGTTAGCAATTGGTTCGATAAAAGAAAATATTAGTTAGCAATTGGAGTTTGGCAACAAGTTCTTATAGGAAGCTTTACTGAGTTGTACAAGCATGTTAGCCTAGATCCTAAGCACACTACAACTGCATAATATTCCCCTTATAAACTATTATAAGAATATATATTTCATCAATATTTCAAAGAAATAAAAAGTAAACACAAGGGCAGTAAAAATTAAAGCTACCCGATATATTCTGAAGGTTATTAGAAGGTAGTTCATACAAATTTTTCTACTCCACTTGATGTAATTATGAAATTTTGACATGCAGTTAACAAGGCAAAAGAAAAGACGTTACTAGTATCAAAATTACATAACTAAAAGAGAAAAAAATGTAAGAGAAATTCAGCTTCTAGTTATTGCAAATAACATGCAGCCTTATATAAAACATTTTTTGCATAGACCTCAAAATAATAAATAAATCTTACATAATTCATGACAAATTTTGCTCATAGCAAACACGCCTTGCAGCCCCTTGCGCACTCTGCTGAGATATGTAAGGGCAATTTTTAACCATCAAATAATCTAACTTTTCCGATTCAATGAGCGGTATCAATCCATCATCAGTTATTCCATGACAACTAGTAATCTTGAGATTCACCAAGCGAGGAAAATTAATCACAAACCCAATCCCCAAATCGGTTACTTTATGAGCCCTCCCAAACAACAATTAATTAATGCTAAAACACCCTCAAATGTAATTAATACACGAGTCGAGACTTCATAATCCAAGAAATCTAATTCCACATTCTCTAAAAAAGGACAATTACTACCCAACGCTATAAAACTCACATCGGTCAAAACTGAAAGTACCCCAATAGAAATACTTTTCAAACCACGTGATTTCTCGGATAATGAAATAAGTTCACTATCATCTAATCCAACACACTTATCTAAGCAGACCTTTTCCAATGAACTGCAAGAGCCTAAAATGATTGACAAATCCCTTTCAGGTACTAAACCACAACAGACCAAAATTACCTCCTTTAGACTCTCACAACAAATTTCACACTTAAACGGACTCTCTTCAACAGGCAAGTGCATGTTGAGGAATCTTGTAAACACATCACATGGATAAATTTTAAACTCTTAACCGTTTGAGTTTCCTCAAGCCATTATTACCCAATTTTACCAAACTATCCTCCTTAATAGCACGGCATTCCACAACTGAGAGGTATTCTAATGAACCCATTTCACCTACATATTCCATCCACTTGTCACTTTTCACCTTCACACACTCGATTAAATGTAAGGTTGACAATTTTTTTCATCCTATTGCAACTGAGAGAAGTCCAGTAGAAATTATAGGTGGCAAGGAATTCAACTTTAAAGACCTTAGTTTCTTGGATGAGGCTAAGTGGCTCAGACCTCAGTTGGTTATTAATGAACAAAAACTTAGGGTTAGGTCGGTTAGAGACAGGCAATTGGTGGAGAGGATAAAGAGGCCTTTATCATCTAATTGATTCCTTATAGTATTTCCGGTCAGCATAAATAATTTCGATTTTTGTTAAATTAGGGAAATGGAGGCATAATGAGGTCAAGGCCTCGGTTATTGGGTCCAACATGCATCCGATCCGAATTGAGTGTCTTTGATCGGTCTAAATTTCGTATAATTATTTAGATAATAGTGAGAGGGAATTTCGATCTGAAGATCTCGTGAGTCTTTTGATTATGTCAGAGATTAGGGCTTCGGGAAGATTCTCCATTGAAATTGTGAAAGATTGGAAGTGCAGTGTACTGTTTGCATATTAGGAGAAAAGATTGTTAATGGAATATGTTGGTTTCACTTAAGAGTTGAAATATTGTTTATCAAATTCGCAAAAACTCATATATTATAAAGCCATAAGAGTGTTCAGTAATCTGGTATAATTTTTTTCTCAACTGAGTATCTACAAAACTAATAAAATGACAAATCAAGTGAGGCAAATCTATTTAGCTGGAAACTACACCAAACAAGAGGAATTCCATCCATTATAACTATCGTCTAGCCGTTTAGGCGATTTTGTATAAGTTTTGGCTGGAAATTCATACATAAATGATAAAACTAGCTTAATCAAGACGATTTAAGTGCGATTATTACCTTACTCGTTTCTGATTGAACTAATGCTAATTAAAGAGCGAGGCACCGATTAGCTGATGGAGAGAAAAAGGGGGAGATCGAACGGAGAAGAACGGTGCGAGAAGAGAAGAGAAAAAGAGAACAGTTTTGGAGGCGATATTGATGTGGATCGGAAATGGAGGAGAGTTCAATTTGGTATTAATTGGGCCTATAGGCCTTATTGACATCAAAACAGAAAAGACATGAACGGGCCGGGAGATATTATCTACAATTTAATTGATAATAATATATTTATTTATATAGAATGATTTAGTTCGTAGTCGCTTAGATTCTAAAGCTTTGGATTTTGGCATGTGGGTCGAATGTCAGAATTAAAACAAAAATATGGGACAAAAGGCCCAGATTACTAAAATGGGCCGTTCATGTTGAGACCGCACGCCTTGCTTCATTGAAGCTCAAAAACAAGCAAACTGAAGATGATGTTGTTTCACATGACAAAAGTTTAATACGTACAACCACCAATCATAAAAAAACACAATTTAAGGCATCGACACCTGAACAACGTACATCTTTCATCAAACATATATTTTACAATATAATTCTTACAGCTGATATTCTGATCTAAAGGAAAACAAAAACATGCTAACCCTGTGCATATATAAATAGAAATAAAGATACTTAGACTTACCACTGATGACTTGTTTAGCCCCTCAAAGTTCAACAAACAATAAAGAGAAAAACAAATTAGATACTTATAGAATGCTGAACCACGCTGCTAATGCGTGGGTACCTTCCAGACCATCTCTTATAACCTGCATTACACATTCACGTTTCAAATTCATAAAAGTTCCAAACATCATGAACTCAAAATTCTCAACAAAAATGAACTCAAAATTTGTAAACCTGAAATTATAGTTTGGCGTTGGTCCATGAGCTGTTCATCATCCTGAGTAATTCTCTGATTCAAACTTGCGATTATAAGGTGAGACAAAATCTCTAAAGTTTTGGGGTCAAATTCAGAATTTCCCAACAAAAATTCTTCTGAAGTTAAGTCTAAAATTAACACGCATACACATGAAGCGACTATCAAAATTGCTGGATCAGTTGAATTGCCTAAAATAAAATATTTAAGAAAATTAATGTGGAGACCTAAAATGATGATTCTTAAGAGTTCAAATGTTTTAAAGAAAACTAGAACATATTATATACCAGCCCATAAAGGAAGGATTTGTAGAAGTTTGAGATATTGTGCTTCAGCCTGAACTTTGATATTTCTCCCCTGTTAAAGTAGTAATATTACTTATTAATATCACAATATGAGAAAAAAAATAAATGAAATATTAGATGTATAATAACTTACATTAGTTAGGAAATTAATGATGGTATCACAAGCCAAAACTATAGTGCCAGCATTATCATCATTAATCATTCGGTCTTGCTCAATAAATTTAACAACACAATCAACAACCTGCCACCAAGAAAATATTATTAAGTTTCCATAAGTTTATAATAATCCGTAATTTTTATATTTATACTAGATTTAAATGGAAAAAAAAACTAACGATTTTATATCCTTCAAAAGAAGCCAAAATTCTACATCCATCAAGCTCCAAACTTATTTGAGAGAGAAATGGAAGCATGAAACAGACTGAATAGAAGGGGCTGAAATTATTTAAAAATTAACCCTTAATACTTGACAATTTTGAAATGAAAAAATAAAAAAAAATGTTTATTGGCGTTTTTATAAAATGTTAATTAATATAAAATCTTGAGACCTTGATTCATCTTGGCCTTCAATAGATAAAATATATTCCAATAAATTTCTGGTTTTTTCTTTGCATGCTTGAGGTGCTTCTGCCAAATAGCTATAAGAATAAACAAGAAAAAATGACATACAAAATATAACTATATATGCAACATAAGTACAAGAAATATAGTAAAAATATATAAAAAAAGGGAAAAAATGTACCTCCCTACAATTCTGACAGATGCTAATAAATCATCACCTTTTCTTTGCCCGTGTTCCTACAAATGAATAAATGTATAAAAAGTTATTACATTTAATTATTAATTTAATCAAATTAAAGCGAATAAGAGAGATGATAAGAACCTTGGAATCTTGTAAAAAATCAAGAACTAAGCTGATAGTCTCATTTAATCCAGAAATTGCTTTCATTATAGTGCTTTCATTCATAACTTGATCTACACAAAATATTTAAATTACATATTTGCGATAGTTAATAATAAATAAATACACCCAATTTGAATTGAATAGGACATTACATGGTAAAATAATGAAACTAAATACCTTCTGACCAATTAGAGATCATTTTGATGAATTTTTCTAAAAGAGAGAATGCTATAGCGAGACTTCTCTGCTTCTGATTAATTGAATCTGACGAACTTTTTGCTGACTCATCATATTTTAAATATGCAATTTCATTTAAAAGAACTGCAATTTCAATCCTAGCTGATTCTAATAGTAACAACACAAACCTGAAAGAAAATATACCAAAATCAAGTAATTACTTCCACTGGTTAGTTACTATAGTAAATTATGTTTAAAAGAATGGTTTATATTACAAATAAAATAGCAATAATGAAAGTAATAATTTAAGTACTTGTCCTTTGGCATAAAGTCCTTCTGATTTGTGAGATTATTTTCTTGCAATAATAGCCAATCTTCACCAAGTATGGAAACCATGCATTCGGCCAAAAGTAGAGCTTGAAGCTTCTCGCTTGAAACTAAAATAAAAATTAAGTAAAACAATTTGTAATTTAATCAGTTGAAAATAAAAGATATTTTAATGGGAAATTGTGAAGTTAATTGGTGAAGAATTGAACATACCTATACGATTTTGAAGAATAGATGTAATGCCAACACGAATTTGAGTTGACCAAACTCTACTTGGCATTGACTCTAAAGCATCATGAAGTGGCTTCATGAAAATAATATATTAAAGTTAAAAATATAGCAATAATGTAATACATTCATTAAATTTTAAAAAGCATGAATTCTTTAATTTTGATTGTACCCCTTCTTTAAGGGATAAAAGAGAAGCAAGCATGTGCAATGCGTCAAATTTAATTGCACTGTGAAGCTCACAGAAAAGTCTTGCAAGACAAACCACCTAAAATCACACAAAAACAATCAATTTACAACTGAAAATTCAAAGTAAAAATAAATTTTCTAAATTAAGACAGATGCATCACACCATGCTGGAAATTCCTTGAATATTTTTGGTATTCATATTTTCCAGATTAAGTTTGCTCACTAGAAGTTGCAAAAGTTTACTAGCAAGCTCCAAAGATTTACACCCTGCAACAAATAAAGTGATAATTAATATCATCTTGCAAAGGAAAGAAATCAAAACCAATGGAAAATTGGATTGGATGGGGGTTAATTTCACAATTAAAGAACAATTGGGACTTTAATTGCAAAAATGAAAGCTAAATTGCATAAAAGCATACCGTCAAGCAAATTAGATATATTAGAAGCTAACAAATCCATGACTTGAGGCTCGTAAAATTTATTTACTCCGTTTTGTGAAGCTACACAAACCATCAAGAAAAACTCATAACACTCCTCAACAACCGATTGGTCCGGCCTACAAATTTTCAAAATCATACAAAAATCAAAACGTTACTTCAATATTAATCTTTTTTTTATTCAAATTAAAACCACCAAAGGGTAAATAAAAGGGAGTTTTAAAATTAAATCCTACATTTTGGATACAATTTCAGCTAAAAGAGGCACCATGTCTATAATATCCTTTGAAGAAGAAATTTCATCCACGCGTGAAAAAGAAGAAAGAATTGTCACGGACAATCTTAAATACGCCTCTTTATCCTCTCCAGTTCTCTCACTTCCCGTTCCGTTTCCCATCCCTTATATTAATAAACCAAAAAATAGAAAAAAAGGATGGCAACTTAGAAATTTTCCTACTTGCAATGTAGTTTGAATAAGAAAAATATGCATATTATCATGAAAAAGTATATGTTTAGGGTTAGGGATTAGAAAAAAGACACATGTTATCATAAAAAATCATATTTTTAGGGTTTAGAAAATTACGCATATTATCATCAAAAAGTATAGTATTAGCCTTTAGGGTTTAGTGTTTAGGGCTTAGAAAAATATGCATATTATCGTAAACAAAAAAGTACATGTGGCTCAGTAAATTAACTAATTTACCGGTTATTAGAAGGCGGCGAAGGAAGCGGGGCCCGACAGCATTGTAAACTTTGAGAATTGACTTATTATCGTCTCCTTGACAGAATTTAGTGGCTAATAGAAGACCGGCGAGCTTCTGTTCGTCTTTTTCTCCGCATAAAAGCTTCAAACAGTCGTTGAGCGACGGGCCGGCCGTGGTGGATTCCTGTTATGACAGAGAAAGTTGAGAGAGTGAGTGAGTTGATTGGGGAATTTATTTAGTGAGAGAGAGATGAGAGACGGTACCATGGATAGTAAGGAAGGAGGATTCTAGCAGAGAGGATCGACGGCGACGAGAAGATTGGAGTGACGGCCGACGAGCAGAGCGGAGAGACACGGACGCGATGGGAAGTGGCGCAAAATTTTGAGGAAGATGAAGGTTTAGGAACTTTCTTCAAAGATCAAAGCTAAGCTAAGTGGGCCTTTGATGGACAGAGGCTGGGATGCGTGCGGTTCTTCTCAGTTTGTTTCAGTTTGGAGAAGTAAGGTTCAGTTCACCGTGGAGAATAGGCTTTGAAGTTACATGGGCTTTTTTAATCTTTAATATAATGATATTATACATATCGGGCCTGCTAAAATTTTGGACCTAAGACCAGTCTCGTAGGCCGAGTAAATGGTATAACTCATAAATCAAAGATAGATTTCCAGATTAATAGTAGGATGTAGATTACAAGATTACATAACGAAAATATTAAATTAAGCATTTAAAGTCTTCTGCTGATGATTTATTTTATTTTTTACTGAATAGAGAGGGTTTTTGTTCCAAAACTATTTTTATGCCAACAATATTCGAAAACCAACTTCCACCGTTTTCACTTGTAATTTCATCAACTACTCAATAGTTAATATAATGAAAGCCCTGAACTTCTCGATCCATCCGGTAGTTGATCATAAAATAATTCTTGCATACAAACTATGCTTGCAAAATGTAACAGCTCACAATAATAAATGTTTTGCTTTTCTTAATGAATTTCATTAAGATTTATGATATAGTCAAACAAAGATATTAGAAAGAAAAGAAATTATATCACAGAGCACAAGCAAATGCTTTCTTGTAGAACCATATTTCCTAGTTGACTTGTGTCCTTTTTAAGTTACAAGAGTCCCTTCCAAACAAGGAGAGGTTTAGCTTCAATTAAAAATAAATTTTAATAGGTGGTATGTGTTTTAGTATTTTAGTTGAGATATTAGATTCTGGGTGCAAATGATATAGGCATCAATTGGAGTGAATATTTTTTATTCTCTTTCTTAACAAAATAAAATAATATGCGAGAATGTTGAAATGAAATGGAAAATAAAATTAACTTCGGTCTCGTTCCTTTTTTATCCAACCTTTTATTACCAGGTTCAAGATCAGCATTCACAAGTTGAATTGAAATGGAAAATTAATATAAAATAAACTTGAAGCTTATTTTAGTCTTCACTGCGGATTTCAAAATTTTAAATTTATTTGCTTTTTTAAATCTCTTAAACGTAAAATGATCCAATACTATTGGTCAATTGTTAACAAGTCATGGAATTTTCAAATTCATTACTCTTTATTTTGATAATTCAACTTTATTATGGTTGTTCTGTCTCAGTCCAAGGATGAAAAGATTCACACATCAGCATCAGCTTAAAAAAGTTTCATACATCGTTATCTAAATCCACCAAAATAAAAAGAAAACAGAATAAAAATATTCTCATAACTATTAATCTAATGTATTTGCTCAGTACGAAAAATTAATTTAATGTATTTGCATATCCAAATCAAAATAATAAATGAACTTATCCAACTTTATTTCTAAAATACAGCCATAAAAAAACACATGAAATTAAAAGAAACCCACTGTTGATGTGGCTAACTCCCACCTCACAAAACAATTAAAAAAAAAGAAAAGAAAAAGAAAAAAGAAACTCTGACCTCAGAAAAGAAACTAGAGAGTATTTCTTCCTCCGCAAAAAATTACTGAAGGACAAAGTCATTGACCTTCCCCTCTCATTTACGCGTCCAAGCAAACCTCTTAACAAATTAATTAATATTAATAAAACACCCACATAAAAGCATTTAATAAACCAGTACAAAAACGACACATAACAATAACATTATTTGAAGTAGTCTGTTTCCTAGCAATTGCCTCACTCTCTCTCGTCTCGTCTCATTCTCTCCTCTTCTCTTTCTCCCCCAATCAATTATTCATATCCTTTCCCTCTCGTTCAAGTTCATTCTTTTCTTCTCATTCTTCGAGTCGGGTTTAGTAAAGTAAGAAAGAAGAAATGGGTTCGGGGAATAGTCGCATGGAAGAAGTGGCGCCGGTTCGTCGGAGCAAACGCCGGTCCGTCGCTTCCTTCTTCTGCGGAGGAACCGCCGCCGCCGCCGCTGCAGATGACGCCGCCGATTCATCTGAGGTATTTTTTGAACTTTGAATAGAAAGACTGTTCAATCGATTTGATACAGTTTGGGATTGTTTGTGCTTAGTGCCGTATTGTGGAACAATAATTAGGGTTAACTCAATCAGTATCAAGCCATCTGGTACTTTACCGGTAAATTTCAGTTTAATTTAAATGCTCATCGATCGTAGTGATAATTTTAATATAGCTTTTTTTTTAACTGAAAGTTTGATAATATATCAACAGATAGAAACAAGGCTTCAAGAGGATCCAGTGAGAAATGAAGTCGCAGCCAACTTCACAAAATCATCAACAAAAGAACTTCAGAATTCTCACTCTGAAAGAGCCTCAAACCAACCGAGCACTTCCAGTGATTCCACAGACGACCTTCCAACTGGAGATCTCCATTCATCCGAAATCTCAGAAAACTACTCTTATCCAAGCTCAATTCTTGCAACTCCAATTCAAGAGCACAGTGGCAGAACCGTAATAAACACAGAAGCTGAGGGTATTTCTGAAAATGAACCAAGTCAGACTGAAGAAACAAGCAGCCTAAACAATCGAACAACAAATAATAACATTAATAATAATAGTAATAATAGCAGCAATAGAAGAAGTATATGGGAGACATTTTCTAGACACGGGTCTCGAAGAAATAGTAATAATAACAATAACAATAATAATAATAATAATAATGAGACGTCAGACGGTGATGAGCTGGCATTTTATGATAGGTGGTTAGATTTGGGAGATGAGATATTTGGGGACTCAATTGGAGACGAGATGCGATCCTCTCGCAGGAGACGCCATGCTTCCAGCGCTCTAAATTGGCAATCTAGATCCCTAGTAATTACTTGTCTTTTCTCCAAAATTATTTATTTAATAGGAAATTTGCAAAAAAGCCCCTGCATTCTGATGAAATTGCAAAAAACCCTGTTTTATTGACGAATTTGCAAAAAACTACCTACCGTTTTGTTTTTCTAATAATTTGAAAACAATATTTTTTAAATATTAATCGACATCTATCTCTGTTGAAAGTTGATGATTAATTTTAAGAGATAGGGAGAGACATTATTAAAATAGAAGAATTTAACATTTTTGATCGAAATTAAATCATTAAAACCAATTCAAATGTGATTTTTTGCTAAAATAATTCAAATCAAACTTTAAGAATGTCAGTTAAATTTTAAAAATGTGATTTTAGAGTGAGAAACTATCATCAAGGCCTTCTTTATTTTTCCAATTTCAACATAATAAGGCAAAGGCTTTTCTCCAAACATCCCTTTATATTAAATAATGCAATATTTTCCTCTTTATTCCTAACCAATAAACAACATTCATTTATTGTTAATTTAACTTCAGATAAGGGAGAGGGGCGGTCGAGTGGGTTCGATATCTAGTGAGAGAAGGAGAAACAACAACACTCCTTTCTGTCCGAACGGACTGCATCCCGACGGGATGTGCGCCTGCACCGTTTTTTCGAGCGCCGAGGCGAGCATTTCTAGAATCGTTATGCTGACCGAAGCCCTGTTTGAGGTTTGTGCATTGTTTTTTTGTTTGTTTTATTATTTGGGTTTTCTGTTTTTTTTTATTATATTTTTTGTCTGGTAGGGCTCTTCAATTTACATAGACAATATTTCAAATTCCGAACTGCCCCAAAACGGACTTTCCAAAGCCCGTTATTTTTTTAAAGTATAGGACATTTTGGCAGCAAAAAAAAATGTGAAGTTTCAAAGTCTGGTACAAAAAAGTACCGAACTTTGAAAGTCCGATATTTTTTTTTTTTTAATTCTTTTACAGACTTTCAAAGTCCATTGGGATTGAGCTGAGAATAAAGCTAAACACTGAGCGTAGTTTGGAAATTTAAAATTTTTTTGTTAGTATATGAATTTTGCTATTTAATTATTTTTATCATTTTAAAGGGGTGGGGGTATTATTTCGTACTAATCTTTATGCATTTTGGTGAAGTATATACAGGTATTGGACGAAATTCATCGGCACCCAACTTCTCTTTCTCTCTCTTCAACCTCTCATCAGGCTCCAGAATCAGTCGTCAATTCACTACCTTTGAAAAATCACAAGAAGTCGGATAAAATTCGATGCAATGATGATGTTGAACAGTATGTTTATTTATTTATCTCAAACTCAGTTAGGATCATATGTATAATATTTTTTTATTTTTTGTTAGTTATTAACGTAATTTTGTACAGGTGCTATATCTGTTTGACTGAATATGAAGAGGGAGATAAAATAAGAGTTTTGCCGTGCAATCATGAGTTTCACATGTCCTGTGTTGATAAATGGCTTAAAGAAGTGCATCGGTACAGAATATATACTCTCGTATTTATTTCTCTTAATTTGTTCTTTAAAAAAATGATGAATTTACCTGCTGATGCGTGTAGCCGATAAATTTTGAATTATTATACAATGTTTGATTTATCATATACTTTTATTGATTTTTCAAATATTGATTTATTTTATTTTTGGTTTTAATTTCAGGGTCTGCCCCTTGTGCAGAGGCGACGTATGTGAGAATACCTCACAGTCCTTTTCTTAAAATCAAAATTGTAATTAGCATTGTATGGTAAGTTCATGTATATATTGTTAATTGCAATGTAGCCATTATTCCATATTTTTTCTTTTGCAATTTTCTTAAATAATATAATGTGTCCATGGATTTCATGTACATATTGTTAAATGCGTTGTAGTCATTATTAGTCTATTTTTGTGCAATTTTTTAAAATATATGATGTGTCAATTGGGCCGGTGTGGATAAGCAGCAATCATCCTTGTCGAACTAATTATTTGGTTACAAATCACTTCATATCATTTAGTATTTTTGGTATATTTTTTCAAAGTAACCCTGCTTTTTTATCTTTTTATGAAGGTAGCATGACTTATTTAAAATTTGCAAATATAACAATTTTAACCTTAGTGAGAGCTAATCAAGAATTTATTCCCAAATGGGAGGTTATAATGAAGAAAAAATAGATTTTTATCTTCTTTTTTTTCATACTACCGTGAGTGAGTAGGGATTAAAAAATCTTATATCTATTATAGGAGATCAAAATATAAATCTTGTGTAGAACCATCAAAGTTAGATATATAAAAAAAATCCTCTCAATGAACATCTCCATTATTTGAAATGTACATAAACTTGATTTTTCTTTATGGACTATGCTGCACGGCTTAATTTTGGGATATTTATAAAAAGGTTCCTGTATTATATTAAAATTCAGAACCAATATATTATTAGAAATAATGGAAAAACTCTTGCCCAACAATTACAAAAAAAATCCCCTACATAAAATAAAATTACAAAAGAGCTCATGCATTATTTAAAATTATAAAAAAGTTCTTACTTAATATTTATGGAAATTTGTAAAAAGCCCCTATTATCTCAAACTTGCAAAATAGTCCTTGCATTATTGGAAATTTCACAAAAAAACC
The DNA here is from genome assembly GCA_024447665.1 of Juncus inflexus. Taxonomy (NCBI): domain Eukaryota; kingdom Viridiplantae; phylum Streptophyta; class Magnoliopsida; order Poales; family Juncaceae; genus Juncus; species Juncus inflexus. The sequence goes on along the minus strand of JAJHPC010000001.1, from coordinate 11,467,358 downwards.
TACATTATTGCCAAAAAAAATTATCATTAGTTATGAACAAACAACATTAGTTTTTTTACTCTAATAATTTAAAAAGAAAAGAATATTAATTAATCTTTCTTCCCCTTGAAATAACTTTTTTTAAAAATATTGAGTTTAATAAAAAATACTTAAAATTTTTAAAAATCTTCAAGTTCAATTAGTCTCTCTCTCACTAGAAAAAAATCTTAAATTTATAAAATCTTATTAAAATAATTCTAACGATTTACTTAATAAAGTATACATAAATGATTTTAATAAGATTCTTAAAGTTAATTAATATTTCTTAAACTTAATTATAAAATATTAATTTACATATTTAAGTTTAAGAAAGTTAATTAACTTTAGAAAAATGTCATGAGAGAAAGAAAAAATATTAATTAAGATTAAAATATTTGTAAGGTCTACAATTAGTGTGTTTCAAAAAAATTAACCTATTCAATAATTTAGAAAAACTAAAACAAAGATTGATATGATAGTAAGTATATATAGTTATGATAGACTATGTATAATTTTTGTTTATAATTTGTAATTTTTTCAAATAATATCTTTAAACATTACAAAAATTATTTTTTATTATCTTTCATAATAATTTTATACCTGCACCAACGTGCGGGTGTCAACCTAGTACTATATATGGTAGGCGAGGTGAAATAAAATACGAATTAGTTTTCAAATTAGTTTTTCAAAGCCGCCCTTCTTTTTCTAAAATTTTGCAACAGTAACAACACCTAGTATATAATACCCGTATTTGTATGGACATGGCCATAAATAAGTTATAAACTTTCAATTATATATGACTATTTTACAAATACAAGCACTATGAATTGCATATAGTGTCTGTATACATCACATATTATGTTGATAAGACTGGTGCTTCATTGTCTGATCTAATTATGTGCATCCAGCACATAGATTTGATTTTTCATAAAGGCAAAGTTGTATTATTATGTTGTGGAGTCGCATCAATCTGTTTCCTTCACCTTCTCAATTCTTCATTATTGGCCTCTTATTAATGCATACCATAGGACATTACCAGTTTTTTTCTGGCAGGTATTCAGATAGGTACTATGACTATTCAGATAAACTTGATTTTTAACAAAAAAAATTTTGAAATTTACAAATAACCCCCTATCTTTTCTGAATATTACAAATAATCTCCTACCTTTTCAAATTTTACAAAAAAAACCCTGTCAGACAAATTTTCTTTACAAATACCGCCCTACATCCACTTTTCCATCCATATTTAATAAATGGTTAAATTTTTAAAAATTACGAAAATACTGTCACCTATATTTAATAAATTAAATTAATAAATAAACTTAAATAAACAAAATAAATTAAATAAAAATAAAATAAATGAAAATAAATAAAAAGATAAATATGTTAAAAATTTAAAAAATTTAAAAATTAAATAAAAAATATAAAAATATAAAAAATAATAGAATAAAAATAATTAAAATATATAATAATTAAAATAAACAAAAATAATAATTATTCACACAAAAAACTCTATGTAATATAAAAGAAAGTATTGTGTCAATAATGAGCGGTAACAAAGCTTGCATTTGTTTATTGGGGTGCCAAAAAATTATCTTCCTACTTATTAACACCGTAAAAAAATTTGGGCGAGTAGGGGGAGAAACACACATATTTCGAAAAAATATCACCAAAGCAGTATTAATATATATTGTTCCGTCAAAACCTTTGGAGGGAGGGGAGGATGCCGCATGCACCCCGGTGCCGTATAAAGCTCCGCCACCGATAATGATGGTTTCGTGTGTCAATAATTATAATTATTTTAACATTATTTATTATTTATTATTTATTATTTTAATTATCTTTTTATTTATTTTTTTATTTCATTATTTGTATTTTTATTTAATTATTTTCTAGCTTTGTAATTATTTATATTTTATCATTTTAATTATTTTTTATTTAATATTTTTTATTTTTAGTTAATTGTTTTTATTTACTTATTTTTGTTTTTTAACCTTCTGTTTTTAATTATTTTTATTTTTTAAATTTTATGTATTTTAATTATTTTTATGTCTACTTAATTAATTATTTTGTTATATTTTTATTTATTTAACTATTTTCATTTATTTTATGTTTATTTAATTATGTTTTGTTGTTATTTAATTTCTTTTTCTTACTTAAGTTTATTTATTAATTTAATTTATTAAATATTGTTGAGTGTATTTTCATCATTTTTAAAAATTTAACTATTGAATGGATGAAAATGTAGATGTAGGGGTATTTGTAAAGAAAATGTGTGTGACATGGGCTTTTTGTAAATTTTGAAAATGTAGGGGATTATTTGTTATATTCAGAAAAGATAGGGGGTTTATTATAAATTTCCTTTTTTTTTTACTAATCAAGTTTAAAATTTCAAATCATCATATTACTCAAAAAAAAAAAGTTTCAAATCATGTCGTAAATAAAAAATGAATTTAAAAAACTGATTCATGGTTTGTATGTTAAAAATAATAAAAACAAATATCTGACACTAAATGTGAAATCTTGTTTTCTTATCTAAATTCTGAGCCGGTTTAGTCATAGAAACTAAGCTGAAAATCAAGGTACTTTTAAGTCTTTAAAAAAATTGAGGAGGTATGTAAACTTTTTTTTTCCCTTCTTTTTTGAGAGATGGATTGATTATAGGTCTTCCAGAATCTTGTTAGTGCTAAGTTTGGGGAAAACAATTTCACTGCGTGCTAACATTTTCAAGTTCTTTTCTGTTACTTCTGATATTTTATTCTTCACTGAGAAAGTAGTGCTAGGACTTTTTATGGGACTGTGAGATCCTTGTCTTTAAGAAAATGTATTACTTTAGTACCGGCCCTTTTTCTGTCCCTTTCTAGTCTAGTATAAAGGTTTGTTTTCGTGTTAGAATTTAATTGAAACACTTCATTACTCGTCTATATTATGATTGACCTAATCACAATTAAATAAATGAGGCAACACATTAATTATCTCCATCACAATTTTTTTAATATCATTTTAAATATCATAGAGTGTTACAAGGCTTACAAGTTGTTGGGAATTACACAGTATCATACTCATGGGCATGTTTGATTTGAGGTAATTTAAGATACATGGATATTGCAAATACATGGACCCAAAGATCCATAGATTTGATGATCCATGTGAGTTGTGTGATTAGGTGGGGTAATTGTTGAGTAATTAAGTAAAATTATTTTAAATAATTTTGAAATATAATAAAAATAACAGTAATAATAGTTATAATAATGATAAATAATAATAATAAAATAATAATAAAATAATTATAATGATAATGATAATAATAATAAATAATTATAGTAATAATAATATTATTAAGTTTAACAATAAATAAATAAATAAATAATAACAATAATAATAATTATTAGTACAATACTAGTAAAAAAAATAAAACAGTAAACAACAATAATATAATATAATAAGTTAGTGTATTTTGTAATCCCAAATTTTTTTAGTATAATACAAAATTCCTAAATTTGTGCTCTCAAATTCAGGGATTTATTAAAATACCTCAAATCAAACAAGAAATTTTGTATAGAATCCTGTATTTACAAATACAACCCTCTAAAATGCACCAAACCAAATAAAACATATAAGTGTTACAAGGCTTATCATAAACTCGCAGCTTACAATAAAGTTACACCAACGCATGATTTATCACTCTTTTGACATAAAATTTTGCATTACATATCAAAACTAAATTAGCTTTTTACGAACGGCATTCCTAGTTCAAATTAAACATCCTCTCAATTATCAAAAGCACCTTAATTATCCCGTCAAATCTCCTCCAACTCACTCTCGCACACCCTCGCAAACTATCACAACACACAATGCATGTATATGTAGTACTCAACAATCTACAAACATATTAATAAATCAAGTACTAGAAGAAAATATTATCGTGCGACAAACAGGACACTGTGAGCTGCTCTCGAGCCAAGGCACGACACAATTTGAATGGAACCGGTGAGCGCATGGCAAATGGACCAAAATATCGCCCGTCTTAAACTCATCCAAACAGACTGCACAGTCTGCTGATTGCTCCGAAGCCTTCCAACCTAATTTAGTGCTCCAATTCATGAATTTTCTCATCCCGGTTTTTGAAGAGTTGTAAATCTCCCTTTGCAAATTTCCGGGGCTTTCGTTGTTGTTCCGTCTCATGCTACCCATGCTATGGTGCCTATCAAAATTTAAACAAGATATACGTATGTCAAGAGTATACTTTTTTCTTCTTAGAAATTTAGTCTACATCATGCTCTTTGAATAACATCTTTCTTTTTGAGGCAAATCTCTTGAATAACATCTTTTTATCCAAGATTCTTATCAGAATCAATTTTCTATTATGGTTTTGGTTCCAATAACAAAACATACATGGTGTAGAATGCAAAATTATCATTAAAAAAAAACAAAAAAATATGTCTTCAACGAAAATAAAATAAAAATATCCAACGATATATAGAGTATAATTTGTCTACCTCTTGATAGCTATTGCTCTTTGGTTTTTCCTGAACTTCTCATCCAACCTTTCCTTGGCCTCCCTAGCTATGCCCCCAAGATCTGTGCATCTATGCAACTATGCTCAAAATAATAAAATGAGAAACATAGGCAAATGATGAAATTATATATGTATAATAGCTTCTAAGGTATTAAATATATTCTTACCGTTGAGTAAACGCTGAGATGAGATTCTGTCGTGTTTACATAAAATGATGATCCTCTTGTGCTGCCAATGGGCCGGAGACAACGTTTCCGCGCAAATTCAACACCAGGTAACATACCGGCCATAATTAATTTATAATTAATCAATTACCAGAGACAAATATATAACTATATATACAAATCTACTATATTAGGAACCTTCATTTTGGTGGAATGATTTGGGAAAGAGAAGAAAAATTAGAGGTTAATTATTCTCCATTGGAGACATGGTTGAACTGCTGCCCAATTTGAGCTTATAGTTGGCATGGAATTTATGTGATTCAGGAGGGTGCTGAAGAAGAATAGATAGGGATGGGAATGGAATGATTCCATCTTTATTTCACCTTCTCTCCATTCATTACCAACTTGAGATCTCCTGCCTAATTCCAACTGATTGGGTGAATAATCTTCCAGTTTACTAAAATGGAGATGATTTAAAGTTTGGGTTAATAATGATGGATCTGGAGTGGGGCCAGAGTGGTGGCAGACAAAGATGGGTTGCTTTCTTCCTTCCTTCCATGAAGGTTCCTTTGCAGACGAAACCAATTCGCCATTATTTTGCCTATCCTTTTCTCAACCTACCCAAATGCCAAAATTCTATGTTTCATTTCATAGGGGATCCTTTGTTTAACAATTGAATTCATAGAGTTTGAAGTCACAAAGACTCTTTGACTTGAGACAGTCGGGTTAATAAATTCTTTTGTTTTTCACCAGTCATTAATAAATAATGATGTCAAGGTCCCTGATGTGTATCGCATGCAATAAGACACTGATGCATGTTACAAACTCTTACAAATCATAATTTAGGCAAACTGTTGAAATAATAGAAGTTACAATATCCACAAGTTAGAGAGAGATTCATTTGTTCTACTATATTTTACAATTACAATTTTACTATTTTCTCTCTCTAACTGAATGAAGTTACAATAAAAAAAATCACTTCATTTCGGCTGGTCACTGGAAAATCAGATGCAGATTAATTGGGCCGTTAGGATAGGGTTAAGTCGGCTTATATGTATAGTAAGTTGAATAGGCCCAAATTAGGTTGAAGTTAAAGCTGGATCAAGTGTTGGCCCGTCATGATTTGAGCCATGATAGCGTCTTTTCTTTGTTGCTGTTAATTGAACTGATAAATTCTAAATCTAAGTGAGAATCAACTTCGAAATCAAAATATTTAAATAAATAAAATTTCAAAATTAAAATAAGTTCAAAATTATATCTTCAATTGTTTTATTTTCATTTTGAAGTTAATTTAAGATTGATTTCTGAGCTCTTCCTCTGAGTGACTGAGTCTGAGGTAAGCATGGTTGGTGCATCCATTTTGAGATATATATATTATTTTCCTTTTCCTTTTTTTGATACGATAAAATAAAGATAAACCGTGTGGGACAGCTATTCACTGATTCTCTTTTTGTATTTTATTTTCTTAACCTTTGCAAGGCTTCTTTCCCTTCCAAGCAAACAAGTAACAAAAATAAGTAACGTAATCAGTTGACACCAAGCACAAATCTAGGTGGTGGATTTTGCAATAATGTACTAGTTAGAAATTTGGAAATCGTCAAGGTGCTTTCTGCAAACGTGTTCCATTTCTCTTTACTCTTTTTTTTTTGAAATAACTTTTGTAAATCATTTTTTTTTTGGGTCAGACATGTACATGTAACATGTCTTGATGCATGTCGGCTTACACGTGCCTTCTTCCCCTCACCACAAAACTCTTTCTTAAATACTAAGCTCCTTTTTGTTTTTTCAATTCAATAATATATCCTTATTCATGTTCACACTGACCATATGGTCAAGTGGTGTTGTATTAATTCTGTCTAGAGCGGTTTGATGCTTTATTCGTTTTATGGTTTGAATAAAATATTAAAATAATATAGTTTGATTCTCTTATGCGTTATTCATATTTATAAATATATTCATTATGTAAAGTCAGTGAAAGAAAATATATATTATCTAAATTTTGGGTTTTCAGTAATAAATAAATAAATAAATAGATCTATTTTTTTTATAATATCCGAGCCTGTAATGCTGGTGGGGTTAGAGAATAATGAGAAACTCCAAATTCCAAAGTCCGCATCAAAAATCTTGGGCAGTCTAACAGATTATGAAACACTCCAAAATTAAGCAGTACAAGTTCAACTACTAAAAAGCAACAATAAAATACATCAACAAATTCAAACCCCTCTTGTTTGTCTCTCTCTGATCTCTCTGCACACTTTTGAGTTTTGACCCCCTTTTCCTTTCGATTTTCCACTATTTGCTGCTACTACTCGTGCAAAAAGAGTAAAAGGGAAAAGAAAACAAAGAAAGAACGAAGAAAAAAAGACCAGAGACAAGAAGGCAAAGGATCTCTATTCTCAGCTAGTCTTCCCAACCTGATAACCTCACATCAAAATCTCCTATTATATCATACTCACCCCTCTATCTCATCCAGTTATTAGGGTTTCGAACCGACCCAAAACCCTAAGATTCATTCATTCAGCGATGGATCCATCATGCACAAATTCCTCTTTCCTGCCCTCAAATCCATGGGCCCCAGTTGCCAGTGACTTCCTTTCCCAAACTTCCCCTCCGGCACCAAAAGCGAAGCTCTTATGCAGTTTTGGCGGCAAGATCTTACCACGACCAGGCGACTCAGCTCTCCGCTACATTGGAGGCAACACTCGCCTCATTTCCATACAGAAGGATCTCAGCTTCCCTGAATTCATGCGCAAATTATCCAGCGTAATCACTTCAAACGAACAAGAACCCGACCCGAGCTCGCCCCGCCTCATCACGTCAGTGAAATACCAATTACCAGGTGAGGATTTAGACGCGCTCGTTTCGGTCTCCTGCCAAGAGGATCTGGAAAACATGATTGAAGAATACGACAAGCTTTCCGTCTCCTGCTCCGACGGCTCAGCCAAATTGCGAGTATTTCTCTTTCCTCAGTCCGAGCCTGACCTCACCTCAATCGCCTCAGACGAATCAGGTCAGAAATACATAAACGCAATAAATAGTGCTGGACCCAGTACAGATGGAATAAAAGAAAGCGTCGCTAGTGCCGGTTCGTCCACTCACAACTCAGATAATACACCTTTACAAGAAAGTTTAGACAATCTGAACGAAATCATGTCGCCACCTGTCCAGTCTCCTACAGCCACTTACATGGCGAATCCGCCAATATTACCGGATCCAAACCCGGTACCAGTACATCCGCAACCCGTACCGGTCGCGGGCTACATGACTCCTCAAGGATTCGTGGAAACCCAACAATTAGCGTATTTAAACCCACATCAAATCTCAGGAAATATGCCGATTAATATGGTTCCATTTCCAGTCAACGCATTCCCACCTACAGTACCAGTTACAACTACCGCAGTTCCAATTTCGCCTTTGAAACCGGTACAAGCTGTACCGCCTGTACAACCCGTACAGCCAGTTGTACAGCCTGTACAAACAGTACAGCCAGTACAGACTGGAATTGCAACGGATTCAAACAATTACAAGGTTTTACAGCCGCTTTCACAACTCCCACCTTTACCCCCTGTTTATCTCCAAGCTTCTAATTCCGACAAATACTCCACACCGACGGCCACACAGATTCTGCCACAGGGGATTCGATACGATGATTGTGCCATGTGTCAAAAAGGGCTGCCACACGCTCATTCTGATAATATGGTGCCTGAACTTGGTGCAAACGCCTCTAATATGGACCAAAACCAAAACCCCGTGTTTTACAGTCTCCATCCAGATAATACAGTCAAACAGTCGAGCGCTACCGTAACCACAAATCAGGTATCCGCAAACCCGGTAATTACAAATCCAGGAAACGTAATCCCGGTTAGTGTAAATCAGTTAGCAGATCAGGGAAACAGAATCCCGGTTTCGAACGGTGTTTTTGTGCCGGTGCAGCAAGATCCGTTTCAAGCGAGTCAGGTTCAGACTCAGCCGTACTGGACCACCATGAATCCGAATATGTATCATATGATTCTGAACAATAATAATGTGAATTATCATAACCAGCCGGCTCAGAATTACGGCGCTGAATTTTCACAAAATTACGTAAGTGGAATTGATTCAAGAATGCAGGCAGTTAATTTGGGCCCCACTGCACCACCAATGGATCAAATCAGACCTCAAGTTGCAAATCCTTTGTTAATAAACCCAGTTCAAAATCCCGTTCAGCAAATTCCAGCTGTCTCTGTTCAGCCTGTGATTAATCCGCAAGAACCGAGTATTATATCGCATAATAATAATAATGTGCAATATTCTAATAATAGTCATGGCTCTCCTGTTTATACAATGGAAATGCATACCCAGTTTGTTCCAGTGCCAGCTGTCAATAATGCTATGCAACCACAAACGGTAAATAATGCGAATAATAATGTTGTGCTACCACAAACGGTAAACAATGTGAATAATAATGTTATGCCACCCCCAAAAAGCAGCGCGAGCGAGTCGGAATCTCTATTCTCAAATCACGATCCATGGAACCGAATCGGAGGAAACGGGAATTTAATGCCCCCAATTCCTACGCGAATCGCTCCAACAAAAGATCAGGTTTTGGATAATAATTTGGGTGCTATAAATGGGTCTAATATCGTTTCTCTTTTAGAGGAAGGGAATCTGCCCCGCCCTGATCCTACTGCCCCAGTTAGTAAAGGTTGGTTATTTTTTTTCATAGAATTTTTTTTAATGGAGAATTTGCAAAGAGCCCCAACATTATGCCGGAATCGCAAAAAGCTCCTGTGTTGTTAGAAATTGCAAAAAAAAAAACCTACATTGTTGCCTAATTTCAAATAATGAGAGCAGATGGTAGTTTTTTTTTTTGCAATTTTGACAATAATTCAGGTTTTTTTACAATTTCCAATAATGCATGGGTATTTTGCAATTTCAGCATGATGCAGGGACTGTTTTGCAATTTTCCCATTATTTATTTATATATTTATTTATGTTAATTGTGAAGGATCAGGAGACGATAGTGTGAAAAGACAGCTTCAAGCGGTTGCAGAAAATGCAGCTGCTTCAGTTTTAGAGTCGTCTTTATCTGGCGGTAATAAATCATTTGAAAAAGAGGGGCCTCCTTGTAAAACCGATATTGCGAAGGTCCTTGACGCAAAAGAAGAGGTACTACTTGCTTGAACTTTTTCATTCTCTTATTTTGAATTTTACTTTTTTAAAGATTTATTTGTGATGTTTTTTCAGGTTCAAGAGATGAAGAATCATCAGCTGGACAAAGTGAATCCTGGAGTTCCTCCCGTTGATGATATTGGGCATTTACAGGTATCATTTAGTTATTATATTTAGGGAAATTTTTCAGATTAACCCAAAAAAGTTGGAAATTTCCAAAATAGATTTCATTCTTCAACTTTATTCTCCAACTTTGAAAGCCCTTCTGCAATAGAGTATTGAAATTTCAAATTCTGGTGAAAGAGGAAGTGTTTTTTTTTTGCTACTCTTTTGGTACCGGACTTTCAAAGTTTTATACTGTTTTTATTTTTATTTTTTTACCGACTTCGAAAATCCATTTTGGGTTAATTTGAGAATTCAAATTTTTTTGGATTTGTCTAAATTTTTTTCCTTTTTTTTTATCATTAGCATGTGAGATTTCTAACTGTTTTCTTCAAAATATCAGATAATAAAGAACAGCGATCTAGAAGAGTTGAGAGAGCTCGGCTCGGGTACTTTCGGCACAGTTTATCACGGAAAATGGAGGGGCACTGACGTCGCCATCAAAAGAATAAACGATCGCTGCTTTGCTGGCAAGCCGTCAGAGCAAGAACGCATGGCAATTTCCTCTTTATCCTCATCTTTCTATTTCCTTTTATATCCTTGTAACTAATTATTTTTTTGTTTGTTTCTTTTTCTTATAGAGGGCTGATTTTTGGAATGAAGCGTGTAAGTTGGCCTCTTTGCACCATCCGAATGTTGTGGCGTTTTACGGGTTGGTTTTAGACGGACCGGACGGGGCGGTCGCGACTGTGACTGAGTACATGGCTAACGGTTCGCTCCGTCAGGCTTTGCAAAGAAACGACAAGTACGTTTGTTTGTTACGCTCCACAATTTTATTATATAGTAGTTTTACTTCAAAAGTATTAAAGAGACATCTGATTTGTAGAAGATTCTAGGAAGTAGGCGTAAAGATCCTGAATCGATTGTGAAAGTGCGAATAAAGAAGAGTGTTTTTCTCTTGTTTTTATTCTTGCGTTCTTTGTTTACATTTTTGGGGTCAATTCGGGATTTGGTTGAATTATTCCTAAACTTTTTGTTGATTTATTTATATATTTAGAGTGATTTGCTATCATTGTAACTTGACTGTTTTAGACTAATTGTTTGTTGCGATGAATCAGGATATTGGATAGGCGTAGAAGGCTGGTGATTGCAATGGACGTGGCGTTTGGGATGGAATACTTGCACGGCAAGAATATCGTGCATTTTGATTTGAAAAGTGATAATTTGCTCGTCAATTTAAGAGACCCTCAACGCCCCATTTGCAAGGTCCTTCTCTTTTTTCACTACTTTCAACATGAGAGTTGTCATACGGATCGTATTTTTATTATAATTTTTACTTTTTTTAGGTTGGTGATTTGGGCTTGTCGAAAGTCAAATGTCAGACTTTGATATCTGGTGGAGTTCGCGGTACGCTTCCTTGGATGGCTCCTGAACTTTTAAATGGCAGCAGCAGCCTCGTCTCTGAAAAGGTTATATCAAATTTAAACCTTTTTTTTTATATTTTTTGGGATAATGCTTTAGATAATTTTAATATTTTATTCAATATACATTTTGTTTCGTATAACAGGTCGATGTGTTCTCGTTTGGAATCGTGATGTGGGAGCTACTCACAGGAGACGAGCCCTATGCTGACTTACATTACGGGGCCATTATTGGTATTTCTTTATACACCTCAGTCTCTCTCTAATTTTATGTTTCTCTCATTTAGAAACTTTTTATATATATATTTTTTGTTGGACAGGTGGCATAGTGAATAACACGTTGAGGCCTCCAGTGCCAGAGTCGTGCGATCCGGACTGGAGATCTCTGATGGAGCAATGCTGGTCAACCGAGACGTCTGAAAGGCCGAGCTTCACAGAGGTGGTCAACCGATTGCGGTCAATGGCAACTTCTCTCTCTCAGAAAGCTCAAGTGCAGAAATAGATGCTTCTAGAAACTTCTAGAAGGGTGAAAATGATGTGTGCTGGTTTGTTTGGTTTTGAGTTTTAGCACTCCCTTGAAATTAGAGCTTGTTTTCTTTTTTCTTTTTTTAGTTTTTTTGTGTTTTGTTTGTGGGAGAGTTGCTTCGAGAGTGGTTCTTTGGTGTTGTAAAACTAAAGTTATGATAGGAAGTTAGTGGAAAATATTAGTAGTAATAATGTTATTTTAGTTTACTAACATAATATTCTTCCTAATGAACAAAAAAGAATACAACGGAATGTGTAAAACAATGTTTTGTTTCTTCTAAAAAAAGTGAAAGTTCACTAAATTTTCTAAAATGCGATATAATGATGTGAACTGAGTAATTCATTTCTTGAACCATCTTGTTGAAACACCACCTACACGACGAGCTCGGTACTTTGTTTACCTGTATTAGTCCTGATCCAAAATTCACCAAGATAAAACATTCATAAAATAAAGGCCGAATTCATGTGTACCCCTATAAAACATCATAATTTCACGTATACCCCTGCAAAAAGTGAAATATCACCAATACTTCTACAAAATCACTCAAATATCATGGATACCCCTATGATATATTTAATGTTAAGATTAACGTTATTTTTTTTTCCGTTTTTTTCCTCTATATAAATATAGTGAGGATTTATATTGAGTCATTTTATGTTCTTTTTAGTTTATAACTTTATATATGTTTGAGATGAATATGTTTGAGAGAAAAACTTAAATTCTCTAGAAAAAAATAGTATATAATAGTTATTTATATTTTTAATAAAATAATTAATAATAATACAATCATTATATATGTTATTTTGCTGGCAGATTTTGATGGAATATTAACGATAAGGGTATTTGTGTTATTTTAATAATTTTGTAGGTGTAATCATGACATATGTTTGGTTTTGTAGGAGTATTCATGATATTTGAGTGATTTTGTAGGGGTGTTGGTGATATTTCACATTTTGTAGGGGTATATGTGAAATTATGATATTTTGCAAGTGTACGTATGAAATTTGGCCTAAAATAAATAAAACAAATAAATAAATAGAAAGATGAACTTTTTGGAGAGATACCTTTTGCTTTTATTTTTCACAGCAGTAGATGTGTTGCTGTGCCAGTTCCTTTTCCTTTGGTTTATAAACCAATTATTTATCTGCTTCAACTGTAATCCTGTTTCTTGAACCAGCCTCGCCTTATCTTCCTCCTGATTAAATAAAACTCAATTATCACTAACATCTCAGATATAATCACAAAAATGTGAAAATAAAAGAAATCTAATGATTACAGTTGGATAAGGCCATTGAGAGTGAGATTGCCACCAAGATTTCAATAATGAAGCTGTGTCGCCAGGTAATTTCCCTGCCCTTCTTTTTCTCAGTATTTCCTCTCTGATATCCGCAATTTTCGCCTTAAAATCCTGAATATTTTCAAATTTACAAATTGCTCTCTTGATTAAAAAAATACAAGATCACCATTAGTAGAAAATAGAAATAAACATATTTATTCCCTCCCAAAAATAAGATCAAAAGGTAATTACAAACCTGCTTTAACTCAATTTTGAGCTCTTGTTTAACACGCTCAATTAAGGACCGTTCGGCCTCAGAGGGAACTAAAGGGCCGAATCCCATGTCAAATCCCTCCGAACCAGCTTGATCAAATTGGTTCGAGTCAAAATCGGTTTGTTCATCTATATTTTCTTCTTCATTGTCAGACATTGTAGCTCCTGTGCTTTCGCCAGGTATCGCACCTAATATGCGAAATTTAAAGATAAATTGTTCAAATGTATTAATTGTATTTAATGAAAATGAAAATGTAGATTAATATTTGTCAAATCTAGTAAGATACCATATCACATCAAAGAGATAAAAAAATAAAGAATTAGCTTAATGTTGGGTAGCTAAGGTTTGGTAGCAGATGGTAGATTAGATGCAAATGATGATTGCTGAATATAAGGACGTTTTGTTCTTATGCACAGCTACAGGGATAAAAAAATTGCAAAAATAGAATAAAACAAATGCAATAACAATTATCTATACTTACAAATATTACCTGTCAAGGTTTGGAGAGATTGCTCAATTTCCCAACACGCCATGACTGCTTCCATTGCATGAACTCTCACGTGCTGTTGCAATTGCTCTTTGAATGAACTCAGCAGCAACAGATAGTGCGTCTATACAAAAGCAAAAATAAAAAAAGATCAAATTTCTTACAAAGAAGATAAAAGAAATTAAATAACGTCTCTGTTGAAATTCTATCATAACAAGGGGCCGTTTGCAAATTTACCATGAAATTATCAAGCTCTTTGCCATCAGCCCTCACCATTCCAGCCGGGCTGGCAAGGCCTGAGTACCTCTCAACGACTCGAGGCGATTCAGCCAATTGTGCGTCGAGAGTCGACAGCTGGTCGACCGGTGTCGCGACGCGCATGCATCCGACATGGGCCGAGAGTACTTGCTCGAACAGAGGATGACTCATCACCTCTGCCTTTAGCTTCTCCCATTCTCCAATTCCAGCTGAGATGGGCTTGCTGGGTATTGGTTCTTGGTTTGATCTGAGCTCTTCTGAGTAATGGGGGAGGGTGGAGTTGTGAGAGAGATGGTTGTAGTACGCCATTGTTGAGTTTTGGAACTTCAGATTTAGAGAGATGTATTTGAAGAAGAAGAGAGGATTGGAGAGAGGGTGGGGAAAGAAGTTAAGTAATGACCAGACTCGTACAGGATTCGTTAATTCCTTGGAATCCGAAGTTTTTTTTTTTTTTTGAATAATTAAGTTCTTAATTACCAACTTCCCTTTACGCAATTAATTGTACAGATATACCAGGGCTACGATATTTCTAAATATGATTAAAAACAAAGACTTAAACTTGGGACCGGCTAATTACCTCTCATAAATTGTGTCTTTTCGGCTCTCGTCCAATAAGAAATCGTCACATGTCTACATAATTAGGAGTCATTTACAATCTTTCGAATATACGGATTCTATGCACTCCTGAGCTCTCATATATTGCTGGTAAAATTATGAGCTTTAAAATGACTCCCACCAAATTCAAACATTTAATTACTTTATTTAGTAGCTCAATATGGCTCATAATGAATTTCTATGTGAGATATATTGTTGAGAATATAAAGATATAATGTTTAGAGTATAATATATATTATTGTGATGTAAAAATATATTATTTCTTTTTTGCGGAAATGTTTCTTTATTAGTCTCATCATCTATATCTGTATGCTAAGACTTATACCTTCCGCCATTTTAACATTTTTTTTCTCTTGTTTATAATGTAGGGTATATTGTGCTTAATATAAATATGTAATATTTAAAATGTAAGGTATGTTGTTTAGAATATAAATGTATAATATTTATAATCGAAAGTATATTGTTGTAAGTACAAATGTATAAATAGAAACTAAAATAAAACTACAAAACTTTAGGCTGAAAATATGGAAGTTCGGGAGCCAACAATATGGGCTGGTTGAAACTTTTGACTGAAATATATTGGAGTCGCTAGCTAGGAGCTAATAAAAAATATTTAAGTATATGAACTGACTCCTAATATGTGTTCTCATTTTATTAGAAATCAATATGAACTAAATAATATGGAAGGTCTAAATCGTTTTCCCTCTAACAGTAGTTTTAAATGTAAAAGAAGAAAATAAGAGAAATAGGAAAATGACACGGTAGTTAAGTTTGGAAACAGCAAGAACAGGGACCAGCTGGCTTTATTGCATCAAAAATGACAAGACAATGGTTAAAGCTGAGCCTCTCTAAAAAGAAAAAAAGAAAAACTTACAAGGTTGCTTAAAGGTTTCATTTGAATGATTGGAGTAGGGACCGGTACCGGTACAGATTTGTTTTGCTTGAATTTTGTACAGTGCCATGCATGTGAAGGCTGGTACACTGACATTGTAGATTTTACAGTCTCGGTTTTTGTACTGTAATAGTCATGTATAGTACTGGTAAGTTTTTGGTACTAACTGTTTGTCACAAATTACTGAAGTACATATAGTTCTCGGTTGGTACATTATTGTTTCGTGTTTTCTGAATATTTTATATATTATAAAGTAGTAAAACAAAATAAACTTCGCCAAATAAGAAGTAAATACTGTCAAAGGAATAAGAAATTCTTGACGAAATAAAATATTTGGGTAGCTGAATTATTCCTTTACTAGGTAGCTTTGGTGGTTGTTTAGAATTATAAACATGTTGTTCATGAAATGATGCATTATTTTCAGGTGATTGCAAGTCAAATTGATGTAGATGTTCGGAAGCATGTTTCCTGAATGTTCCCTTTCACAGCTGTCCGAAAGAAGGACCTCACATTTTGTTAATGGGCCGTCAAGGATAAAACTTAATAGTGAGTAGAGGGAGTCATGACCCGTCAAGGATGAAACTTAATAGTGAGTAGAGGGAGTCATGACCGCTTTTAAGATTTTGATGAAATAATATATATCAGTAGTGTTTTAGTGAAAAAAAAATTAAAATACATATTTTTCTATATAGTTTGTCCCTTCCAAATTTTTTGTTGTACAATATTAATTAATAGGAAGAAATTTTTTTGCCTCTTCAGAAAATTCGGTGAAGTTCCGTGCCTGTGGACTGTTTAAGGTGCCATTTGTTTTGGTGTTAATTAGAACTCAATTTTTAGCTTCTCTCTATTTTCTACTGTTTTGGACTGGACAAAATAAAATATTTTTATTGGTAGAAATATGAGAATTAACGGAGAAGTAAAAGAATATTCATTTTATTTTACCGAGTTTTTTTCAAACAGAATATAAAAAGTATAGAAATTATATTATAATTATAATTATAATAAGATCAGTAAAGCTCCCAAGTCTCAACCTGCGAACGACATGTAGCAGTAGCTTCCAAAAAAAAAGGTCTCTTACTTATATTTAATAGACAGCTAATTGACAATAAGTTCGCGTATCACAATTGGTAATCAGCTTAGCTTGCATGTAGGATGGTTGCCAGTTCAATCTCCGCTCAACTCATTTTTCCTTCCGATTTTCTTCTGTATTTACTTCTTATATTAATAAGAGAATAAATTATCAAAAACTTCATGTGGCGCAGTTGGTAAGATACAATCTTTATCCGATTATGGTGGGTGCCGGTTCGACCCCCCCTAAACACAATCTTTATCCGGATTTGTGCTAAATTTTTTAAAGGGAGATATACAAATATGATGACACTGTAGCACGACGACTGTAGATATACTTTTTTTTTTCATTTTATATACTGTTTTGCCATTTAATATATTCTCGTTAATTCTTTGTGTATTTTTTATTTTTTTACTTTTATATACTGTTTTTCTATTTTTATATATTGTTTTTACTTTTTATGTATATATTTTTATTAGAAAATAAATGATATATAATGTTATGTAAATATTGTTATTAGAAAATAAATTATATATAAATATTATCGGATCCTGTCGTGAACAGTTGTGGTACAGTGCGTCGTGTTCTATCAGGTCCATTTTTTCAATAATCATCTTGGTCGATCGGAAGGTGAAGGAGAGGGAGGAGGGATCTCAGAGGGGAGGAAAGAAGAGGAGAAACGGAGAAGGAGAGGGAGGAGCAGGGATGACAATTGTGGGCTGTAGAACGTGGACTGACCCTACATCTGAGCCTACGGTTTACATGAACCGGTTGTAGGAAACATCTTTTGAATTGAATTAGTGTTGTCCAGTTGTCAATAGTCTATTGGCTTTAGATTTGGGACCGAGCAATATGGCACACGCTGAATGGCTAAGTGTCAATGAAGCACCTCTCAAACTCCACTTTTAAGATATAAAATATAATATGGATTAGTGTTGTCTAGCAGTCAATAGTCTATTGACTGTAGATTTGGGACCCAGCAATGTGGCGCAAGCTGAATTAGGTGTCAACGAAAGCAGCTCTTAAACTCGCCCTTGTAAGATATAGTATATGGAAATGGAGCAAGAAGGTTAATGGGCCATCAACAAAAATACTAACTAGGTCACCAGTAAAATTTCTATTTATAGAGTTCAAAGTATATATAGCCATTGTTGTAATTGTTGAATTATTTATTACAAGCTAAAAAATATGACTGAATTTTTTTTTTGGAGATGCCAATGTAAAAATCTCAAAATGCCAAGATAAAATTACTCAAGTCAATGATAGAACACATCACACAACCATATCATGTATACACTGTTCTTCACATGCCTACTATTTTTTCATAACAACACTACTTTTCCATATCCAGCATTTTATTTTTTACAGACACAGTTCAAATTGAAATTCTCAAAAGAGAATAAAATATAACACAAATGCTCAAGAATTTAAGTAATAACTTATTTGAAGAGGAGCCAGATAGCATATAGTTTTCTTTAATAATGAAAAACTTCAGATTTACTATTGAGTTGGAACTTGGAAGCCTAGTTAGATAAATAAAAAAAAATCTTACATGTTGGTTGATCCATGAATTAGGCCTAGTAGCCCACTTGAAGGCTACTGAATAAGGACCAATTCATACACAACAAAGCCCGTTGGACCTGTTCCATATTACAAAGTTCTAAAATTTTCAAGTGCTCACAGGCTGAATCAGTCAAATATAGGTCGCCAGTCTATTTTCTTTGAACAAGTTTTACAAATTTACAATGGCTCTCTGAGAGCAAAAATATCCAGAAAGATGAAAAGGACAAAAAGAATCATATTCAAAAATAAGCACGAATCCGATAGTGAGTGCATACCGAACTGAATCACACGAAAAACAAGCTCTAGTTATACACCAACTCTATCGCACGTGAATTTATATGTGGGCTCCACCTGTCATAGAAATTCTATAAAAGACCAGGTCTATGTTTGAAATGGGCTGGGCACAATAGCTAGACCCGGTGCAAGACCATATAAAACCGACAGCACCTTCTCTCGTGTTTATTTTTTCCACTCTTCTCAATCTCCTCCTCATCTGGCTCGAATCCAGAAACCGCCATTTCCTGCTTGACAATAGGAACAACGAAGGTCAGTTATTAATTTCTTCATTCTTTTGTTTCCATCAGATCTGATAATTCTATATTCTACTCTTCACGATTCTTCTATTCTTTCAACTCGTTTTGTCAGATCTAGCCACTAATTTTGCTAAAACCGCAAGATCTGACTCTTCTAGTTCATTTTTATTTATTTCTCTACCAGATCTAAGCCGAAGATGGGATCGCTAGCCAGATCCAGCATATGGATCTGTCTCTCCTTCATGCTCTTTTGCGCCGTGCAAGGTTTCTACCTGCCAGGCAGCTACCCGCACAAGTATTCCGTCGGAGATGTTCTCTCCGTGAAGGTGAATTCGCTGACCTCAATCGACACTGAGATCCCGTTCAGCTACTACAGCCTGCCCTTCTGCAAGCCGCAGGAAGGCGTGAAGGACAGCGCGGAGAATCTTGGCGAGCTGCTCATGGGAGACCGGATCGAGAACTCGCCGTACCGGTTCAAGATGCACACGAATGAATCCGACATTCTGCTGTGCAGATCCGACCCGTTGACTCCAGAAACCTTTTCTTTGTTGAAGAAGCGGATCGACGAGATGTACCAGGTGAATTTAATACTGGATAATTTACCGGCGATAAGGTACACCAAGAAGGACGATTACTATCTTAGATGGACCGGGTACCCTATTGGTATTAAAGTGGGAGATGATTATTACGTGTTTAACCACTTGAAATTCACCGTTTTGGTGCATAAATATG
Source organism: Juncus inflexus (assembly GCA_024447665.1). Lineage (NCBI taxonomy): Eukaryota > Viridiplantae > Streptophyta > Magnoliopsida > Poales > Juncaceae > Juncus > Juncus inflexus. The sequence goes on along the minus strand of JAJHPC010000001.1, from coordinate 11,447,758 downwards.
AAGAGACAAACGTGGCTCGCGTAATGGGGACAGGTGATGCCGCTGATGTCATTCCGGCCATGGACAAGTCCGGGTCCGGCACGCCAGGCTGGATGGTCGTCGGATTTGAAGTCGTGCCTTGCAGTTTCAGACACGATTCAGAATCGATCAAAACCCTAAAAATGTACGAGAAATACCCTAGCAAAATCCAGTGCGACCCATCGACCGTTTCAATGAACATCAAGGAGAACCAGCCAATAGTTTACACATATGAGGTGTCGTTTATGGAGAGCGAGATCCAATGGCCGTCTCGTTGGGACGCTTACCTAAAAATGGAAGGCGCAAAAGTCCACTGGTTCTCAATCCTCAACTCTCTGATGGTGATCGCCTTTCTGGCCGGTATCGTCTTTGTCATTTTGCTAAGGACAGTAAGAAGGGATTTAACTCGCTATGAAGAGCTAGACAAAGAAGCTCAAGCTCAAATGAACGAAGAACTTTCTGGTTGGAAACTTGTCGTTTCTGACGTTTTTAGGGCACCGAGCAACCCAATGCTTCTCTGTGTAATGATTGGAGATGGAGTCCAAATTCTTGGAATGGGTGTAGTGACGATTTTATTCGCTGCTTTAGGGTTTATGTCGCCGGCTTCCAGAGGAACCCTACTCACCGGCATGATTTTCTTCTATTTAATACTCGGTATTTTGGCCGGTTATGCAGCGGTAAGAATGTGGAAGACCATTAAATGTGGCGAGCATGCAGGCTGGGTTTCTGTGGCCTGGCGTGTGGCCTGTTTTTTCCCTGGAATTGCTTTCCTGATTCTCACAACCCTAAATTTCCTTTTATGGGGGAGTCACAGTACAGGCGCGATTCCTTTCTCTCTCTTTGTGATTTTGATCCTCCTTTGGTTCTGCATTTCTGTACCACTAACCCTAATCGGCGGATTCCTTGGCGCCAAAGCTTCTCACATTGAGTACCCAGTTCGCACCAACCAAATCCCACGGGAAATTCCCGCGCAAAAATACCCATCCTGGCTTCTTGTTTTAGGAGCTGGAACCCTACCGTTTGGCACGCTTTTCATCGAGCTGTTTTTCATTATGTCAAGCATTTGGATGGGCCGTGTTTATTACGTGTTTGGGTTTTTGTTCATCGTTATGATTCTGCTTGTGGTGGTTTGCGCTGAGGTGTCGCTGGTTCTGACCTACATGCATTTGTGTGTGGAGGACTGGGCTTGGTGGTGGAAATCCTTCTTCAGTTCTGGATCCGTCGCGATTTACATCTTTTTGTATTCGGTCAACTACCTTGTGTTTGACTTGAAGAGCTTGAGCGGGCCCGTTTCTGCGACTCTTTATCTTGGATATTCTCTGTTTATGGTCGTTGCGATTATGCTTGCCACTGGTACTGTTGGGTTCCTGTCTTCGTTCTGGTTCGTGCATTATCTCTTCTCTTCCGTCAAGTTGGATTAGGGTTTTGGGAAGGAATTAGGGTTTCGGGTTTATGTTTTTCTTTTCTGTAGCTTGGTATACAAAAGAGGCTGAATAATAAATATTATTATTACGAGTTATGAGTAATTAGGGTCTGGAAATTCATTTGGTGGCTGAGAAGTGTTAAGCTTTTAAGTAGAATGAGTTGAAGTTGGATTTTCTTTTATTATATTTATCTTTGTTATATTTGTTTGTTTATTTATGGTTCGTTTATATGTACGGCCTCTGATGCTGTTCATGTTCTGTGACTTTTTTGATGATATTTCTTAGTTGGTTTAATAATTGTATTTCTCGATTACTTTTAAATATTTTACTGTTATCTGTGTGTATGCTATCTTGCTAATTAGGAGGATTTGAAGTCTGTTTTTTGCAACCTGACATTGAATTCCTAAAATCTGAGATGTAAAATTTTTGTTCTTGGCATCGAAGTTTGGTTTCTAACAACCCAGGATATGAAATTGAAGTTGAGTACGACCCCAGTTTGGGTTTCTTAAGAGATGTTTGAAATCTGGGTTTTACTTTTACAACAATGATAGGAAATGTAGGTTCTGCTCATTATCGTGTGCAAGTCTCAAGTCAAATCAAGATGAATTTTCGGAAAAAGGAAAAAAACTGGTTCACTAGAAGTACAGGTACAGGACAACTGACAGAAAAATAATATTGACTTTTAATGGATGAGGATGACAGTTCAATGTTCAACTATTGGGTAGGATGTGAGTCATTTTCAATTTTTACTTCAAAAAGAAAAAAGAAAAATAAACATTTTTGTTCAATGTCTTCAAGACCCAAAACACTTGTTTGCTATTTTATTCCCTCCCCAAATCTAACACTCATTAAGAAATGATATCCATCTCAAAAGAGCTTCTCTCATTGCAACTATAAACAGCTGCAAACAAACTCACAAGCCCCTGATTAAGGCAACAAATATCAAAATTCAAAAATCCCCAAAATTATCTACTGGACATTATGATAAGAATCTATGATAGCATCAGCGAGATATTCACATTTCGCCAGAGACAGCCCGGCCAACGAAATCCTTCCATCCTTGGTCATGTATATATGCCATTTGTCCGTCATATTATCACTCTGCCAAAATAAACGCAACAAAATTAGAAATATATACTAAATTGTTTTTTTATTGAACAACTATGCTGGGCTCTTTTGCCCCAAAATAGAATGATGAAAATTTAGAAAGTTTTTAATTGAAAAATAATAAGAAAAAGAATAAAAAGAAAAGAAAGAGAAGGAAAATAATAATAAGAAAAAGTACAAAATGACACCTTTAGAACCATCAGCTAGTCCCCAAAATAAAACAAAAAGTGCAAAAAGAACTCTGTACCAAAAAAAAAAGAACAAAAACAGACAAACCCAAAACCAACCACCACCACAACAAAAACTCCTCAATAACCTCACCTGAGCCCTGTTCAATCCAGTATAAGAAAACATCCCGATCTGGTTCAAAATATAAGACCAATCCTTGGTCTTATCCTTCTGCGACAGATCACAATAAAGCCGTTCCCTCACGCCCTTGATTCTGCCGGCCATCATTTCCATCTCGGCCTTCCACTCTTCGAAAAGGACCGAGTCGCCGACCACGCTGGCGACGATTCTCGCCCCGTGTATTGGTGGGTTTGAGTACATCGGTCTGGCAAGACGCTTCAACTGACTCTTCACCCTGTTGGAACAAAGGGAGATTTTGAAAAAACACTATATTTTCTAGTATGTATGAAAAAAACTGTATTTATTTGGGGGACAAAACCTACTTCTGACTTCTTTTTTTTATTGGGAAAACCTACTTCTGACTTTTCATTTTCCAAAAACTATCCAAAAATTATTGTGGTTTTAAGTTCTCAAGAAACACCTTAATTTTAAGTTTTATATTAGGAAAACAGGCCTAAATACTGTTAAAATAATAAATAAATAATGATAAATAATATGTAAACAGATTTTGCGGATTATTTATCTATTACTATAAAATAAATATAGGTGTTTACATATAATTTGTCTATTATTTCAAAATGAGTCAAGATTTTTTTTTTCTAAAATAAAACATTAAAGTTAGGGCGGTTTGAAAAATTGAAAGTTAAAGTATATTTTCTTTTTTAATACGAAAAGGTTATAAAAAATTTCTCAAAAAATGTAAAATATAGAGGAACATTTTTGAGATTGATTAAAAACGAAAGAATATTTTTAAATTTCACCTGGTAGCAACGTCTGAAGAGGAACAAACGACGTTTATAGCGCCAATTCTTTCTGCATATAACCCTAAATTTTTACTATATGATTGCGCGATAAATACTTCAAATCCACGCTCCACAAAAAGCCGCACAGAATATGCATCCTCATCAAGACTTCCACTCGCAAATCCCTGTCAAATAAAAAGAAGAAAAAAAAAAAATTCATGACTATGTAAAATAAAAAGAAGAAAAAAATACATTTGCAAAATGACGAATTAAATAAATATGATAGTTTTTGATATTTTTTCTTTTCCTTTTTGGGATGCCAAACCTGGTATGCAACATTAAAGAAAGGGGCAAGATTCCTTTACATAGTTTATAAAAATCCATAAGTATGTAAGAAAGAAGGAAAAAAAGACACTTCTGCAAATTACTATTTCCATTAAATAAATACGATTTTATAACTTTTCTTTTCTCTTATGTGATATCAAACCTGATATGCAACATCAAAGAAAGGAGTGAGATTCTTCTCTTGCATGACATCAGCGATTATTTTCCATTGTTCTTTAGTCGGGTCGATCCCTGTCGGATTGTGAGCACAACCGTGCAAAAGAATGAATGATCCTTCTGGAGCCGCCTATTTATAAAAAAATATTTAAATAAATTAAAAAATGATAAAAATGAAAATATAGCAAAATAATGCGCAGTTTGTCGTAACATGACTTGCCTTTATATCGGCCAGCATTCCATCGAAATCCAAGCCAACGGTTTTTGGATCGTAGTATCTGTACTCGGACCACGGTACACCAGCATCATTGAATATATTCTTGTGATTTCCTGTTACAAAAAAGAAATACGAAATTCAATTTTTGAAGTATTAAAAAAGTTTAAATTAGTGAAATAAAATTACGATGATTACCCCAAGTGGGAGATGAGATTAAGACTTTGGAATCAGGGCAGTATCTTTGAATAAATGCAGCGGCAAGACGTAGAGATCCGGTGCCTGAAAGACCTTGCACAGTTGCAACCTGAAAGAAAAATGTATTAATTTATATTTAATTATCCAAGTAGAAAGAGAAAAGAGCGTAAAAAAATAAGATAGTCAAGATCATGTTTAAAATCAATTAGATAAGGTACAGTCGGACGCGATATTTCCAAAGGTAGTATACAAAAAAAAATTACCCTGCATTATATCCATATTTTTTGCAATTTTCAATAATGTAGGGGCCATTTGCAATATAGGCACAATACAGGGACTTTTCTTGCAAATTTGCCTATTTTTAATGATGTGGCATGGCCAACCTAGACATGTTCAAGGTACTCTATCTGAACCGAAAAATGTATTTAGATGAAGTCTTTACTCTAAATATATATCTAAAATAAACCAATGAACGAGAAATAAAAAATAAAGAAAAAAGGGGGAAATAAAGGGTGAAATTAACATACTCTTTGGCTTTTGATAACAGGATTATCAGCCGCAAATAGAAGCTCAGCAGTTGCTTTATTAAATGCAGCGAGCCCTTCAATAGGAAGATACTGCACATGCACAATTGGATTGGTGTGAAAAAACTAATTTTGATTATTTTTATAGTCCTGTAAAAAAGTAGACTTCAATTATAATATTATGAAATGTACTGAATGTTTTTTGCTACCTCTTTGTTCTCTCCTTTTTCCAGCATGAGCTTCTCTGCCTACAAAAAGGATACAGAAAGATATTAGATTCAAAATTTACACTTCAAATGAACAAAATATCAAAATAACCTGTATATACTTTTCAAATTTACCCCCCCCCCCCCTTTTTTTTAAATTATATCCTCTAAAAAAGATAAATATCCCATATTTTCATTTAAATAATGTCTGGTAGAGAGAGAGAGAAAAATTATAATTTGCCTCTTTAAAAAGATACACAAAATTATTTTCAATTTTCTATAGACTTGAATTTCCCTTAATAAATGAGAAGTTAATAATAATAATAAATAATACTTATACGATACCTTTTTGACGACATGAAGAACATACGGCTGGAGATCTTCAGTTCTGTAAGCACCAACACCAAGATTGAGTTTCTTCTCATTTGTGCTAGCTTTAAATGCTTCTGAAACTCCAAGAATCGGATCGGCAGGAGCCATCGCCACCTCTTCAAAACGAGATGATTTTACAGCAATCGCCATTGGTGGTGCACAAGGCCGTACCTGTAACATTTTGTAAGATACACATCTATTAGATCTCGAAAATGTAATTTTATGAACTTTTTATTTATATAAATACAGTAAGGATATGGTGATTGAATTGTTTGTACTGAGATATATGAAGAAAACAGTTAATCAACTGATAAAGTCATCGTAATGGCAATTACAACAATCTTGCAATATGAGAAAAATCTATCATAATTAATAAAAATGAATGATACATAAACATTTAAAGCGAGGTCCAGAAGAAATTATTGAATCTAATGATGATGAAAGGTTCAAAATCAGTGTATTCAAAGAAAATACCTTGTGATCCTTTCCGTTGAGTGAGATAAAACCAGCACGACGCTGTGCAATACCGATTGTAAGCTAAAAAAAAAGGAAAATTCATAATCACGACCAGATCCGAAGGCTCAATTACACTAACAATTAGCAATAAAACGAAATTGAAGAAGAATTGAAACCTTAGGAGGTCCTCTTAAAGCCACTGGAGAGGCGGAAGTAGAAGAAAAAGCCATGGAAGCCATTGATCTGAGAGTAATCAATAACTTGAAGAAATAATAACCTCCAATTAGTGCAAAAGATTAGACAGAAAGAGATCAGATCATGAGAGTAAGGAATGAGGCTAAGCTTAGGCTGCTCCGTCAAAGGTGATGATGTCACGGGACTCACGGTAAGGTAACAGTAGGCCCAGCCCATCATAGGTTGGTTAGGCTTTTTGAGTTAGTATAATATTGGGCCTTGTTTTTTTATTTCTCCGGATATTAAGATTGTTTTGGTAATGTTGGTAGGAAAATTTACAAAATAATTGATAAAAATTTAAAGAGTTCGGATACGCACCACCGGCTTATATAACATCTGCACCATCTACTCACTCAGAAACTGTCATGTCGTCCAAAAAAAATACATGCGCTACGCGCCACAAAAAATAATCATCCACTCACGCATGTGGATAAAACACATTAATGTGTTACTGATCCCGCGGCACATCACAACGTGTGAGCAGTACAAAAGATATGTGAGTAACATAAAAGATATATTAGCAATACTGAAGGTATATCAACAATATAAAAAGACATAAAACAATACAAAAAGATATTTCATCTGTATAAAAAAAATGTCAGATATACAGAAAGACATAGAAAAATCAAAATACAAAAAATAAATTTGAGAAATACTAAAAAAAAACATATCATTAATACATATGGTATATTATTAGTAGATAATAGAAGACATATCGATAATACATAAAGTATACGAGCAATACAAAATGCATGTTAGAAAAATCAAAAAGAAATACAACAATATAAAAAGGCATATCAAAAGCCATATTAGCGACACCAAAAGATTTACAGAAAAATATAATACTTTTGGATCATGTGTTTGACGTATTTAGAAAATTTAACGTAGGGCGGCGTTGTTTAAGTGTGCCACCTTATTTAATTGGAATGTTTTAATTCTTAACCTGCTGATGGTGCTTAAGTGGAATAGAAGGAGAGGTCGTAGAAGATTTTATTACTATGCTTGTTATTTTTTTTAGGAAAACTTTACATTAGTCAAGATTTTATTACTATGGTTGTTATTGTTTTTTTGGAATTTTTTTTTAGGAAAACTTTACATTAATGAAACTTGACATATTTATAAATCTAAAAAAAATAAAGGAAAATTTTATATATAAAAGTTATATTTATCACAAATTCATCAAAGAATTTCTCTCTTATTATTCATTAATTTTATAACAAAATTGTCAATTACATTTTCCTTCCATAATCATATATATTAAAAAAACAATTCATATACTTTTCATCAATTATTTAGGCGATCTAAAAAAAACATTATTTATGAAATAGTTGGGCCTAAATTAACCACGCAGAGTTATTAACACAAAGCCAGCCCAACCCAGGCCTACATATTTCCCGCCAAACCCTCCCACTATTTCCCGCCGAAACCAACCTTATGTCCCGCCCCGCCCCTCTTTCCCTCCATTCTCCAAACCAGATCTGAACTTTTCCCTTCGGACAGAGAGACAAGCAGCCAGACAGCGGAAAAAAAGGAAAGAAAAAAAATGTCAGGCTGGGATGAAGGAGCGGTTTTCTACAGCGACCAGGCTCAGTTCCCGCAGGGCGGCGATCCTGATCAGAACAACTCCGTCTCGCCTCACGCCGCCCTTCGCAAGTTCAAGGAGTTCATCCGCGGGTTCCATGGATCCAAGGGAGATTTCCCTTACCGGTACTTGATCTATCTTGTTCTACCTGTTTTTCTTGTATACCCTCACAAAATTTCGTGTATACACTTAGAAATTGCAGCTATAATATTTAAAAGCCCTCTTTTATAACTTCCAAAAGATGCATAAACTGATTGAAATACCAAGCCTGGCTGTTTGACCTAAAAAAATCTAGCATAAACAGATCTTTGCGGAACTAAACCTAAATCTGAATTTTTAATTCGCTCAAATTCCCTCTTGTTTTTTTACAGTGAGAGCCTTGTGCACAATCCGGACCACCTAACTGTTGCTTTAGAGGACTTAGGTGCTTTTGACTCTGAGCTCTCTGAGAAGCTTCGCATGTCTCCTGCTGAATACTTACCCTTGGTATATTTATATTTATAGTAATAATATTTTATCTCTTCTGAATTTTTTTCAAAATAATGTATATAATGTTTGAGTTTTTTTGGATTTGCAGTTTGAGAGTGCAGCATCTGAGGTTCTAGCAAGCATCAGATCAAAGGTTGCAGGAGAGACTGGAGAAATGGAAGAGCCTCTAACCGGAGGCGTCCAGATCTTTCTTTCCTCCAAAGAGAATTCCGTTTCGATGCGCACAATCGGGGTAAAAATCATATCACTTCCCTCTCTAATTTTATTGTAACTAATTTACTAAAATAATTAATAAAGGGGGCACATATTTCCCATTAAATGATATTTTCAGGCGGATTACATGTCAAAGCTGGTCAAGATTGCCGGAATAGTGATAGCTGCTTCTCGCGTGAAGGCTAAGGCAACTTATGTAACATTACTATGCAAGAATTGTAAGAGTATAAAAACCGTTCCGTGCCGACCTGGTCTAGGTGGTGCCATCGTGCCGCGTTCTTGCGACCATGTTGCGCAGGTCAGAAACCCTGAATCGTTTCATTTTTTTATTTTTTTTATTTATTTTTTCTTTCTTTTTTCATATTTGATTAGGAATTTTTCATATTTAGTGTTTTAAAATGAATTTGAAACTGATGTGTTTAGCCTGGAGAAGAGGCGTGCCCATTGGATCCATGGATTGTAGCGCCTGATAAGAGCAAATATGTCGATCTCCAAACCCTAAAGTTGCAAGAAAATCCAGAGGTATAATCTTTTTTTTTTCTTTTTTTTTTTCTCAATTCTTGATGAATGTAATAGAGTCGTTATGATGAATTGTATCCATTTATACAGAATTGATTAATGGAGGATAGATTGTAAATTGTAGATAGAATAGTTAGTCAGGATTGCATAGAATTAATTGATCAATCGAGTAGTTATGTACTGAATTGATCCAATTTTATACAATCCCATCTACAATTTAATCCATAACCACTATCATAAAATCCATCATGTATTAACTTAATTTGTATGTGTTTGATTTTCTATGTATTCATTTAGGATGTACCGACCGGAGAGCTGCCAAGAAACGTGCTTCTTTCAGTGGACAGGCATTTGGTACAGACCATCGTACCTGGCACGAGGCTTACTGTCATGGGCATTTTCAGTGTCTTTCAAGCTTCCCAACAGTATGATTTTAACCTAACCCTAATTTTACATTTATCCACTTCTTATTTTTAGGTCTAATCTGAATTAGGCCAGTTCAGTACCAGAAAGAAATAATTCTTCTTAGTTTCTTTTCTGCTATACAAATAAGGGAAAGAGAACAATCTACCATATAGATAACGAAGTTCTGTACTGTCATTATAATTTATAACTCTGAATATAATATGCACAACCATATTTAATTCTGTATAATTTTTTAATTTTTTTCCAGAAATAATCAGAAAGGTGCGGTTGGAGTAAAGCAACCATATATCAGAGTCGTTGGTTTGGAACAAGATCGCGAGAATAACTCTGGCGGTCCTTCTAACTTCACTATTGATGAGGTGTCCTTTTCTACTCTCATAATTAATTAATTTATCGGTTCGTAAAACCTTAGTAGTAATTAATTAATAATAATTGTTATTATACAGGAGTTGCGTTTCAAAGAATTTGCACAGAAACCGAGCGCGTATTCTGATTTATGTGACATGATTGCCCCTTCCATTTATGGCCATCCTGATGTGAAGAAAGCTGTGGCTTGCTTATTATTTGGTGGTTCCAAAAAGGTATTTTCATGATTTTTAAAATAAATAAGAACTTGTGATTATTTTAATTGATTTATTATTTAAAAAAATAAGTTAATTGGTTGTTTTGTGTTGTATAGAGATTACCAGATGGAGTGAGACTAAGAGGGGACATTCATGTGTTGCTTCTTGGTGATCCTTCCACTGCAAAATCACAGGTTAAAACTTAATAAAACATATTTTTAATTTGATGCGACATATTTAAAAAAGAAAAGCTTGTTTATAGTTGAATAACTTGGTATTGCGTATGGTTTGATAAAATTTGCTTGATATTTTGTGCAGTTTCTGAAGTTTGTGGAAAAGACTGCGCCTGTTGCAGTTTATACATCAGGAAAAGGGTCTTCAGCTGCTGGACTTACAGCCTCTGTGATCCGTGAAAGCAGCACTGTAAGCTCATTATTTTAATTCACTAAAATAAATGAAATTCATATAACTTTGATTGTTTGTTCATAATTTTTATCTTTTATACATTTTGTTTTAGCGTGAGTTTTACTTGGAAGGAGGAGCGATGGTACTGGCAGATGGTGGAGTCGTTTGTATTGATGAGTTTGATAAAATGAGGCCAGAAGATCGGTAATTTTTATTTATTTTGACTATTTTCATTTTTTTGCTTTTATTTTCATAACTAATCTAATCTGAAATCTTGTTGTGTTTTGTCATATTTCTTTATAGGGTTGCGATTCATGAGGCGATGGAGCAGCAAACTATATCTATTGCCAAAGCAGGAATTACAACGGTTTTGAATTCAAGAACTTCAGTTCTTGCAGCTGCTAACCCTGTTTCTGGCCGCTATGACGATCTTAAGGTCCTTTATTTGCACATCTCTTTTTTATACTTGTTCAAATCTTTCTTAATTTCTTATGCCCAGTTTTATTTTATTTCTCAGACAGCTCAAGATAATATCGACCTGCAGACAACAATTCTCTCTAGGTTTGACCTGATTTTTATTGTTAAGGACATGAGGAATAGAGAACAAGATAAGGTACAAATTTTATTTAAAATCAGCTGTGAATTTTACAGATAATTGAATTTTCTCAAAAAACATTTACAGATAATTGCTAGTCATGTAATTGGTGTGCACACAAGAGGCAAAACTGACAACAACAAGGACTCTACTGCTCCTGAAGAACAAAATTGGCTCAAAAGGTAATCATTAATTCACACCTAATTTTATGTTTTTTATTTCTATTTTATTGGTCTAATTTATGATGAATTAAAAATAATTATATTAATATGAAGGTACATTGAGTACTGTCGGTCGACTTGTCATCCACGCCTTTCTGAAAGTGCTGCTAAGATTCTAAAAGACAAATATGTGGAAATTAGACAGGTGCAACCCAAAACCCTAATTAATTTATTTTCTTTATTTAATTCTTAGTAATGACCTTAATATGAAAATATATATTTAATATGTAGAAAATGAGACAACAAGCTCACGAGACGGGAAGATCGGCTGCAGTTCCAATTACTGTCAGGCAGCTTGAAGCTATAATTAGGCTCAGTGAGTCACTCGCAAAAATGAGACTGTAAGTTCTATTGAATTAACTCAGAATATTTTTATCTTAAAATATAAAATATTAAAATTTGAGTATTTATGTATATTTCTGTTTTGATGTCTTTGTAGGATGTCTGTTGCTACAGAAGAACACGTGGAAGAAGCATACAAACTATTCAACATCTCTACTGTTGATGCGGCTCGGTCTGGAATTAATGAGCACTTGAATTTAACTCCAGAAATTGCAAATGAAATCAAGGTAAAGTTTTATATCATTTTATTGTATATGTGATTTATGATTTTGAATGCTTTGTTTTGATATTTTTTTGTTTATTTTATTGTACAGCAAGCTGAGGCGCAGATAAAGAGAAGAATGGGCATTGGAAGCCATATTTCGGAAAGGAGGTTGATGGATGAGCTTACACGGATGGGAATGAATGAGTCAATTGTAAGCCTTTTATGTACATATATGTTTATTTTTTTTTAGTTTGCATATGTTATGATGTAAAATCAAATATTTGCTAAATTTTGTGTTTTTTTTGTTAATTTTAGGTGAGAAGAGCGCTTTTAATCATGCATCAAAGGGACGAAGTTGAATATAAGAGAGAAAGGCACATCATTGTTCGCAAAGCTTGATTAATCAATATCTTTTCTCACTCATTGATGAAGCTTGGAAAATTGTGCTTGATTTGTTAGGTTTTATTAGGTGTCCCTCCGAATTATTAGATGTATAATGTGTAAGTCTGTTAACTGCTTTCCTATTTCTAATCTCTGGTTGGTGTCAGCTATGTGAGTTGGTTTATTAAGTAATTGTTGAAGTTTTGTTTAGAAAACAATACTAGGATTTTAGAACTTAAATGTGATGCTCCTGCACAGAAAATATTTCAACTATTAAGAGGTTAAAATTTATTATCGAATATGAAACTTTTATATACTAATTAGAGGGGGCACCTTTTATGTTCAAGATGCATTAGATTCTAGGTGAATATGTTGATGAACTTCGACTGAAGATCAAACTATAGTTGTGTTGAACGCAGAGTAACTATATCTCTGTAGTGAAATAATTTTGGATTTATAATTGTATCTGGATTCCGGAGTGACTAGTGTGTGCTTGAGGCTTTACGATTCTGCTGGTATCCGTATCTCAGTTTGGTGAAACCCGAGAATTCAATTCCTTTTTAGTGTGCAATCCTAGAATAGAAAATCGTTCTTTCAAACTCTCATACGTCACACAGCACAGGGACAGGCTTCAATAATCCTAGAAACCGTTTCCAGTTCAGAATCTGGGCCTAAAGCCCTAAACTAATCACATCGCCTTTTTCATCACTCTCATGGCGCCGTCGCCATTGAAGCTGCTCTCTTCCCACTCTTCCCGCCTAATCCCGCTTCAAAACCCTAACCATTCCCCTCTATTCACTTCGACCAACTATCTCTCAACAAGAAGAGAAAGAGGAAGGAAAAGAAGCGGCTCGTGCTGTTGTTACAGTGTGATGTCTCTCAAAAGTAAGCCCAATTTGAGATACGCAGTTTTGGGGGCCGGTTTTGCGGGTCTTTCAGTCGCCTGGCATCTTCTCAATGTAACCTTTCTTCTTCTTTCTCCAATTTCAGCTCTTGTGTTTATTCAATTTTCAATTATTAACGGAAGCATTTTCTTTTTTAGAATTGTGCGAAAGGATCCCATGTTTGTGTTGATATTTACGATGAAAATGGAATTGGGGGAGGCGCTTCTGGCGTGGCAGGTGGACTTCTCCATCCATACTCACCAAAAGGTTCTATTTTACTTTTTAATTATTTTGTTTTTAGATTGCGATGATTTGCGACTTATCTAGAAGAAAATTTTGAATGTTCACACTGCAAACATTTTGTATTTGTTCAATTGCAGCTAAGCTTTTGTGGAAAGGAGGTGAATTTTGGAAAGAGTGTTTAGAGCTGATAGCTGTTGCTGAACAGGCGAATCGAAACGGGACAAGGGAAGAAATCTCATGCTATAAACATGAAAATATTGTTTTAAGAAGGTAATATTATTATTTCCTGTAGAAATTGTACCACCGAAATCATATGCTATGAAAATGAAATAATATTTTGAATATTTTATCTTATGGCCTAATAAAGCATTTCTTTCAGGGGAATATTGAGACCAGCAACAAGTGAGAAGAATGTTCAAAACTTGACAGAGGTATTTAGAACATTTTTGAAATTAAATATCAAAGTATAGTATAATATATTACTTTTAAATTTGTTGTTTGATTTATTGTTTTTCATTCAAGTGATTAGAATGCTGGTAGTTGCCTTGCTATTTGCGCTCTAGAAACCCTAAATGAGAAATCAGTCCAACATTTAATACCTGGATTAAATACTCCATTTAATCTTGCAATTTATATGCCTTCAGCTCTGAGTATTGATCCCAAGAGATATATGCAGGTTCATTTTATTCCTATTTCTCAATTTATCTTTAATCGTGCATTTTAAAAACTATTAATATACCTTTAATTTTATTCTTACAGGCCTTGTTTACTGCATGTCAAAATTTCGCAAAGGAATCTTCATCAAGTGGAGTAGATAGAAATATTAATTTGTATAAACAACCTGTTAATATCCTTCAGAATTTATCAGGTAGATTTAATTATTACTTTCTGTTGCTTATATTTTCCCTTTTTTTGATATCTTAATGAAATATTATATTAGTTAACTTATTACAATTCAGGGGAATATCATTCAGTAATAGTATGCTTAGGAGCTAGAGCTAACATGCTTACAGAACTTTCCGGAAAACTTCCTTTTCAAACTTGTAGAGGAGTTATTGCTGAACTCCAGTTGCCAACTAATATTAGGTACATTAATTAATACTATATTAAACTAAATAATTTAATCAATGGTTATTCATTGTTTTCATTTTTATTTTTAGTGGAGAATATAGTGATCAGAGCCCTTCAATTTTATCTGATGCATGGCTCGCTTTTCAAGGGCCACGAAATGTATACATAGGTTCTACTTGGGACTGGAATTCTACAAATTACAATCCATTTGTATCGAAAGAAGAAAGTTCTAAAGCAATGGAAGAGTTAATGCGAAAAACATCCGTTATTTATCCAGAAATTACTAAATGGTCCTTTGTTGGTGCTAAGGCCGGTTTGAGAGCTATGCCTCCATTGACTGAAATCGGGTCGGTTCCTCTTTTGGGATGTTTGAATGAGCTACTTAGTGTTAGAGGAAATTGTAGGGTTTGGTTGATTGGAGGTTTGGGTGCAAGAGGTTTGCTTTATCATGGTTTGTTGGGGAAATTGACTGCACAAGCTGTTGTGTCTTGTGATGAGAGCTTGATTCCTTTGGAGTTTGTTGATTGGAAAAGGAAGAATGCTCTTGTTGTAAATTGATCTTGCAAATGTTGGATTTTGTTTAGTTTATGAGTTGGTGTTTTATTTAGTTTGTATTGGTAAACAAGAGGGAGAAGTATAAGTATAAAAGTATTTTGCAAAAGAAAATTGATGCTAATCCACAAAACTTTCATTATATAAACATCTTTGGCACAAAAGAACTGATACACGATTACATGATTTATTGAAGCTTCTATCAAAAAAGTAGATACAGTACATATGTTGAGTGCTATACTGGTTCCGACTTATTTCGTTTCCTATTTCTTGAAGCTTCTTGTGTTTGTCTTCTCTTGGATATTAACTTGATACAAAAATACAGTTCATAATAATTGTTTATACTGTTTCTTTTCCTGAATTGTATATATGCTCGATGTAATGACAAAATTTATATACACCTCAGAGAAAAAGGATTCAGTGATTAATTATTGAACCTCTGTTTGACTTGGAGTTTCTCACCCTAACAAGGGAGAGAGAAGAGAAGCATAGAATAATATCAGTGGAACTCCAAATCAACACATTCTTTCTTCACCAACTGATATCCTTTCTTCTTTTCTTAGACGGTGTAGTGTGGTGGAACGTTATCAAGGTCCAGCCCTTTGAGTTTCGCCACTGACTCGACATGTCCCTTGAGTGTGGTAAGTTCCCTCATCCTGCAATAGATACATCACATTGTTTTATTCTGCAATTCATAAAGAGACACAACAACGCAATACAATATAATTAAATACGATACAAACCTAGCAATCTCGGCACGTCTCTTTGCCTGTTCTGCAATCTCGGAAAGCTCTTCATAGATACTTTGTTGCTGGGTGCCCGAGGATTCACGATTCTCAAGTCCGTGCAAGGTCCTCTGATTTTGGGCCCATTCAGCCTCGCGCTCACCCTTTCCGAAATCTTTCTTGGTTGTGAAAGCCGTCTGAAATTTCAATTTCCCAAGCCAAAACATTAGAAACTAATACTTGTGAAAAATGATAGTGAATGTATGAGAGAAATGAAGGTTACCTTGTTATTGAGGAGGTTACCCCAGGCCTTGCCGCTCAAGGCGTAACGGATGATAAACTTAAGAATGTCAAGAGGGATGTAAGTGATGATACTATACAGCCAAATGACCCCAGCCCATCCCCAGCCGCAACCATTGATACGGGCGAATGACCAAGATGCATATACCGCGATGAGGGTGGCCACCTATACAATATGAACATCTGTATTAAGCAAGATGAATATCATAAAAAAACATGATTTGATCTTGTTAATTAGGATCAAGTAGAAATTACCAATTGTGCAATTAGGAAGGCAATGCAAAGCAAGAAGCCGGGTCGTTCGATCCATGACCAGCTCCTAGAACGGGTGACGAAGATGAGAGCCTGACTGATAATGCTCACTTGGAGGTATAGTACCGCCATTATTTCCTCCTCATTATTCCTGATCGACCTTATACCGAACAAGTTCTGTATTCAATAAGTAAAAACATGTTTAGAATTAGCATATGATATACTGAATAAAGTTTCATGAAAGCAAAACAAGAGTGTGTGATTAAATATACCGGGAATGCGTCAGTGTCATGGACAAGGAAAAAGAACACAACCGTCATGATAGCCATGTATGTGCCAAGCACAATGCCAGTTGCAAAGATCTCCTGTAGCTTCCATGAGTCGGGCATGGGAGAGGGCTTCACACGGTCCTTGGAGATGGTCATAATGGTACCGTCATTCAATATGGCAATGATGAGCACCATGAAGGGTGAGAAATCAAATTTCCAGATCAAGGCAACAAGGAGGAATCCAAGCACGATACGAATGGTGATTGAAACAGCATAGATGGTGTAGTTCTTCATGCGTTGGAAGATCGCACGGCTAGTCAACACAGCACTAACGATGACACTAAGACCAGGCTCAGTCAACACAATGTCGGAGGCGCTCCGGGCCGCATCAGTTGCGTCGGCAACTGCAATACCGATGTCGGCCTTCTTTAGCGCAGGTGCATCGTTTACACCATCACCAGTCATACCACATATATGCTTCCTATCTTGAAGCCTCTTCACAATTTCATACTTGTGCTCTTCAAATTAATGAGAAAAATGTCAATTTAAATGGTACTAATATAAAGATGATGAATTTAATTAGTAGAATGAAAGTTGTATCTACCTGGGAAGACTCCGGCAAAACCATCAGCTTGTTCAATTAGCTCATCAACTGGCATTCCAGCAACATCGTCAGAAGTACCATGGGCGCCTTTCTCACCCAAAAGAGCAGAAGATGGGTACATATTAGATCCCATGCCAAGGCGACGACCAGTCTCTTTACCAATGGCCAGTTGATCTCCCGTTATCATCTTGACATTTACACCAAGATTGAGTGCCCTACGGATAGTCTCCGCACTATCGTGTCTCGGAGGGTCGAATAAAGGCAATAAACCCAAGAACTCCCATGGGCCACCAGCACTTTCTTTTCTTGCCTCTGGCACTTGTTGCCTTGCCACAGCCAATGAACGGAGGCCACGTTCAGCATAGCTGCTAATTATGGCATGGACTCTCTTTTTTGCCTCTTCCCTAAGGTTGCAAAGATCGATAATTTGTTCAGGTGCACCCTTGCTAGCTCTGTGCCAGTCCCCATTAGAGTCGATGTAGGTAATTGCAGTGCGTTTGTCAACTGGGTTGAACGGTAGGAAGTGGACTTCTTCAATCCCGGCTCTTGCCTATACATATTGTAAATTAAGATTATAATTTATTTTGATTTTGGTATTGTATATCGAATTGAAATGTTAAGAACTATGTAGAACTAGAAAGGGCAATTAATGATTAAGTACCTCTTTGGGGTCAGAAAGCATTCCGACCATGCAGGCATCAATAGCATCTTGGTTCTCAACCCTAGATGCTCTAGCTGCACCAAGTATAACATCGGCTTTGTTTATACGGTTGGAAAAAACCTGCATAAACCAAATTGACATTAAGACTCATTAAGTATCTAGCCCAAACTACAAAAAAAAAATATTCAATTAGCACTGACCTCAATCAAGTTTTGGTCGACAGTGAGTTTGTTCAAGGTGAGGGTGCCTGTCTTGTCACTGCAAAGTACATCCATGCCAGCCATCTCTTCAATGGCCGTCATCCTCTTTGTGATGGCCCCTTGCTCGGACAGCCTGTGGGACCCAATGGCCATGGTCACAGAAAGCACAGTAGGCATGGCAATTGGAATTCCACCAATGAGCAAGACCAAGAGGTTATCAATCCCTTGGCGGTACGGGCGGTGCTGAACTGGATACATCACAATGATCTCAACCACAAGACCAACTGCAATTGAGCAAATACAAAAGTTTCCGATGGCGGTGAGAACCTTCTGGAAATGACCAACATTGTTGGTGCTATCGACAAGGTGAGCAGCCTTGCCGAAGAAGGTGTGAACACCTGTCGCGATTACCACAGCCTCGATTTCCCCTTGTTTGCATGTGGATCCCGAGAATACTTGATCACCGGGGTTCTTTGTCACAGGGAGTGATTCACCGGTCAAAGCTGATTGATCGATTTTGAGAGGATCACCTTCTAAGAGACGAGCGTCTGCCGGGATAATGTCACCAAGCTTCACGCTGATGATGTCACCGGGTACCAAGATGGCAGCCTCCTCTTCAGACCATTTACCGTCACGCAAGACCTAAATAATAGGCAAGAAATCAAATAATATGTGTTTAGATATTGAATGAGTGATTAAAGATCTTGCATATGAAAAAAATGAGTTTATAATGAATTATGAATCAATTACCTTAGTCTTAGGGGCGAGGCCCGCCATGAGTGCAGCAGCCGCATTACCCGCATTATTCTCCTCAATGAAACTGATAGTTGAGTTAATGATCAAAAGGACAACAATACCCACAAAATCTTGCCAATCCGGAGCCTTACCCTGTTATCATGCACAGTAAATGGGTTTAGGTTAATTAATACTGTTATATTTCTCGATTTTGGCAAGCAAAATGTAAGAGAATAATGACAATTATTTACCCCTCCATTGGCCAGAGCAATTGCCATGATCGCCGCAGCCTCCATGACCCATGAGAGCGGGTTCCACATAAACCCGAGAAACTTGAGGAACTTGCTCTCCTGCTCGCAAAAATAAGTAAAGATTAAGCATTTATTATCAGTCTTTAAATAAAAAAGCATTTATTATCAGTCAATCATTGTTCATAATTGTTTCCTCAAAAAATTAAGAACAATGATATTGACATACGTTTTTCTCTTCCAACTTGTTGGGCCCGAAAACTTCGAGGCGATGCTGGCTCTCAGCAGCGCTGAGCCCTTCCTTGCTGCATTTCAAATGCTGGAAGACCTCCTCCACAGGAATCGTCTCCTAAAACATACAAAAAGAGGAATTAATATATGGAGAAAAATATTCTAAATTTCACAATTGAGTTGAATTCCAGAATTTCGATATATTCTTCACATATATATGATGAAAAGTAACTCACCAGATTGACTGCCTCGTTCTTAATATCATCCATAGAAATTGCCGCCATTCTTAAATCTTTGATTTCTCTCTTTTCTTTCTCTTCTGAAGTCTTCACAGCATAGATCTTTAGTCGTTCTATGCAATTGATGAGTGATGATTTGATGAAATGGCTCTCCAATTCCTCTTGCTTATATGCAAGAAGTGTGAGCCGTTTTTTGCTAATAATAGGAATAGAATCTCTTCTTCTCAAATTTCTATATTTTTACAGCGATTTCTGAATCTGGATATTTTTTATGTCCATAAGCCGAAATTTAACCGTGTACAGTTGAACAAACAGTGAAGATTATTTGCTAGTTGCGTGTGAATTTTGAGGAATTGAACCGCATGCTATTTATGGAGCTGGTTGGTTACGCTTGAGTTCTGCTCTCTAGAGTAACTCTGATTTTTTAGCTGTCATGCATGGTCTAACATTAAGGGACAATATGTATTTGTTCCCTTACAAAATCTTAAAACATCACACAGACTCCCTCCCCAAAGAGTTTTTGCCTAAAATTGAGTTGCTTTTAGAGTTGTTGATTTGACTAAACAGAAATATTATGCAAGCTAAAGAGTTTTTGCCTGATATTGTACGGGTACAAATACAATTTTGTGTCAAATATAATTTGCACACCATAAACATCATTCAGAATCCATACATAAAACAAGTTACCTTATCAATTTTCACGTATCATAAGAATCAACAAAGAAAAAGCGGCCTTGTTTTGTTTGGGCTAAAATGGTATGATGGGCCGAAATCAAATACATCACACAGACTACACAGTCAAAACATAAGCGTTTACAACCGGAACTGTTTGATTTTAGTCCCACAATAATATTTTCAAATGACTTCGGCTTCTTTATATACTGCGCTGTAGATGGAGTGTTGTCTCTTCGGAGACATCCGTTAAAATTGGAACGATACAGAGAAGATTAGCATGGCCCCTGCGCAAGGATGACACGCACAAATCGAGAAATGGTCCAAATTTTTTTGCCATTTTTTCCTCTGATTCTGCTGGTGATGTTCTTTGCTTCTTAATCGATCTGTTATTTGCTGTTTTTTAAGCCGTTTTTGTTTGTAATGAATCGAGTTAAGGTTTAGGTTTTGGCATCTGACATGATTTTGGTTCTTGATTTCGTTTCGTTGTCCACTTATTTTTTGAGATAATCAGATTCGATTATAGTCTTTATGTGTTTTTGTTTCTATTTCCGTTTTTTATTTTTCTTATTTGAGCTAATTGGTTAGTGTTAAGGTCAATTGGAGATTACAAATTTAAACAGCACGTTTAATAAGGTTCTTCTGATGAATTTGGGGATTTGTAGTTTTTCAGCTGATGTACTGCGATGGGTTTCAGTTTCAGTACAAATTAGGTTTCGATTTGGGGATTTTGGAGATCAGCTAAACAGATTGAAGAAATACATGAGATACTGAGAAAGAGAGAGATTCAGATTGGTTCAATATATCATTTAGTTAAGGTACTTCATGGCGCTGCAAGTTCAATGCCAAATCAAGTTTGGTCAACTGAAATCTTTGTTGGCATTACATTGGTTCTTAAAAATTGAATAGGTATCATTAGTTTTCATTACATAACCATTTTCCAGTAAAGTATCTTATTGATACTGTTTTAATGAATTGTTATTTTAGTTTCAACATAGAAGCTTCAAACTCTATTTTAATAATTGTTATGGTTTTAACTTTTAATATATGTTATTGAAAGAGTTTAATCTCACTAATGAGAAGAATATAATGCTGACTGAAAAGCACTTACTATTTTTTTTTTATTCTTTTATTTGTAACTTTAACTATTTTCTTACATATGTTTAGTATATTACCAAGTGGATTAGTTGCCTGATTTGGCCTTTTGCATGTTTGATGTCAGTTCTTTTAAATGAAATTGCAGATTTAAAATATGCTGAGTCAGCATAAAGTTCTTCAAACCAGAAAGAGATAAGTAGAAAGAGATAAGTCTGTATCTGATGGATGCAGAAATTGTGCTTATTTTGGAGGATATAAAATCTTAAGTCTCTTCACTTATACTAATTCAAACATATAAATTTTATATTGTATAAGTTAAAAAAATGAAATTGATATATTTTTGTGTGACAGGTTTTGATTGTCTTGTTAAATTAAATGAGGAACAAATAATGAATCAGAGATTATCGGTACTATAGTTTTGGCTTGTGGTACCCTCATTAACTTCCTAATCAATGTACGTTCTTGCATATTTCTAATTTTTCTATGTATTTTCTTTCTCATATTAATTAACGACGTTATTAATTTAATAGAGGAGAAATACTAAAATTTAAGCTGAAGCACTAGTTCTCAAACTTCTCAGAATCCAGCTTTATGGGCGGTATGTGCTGTTTTCCTTTAAAATTGAAACATTGATATTTTGTAGATTTTTTTACGCGTACCTTTTATATTTTCTTCTGCTGTGACGAAAAAGAATTCCTGAATTTACATTTTATTTTATTTCTTATTAGGTTATTATTTCAGGTTAGCAAATTATTGGTTCATTTCTATAACGTACTTTAGGTTTATAATATTTCTAACTTTAATGAATTTGAATCTATGATTTAAACATGTTAATAAGAAATATCTGATTTTCTTCTTTTCCTTTTGTTTCCTTATTTAGTTTTGGCTGAAGACAGTATTAAGGTTTCTTGGAATCGTCTTAAATTGGATATTTACCAATCCAAGAAGGAAAAAAGAGAAGATGATGCCTAAAAACAATGAGATGATGAATGGTGAAACCCTAGCTGTTCATTGAATTAGGAAAGGTGGGCGAGAGAAAGAATTTATCTTTTGGAGTTAAGCTTATTAGTCATCAGTAGTTAGGATTTATGGTTGTCTTAGTTTTATTTTATTTAGTTTGGTTAAGGTTTTGTGAGTATGCTATCTTATGATTTATTTATTATTGATCTATGCTTTGCTATGTTTTTTAGTATTTTTTGTTAAAGATTATTATTATTAATAATAATAATAATAATAATAATAATAATAATAATAATAATAATAATAATAATAATAATGAAAAAAAGAGTGATATATCTCGGCCCATAGGCCCGAGTTAAAACCAGTAAAAGAGAGTAAGAAATGGAAATTATATTCTCTACTCGCCGGCCCATTTCCATTACTGCTCTTAATCTCCATCTGATGGCCTGTTGCCTGCTACAAAACTACTCGGAAATAGGAACAAGATATTTGAAAGAAAAATCGAATCATTGAGACATAATCTATTTCGTATTGCAATCATTTATAAAAAGAAATATAATCTCACTTTCTAATACAATTATATAAAATGTTCTAATTTAGGCATGGAAATAGATACTATGGAGACAATTATAGTAGGAAACATATTGTTTTGTTTTGAATCCAAGGAAACATATTATTGTTATAATTATTATTACTACAACAATTTATTATTCAGGACATGGCATTTACTCGTACCTCTTTTACAGAGACCCATTTCTGATCTCCTACTTCTCTCCATTTTTCTACAGAGACCCACTTCTTCAAATTGGCGCCTTGCTCTTTCACCAGCATCAGTTCAATCGAAAACGAATAAGGTAATTATTCCTAAATCCTCTTAATTAAAGTAGCTCTTTCATTTGTTTGGAAGTTTTTGTCAAAAGATTCTAGAAATTTGCCTTGGATCATAATTCTTAATAAATTCATCTTTCTTACTGTACTTCTTTTTCTTAAATAAATTTACCTCTGATAATAACGAAATAGAATCATTTCTACATATGTGCAATAGAACTATATTCAGCCATCAGTGCTGAAACCTCACTTTTTTATTCCTATTATACAAACAGTGCATGCTTCCAATCTTCACAATTTCAATGGAGAATCTCCCGGAAGCTCTAAACTTCGAGATAATCAAAAGACTCACCCTTTCAGACCGAAATTCCCTATCCCTCGTATCAAAACAACTATACAAAATCGAAGCCGACCAAAGACTCTCAATTCGGGTTGGATGCAGGTTAAACCCGGCAACCGAAGCATTGACCTCATTATGCATCCGTTTCTCTAACTTAACAAAAATCGAAATTAATTACTATGGTTGGGAATGCTATTTAGGGAAACAATTAGACGATCAAGGCCTCTTCATTCTTTCCATCAATTGCCCCTCTCTAATGAACCTAATCCTATGTCATTGTTCATTTATAACCGACTCAGGTTTGCGTCACTTAACCTCATGCAAGAAATTAGTAGATCTCTCAATTGTGGATTGCCGTGTTATTAAGGAGCATAGTTTGATAGTATTGGGTAAAGGCTTGAGGAGACTCAAACGGTTGGAGCTTAACCTGGGTCCGCTTGGTTGGCATCCAAAGAAACCGTTGGTGGCCAAGAGTGGGTTTAGGCATCAAATTTGTTGTAAGAGACTAAAGGAGCTAAGTTTTGCCAATTGTTTGTTTCAACCTGAAAGCGGTTCATCTCTTATTTTAGAATCTTGTAGTTCATTAGATAAGGTTTTCTTAGATTCGTGTACTGGTTTAGTTGATAGTGATATTATTTCATTATCTAAGAAATCACCCGGTTTGAAAAGTATATCTCTTAAATCATGTTCATCTTTGACTGATGCGAGTTTGAAAGCGTTGGGCAGTAATTGTCCTTTTCTAGAGAATGTGGAATTAGCTTTCCCGAATTCGAAATACTGGACACCTTTATTGATTGCAGACACTACTTTAGCATTAGTTAGTGGTTCTTCAATTAGGGCCTTGGTGCTAAAAGATGCACGTTTCTTAAATGACTCGGCAATGAAGACTTTATCTTTGGCCTCCCCTTGTTTGGAAACTTTAGAACTTGAGAGGGCTCACAAAGTAACCAATTTGGGGATTGGACATGTGATCAAATTTCCTCGCTTGGTGAATCTCAAGATTACTGAATGTAATCAAATAACTAATGATGGATTAAAACCACTTGTTGAAACGAAAAAATTAGAGTATTTGATGATTAAAAATTGCCCTTGTATCTCCGAGCAAAGTGCTCAACAGGCTGCAAAGCATGTTTGCTATGAGCACGTTTAGCGTTGGCCTTGTTGAGCTTTTGTTATTATTTGGAAGGTTTTAAAAATTTATTTAGTATCAGGAGCAATATAAATGGTTGTTTAAAAATAAAGATTACATGCTTGCAACATTCTTGCTTTATTTTTTTTATTTTTCGTTAGATAGCGACTTGTATGTTGAGAGTATGACTGTTTGTTGTGTGCTTTGGTGGTATATATTTTGGGTTAGGGACTTATCAATGAGCTTTATCTTTACTTTTTTTTATTCTGCATTATTCTATGTTAGTATTAATGAGTTAAAATGAGCATTTTTTGGTTTCTAAATGGACTCAGTGAGAAATGCTATTTAAATGCGCCTTCTGCAACAATGAGGATCCACTTGCATGAATCATTTTCATTTGGTATGAAAAACTTACGTAAGAAATTAAATAACGAAGTTAGAAGTATGTCTAAAGAATTTTGTTAAAACCCTTAAAAAAAAAAAAAAAAGAATTTTGTTAAAATGTTCCAGGCTCCATCAACTAAGGCCTGATATAATTTCAGATAATTTCTCCAGCCAATGGAGACCAACACTCATTATATCATTTATTTAGAACAAAAATAGTTTTATATATGGAAAATATGTGTGTAAGTTGATTTGGTGTAACTCATGGGGAAGGAGTCAGTGTCGTCGGCGAGCCACGATAATAGAGTAGTGGCAAGAGCCATATATGTGCATGTGTTAAGCACGATACAATGGCAAGATCTCCATGACCTACCATGAGCCGGGAGAGGAGACATTGTGACACACGGTCCATGGAAATGTTTATGATGGTTCCATCTTTCAAAATGGTGATGATGAGCTTGGGAGAAGTCGAATTCCCTCCAAAATAATAATAATAATAATAATAATAATATCTCGGCCTAATGTCCAAAGATATATCTCGGCCCATTTGAGCCCTTCTCTGTTTCTATGTAACTTTCAACTAGTAAAAAAGGAAAGTAAAACAATGGAAACTCTCCTTCTTATGGAGAGTCCAGTTATGCCGCCCCTGTTCTCCTTTCCATCTCATCTCATTGCTCACCTAGTACAAACTATTTTCTTCCCTGCTCGCATAGCACTTCTCTTCTCCGTTCTCATCTCCCACTTCAGCTAATTGATGCGTCGCTAATTCATTAGCATTATTAGTTCAGTTGAAAGCAAATTTAAAGGTAGTTATCCTACTTAAATCCTCTCCCACTTGCTTGATTATATATAGTAGCTTTGTTATTTTACGTAAGAAATTCGTCTTTCTTAAGCGTCTAATTAAATAGGTTCGCTTCAAGTGAATTGTTAATAATTTTAGTTTTAGGAAAAAAATATTCCAGACTTTTTAGCACTCTTATGGGTTTATGATATATGAATTGTTTACCCAAATTTCAACTTTCAAGTGCTGAAACCATAATATTCTTTTAACTAACTCTTTTTTCCTGGCAGAGACACATCACACCCTTCCAATCTTCACTGTTTCAATGGAGAATCATGGTTCGAAGAATCTTCACAGTTTATATAAAACTAGTTTTTTATATAAATTGGGCCGACTTATCAACTGATTTTACTGGTTTCGATTCGGTTCAGGCGATTCTAAATCACTACCCCAAGGGACTGACTCTGGTTCCAATTCTGACTTTGTGAACCTTGTGGACAATCTTCCGGAAGCTCTAATTTCTGAGATAATCGAAAGACTCACCAGCGATTCAGATCGAAATTCCCTGTATCTCGTATCGAAACAACTATACCAAATCAAAGCCGACCAAAGACGCTCAATTAGGGTTGGATGTGAGTTGAAACCGTTAACCGAATCATATTTGACCTCATTATGCATCCGTTACCCTAACTTAACAAAAATCGAAATTAATTACTATGGTTATGATCGGAATTCCAATTTTGGGAAACAATTAGACGATCGAGGCCTTTTCATTCTCTCCACCAATTGCCTGTCCCTTACTGACCTAACCCTAAGTAATTGTTCATTTATAACCGACTCAGGCCTGAGTCACTTAGCCTCATGCAAGAAATAGTAGATCTCTCAATTGTGAAATGTTGTTCTATTAATGAACATAGTTTGGTAAAATTGGGTAATTGTTTGAGAAGACTTGAACGGTTAGAGTTTGAAACCGATTGGCGTAATTGGGATCGAAGAATCCACGACCGGCTGTTAGTGGGCGAGAGTTGTTTTAGGCATCAAGTTTGTTGTGAGAGGCTAAAAGAACTACGTTTGGTCAATTGTGCTATAGCACCTGGAAATGATTTATATCTTATTTTAAGGTCGTGCAGTTCATTGGAAAAGGTTTGTTTCAAAATGTGTGTTGGATTATATGATAGTGATATTATTTCATTATCTGAGAAATCACGCGGTTTGAAAAGTATCGCCATTGATAGGTTTTCAAAATTGACCGATGCGAGCTTTATAGCATTGGGTAGAAATTGTCCACTTCTCGAGAGTTTTGAAGCATCTTTCATGTATTATGCAGTATCGATGGCTTCACTAGTAAAATTTGAGAGCATTTTAGCAGTAATTAATGGTTGTTCGATTAGGGTTTTGGTGGTCAGGTGCGTGTCTTTCTTAGATGATTTGGCAATGGAGGCTTTGTCATCGGCCCCTTGTTTGGAAACTTTAGAAATTGTGATGGCTAATGAATTAACTGATTTGGGGATTGGGTTTGTGATTGATTTTCCTTGCTTGGTGAATCTCAAGATTCGTGAGTGTTGCAGAATAACTGATGATGGGTTGATACTGCTTATTGAATCGGAAAAGTTAGATTATTTGATGATTAAGCATTGCTATCGTATCTTTGAGGAGGGTGCGCAAGGGGCTGCAAAGCATGTTTGCTATGAGTAAGTTTTGGGCTGGCCTTGTTGAGCCTTTGTTATTTTTTGCAAGGTTTAAAAAAAATGGTTTAGTATAAGGAGCAGTATGAACGATATTCTAAATTATTGCAAGTTTTTGTTTTATTTTTTTATTTTCTTTAGGTAGGGACTTGTGAGTTGTGAGTGTGCTTTGTTATGCTTTGCTCGATTATATTTTGGTTAGACATTTGTCAGTATTCTTTAACTTTTCTTTTTCTTTTCATTATTCTTTGTGTGATTTTTAAAATTAAAAATGCCAAGTCGAATTTATCTTCTAGAGAAATGAGAATCCACTCGCACGCATCAGTTTTATTCCAAACAAATTTAAGTGGGATTATGCAGGATTAAGCAGTCCTAGTCGAACCTAGACTGTGTTTTATAGCTGAGACTGCTAGATGAAAAACGTCAACACAAATTTCGTCTCTTTTGTAAATAAAAAATTGTTGTGGTGATAAATGATAGAGTCGCACCATTTACTTATAAACCACTTAAGCTCCACCGACATATCAACTGTTAGAGCAACCCAATTAAACAAGATGACGCATTCAAACATGAGAATTCAATTTAACCACTTAATCTGTCAAACACGGGACCCAAAATTATTGTCTCTTTCAAATTCAAGAATAATTTATTCCCAAACTTCATTCTCTTCTTTATTATTGATGTGGCTTATGTATTGCCGATATATCTTCTGTATTACTGATATGTCTTTTAGTATTTCTCACATCCATTTTTGTATTTTGAGTTTTCCTGTCTTTTTGTTTACCTAATATGTTTTTTTATAAATGGAATGTCTTTTTGTATTGTTGTATGCTTTTTTATTTTGCTCATATGCATTTTGTATTGCTTTCATGTTATGATGTGTCGCAGGATCCGTAACATATTAACGTGTTTCACCCACGCGCCCCTGAGTGTGATTCTTTTCTGTGGCGCGTAGCGAGCATACTTTTTTGGGCGATGTGACGGTTTCTGAGTGAGTTGATGGTGCGGGTGGCATATAAACCAGTGGTATATATCTAGACTCTAAATGATAATGTATGTAAATCATTTTTTATAAAGTATATAAATCTTTAGCTAATGGAGTAGCGAAATTTATTGCTGTTTTTCTTAAGACTTAATTTTGTATATATTACTTACCTTTGTTGTGTAAACCATCTGGCTTTTTCAAACATAAACTTCATGCATATAATACAAAAAAAAACATATATAAGTAAATATTCTATTTCAAAAATACAATTAATAAGTTACATTTTACCCCCCTTTAAATCCTATTTGCATTTCCTTAAATGTCACAATCCCAGTGCCGGAATGGCTGCGGGAAATTTTCAAGAACTTTACAACAATTTAGTATTTTAAGAGCTACCTGAATAAAATAAAAAAATTAAGTTAATGTTTTTCAAGAACTTTGTTTAATTTTCTCTTAATTTTTTAAATAAATTAAACCTCATATTTACTATTCCCATCATTATTATTATTATTACTATTATTTTTATTATGACTATTATTATTATTACAAGAAAGAATGAATAAACGTGTGTGGATCTATCTAGGCCTGTTTGGACCCTTCTGTATTGTGATGTATTGATGTTAATTCGGCCTGTAGGCCCAATTTGGAACCAGGAAAGGGAAGTGAGGAATAAACGGAAACTCGACTACTCTTCCTATTTCCTCTCCAAATCTTCATTTCATCGCCTGCTAGGGTACAAAGCTAATTGACGTTCTTCTCTCAGCGTCTGTTAATTGACGTCGCCGCGCTGTTTACGTAGCAATAGTTCAATTGGAAACGATTCAGGTAACAATCGCACTTAAAGCCGCTTAATTAAAGTATTCTTGCCATTGATATCTGGAATTTTCTGTCTAAAGATTGTAGAAATTTGACACGTATCATAGTTAGTATGAAATTCTTCTTGTTTACGTTAGTTGTTTTTAATTAAATAAATTCATCTCAGATGATTGCTAAATAGAATAGCTGCTTCAGTTCTATTAACATAAATATTTTATCCTAATATACAAACAGTACTCTTCCAATCTTCGCAATTGCAATGGAGAATATCCCAGAAGTTCTAATCTCTGAGATAATCAAAAGACTCACCAAATCTTCAGATCGAAATTCCGTCTCCCTTGTTTCAAAACAATTCTGCAAAATTGAAGCCAGCCAAAGAGACTCAATTCGGGTCAGATGCGGGTTGAGTCCGGTAACCGAAGCATTGACCTCATTATGCCTCCGTTTCCCTAACTTAACAAAAATAGAAATTGATTGCTATGATTATGATCGGGATTCCTATTTAGTGAAACAACTAAATGACCAAGGCCTCTTTATCCTCTCCACCGATTGCCCGCCTCTAACCAACCTAACCCTAAGTTTTTGTTCATGTATAACCGACTCAGGTCTCAGTCACTTAGCCTCATGCAAGAAATTAGTAGACCTCTCAATTCTGGAATGCCATGGTATTAATGAGACTAGTTTGGTAAAATTGGGTAATTGCTTGAGAAGACTCAAACGGTTGGAATTCAAAACTCATCTTATTGGTTCCCTTACAAGAATCCACGACCCGTTAGTGGCTGAGAGTTGGTTTAGGGATCAAATTTGTTGTGAGAGGCTAGAAGAGGTTAATTTATTTGATTGTGCTTTAGGACCTGAAAGTGGTTTGTCTCTTATTTTAGGGTCTTGCAGCTCATTGGAGAAGGTTCGCTTTGATACGTGTACTGGTTTGGATGATAGTGATATTATTTCATTATCTAACAAATCGCGCGGTTTGAAAAGTATCTCTCTTATGATTTTTTCACCTTTGACTGACGTGAGTTTGAAAGCATTGGGTAGTAATTGTCCTTCTTTGGAAAATGTCGAATTAGCTTTGTGGTATCCGGAATCATTAATTACAATTGAGGGTATTTTAGCATTAGTTAATGGTTGTTCAATTAGGGTTTTGGTGCTCAGACATGCACGTTTCTTAAATGACTCGGCGATGCAGGCTTTATCTTTGGCCTCCGCTTGTTTGGAAACTTTGGAAATTGATAAGGCTTGCCAAATAACCGATTTGGGGTTTAGGTTTTTGATTAATTTCCCTCACTTGGTGAATCTCAAGATTAATGGGTGTTATCAAAATAACTGATGATGGATTAAAACCACTCATTGAAACGAAAAAATTACATCATTTGATGATTAAGAATTGCCCTCATATCTCCCACAAGTTGCGCAAGCGACTGCTATAAAAGCATGCTTGTTACAAGCAAGATTTGCGCTGGTCTTTTTGAGCTTTTGTTATTATTTGGAATGCTTGTTGAACAAAATGTTTAGTGTGAGGACTGAGGGTAATAATGGTTGTTTCAGTTTCTTGCTTTATTTTTTTTATTTTATTTCGATAAAGACTTGTGAGTATGAGTATGAGTATGCTTTGGTGAATTTTTTTAGGTTGGATTTATCAGTATGCTTTACCCTTACTTTTTGTTCTTTGTTCATCATAATTCTTCAAGTGTCAATATTGATGGATGAAAATGAATATTTTTTTTGTTACCACTTCTTTGAAATATAAGACACTTTTCAAAGTGTACAAATCATTCCTTTGGGAGCAGCCTCAAACTACGTACCACTTGTTTTTTCTCAAACTAAATGGTATATGATGAATTGTGAGACTGATAATTGGTTGAGAATTGCTGGTTTTAAAAAATTATTTCATTAGTGCATTATTCACAAAATAAAATAAAAAAGATGAAAGTAATAACTTCCAGCAAATGAGACAACACGAACTCACTAATCACATAATTCACAACTCAAATATATATTAACATCATCTCTAAACAATTTACATACAACATCAACTGATAAATAAATCGATAATAAGCGTGTCAAAAAAAAAAATAGCTTTACTGTGGTACAACAATTTCACAAGGATCCCCCTAACTAAAAACAAACAAAATCCCCTCTCTCTCTGCTTCAGTCACTCATTTCTCTTGAGAGTCTAGTGCCCTTGAACTGTTTCAATGACCAGCCCTTTTTGAGCTTCACAACCCACTCGATAGTGTGTGCAGTGCAGTGTAACGTAGTAACACAAGCATACATTCAAATTGCAAAGTTTTGTCAGTATGCTTTCTCCGGCTTTATTTAGTGCTTTCATTTTGGTTAGTGATTTATTTTTAACACAAACATACATTATTATCATTATTTGCATTATAAGAATGGATGGACTAGAGGTGTGTTACCTATCTCGGCCCGTTTATAGCCGTCTCTTTTTATGATGGCCCGGCCTAAAGTAAAGAGAAGTAAAACAATCGAAACTGTCCTCCATTTCCGCCCCTAATCTAATCTCTCCCAGCTTTTCATCGCGCCTTTCGCTCCCCGCGCAAATCTTCGCTGTTCCGATCTCCCATTATTCTCTCGACATTAGGTAATAATTTCACTTAAATCCTCTTGATTAAAGCAGTCTTGCCATTAATACATGGATTTGTGGTCAAAGGGTTATTCAAAATCGCTCAATCAGAGTTAATACGAAATCCCAATTCTGAATGTATGTTTTCAATTGAATAAATCCGCCTTTGGATGATTCATTTATGAGAATAGTTTGCATAGTACTTAGTTGAGGAAAAAAATAAACTATATTTCCTGAACTGTCATGGATTTATCATGGATGAATTTGAACGAATTTGATTAAGCTGTAATTATATTCTATTAACTAACTCTTTTTTTCTAATGTACTAATAGTACTCTTTTCTAATATTCAATTTCAATGGAGAATCTTCCGGAAGACCTTATCTCTGACATAATCAGAAGACTCACCAAATCTTCAGATTGAAATTCCGTCGCCCTCGTATCAAAAGAACT
The DNA here is from genome assembly GCA_024447665.1 of Juncus inflexus. Classification (NCBI taxonomy): domain Eukaryota; kingdom Viridiplantae; phylum Streptophyta; class Magnoliopsida; order Poales; family Juncaceae; genus Juncus; species Juncus inflexus. The sequence goes on along the minus strand of JAJHPC010000001.1, from coordinate 11,415,544 downwards.
ATACAAAATTGAAGCCGACCAAAAATGCTCAATTCGGATTGGATGCGGATAATTTGGTAAAATTGGAAAATTGCTTGAGAAGACTCGAATGGTTGGAGTTTAAAAATGATCCTTATAATCGAAGATTCCACGACCGGATGTTGGTTGTCGTTGTCGAGAGTTGTTTTAGGCATCAAATTTGTTGTGAGAGTCTAAAAGAGATTAATTTGGTCAATTGTTATACAGGAAACGGAAGCGCTTTATATCTTATTTTAGGGTCTTGCAGTTCATTGGAGAAGGTTTGCTTAGATTCGTGTATTGTAGCTGATACTGATATTATTTCATTATCTAAGAAATCACCCGGTTTGAAAAGTCTCTCTCTTAAGATAACTTCATCTTTGACTGATGCCAGTTTGAAAACATTGGGCAATAATTGTCCTTTTCTAGAGAATGTGGAATTAGTTTTCCCAAATTCGAAATACTGGTCACCTTCATTAATTAGAAACACTATTCTAGCATTAATTAATGGTTGTTCAATCAGGACTTTGGTGCTCAAAGAAGCATGTTTCTTAAACGACTCGGCAACGGAGGCTTTATCTTTGGCCCCCTCTTGTTTGGAAAGTTTAGAAATTGAGAGGGCTCACAATGTAACCAATTTGGGGTTTGGATATGTGATTAATTTTCCTCGCTTGGTGAATCTCAAGATTTTACTAAGTGTTATCAAATAACTGATGATGGATTAAACCTACTTGTTGAGACAAAGATATTAGATTTTTTGATGATTATAGATTGCCCTAGCATCTCAAAGCAAGGTGCTCAACAGGCTGCAAAGCATGGTTGCTCTAACTAAGCTTTGGGTTGGCCTTGTTGAGCTTTTGTTACTATTTGGAAGGTTTTAAAACATTGTTTAGTATAAGGAACAATTTGAAGGGCTGTTTACAATTAAAGATTATATGTTTGCAAGTTTCTTGCTTTTTTTTGGTTCGATAGCGACTTGTGAGTTGTGAGTATGACTGTTTATTGTGCTCTGGTGATTAATATTCTGGGTTAGTACTTATCAATGAGCTTTATCTTTACTTTTTTTATTCTGCATTATTCTTTTTAGTGTTAGTATTAACCAATAAAAATGAGCATTTTTTTAAAGTGAGAAATGCTAATTTAAATATGCCTCTGTGTCGATGATGATCCACTTGCTTGTATGATGTATCATTTTCATTTGGTGCAAAAAAATGTATTGGATTGTAAGAATTTTAAAAACCAAGTTAGAAATGTCTAAAGAATTTTGTCAAAATGTCTCAAACTCTACTAATCCAAGGTCTTAATTTCTGCTGCAAATGGCTGTATGGTCCATTAAGAACCGTTGATTCGTATAACTTATGGGGCTCAACTTTTATACATGAAGTGTTAATTCGGCCTTTAGGCCCAACTTATATACAGGAAAAAGTAAGGAAAAGAATTGAAACTCGCCTCTTCTCTATTTCCGCCCCTAAATTCTCGCTCCATCTCTCATCGCCTTCCTTTTTATTCTGATCTGTATCTCTCATGTCTCATCGCCGTTTTACCCGCGCCACTCTTCTTCGTATCGATCTTCCACTTCTTCTCTCCAGATCAGCATTTCATTAGCATTATTTCAATCGGAAACAAGGTAATAATCGCACTTACATCCTCTTGATTATAGTATTCTTGCCGTGTATATATCGAATGTCTGTCAAAAGAATTACAGAAGTTTACCTGGTATGATTCCGAGTTAATATGGATTTTCGCTTTCTTAATGTACTTTTTTAGTTAAATAGTTTGTATAAATTTACTTTTGACCAATTATTAACATTTGGGAATTGAATTCGAGCCTCCTTTTGCACAACGGGATACTCGTTTAGGGTTTCGTTAGTTCCATTTTGAGGAGTAAGCTCGAATCATGGGTTCTCTATGCTTCCAGGTGTCGCATTCTCAGCCTGCCACATCATCTCAGTTGCACTTTTAAACATTGCATTTACTTGATTGTAGAGCCTCACGTGATTTGTTGCGATTGAGGAAGGAGACGAGGTCTGAAGGAGAGAGAAGGTTTGAGACTGAGGTTCCGATTGCTACTTCAATAAATGACGCTTCGTCTGAAGAAGAAGAAGGAGAATTGAGTTAGAGCATAAGAATCAGGGCGGAACAAGACTCTCTGAGGCGATCAAGAACAAGACTCTGTTCTCTGACCGGTGTTTGTATTTGTACAGATCACTAATCGGTTTGGAACCGATTCTTGAATCTTCTCTGCTCATTGGTTTCGGCTGGTAAATTTACTTAAGAAAAATAGTTTGTATAAATATGCATACAGTAGAGCAAAAAACTGTACCAGTTTCCTGAACAGTGAGCGCTGTTATGACTTTATGATGGATGAATTTGAGAGAATGTGATTAACCAAATTTCATATCTCAAGTGCTGAAACCATCATATTTTATTAACAATCTTTTCTCCTAATATTAACATACATACAGTACACTCTTCAAACTTTGGAATTTTGATGGAGAATCTTCCAGAAGAACTAATCTTTGAGATAATCGAAAGGCTCACAAGCACTTCAGATCAAGATTCCTTATACCTTGCATCAAAACAGCTACACAAAATCAAAGCCGACCAAATACGCTCAATTCGGATCGGATGCAAGTTGAACCCGTTAACCGAAGCATATTTGACCTCATTATGCATCCGTTACCCTAATTTAACAAAAATCGAGATTACTTACTATGGTTGGAAATCCTATTTAGGGAGAAAACAATTAGATGATCAAGGTCTCTCTATCCTGTCCACCAATTGCCCATCTCTGACCGACCTAACCCTAATTCATTGTTCGTTTATAACTGACTCAGGGCTGAGTCACTTGGCCTCATGCAAGAAATTAGTGCACCTCTCAATTGTGAAATGTCGTGCTATTACGGAGAATAGTTTGGTAAAATTAGGTAATTGCTTGAGGAGACTCAAACGGTTGGAGTTTAAAATTGATATGGATGATCCGCATCCAAGAATCCATGATCCGATAGTGGCTGAGAGAATTTGTTTTGAGAATCTAAAGGAGCTGAGTCTTACCAATTGTGTGTTTCAACCTGAAAGAGGTCCATCTCTTATTTTAGGGTCTTGTAGTTCACTGGAGAAGGTTTGCTTAGATGGGTGTTTTGAATTAGATGATAGTGATATTATTTCATTTTCAAAGACATTGCGCGGTTTGAAAAGTATCACCCTTAAGAGATTTTCAGTTTCATATTTGACTGACGCGAGTTTCAAAGCACTGAGTAGAAATTGCCCTTCTCTAGAGAATGTGGAACTAGCTTTCCCTTCAGGATCCTGGTCACCTTCATTAATTACAATTGAGGCTGTTTTAGCATTAATTTTAGGTTGTTCAATTAGGACTGTGGTGCTCAACAATGCACAATTCTTAAATGACTCGGCAATGGAGGCTTTATCTTCGGCCTCTGCCTCCATTTGTTTGCAAACTTTGGAAATTAATGGGTTAAAATGGGGATTGGGTTTGTGATAAGTTTTCCTCACTTGGTGAATCTAACGATATCTTGGTGTTTAAATGTGACAGTGATGAATTAAATTCACTTGTTGAAACGAAAAAAATAAGAGTATTTGATGGTTAAGAATTGTCCTAATATCCCTGAGCAAGTTGCGCTAGGTGCTGCAAAGAATGTTTGCTACAAGCGAGATTTGTGCTGGTATTTTTTGTGCTCTTGTTAATATTTGGAAGTTTTGTTTTTGTTTTAAAAAAAAAAATATGGTTCAGTACAAGGAGCAATATGAATGCTTGTTTTTTTCCTATAGAATATGAAGGGTTGTTTAAAATTAAACACTATATGTTTTCAATTTCTTTATTTTTTATTTTTATTTTATTTTCAGAAGGCTCAAATGTGGCACCACTCTTTTTCTCAAAAAAAAAAAGTAAAAATAATAAGAATTGGTATCAAAGTTCTTTGTTTTCAGTCTGCACTGACGGTTTTAGAAAGTAAATTCTTTGATACATAATTTTATAACAAATCAAAAAAATGAAATGACATGAAAAATAACTTCCAGCAAATGAACGCAACACACAAACTCGTAAATCACATAATGACAACTCAAAACATGTATTAACAGCTTCTCGGGACAAATTACATACCACATCAACGAATAAATAAATCAACAATAAGGTTGTCAAAAAAGTAGCTTTATTCTATGGTACAACAAATTTCCCACAAGTCAGTGATACAACATACCAATGGAATAATTTCATACAGGTTAAGCTTCTCTTAACCATTAACTTTATATAAATATCACAATCTCAATGTCTGTGGATGTAGAATTTTCAAGTAACTTATTTCATGCAAAAATTATAAATTTTAATTTCAAGAAATCTACCTCGATATAATTTTAATTAAAAATTAAAAATTTTCAAGAACTTCCTGATTTTAGAGTTCATTTTTCTTTTTTTAGATCCTCAAAATTAGCATTCCAATTTGGGCGGGAGTTTGACTTTTCTGTTAGGATCTGAGTCATAATTAGCAAAACTAACTAATTCCTATTAATTAGAACTCTTAATTATTCTGATTTCCCGCCTATTTCTGCCTATATAAAGTGTTACTAATCTCCCTTCATTCCTCGCACCTCTCCACTCTCTCTAACTTTCTCTCTCTCAAGATCAAACCTTTCTCTCCACTAATTAAAATGCTGAAAAGATTTCTCCCCTCCTGTTTGGGGGGGAGCAAGAAGATCAAGCAAGAAACTAGAGGGGTAACTCGCAACAAAACCTCTCAGTTGTATGACTCCCACATTGGAAAGATCCTGATAAGCTGGACCCATCTTCTTGCTGGCCTTTTCCTCTCCATTGATGTCCCTCTCTTTGATCATTCGTCTTCTTGGACCTCTTCTCTCATCCACTCCTTCCAAGCTAAACAAGATCGGTTCTTGTCTTTCCAAATCTACCCTGATGAGAAGAAAGGATTGAAACGGTTCCAAATGAAGAAGGGGATCATGGAGTTTGCATGGGATTTCACCAAGGCTAAATTCTGCACTTTGTGTGATGCACAACCCGAGTCTGGATACTTCTTTTGCATCAGCATTAATGGCGAGGTGATTCTTCTTTTGGGTGATTTGAAGGATGAAGCGTACCGCCTAACAAAAGCACGAAAACCGAGCAATGCTGCTTCTATGATCTCTAGAGAGGATATGGTTGATCTGAAGGGCCATCGCAAGTATCGTTCAAAGGTAAATCTTGGAGAAGAAGAGGAAATTAGTAGTGCAGCCTCAGTTAGTATCTCACATGGTGATGATGTGGCGATGAAAGTCTCTGTGGGAAAGAAAAAGATAATAGACGTGAAGAGTATTTGGAATGAGATCAGTGGATCAAAGAAGTTAATTTTAGGGGAAGAGAGTCAGCTTGAAGTTTCTTGGAATCGTCTTGATTGGATTCCTCCCAAACTGAAATCAAAGAAGAAGAATAATAAGATTGCACCTAAAAAAGATGAGATGATGAGTGGTGAATCCTCCCTCCCAGCAGTTGTAGTTGACTTCAGTTATACTCGTAAAGGTGGTGTCAGCAAGCAGCTATCTTATGCTATTAAGCTTATTAGTAGTTAGTGTTTATGATTATGATTATGTTTTCGTTTTTATTTTATATAGTTTGGTTAGGTTTCGTGAGTATGCTGTGTCTGATATTTAGTATTTCTATTTTGGTTTGTGATATATGTTTTTTATATGTTCTCGTTTCTTTGTTATGGATTATTCAGTAGTATTTTATTATTGTTATTATTATTATTTTCCTTCTTATTTGCATTATTATTGTATATGAATAATGAACGGTTCTTTAAAACTGAAAGTCCACATCACATCTTAACTTTCGATTCTATGATCCACTTTGAATAATATGAATATGGAATCCCATGAAATGAAGAAACTAGGAATCAGGTTCCTTTATAAAAAATCCAGTATTTAGATTCCTGTTCTCACAAAATAAGTTCATAGTTCATACCAACCCCTGTGGACCCAAAAGAAACATAACAAGGGGCCCCACAGTCAGTGAAACAACAGACCACACAATAACCTTCCCCTCCTCAAAACAAAACAACTAAGAAAACTCACTAGCTCGCGCCAGAGAGACAACAATGGCGCCATGGCCGTGCTTAAGCAGAAGCACCATTTCTCCCCTCCTTATCTGCTTCTCCGTCGCCTTAATCACCTACAACGTCATCGTCTTCTCAACCCACGCTCCTCTTCTCCAGTCCGACGATCTCCTCACCGCTTCCCTCCATTTCCACAAACGCTCCTTCCACACCGCCGTCACCGCTTCAGACTCCGTTTATAATACCTGGCAGTGCCGCGTGATGTATTACTGGTTCAAGAAGGCGAGAGAGCAACGGGCCGGATCTGACATGGGCGGATTCACTCGGATTCTGCACTCAGGCAGACCGGATTCGTTCATGGAGGAGATCCCGACATTTGTGGCGGATCCTCTTCCTGACGGAATGGATCAGGTAACTGGATCTGGATTTATGTGGAATTTTGAAGTTTTTCAAGTGGAATTTTGTTGTTTCAGTGAGTCAATTTATTGAGTTTAATTCATTTTGTGGACAGGGATATATTGTGCTTAATAGGCCTTGGGCATTTGTTCAGTGGCTTAGGAAGGCTAATATACAAGAAGAGTAAGTTCCATTTTGGAATTTTTTCCCATTTCTTACAATTTAAACTGATTTGCAATTTTAGTTATATATTCTTCTTTTTTTTGTATTTTGTGCAGATATATACTAATGGCTGAGCCAGACCATATAATTGTGAATCCTATACCGAATTTATCTCTAAATCGTCAAGCTGCCGCTTTTCCATTTTTCTATATTGAGCCCAAAAAATATGAATCAGTTTTGCATAAATTCTTTCCAGAAGAAAACGGACCAATTACAAATATTGACCCAATAGGAAATTCTCCAGTTATTATCGAAAAGGTAATTTCTTTATTTTTCATTAATTGAAGTATATCACTATGGAATTTAGTGCTTGAATGAATAATTTGAATAATTTTTTTAAATTTTTTGTAATTCAGAAATATCTTGAAAAAATTGCACCGACATGGATGAATGTTTCTCTAGCAATGAAGAAAGATACAGATGCTGATAAATCGTTCGGCTGGGTGCTTGAGATGTAATTTTTAATCAAGTTTGTGTACTCTGATTTAATTAGTCTATAATTCCTTTTAATTTTAATTTTTATATTTTCAATTTCCTAAGTTTATTTTTATTTTGTAAATTGCAGGTATGCATATGCTGTAGCATCTGCGCTTCATGGAGTGAAAAATATATTACGCAAGGATTTCATGATTCAGGTAATATACCGTTTTATAATGAAATTTTGAAATATTTATATTTAAAATTTGCTAAAATGTACGAATTTTTCTTTTATATATTAAAGCCGCCTTGGGATTTGGAAGTTGGTAACAAGTTCATTATTCACTACACATATGGGTGCGATTATGATATGGAAGTAAGTAATAATCTACATAAAGGATTAATAATTTGTTGAGTAAAGAATTATAGTAAGATTGATTTGTTTATTATATAATATAATAGGGTAAATTAACATATGGTAAAATTGGAGAATGGAGATTTGATAAAAGATCATACGAACGTAGCCCGCCTCCGAGAAATCTCGCTTTACCCCCCAAAGGCGTCCCTCAAAGCGTGGTATGATTTTATGTTTTTTTAGATGTGGCCCTAAGCACACAAAGACACATAATGAACGATAAAATCCAAAAGCAGGATATAGAATCAACCCCAAAGAATTCTTTTTTTTTCACCGTCTTGATTTCATTTTAGGATTGATTCTGGAACTAAAATTCTTTGCATGGTGAATTATCAGTAATTACCTATCGATGTGTAATTGGATTTCATGATCTTGAGCTAATCAACATCATCACATTTCAGGTAACTCTTGTCAAGATGGTAAATGAAGCTACAGCCAACATTCCAAATTGGGAATCAAGTTTTCAAAATCGGGCGAGTTAAAACAATTTGTAGTTCTCACGCTCTTCTTGTTGTATGAACCGAGCTGAAAGAGTATCTATTTCAGCATCTGATAAAATTTAGGATTCTTGAAAGGAAGTTGCACAGAGAATTTCAAACTTAGGAGGTGATTTCTAACATTGATTTACGCAGTTTTGTATGCATTGAGGCTTCCTTTGATGACTGGTTTTGTAATTGTATTATACAAATAAGAAGTTAGCAGGCTCCCCCTGTTTGTTGCATTGCATCATTTTTTTTTCAACCTTTTAAGAACAAGGATCATGAACTAGATTTTGTACCACAACCTGAATAATCAGATAATAGAAACAAACCATAAACATTTTTGCACCACGACCTGAATAAGCAGATAATATAATTCAATTCACGCAGTTATATATTGTAGTTATACATATTCTCGTAAAACTCTCAAGATTTTATGGTATCAAAAATTGAGGCAACCCGATGATGAAATTTCATCAGATTTTGTGGAATTATGATCAAAATCATAGTAAGCAGGATTTGAAGCCCTTTTCAAGCTCTTGCGCGTCCAGTTTCTTCCCTATGAAAACAATCTTGTTGATTCTCAGCTCGTCTGGGCCCCACGGTCTGTCAGGAGATCCTTGAAATATATCATGCACTCCCTATTCAAACAATCAAATATGAAAATTAAATGATTGCAATCATTAACATATGAAAATTTTGAAAAATATAAGGCGAGAATGAGATTAATAAAAGAACCTGAAAGACGAATCGCTCAGGCATGCCATCAACAGAAAGAAGCCCTTTCATTCTGTATATGTCCTCGCTTCTTTCCATCAACAAGTTTCCCAACCACATATCGATCTGAAAAATACAAAAACAATCACACATAATAAACATAATTGCCACACAAACATAATCCAAATAATAGATCAAAATATTCTTGTTCCTAATTTTGGAAGGCAAAAATAAAAACCTTTTCAAGATTCAAACTTCCTTCGCAAACAATGCTGACAGAAGAAACGCCGGGATCATGAGTATGGTCATGCTCATGGTGATCTGCATCAAATATATATTTTAAACTAACTGAGCATAATTTGGAAATTACAAAATTAGATAAGTATCTAAACAAAGGAAATAATAAAAAAAAAACTGACCATGTTTATGGTCATGATCATGATGGTGATGCTCATGCTCATGATGATGGTCATGTTCATGTTTATGTTCATGATGATGGTCTTCATGTGACTCTTCAGCATTCACAGTGCTCTCTATCCTGAATATTATATACATGGATCAATTATTATTATTATTATATTATTATTATTATTATTGTTGTTGTTGTTGTTGTTGTTGTTGTAGTAGTAGTTATTATTAATATTAATATTACTTTGGTATTATCATTATTATTATTACTAACCTCTCAAGATCAAAGCCTCCAATACCAAGCACATAATCAAGGTCAACTTTACCATACTCAGCTTTCTTCAAATTCGCCAAGCCATTAATATTCTGTTTATGCACAGCAAAGGAAAAATCCTTCAGTAAAGTTTGAATATATGAAAAAAAAATGAGACTAGACTTCCACACAATATGACTAAATTTCTAGTCTTGCTGCTTCATTTCATAAAAAAAGTGAATTTTATGCTTCAACATTATTACCCTGACGCGCTGGATCAGTGAAGAGATCTGAGTCTCACCAACAAGATCAGTCTGCATTACAAAAACCAAAAACACAATCAATACAAAAAAGAACAAAAACATACTACACAAAATCACCACAAAACAAAAATCTCAACCAAGTCAAGAAGATTACCCAAACACAAAGTACTCCAAAATAAATTTACCTTATTGACAATAATCCGATCAGCATAAGCAATCTGTTCAACGGCCTCATTAACAACGCCTTTCGGTTTTATTTCATCCAAATGAAGACCCGCATGTTTCGCATCGACCAAAGTTACAACTCCGTCTAATTTCACATTGTTAAATATTTTATCTTCGGCGTAAAATGTCTGTATAATCGGCGCCGGATTCGCCAATCCTGTAAATAAAAAGAAAATGAAAAATTGCCAAGGATTAATGAATACCATATTTACCTTTCTAAAAGTACAAATATCGAATTTACCCTTTCAAAATCTAATATGCATCATATTTACACTTGTAAGAAATACAAAAATGAAATGGAGGAGAAAGCGTATTTTTGTCCATAAAAAGATTTCGAAGGGATAGTATGAATTGATGTTTTGGAATTTAGAAGGATAAATTTGATATTTGATATTTGAATTTTTTAAAAGGGTATATATTTTGAAGTTTTGATAGGGTAAATATGAAATTTCCTCAGGATTTGTTTCTTTTTTTCTTTTTTTATTACCTGTAGTTTCTATAACGATATGATCAAATTTGCCTTTCTTTTTCTCAACTAATTCGCCAATCATTCTGACCAAATCGCCCCTCACTGTACAACACAAGCATCCGTTGTTTAGCATCATAATATCTTCTGCTCCTGTTGTTTTGGACGCCACTAACGATCCGTCAATATCTACCTCTCCGAACTGTTTATTATAAAAAATGGAAAAGAAATAATGAGTGCAAATAATTCTAGGTAAGAATAAGAGGAAGCGAGAAAATATATAAGGGGAAAAGAAATTTGAGAAAAATAAGTACCTCGTTCTCAATTACTGCTATCTTCTTTCCATGGTCGGCAGTTAATATATGATTCAACAAAGTGGTCTGTAACAAAATAATAATAATAATAATAATAATAATAATAATAATAATAATAATAATAATAATAATAATAATTAATAATCATTAATAAGAAAGCAGGAGTGTTTAAATGTTATGAATTATGATATTAAGCTCAATTTTCTTTCTACACGCTGCTTTATTTGTATGAATCACACAAATAAATGAAAATATCAGTAATTTCTAAAAGCACTATGTCTCAATTGAAATAATACAGGTAAAAATGGTGTATTTACCTTTCCTGAGCCAAGGAATCCAGTGATAATAGTAGCCGGAATTCTACCATCAGGCGGAATCTTCTCAAACCCATCACAATCCTCCTCATCCTCCTCTACCGGCGCATCCACCGACGTCGCGAACCGGCGCTGGAATCCAATCTGATCCGTACGATTCGTGCGGAGACGCAAGCGGACGGGCGAGATGCTGCCGCGCGGGTAAATAGGGAGGAGGTGAGAACGGAGGCGGGTGATCGGGGTGGCGACGGCGCGCAGCTTAGCTAAGCCGAAGAAGGCTGTTGCCAGGTCCGTTGAGAAAGCCGCCATTTTGAGAGGGAGAGAGAGAGCGTGTGTGATGCGAGGGTTTTAGGGGCTTATCCAAATTAAGAAGAGTTGTTCAATCAAATTAAGCAAGTTTATGAGGTGATATTGAGAAATGTCCAGTTTCTGGGTTTTTCTGGAAAGTTTTCCAAATAAGCCACACAAAAGACTCATATTTTTTTTTTGTTAAGAAAAATCTGTTATGTGAAGCCCAATACAGACCACACGGATCAGTTTTGTAACTGGGCCTTAAGTTAATCCAATACAGAGAGAGGGCTATTGGTTCAAGCAAGACATTATCATATGGTAATATCAGATATGCCTGAGAATTTGCTTCATCATGACACATGGGGTGAGGGTGGACCAGGACGAGCGTTACATGTTTTCAAGAAGAAAATCTAGATTCATCTTAGTTTAATTCTGCATTACTAACCCAAATTCATAATGTTTTTCTTATAAAAGCAAATTCATAATGTTGTGCAAACTGCACAATACATTGAGTACACAATCTTGCACAATACATTGAGTACACAATCTCATAGATGATAAAGCATGGCCTGCATGAGATGACTGCATGCACGGATGCCAACCAAAAGCAAGAAACCAATTCAAAACTTATAATAAAAATGTAAATATCAAGAAATAAAGCAGAGTTGAATAGAACTATTAACATATAAAAAAGTACACACCACACTCTCCAAATTTATGTAAGACTCCAGCAGATTATATATAGATGCTGCACTTTATTTTTATTTCATCTTTAACTCGTACTTCGAACTGTCTTTAATGAAAATCACTGAGGGGCAAAAAACCCTCCCACACAATTATATAGGCTTCAAACATATCCCTTTTTCCAATCTCTTAATACTCAACCATTCGGATAATTACTGTTTTTCAAGTTGAAACTCCTGGATTACTCCTGGATTAAATCAGTAAATTCCAGACTTTCCAGCTTTCCCTGAATTTGAAAATAAGAGAAAAAGACGTTAAAAAACCATCATGCACATGCCTCCCAAAAGAATATCTTTTTAAATACACTCGAAGAAAGAATATGTAAAAGAAGATAAATTAAAGATGATTGTTACCACAAGATATTCAGAATCCAAAAGCATTATGCACAAGATTTAACCTGTACCAACCAATATTTTCTTGTATTGTTTTGGACTAGAACTTCATGCTTAGGGCCCAAATAAGCTTTTTATTATATTGTTTCTGTGAGTAGGGACTCAAGCGTACATGATGTAATTTTGTTTTATGGGCCTATTTATCAAAAATAAAAGTAAAAAAGAAATATGATGCTAGAAAAGTTGAATAACCTCCAAAGATTGGGGGGAAATATTAGGCCAGCGAGGCTCGAAGAATAGACACATAGAACCCTCTTTAACATAACTAGAGACATCCTTATCCGTCTCTTGCGTTCCCAAATCATTTGTGCATGCCTTCATAATTGAGGAAACAATATAATGAGTTAAAATAAGTGGCAATTAATTTCAAGAAGGCGAACAAAACTATTTGCAATTACTAATAAAAAATGCGAACAAAAAAGTGTGGGTACACATCAACAGCACCAGGATGGCTAACCCAAACTAGTTGAGACTTTATGCATATTCGGAAACGCATACACAAGATCACATGCACATATACATGTATCCAACAAGAAACAAACAAATGCAAATGAAATGTGAAATGGAAAACAAAACAGTCATAAAGTCAGCAACTAAAAACATATTTCTGCGAACTGGAATATAATGGAACCAAATTCATCAAGGCTGACTAAAGTTAACAAATTCTACAGAGCACAGTCTTACCGTATCGAAGTTCACTTGAGTAACACCCTCCATACATGCCTCCAGTTTAGTCTGCGATAGAAGACAACCAAAAGTGAGACAAAAATTATATAGTCCGACAAAAAGTTAAATGGAAAAGAAATACATATATTAATAGGTTGAGGTAGGAAAATATTAACATACGCGTAAGACAGATCTCATGATGGGCAAAATAAACATTCGATAATCAAGAGCACAAGCATGGCGTGCGTGAGGCTCCAATGACATCAGTTCGCAGATGGATTCCCACATTTTGAGATAATACTTCGTGTTCTACAAATAAACCAAACAATCATTACATTGTTCAAAAGTTGGGTTAAATTTAAAATTGAAGTTTCTGCATACCTCCTTAATTATCTCTCTCTTACGCTCTGCAACAACTGGCTCAGAAAATTCGGTTTTCAACCAACCTGGTGAAAGGTCTTCATACCGTTTCTTCAAAGCAATCTCATAATAACTCGAATCAGAATTAATTACGGTCTTCCACCGTTTCATGTTGTTTAGCTCCTCTGCATTGTGTATCTGATAAAATTGGGTTCTCGTGTGCCTCTCTTTCCATCTATCTTCAGCTAGTTTGATGGCTAAATTGCATGCACCATCAACTATAAATATAGCTTTGGCAGGGCATGGTGCGACTTTTGGAGCCAATGGTGCATCAACCAACCATGAGATTATATCATGATCAATTCCAGTGCTCTGAGTAATCTTGTCTGTATCCAAATGAAAAACGGTAGCGTCCTCATTCATGGAGAGTGCATCAAGATGGTCTCTCTTCTTCCAAAATTCGTCGCTCCATAATTCATGTGCTAAAACATCATGCTCCAGAATACCGCTTTCAGGGTCATAACTGTAGAAGAGATTGACTTTGTAGTCATTTGAATATTCTATGCTTTCAGGGTCGTAACGGTCAGAATCCAAAACTCTCGTGTTAAGCTGACAAATCCGTCCCAAGTGCTTCGCAAAACAACAGAGCGATTCTTTGTCCAAAAAACAGAACCAGTACAACGATTCTCCTAGGATGCGTCTAAGATGCAGCTGATTAATCCTTGGTGAGAGCTGAGAAAGGGCTATATCCTTAACTAAATTGACAATATCGCTCAAATAAGGATAGGCCAGTAGGGAAGGCTTTTGTCTAAACAGAAAATTAAAATGTTTTCTGACGTCTTTGAGAAGCTTGGTTCGGTTGGGATCGTTGGAGCGGGGCCAACTAGATATAGATGTATTATCCAAAATACGACAATCAGACGAGACATCAATCGGTCTCCAGTCCATATCATGGAACATTTTGATACAAGCTTCACTTACATGCTCAGGTCTGAACGGCCAAATTCCACGAGGGACATCTAAATGCTCACAGGCTAGGTGCAGAATAAGAAATTCCGCACTGGGAAAGGGTTTCTCACATTGGACACAGTGGTAGAACAACCATGTTTTGTGAAGGGTGAAGAATGTTGTCCCTCTAATAACCGTCTCTTTGAGGTGAGGTAAACAAAGTTCATTTGTGTAGTACTCGCAAATAGAGGAGACTGGAACTGACAAAAAGTCTCTCTTTTTTGCATCGCTTAGTGAGCTCCAAAAGGCACTGGCGTGATTTTCTATATCATATTCTCTGTCGCCAAAACTTGGGTCTGTTATGTTAATTGGAATCTCACAAGAAGAACTGGGCAATTTCTCACAAGAAGTAGTCAAGTCCTGAAATTTTATAGTTAATAGCTCGTGAGTTTAGAACTTGTTCAAGTGAAATAATTGGAATTAAGTTTTTATAAAGCAAGAATGGGAGTATAGCAGACCTTTAACTTGCTGGTCCCTATTTTGTCATCTGTTGTGAACGGTTTCACACAACCCCTTTCTTTCAATTCCTTTTCAAACTCTTCCAACTTCTGTTTTAGTGCAGGTCCAAAGAGTTTCAGAAATTTCATTTTCGATTTTTCATCTTCATCTCTACTGTAATCAATCTCTCTTTTTTGGTTCACCTGAATCAAGTTTACAACATATTAATAGGCTTTCAATGATATTTTTGGAAAGTTGTTGAATTCTATTAGAATAATAATCTTAATCATTTTGACGTTAACAAAAGTACTTTACCTTTTCTCTTTGCTTAGATATATTATCCTGGTACAGTTCAACATCAACAACCACCACACGCTCTTTCTGCTTTCCTTCTCCACATGGCCACTCCCCTAATAAATTGATACTATTAAGCCATTAGCAAACAACTAACATATTTATCGAAATAAATTATTTCAGCAAAAGTATGCACCTTCAAATTTTAGCTCGTTGTAAGCACATTTTATCTCTTCTGAAACGCTGATGATGATGGACATCTGTCAATTTAACAAACAAGAACTTATTTAAGTATTGAACCAAGTGAATGCTTCAAATTATTCATGCAAAAATATAGGTATCCTGTCACATAATGGACACCTATGACACCTGTCACATAAATGGACACCACAATCCTTATCAATGAGAACTGTCTTTTATCCCACTTTTTAGCTATTCTTTTAGTAGTTAGTATTTGATATTTGCTCTTTTACTATGCATGAAAGCAACCAATGGGCTAGAGTTTCTATCAAGGTTGATCATTTATACACACACCAGTAGCAGAGCAAGGCCCAAAAAGGCCAGAAATTTCATTTGCCTAAAAAAAATAATCTTTTTTTTAATTAAAACCCGATAGTGGCTCAAGCTAAACGCACAAGTACATTACTGATTTGATCTTTTAATGGACACTGATTCCATCCTTCTGATTTGTTTCTTGATCCTGCTTAGGTTGATTTTGTGCTCAAATATTACTAAAACACCATTTAACATTTACTTGTCTGTTCTTTTTCTACAGCTACTAGTGATTTATTTGTTTGTTCTTTTTCTACAGTTACTAGTGGAAATTAAGTATTTGCATTTATAGAAAGAGACTTATTTTAGTAGGTTAGACGGAAAACATCATGAAAGGAAAGCAAACTAAGAGGGTTTTTTCTTTGATTACTCACATTGCCGGTTACTAATTTCATATAGCAAACTGATGCTTTGCTTGAGAGCTTCAACTCGGTGTTACACAAAGAATCAATCGTCTCCTGAAATTGACGGTTTAGTGACTTGTAAAACTTGTTCATGTAATAATTGCAATTAAGTGACTGACAAGACAAATAGCATACCTTTAACCTCTTGGTTGCCCACAACGAAACGTCAGTCTTCATGTTGATCCTAACCTGCACATGCAATAAGTCAAAAAATATATCATAAAAAAAAAGTCAAAAAATAACAAAGAGATCAAGAACATTAAACAATCAAAAAGCATTTTTTGTTATTTTTCACTTGGAAGAAAGAATGAAGAACTGAACTGAATTTTTTGAGGAAATCATAATCATTAAACCAAAATGAGGAAATTAAGATAACATACCTCAATAAATGACCTCAAAAAAGGCGAAATATAAGCTCGGTAATCAACCGAAGAGATATGCAGAAGATCCGTCTTGAGTTGCTCAAATTTAGCAAGATTTTGAATGAGATCAAGGTCCAGTTTATCAAGCTGCATAAGCATCATACTAAAATAAGCCTTCAATCTTAAATGCCTCCTGGTGTTAGTTCTTTAGAAGAAAAAAAGAGAGAAAACATAAGTTTTCATACCTCTGAAAGTACTCCATGTTTTTTTCTTGTAAGAGCCACCTTAATCAACTTGTTACTCAAAAATCCTTCAAAAGATTGATCATTGCCTTCTGAATTCCGAGCTAGCTGAAGAACTTCGCTGATAAGCTTCCGCTCTTTGCCAGTGCAAGAACTCATCTCTAGAGTTTTACTCAGAATTTCGTGGTGGCTCTCACTTTCATTGGACAACATACGCTCCAAAAAATACACATCATCGCAACATTTCAATAATTCGCGCTTTGTTTTGGTTTTTCCCTTGAAGACGAAGACTTGCTCCTTGAGCAGTTGAAACAAATTAATAAATCTTTCGTGTTTTTTTGCGCTGGTTGGTGGATGATGCTCGACTACAGATTCTTTGTGCGAAACAACTTCTGAAGGATCGAACAAGAGATACCTCTTTTGACAATCAACAGTTATTGAACCAAGATCTGGCCAAACTTCGCCAGGTTCAACATGATCTCGTTTCATTGAAACTCTGGTTTCACTGAATTGTTTCTGAAGCCAATTTAGGTGCTCGATAATCCATGAACAACTTTGAGAGTTAAGTATACCGAAAGGAAGTTGGGCTGACTCCTGCACGATGGCTCTCGCACAAGCCAACTTCTCGCCTTCAAGATTCAGAATGAAATAGTCTGTCAAGCGTTCCACTAGCCGTTTTAAATGGCTATTACATAACAAAATCGGTTCATGATGGAGGAAAGAATTCAGAAGTTCCTCAATTTTCTTTAAATTCTCTCCTCTAACCTTGTCACCCTCTTTATAGTCGTTGTTGTTCTGTGAGAAACTTTTAGGCTCGTTCCGTGATGGGTGTGATTTGCTCAACGCAAAGCGCTCGTCAGGCTCGTACAACAGTCTAAGCCAGGAAAGAGATGATTCTCTCCAATCAAGACTTATATCCATTGCTTTGCTCTGGTCTACTGCAACTCTATCAGGTACTAGTAGTATATCTTCATCCGAAAGGCAGCATAATTTTTTATTGCACAACCACACGTGCTGCAAGAAAGAATCTGGGTCAAGTATCATGCTTCCGCACAAGTAACAGTACAAATACTGCCATTGCGTGTTCACAATATAAAAGCGTATTCCTTCCCAAAATAAATCTTCTCTGAAATCATCATTGATTTTTTTGCAGAAATCTACAAATTCTATGAGACAAATCCTAAAATTAACATCCACATTTGTGTCACGCCATAGGTATGGTTCAGGTGGCGCAGTCAGATTTGAAGGTTTTGTGTCAGACATTTTTGGTTGAGTTCCTGTGAAATGACATTGTAAAATGCTGGTTAGCTATTTTTGAATCCTAGAATTCGGGATGCAAGCAGTTATATTGATAATAGGTAATCAAATTTATTCAGGGCAGATTCTAATTTCAATTTCAATCAATTTGATAAGTAGTGGATAAAGCCTTAACTCCTATTAGCAACTCAGGAAAGAGGATCTTAACTGAAATTGCTCCCAAGTGTGCAATAGATAATGTTGTATCTCTAATTATTAATATTTTTTTACTCTTAATTTAGTCAAAAAAATGAAACTTCTGCTGATATTTGATTAAGGGAAAAGTAAAAATGCTTGTTCTTGACAACCAACCAAAAGATCAAATACTATCAACTATAGGGTTTGTTGATTCTGGAATCAATAATGTTTACATATGACCCTGAGGTAGCCGATGAATGTATTGCTCAGTCAGAAAGTTATTCGTTCCGAGATTGATGTGTGAAATTAGAGGATCAACGGATTTTCTTCTAATTAATGAAAATAAGGCTTCTTTCCTTCAGGAAAAAAAAGGCAATTGCCATTTTCTAGACCAAATTAATTTTGTAAATGCGATAAAAGATCGAGAAATACATACCTGATATAATCGATCTATACAGATTGATCTCTACGTAACAATTAGGCTTAATTGATCCTTTTTCTTTCTTCCTCTTTCCTTTTCGTTGCTATTTTTCTTTCCCTTTCGTTTTTTCCCCTCCAAACTGTTAGTTGAAACCTACGGGTTTTTGAAAAGAAAAAAAACTGTTAGATGAAAGGGTTTATTGGGTTTGGATTTGGATTTAATAAGATCCATACCGAAACCCGATATGGATCCAATAATATATATATATATATATATAATATATATATCACAACAAAATAATAAATGGGAAAGAAAAAGTAGGTAAGAAATTACATATTTTATGAGTTAAGGTAAAAATTAATTCGGTTAATAATTGGTAAGTGGTCAATTGAGATTTAGCAAGATTTTTTTGATGATATACTTTGAGCTCCCCAGTTCCTGGGCTGAGCACATGTGATAATACTAATTACATCCCTTAAGTAATGAGTGAATTAATAATATACTATCTCAATCAGTTTTGTTATCATTTGTAGAGATTTCCAAAATAGTTAAAATAATTTTTTTCAGGAAGTGCTATTCAAAGAACTAATATGGCTTACTTGAGAGCAATTTAAAAAAAATTCTAGTAAATGGCAATTGCACTCTTATTTACTAGTTACTATATACATTACTCTCTTTGTATTAGCAAAATACATTCCATAATATTAGCTTTTAAATCTTTCAAAAATAGAAACAAATAATATCACTTAATGTTCTCTTTCTTCTTTATAATTCTGAAGATCATTAATTATGAAAATTATATTAAAAACCGTATTTATATTAGAATTGTTCTCTTTATAATTCTTTTTGATGAAAAGTCTCTTTGTATTTCTAATAATGTTACATGTACCTATATGCACTTCCGACAATAAAAATTTAAATCAAAAAGATTTTCATAAATAAAATTTTTAAAATAAAATATTATGGAAAATAGTAAGAAATAATTATATATTCTAAATATCAAATATAATTTTTTATATTGTATTTTGATCAGCTAAGCTGCAACCCTCGGTAAAAGAGAAATTGATTCAAAGATATTGTATACTTTGTTTCTATATTTAAAGATTTTTTATTAAAATTATGGAAGGTGATATTGTAAATATGTGGAGTATTAAATATTAAACATTTGGCATAATTATCATTTGTGCAAATTCTTTTGAAACTGCTCTTAATTAAGTCATGTTAGCTCTTTTAATAGCAGCTCCCTTTTTTTTCTCACACATGGCGTCTGGATGCCATTATTATATTATACATCGGCTATAATTTATTTGACGATAAAATAAATTTGATTAATTACATATTCCGCATATGTGATTACATATACATGTGGAATTATGATTTCATCATAATACCATAATATAAATAGAAGGATGGATAAATTGCAAGCATATCACAGATTCCACATATGTGATAATACATAATTCCACGAAGTAAATGATAAAATGGAAATATTCACAGTGTAGTGCGAATATTATTCTTATTTTTTGAAATTGTGTTCTATGTTATGCCTCCCTTTCCTTTTTGTAGCTTGTGCAGGAAACTTCTCTAATTAATTATAGTGTTAATAAGCTCAGGAATAAAGCTCTCTCATGTTAGCAATCTCATCCACCCATTGTATCTTCATTGAATGCAAGCTTCAAAATTATTAATGTTTTCACGCTATTGAAGCTAATTTTTTCTATAACATCCCAAAAACACCCCTCAAGCACTAATTCTTCAAGAATATGGCACCCTTTGACGAGTCTCTTAATGAATTCATCTTTCAATAATGCCAATCCGAGATGCAAAACTTTTAGAGAAGGAAGATTTATAATAGCCGGACAAAAAGAAGGATCCAAAACTCCACTGAGTTGGGGGAACACGAACAAGTATAAAATTCCCAGAGTCGAGCAAGTAAATAATTTTGAAAAGGATTAATTTTTATCCAATTTAGATAATTCAATACAAACTGCCTCCGGTTTCAAAGAAACAAGATTATGAATCCACGTTTTAATGGTCCGACGGTTGATGACATCACAGGTTTGCCACTCCAGAAAGAATGTTTTCCATTGTCATGCGTAATCCCATTGTCGTGCGAATCCCTTCTCCACCAACTTCCCCTTCGGGATAATTTATGTTGTTGTGTTGAGAACTCCACATGAATGCAAAAGGTGTGTTTTTCAGCACCAAAAGCGCCTCATGTTCACACTCTCCTCCCCAATTTGCTGAAATTACAACATAAGCTCATTTCTACGTTCGATCACAAACCTACAAAGTGTGATGTCGCAAGAAAATGTCAAACTGCCCAACATGCATTGAATTATTATCAAGGAAATTTCTTCATGATTGCACCATAATAAGAAAACACATCGTATTTTTAACACGTGGAAAAAATTAGATGGAGATTGTTTCTGTTTCCGTGTTTTGAAGCATTCATGGGTACATTTTATTTTCAAATTCGAGCAAAACTCTTGCACCGATGATTCAATTATGAAATTTGACCAAAAAAACCAGATTCAAATCGCAAAAAAGAAGTATCTCGGCACTCTTGTTATCTTATAATGTATCTTTATTATTGTGCCAGGAAAAATCTTATAATGTATCTTTTTTATTGTGGCGGAAAAATCCCTTGATATGAGCTCTGATTTCACAAGGTTGTTTGCTTAACTCCCCTTTTTGATCTGCCTCTTTCATCATAAGTTACGTAAGACTGCACTATGGTGAGTTACTTTCCCTCTTCTTTATTAAGCAAAATTTATGTAACTTCAATTATTCACTAACCAAATTGTTACTTTTCTTTGCTACCAGATAGTCGGAAGATTCAATGATAACTATATGCTTTGATTGGATAAGGATGATTATTATCACATATTCCGCATATGTGATAAATTACATGCATATTACATATTATGCATATGTGATCAGACATACACTAAGCACATGGTCGTAATAACAAGAATTATCGTGTTAAGATTAGTTATAAAACTCTCTCTCTCTCTCTCTCCTCCCACCAAAAAATTCCTTCCGACTTTCAGCACCATTTCCTTCTGCACCAACTTCCACTTCCAATTTTATTTCTTCTGCTGTGTTAAGAATTCAATATGAATGAGAAAGACATGTTTCTCATCTCCAAAAGCACCTCATATTCAAACTCTTCTTCCGGTTTTTTGAAGTTACAACCTCAGAGTCTTTCTACCTTGCAAGATGGAAAGCCCACGATATGTACATTTGTATACAAATGGCTATATTATTACTGCCCAACTTGTCATGATCTAGTATCAGAGACATTCCTTCATGAATGCACCTTGGTAAGACAACACGCCGTATGTACGGTAAATAATTTTCACATGTGGAAGAATTGCGCCATGGATCCTTTCAAAGAAGCTCTTTTTTATACATGTCCGGATGTCTCTCCCGGAAAGAAATAAGTATATCGTGATGTTTGACGCTTCAATGAAACATGACGAGAAGCTAGAAGAGCATAGAAGAGGATTCAGGATAAGAATTAGAGAAGCGGACGGGTATTCATCAGTGCTATATCACAACAACTTATAGGTGAACATGCTCTAGCTTATTCAACCATACAAGAATCCGAGAGTCAGGCTCTTCTTCTAGCCTTTACACATGTCAAACTTATGGGAGATCGCATCTCAAGCAACGTTCTACATGGAAGTGAAGCTATAGCTAAAAATTACCCTAAAGTTCATGCGAACGAGTCAGAAAATGTCAATGTTGTGTATGCACCAAGAGAGATGAAACGTGTTCCCGACCTTCTAGCATCCGACTTGATGACTCGCATCCATGGAGGGAGTATACAATTTGCTATGACTCGCCACAAGAGTTCATGGAGTTGAAATTGAATGAAGATCGTTTCTGTTTTCGTGTTGTAGTGCATTCATTGTGACCTTTCGAGAGAGATGAAAAAGATTTTCAAGTGGAGGTACATCATTTTATAATTCCAAAAGAGAAAAAAACTCGGCATTATGAGTATCTAACAATGTTCTTTATTATTGTGGCAAGAAGAGGAAGATTCCCGTTATTTGGGCCCTAATTTCACTAGGTTGTTGCTTGCCTCCTATTTTTGATCTGCCTCTTCCATAAAATTGCACCAAATATTTAGAAATAATGGTGTTTTGATCTCCGTGATTTTTCAATTTTATCTGTTAGTTGATTTTGAGAAACAAAAATTCAATAACTAAGGGCTTGTTTGGTATCGTTTTCATTTCCCGTTTTTTGTTTTTTTCCTCCAGAAAAAAAAATAAAACTTGTTTGGGTAAATGACTATGTTTCTATTTTTTTTAATCCAAATGGCAAAAAAACAGGATTTTGGAAATGAAAAAAGTTGTTTTTTCTTTTCTTTTTTCATTTCAAAACTTATAAATGTCCTAAACCACGTGAAAATAATATAGTAACACTAATAAAAATATTAACCTTGAAATATTATAGTGCGTTAAAAAAGGTAAATTAACGCAAAAAATGATATATTCACATAGAAAATTTTGACCTAAGACTCTATATCACACTAAAAAAGATAAGTTGACATTAATTAAAAATATTGATCATGAAACTTTTTATCGCAGTAAAAAAGATAAGTTAGCACTGAAAATATTATAATGAAAAAAATGATTATTAATACTGAAATCTTTATATTCACACCGAAATGGTATATTGACACTAGAAATAATATATACTGGTATTAAAAATGATATATTGACATTTTTAATACTAAAAATGATATATCACATTGACATTTTTAATACTAAAAATGATATATTACATTGAAAGTGGTTTATTGATACTAAAAATGGTATTTGGATATACTAAAAACAATATTTTAAGTGGAAATAGTATACTGACACAGAAACTGATATATTGATATTGTAAACGGTAAATTAACACTGAAAACACATTATATTGGCATCGAAAGTATTACATTAACACTAAAAATGATTAATGAAAGCTGGAAATTAATACTCAATAATGATAAATCAACATTATAAACGGTACATTAACACTAAGAATGATATATTGGTACTTAAAACGATGCATTGAAGCTGAAAATATTACATTGATACTATATACGGTATATTGGTGCTGAAACTTGATATATTGGCACTGAATATGTTATAAACATGCATTTGATAAAATAATAAGCAGAAAATATTATTATCGGTTTTAAAAATAAAAAATAGCTTTTTTGAAAATGAAAACATAAAAATAAAAAACTGACTTTTGTTTTTAAAAAACAAAAAACAGAAGCGATGCCAAACGAGACCTAATTCTGTAGATTTTGGGGCATGGAATCAAAAGTTTACTCTTTCAGTGGACTTAATGGAATTGTTGAAAAATCTAAGGAAAATATGTTAATTTTATATATTATTTTTTTAATCACAGTAGAAAAGGTGACTTTTCTGGCATTAATTATCAAATTCCAATTATTATTCGTGACCAAAAGCCTCCACATTATGCTTAGCAGTGCTGGAATCCTTGACTCTGTGTGATAAATAGCAGAGATATTTAAGCAGCAACTTGTTTATCAAAAGCCTCCACATTACTATACCTACCACTAGGATAGAATTCATATTCTAACAAAAGAACTTCAAAATACACCACTATTTACTCCTAATACATTATAAATTAAACCACAACAATCAACAACATAACCTTCCACCTATACCCACCCTCCCTCAACCCGTCTCGCACATAACTCCTCCTTATACCACCCCAAACTGCAAATCCAACAAAAAAACATTACAAAAAGCAAATTATAAATTTATTAAAATTTTAGAACTGAACATGATCATACCTTGGTCAGAAACACAGGGAAGAGAGGGTCAACGAAATTATCTCTCAGGTTGGTCCGAACTGGAGGCTCCAGTTGGGGGAGGAGTGGAGCTGGCAGATCCATTTTCTGATGGAGGCGCTATTCCCCATTTCGCTTCAGATTCCAAGGGCTCCAACACATGCACGCTCCCGTCTGTTAATCCCAGCGCAAATTGGTTCGGCTCTGACGGATGGCCAGCTATCACACTTGGATGCACATTCCCACTGACCAAAACCAAAAAGAATAAAAAAATAATAAAAAATTGCTTTTTTGAACAACAATATTAAGCTGAGACTTTTTAATGTGAGTACCTGATGTTGGGAGGGAGATAAGAAGCGGAAAGAATGCGGCATCTGAGCTTGAGATTTGAAGCGTTGAAAATGCAAACAGTCGCATCCATAAAACTGGCGTAGATCAGCTGGCTGTCACATGAGAAGGTCGCGTGCGTGATAGGCACCGCATTCTCCCGTGGAGGCGCCCACTAAAATAACAAATTAAATTCATCCAAATCATTAAATATTTAATATTTTTTTTATCAAGATTAAAGATAAGGGAGGACTGAGGAGAGATAAATTACCTGATTGACGCACTCAAGTTTGCTCGCTTCGTAAATGGCGATCTGAGTCTCGTGCACCGCGAGGAAGTGGACTTGATCCTGATGGAACTGAACTCTTGTATCAGAGTTGTTTGAAACGGGCCGGCCAGAAGGCATAGGCAAGACTCGGCTCTTCTGTTTCTCCCACCCGTCTGTGCTCCACACACATATCTATCCCGCAAAAAAGTAAAAAATAAAGTAAAATAAATAAATAAATAATAATAATAAACAAACAAATAAATAAATCAAATAATAATAAAATATGAACCTGAGCATCAGCACCAGAAGAGACAAGAACATTGAGCACGTTTGAGAAGGCAAGGCCGGTGATTTTCTTCGAGTGGCCCCTAAGTTTGCTCTTAACCTGGCAATTTACACATGAAAAATAAATTATATAATTGTTTATTACGTTAAAAAGTAAGAGGAAGGAATTAATGATTGATTGATTGAACATGAAGGAAAGATCAGAATAATAAATACCTCATCGACTCTGACATTGTAGATTTGGATGGTGGAATCTTCCATTCCAATGGCAATTATGTTATTATCTTGAGGATGGAACGCAAGAAATGTTGCTGCCGGCGGTGGAGGCATAAATGTAGTCATTGTCTGCACAAAATAAATAAAATAAGTAAATAAGTAATAAGAAAATTAATAAATATGGTAAAAGTTATATATAACAAAATAAATTAATTAAATAATTAGTTTAATGTATGCCTTGAAGGTCATCATGTTGAAAAGAGATATCTTTCCGCCGGAAGCGGACATGACATAAGAGTCGTTTTTGGACAAGGCAAAACAGTGGACCGCTTCTTCAGGATTCACGTCAGTTATGTCATTAGTCATCAGAATGCCGCTTGGCGGTTGCCATAATTGCGGCGTAATAGCAGCAGTTGCCTGTAAAACCAACAAAAAAAATTATTCTTTATTCTCAAAGCTCTTGTAAGTGATTGATAAAAAAAAAGTGGAATTTTTTAATCTTACCTTTCCGCTTGTGTTGCGCTCATTGCGAGGCCATTTCCACAGAAGGTGAATGGCGCTTGAAGCTAAGGCCAATATCGCGACACCAGAATTTGTATAAATCAATCTCGTAATCTGCATTAAGATCAATATTCAATGTTACATTTCATTAGGTGGCTAAAAAAGCAAAATACGAACTCAACAAAGAAAGAAGAAAATACAAAAGATCAGTACCTTGCTTGTCCGCAAGTTGTCCATGAGTCTTAAAGACCGACACTGAGCCGGCTCACTAATCTCAGTAAGCTTCCATATCTTCAATTTATCCATCGACTCATCTGTAATTCTAGGTTTCACATCAACCATGTTTCTGCTTTCCCCATTCTGCCACAAATTCACATCAAAGTTAGCATGAAACGAAATAGTTTCCACATTAATAAACAAAATTAATTTAATAAACAAATAATAAAACAAACAAACCATTGCATTGATAGCGATTGGAGCAGAAGGTCGTTCTGCTACACTCGAGCTCGCCGCACCAGCAGTCAACGGACTAATCAGAGGCTGCATCAAAACCCAAAACAATCAAATCTTAGTATCTATTTCTACTTCCACACATATTCATAAAATCTGAACAAATCTTAAGGCCTCATTACTTAATACTTACCTTAGTAACCGCTTCTGACATATTCCTCGAAGGATCAAAAGAGCGGTTCTCAAGAGTCCTCAACAAGCGGACCCCATCAGCATTGGCCAAGATCTTGATCCCGTTATCCTGAGTCGAAACCGCCAACAGTGTCCCCTCCCTATTGAACCTAATCCTCGGACTCGCCTACCCACCAAAAAATACAAATTTAAAATACTCGATTAAATTAAATTACAAGGGGGGATAAAGAAAATTGTAAATTTTTACTGACAGGAAGGCCGCCCTCAGCGTCAATAGTGGCTAAAAGACTCGTGTTGTCCATATCCCAGAATTTAATAACAAACTCATCTCCAGCCGCTAAGAAGCGGTTTTTGGTCGTGTCAAACTGAACGACACCTAAAGACCGCTTTCTGAAGCCTTGATATGTTCTCTTAACTGCTCCTTCGCTCTCGTTCCACTCCACCAAGTACGACTCTCCTTCCTTGCTCGTCCCACATGAAAACAACCTGTTGATAAAAGAAAATTTAAAAATTAATAATGAAAATTTAAGCACGGTAAAATTTGTGATTTTTCTATTGGTGATGTGACTTGCCTTGAACCGTCGGCACTGTAAGCCATAGTTGTGCACCAATGGCCTGGAGCGTCGTAGTCGACTCTAGAACCTAGGTTGTCGTATAACCATGCCTTTATTTTCCCATCTAAGGCGGTTGAAAATATAAACTGCATTCGAAAAATGAAAATACATGGCATTAAATATTAATACATGTATAAAATAGGATATTGATAATGAGTAAAGCTATTTGATTAAAGAGAAGGATAAGAACCTGAATGTTTTCCTTGTAGTGTGGACAAACGGAATAGACGGCTTCATCATGCCCTTCAAAAGTGAACTGTCTTGTCCCGCTAGTTGCATCCCAAACCTAATTTATATACCAATTATAAATTAGTACTATATTTAATATTACTTGTGGAATTTTCTGTTTTTTTTATGAAATAGAAGAAAAGAAAACCTTAATCATTTTATCATCGCCACATGTTATAACACAGAGCTGCTTGTTGGGATGAGCAAATGCAATGTCGTTTACACCTCCTACATGAGCATCAATCTGTGACAAGAAAATCACAACACAGCAGTTAAAAATTAGCTAGTAAGAACAAAAAATTCGAAAAACAATAAAAACAAGACGCAAATCAAATGAAGCATAACACTTAATTGATATTGGTACTATGTATTATTATATATCTCCTTACCTCTAAATGTTGCCTGATGTCATCCCCTCCATGATAAGTATAGATCTGAACTATGTGCCTTGAATAAGCAACACCTACAATTAAATTCACAAAATGTCAGCCTAAAGAAAATAAATAAATAAAAACGATGGTGAACACAAAAAAGACTTTGAAGAGAAAAAAGCTCACCAAACAAAGAACCATCCGGGCTCCATATCACACGGTTAGCTGAGATAGCAGGATCCTTGACCAAAGAAGCCTTAATTTCCAAAAAATAGCCTCAAATTAACATTATTAATAATAAAATAACTTCAAAGATTAATTGAACTAAACAAACCTGAAGAGTCATACTGCATTTCGCGAGCTCCCAAACCTTGAAATTCCTCAAAACCAATCTATGACTCGTGCCGACATCCCAAAGTCCAATGTCTCCCACATTCGTACCAACTAAAACGCACAATAAAACATCACTTAAATTAAAATTAAAAAACAAGAAGAACATAGAAAACCCTAAACTGAGCAGGATTACTAACCGAGAAGAATAGTCTGCTGAATGGGGTGGAAATCCATGCTCATAGGGTTCGAACCCTGACTCAAACTCCTCGTAACAGTTTTAGGCACATCGTCAGGCGTGTACAACGGCTGAGCATGACTCTGTTGCGGATACGTAACAGGCAGCATATTTACCGGCAAATTTATCTGTACAAAACATACATTTAATTAATCACCAATCAAAGTAAATATACAGAGTGTGACTTTGAATAATTAATTATTAATTACCTCGTCAGAAATGCCGACAGGCCGGGTTCGTTTCGAGGCGTGATCTGAATCTGCTGACGGGTAGTCCAATGAAGGTCTTGGATGTTTCAGCATTGCAGCTACAAAAAGAAAAAAATGTACAGAATATAAATAATGTGAATAACGAACCAACGCATACAAACTAATTAATAGTAAGGAAAATAAAAATAAATAAATTACCGGGTAAAAATAAATAAATTACCGGGATTTGAAGGGCCGCCGATGCCGAAACCAATGGCCCCACCAGAGACAGCCGGATGAGTGCCAGCTGGCGCGTTGGACATCCATCCAGCCAATGGCGCTGGAACTTGGGCAGTCGTTGCTTGAAATGGCTATAACAAAAATGATAATATTTTAAAAAAGGAAAATAAAAAAATATTATTTGTTAAGGTAATTTTATTTTTTTACCCCATGAGCGCCTAAAGGAGGGAAGGCTCCAGCTTTAGGAATGGATCCGAGTAACGGATTATTATTAGCTGGCGATGGGGCCCGCGCCCCGTTGGGTTGACTACACGAATGGTCAACAAATAGGGTTTTGATGTCAGGATTCGGCCTTGGATTCTTGCACAGCTGGTGCTGCCAATTCAAACTGTTCAGAGAAAAAAATCAGTAATTAATTATTGTTGTGATTATTAACTTTGGAAAGGAAGGGAATTGAGTGTTTTTATTGTGGCAAACCTTTGATTGATGAGAGTTCGCAGTCTGGAGCTTTTCAAACTAGGAAACTGCAGTTTGTCGCGAAACAAAGGATTCGCTTCGATGAGTTTCTTCAGCTCCACAAGCATTATTGCTCTGGCGGATTTTGTGTCCCCGTATTTGGAAAGCTGCTCATTTTCTCTGCAAATATATAGAAAAATAAGGATTATATATGGTATTGTCTTACGCCAGCAAAATAGTATTGATAAATAATAATAAAATAGATGTAAAACCTGAAATTTTCCAAAGTGAGAAGTTGGGTGATTTCCTTAAACAGCTCCTCATTAAATGACGCAAAAACCTTCAAATCCTTCACAAGTATTTCAACAGCCTTGGCCCTATCATGCCTATATAAATAAATAAATAAAGAGTGTCAAAAATACATAATAGAAAGGTAATAATAATAAGAGAGGAAAATAATAAATGCAAATAAAGGAGCTTTTAATTTAATTACTTATCAAGCGCTTCGAGATATTTCTGTTTACGGATCTCAAAGAAAATCTTCATGGAGTATCGATTATCATCAACTTTCGTAAATCCGCCCAAATACTTTTCAACATCATCCCAATTTCCATTCAAAACCTCCTCTTCAAAGTACTTCATGTTGAAATAAAATCCCGACTCTTGCTCCAGCCTTAAAATATAGATAGAAAGTAATAATTAATTAATTTCAATAGTAAAAACGAAATCGTGTCAAAACCCTAGAAGGTTAATCCGTTGAGGGTATATTGGTAATTTTGGCTTACTGGTCACGTGAAGATACACGGAATTTATGTTGTTTTATTGGCGCGTGAATGGCACATGATGATTGGTCAAACCATATTTAATATTTAAATCTTTGATAAATAAAGTAGTTAATCCCCCTTTTTAAATGGATCTTTGAATTGACTGGTATGAAAGTAATATTAACTCGGGTTTTCACATTAAGCATCACGCAATTTAGTAATTTAAGCGTTACTTTCTAAAATAAGCAAATCTTCTGAAATAATATGAAATTACAAAATTCCAACTGAAAACCCTAAATTGCAAGTTTATATGGACAGAAGAGAAAAGAAAATATCACTAAAATTAATCTCAACTTTCTTATTATCAAATTATGAAATGAAATTTGAAGAATTAAGACAGAATTAATTAAAATTGAAAACAAAACTCACTTGTGCACAGTCTCTTTGAACTTCTCTTCATCCAGGAATTGCAAAATCAGGAAAACCAGCTCCCTACTGAGGGACGACATCATAAGCCCCTCTTCTCTTGCTCCTTAAAACCCTAAACACGCAAAACCCCAAAATTCAGTCAGATCTCAGCAAAACCACCTCGCTTCTTCTCTAATTTACCAGTAAAGCCTCTACACGAGTTAAATAATACAAGTACTAAAAAGAAAACTTTCGCCGACAATACTGAGATCTAGCTCTCACAATAAATCCAAAACAAAAAATTTAGGGTTCAGCTCAAACGAAAAACCTCAAAAGTACTTAAAATCACAAACACGGCCACCAAACAGACAGAACAAAACTAAAAATCAACAAAAAAAAATACACTCAAATTGAAGGGAAAAAGGGCGGAAAGATTGAAAAAAGAACTTCAAATTAACCTCAGATTCGCGTCGTGCGCAGATCGATCTGCAAAGCTGAGATGAGGAAGAGAGACGACCTAGGCGGCTACTGCCTTTTCTGTTCTTCTTGTTGATTTTAGTAAACAAACAGAAAAAGAAAGCAACAATAATTATTCCAGGAAATTAATTATCCGTATGCGATGCAGAGGTGTCGGATTTATAGGGATGTGAAGCAGTCGTGTGATAAGTACATCTGCTTATCAATTGCCAATAGCTCAACAACTTATCGCCGAGTGATCCCTGATAATCTATCACATCGCTGATAAGTAGCTGGGAGAGAGCATTCGCCATATCCTCTGTACAGTTATAAATTCGTAACCCGTATAGTGAACTTATTATGGTAAACAAAATTATATATTAATTACTCGCTATGTATTTTATGCGTAGGTATGTATGTGACATATAGGATTTGTTATCATTGGAGCGTTTGTGATGCATTTAAACCGCACAGCAATATGCGCGTAATGACAGGGATTATGAGGGAAGCGGTCCATCATGAACCGAACCAATGAGAACGAAGCACGTCAGTAATTTGTTGATTTTAGGTTTGACTGTATCATGAACCGTGCTATCTCATGAGATTTTGTGCTGCTACTGCTACAGGTTGGATTTTTTTAATGACTGGATGGTTTGCTTGGTTCAATTATTATTTATTGATCATTTAATATGCACAATGAATGTTTAAATACTTATTTGCAGGCATGGTCATTCAGGTATGAATGTACATGATTTGATTTATTTATTTTGCTAAATGTTTCTATAAATAAGTGAATCAAGATACAAGAGATCAGATAAATACTTTAATTAGAAGATTTTCGTGGATTAGGTAAAATAATTGAGTAAAATTTTAATAAGAACAATGTAACATCAATGTCTGTCTTTTTTATTAAAGTCACATCAATATTCATCAATAGTGACAAACTTTTATAAAGTTGTGACTTTGGTTACCAAAGATAAAGGTCAAAAGATGTTCCATATGGCCTTACACACTAACCAAAGTAACATCAAACACCATCTGAGCACTTGAGTTGGGCCTTGGTGCATAAAAATTAAGAAACTAACATGTAACTTACATCACATTAATTATCAAAAAAAAAACTTACATCACATTATATAACAAATGCAATCTTAAAAAGAAATGATTTGCCAACGAAACATGTAATTAACTGTCAATATATTCCATTTTTTGTCAATACTTAATTTAGGTATATTCCATTTTTTTGTCAACATTTAATTTAAATATTAGTACAAATAAATATTCTTTTATTTATTAATCTATTCCAGCCTCATTTTCATAAAACCATTGTAATATTCAACCAAATGAACCCAACATCTTCATCGCAAAAAGATATCAACTATCAACTCAACCATTTTCACTACAAAAACAGAACACTCTTCTCCTACACCTCTAACCCAAAACAATCAATCAACAACCCAATCCACCAAAAATCACCTCCCCAAATCCTCAAAACTCGCAAAGAACAAATCGTTCCAAAAATCGGTCAATCCAGGAAGGCACCAATGCATGCAATCCTCGTGCTTCTTTCCGCCGTATATCGAAGGATGCGCGTCCGCTCTGAACTCGCTCATTTCTGTTACGTCTAATATATGAAACCGTTTTGATTTTTTAAGAGCTTTGGATAAATGTTGGTTTATTAAGCGTGATTCCACGTTAGTTCCGTTTCTCTCCACTGAGAAGAGTTCTTCCACCTGAAAAGCAGAGGAAAGTTCATATATATGTTTACGGGAAATTTGCAAAAAGGCACATGCGTTATTGAAAATTGCAAAAAAAAACTTCATGATTGCCTAAATTGTAAAAAGAGTACCTACTGGTAATTAAAAGCTAACACCGCTAGTTTTCCTCTCTAAAATCACCAATTTATTAACATTCTTTTGAATTACTTCAGCATAAAATCACATCTGAACCAAATTAATCTAAATGACTTCATTTGGAAAAAATATAAATATATTTTTATAATAATTAGTAAAAGAAAATTAACGGTGTTAACTTCTAACCAACTGTAGGTGCTCTTTTGCATTTTCGGCAATACCACAGTTTTTTTTTTTCGCAATTTCAGTAAAACATAGGGGCTTTTTACAAATTCCCTACATTTATTTATTTCGAACTAATAAAACCATTAATGAAATTAAGACCTGGCTAGTACTCAAAGGTTCTTCGCGCCGACAAGTGCCACCTGTATTCCAATCTCCGCCTTCAAAATGCCTAGGCGATTGTGTACGGAAATATAATATTTTATTCGCGCCCGATTTTTCCTCCGCATATGCAATCTGCCCCAAAAATAATAAAAAAAGAAAAGATAAGAGCTTTAATTAAGCATCGACCAAACTTTAGTTGTGTAATTGTCTTAATTTACTCCAAGTTCGTACCAATAACCTCAATTCATATCACAATTTCCCCCAACTGAGCTCTAATTAGTCAACATTAAAGCGAAAAATGATATAAAATAAACATTGACCATGTGCTTGAGAGCAAGATCCAATCCAAGTGGCGGGGCCAAAGGCGGCAAAACAGGATTTCCCTTCTCAAAGAAAAGCATCGGCGACTCTATCGGATCGAACTTCGACGGGGCCCACCACCTGCTCAAAATATTAAAACACTCTTCACTAAAAGACAAAAAAAAATAATGCAGAGGGGCAAAATGGTCATTTTACCCTACCAATGGCCGGTGTTGAAAATGAGAATGTGATGGAAGTTTGGAGCTTTGGCCCATGTTGGATCTGGAATGTCAACATCTATTTTATATCCTTTTTTGTATCCGAGTGATTCTAAGCTACCACCTTCCAAACTAGCCGACCAACTATAAAATTTTAAAAATAATTAAAATATTTATTCAAAATGTTGAAATAAATTGAGAAAGTTCAACTGGTGACTATTCGTGGATTTTTTTTCTTATTTTTTTGCTTACCTACCATAATGAACCAAAAGATTGGTGCGATGATAAGCTAAAGTGAGATTATAGGGTAAGAATGTGAAGCCTCTATCAGCGCCAGCTGGCCTCCATTTTTTCACATCGCTACACACTCTTCTAAGCATGCAAACCAAAGAAGCAAACATGTTCCTATTCAGCGAATCACCAACAAACCCTAAAAATACAAAAACAAGTAGACAATTAAAACAACAGAAAGTGTATTTAATTCAGGGAAATTTGCAAAAAAAGCTCCTGCATTATGGCTAAATTGCAAAAAAGCCCCTGTGTTATTGTCAACATCGTAATTTTCAATAATGTAGTTTTCTTTTTTGGCAACTTAGGCATAACACAGATTTTTTTTTTTTTTTTTTTTTTGCAAATTCGCCATTTAATTCAAATAATACATACAATTCGAGAATCAAGATTTTTTTTACCTATATTAGTGTCTTTAAACCGCTCAAGAAATTTGAATGGGTCGAGTTGAGGCAAATCGCATCCAATAGGTTTCCATTTCCAATTAATCAAATCTTGACCATTGGATTTCCCATTCGCAATGCAATTCCAGCCTTTGAATATCTCTTTACAATTATGATCATATCTAGGTTTGATCAGACTATTTTGTCTTATCCATTTTCCCTTTGAATAGTCACAAGAATTGTTTGGAATTCTTGCGGAAAGATTTAGGGATTGATTTGAGGAAGAAGAAAAGAATAAGAAGAGAAGGAGCAAGAAGGAAAGAGCGAAAAAAGAGAGAAGAAAGGGGGAGAAATGATGTCTATATGAGTTTTGATGTCTCTTTGCAGTAATATGTGATGGCATTTTGGAAAATATTGGCAACACAATTGACGAAAACTTTGTATGGGTTTCAGAAGGAACCTGCAAATTGTGATTAATTAAGGAATTTTGGTAAAAAATATTGAGAAAGAATCAGCAATTTCAGCAGAAATGAAGGAATAAGAAGAAAATGAATTAACAAATTACAATTGGAATAAAAGGGAAAAACAGCGGTTTGCATATCATATTACTAACATTTACTTTATCTCACTAATTTAGTCTCCGATTACCATAGTAAAACAAATAATTTTACTAATTGTCTAATTGTCTAAAAATAGAAAATTACTGTTTTGACTGGAAAGAAATAGTAGAAAACAGTGCATGTGATTAATATAGTATATAATACCTTAAAACTTAATAACCCCAACATACAAGTATTTAATTCAAGAGATATTATCATACATGTAATTTATTTGATGATAAGAAATCTCAGTTGCATCCTTGTAAAATGTTGAATTCACATTATGTAAATTACATTATTAAATATATGTCAGGTTATTGAGGTCATTAACCTAGTCAAAATAACAGGATAATTTCCATATTTTTTTCACAGAAAAATACAAATAATATGATTATGGAACATTACAGTTTTGAACACTAACCTGCGATAAGTTTATCTTCAATCTGATCAAAACAACTCGAGCTATCGTGATTCTTCACTGATCAGATCAGATCTGTGCCGCTTAGACCTTGTCGAGCAATTCAGCCTCGCCTGAACATTCACTGGAGACGATTAGACGATCAATCGGAAGCACAATCGTCATTACAAGTGCTTGAACTGTCCGTCTTCACTTGAGCCTTCTCTCTGAATTCGGTTTTTCTATTCTTTGTCGTCAAAATTACAGGTTGTTTGTATTGTATACAACTATAGATTAGTTATAAAACTCAGGTTGGCCCTGTATTTTATATATGGGCCTGATCTAATCAACTGAAGTCAATTCTTTTTAGTTGTATTTGGGCCTAGTCTGATCAACTGAAGCTCAAAATCATTCTTTTCAGTTTTGTTTGGGCCTATAAGAAAAGCTTAAGTTTCTTTCCTGAGACGTTGAAGGGATTTGAATGAAAAAAGGATTATTTTCCTATGAAATAATTAAATGAAAGATCGACGAAAGAGGCTGACAGGGCCCTAGTTGATGCGTTTTAAGTACGTGAAATCAACCTCCATTTTAATGGTGGAAATGGAAGAATGAGAGAGATTTCACACGATGAGTGAAGACTTTTCACACCGTGATTTTAGCTTGAAACCATCTCCAGTCTAGACTTCACAAGGCAATGGAAGCATCATTTATCCCTTTACTGTAGAATGAGACCCTTTTTTTTATACTAAAAAGAAGGAAAATGGAGATATATATTGATAGAACATGAGAATCTAGCTATAGTATGTATATGTTATTTTTTTTCTTTTCTGAAGTTTTCGGAGGCAAATTGCCTCACCGACATTCTATTAAATAAATAAAAATAAAGGTCCGTACAAATAAATAAAAAAAGAATAATTACAGAACCGAAAAGAAAGGTTTTGCTAGATGATTAATCACCTTGTCCCAACTTCAATCCAATTGGCATCATGGGGCACTATAATATCATACCGTATGTACCCCTATATCACTGACATGTTGTTTAAGACATTGACAAAATAGAATTTTATGAGGGACTTACATATTGTAATTAAAAGAGTATATTTTTATATTGCAGCATTTTGTTGGCAGTTTCCCATATCTTTGTATAAATATTTCACTTTCGGATTGAATTGCCAAGGGATTTGCACGCATAACCCTTGTAATTGAGGTAGAGCATATACAACCTTATTTTCTTTTAATAGATCATTTATTTTTGGATTTCTCCTCGAATTAGATCACATAGAGGCCTAAATTCTAATTTTCAGTTTACTGCAATTTTATTTGTATCAAATGGGTCTAATTTGGTTTAGAAAAAATTGTAAGCTTTATTTCATTTCAGTTTCCCATATCTTAACCCCCTCAATTTTTCAAATAATAATTTGAATTTTTATCTTACTTATCTCACTAATCCAGTATAAAATTTCAAATCTCACATCAAATAGAAATAGGGATTTCAGTTCCTGCTTCATGATTACTAACTCTGAACCATAATAGTTTAGTTAAGGAGATAAGTTAAAAATCAAGTTACTTTATATTAAAATTATAGCACTTGAGTAAAGAAACTTTTTAATCCGTACTTTTTTTTCAAGATAAGTATTTGCTTATGTTGTATTAATACGAAAAGAAAGTATTATATAGAGTATTTATATGAGAGTGACTAAAACCAAATCTAAATAAAGCAAAATATACCAAAAGCTAAGCTCCAAATTCTTACTTCCAAAACTTCAATTCATTTTTTGGCCATGAAGATAGTATGTTCAAATGTCGCCTTTGATGTCTTCTCAGAATTATTTCATCTGCACTTTAAATTACCTAAACTCTAAATAATACAGTACAGGTACATCTCGACCCGAAGAAATCGGAAACAAACAAACTTAAACTCGATTGAGATGCTTATCTAACGATGAACTGGACATTCATTTCAGTTAAACAAGATAATCTTATTCTTTGATTAACAGGAATTGACAAATGACCAACATTTTCTTTTGGAAAGATCTGAAATCGTAAAATAAGGGTACCCGTGAGTGTGGGGCACTATATGCAAAATGACCCTCTAAATAATTAAATGATACACTTTTCAGCCTCCCTCACCTAGAGACCCAATTCGTTTAGGGGCCACCACCTCTCATTGTCTCTCTTCCCTTCTCTAAAGGGAGAGATCTCTTGTGGCGAAAACAGGATCGTCAATTTGTCATAATCCTAGACATCGTTTTTAAGGAGAAGTATTTCATTCTTAATTAGGTATTTCTTCACAATATGCCAATAGTACACAAGGATGGATGCATACATCCCCTCCGCTTCTCACACACGCATGAAATTCTCTTTTTTCAAAGGAAAAAGATTTGGACACCCTATCTTATTTAACTTCTATTGTCTCTCAATAAGATAGGAGCCCAAATTAAAGGTCGGCACATATCCTTGAATATTTTTATTAACTTCTAGTGACTCTAATATATTTTCATTCCAAAGTTTCAATCAGTCTATATTGTTGGTTTTCAGATTCTCATATCTTTCAGCCAAAAATTTCATAGTTTTATTTTGATTTCTACTTATACATTTATAGTAATATATCTTAGATTATAAACAATGTACATGAAAGTGGAACTCAAATGGCCAATATAATGTGAAATCGGCCTATGACTTTCTAATTAATCATGGGATCAAATGTGGATGGCAACGAGCGGTTTCGAAACTTAAGGCACCCCCCAAAGTAAAAAATCCCATATGTCTTGCATGCCATAATAGGCTCAATACGGCTGATAACCTAGCTAAAAAGGGTTGGCCTCATAGCGACGTTTGTTCGCTTTTCAGCTCAACACAAGAATCGAGGAATCATCTACCAGGCCAATGTTCGTACACAAAGTCCGTGTGGCATCTGGCTCACAGGATTAGACAAAACCATTCTCCATCATCTCTCGCAAATGATGTCTTCCTTCAAAACTGGCTGAAGACAAGAAAAATGTTAAGCAAGGAGCGGAGATCAACATGGGAGGCGTTATGGGCACCCATCACATAGAGTGTATGGAAAGAAAGAAATCAAAGGATTTTCAACGGCAAAAGAAAATCACCCTTGGTTACGGCAAGGAAAGCACTCGAGGAAGCAAAGATGTGGGTTACAAACTGTTATGAATGATTGTTTCTCTTAATGGGGAAGCAAAAATGTATAAGAATGTAAGGCACATTATAATTCAGTTTTACGACTATTAAAAAAATTGAATGGTACGCCCCTGGCGTCCATTCCTTCAAAAAATAAACAATATACCTTTATATTCCAATCAATGTACCTTATTTTCTAAACGTTATACTTTTATTATATTCACCGTAATATACCTTTTATTCTAAACAACAGAAAAAGAATACTAAAATAGTTGAATGTACAAGTCTCATCATACTGATCTGGATGATAAGACTAATAAAGAGATATCTCCATAAAAAAATACAATATACCTTTATATCACAATAATATATCTTATATTCTAAATATTATACTTTTATATTACCAACAACATATCTTATATGAGAAATTCACTGGGAATCATAAAGAGTTACTAAATAAAACAATTCGAAATTAAATTTCGTAGGAGTCATTTTGGAGCTTCTAATCTTGTCAGCAAAATATGATAGCTCGGGAGTGCATAGAATCGGGAGTTCTGAAAGATTTTAAATGACTCTCAATTTTATGGACACATGACGGCTTCTCCTTGCATGGGAGTTAGGGAGTCACAATTTATGAGAGGTAATTAGCCGGTCCCTTTTTCAAATGGCATATGGATTTCAACCTTTAATGACATAGACAATATCTATTTACACTTTATTAAGTTAAATTGACATTTTAAATCAATTTAATTAGCAAGATATGTTATTTATATGTTATTTGTTTTTTTATTTATATCTTTCGCATTAAAACACTAACCATGTAATAATTTGAGCATTAAAACACTAACCATGTAATAATTTGAACATTAAATATCATTTTTCATAAGCAGTTACTTTAGTAATTACTTGAACTTTTCATATTTTGTAATCAATTTTATCTCTTTTATCGAACAAATGAACACTAGGAAATCCCCTGAACTATAGAATTATCATATTAGTGGTTCTCCATATAATTTAGCAAAAATTAACTTTTCATACACTTGAATAAATTTATCCAGGGACGGAGCTTAATAGAGACTGGAGGGGGCCATGACCCCCCCAAGATTTTGATGGGGTATAGTATATATTAGTAGTGCTTTAATAGAATTTTTTTTTAAAATACATGTATTTCTATGCATTTGGCCCCCCCAAATATTTTTACAGTGTTAATCAGTAGGAAGAAGTTTTTTCGGCCCCCAGTAAATTCAGTCAAGCTCCGTGCTTGTGCTTGTGCTTGTGCTTGAATTTACCCAATATAGCATAACACCCCATCATTCACTATATAAAAGATATCCACAACAAAACTCAAGCCCCAACCAAATTAGAAATGAGAAATCAAATAAGACTCCCAAAAGTGAATCCGACCGACCATTTCTCTTCTCATCTCTTCCTCTATATAAACACTCCAAACAAAACAACTCTCAGTTATCTCCATTACCTCACCCCCACCCCAAAAACCATCCATGGATTGGTACTCATGGCTTTCCAAAACAAACCTAGATTCATCTCTAGTATACGAATACTCCCTCCTGTTCTCTCAAAACGAGCTCGAACAAGACGACCTAAAACACTTCAACCATGAATTCCTCAAGAGCATGGGCATCTCCATTGCCAAGCACAGGCTCGAGATCCTCAAGCTCTCAAAGAAGGAGAAACTCATCTCAATCCTCCCCTTATTTCTCACTTCATTTTGCAAGACAAAGAGATGCTTGACGAGTTACGTTCATTGCATGGGGCGAAAAGATAGTACGGCGCTTGTAGTTGTACCAGGTCCTTATTACAATAGTAAAAGGTGGCGAGCGACGGAAATGCTGAAGAGGAATAAGAGGATCGGTCTGTTGGAAACGAATCGGACGCCGATGATTACTTATGGAGAAGGGACACTTGGTACGAGCCCATTGGTTGGCGGGAGTGAGAGTGATGATAAGAAACAGGGAGAAGAGGAGATAAGGTGGGTCACCATGTTTCAAGGATTGAAACCTACTTAGAGTCAAGCGTGAGAGAAAATTATTACTTCTTAGTGTGAAATTGAAGTGAGACTGCTTTATCGGTTTCCTTTACTTTCTTTATTTTTTGGGACTTTTGTTTAATTACCTCTTTTTTAAGGAGAAAAAATGGGGTTAAGATAAGAATTGATATTATGATATCATATGGTGGAAGTGGAACTGTGATTTAAATGATGAATAATTGGTGCGGTGACTGACATGATTACAATTGTCAGTTACACAATTATGGCAGTAATTGGGTTTTTGTACATGTGGTTTCGGTGGTATGAACAAAAAGATAGGACACGGT
The DNA here is from genome assembly GCA_024447665.1 of Juncus inflexus. NCBI lineage: Eukaryota > Viridiplantae > Streptophyta > Magnoliopsida > Poales > Juncaceae > Juncus > Juncus inflexus. The sequence goes on along the minus strand of JAJHPC010000001.1, from coordinate 11,374,801 downwards.
TGTTAATTTGGCTTTAATAAAGTCGATATTAGTTTAGTAATTATTTGCTTGTATTTTAATAACTAGCTAACTCCATATGTTGTAAAGTTTGGTATAATACTTCGAGTCTTTCTATGTCAGGATTTCTTTTTTCTTCTTTCGTGAGACAAGCCCGTATTATTAGGCCATATATATTAAATGACTTCAAATTAGAAATAAATTTTCGTAGGTCCACAATATATTAAAGAATCGGAAAAAGGCCCAAGACATAAAGTTGTCTAGTTCCCCAATTAATAGTGCATTGGCCTTGCCACTGATGTACAATAAAATTAACTTTCTTTGAACTCAGAGTTTAGGTTAGAAAGAAAAGAAAAAAGAGGCATATATATATATATATAGAGGTAAGCGTTTGTTGAAGTTGTATCAATATTAAAATCAAGAACGTTACATCAGATATTAATATCAATATGTGCTTAAAAAAAAACGTAAAATAGGCGAAAAATCTTAGATCTACTAAAGAAAACAACAAAAGGACTCAATTTACGACCAATGGTCCTATGCTGAGTTTTTATGTCCTGACCTCCAAATGCCTTCCTCCATTCTTGGGCCGTTGCGACGACCCGGTCGAAGGTCATGGCTGTAGTTTTTTTAATTTATGATAAAAAAGTAGATAAGTTAAGGGCATTATTGAAAAAAATGCCTTACAGTTTTTTTAATTTTTAAATAAGAATAACCTATAACTATGATGATCTCCCACTCCCACCATCCTGCTAACCCCTGAAATAATACAAATTAATCCAACAACAGAGCTCAAATAAACTAAACAAAATCCCATTATTTTAAATCAAAATAATAAAAAAAGTATCGGATTCCGACTAATTAAAAATTATTATCCTGAAAAGCCATTATTCTTTCTCAATCAAGATCCAACTTCCTGTTTCCTGAGAATTTATTAACGCACAATTACCTACACAACCTTCCAAACTCCAAATTTCTCTCAAAACCCCTCCAAAACTAAACCCATTCAAATTAGTACAGAAATTACAAACACATTACACAATCTCCTTTATAGCTCATACCACCACATTCAATCAATCCTCACTCAATTTTCCTAAATTACACAACCAGCCTCCATTAACCCACCCAAAATTCCCCAATAAAAAAAACCAAAAAATTACAACCAAAATACACACAACATAATATCATCAAACCATCCAAAACCCTAAACAACAAATCAATGCCCGCCTTGCTGCGGCATTCTAAACGATCCCCCAGCATAAAGCATCTCATAGACCGGCTTAATCCTCACCGACAAAAGCACGCTCAACATCGCCCCCACTCCACAAACCCCGCTCAACACCCAAAACGTCACTCTAAAACACTCCGGCCCCAAACACGTCCCGCTCCCATTCTGCTTCCCGGCCTCCAAATCATAAATATACCTGCATGACAATTTGGAAAATCAATGCAAATTAGGCGTTGCCTAGTATTTTATTTTTTTCATCTTGCTGATTAAGAGTAGCATCTGAATCCTTGTATAGGATGTTATTTGTAATCGTCAATTCGTAGCACGCACCTTTTTATTTTTTTAATGAAAGTCTTAAGCAGCCTTTTCGGCTATAATTCAAAAAAAAAAAAAAAAAGGAAGCATAAACATACCCGGCCAAACCGCCTGAAAAAAGCAAGGCCCCTAACGGATTCCCCAAGGACATGAAATTGAAAATTTTTCCGAAGTGTTTGAGCCCGAAGAGCTCGGAGGCGGTCGGGATCATGACGGAGAACTGGACGCCATAACAGACGCCGAGTAAGGCGGTCGAGAGGTAGAGCGTGGAGGTGTTGCCCGTGGAGAAGAGGAGGTAGGTGAGGATCATTATTATTTGGGTCAGCGTCATTAAGTAGGGTCGAGGAAGCATTCGAGTCCTGGGAAAGATTAAGAAGTTGAGGATTAGTTGTGCTGTTGGGGGAATTTGCAAAAAAGCCCCTGCGTTATGCTGAAATAGCATTAAAAGAAAACACCGTACATTTGAAAAAAATAATTTTTGAAGTTAAATCAATATTTCTCAATTTTTTAATTTAATTTACTTTAAGAAATAATAGTTCAAATTTCCGTCTTTTTTTTTCGCAAATTTCAGGATTATGCAGGGGCCTGTTTTGCAAATTTCAGCATAATGCACGTTTTTTTTTTTTTTTTTTTTTTTGCAATTTTCCCATCAAATTACTACAAATAAACAAAAATAAAACTATTTTTATCACCTGACGAAATACTCAGAAACGCCGCCTCCCCCAAGCCTTCCGACAAAATTACAAAAGCTAAAAATCGACAACAAAACCGTGGTATCATCAACTCCAGCCGCAATTCCAATTTGCGCCAGGTTATTCAGCACCGTCACTCCCGATCCCACTCCAAAAAAATAAACCCAAAAAAGTAACCAAAAGTCCGCTTTTACGATCGCCTGTTTAAAATTGAAATCCTCGCCTCTTCGTGGCTTCCTTTTCTTGTTTTTGATTTGAACCGCTCCCTCTCCTTCTGCAAGTAAAATGTCGAGATCGAATGACGCGTCGTCGGAATCTAGAATGTTCTGTTCAGATTCGGGATCTGCTAAGAGAGATTCGGAGGACTCGGATCCTTCGAGTTGACCGTTTGACCTTTTTTTATTAGCGGGGTATAACGTCATTTTGACCGGTATAGCGAGAGGCGCCAATATCAAAACAATCATAACACCAAATAGTATATAAGTAACCACTTTTTTTAACGTATATACGTCGTCCAAAACAGTAGAGGTCAACAAATACAATCCCAGCAAGACGCTCGCGAACTGCACATAAACAAAATGCCCTTTTTCCGCCTCATCATCCTCCAAACTTGGCGTACAAGGTCTCACAAAATACATCATCAACAAACATATAACAGGCGTGCCAAGCGTCAAAAAAAGCAACAGTTTTGAGGAAGAGTTGTTTAAGATGCCGGTGTAGAGTTCGGTGTAGACGGCGGCGCTGAGGCCGATGTAGCCTTTGAGGATTCCGGCCACGGTTCCGCGCGAAAGAGGGAAGTTGCGCATGTTGGTTACAAGGATCGCGGTGCCGAGCCAGGCTGAGCTGTTTGTGGCGATGGATAAGGCGATCCATAGCTGGGAATGTGAGTAGTAGAAAATGTTAGGTGGGGATAGGAAAGAAAAAATCCGCGAGTTTAATGTATGGTACTGGAAAATGGGATTTAGCGTGATAAGGCGATCCATAGCTGGAAATAGGTAAAATGTGAGAAGTAGTCGAAAATGTTGGGTGGAAGTAAATTTAAAAAAGGATATGATTTTAATGAATGTTTTAGAAAAAATAGGTTTTTAGATTATCCCTTTTTTAATCTTCCTATGAGGGTTAAATAACTTCATTGTTCCGCTTGTATAATTTTTTCTGGACCAAAATACGTTCAACAAACTAATTTTGATATTTTATTTTCTGCAGTCTAAAATAATAAATAGAAACAATAATTGTGGTGTAATATTTCAGTCACTTCATGAAAAATTGTATTCACTTCAACGAGACTAAAAAAGGTAGAGGAGTTATTTTGTTATTTTGAAAATTTTCCTTTATTAATGCTCCTCAACTCAGTACTAAAGATTCAACATGTAAATATGTAATTGAAAAAGCATGGCAATAAGGGAAAGAATGTATGACAGAACAGTTGTTGAATGTGACTTTCCAGAATTGACATGTATAATCAATTTCGAGCCCAAAATCTCAACAACCAGCACAGAAGGGAAATCTATTCATAAATAATTCACTAATTACAGATTAAATAGCAACAGAATTTCCCGAATTCTAGCAAAACAGAAATCACTAACAGTAAATTTCTCAACTTTCGAAAAAGAAATTAATAAGAAACTGAGTTCAGTTCACCAAATAAGAAAAAAACGAAAGCATAACAAAGGATGAAATGAAAATTGAAATAGCAAGCTATCAAACCAGCCAGTAGGGCACGGAAGAAACAACTCCGCTCACGGCGAGCCAAACAGCACCGAATCCTAAAAACGAGCAAGCGCCCCCAATCAACAGAACAATCCACGGCGCGAGGCGGTTGCAGAGGACGCCGGGGAGGAGGCCGAAGTTCTCCCCGACGTCATTGGCGACGCCGAGCATGGTGAGCTGCTGCTGGTTGAGGCCTAAAACGACCTTGAGCGCGTGCGAGTAGAGCGGGAAGGTGTAGGCGCAGCCCGCCGCGATTTCGACCCAGACTGCTGCGCCTAGGCCGATCCAGGGAGGTCTGCTCCCTTCCTTCACTCTCACCATTGATCGGGAAGGAGTGTAACTGTGTTGGTGAGCTTGTGGTTTTGTGCTTGATATGGTTTTTATGGTTGAGAGTGGGAACGAGACTCAGAGAGGAGAGATCTGTGTCTGTTAAAGAGAAGGAAAATTTGACAGTTCGAGCTCTATTTCTTATCTCTCTTCGTACTATATGGAGGAGACGTCTCTTTCGAAAAATTGAATAATTTTTTTTTATAGATTCCTTTGTGGATTCCGTATTAATTATCAATTGCATACAATGGAGATGTATATTGAGGAGGGAAATTTAGGTCAGGGACACAATCTCATGAAAGTTGATCGGTTCGGTTCTATGGATCTGAAATGCCTGAACGATTTTTAATCACTTAATTATCTTTGTTTTGAAGTGGGCGATGATCTGCTTGTAATGTTTTTTTTAATCATTTAATTAAGCTTCCCAAAGAAAAGTAGATCTCTATGATTTAATTAGTGGGAAATTGATAGATCTTTTCCAAAGGCATATTCTTTGATTTGGAATATATGATTTTCTGAAGAGTGGACAAAATTTATATTCGTATTTTTTTTAATTAGCTGCTGTTTGAAGATGTCGAAATATATGACCGACATTTATGATTATACAAACTCATTTTTAATTTTCTGAAGACTAAAAGAAAGAATCAGAAAATTATAAAAAAATAATAATATTCTGAAAAGCCAGCAAATTTTTTTAATTTTTTTTAATTTAATCTTTGTGAAAATCTCATTGCAATTATCATTAGGCTAAACAGAGAAAAATAGACTTAAAAATTAAATAATTCCATTCATATATATTTTCAAACTCATATTAATTGTTTGGAATATATAAGACTTTACTATTGTTTTTTTCCTAATGGTTGACAAAATCTATACTCTGTAGAATTAGTTGCACTTAATAAAGACATTTTCTCAAGTATTGGACCATTGTTAAAGATAATATTATGAAACTTGTCTAAATCTTGACCTAAAAATGCTAAACAAAACGTCAATCACCCTCGTTCCTAAAATCAACGAGGCTCAAACTATTCATGATATTCGCGCTATTAGCGTCATTAATTCCCCAGTCAAGATTATCACCAAACTTCTTGCCAACCGTTTGCAACTATTTTTACTTACGCTAATTCATAGATATCAAACTGCCTTTATCAAAGAGAGTTCCATCCTCGAAACCTTTGTTACCATAGAGAGCTTCTTAACTATTTCCACAAAAACGAAATTCCAACGATAATGATGAAAATAGATTTCAAAAAAGCATTGGATAATATTTCGTGGGATTTCATTCTCAACCTTCTTCACACGAGAAGATTTCCACCCATATGAACGAGTTGGATTTGTAACCTTCTTTTCTCTTGCAGTTCCTCCATCAAAACGAACGGGATAGAAGGTCCGTACTTTTTTCACAAACGAGGAGTTCGTCAAGGCGACCCGTTGTCACCCCTTCTTTTCAATCGTCAAGGCGACCCCTTATCACCCCTTCTTTTCAATCTAGACGTCGATGCCCTTCAACAAATTCCTTTTAACATTTCACCGCTTTTAACATCCGTTATTCGAGTTGCTCCAAAGGCACTTCAATATGTCAATGACACCATCATCTTCATTGAAGCCCATCCACGCAACTTGAAGATTTTACGCCTAGCACTAGATATCTTCTCTCGGATTTATGAGCTAGACATTAATTGGTCAAAAAGTTGTTTCATCCCATTATCCATTCCTCAACCATTACAAGATGTGGTGCAAACAATTCTCCGATGCCCCAAACAAACTCTACCGATCACATACTTGGGGCTCCCTCTCACCCTCAAGAACTATTTTCTCTCTCTTTTCTGTGTAATAGATGGCTTTTAAGGCTTCTGAGTTGTGTGTAGAATAGAGAGACTATGCTATTCTATTTATACTAGAGAGAGAGGCGAAAGATTGCTCAGTCACCATAACTAAAACCCTAATCTGCGTCTATTCCGTTGCCAACGGAACTATTCCGTTGCCAACGGAATTATTCCGTTGCCAAAGGAATAAGTATTTCCATAACGAAATACTTGGCAGCTAAGGTTATTACAGTTTCCATATATATTCCGTTGGGAACGGAGCTATTCCGTTGCCAACGAAAATGACATTATTGGGTTGAATCAATTATCCAATAATTGATTATTTCGTTCAACAATTCATACATTATATGTATGGAAAAGATGCATGATAGGCTAGGTTCATGGAAAGATAATCCACTTTCAATGGGTGGACGTATCACTCTCATTAAATCCGTTCTAGCGGCTTTCCCACTCATATGATGTAAGCCTTTTTTATACTGGCCGGGATTTTTGATGAAATGAATAAGATAATTAGACTATTTTTTTTTTTGGAAAGGAAATATCAATGCTCGGGAAGCCATTGCCGTATGACGTGGAAAAAATGTTGCCTCCCAAAGAAGAATGGAGGATTAGGTATCATGGATCTTGCCATTCAAAACAAAACAAAGACTTACTTACCTGATGGTTGTGGAAGTTTGACAAAGAAAAATAGGGAATGTGGGCACAAAGCCTAGAGTTCATCTATGGTCAGGTGTCGGCGGAAGATCTCACCCTCATCAGCCAACACAAAATCTCTTTGTTTATCAAGCAACTGACCTCTCTTCTAACTATCTACAAGGCGGCTACGATCAAAGACACAATCACAGATTGTATCACATGGAGGTGGGGGAATTATTTTCGATATTCATCGATCTATAAACAGCTCATTGAACCAGGGACTAGAGTGATACGGTACAAAGCCTTGTAGAAAATCCGTTGTCCTCTTAAAGTAAAAAACTCTTTTTTTGGCTCATGATCTACAATTGTATTCTAACAGCGTAGAATTCGCAAAAGAGAGGATGGCCGAATAATTCACGTTGTTCGCTCTAGCGCACCTATTCGCCAAATGTATCTATGATTGGCATCACTTCGACTTACCGGAAGACCCTCTCAATTTCTGACTAGACCAAAGAACAACAATGGATGATTGTCAGAAAAGACGATGGGATGTGCAACGGACTGCTACATGCTGGGCAGTGTGGTTAGAACGGTACAAGAGAGTATTCCAACAAAAGACGCAGCCACACAAGCTTATTGTACAAGAACGTAATAATTTAGCAATGACTAAGTAATTGTTAGGGTATTTTATTAATTATTGAGTGATGTAATGGAGCTGGTTGTAACAAAAACTTTTTTCATTTTGTTTTAATAAAATAAACATAAGGCTAAGCAGGTGAACGCCTGTAGCCTTCTTTCAAAAAAGTAAAATAAAGACATTTACTCAATTTATACCGACGTTTTTCGTTGAAAACAAGCTTTATTCGATTTTATAAAGACTAAAAGAAAGATGAATACATGCTCATATTCAATTTTATGAAGACTAAAGGAAAGATGAATATAAACTCAGTCATATTTTATGAAAACTAAAAGAAAGATGAATACAAACTCATATTCGATTATATTAAAGACTAAAAGAAAGATGAATACAAACTCATATTCATATTTTACGAAGACTAAATGAAAGATGACTATAAACTCAAGTCATATTTTATGAATACTAAAAGAAAGATGAATAGTAACGCATATTCATATTTTAGGAAAGATGAATAGAAACTCATATTCAATTTTATAAAAGACTAAATGAGTTCAAAAAAGTGGGTTTTTGAAGTACTCGAAAAAGTGAGGAAATTTTTTGAAAAACAAGATCCGTTCACAAAAATCATCTTTCTTCAATTCTAACTGAATACAAAACCCTTTCAGTAACAAATTCAAATTGTGGCATTCCACGAAGTAATTAAAAACAGTAAAAAAAAGAAACATATTAAAACAGACGAAATGAGAGCATTATTTAGCAAGAGTAGCCTGAATAAATTATCACAAATTCCCAAATTATTCAACGACATTTCATCAACCATACACATTCTATCCCACCAATTCTGAATTATTATTTATATTCAAATCCAATAAATCAATAACCAACAAACACCAAATGCATTGAAGCATAATTAATTAACAAATTTTTACTCCATAAATTAAAACATAATAAATTAAAGCATGGCTTAATAATATCTCTTCGGGCCTTGGAAGTTCATCCTTCTCATTTCTTCCTCCAAAAATTCCTACAAAAATACATTATTAATCAAATTAAAATTAAAATTTTAAAAATGGAAACACAACACATACTCCATTAAATAATTCTTTTTAGGGCTTAGGTTTTTAATTTATTTGAAATTTCAATACGATAAAAACAAATTATAAAAAAAATATTACCATGGATAAATCATCAAATAAATCGTCATTACTTCTAGAAGCTTCATTTTTATTTTCCCATCTTTGCTTTTCTTTCTCTTCATAAAACTCAAAATCATCCAAAAGTGAACTTTCAGCCTCAAACTCCTTAAAAATCTCCAACATTTTCAAACCTTGAGGGAGCAAAATCTACAATAAAAATAAAATAACATTTAAAACATAAATTAAATAAAATAATACTTAAAACAAAAATTAATAAAACAAGATAATACTTAAAATAAATCAAAATAAAATAATATTTAAAAAAAATTAAATGAAAATAATATGATGTTTAAAACAAAAGTAATAAAAATAAAATAATATTTAAAACAAAAATTAAATAAAAATAATATGATGTTTAAAACAAAAAGTAAATAAAAATAAGAATATTTAAAACAAAAATTTAAAAATATATAAAATAATATTTAAAATAAAGAAAATTATTTATTTGTTTATTTACCTCTTGAGTGTCTCTGCTGAAAGTGACGACTTTATTTTCGTTATTTTCAAGGGTTATATCGCGAAATTTAAAATTGGGAATATCTTTAATAATATGCCATTTAACAGGGAAAAATCCGTCCCATCTGTCCTGCTGCCAAAAATCCATCTTCTTCTCAAAATCCACCAATCCTGTCATTTCTGCCAGTCCTACAAACTTCCCGCTTGAATTCACCTATATTTATTGAAATAAAGTAAATTAAAAAATAGAGTTATATATGAATAGAGTTAACCAAGAAAAGGGGGAAAAAGAAGGTAAGATTCTTGTATTAACCCAAAAAAAGTTTGAAATTCCCAAACTCATTCATCAATTTTATTCTTAAACTAACTCAAAAAGGCATTAAAAGACCATATAAGTTTGAAAAAATTACCCAACTTGCAAAGTCCTGTACTTTTTTTATCAAAAGATTTTGATTTTTTTTTTTTTTGCCGTGAAGTCTGCTTTGGGTTAATTTAAAAATATAGTTGAACAAAATGGGTTAATTTAGAAATTTCGATTTTTTTGGGGGGGGGTTAATTTGAGAATCTTACCAAAAAAGAGATACATATAAGAATAAAATCATTAAAATAAACTAAAAAAAAGAAACAAAAAAGATAAATCAACATCACGTACCGAAAAGAAGAGAAAAATGGGGCAACTTTCCCCTTGACCCTCAGCATTTAATGCAGCTCGCGATTCACGGTAGATCGAGTCCAGCTTCTTATTTCCGTACGGAGTGCTCGACCACACATTATACTTCACACTATTAAAAACATCATTCTCGCTGAACGACTTTATCATAAAGAACCTCGCCTTTTCGTAATTCACGACAAAGTCCTTCTTGTTGTACTGCTCTTTTTGAGCGGTTGAACTTGCTTGTCCTTTTGCTGAGCGGGGCCCACAGATTAAGAGATCCTTTTTCTGGATTTTATTGTCCTTTTCGTAATTGTTGTTTCTGTGGAATTTGTTTGAGTAGTTGTTGTTGGTGTTATTGTTACGGTGTGAGTAATTATTGCTCGTGTTTGTGTTATAACTATTATTATTATTCCCGTTATTATTGTTCCTGTAGTTATTCTCGTAATTATTTCGGTAGTTATTCCCGTAATTGTTCCGGTAGTTATTCCCGCCACGTACTTGCTGGTATGAAGAAGCAGCATGGATTTCCTATACAAAACAAAACAAATTAAATTAAAACTTATATCAATATGTTGTTTAACTTTACTTTTTTTGGAAAAATGGAAGTACATAAATATTATATGTATAATAATTTATTACAAAAATACCTCAGGATTGAAAGACCAAGAGCTGCCATGAGAGCTACTCACAAAATCAGAAGTTTCAGCCACTGAATTATTAAAATCGCTAAAAGGCCCTTCATTTATCCTTAAATCGCGTTGCGTTACATAACAAGTAGCAGCACTAGAAGTGCTAGGTGTGTAGGAATTCTTCAAATCACGAAAAGACCCTCCATTTGCCGTAAAATCGCGTTGCCTGGCGTTACTAGTAGTACTACTACTTGTAGTGGAGTAAGAATTATTAAAATCACGAAAAGATCCTTCATTTGTTCCAAAATTGTGTTGCCTTGTGTAACTAGTAGTGCCATTACCAAAATTGCGAAAAGAACCTTCATTTTGCCTAGCATAACTACTGGTAGTAGTACTACTATTGGAGTGTGAATTATTAAAATCGCGAAAAGACCTTCCATTCGTTCTAAAATCACGTTGCGTGGCATAATTTGTATTTTTGGTAACTTTGATATCTATCAAAAACGGTTTCATTCCAGGTATTTTCTCCACGAAACATGGGATATAATGATCTAGCGACGTATCCTAAAATAATAAATTAATTTAAATTATTAATTAAATTCAACAATATTACAAAAATAATTATGTTTTTTTAAATTTCAAAGAAAAGTGTGAAATAACAATTACTTCAAATTCGTCAAATTTAGGTCTCTGAACAGGAAAAGCAGCAAGTACTTCAGGATAAACTGCATTTAATGGAAAATTAAATAATTAAATAGTTAAAACAATGTAAAATGATCCTTAATTTAAAAGGTAAAACAAATTTGAAAAAGGGTAAAATTGGAAAATTACCAATAGCCCCACCAGATTCACTATCTGAGTCGGAGTCAGGCGGCTGAAATAAAAATATATATAATAATGTTATTATTTTCTAAAAATAATAGTAATAATAATCTGCATGAATCATATATAAGAGAGTAATGAGGAATATTCTCTTCAGATTCTGCTAACTGAATAGTGAATACGTTATTTTTCATTTACTAAATTGCCTCACATGCAAACAGGAATTACTAATTTTGCCATTTAATTATTGAACGTTCAATTTGTTAATTATTAATAATAAAAATTACTTTTTTGGACCAAAGATATAAAGAGAGGAAGTATAATTAATATATGGTATAATGAATACTAATTTTTATAATCTTCTGCTTCTCAAACTTTTCGCTATTTATGAGTACATTCTAAGTGAAGAAAAATAAAAGAAATCTGCTCATAATTCCAAAAAGAGAGAAACTTTGATCATATCATATTATAAAATAAAGAGTGGTTAAAAAGTACAAGCAGTACCTTTTCCTCATCCTTATGTTTATCGAAAAATAAGAACTCGGCCTTTGAAGGAGAAATATCATCCATTGCCTACATATATTTACACACGAAATCATCAAACTCATAAATTGATTTTATTTTTTATTAATTTAAAATCATAACACCATATCAGCACATATTTAATGTTTTTCTCTCCAAAGATTAAACTTTTAGATCCGAATTTTACCTTCAGGCTCATTTTTAACCCCCAAAATAACAAACAACCAAAAAAATAACAAAAAACGGATAGATTTGGTGATTAACCATCTGGTAAAAAACAATTCGGTTCAATATTACACGAATCATAATTACAGCTTACCAGACTCGTTACAAAAATACGCCTTTCTTAATCCTGTCTTACAATTGATTTTCAGATTCTATTTCTAAGCTTTTTGTTCTTCTCTCTTCTTTCTTCTTTCAGGGGATAAAGATGGAAGGAAATGTACAGGCAGTTTTGGAAAGATGATGTTATCCACAAAACCGGGATTCCAATTCGCGTCGTTTCGATAAAACCAGAATTTCAAATCCTGCTTTAAGACCTACGAACTAATATAATCGGGAATTGGTTTCTTAAGAGAGATGAAAGTGAGGAATTAGTTTCTGGGATGTTGGAATAGGTCCAGAATTAGGGATTTGGTTTCTGAAGAGAGATGAAAGTGAGGATTTGGTTTCTGGGATTTTGGAATAGGTCCAGAATTAGGGAGGGGACAACGGTACACAACTGGACAAGTTTAGGCAGGACGGTTATTTTTGGCAAGGCAAAACGGTACGTCTCTTCAATGCCAAATTAAATGCTAAACAAGAAGTCAAGAACAAATAAATAAATATGGGTTATATATTAATGGTTTGGTCGATAAGATCCGATCCAAAAAGCCCAAGAGTGAGTTTTAAATAAAAGGCCTAGTTTTAGTTCTGAGCAAAAATAATATTTTCATCACAGAAGTAGGCTTGGATCAGGCTATTTTATTGATTCTGAGCCCAAAAATGATGATATATTTCTAACCTCAACCTGAACTGATATATATTTAAAAATGAAAACGAATCTCTCCAAATTTTTATTCTTTTGAACTTTTAATATAAAAAGAATCTTGAATTATTTGATAAGTGGTATCATATTCAAAGGAAGAACTTAGATTAGTTAGAAAGAGACGATTTTGGGGTCTTCATTTCTGTCCAAGTCAAGAATCTAGTTAGGTAACAAAGCACTGATATAGTTGCAACAGACTTAGATTATAATTAACTACACTTATATAAACCAAACTATTGGCACTTTAGCTTTAGATTATAGTTGATTATATTTACGTGAACCAAATTATTGGCAGCTTAACTTTATATAATAATTAACTAATAACTATATTTGCATAAACCAAATTATTGGCAGTTAAAATTAACAAAGATATCTCATTAATAAAGCATGGAACAAAATTATATATCAACATATATAATTTGAGGGGCCCATGAGAAGTTTATGTAACAAACTGTTGGCCGGTCAACTACCAAATCAAATGCACATGACTCCATACTGGTATGGTATTTAGATTTATTTTTTCAAGAGTGTGAGCACACAGAAACTTATCTTTTAATTTTTATTTTTTGAACTGTAAGCACACAGAAAATCATCAAAATACCAGTAGTAAACTGTCCCTTCACGGCTATTTGAAATATGTAATGAATTTATATCATGTTATGTTATATTGTATTCGCTGTATATTATTGATAGTATAAACGAAATAAATATAACAAAATGATATATGAAATTGGTGTTTAAAGTTTCTACTTTAGAAATAAAATGTCCATGCACTGTTGCACAATCAAGAGGAAAAATCCATGACTTAACCTCCTTGTTTATTAAATAAAACAAGATAAAGTTCTGAGCGCTGACATATACATAACAAACACAGTTGTTTGCACTTTGTTCTTAGTTGTCACACTAATCAAATTCTAGTTGCATTTCCTCTCCTCCTTGTCGACCACGTTTATATTTGAGAAATTCGAATTAATTAATATATATACAAAACTGCATAGTTAAAAAAAACTTAAAAAAGAGAACAAAATCTAACAAATATCTATGACTTAGTATTTAAAAAATTTACATTTTTATCTGTGGACGTCGCATATGTATGTGTACTTAGAAAAAATCTATTTATCTGTTGATTTTGTCAATGAAGCGATAAATGATAATGAAAGGACAGCTCTCCAAATATACTAGTTCATTTATCTTAGTTTTACATCTGTGGGCTTCGTCTGTCAGACTGTCGTAAAAACAAGCAGCTACAATCCCTTGATTTGTGAAGTTAATTTTGCTTTTACTAGCATGCCTGTACAAAAAACAAAAGAGATAAAATGCACACCTGGCAACAAAATTCAAAAATATTTAGTTTTGAATTTCATATAGATCATCCTCAGATAAAAACTCTAGAATTAAAATAGGGAAATTGAAAATCACACCGAGATACTCTAACGACGGATTGAAATTATATACTATTTTCTTACGTTTCTATATACGCTATATACTATTTTCATTTTTTTAAATATATACTGTTTACCGAATGAATTTTTATATACTATTTGTTTTCAGTTTATATGTTTGTATATACTGTTTTCATTTTTTTTTAAATATATATTATTTTATCGAATAAATTTTTATATACTGTTTGTTTTCAGTTTATATGTTTATATATATTATTTTCAGTTTTTATATACTATCATTATAAAGTTGTTCCAGTACCGTTGCACAGTATCAGCACCTATTAAATATCCAAATAATGAAAGGCACGAGGGGTGTTCCTTATCTAAAAGACAAGACTTAATCTATAGTTGGCTATATGGCCTTGTCCTTCTTATTATTCTGTCTAATTATGATAATGGTTTCAATCAACAATCTAATTGTGACCAATGAACATACAATAGACATCTTTAACTGCTATCCATCTCATTATGCAGACAAAAGTTGCATGTGGAATTGAGAAAGATAACCATGATTCCATGACTCATCCATGTCTCCATGTGCATCAATTTGTAAATCAGTAAAATTAATTAGGTACATGAACGTTTCCAATATTCCTGTTCTTAAAAAACATAATCACAATTTCTCCTTGGATCTAGAAGGACAAGAAAACGATATTTTTTCAATTACAGACAAGAAAACAATATTATTATGATGAAAGTGAAAACTAAACTAATTATATTCCAGATTCCAGACCCAATCATACACTTCCTGATCTCTGTTGCGACCCATCTCACTCAAATCCTCTTAAAATGACCCGTTATGGGAAAGACACACGGAACTCTAGCCGCCAAGAGGAAAAAACTAGTATCTAGGAGGAGGTGACCTCTCCGGCACCTCCCCCGGGGTCTCTCCGGATATCCTCTCTAGGTTATTTTGTCTCTCAAACGGGTTATGCTGGAAAGCTCATTGAGAAATTTGGCGTAAAAGAAGGTAAGTATTGTTCGACACCGCTGGATGCAAATTTCAAATTGAGACGTGATGATGGAAAGATACTTCCGGATCCTCGGAAGTTTCGTGCTCTTGTTGGAAGCCTGATTTATCTCACGATTACTAGACCGGATATTGCCTTCGCGGTCGGCTTGGTGAGTCGGTTTATGCAAGCTTCGACAAAGTCGCATCTGGATGCAGCAAAGAGAATTCTCAAGTATGTGAGTTCGACTCTTGATCTCGGGTTATTTTATAAGAAGGATTCCGAGTTCGTTTTGCATGGATATACCGATGCCGACATGGGCGGCGATTTGGATGATCGGAGATCGACATCCGGTTATGTCTTCTCTTGTGGTTACGCAAGTGTTTCTTGGTGCGAAGAAGCAAGATTCGGTCTCTCTTTCTAGTACCGAGGCGGAGTACAAGGCGTCATCACTTGCAGCACAAGAGTGTGTTTGGTTGCGGAGGTTGGTCGAGGATGTTTACAATGCGGTTATTGGTCCTACAGTTATTCGAGGCGACAATCAGAGTGCATTGAAGTTGGTGACCAATCCTGTTTGTCACGCGAGAACCAAGCACATCGAGATCGAGCATCACTTCATTCGTGAAAAGGTGCTTGATGGAATTATTGGAGTTGAGGAGGTGAGAAGCGTTGACAACGTGGCTGATATCTTCACCAAGTCTCTCTCCAAGGGATCATTCGAGTTATTGCGAGCCAAGTTGGGGCTCATGGCCAAATGCACTTTAAGGGGAGTGTTAAATTATAAAGATGCATTTGTATATTATGAAGGCATTTAACAAATTAGGAAAGATATTTCTTGGAAATAAAATTTCTTGACAAGGAATTTTGGTATTACCATATATTAGATTTCTTGACAAGGAGGTTTCGTATTTCCATGTTTAGGTGTTAAATGGGGCGGTAATTCTTTGAGTTATTTCCTTATATTAGATATGACTATCCTATAAATAAAGGGGTAGGGGTAGAGTTTTATTCATTCCAACAACAACAATATTTTGTATCTCTTTTTTCTCTCGTAATAAGAAATTTGTCTTATTTTTCAAGTTCCATTGTTCAATCATTTCTTCTTCTATTATTGTTCCTTCTTGGGCTAGTGGAAGCGTATTCTTTGCCGCACTATTATTTCCACCGCCGATAATCACAAGGTCGTTTCTTGGTTTAGTCTTTGCCGTGTTACTTGTGCGATCACTATTGTTCTGTTTCTCTGTTAGCGACGCGGTTATCTGGTTCAGTCCTTGTGTGACTGTCTGGTTTCTTTTCAGCTTGATGTAGCAATTCTTTATTTGTTTAAAAAAAAGTTTAATGTAGCTTATTCGGCTACAATTTCAAAAAAATAAATGACGTGAAAGACAACCAAAGTGTGGATGAGAAAGGACAAGCGGTCCGATTTGGAAAGCCAAAAGGACTCATGCGTAACTTAGGTTTTAGGTTTTAGTTTTCATATTTAGAACGATAAGCTCAGAAGAATGCCCTAAATTATTCTTATTTTTATCTACTTGATGTAGCAATTCTTTATTTGTTTAAAAAAAGTTTAATATAACTTATTCGGCTACAATTTCAAAAAAATAAATGACGTGAAAGACAACCAAAGTGTGGATGAGAAAGGACAAGCGGTCCGATTTGGAAAGTCAAAAGGACTCATGCGTAGCTTAGGTTTTAGGTTTTAGTTTTCATATTTAGATCGATAAGCTCAAAAGAATGCCCTAAATTATTTCTATTTTTATCTGCTTGATGTAGCAATTCTTTATTTGTTTAAAAAAAGTTTAATGTAGCTTATTCGGCTACAATTTCAAAAAAATAAATAAAATGACCCGTTATACATCTAGAAGCAGCTAATAATTCACAACAGAATATGTTTTTTTTTTAATGTTGGTACTATATTTTTAAAATCTTTTTTCAGTCTTTATTAATTTAAATGAATTTTCTTTGTCATCTATATTTTATTTTTTCAATTTAAAACAATAAATAAAAAAATGATTTTTTCACAATATTATTTTTAGGAGTTATTTACATTATATTACTTTATTTTAGAATTCTACACGACTTCAATATTTTTTTGCTCTATTTGACGTGAAATTAAGAATTTTTTTCACAAGAAATAACTTCACAATTAACTCTGTCAAATTTCAAGATTGTTTTCATACTTTATTATCATAAAAAAATTACAAAAATAATAATATTTTAAAATATAAATAAAAGAAGAACTACAAGAAAATAAAAATATCAAATTACTGCAATATCCCCTTCTGGAAAATCAGGGGTGCTGAAAAAATCCCCTTTCACAACTTCTAGATTCTCCAGAATTGCATGCAGAGCAGAGCAGCGGTGGAGGATACGTGGCGAGAAAACGAGGGCCCATAACCTATACCCATGGGCCACTGGGTCCGATGTGCCGCCCACTGACTCTATCTTATCACTTCCCATATCTCCTATTCCCCAAACTCTACATCCATCTCCACAACTCACCATCCTACTCTTTTTAAACAGAAACACATATATAGTTACACAATCGAATATTCAGAAGATATTGATTTTATGTCGACTCAGCAGATAACTAATTAACCATAGTCAAGTTTAACCCAAACCACTATCTCTAGAGACCCATTCTTTCCAAACCGGACCCCAAACCTCACCTATCATGCCCCTGGCCTTTCCTCCTCTATAAAACTCCCCCAATCCTTGTGCTGGGTTTGCCAAAATAGCAAGAAAACCAACACAAAGCAAAACTTTCCAAACCCGATTCTTTTTCCTCTTGTTACTTGCTCTCTCTTTAATGGCGGCTAGTGGTTCAGCGAGGCGGACCAGCGGTCCGGTTCTCCGGTCGCTGTCTCCGTCCGGCCGGTTCGCCTCCGCCTCGGCCTCGTTCATGTCGCAGCAGTGTTATAATATGAGTTCACCGTCTTCTCCGGTTATGTTTAATCGTCCGTCTTCTCCCACTCGTGTAAATTTAATGGGCTCTGGTCCTGGTCCTTCTTCTACTTCGATGAAGTTCTCTGTTACGAATTCTGGTGCGGGTGTTCCTACTACTGCGGCTCGTAAGACGTGTCTCTGTGCGCCCGCAACTCATCCGGGAGCTTTCAGATGTAAGCTTCACAGAAAAGCGCAGAGTTCGAATCCGAGCTCAGGGAGATCCAATTCGGTCCTCTCGAACCGGCTGAATGCAAGGAGATCAGCGATGACTAATTCTCTTGTGAGGATCGGGTCGGTTGAGGGAGGTGAGTGGGTGAAGCGCGCTCTTGCTGCGCTGATTCGGCCGTCTTCTCACCAGCAGAAGAGGCGTATGGATTTCCAGCCCAGACCTAGTCGTCTTTCGGCCATGTCCACGTGATCTTGATTTCTTGATTGGGAGGTCTAGGAAGCGGAATTTATCGGTTTTTTGATGATTTTTCCCCCTTTTCCTTCGGCTTTTGATGGGGTGGAGTTTGGATTGATTCTCTCCGAAGGAGTAGAATAAATTTTTGTTCTTTTTGTGTTAAATTGTATGAATAGCGGCGAAGGTTTGGATGGATTTGTTTCCATCCGATTGTACATAAATCTTTTGGCAATTCAAGAAGGATTCTAAGAATTCTAGGACTTTTGACGCAGCTAATCGAACTTGAACAAATCAACAAATTGATTATGACAGGGAAATTTGAACTAAAAGTCTAATAGTTGTTAATTGAAAATTGCTGAATTGAGTAATTTTATCAAGAGTTTGTTGATTGAATTGTCATTTGTTGATTGCCAGCTCCGATTCGATCTTTGTTCATGTGCTTTCTGTGCCTGAATTGATTTGTATGGTTTATTTCTTCCTTTCATCCGTTCTGCGTGCGTTGCGTGAGTATGGTTTATTTGAATTTTCGTCTTGAGGTAATTTATTTCTATATTTCTGATTAATTTGCTATTTTTTTTTTCATTTTTGGTTGAGGATTTCAATTGGAGGTGCTGTGGAGAAGAAATGCACGACAACTTGATAAGGATGGACATTTTCTCTTTTTCTATGGACTTGTGACAATATTAATTGAAATAAAGTAACAATAACAAATTAAGAAATATCACTTTAATTTATGACGACATGAATGAGGACTAAAAAAGCAACAATATTAAATTAGGAAATATCTCTTTAATTAATGAAATGTAAAACTTATTAATTGCTTTGATTTTTTGGAAGAAGAAAATCTAGAAAAACATGGACTTAGTTTCTTCAGTTTGAATTTTAGTTTATTTACAGTTTGAATTTATGACGATATAACTGAAAATGAGAAAAATCAACAAGATTAAATTAAGAAATATCTCTTTAATTAATGAAAATCAGAACCTATTAATTGCTTTGATTTTTTGGGAAAATAAAATCTTGAAAAAACATGGACTTAGTTTACAGTTTGTGATTAATGCTTAGCGGGACCCACTCGAGATGTGTAAGTGGGCCACATTGGGCCCAACTACAGCTGGCAAAAGTCGAATATCGGTTAAGTGGCCCCGGAGATTATTTTAATTGAGAAAAATATAATAAATAATAAATAAATTTTTTTTATAATTTGAAAAAAATAAATAAATTGGTTATATTCTGTAACAGGGAATAATTATTTCATTATTTGATTCTGAAGTAAAACGAGTGAATGGAAAGCATAGTAAGGCGGTAGAAATTGGCACGGAAATAGAATCTTGAGATTTGCTGATTGTGATGTAATGTGCGTGGCTATGTGTTATTTCATTACGGAAGTGAAAAGATGAAAATCATATTGTCCTATCATGAAGTGGAGTGAAACTGCAAGTAAAACACCTTGCCTTATCCAAGCTCAAATACTGACAAAAACCTGATAATGGAAGATCATTATAACTTAAGTCATGTAACAAGAGTTGAATTAGGATATATTTGGAAGTCCTATTTCACTGGACCATGTTTAGAGTATGCATTTTAGAATAGTTATGTGTTCTTAAAATCTGTAGAAAGATGGATGGGAAAAATTTGATTACAATTTTTTCCATTTTCCCACTCATTTCAGACTTTCACATTAGAAATGCACATTTTAGAATAGTTTTCTCTTTTTCTTTTTTCCCTTTACTTTTTTTTTTTTGCTTGAACTGACTTTTTCTTTCCTTTTTCTTCACATGTATTACAACTTTAAAGCAAGATAACCGACTTACTAAAGCCACATTAACCAGCTATTGTTTAAAAATAACTTTTGATCCTGAACACACACATAATTTCTGAATACCACAAACTTTAGCACAAGTGATGTATTAAGTGAAAAAGTTAATAAAAAACTGCGCTTCATTGTGAAGGCCACAAAGAACACTGTCTTCACACGTCTATAGACAAAACAAGAGTAGACACTTACACGACACTTTCTTTTTTCTTAATATGTGATTACTGTCAATTTAACATGAAATTTCTTTTTCCTGAGTATGTAATAACTACAGTCAATTCACATGAATTTTTCCTTTTTTCCTAAAAATGTAATAAATACTATCATTTTCACATGAATTTCATGTCTCCAACCCACCTATTTCCATCCATTACACTCCCACTGTACCAACTTTCTTTTGAGCCAATTGAAACAAATTGGACTATTGGAGCAAAAATCTGTCCCAACACAACAATATAATATTCTTCTAGAATCTCTAAGATTTCTTGTTTAACAAATTTTGTAATAAAATAAATAAATAAAATGATTTCTTTTATTACATTACATTACATGTCTTTGCAGTTCACCTAACTTTGAAATTCGAAGGAAAAATGATTCTTAAATATTATTCATGCATGATTCTTTGTCAAACAAAATTTATGAGAAATCAAATTAACATGAAAAGAGGAAATTCCTTTGCAATTCTGCTTGAATTAATCCCAATTTAGATTGAAATGCACACTCAATAAGGATGAAATTGCAACAATTTTCCAATCAAGCAGAGATTCCATAAGACACAAGAAAATTTTAGTTAGTAACTAAATTATACTATTTCAATTACACAAATATTTCGAAAGAAAAGCAAAAATTACTACAATCATCAATCTAGTTTTTTCTGACCATTCTAATAGATCTGATCAATTACTGATCTATCTATACTAAACCATCAACCATCAATCCATTTTTTTCTGACCAGTCTAATAAATCTGATCAAATTACTGATCTATCTATAGTCTATACTAAAACTATTATCTTATATACACATCTAAACTCCTAATTATTCATCACACAAAACCTAGACGGAGTGGGGCGGAAATTCCTTCTCCTATGGAGATCTCTACACGAAGGGCTAATAATCTGCATCAAAACAGCCTTCACTGACTTTGCCTTTCTCCCCGCCCTGATCAACTCAGCGCGGCTCGGAGATTTCGAACCCGAATTGGAACTTGAGTTCGAACGGTTCAAAATTCCCCTGCGTGGATTCTTGTGGCGACTGCACCTGAACGAGCCTGGATGATTCGTCGGCGAGCATAAACATGTGCGAGATGAGACTTGTGATTTGGTTGAAGGAGGAGGTGGATTAATGGAGTTCTTTCTCGAGAGAGAAGAGGAGGAGAATCTTTGCGTGGAAGCCATTCGTGTTGTGTTGTTAGTTTGAAGGAGGAATTGGAGGAGACGAGGGTATTTATAGAGTGTAACTATTATTGACGGTTGCTGTTTCTTAGGAAATATTGAAACAAAGCCCTTGGAAATAAAATATTCGTAAATGTATTCTTTTTATTTTTTCCAGTCTTGTAGAACTTGCTTGTTAGCAATATATAAATGGAAGTTTCTAGAGCAAGTTCCATAATTTTTAAATGACTAAAATAATCTAACATTTCAATTTATTTTCCATGTAATCGGGAAAAAAAATCCAGGCTAATATAGTCCAAAACTTCGAAAATTTGCTTTAAAAAATATATTAAGATCCGCCACTGCACCAACGTGAATAATAAGAGAAATAAGTTTCTGAAATATCAAGTGACCGTTCGATATGAAAATTTACTTCTGATATATCATTTCTGCTGGATTAAGTATCCAACAAATAATTTCGAAAATATATTTGTTAAATTGGAAAATGTAGTCCATTTATTTTGTTATTTTTAACAAATAAAAAAGATGGCGCTGTATTTCCACGTGTGATAACGAGAGAACTGTGTGTATCCTAGTCAGTGATCTATGTCTTTTTGTGTGAATCATTTTTGTATTTTCATCAAAGCCGACTACATGTGTAGTTTGTCAAGTGGATGTGATGTTATCATATTAGTCACTTTTTTGGAAGAGACTTGAGAGAGTAATCTTGCAATCCTATTAAATAAAACAATAGATTGATTATTAATATATAGATTTAATATAAATATACCTTAATTAGTCCTAATTTTGTGCATATTTCTATAATTCATATACCATGTAAGGTGTTCTTTGATAAAATGAAGAACTTTTTAATATATATTTTTTTTTCAGTATATTTAGCCACACTAATGCTAATCAATATAGACACAGTCAAATTAATATGTATATATATAACAAAACAACTAAATGCCAACATTTACAACTGATTTGTACCGAATGTGTGCTTACACATACAATACGTGTTCTAATTTTTTTTTTTTTGGGGGAGTAGGCAAAATGCCTACTGTTATACGTGTTTTAATTTTAAACAAGTTCTTTTTTATTTTTTTAGTAGTTAATTAAAAACAAATTACTTGAACAAAATTCATGTGATAGCAACTCTTCTGATTTTTTAGTAGCCAAGTCAAGTTGAAGAAAAATAAAATAATATCTTAGAAGTACCGCCATTCAAATACAGGTGAAATTAATAAAATCTCACTAAATAAGGAGTAGATGAAACTATTGATGTCTGAAGGAAATTTCAGAAAATATATGGAATTTGTCAAAAACTCTCTTAATTTTTCTAAATATTTCTATAAAAAGTTTATATTAAAAGAAACCTAACAGATCTGATTTGTAACCTCACCTTATTTTATCTAAATATTTTTTTTGAAAAAAGCCTCTTAACAAAACTGATTTGCTGCCTCACCTTAAAGTCTTCAGTGGGCCTAAAATGACCAATCAGATATTACGTGACCATGTTAACTAGTTTGAAATCTATGTGCTGATATAAATTATATGAATGTGCAGTGAATCAATCAATTGTATATTTTATAGCATTTTTAATAGAGTTAAACAAATTTAGGTGTAATATTAGGAGTTGGGCCCTTTATTTAGTATGAAGATTGGAGTTTATTATGCTCGAAAGTGGCCTCTTTATAGGCATACTCATTTTTAAATCACTTTTTTTCTTGTTAAATGTTACAAAATTCAATCTTCATAATTTTGGTTTGATATTAAATTGGCTGATTCTCCTTCATTTTGCAACTTTAATTTTGATCAATTGGATTTGATGATGTTGATGACCCGCTACATATTTCAACACAGAATCTCTCTGCAGGGGATTTTCATACATTTTTTTCATTTCATTTTCGAATAATTTTATATATAGTAGCAGGATGCACAAAGCTTATCCAAAGCAACCATCATTATTTCCACTTGATTTGTGGGCCGGCAAGCTACTTGTGAAATAAGGAAAAAAGATTTTTTTATCTCACATTAAAATAAACAAAATAAAAATATATAAAAATGAATATTAAATAATCAAATAAATGATGTCAACATCTCTTTCACATTTTCAGAAACATCTTCTAATGATAAGTTGGACCTACTGGTACCAGATTTGCTATATGGTGTACAACAGTAAAAGTATATTGGTATTTACATACACACTGTTCCAGTATTTTTTTTTTCTTTTTATTTTTATGTGAGTAATTGTAGCCCAAGTAAACACATTCTGTACCAACAAGGATTTTTCTATCCTTCCCTATCTATTTGTTATTTTTTTTCAGAAATAAATACTACATAATGAGTAATTAAGAAATTAGAATATCAACTTGTTATCGAATCAAAATCCATGTCTAATTTCAGGTCACCAATATCGCTATCAATATGGGGGGCCTATTAATTAAAAAAATCCTGAGTTTCCTAACTACCTCTGAATTTTCTCTTTATTTTTTTTCGGAAATAAATCAATTTTAATATCGTAATTTAGTACTGAAATTAATATGTACTTATCTGATGAAAATTCATGTCTGAACTCAGGTCTTCAAAAATCACTATCAAAACGGAGAAAAAATAATACGGAGTTCCGTTACAACTTTCCAATTTTTAAGCCTGTGAGTTGGTGCTGAGATGTAAATTGCGACTGTTTAGGCACAAAAACATTGTATTCAAGTTGGATAATGATTCAAGAGAGATAATCAAGATATCATGCACTAAATGCGATTGATTTGAACATTTTGTATTGATGATTTTTTTCGAATATCTGTATTGATATATTTATATTTATATTTATATTATATATAAGACGTTTTCACTGACTAGGTCTATTGCTCTTTATCTGAAATTTAGATTTTTTTTAGAAGATAGTTATATCGGTCTGAAAATTCTTGTAGTTTGTTTTAAATTTGAATTTTACTACAATGATTCAGTGAATAGTGAAGTGAATAATACACATTTGAAGTTTATGAAGGCTTTGAGTTGAATTATTGTCGTCAAATGATTTAACACAGAAACTTTCTACACGCCTTACCTGCATCTGAGGATTGACAAATCCATGTCTTACACTTTTGACTAAGTTTATGTATCCAAGTCAATGCTTGCATTAATCCTCAAGAGATTAATTCAATGCATTAATGCCAAAATTATGCAACCATAAACTGCATTGGGCCAACTTGAGTTCATTAACTCAAGTCAAAATTCATGCACATATGCAAGTATCATTTGATCAGCCCATGCATCAAAATTCAAGAGCATAATCGTTCAATACATACTGTTGTAGAAACGAATGTCCAACAAGCACATTGAATGATGTGTATCAAACCCATTTTAGCAAATTATATATATCCCACTTAACTCATATATTCCATACATACTTACACTTACACGCTAAGTATTTACGCATACATTCCATACAACCATTTGCCAAATGATGTGTATATTGGATGTATAATTGTGCACCCAAAGATCATCAATTCCAATTGCCAAAATTAGGATATTTATTTATCATTTTCTTTAATTTCATCTCCAATTCAGTCAATTCAAACCTTGCGAGAATTAGTTAACTGCACTTATTATTTCAAAATTCTCAACAGATAAGTCATAAGGTCGGATCGAGACCAAATAAGCAGCTTTTGAGACTTCATGAACTCCATAAATTTGGTCTGTGCACCGCGCTTGAAACATATGGTACCAATATTTATTTTTTTTATTTTAGTGCAAGCAAGTTTTTAATTCCGGTACCAGTAAATACATCCGTATACATTCGTACTGGTACCAATTTCATATCCATCGTTATCTCTTTACTATTTCTTCCTAGAAATAAATCATTTTATAATAAATAATAATTATGATAACAAGTTGTTCTAATAAATATCCATGTCTATTTTCAGGTCATCAAAATTACTTTCAAAATTTCCTTAAAAAAAAATGAAAATTACTTTCAAAATGGGTGTCCTCACTCCTAGAATGAAAACGAAATACAGAGTTTCTTAACTACCTCTAAATTTTTCTCTCTATTATTTTTTGTTTCAGAAATAAATCATTTTTAATATTGTAATTAACAAATTAAGATATCATGTAGTTATCTAATGAAAATCGATGCCTGATTTTAGGTCTTCAAAATCACTATCAAAATAAAGGGAAAAAAAGGAGTTTCGTAATAACGTTTCGATCTTTATGTCAGTGACTAGATATTGTAAATCGATCTTTATGTCAGTGACTAGATGAAATTGCGACGGTTTTTGCACAAAAACATGGTATTTAAGTTGGATACTGATTCATTAGAGAAAATGAAAATATCATGTATTAAATGTGATGATTTGACCAGTTTGAAGCCGACTCGTATTTATGTATAATATTTGTCGTTTTCACTGACTAATTTACTACTAGATCTTTAAAAGATATAGTTTATACTTTTTAAAATGCTTAACAGTTCGTTTAAATTTTTATTTACAAATGGTTAAAATAATTTGAATATATGCACATTTTTTTTTGAAGGAGAATATATGCACATTTGAAGTTTATAAAGAGTCAATTTTGAATTGAATTATGATTGTCAATGATTCAACAGAAACTTTCAACAAATCTTACCTGCGTCTGAGGGTAGACGAATTTCTCATGCACTTTTGACTAAGTTCTGGCTTCTGAGTCAATGCATTAATTCCAAATTATCCAACCATAAAATGAATGCTAGCTAATTGAAACATAATGAATGCATATATCATATATGCATGCATCAGTCAGCCCATGTTCCAGAATCCAGGAGTATAAGATAAATAATGTTCTTGAACCCGAAATATCCAAGAAGCTAGCGCATTAAATGTTCTTGCACACTTTGACTAGTACTCTAATCTCTAGTCCTTGCTGTATTAATTAATGGGTCAAAGATATAGCCTGTATTAAGTTTATATAGTCAGAAGTACTTAATTCCATTGTAGACAATATTGCAATTCTTAGTGGTAGCAATATGCAAAAACCTATAAATCTCAGATTCCGAGCAAAACCCGATTTGCTCAAATCGGGATTTCCAGCGATCGAAATCTCAGATTGTTTATTAAGAATTTGCATATAGAAATGGGGGAAAATTGGCTCTTTCATTAAACAATATAAATGGGGGAAAATGGGCTTTTTCATTAAGCAATGTAAATGGAGAAATAGGCTTTTTCATTTAGTAAAAAAATGGGCCTTCAATTATGGTTTTCTCAAACCTAAAACTATGAATTAAGTATTTTAATTCCTTTACAAACCTACAATGCAATTTTCTACTAGCCCATGTATCAAATCACAATCAATTTTCTGATCACCTGATCAAAATATAACTTCACAACAAATTAAAAGTACAGACCCAAAACTAGATGACTGTTTCTCACTAGACATACTACACCAATCACACAAAGTTAGTCAACCAAAAATACCAAACAAACACACAAATATGCACAACACAAAACTCCAAATCAAATCAAACCAACAATCCAACTAATCTAAACATCTACTACTCAAAAAAAAAAAAAAAAAAAAAAAAAAGAACCTAAAAATCCTCTCTACCCCCCTTACTATACGCCCTATGCCTTCTTTCCCTCGCATAAACCACCCAAAACACAAGCGAAGCCATGACAGCTGTCGAAACGAGAACCAGCCCCACGTAAACCCACTTACTGTACCTCTCCAGTCCGGGGCAGTTACTAGACGAAATGGAGGTGAAGGTGTCTCTGACGAACGTGCAATCCTCCAGTTGGTACAGAAACGGACCGTACTGGTATATGCCTGAACTGACGTTTAATGCTGCTAATAACTGGCTGTATATTGTTGGCGTGACTCGGCCTCGAGTTGAGCATATTTCCGAGCCAGATACGATTTTTGTTTGGCATTCAAACTGCTTCCACACCTGACAGAAACAAACAATTTTAATTCAAAAATAATTTAGAAATGAGTGAGGGTACGGATTTTTTTTAAATAATTAAGGTGTTCACACATCATTTTTCTATTATTTCAAAGCAAATCAGGCTTTTACAAGAATAAAACATTACAGCCATAACGACTTCGAAAATAAAAGGTCAAGTTATTTTCTTTTAGTACTTCAAAAACCACGAGGTTTTGAAAAAAAAAACCGAAAACCGAAAACTTCTTTTTCCATTCCAAAATGTAGGTTTGTTTTTCATGAATACTAAAAACAAAACCTTCATCTATTCTACCAACTCAATACCTGAGTCGCGTTATCAAAGTTGACTTCACCACTCCCACAACTCCTGTTCTGCAGATCCGCTCCGTACGGGTTACAAAGCGTGGGCATGAGCGGGCCGGACTGGTTGTAGTATACCGGGCCGGCCTGGGGCGGGAAGTTCCCGTTGGTCACGTTGGTGATGGCCTTGTTAACCAGGTTGACTAATTGGAACGTCACGTCCCGCCCCTTGTATCGCGAATCGTTGGCGGTCTGGGCGTCGACACAGGGCAGGATGTCGTCTAGGGCCGTGTGCTCGGTCGGGTGGGCCACCCAGTCTTCCATCGCGACGCATGTGTCAGAGACCACACTGTTACATAAAATATTGTCTTTTTTATGTGGGGGGATATTTACAGTTACAAAAGTTTAAATGAAATATTTAACCTTTCTAAGAGGAGAAAATGTTGGCTTTAGTCAAAAGTTGAAACCATGTGAGTACTCTCTAACTTGAGGATGCATGGTTTTTTGAGGCCTCACTAATAATGCAGGGTTTTTTTTGCAAGGCGTAATGCAGGGGCTTTTGTTTGCGAGTGTTTCTTTTCTGTTAAATTGTTTATTTCTAGTTGTGAAGTTTGAAGTTTGAAGAGCAAAATGGACTTACTTGTGGAGTAGAAGAAAAACACCGCACAAAATGAATGTGCCCGTTACGAGAATCCATCCAATAACTACCAAGCTGATATTTTTTAAATTAAATAATGTTAAATTAAATTAAATTAATTAATAATAAGTATTATTGGTTTTAAAGTTTAGTTAACTAGTATAGAATTAAAAGCAATATATAGTTTTGACTTACACTGAGACCAGAAATTGCAACCCGAAAACAGACAACACTGTAACATAAAATTGATTAAAAAAACTGTCGGTCAATTTAATAAGATATGAAAATAATTTTAACATGATGTGATAATTAATAAATAATTATTTTTATAACATTTCAAAACTTACAAAATCCAATAAATGCAAGCAGAAGCATAACTGCCGCTACAATAATCAACGCCAACCTCCTAAAGAATAAAAAATAAATAAATAAACTAATAAACAACAATATAATTACAATAATAATAACAATACAGTATAGCAATTTAATTTTAAACAAACTTACACAGCACTAAGGACTTTTTGGATCTTGTCAGAGTTACTCTGAGTCCTGCTGGCCAGATCATTAGCCGAAGAATTCAGCTTGGTCTGAGCCGAGTCAATCTCAGTCAAAACGTTCTGAGGCAGAAAACTTTGCACGATCCCGATCCGCTTGGCTGCCGCCAGGCTGGAAGAGAAATTTCTTAAATTATCCACCGTGTAATTTGCCTGGCCCACTACATAATCCAAGGTGTTTGTTGTGCTGGAGTGAAACTTGCCTTGTCCAGTGTACAAGACAATCGAACCCACTCTGTTTTTGAAAAGAATGAAATTTTATGAGATGAATCAAAGGAAATTAGTATAGGTTAAGGGAGATTGATTGTTTAATTACATGGCGGAAATGGTGAAGAGGACTAGGAGGATTAAAGACAGAGCGTAAGCTACGCGAGAATAAGAGTAGCTTCTGTGTGGGAAACAGCAACGGCAAATACATATTAAAATTAGGGTTAATCCGAATATGATAAACCATGCGAGCGCAATTGCGAAAAGTGGGGCTGCCGTAAATCCAACACTCTACAAAATAAAATGAACATATAAATGAAAAAAATTGGAAACTTAAATCTTTTTTGAGATTTATTATGAGAGGACTTACGGCCCAGTAATCTTGGTTGCTGATATTCCAACCGCCTGTGTATTTTTTGTATCCGTCAAGAGGATCTCTTCTGTAAGTCCTCTGTTCAGCCAATATGTAAGAACTGTTTGTTGGAATTGTATCATTCGTTGAGTCAGCAACTGATCTTCTCCAGTTAGCTATGACAGAAATCTCCTCTCCTGCAAAATTTAACCCAAAATATGTCAATTTCTTTCTTTTTTGAAAAACATATATTGACCTCTATTGTCAATATATGTCAATTAATTTATATTTCGAAAATGACCCATCTCAAATTATAGATGAAATTCAATTTTTTTTTAAATTATTTAGAGGGACGAAAGCCCAAATATTTAAAAGGAAACTGACACTAAAAAATGTGATTTTCTGAAGTAATATTCCAAATTTGACCAAAATACTAAAGCCTGAATTCTGTGTAAATTTCGCGCTTATTTAGAATATCAATCAATTGAGATGGTGTTGCGCCTCAGAAACACAACAAATATAGATTTAAAAAACCAGAAAAGAAAAAAAAACTCTTTTTGTAGAGAAAAGAATAAAAAAGGCAAAATACCTGATCGTTTCTGGGTTTCAAGAGAGGTACCGGAGACGGCGAATGGGGCGCATAACAAGAGAAGGAAAGAACAAACAAACAATGAAGGACAAGACAATGTCATTTCCTCTTTCAATCTCTCTCTCTCTCTCTCTCTGTCTGGTCTCTTTCTGTCTGTGATGGGTTTAGTAAGATTTAGAGCAGTGTGCTTAGATATTTTACTCATTTAGAGGGGCTTCTCTTTATAAAAGACGAGTGTCACAGAGATAAACCCTTTCGAATTAAAATGATAACTACACTCGGTGCATGAAGAACAGTTTTTAGAAATACATTTGTCAGTGGAATCGGTGTACAATTTCCTACGACACCAATTCCATCGAGAATTTCTTAATACGTTTTGCGAGAAGGCGCTTTTATTAACTGAAAAGGACAGTAATGCGCTAGAATGTTCGTTTCTTATTGGGTTGGTGTTTGATTAATTAGCAATTAGCATCTCATCTTGTTTATTTAGTGCAGAATTTATCATTTGGGACCCGATTTGATATATCATATCGCTCAAAATGTATCTGAAAATTAAGTTTGAAAATAAAGATGAACTTTTCTTTATTCTTGTTGTCAACTCAATAATTTGAAAGGTGTATATATATGTATTTTTTAATGAGAGTTCGGTGCCCATTATAGTCTTGTTTTTAATTGCTAAGAGCTTTTAACAGGTGGGTAGAGCTAAACAAAGAAAAAATGATCTTCTATGACTATTAAAGTATTTATATCTTGTGTAACGAGTTAATAAGTAGAGTAATATATGCATGAATGACTTGTTTCAGGAAATATGATTCAGTAGAATATACAGAAAATACGGGAAAAACAGAACTACGTGGATAAGGCGCCTCAGAAAAAGCCGTCTGGCAGGTGGGACCCAGACAAATGATGCTTTATTGATTTTGTCTTTGGATTCGTTTGGTAAAGCCTGTTCGACACTACGCGTGTCTTCGGTGCAACGACTCCTTTTCTTTATTTTGTCAATAATTGATTGATTCAATACAATTCAAAATGACTCGAATACTCTACTTTTCTGTTCATTTTTTTATTATATACGTATAAACTATAAACAAGAACATGTTAGTGAGCATTTCTTGAAATAAACGAAAAAAAACAAGATGAGAAAACGGAAAATTTATATTTTGAAGGAGTGTCTGTGTTGTGTGGTATACATGTTGTCAAGTGCAGTGCAACAAAAGCTGCCATGTTTTGCCGACAGCCTGGACAAATGCAGCCCAAAGGTTAATTGGGCTATAAATTCCACTCTTTGGGCCTTATATATATGCCATCTTTAAACTAAATGCACCAAAAGTAAAGGCCTAATACAGTCTTCATCAAACAAATTATCGGAGGAATTCTATGACTTGTCGCATAATATAACCTTTTCGGCAAATTATCTTTGCGTTCCGCATTATTCCAAAAAAATAAAAGTTAAGAGCCCAAAATTGTATAAGAATAATACTAGGCCCATATTGAGGAGGGAGCCCAATAATTCCATCACCTTTTCTATTTGCGGAGCCTTATCTATCGAATAGAGAGAGATATACTGCATGAATTTTGAACGTTATACCTTTCTCAATTTAAAATGTTCAATTTGCATATACTTGAAGAAAGGAGACATGGATTCAGCTGAGCCAGCCTTATCTAGCAGATCTGCATCTGGCAAGATTGTCTTCTAGCCAGCCATGCATTGTTGAATTAAATATTTTCACTTTATTTATCCTGAATAGTTGTCTAATCATATCTTATTAAAATATATGATTGGTGGGTCAAAGTTCCACATGATTGACCCCACAAACAGTCAGCTGAACAGTAAAATCTATAGCTTAAATTTGCATACAAATGTGAGATATTAACAATTGCATACAAATAATGGAGTAACTTCTATGCAATTTGAAGACGATTAAATTATCAAGATATATAAATATCATAAGAACAGAGATATGACACAATTCTTGAAATCTTCTCACCTAACAAGAAAATTATAAAAAAGAAAAGGAAAATAATGCACAAGCCAAATAATATATCTTCACATCCAACAAATCAATCACAAGCAAATTATCAAAAAAAAAAAAAACCATCACACACACACTTAACAAAAAAAATAATAACTGAAGAAATCAATCTATGATTTCTCTACAGTACTAACAACACCGAACCAGCGCGAGCAAGTATAAACCGAGCATAATGCCTGCAAAGTCGTGAGCAACAACAACAAAACTGCTGCTAGAAACGTGAGAAATTGCCACGATCCGAACACATATTTCTTCATGAACTTCTTAGTCTTAACCCTAAACCTACTATTGTAATACTTGTTCACATCTTCTATGGCCTTATCCATAAATGGCACCTTTGTTAACCTAATAGACTTGCTCATGCTATTCCACAAATTTGCTACCTCACGATCGCTTTTCAAGCGATTAAATACCACCGCTTTTTGTCTCAACAACATTACATCCTCTTCCGTATCTATAATTCCGTTCATTAATTCGGTGTATCGAGTTAAAACCAACGGTCCAGATGAAGCTGAGGCCTCATATGCAACTAAATTTCGTAAAATAACTTCGGTATTTAGGTCTAAGCTTATTGTAGGGAGATAAAATGTAATGGTTTTTAGATCGAATCCAACAGTTGTTAAGTCTCCATTTGTTGGTGAAAATTTAACACCTACATCCACTAGCTCTTCCACTGAAGGAATCATTATCTCTTCAATTAAAGGTGGTCTATTTGTGGTACTTCCATCTTCCTTTTTGGAACTCTTTTCCATTTGAGAGGACAAAAGATTCTCAAGGGGCCCTTTCAAGACTGAAAACCCCGGTAAGCTTGTGAGAACTTTCCATGGTACCTTTACGAGAAATCTTATTGGTTTTGAGATTATAACTCGTTTAATATATTGAATCGGAGCTCCATTCAAATGTGAAATCGAGCTTCCGATAGTACTGAATAGTTGCTTTACATAATCACAATTACCGTGTGTTTCTTCAGTTGCAGCCTCTTTATCATTTTGTTCTTCTATCTCGTCATTTTGATCATCATTTGGATCTTCGGTTTTCGGCACGAGAATGACATAAAGAAGTTCTATTAAATGGCAATGCCTTGATGGATCTATAATTGGGAAATTTTCCATCATTTTTAAAGGACATAATTCCTTCATATAACCAGTAAGCATGTTGGATAGCAAACTGTCTGATTGTTCACTTGAGGTGCATTGTGGGTCTAGAATCTTTTTTAACAAATATAGAGGGATTTGATTTTCTAACATCATTGAATCGCGTAAAATCATATTATGCGCAGATTTTCTCCCCGCAAAATCTACTAAATGTGACATTCGTGAAGTAAGTCTTCTCAACGTCTTTCCTTCCTCATCAATGGAGTGAATTTGCAAGAATTCAAGCAAGAACGAAGCATCAACTATCATCATCCATGCAAGAGTTTCTCCGTTGAAATCAAGATACCTTCAATTAGATAACAAAATAGTTTGATTAGATTATCCGGTTACCTCAGCTTAATCTGGGCCTACGATTCAGGGAAATAAATGGTTGAGAAACTTTAGATATATGGAAGAATTTCTCTATTCTGCTACCTAAGGTAACTCTGTTGCAACATAATAAATTTGTAGTAGAAATTCAAGTGTGTGATTATTTACCTATGGTAATAAGCGCGGATCTTGTGTTCAAGCTTTGTAAACTGCTCAGCAAGATTTTGCAACTTACTACCATGAAAATTCTTCTGAATCCTCCTTACAGAAGCGAGCTTGTACCGTTCCATCTCGTACAATTCCGGCCTCCAATGGTGGTACGGCCCAAGTGCGATAAACTGAGGCATATACGCATCAGGT
The DNA here is from genome assembly GCA_024447665.1 of Juncus inflexus. Taxonomy (NCBI): domain Eukaryota; kingdom Viridiplantae; phylum Streptophyta; class Magnoliopsida; order Poales; family Juncaceae; genus Juncus; species Juncus inflexus. The sequence continues at coordinate 11,340,783 of JAJHPC010000001.1, read as the reverse complement.
TTCATGACTTGCAACGGTTTCGGTACGTTAAATACCGAAACCGGTACGCCTGTGTCATCTTCTATTTCTTCCTCAAGAGTTTTACGGATTTGAATCACCCATTTGGATTCGTCGAAATGAGGATTAGGGTTGTGCTGACTAGAGGAATTGTGAGATTGGTTTGACGCCATTAATTTGTTTTTTTCTCTTGGGAGTTTCTTGACGAAAATGGGTTTTTAAGTTTAATGACGTTTTGTAAGGATGAGTTAAAGAAATGTGGATCTGATTCAGATTTCAGAGACTTACTTAATGATGCGTTTTATATATGAGAGATGAAATGGTTAGCTTGAGTGGATCTGGATGTAATTTGGACACGACAAGGAGTGCTTTTAGTTTAATTGGAACGTGAAGCATGTTCTGTTCGATGTATATGTAAAAAAATACATTTGGAATATAATTTCTTGAGATTAATCATTGCTGGTGCAATTATTCTATCTTTCAGGAAAGTGAAGGCCATAAAAGATAGATAGAGATGTTGAAGGTTGAAGTGAACTTGAGTCCCAATTTGAAATGAAGTTGAGTTTGATGAAAAGATGTACAAAAATTTCGTAGTTTATCTTTTAGTTTTTTTTTTTCTCGTCTTCGAATTGTAGATCTTCTTGTCAGTCTCCTTGTCACACCTCGTCTCTCGTCTCTCTTGAGTCCTTCTTGAGTCCTGGGAACACCATGAGATTCAGTTTATTGAGATAAAATATTTTTTACAAAATTATGAATATAAATAATATACTGAAAATCAAAAATATCCATCACAAACAAATAGCTAATTTGGACAAATTTCAAACTAGTTCTAACCAACATCTTACGTCAAGAAAACATGTATAATCCCAGAAAAATTACAAGAATTCAGTAACACAATAAGTAAATTAAAGATGATTAATTTATTCCGCTAAAAATGTAATCAATAAGTACATTGAAATTAAGAAATATATTTCAGGGTTGCCTCGAATTCAATCAGTTATATATTTTCAGATCTGATTCATTTGCATTTTTTTCTAATTGTGAAAAATGAGGAGTAAATGCTAAGAAATACCAGTTGTATTTATCTTGATTTTTTCTTACCTAACTAATGTGACACATGATAATTCACCTAAAACTGGGCCCTGATTTATTGACAATTATCACATATTTTATCTATGAATAATTTTATATTTTATGATTTTATCCCTCATGTTTTAATTCTATCCCCTACTTAATATGAGATGCGAACATAACACAGGGATTTTTTTTTTTAACTTCCGGTTGGCAGTTGCCTCCCAAAGATGATATCATTAAAATAATTAAAAAGTTATTTGCAAGAATATAGGAAGAAACGCTTTATCAGCCGTTTAGTGAAGATCTAACGGTAGTATGGTTTACAGTGTACATCTTGGGCCACTTTAATTTGCACGGTACACCATGGACCATATGTAAAAAAAAAAAGGACAACTCACATCTCTTCCTCCCTGTCATGGACCATGGTTTATTTTTATTTTTTATTTTTTTTGACGAGCCAAGCCCGTAGGCATCATGCACATGGTTTCAGTTTGCTTTCTTCTTTCTAGAGTAAACATTCTATATAAACCATCACAAAAAACCCAAATTATATTTGCCCCCTATTAAAACATTTAAGTTATTAAATTAAAAAAAAAACATTTAAGTTATTTAACCAATATAAAAACAATTTGAACTATAAGAAAAAATAACAATTTGAATGATATTATTATAGACCAGCATCACATTTAACATCAAGAAATTTTGAGACTTCAACTTCAAGAAGCCTTCCTATTTAATTCATTCATGAAATTAAAACCTCAACAATTACAAATACAACATTCATCTGGATTATTTCCGCAGGGCTCGCAATAACCGCCATAATTATACTGTTTTGTGCAGTCATTCGCGCATGTCTCTCCGTAGCATTTGCCTGTGTACCTCTTATTCAGGCACTTGCGCACTCCCTCTCCTTCAGCACGTACTTCTTTCACATCTAGAGTAAAAACCACAAAATATATTGTATTATTTTATTTTATTTTTGAATGGATAATAGTCTAATTGGTTTAGTGCAAATCACAGGCAGTTCAAATCTGATTGACATTATGATGGAAAACGAACAAAAGAACACTCTCTAGTTATAAAAAACTATATAAATTATCAGGCTAGTTGATCATGAATAAGATATAACATATTAAATCTCATTAACATCATGCATGATATGCTGAGTCTTTTTTATTCAACAATATTTTTTTTGGAAAAAAGGCAAAAAGAGAGGGAAAGATGATTTACCGCTGGAAAATAAGAGAGGAATTAGCAACAACAGGACTGTGAATACTTTTATTTTCCTGGCGTCCATATTGTCAGAGTATTAGAAAAGTCTAGTAATGATATGAAAAATTGATGTGTGTTTGTGTATGCTCTTTGAGCATAAATCGCGATATTTATAATCTGAGAGCATATCACGAATATTAAATGCAAAGATTACAATTATCCCAGAATTAGGCAAGTCTTGAAGAGATTAGGAGATTCATCATGAACCTAGCTAGATTGGATTCACGGGAATAATTTGTTGGATTAAGCTATGGTAAGATGAGATGAATGCTGATTAATTATTTGAATAAGCTGCATGCACTCAAATAGTTGATTTGTCTAATGAATTTTACATAACAGAATAATCTAGCGAGGAAATTAAAATTGTAATTATTGCTTTGATTCACAAAATCACAATGCCAGACAAATATCTTTATTGCTTGAATGTACTAATTTAGCAAAAAATGTATGCTGTGTTTTTTATTATTTTGCGCATACTATTTTATATATTATTTTCTTATTGAATAGGGAATCTTTTTGTCCCACTTCTATTTTTGTGATGGCATGCAAAAATCATAACCTTTGATTTGTTATGATTTACACTCAACCGAACGAACTGGATGAGATTATTTGGCAACTTTTTATATACTAATATAAACTATTTCAATTGTGTGTATAAGAAAGTGAGGGAAATAATTAGCTTCCTTTGACATAATGTTTGATGTCTTGGAAATTACTTAAAGTGTATAAAAATGTGAAATCCATATTTTCATAAGAATGTATGATATAACCTTGATATCTAGCCATGAGCCTAAACCTTAAACCCTATCTTATAATACCATGATATAGCCCATGAGCCTATTCTTCAAAAATAATGAGGGGAAAATACACTGCGCAAAAGGCCAAATACATGAGACTGAACTTTCTCAATCTCTGCCTCCTTAAGAACATAGTTTAGTAATTTACTTTTCTCACGACAATAAATATTTATTATTAGTAGTTATATATTAACACTGGTGGTATAGGAACATGTATTATTTCGGGCAAAAATATTATTTATATATGTGACAAAAAGTGGCCGTGGCCATGAAAAACTGCAAACATGTACGCCCTGGTTCAACCTCCCCAATAAAACTTGTCTACCGTTTAATTTAATAACTAGTACACAAGTAATTCTTTAAAAAAAATGCAACTTATCTAGCAAATAACTGAGCAAAATAATTCGTATTTTAGATTAAAAAAGATAATAAATAGACGAAGAATGTGATTTTTTTTTTCATTTTCTTGATGAAGAAAAATATCTTTTTTTCTTGGACATGTTAGAAACTAAACTAACTACCACCAAAATTTCAAATTTTTACTTTCAAAACAAACAGAAACAAAAAATAATGTGAAAAATGGACTGAAATATACAAGAATCAATGGTGCTTAGGCTTGTGATCTCTTGGCCCGTAATAATCTTCTTGAAAAGTTGGTATCAAATGATCATGACCTTTATTTTCTTTTCTCATAGAATTTTTCTCCATTGCACCTGAATGTATGGAATCATGCAAAGATTCTTTCTCATTGTCAACTTTCAATCCTTCTGATGATCTCTTTTCTGTAGCTGATCCATGGAAATCTTTTCCTGGATTTATCTGCTTGGGGAAGACAGCCAGGCTTTCTTGTTCCAACCTAATACCTATTAAAAAGGGAACAATGAAACACTCAATATTTAAGTTAAATATACACAGATTTTGTAAAGACAAATGCATAACATCATGTTTTTTGAATATATAATGAATATTAATTAATTAAGTTTTGCTTACCATGAGTTTTGGAGACTAATTGAGATAAAAAGAGTAGAGTGATAAGTGGAACTGCTATTCTCATTTTCTGATTCCAATCAGAACTTCTTCTTCTTCAAGTTTATTTATGGAGGATATAGAAAGATTGGAATTATGAGCTTAAAAAAAGATAGGAATTATGATTAAATCATGGAATGAAATCTAGCTATTTATATTGCACTGGTTACTTTTCCCTAGACCCTATTCAAAGGACAAGTGTGTCAAAGTCCAAAGGCAAACATCCTTTACTCAAATAAAAATAATTCTTCTGTCGGGTCAATACAATTTAACACATTATTTTAGCCCCAATTTCATATTTGTGATAATTTAAATGTCAGTACTTGAGCAAAGCTGTTGCCCCAAAATTTGGTGCATGTTTATATTTGATTTATATTAAACTCATATATTTGTCCTGGCCTAACATGGAGGTACGTGACATCCACAAACTTGGCCCCCTACTTTGTTCCTAAAACTAAAAGAGATATATAATCAAACAATATATCTTACAATATACATACTTTTATGTTGGGATTACGTGGAATTGTTTCAATTTACTGTTTCTGTTTCAAATCCAGGATTTCTAAATCCGGAAATGAAATCCCAGTTTAAAATCCGGGAATTGAAATACCGGGCCGGAAGAATTGGGCCGGAACGAAGCGATAAGTCTGTCAGTCCAATACTACGCGGCGCGAAAAAGAACTCTTTCCGGTCCGTCTTTTCTTCTCTTCTCCTCTCTTCTTTCTTCCCTCTCGTTAGATCTCTTTCCTTCTACGGATCTTGATGAGCCTGCTCGCCGTTCGCTCCGTTATTCCAAAGGTTTGATAGATTCATTGTCCAGATCTATTGAGATAATCGAATTGTGGCTCGTGTTTGTTATTTGATCCGAATTTTGTTGTTTTCAGATTTGATTTGAGAAAAACACAATGAGCGGAAGAAGCAAGGGAATCTTCGACGGGCTCCCGATTCCCGCTGATAAATCCGTAAGTACTGAAATCACTCACTTCAGCTAAACAGTGTGGTTCTTATTAGACTCAAATTGATCTAAAATTGGAATTATTATGTTGTAATTTCGCTGCAGTATTTGAGGGAAGGGCTTTCGAGAATCGACGAGAGCTGGGCGGCTGCACGATTCGACTCGTTGCCCCATGTTGTGCACATTCTGACGTCCAGAGACCGGGAAGGAGAAATCCAGTTCCTCAAAGAGCAGAGCGATCTGATTGAAGATGTCGTTGATGAAGTTGTCCATGCTTACCACCATGGATTTAACAAAGCCATTCAAAACTACTCTCAAGTTAGTTTATTTTCAGTTTTTCTCCCCTCTTTTTTTGTTTACTTTGTTTTTTCCTAGCGAATTTAGTGACTGACAGAATTGATTTGATTTTGTGTAGATATTACGGTTGTTTAGTGAATCGGCGGAAAGTATATCTACGTTGAAAATTGATATGGCTGAAGCAAGAAAACTGCTCGGATCGAGGAATAAACAGTTGCACCAGCTTTGGTACCGCTCTCTCACACTTAGACACATTCTCTCTTTGCTCGATCAGATTGAAGGTGTTGCAAAGGTATGTATTCTTATATAATATAATATTGTATTCTTATATAATATTATATTATATTTATTTATTTATACTATTAATTAATTTATCTATCTATGAACAGGTTCCGTCTCGTATAGAGAAATTGATTGCAGAGAAGCAACTATACGCTGCTGTGCAATTGCATGTACAGTCGATCGCAATGCTAGAGAGAGAAGGCCTTCAAGTGGTTAGTCTCATTAAATTTTTCGTATTATTTCTATACCGTCAGAACTATATTGTTCATACTTTTTTTGTTTAATTTTATTTTTAAAAGGTAGGCGCGCTTCAAGACGTGAGAACAGAACTGACGAAATTGCGCGGTGTGCTGTTCTTCAAAATTCTAGAGGAGCTGCACAGCCACCTTTACAACAAGGGTGAATACAGGTAATTAATAACTCGATTCCTTTCACCATTTCATTATTATTAATTAAATAATTAATAATATCAAACTTTTAATATTTACAGTTCAGGGGCTTTAAGCACATTTAATGAAGATGAAATTCCAACGGCCGCAATTGGAGGAGTAATTTCAAGAAGAACTCGGTCAATGAGAGGCGAGAGTCAATTTGGAGCCGGATCTTCTTTACTAAGCTCTATTGATGGAGGGTAAAATGACCAATCTACCCCTCCAATTCAACTATGTTTTAAGTAGTTATAGCAGTATTTTGTATTTGTTTTTCATTTTTGTGATTTTAGGTCTTCGATTGATGGTCATGAGGAAGAAAGTAGCATGATTGATGGAAATACAAAGGATTCTAAAAGCTCTTCACATCAAATCCCGCCTTGGCTTTCCTTTGCTGTTCCTGATGAATTCATTGTGAGTGTAAATTATTAAATTATGTAATAATTATAAATATCTTGTTTTATGATAGTAAAATGTCTTGTGTAGTCCCAAAAACTGAAAAATGTTGCTTTCTAAAGGAAATTTAGATATTTTGATTCTGAACAAGTGAGCGTATGGAATGCTTTAATAATTTCTTGGTTTATGAAGAGCAATGAATTTACTTTGAATAATTGTATTTTTTTTGTTTTAATTTAGGAAATAATGAAAAAGAGCGATGCTTCTTCTAGTGAAAAATATTTACAAACTTTGGTGGAGTGCTTATGCATGCTTGGTAAAGTCGCTGCAGCTGGCGCTATTTTATGGTAAATAAACCCTAAACCCTAATAAAATACTTACATCAACCTTTTTTCATTAATTCTTTTTTTATATTTATTTCCAATATTCTATTTCTTGTCAAACAAACAGCCAAAGACTGAGGCCGACAATCCATGACATCATGACGACAGAAATCAAATTCTATTTCCAAAACAACGCTACAAAATCGCGAATAACCGACAAAACTGACTTTTACTCCTCCAAAGGATTTTTGGAGGGACATAATAAATTATTATTAAAAAATAAAAATAAAAACGGGACAACATTTAATGGCGCGCAACAACAGATTGCCAGTCCGATCTCTCCGTTGATGACTCCGACTGGACCGGCACAGTGTGCTGCTAGTGATCTTTTGACCTCAATTCTTAATTCCATAATTCATATTTTAGGTGAGTTTTTGTAATTTTTTTTCCTCAAAAAACCCTATAGTTCTGGTATTTATGAGATACCTTTTGGGAATATTTAACAAAAAATGTATGTTAAGTTTACATTTTTCAAAAAAAGAACCCTTGAATTTAAAATAATTATAAAACAACAGTAATGTTAAATAATGTTTGATCTTCAAAAGTTAGTTTTTATAAATTTGAGAAAATAAAGGGGGTTTTCCGAAAATTTCCCTTGTAGTTAGGTTGCATATATTCAGACAAAAGAGAATATTTCATTTGATTTAAAAATTAATCAATGTGTATTTTCAGAAAATCATTTCATTGTTGGAGAGTTACTGGAAGTAAAATCGACACAAGGAGACGGTATAAATACACCCAAATCTACTGCTGTTGACCCGAATTTCAGCACGGATTCCGAGGCGTCTCAAGTCACTGGCGGTTACACTGTCGCCTTTCCTCTGACTGTCGTACAAGTAAGAATTAATCAATACTTTTATTTGATTCAACAAAAATCAGATTTTTATTTTTTGTTATTGTGAAATTAAGCTTTATTATTTATTATTTTATTTTATTTTTTATTTTGGGGGAAAGAGTGAGTGTCAGCAGCTGATATGTGAAATTCTGCGCGCAACTCCAGAAGCAGCAACTGCAGATGCAGCGGTTCAGACTGCCAGACTTGCTAACAAATCTCCAGTCAAGGAAAAGAGGCAAGTCCTTTTTTATTTATTATTGTTGAGAAATTTGCAAAAAAGGCCTTGCATTGTTGGAAATTGCAAAAAAGTACCCCTCCATTCTTCAAAAATTCAAAACTAGTGTATGATGTTAAGTTCTTTGTAGCGGTGTTTGATTAGCAGATTTCTACGCAGATTAGTTATTCTTTCTTTTTTTCAACTAGCTTTTGCAAGCATATACCAAATTCTAAGTATTGTAATATAGTTTTATTCGATTAACTCGTTTGAATCTAAGTACGAACTACATAAATCTATATTTAAATGTGTTAATGTAACACCATTAGATGGGAGTAACAGTAGGGGGCTATGTTATGTTATATGCATTTATTATATATTATGTTATATTTTACAAAGTTCCATTTATTATGTTGTATGTATTTAATATATATTATTAATGAAAATATCACAATTTTATAAATATTTGAAAACAGAGATGGATCAGAAGGCCTTTCCTTTGCTTTCCGCATTACAGACGCAGCTGTCTCTGTTCAAAACGAAGGTAATAAAACCTCTTTGAACTTCAATATTCAATTATTAGTTACTTACCTTTGACCTAAATTCAATTATTTATTATTTTTTTAATAAATAAATGAATCAGGTCAAGGATGGAAAAGAGGAGTGAATGCGCAACAAGAAGGATATGGAACTGCTTCTGTGCTTCCTGATCAAGGCATTTATTTAGCTGCCTCAGTTTATCGCCCTGTTCTTCAAGTATGTATTTATTTAAATTTATTTCTAAAGTTATTCTTTTTAAATTTGTTATATTTTTTGTTGTTTTCCTGTTTTGATATGTGGGTTGTTTTTGTCAGTTTACAGATAAAATTAAATCACTCTTGCCACAGAAATACTCTCAACTTGGGTAAGCTCACATTTTCTAAATTCATATTTTCTCTATTTATATAACAATTATGGATTGTTTGATTTAAATTTGACTTAAACAATTGTGCAGAAATGATGGTTTGTTATCCTTTGTTGAGAACTTTCTGAAGGATCATTTTTTGCCAGCTATATTTGTTGATTACAGAAAATGCGTGCAACAAGCTATTTCAAGTAAGTTATATTCAAATTTCACATAAAACAAAAAAATGTACATAACAGTCTATATAACTATATATTATATAACATAAACAAACTTGTCATTTATTTTTCAGCGCCAGCTGCTTTTAGGCCGCGCGTGCAAGCAACTTCTTCTGCTTACAGCCCCTTAGTTGAAAAGGGCCGACCTGTTTTACAAGGACTTCTAGCAGTTGACTTTCTAGCTAAAGAGGTAAAAAGGAAACCTCATTTTCATATTTTGACCATTTTATGAATGTTTTCATTTACATACAATTTATTTTTTGTTCATTTTAGGTGCTTGGATGGGCCCAGCTAATGCCGAAATACGCTAGCGAGCTTGTTGAATATGTTCGTACTTTCTTAGAACGTACTTACGAAAGATGCCGTACATCTTACATGGAGGTCCTTATATTTTTTCCCTTTTCAATTCACCATTTTCTCACTTAAATATACTCTTATTTGTATTTTGACTTGCTTTCTATTTTTAGGTTGTTTTGGAGAGACAAAGCTACATGCTGCTGGGTCGAAGTGACGTGGAAAGTCTGATGCGTCTCGAGCCTGCAAACACAATATTGCAAAATTCGGGGGGTGAAAACGTAAATTTGAGTAGTGTGCCTGATGGAGAAACAATGGAGGTGGAGCGACAGATCAGCGATCTTTTGTTAAATCTCCGCCCCATCAAACAGGTATGTTTTGTTATTTTTTTACATTTTTCAGCGATTTTTCTTATTTACTGAGATTTACTACTAATCAACCCAAATTCTTTTATTTCTTTTCTTGTGCAGGAAAACCTAATTCATGATGATCAGAAATTAATACTATTAGCATCTCTCAGCGATTCCTTGGAATATTTAGCCGATTCAATCGAACAGTAACAAATATTACTCCTAACTATTCCTCCATGTATATTATTCTAGACTTTTTTTTATTAATTCTAAGTTTTTGCAATGAAATATGAATTGCAGGCTTGGAGACTCATTCATCAGCCCAAGCGGCAACACGGACGGCAGCAAACCTCATCACCACAGAAGATCATCAAGCGCAGTTCCTAAAAGTCTAGCCACTCTTTCAAATGAGTACAGGAAATTAGCGATTGATTGCCTAAAGGTCCTTCGTCTCGAAATGCAGTTGGAGACCATTTTACACATGCAGGTGTTCATTTCATTTTTTATTTAATTTTCTATTTAGTTTTGCAAGTGTGCTGGTTTCATTTCATTTTTTTCAATTAATACTATTATGGGGACTTTTTTGCAAATTTCTGTAATATGATCAATTTTGAAATGGGTTTTTGTAGGAAATGACGAGCAGAGAGTATTTGGAAGATCAGGATGCAGACGAGCCAGACGATTTCATTATTTCTCTCACGTCTCTTGTATGTGTTTTTCTTGATATGATAAAATTCATATGATTATTATTACATTTTAGCAATTTTGAAGATTTTTTTTCTTTTGTTTTGAAGATTACTCGTAGGGATGAGGAAATGGCTCCATTCATTTCTGAGATAAAGAGGAATTACATATTTGGAGGAATTTCCAGTGTTGCAGCTAATGCGTCAATCAAGGTCTCATTAATATGATATTCTTTTTGTTTTTACCTTTTTAATAAAAAATGGAGTACAAATTGTTCTTTATTTCTTGTTTCTTTTACTCAATTATGACGTGAGAGATGTCGTATTTGTAACAGGCGCTTTCTGAAATAAGGTCGATCAATTTATTAGGAGTGCAACAAATATGTAGGAACTCAATCGCATTGGAACAGGTTTGTTAAGGAAATAATTTTGTTTATTTTTTATTTGAGGAAAGAAAAAAAAAAGTATCATATTTTATGGGAAAAATATTGCTTGTAATTGAATAGGCATTAGCAGCAATTCCGTCAATGGATAGTGAAGGGATCCAAACGAGGCTCGATTCTGTTCGCAAGTACTATGAACTCCTCAATCTTCCTTTTGAGGTACTTTTTTATTTTTAACAAGCTCGTGATTATATATCTATATTTAGTATTAATTTATATAACTCTAGATTTGTGGTTGTTTTTCTCACCCTCTTTAATTTCAAATGTAGTCATTGATTGCATATGTGGCAGAGCATTCTTACATGTTCTTTCCCCATGAGTAAGTCCTTTGATCTTTTTCTTACATTTACGCAAAGAAAGAGTACTTTCTAGAATTGTTCTCAACATTTTGCATTATGGTCCCTGGAAATACTGATAATTCATATTTTTATTTGGATTTGTGTTATTAGCATCTCAAGCCTGTTGAGGGTTGACGTACCGGGCAGAGAGATCCCAGGTGATGCTGAAAGGCGTATGGCAGAAATATTGAGTCACTAAAAATATAAATATAACTCTGCAATATTCTCATACAAATTGTTAGTGATGTGTAAGGAATTTAAACAAGACTCCTTTTCTATATCCGGACTTGCAAAGCATTGGGCCTCTATTTTCTTGTTATTTAATATTTTTTATGACCTTTTTATTCTTGTATTTTTTTTTTTTGGCCCCCTTTTTGCTTTTTCCTGTTGAGCTTTGGTGATCCTTCATTCTTCTTATTTGATATGTTGAGAATTACTTTGTGTAAATGGATGTATATTGTCTCTAGTTTGTGCAAAATTCTGAGAATTTCATTCATGTGTTGACTTGTATCGGTTCTTACTTTATTTAAAAAAAATGATTTAGCAAAAGAAAATATTATAAATTTTTGATAGAAAATAAAATAAATTTTGATGGGCTCTTCAGTGACCATATACATCATAAATTAAAAACTGTCATACATAAATTTCATTATCAGTTCCCATTCAGAGGCTGAAATAACACAAAACTCGCTTTAAAACAAAAACAGGGATCTCAGTAGGAAAAGACAACACTAAGCTCACAGAACCTCTGGCTGCATCATTTCCTACTCCCCAAATTTTCCACTTTCACCTTATTATTTACAAAACTCGCAAAACACACTCGGTGATAACTTATTACTGTGTAACATAACCCAACCCAAAACACAAAAAACAAAAAAAACAAAATATAAACACTTGTAACTCCTCCACAGACTCACTTTCCCTCCAAAAGCATTCTAAGGTTATTCAACCCTTCTGCCGAAATACTCCTCATGACTCGGCTCCTCTGCGGCCTTATCATCGGCGGTGGCTCCGAGTGAAAACAAACCAAAACCACGGTCAAATTATCTCTCGCCCCTCTTCTCATCGCCTCCTCCACCATCTCCTTACAACAAGCCTTCAGATTATTATGCTCCTGCAACCGTCTCCTCACAAAATCCACCGCATTCTGATTACTAAACTCTTCCCAAACCCCATCGCTCGCAATTATCAAAAACTCATCCTCCTTGGTCAGCGTCATCAACTTAAGTTCCGGTTCGGCACTCAAAGGGCCTTCTTGAGAGGAAGACAAAGAGGATTTCATGCCTTCGAGGTGCCAGTCGCCGAGAGAGCGGGTGACGGCGAGGAGGCCGTTGAGGTAGCCGTTGTCGACGAAGCCGCCGAGAGACTCGACGCGCTTGCGCTCGCGGAGGCAGCACGGGCGGTGGTCGCGCGACATCTCGACCGCCGCGCCGTGGCGGGAGAGGACCGCTCTGCAGTCGCCCGCGTTGGCTACTAGAAGAGATCTGAGGAGTTGGTTAGTGAAGTTAGTTTGGTTGACACTTGAAATAATAAGAGAATTGTTTAGATCCGAGCAATGTGAACGTAAATGTACTTGTGGGAATTTAATGGAAATGAATAATAAGAGAGTTGTATAGTGTAGTAGGAAGGATGTGTTGTGTCCGATGGTAGAATTAGAGAATAGAATTCTAGGATGGAATCAAATAATAATAACTTCCGTAGAATTTTATTTTACAATTCTACGAACTTAATAAGAGACTCGTATAGTAAAAATATGTAAAATACCTTGTATCCAATTGAAGAATTGTACAATAACCCATCAATCACATACTAAAATATTCTATAGAATTCTATTCTACACTTGGATACAACACAAGATAATAGTTCCACTCTACACTTCTCTTATTAATTCCATTATAATTACTAATCGAAAAGAAATAAATGAGGATTAAGTATTTTACCGTCCGAAAATCATCGCAGTGAGAGCGGTCGTGCCGGAAGAAAGAGAAGACTTTGCGAATTGAGTGTCGGTATAAATAAATGATCTCCTCACAACTTTCTCTAATTCCACAGGGAAATCTGCATCTTCCACTATTACTCTTGGCAAGTTGTCCCTCACAAATTGCGCCGCTTCTTTTCCCTCATGTCCATCAAAAACCTACTCAAAACAAACAAACAAATAAATAAATAAAAGATATATTAGTTACTAAGTCCAAATTTGGTGGGGTGAAGTATTAAAATTGAGGAATGAATCCACAATCGAGAGTTAATAAATGCAAAATTGGATTAATTTGAAGTATAGGAATCTTAACTAGGACCTAATTGTGGCTTAAAAAAACAAAAAAGAATAAACCAAACAAACAAAAGCAAAAGTTAAAGTTAAATTTAAACTATTACCCCATAGAAGGAAATGGTTTCGCCGGAAAAGGAGGGAAAGTCGAAGTTTTTGGCGAGGTCAGAAATGCAAACGTGCGTATCTTCCATGTATTGACGCCTTCCGATGTCTGACCACTCGCCGGACCGGATCGTCGGAGTGAAATTCGTCAGTTGGTTCGGTTGGTTGAAATCTGTGGTTGCTGTGTTTTCACACACTCGCTCCATCTGGAAAAAAAAATAATTGGAAAATTAAATTAGGAAAAAGAAAAGGGGAAAACTAGTTGGATTTGTTGGTAGGGGAAGAAGAAGAAGAAGAAGAAGAAGAAGAGAGGGAAGAAGGAAAGTTATCTCTCTCTCTCTGATTTTGTTTCTTCACTCACTGGAATTCCTAATAGTTTACCAAATTGAGTAAAATACTACTTGATAAACTCACCGAACTATATTGTAGCATGTACCAAAACAAGAAAATAATTGAGGAGAGAAAATATACAAAATTTCAACTGAAACTAGCATCAATCGTGTAATACTCAATCTGGGTCTTATAAAAAATCCAAACTAAACCCAAAAGCACAACAAACTAAGAAAGAGAAATTGGAGCTAAATTAAAAAAAAATTTACTCAAGAGCAAACATAAAAAAGTGAACTTTACATTTGATTTGGCAAATTCAGGAGGTTTTTCAACTTGGGCCTCACAAAATTCAAGCCTTTCAACCTTCTCTGAGGCAGTCTCGAGATCGTCCACACACATCTTTCCTTCTATAGTACGCAGAAAAAAGAACCGAAACGAACTTTTGAGTGAATAAGAAAGTAGATTCTCGGAATATTGACGCCAATTGCACAAGAGAAGCGTGAAGAATTTACTACTAAATATATTTCACCACAATACAAATCACTATTTGCGACAAAAGCAGAAGAAAAGGGCAAGTGAGGAGAAGTGGAGATTTTTCTTTCTTCTTTCTTTTTGGGAAGATTTTTATTGTGTTGTATAGTATTTAGGTAAGGACTATACACTATAGTTTGTCGTTGGATTTTGCGAGGGGAAATTGGTGTACACGCGTTCCAAGCTGCACCAGTTGTTTTTGTTCTATCTGACACCTGTCCATTTTCGAGGGTAGTTTTGCCTTTTCATCCAGAAAATATTAGGTGTACCGCACCACGTGGATTAATCTAACGGGTCGGATTTTTATCAAAATTCGGATCCGGCTCAGTAAATATACTTTTTCGATAATAAAATTTGGGGGTAAATTATCAGATTTAGTTTTCTTAAAATCAGGTAAGTTTTGAGTGGAGAATCGGAGTCAGTGAACAGGAGAAAAGGTATTAAATATCATCTGAGTGAAATTAATGAATGAATGAATAAATGAAAATGTGGATCATGTGTAGCATGAGGAAGGTGAGAAATTAACATCGCCAACATAATAATATCTGATTCATTCATATAAAGTCAATCATAGTACATTATCTAAATTCAATATATTATCGTATAATATAGTCAACATGAATATTTGTGTACATAATCAATCGGCCATTTCATTATTTAATTTATTAATATAATATCTTGCATTTATGTATTAATATATTAATTCATTTATATACCAAATGTATATAAATACAAATCTTGTGCCATACATAACAAATAAAAAATGGTACGGTAGATAACTATACCATTAATATCATTTTCCAAAAGATTTTTATTCCAATTGGGTATATTATATATGATGATCAATCTTTTGGTGGATAAGGGATGAGAAAAGCGCCAGCGAACGGTAGTTTTCCTCAAAAAAAAAAGGGATGAGAAAAGAAAGGGAAATTTTTTAACCCCCACCTCAATTTTCTGAATATTCTACAAAGTCTCTATATTTTTTTAGATTCTTTTTTCAATCCATCTAAAGTCAGCTTTTCGCAAAGAAATCCAAGTTTCGCCGCAAATCGAATATAGATGGATTTTTAAATTGATTAGAAGTTCTTTCATTTTTTTTTTCACATTTAGTTTTTCTTCAAGTCAAAGAGAGAATATTTCATCTTTATGTCATGCTATTATTTTCCTTACAATTAATTATTTTGTGATTCTATGAATTCTCAAAATAAAATATGAAAAATAATTTAATGATGATATTTTTGTCAAGAGAGTTAAGTTGGATAGAGTATTAAACTAACTATTGTATAAGATAAAATTCATATTAATTTATAAAGATTTAAAGAAGGAATCTAAATACATATAAAAGTTGTTAGTTAAAACATCTGCATATCTAGCAAGAAGGCGTGACTTAATTCTTGACAAATGAAATATAATACATATTTAATAAAACCCTCCTAACTTGTGGTTGAACATAAGAAAAAAATAAAAGTTCTCAAAATTTTCCTAGAATGAAAACACTCTTGAGTGGTAAGTCACCAAAAGTAGTTATTATAATATAATAAATTTCTAACTATGACATATGCATAAAGGACTGCATAAAAATCTTAGAAGTACTTTTGAAATAAATATTTGATGTGTACTATTATTTTGCAGGCACACCCAATTTGTTTCTTGTTTTGGAACAAGTCCATGATCACTGGATTGAGAGATAAAACCTAGCTAAATAAATATAGTCAAACTAAATATGTTCACTGTAATTTTAATGTAACTTTAATTTGGGATCTCGTAAAGTTGAATGAGTGTTTATCCACATGAGTTATCAAGTTTTGATTAAAAATATATAAGGGTATATTTATGATCTCTCACAAAATACAAAAGAAACGAACATAACACTATTCACAAAAGGAAAAAATACTGGACTTGAACAATTATATGCCAGAATAAAACTTTTGGTTCTATTTTGATTATCAAAATTATTTTTCCAACAATTATTTGTTGATCATTTCATATCATACACCTTTAAGGAAATAATTTAAAAGGACGAGGTATCACAAGAAATTATTGGTTGAACAATGCACTAATTAGAAAGGCGTTATAGTACTAATGCGTGTTGAATCATAATCCACATCTTTAGGTGTAATGTATCAAATATATATTTTGTATTTTCTCTTTTTTCAATAATCGGTGTGAAAGCATTTATCAAATGGCATCTATTAATGACGTCATTCATTCGGTGGACGGCAGCCGCACTATGTATGATACAATGAATTTTCCTTTTTTGTCGTGCAAATAAACTCCACTGCGTAAAATTATTTTAAATAAAAGGTTGATTTGGTAATCCTCTCTATCTAAGGTTATCTTCATTTTAAAAGGTCGAATAAACTAGTCTGTAAAATCAACACTAATATATTATAATTACAAGCAAACTATATTTTAAGAAAACAGGAAAACCACTCTAGGTGGAGTGGAGTTTACTGTTAAAAAAAGAATAGATTTTATGGTACAGAAGGATAATATAATTTTCTCTTTTTTTATTCCCTTTTCATGGATTTTAGATGTTCTTAATTCAGAGCCACCAGCCTCTCATGCTATGCGTGCAAGTTAATCTTTCTATTCATGAATCATGATAATATAATTAAAAATATCATTTTAGATGCTTTTTTTTAGAAAATATCATTTTAGATTCTACTTTTATAAACATTATAAAAGAAAATCTATCAATCATTATCTTTTTTTATGTAAATCTATCAATCATTATAATTTCACAATTTAAGTTAATAATTTTAAATTACTAATTAATCATGATAACTATACTAATAGCTCTCATTCCTTCAGCAAAAGTCTCGTAAAGAGACGCAATATATTATTTCGCCTTCACACTCTTATACACTCTCGGCTTTTCCTCATCTATCAACAGCGCCGGTCCCAGAACTTTCGGGCCCCAAGGTCTATTTCGAAAATTGTCCCCAAAAATATTTTAAATCTAATAAAAACACTATTAAAAAAATTACAGTCCATCAATTTTACTAAATCAAAAAACAAAAAATATCCTTTCAATTAAATTTACCTACTACATCGATCATTATTAACTAAATTATTTCCTATTAAATTAATTTGTATGAACTCATTAGCTCTATAAATTTCTTTCTAATAGAGTAATTTTAACATAATAACACTTATTTGGAAAACAGTTGATACAAAATAATATAAAACAATTTGAAAGTAATATTTCTCTTTTTAATTAATCCAAATTACACATTCAAACAATCAAATTACTCAACTAATTAGTTAAAGTCGGTTGCCTGTTTTACTAGCTTCGCAATTTTTATTTCCCAAATTTATGCTCATGTATGTAATCAGCTCCATTATGCCTAAATAAATATAAAATTGTGTGCGCCTAGTATCAACAAATAAAGGTTGTATTTTTTAACTCTCATTTGCAGCAAAATTTATTTTAATTATACACTAAAAAAATCAATAAATAAATGCACAAAGGGCAACAATAATACAGCACAAGCTGAAGAGTACAAGTGAGCTCACTCTATAACAATTGATTTGTATTGGATAGTTTTTTTATACCAATTCAAAGAAAGAAGAAGCATTAGAAGTCAAATCCAAAATAAAATCACTAGTTTGGCTCTAAAAAATAATAACGATTTAAGAAATAAGTGTGAAATCAAAGACAAATTAGATACAACAAAACGATCTGGCAAAGCATGGTCACAAAATCAAAGTAAAAAAATCAATAAAAAATTGCAATATCAGTTCTAGTGCAGGAGGAAGGGGCCGGCTAGAGGAAAAGAAGAGACGATTGGAGGAGAATAGAGGCTGAGAGAACCAGTGAGCATACACCGACTCCTGAGGCGAGACGACGGCCATCGGCGGCGAGATTCGACTGCAGACGGCGGAGGGAGAGGCGGCGAATCAGGGAAGTTTGGGCGTATTTTCTTTTCCTTTTTTGAGATTTGTTTCTGGCGTAATTGCAAAGAGGAGTTAATTGGAAACAGGAGTCAAGCGGACCGGGTTCAGGTTTGAGTGGAGTGGGTACTGGTTGTCTCTTGAGTTGGGCTGATTTGGGCTTGGATTTATCTATTATAAACCTTTAATATATCTACATATATATAATACTATATATATATAATATATATATACATAGGGCCTCCAAATATTTTAGACCCCAGGCTAAGGCCCATATTTCAAACCCTGGCTGGTTCGAGTTCCTTTTCCGGAAAATAACTTGCAACTTAATTGGTTAAAATATTTATATAAATAGAAAGAGATCATGGGTTCAAATTCCGACAAATGTAATATAGCACACATTTAATAAAGCCTCTATAAAAAAATCATGATAACATACTAAATCGTATGCCATAAAAATGTCATACGATGATGCAATAAAAATGGCCTGTAACATAGCCCTAAGCAGCCTTAAACATTAACATGGGCCAGTCCTATCCTATCCAACATTCCAGCCTATGTTTCATTCTTCTTTCTTAAATAATGAGAAAAGCTCACTTTTGCCCCCTGAACTTTTCAAAATTGTTCAACTTGCCCCCTCAACTTTTTTTTGCACACTTTTGCCCCCTAAACTATTCCAAATGTTCAACTTGCCCCCTCCATCCAGTTAAATGCCCAGTCAGCAGTTAACTGATTGCGTGGCATGCTGACGTGGCAAATATATTGATTTTTTATTCCACGTCAGCAGCAGCCTCTTCCCTTTCTTCTCTTCGCTCCTTACTCTTCTCCTTCGCTCTCTTCTCCTTCGTTCCTTCGCTCTCCTCTGTCTCTGTCTCTCCTTCGCTCTCTTCTCTGTCTCTTCGTGCCCCACTCGACGCCGCACGCCCACGCCCACGCCGCCGCCAGCCCTCAACTGGAACTGACACTGGCGAATCTTGTTCGGAAAATTACCTTTCGTATCGGTTTTAAAAAATAACCGATATAAAACGCACATAATCAGCAACGGTTCCTTCAAACAACCGTTACAGAATAAACACTTTTCGTATCGGTTTTCAAAAAAATAACCGATACAAAATAGTAACGGTTCCTTCTAAAGAACCGTTACAGAATCAACACTTTTCATATCGGTTTTCAAAAAATAACCGATACAAAATAGTAACGGTTCCTTCTAAAGAACCGTTACAGAATAAACACTTTTCGTATCGGTTTTCAAAAAATAACCGATACAAAATAGTAACGGTTCCTTCTAAAGAACCGTTACAGAATAAACACTTTTCGTATCGGTTTTAAAAAAATAACCGATACAAAATAGTAACGGTTCTTTCTAAAGAACCGTTACAGATTTACAATCGGTTCTTTCCAAATAGCTGCTTCATCGTCCCTTCACTTCGCGCGACCTCTCTGTCTCCCTGCTCTCTGTCTCGTCTCCGCTCTCCGCGCGACGCCAGACCCGCCGACGACGCCAGCCCACGCCCACGCCCACGCCGCCACGCCGTCAGCCACCTCTTCTCCTCCTCTTCTCTCTCCACTCGAAACCCTAAATTTCCGAAAATTCAAAATCGGTCCGAATTTGCTCCATTAATTGGTACATTTTCCTCTCATGTCTATTTATTTTGTTTCAACAATTCTAATTTCAATAAATTAGTGCTATTTTTTTTCTAAATTGCTCATAGTAAATTGGCTAATTTGAGTAATTTATTTAATTAACGGGTAATTTTTTTTATTAATTAGGGAGCAACCTCTAATTATCTGCACCTTAAAGATGTACACGGATTGCTATTTTAGGATTTTTTATAATGGTTCATTTGTATTGACTGATTCCGTTTGGGAGTATGTCGATGGTCAAGATAATGAATTGGGGGATTCTGAAGATGTTTTAACATACACCAATCTTAAATCCATGATAGAAGAGGAATTAGGTGTGTGTAATATTTCGAAGTTGTATTATAAGAGGCCGGAAAATAATATACTACAAATTGTATATTCGGATGATTCGGTTCGGGAAATGTTTGCTAATTTTACCAAAACAAAGAGTATTAAGTTGTATGTGGAACACTTGAGTGAAAACGAGAATACCGATTTTGTCGGGACAATTTGTAGTGATGAATCGAATACTTTGGCGATTGATGTGTATGGCGGAAGGGAAGGTTTTGAAGCGGATGTTGAACATGAGGATAGCGAATTTTCTTTTTCAAACGAAGATGACGATAATAGCGAAGAAGAACCCCTAAATTTTATGTATCCATTGGATATGGAACAAAGTCATTGTACCGAATTTGATCTTGGACAAATATTTCCGGGAGCTTCGGAATTTAAGACCGCCGTTAAGAATTATGCGGTTAAAAATTTAAAAGATATTAAATTTGTGAAAAATGACCCAGATAGAGTGAGAGCGGTATGTAAAAATCCTGGTTGCTCATGGGTTGTATTTGCCTCGTTAAATAGCAGAAAATAATATTTTGTAGTAAAAACTTTTCATTCTCAACACACGTGTGCTCCTACTTTTAAGTGTAGTCAGGTAACATCAACTCTTCTTGCTAATAGATATGAAGAAAGAATTAGATCGCATCCGGGATGGAAATCGGTAGAAATGCAAAAAATAATAAGAAACGAGATGGCTGTTAATGTGACGATAAGTCAATGTAGAAGAGCAAAATTGAAGGCAATGAGAAAATATTTAGGAAATTATTCCGAAGAATATGGAAAAATTTGGGATTACGCACAAGCTTTGCTAGAAGCAGATAGAGACAACACCGTACGGATAAATGTAAACCGTCGGCTGGCGGCGTGGGCGTGGGCTGGCGTCGTCGGCGGGTCTGGCGTCGCGCGGAGAGAGGAGACGAGACAGAGAGCAGGGAGACAGAGAGGTCGTGCGAAGTGAAGGGACGATGAAGCAGCTATTTGAGAAGAACCGATTGTAAATCTGTAACGGTTCTTTAGAAGGAACCGTTACTATTTTGTATCGGTTATTTTTTGAAAACCGATACGAAAAGTGTTTATTATGTAACGGTTCTTTAGAAGGAACCGTTACTATTTTGTATCGGTTATTTTTTGAAAACCGATACGAAAAGTGTTTATTTTGTAACGGTTCTTTAGAAGGAACCGTTACTATTTTGTATCGGTTATTTTTTGAAAACCGATACAAAAAGTGTTTATTCTGTAACGGTTGTTTGAAGGAACCGTTGCTGATTATGTGCGTTTTACATCGTTTATTTTTTAAAACCGATACGAAAGGTAATTTTCCGAACAAGATTCGCCAGTGTCAGTTCCAGTTGAGGGCTGGTGGCGGCGTGGGCGTGGGCGTGCGGCGTCGAGTGGGGCGCGAAGAGACAGAGAAGAGAGCGAAGGAGAGACAGAGACAGAGGAGAGCGAAGGAGCGAAGGAGAAGAGTCAAGAGCGAAGAGAAGAAAGGGAAGAGGCTGCTGCTGACGTGGAATAAAAAATCAATATATTTGCCACGTCAGCATGCCACGCAATCAGTTAACTGCTGACTGGGCATTTAACTGGATGGAAAGGGCAAGTTGAACATTTGGAAGAGTTTAGGGGGCAAAAGTGTGCAAAAAAAAGTTGAGGGTGCAAGTTGAACAATTTTGAAAAGTTCAGGACGCAAAAGTGAGTTTTTCTCTTAAATAATCTAATTTTGATTTTGTTGGTTTCCAATGTTTCTAAAATGATCTTTTCAATCCTCCTTTTTCTTAAATTTTGGTAAAATTTACTGATGACAGAGTTACTGGGATTAAAAATTAGGATTTAGTAATTAGTTCTTGTTGGAATTTGGAAATTAGGATTTAGAAACTGGGAAATTGTGGCTATTGGGGTTCTTCTAATGGATTGTTCTAATCAAGGTTTAAACTTTGGTTACTATTTACTAACTAGAACTTCGGTTTGGTTAGTAATTAGAGTTTCAACTTCGTGATTAAATGTAATATTTTATTTGCGATTTTATATTTTGTTATATAGGGGAAAAAAATAAAATTTGTTGAATTTTATACAACATTTTTTGAGTATTCATAATTTTAGAGGCCTCTTTCTAAAATGGGCCTGGGGCCCGGCCTGGAAACTCGATGCTAAATTTGGAGCGAATTTGTTTGCTTATGCATGATTGTTATGATCCAAACCGCAAGCACATCACATTCACAAGTTCAAATAAGTTTACAAAAAAAAAAAAAAAAAATTACAAAATAGCAATTAAATCGAGATACGGAATACTAAAAATAACACATTTTCTAAACAAACATACCAATAATTATATTAAGAAATTAAGCTAATTCAATAAAAAAAGTCAATACTACTCTCTAATTATTCACCAAATCTCAAACTAAATGACATAATTCTCTAGTCCATTTAGGTCTAAAAACAAATCATACTAAATCATCAATCTTTAATTCTTCATTTCTTCCAAACACGAATTAAAAAGGAGAATTTATGACCAATTTTCATCCTCTCATCTTCAGTCCCAATCCATTCTTTCACAAGTTTCACCATGGAAATATCTTCTTCAAAACTCAATAATTTCACATAATTCTCTTGATAAACATTAGATATGTTACTTCCAATATTCCCCCCTGTCTCTGCAAAACTGAAGGTAAAAATACCATGAGCTCCTTCTCCAACTAAAGATGAAACTTTTGATTTATGATTGTGTAGTTGCACTTCGTTCACAGATTTATCTGATTCATTATTATTATTATTATTATTATTGTTGTTGTTGTTGTTGTTGTTGTTGTTGTCATCATTATCGCAAGATAACAGCCATTTAAAAAGGTCCCAAGTGACATGAATCATGTCGCCACCTGGCAAATCGAGCTTGAACGAACCGCGGAACTTTTTAAGCAAATTATTCATGTCGACCAATCTCCTTCCATCCATGGAAATAGACATTGTTGGTCCATCCAGACCGCGTGAGAGATTAATGGAGATCTCCTTTTTCACACCTCCAAATATCTCTTTTGCATTATACACAGAATTTCCCTCCATCTTAACTTCATCTAGTCGTGAAATCATGATAGGATCTCGACTTTTTGTCGCCATTGTTGACTTATAAGCCTCTTGTTGCATGTCGCCTAAAAGGAGGATCATCTCTTCGTTTGAAACAATGCAACAATAATAATTTGATGTTGGTAAAATTGAACCTTCAGCGCTGGAAAAATCCCATGCGAACGTTAAATGACAGAGCTGATCCATGTTTCCATCTTTGAGAGTGGTCTTCTTTGTTCCGTCGAGTTGCCCTGAAAGTGAAGGGTTTATCTCAAGACTGAAGACTTGCGGTTCTTCTTCTCCGTTATGGATTGAGAAACGGAGTTCTGTGTAAATGGAGAGTCCAGTAGCAACATGAGACAAGATCAGTAAAACTTTTCCTAGATGGGTCTCGTAATGGAAAGTTCTCTTGAAAAGAAATCCTTGAGGCGGAGGTGCGGTCTCTCTTTTGGAGGTTGAGATGCAAGATGGGATTAGTTTTTTAAGCATGTTTGTTTTGGAATCGGAGAGATTGATGGAGAAGGAGGAGGAGGAGAAAGAAAGGAGAATTGTGGTGAAGTAAGATGAATTAGAGATTTGTTTGTTTGGAAGTTAATCTCAGGTTTAATGAGAAGGGTACGCTACACTGGTACCGAAACGGACAAAGTTCAATGTTCTCAATTTATTACATGAAATTGAGACAGTTGGTTTTTCGTAGGTTGAAAATATATCTGATTTGGATCTATCAATGTCTGTTTAAGAAATGAAGCAATTTACACAAGATATAATTATACAGACATGACTACAGAGTTTGCTTAATATGATATGAGGTACATTAACGAAAATGGATATCTCCAATTTATAATAAATGGAGAAGGAGGGAGTGAACCGTTTGACCAATTTTATATTAGTTTTAGTGGGGCAGATTGTCTGTGGCAGGAACCAATGTAGATCTTTTGAGGGAGTAAATTCTTTTGGTGATTAAAAGGCTATTTGTATGATACATAAAAGATACGAAAGTTTCTCTTATTCTAATAGTTATACAATTTAGATTCACATGTGATTCATTGTAAGTCACCAAGCTAAAACTACTTAACTTGATTTTGTAAGAATTTTTTTTTGCATAGCTGTTGGTATTTAACTTAACCAATATATTAATATCGTACAATCTTTTGTATGTCTATCATAGTAAATTACTTACTATTTTTCTTTAATCATCATCTAGTATAGTAATTATCATCCAAATTAAAATGGTCCTGTTATATCGTTAATATAATTACAAGTTTATATTTTTGTGTCATTGAAAAATTGATCATGACACATGTAGATAATTAAATACCTTGAGTAATATATAAATCAATACTAACGGCTTTTGCTACTATAACCTTCCTAATCACAATTTTTATTTTTTTCTTCTTGTTATTTAATCTGGAAATTCATAACTCTAAGCATATTGAAGATAATAAAAAAAACAGTGAGTTCCATCGTTTTTATGGT
This sequence comes from Juncus inflexus, assembly GCA_024447665.1. Classification (NCBI taxonomy): domain Eukaryota; kingdom Viridiplantae; phylum Streptophyta; class Magnoliopsida; order Poales; family Juncaceae; genus Juncus; species Juncus inflexus. The sequence goes on along the minus strand of JAJHPC010000001.1, from coordinate 11,315,973 downwards.
TATCTTTCAAACGGTGAGCTTCACCTTTATACACCGGAACGTCTCACACTAAGAGTTATCTATGTAGTAATGACATTTCATTATAAGAGTTAGCTAGTTAACAATTTAATAGATTTAAAAAATAGATAACAATTTAAAGAGCTTAAAAATAACTTGAAATAACTCATACATCAATTATCGTTTGTTTAACAAATGACAAGGATAATAATCTTATCTCAAAGTTTGTGTTTATTATGAAAAACAAAAATCTCAAAGTAAATCCAATGATTAAAAAGTTTTTAATAACAAATGCTAAATATTTTTCTAAGTATTTTAATCGGTGATCATCGCACATATATAATTTCTTCCCAAGTAAAGTATGCTCAAAACAAAAAAGACCCCACGGTTTGACCACACAATTTTGCTTCACACGAATAATAGCAGGTAGGGCCAGGTGTTGTACTTAAGAGTATATTTGTTGTTTCCTGTTAGTTGATACGTCGAAATTTAAATGAAAAGTTGGCGTATTCTAGGAGTAATTAAAGGTATATATTGTTATCACATTAAATTATGTATTAATATGTCCAATACAATTCTGTCGCTCCTCATGGTAAAAAACAGAAGAATTAATGTGATGCTTCTCATTGCTTTTGAGCTTGAGTCAGCAAATTTTCAAGTTTTAAATTGAAATGTAAAATCATCCAAACAGATGAACTTATAATGCATTATTGAGCTGAAAACTATTTAATTGAAATTCATTGTGTTCCATATTTGTTCGGTGATGTGAAATGATTAAATAATGACAGAAATTGATGAATAATTTTTTTTTTGTTGAAAATGTTGAAAGAGAGAAAATGTTGCACTAGTTCATCCTCTTTATTGGAAGAAAGATAATGTATTGTTTTAGCATTTTATTATATAATATTTTATGCTACTAAAGTTGGAACAGAGGAATATTGCTTTACCCTGTTTTATTATTTCATTCAATTTATAGGATTTAAGGTTTAAGAAATTTGTCTCTACTAAATTTTAAAGAATTTAGGGTTTAAAATCTGTGTGGCTTACTGGCTTGTAGTTGTAGTGGATTTTTAGAACTAATTTGGACCTTCATATGAAAGACCCAACTTTCCATAGTTTAGAGAGCAGGAACATATATCGGCCTATCAATTCATCTCATCAGCCTAATACATTCCCTTATGTCCAATTATTTTTGTTTTGGTTTCTGGCTTGGTCATTACTTTTTAGCCAGAAGGCCCAGAACGCAAAATTTATTTAAAAAGGTCTTTCATGTACTCTCATAACATAATTCGCACTATAATGAATATGAATATATTAGAAAATTGACGTATGTTTTTATCATTATGATTTCATATATTGTCATATTTTTATCATCTTTCGAATGCATGCTGCAATTTAATTTCAATAAACTTGTTGTGTGTTTTAGGGGTGGCACGTAGCAGTGATATTGTACAATATGATCCGGGTAAAGATGAAATTGCCGAAAAGGCAACGGCCCTACATGGATTTGATTATTAACTCTTATTTCCATTTCTAGCTGCTACCCTTTAATATTCCATTCCAAACAAAAGGATAATTACTAGCTTTTGCGGAAAGTTAACAACAATATGTTCTCTTTATGTAGAAAAATCAATATATTCTCTTTATGTAGAAAAATGAATACAAAACAAACAAATATGGACCTCTTTTTCATTGGTCTACGTGACAGCTTGTGCAATTTATATCTTTTTGGGTGGAATTATTACGAATATACAATAATACAATGCATATAAAGGTTGGAGTAGTTCAGTAGTTAATGCCAACATGACTTATATAATTTAATAACTCTATATTTCATTACCTTCAATTTCATAAAAAATAAAACCTTTTTAATTTTAGAAAATGTGAAACAGTTTTATCACATGTTGTATAAGTCCATAAAACACGATTTTTTTTTGTTCAAAGAATTCCAAATTAGTGTGTACTATTTGTTCCTCATAATTTCAAATAATTGAGCAATGAATCCCATCTTTTCTTAAAAGGATGGCAATGATAAGAATGAGATAAACACGATGAAACAAAAAAAAATATATCTTTTTCTCTCTGCCCCCTAAATTTTATCAATTTTATAAATGAAACCTGCCCCTTGAGGTCCCTGTCTCTCTCGCATGTTGTTCAGCAACACCCACCCTAATTCAATCATGTTTTCAGATTTTTTTTTAATAATATCATATTTTCAGATTTGGGCCCTGTATATTTTCATTCCATTATTGGCTTCATTTTGTAAGGATATTTTGTTTTATTCTTTAACCTCTGTTTTTAATTACTGTATGATTGTGATTGGATTGTTGTGCTTTGAGTGGCGGCAACTCAATCAAATATTTATTAAAAAATATTTGTTTTATGGAAATGAAGAATCTAAAATAATTATTTGAAAAGTAAAAAAATAAATCATAATAGAATATGAATAAATCAGCTCTGGTATCGTGTCAGTTTGTTATCACTTGCCAACAAAGATACATGAGTTGCCTTGAAGGAAAAACTTGGTAGTTGTTTAAGAGAAGAATTGAGTTGCAAAATTTGCCTGTATGTGCAAATTAGCTTAGCCAACACGTCAACGAAGACAAAATAATCTAATTCCGAGCATAAACACATGTTCTTTTGAGGCAACATTATATATTATCTTATTTCACATGATACAGCTGTTGAATTAATGTAAGTACATTGTACATGCATGCATATTGAAAAAGAATATGGGGAAGATTGAATATTGTACCAATTTTTATTTAATATCTTTTTGGTAATGAACAACATTGACTCAAAAAATTATTGATCAATATGGGGAAGATTATATTTTTATATATCAGATAGAGACACGAACTTACAGTAGCCAACTGGAAAATAATTAGGATTTGGATCATGACTGTTTGTTAATTCATGTTATGAGAAATTTCTAGAAGTTTGTTCATGCATGCATATTTTAATTCTTTATATATTAGTCCATGCATAATTGGTTTGACTAGGTTTAGCCACCCTACTGGTCATTAATCCGTTTTAAATTAGATATAATCATCGTTAGATCAGGTTGTTATCTTGATCAACACGAACATGAACTTTGAATTAGTCCCATCATTTGTCTAAGATTATATGTTGATGTACAAAATTTAAGAGAACGTTGCAACACTATTGAAATTTATAACAATATAAATAAAATATCTATAAAGAAGTTCAAAGTCCTCTATATAACAAGAATTTTTTTAACATACTCATTGGAGTCATTGTATAAAACTACTTTAATAGTATTTTATGATTTTAAAACAAATAATTAAGACAATGGTCAAACATGGGTACATGGCCTATTCGGCATGGTCAAGCCATAATCCACAAAGAAAAGTTAATTTCAACATTAAAATGAACGATCCAGATTTTACCGTAGAATCAACATGGGGATGTAGATTAAATATATCAATTTCATTCTCCGATCCAAGCAGGCATTTTCCAATTGGAAACGTGTATATATATATGTCCCGTTCATCATTTTCCAATCTACCGTTTACCACTAATAAACTGACCCCATTTATATTCAAAATAAGTGAGTTCTGTTTATTAGTGATAAACGATGAGTTTGGGAGTTAACCCTCGGCTCATTTTTCATTCCATTATATATTATATAATTTATTTCCCCACATCTCCCAAAAGAACACTTTATGTTCTCTCTCTTTCTCTTCCAGCTCATCCTTAACCCAAGAAATAGAAATGTAGACTTGGTCTACTGTAACCATCTTGCAAACACCAATTTTTTTTGTATTGGATACGTTACATACGTATGAGTGCCGTTCGGCAATACATAGAATAGAAAAATAGTAGAATAAAGAATAGTCGACTATTCTGTTTTATTTCACAAGCGTTCGGTAATATTTATGGAACAGAAAAATTGATTAAGATGTACAAAAATATATCAATTACCGAAATACCCTTACATTAATAAAAATATAAAAAAAAAATCAATTAAAAATATAATAAAAAGAAACATAAATAGATTCATATATATATCCAATTAAACTTATATAATGTGATAGTCTATTGGTTAATTTCAATTACTTTCATCACATGCAAAGGTGGAAGGAAGATATTTCTTAAATATATACGAAAAGGAAAAAGATTTTTTTTTTTATGTACACGTTGGATAAAGATGGAATAGACAAGGATATTTTAGTCCGAAAATTAGGCATATTCTATGGAATAGTTTTATTTCATTATTGACATTGAATTAAAAAAACTACTATTCCATATGCTTAATCTAACATATTCTAATATTGTTCGGATAAAATAAGTTGGAATAGTAAGTTTATTCCTCTATTTCGTGCAATTTTGATATTGCCGAACATGCACTAGGTGTAATAATTCGTTGCACATTCTTATAAGGACTAAAGAGAATCATATTTTGTCTTAGATAGTCATATTTTCAAATTTAGCTTATACTCTAACAATAACCAAACCAGAGTTATCTTTATGTTTTTGTTTTATTTTCGGAAAATTATACCAATTGTTGATAAGGTCATGGACCCAAAATTTTGTAGCTTTTTATTTGTAATTAGCTAGTCTTAATAGATAAATTGTCTACTATCTAAAAAAATAGAAAAAACAGGTGTAGCTAACAATAACAATGGGGCCAATGAGGCACATGCAACAAGTAAAGGCCCGCCCAAGTTGGTCTGGTCTGGTCTGGTCTGGTCGTGGCTTAAAAGACTCATGTCCTTTCATGAGCCCAACTCTCACGTGCATGATTAACATCTTTTCTTCAATATCCCCCAAATCATTTTAAATCACCATTTACCGTGTATAAGTAAAGCTTAAGAAAGGTACATATATAATCCTATAGGCTATGGTCACAAATATGATATTTTATTGGACATAATCCAGTGTTGACACCCACACAAGTAAAAAGCACGTCAGTCACCTCCAGTCCATTTAAGAGCCCTTTCAGCTTTCACCCACACCGCAGTACTTAACCCACCCTTCCCTCCTTTCTCCTTCCTCTGTTTCGGTTTCCCTCCTCCTCCAAACAATTCCAATCTTTACCCACCAAACTAACCAACCCAAAACCATACATTTCCAATCCCTCTTCTCTCTCTAAGCACATTGTCCTTTTATGAATCACTTCTCTTTCTTTGTCTCTCTAAACACATTGTCCTTTTGTTGAGATTAAGAGAATATGGGCGGGTTCTTTCTCCAGCTCATGGGTCTCTGTTTTGGCGCGTTCATGTTGCTCGCCAGGTCCGCCACGGTTGCGCCGAGTGCCGGCGGAGCTGGTGGCGGGACGGCGGTGATCGTCGACGGAAGTTACGCCATTGCTTCTACTGACGAGGATTTCGTGTGTGCCACCTTGGACTGGTGGCCGCCTGAGAAGTGCGACTATGGTACTTGCGCTTGGGGCCTCGCCTCCATGCTGAACCTGGTAAGTTTTATATTATTTTTCTGTTTGAGGGATGAGTTTGCTTATTCAAGTTTTGTGTTGGGGTTTGTGTAATTTTTGGTTCTTTTTGAGAAATTTAAGTTTATGATATTAGTCAGTATCAATGCTATGCTTTTTTGGTAAGTGCTTTTGGTTTGTTTTGTTTGAAACGGTTTAAATTAGAGGAAGTTATAAGTGATATAATTGAACATAAAAATATAAGAAAGTGACGTTCCTTTCTTTTTGGAAGTAAATAAGATAAACCTTGCCTCAATTAAGTGCAAGGGGTTAAATTTTGTACACCCTAATGAATATATAAAGTTTAATTTCTTAGTCCCTTGGCAAATTATTTTTTTGTGGTAATTTCATATGTAACCCTACAAAATCTCAAAGTATCACATGTACCCTTCAAAACACACAAAATATCATATATATATATATACATACCTCTAATTTTCTTTTTTGGTTCAAAAAGATATCCAAATTACTCTACTGTCATTGGCTTTTACTTGTGGATAGATATGTTAAAAAGAGGGATATTTAGGTATCTTTTTGAACAATGAAGAGAGGAAGGGAATTTGATGATATTTTGTAGGGGTATTCTTGATATTTTCATGTTTTAAGGGACACATGATATATTGAGGTTTTGTACGGATACACCTAAAATTGGGATTCAATTATATAAATAATGCATTAATTTTACCTTTTTCTAACTACTAGTTTTGAACTATATTAAAACCATTGTACCCACAGCTTGCAGCCAGTAATGGTTTCCAGCCCACTTTATTATTATTAAAGCCCTTTATTGCTCTTTTACTTCACTAGCCATAAATAGTAAAATTCTCCAAATGGCCAGTTAGCCTTGACCTGAGATGAAAATAATTATTCTGAGTGCAACATTTGTTTTATTCTTTTTCAATCAAAGTGGGCCTAAGAACATTTGTATATTATTATACAATATGAATGATTATTAAAATGGTGATTGACACAGGTATTTCATATTTTCCTTCATGCAGAACCTTGCTAACAACATCCTTCTAAATGCCGTCAAAGGTTAGCAAGATCTTTTTCACCAATTAAATAATCAAAATAATTATTAAAGTATTTGACAAAATCTTACTTACCACTTAAAAATTATAGAATTTTCTCCATTGAAAATACGGCTAGGAGGTACATTGCAAGATAAGGTGATATATGACACTGGGGTATCTTCACAAAACTGCACACAATTTGTTAAAAGTAATTCTGAAATGTTTGGTTTTACCCAAGGTTGTCTGCCCATGCAAAGATGGGATCAGCTTAATGATTTCTTAAAAAAAGCAGGGTAATTTTGCAATTTTACCAATTGTTAAAATTTCATTTCACCCCTTGTTTTTTTGTTAGTATTTGAGATTTTTTTCTGTGAAGAAAGGTGGCAGGGGACCAACAAGATATGGTTATGTTTGGTGGGGTAGAAATTAATAATTATACATGTTACAAAATAATGTAAAAAATAAAATGACAAGCATTTGATGCTGAATTGAAAGTGGCATTATTATGGAACCAAGCTTTATTAGGAGAATTTCACAAAATTATCACAAAGACTTGTCCATTTTATCTTTTATCAAAGTAGCTTTATTCACCTCCTTTTTCTTCTTATCTGGAAGTTTATACTAATTTGGTAATTTATTATTATTAAACAGAGCTAAAGTATACTTTGGATTAAATGCACTAAACGGGCGGGTCCCACAGTCTGACGGTTCATATAGCGGGCTTTGGGATTATTCTAATGCAGCATCATTAATCCATTATACTGTTAATAAGGGTTACACCATTCATGGCTGGGAACTTGGTAAGCTTTTTCTTATTATTATTATCATTATTTTTTGTATTTTAGATATATTAAAAATGAATAATTTAGTTTGGAGAAGAGTCAAAATCAATAATTTTGTTTTGTTACACCAAATATTTCCAAAAGATAGATTAAAAATGAATAATTTAGTTTGGAGAAGAGTCAAAATCAATAGTTTTGTTTTGTTACACCAAATATTTCCAAGAGAGCATGTTACTTGCTAGTTGCTATATACAAGTGTTGCATATAGAAGAATAATTTGGTTTTGTATTTGTAAATTATATTTCAAATAATGATGAAAAGACACTAGTCAAGTCACATCAATGCCTACTACATAGAATAATTGCAAAAAATTTTCAAACCCCCCTAACTTTTTTAAATATTAAGAAAAATCTATAAATATTTGTAGACTCTCTTTTATAGTTCTCTTTTGGAGTTTTTTCACTTCCTATTTATAAAATTCTGTTCAATTATTTTGTTTTTGGTAACTCTTCCGTAGGGGTAAAAAAAATTCAGTAAAATTTATATAGATTAAAGATGGTATTCTAAAAGTGTAAGATATTTTTTTAATATTCAAAAAAGTTAGGGGATTCGAAAATTTTCCCTAGAATATTTGGTGGAAACAACTATTGCTTTCCGTTTCTGGTAGACCAAGAAATTTCTGATTTCTTTTGGACAAGTTTAATTTGATCAAAAAAGGAAAATCAAAAGTGGGCCTCCCTTTATCTCTCTCTAATTTTCTTGCAAAACAAGGGATAATAAATAATCATTTGTTAAATACCTTTTCCAACCTAACACTTCACCTGTTCCTTCTCTTCTAACAAGTAATAACCAAACACTCAAATAAAAAAATCATGCAAATTTTATAAAATATGTATTTTTAATTCTTTTAGGAAACGAACTTTGTGGAACTGGAGTTGGAACGAGAGTAGATGCAGATACATACTCTAAAGACGTAATCAACCTAAAATCAATAATAGATTCATCATACCAAGGATTGGAAACCAAACCGCTCGTAATTGCACCAGGCGGTTTTTTCGACTCGGGCTGGTTCACAGAAATCGTCAGCAAAACAAAACCTAATTTTCTAGACGTGATGACTCACCATATTTACAACCTTGGCCCAGGTAATAAATATTAAATATCAAATCATCGTAAATTATAAAAAAATACATTAATCCAGAAAAACCGTAAAAAATGTGAATTGTTTAATTTTTAGGGGTTGATGATCATTTAATTGAGAAGATACTAGATCCGAGTTATCTTGACGGTGAAGCAAGCACATTTCGTAACCTACAAAATATAATAAAAAACGGAGGAACCTCTAGTGTTGCGTGGGTCGGTGAGGCGGGCGGGGCCTACAATAGCGGGCACCACCTTGTTAGTGACTCATTTGTCTTCAGTTTTTGGTAAATAATAATATTTCTGAATTTTGTAGAGGGGTTTACAATTTGAGAATTTTTAGGGGGCCTAATGTGAATTTGTATGTTGTTTTCTGTAGGTATTTGGATCAGCTTGGCATGTCGGCGAAATATGACACGAAGACTTATTGCAGACAGACATTGGTTGGTGGGAATTATGGCTTGCTTAACACTACGACTTTTGTGCCAAACCCTGATTATTACAGGTAATAATCTCTCTTTTTTGACATTTTCAATTAATCATTCATTAACTTGATTTCTTAATGAGTTTAATTTTGTTGTTATTAATATATAGTGCTCTTTTGTGGCACCGACTAATGGGGAAAAATGTTCTCTCAACTAACTTCACTGGCACAAACAAGATTCGTACATACGCTCATTGTGCAAAAGATGCCGTAAGTTTAAAATAATAATATTAATATCTAAAATATTATACTATTTTCTTATTATTTATTCATAAATAAAATTTCAGGAAGGAATTACGCTACTATTAATCAACCTAAGTGGCAACACGACAGCCCAAATTTCCGTCTCAGCCCAAAACAAATTCCACAAAAATACGAAACATCATGAAAGAGAAAGTCCGTCTAGAAAAAGATTTAACCACATAAAAGGATACGGTAAAAAATCAATGGGTTTTACAAGAGAAGAATATCACTTAACGCCAAAAGATGGAAATATCCAAAGCCAAACAATGTTACTAAACGGAAACATCCTAGCCATCGATTCGAGCGGGAATATTCCCAAATTGATTCCGAGTGAAATTGATGCAAACCAACCGATTGTTGTTACGCCGTATTCTATTGTTTTTGTGCATATACCATATTTTTACGCCCCTATTTGTAGGTAAATTTAATGGCATGATTAATTGTTTGTAAGTTAAAAAGTTAAGAGAGGATGAGACAACTAAGTTGTCCGATTAGTTTTCGAGCTGTAAGGCTTGGAATGATTGTGATTGATTGGTTCATTTTTAATGTGTTTTTTAGTGGATAATAAATGAGTGAATGAAAGATATGATTAGGTTTGCAATTGTACAAACATATCATCTTTATATTATTATTGAATTTTGTTTTAATGAAAAAAAAATTCTATTGTAAAGCATTCATGTTAATTAAAGAAAAGAAGTATATTAAACAAAATTATTAAAAATAAATAAAGTGAAACCAGAAAAATCAATATACAATCTCAATCCAAAAAAGATCATCTTATTTTTGGTAAAATAGATAACACTTTTTGTACAACATCCATTATTTGATGCAAATGAGTTTTAAACCCAAAAAAAGAGTAACTTATTGTGTCAATATACATGAAAGAACAAGAGCAATATTAACAAAAATAAAATTCATATTCTCAGTTTTGTTAAGCTATATATTTATGTTCCAATATAAGAGCATCTTTAGTCGATTGGTATTTCAACCTCCATTTTCAAACCAGGATTGCTCAAAATCTGACATGTTCAAATATATATTAGTTTAGTATGAAATTCGAAGGAGAAAATAATTTATTTATCTTGCAAATATTTTTTCCCATTTCAGTATAAATATATACAAAAATAAACTACCTGACTAAAATCATCCAATGAGAGCGAACTATCTTTCTTGTAACCAGCTTCTTCCAATACCTTGCTCAATACTTGCTGAAATTAAAAAAAATAAAAAAATAAATAACTGATACATTTCAATTTTTTTTTAACACTGTAGTCTCAATAATAAATATTTGTTCCATCAGGCCTTTTGTGGCCTTAATTTTACATCAATCTTAATACGAACCTAACTAAAAAACAACCTAACTAAATACTCGATTCATTTCAAATTTAACTGTTTAAAAAACTGAATTTTTTTTTATTTAAAAAAAATACTTCTCTCTGCTCTTCTGACATAAATGAGCCAGTCAAATCACGAAGCACCTCCATTAAATCCTTGAATGTCACTCTACCCTTTCCATCAATATCATATACTTTGAACATCACTGATTAATGAAAAAAAATAAAATCTCAAAATCGATCAAAATTTATATAGTTTAAGCAAAGAGAAAAAAAGGTTTTTTTTTTTGACTAAAAAAGAGAAAAAAGATTTTACATTCAATCTTTAGATGAGGGGAAGCTTTTGGACTGAATGCTGAGAGAAATGCAACAAAGTCCTTAAAATTCAATCCATCGACAATCTTTAGCAATCTCTGAAAAAATTGGAGCAAATGGTAACAAATGCTTTAATTTGATATAGAAGAATTGAGGTTTAATGAAAAAAAAAACTTTGTTTATTTAATGAATTACTTGAGAAAGAGGATTGAGGGAGAATTCAGGAATCGAGAGAAGCTCGTCAGATGAAAGATATCCTTTCGAATTGCGGTCGAGCTGACAAAACCTCTCATATAAAGCCACAATCTCCAGCTGTGAGACTGTAAAATCACAATAATTATCTTCATCTGAGCAAAATTACGAAAAAAATGTAGGAAATGCTTGCGCATATATTCATGAATTAACATTAATTTACAATTATCTGCCCGAAGAATTATCTGAGGGGCCTTATTAAATTCAATTTCCAATCCGAAACAAACGAAATCGAATTCAGTAGGAATTAGATAAGAATGAGGTCTTACAGAGATACTGACAGTGCTCTTCAACTTCTTCCAAGTCGTGTTGGGTCAGAAATGAAGAAGTGATTCCCATTTCTGTTTTCTGCTTTTTCCAATTTTTTCCTTTCGAATCGAAGAAGAAGAAAAGAGAGGATACGAAACCAGCGGAGGAGAAGAAACCCGACGAATTATTTTACGAACGAAAAAAAAAGGCTGATTTAGAATTCTGATTTTCATATAAATCGCGATTTCAAATCCGGGTTCTCATATAACACGGGATTTCAAATCCCAGTTTATATAAAACATAGTTTCACTTTCGAACAGGAGCTTCCTACTTTCTGTTCTTCCTACTCATTTTAGATCCGACTGAATGGAGCTCCACTGAAATTCTACTGAATCGTTACACTCCGCTTGCTAAAATCGAGCTAAAGGCCATGAAGGAATCGCCGAATCTGGCGCAGGAACTGGCGGTCAACGGGCGTGATCCGCCCAGCCGTTACATCTTGAAAGATCAGAATCAGCCGATCAGTATTTCTTCCTCACAGCCTTCTTCACCTATTCCCGTCATAGATCTCAGCTGTCTATCACGACCGGACGGCGGTGATGAGCTCGCTAAGCTCCGTTCTGCCCTAGAGTCTTGGGGCCTTTTCTTAGTAAGTTCACTGTTTTTTCACCTATCAATTACTCACAAGCATATTCATTATTAGTGCAATAGTCACAGTGCTTGCTTTTTGTTTGATGAAATGGCTAAAAGAGATATGCACAGTGAAAATCGTAACTCGCTTGATTTCTCAGCTTGTTGGCCATGGAATACCACAACCATTTCTAGACGAAGCACTGAACATGTCAAGGGACTTCTTTAACCAGCCTCTAGAAGAGAAACAAAAGTACACCAACTTGATAGACGGAAAGGATTTCAAACTGGAAGGATACGGAAACGATATTGTAAAATCAGATGAACAAATCCTGGATTGGAACGACCGATTATATCTCCTTGTTCAACCTGAGGATCAAAGATCTCTCTCTCTCTGGCCCACCACACCAACTTCTTTCAAGTATTTCCCCCTCTTACAAAAAAACAATCACAAATGACTCAATTTTCAGACTTTGAGCTGCAAATTTGAACTTTCTTAGGGATAATCTGCATGAATTTGGCGAAAAAACTAAAAACATAAGAGACGACCTCTTAAAAGCAATGGCAAAATCACTTCACCTAAAAGAAGATTCTTTCACGAACAAATTTGACGAAAAGGCGATGATGTACACAAGATTCAACTATTATCCGCCCTGTTCAAGGCCGGATCGAGTCTTCGGTCTGAAGCCTCATTCTGACGGATCTGTCATGACGATTTTATTACTGGATAAAGATGTGGGTGGACTTCAAGTGGTGAAAAACGAAGAGTGGTTTGATGTACCGACTTTGGCTGATTCATTGCTTGTCAATCTTGGTGATGGCATGGAGGTATAATTTGTTTATTTTTTTTATATTTGGGAATTTAAAAAAAATTGCACTATGTTTTTTGGTATTTATGAAAAAAAGCTTTTGCTATTTATTTTCCAAAACACCCTCTTATTTAAAGAAACCCCGTAACTTTTATTTGAAAAGACCCCCTTAACTTTTAATTAAGAACACCTTTAAATAATATTTGAATAATATGTAAATAATGATAAATAACATGTTAACATATTTACAGATTATTCATCTTTTATTTCAAAATAAATTAGGGTGCTTACATATTATTTCTTGACCATTTCAAGAAAAGTTTAAAATAGTTTCTTCTTTTTAACAAAATAAATAATAAACTGTATTATTTTTATGCAGATAATGAGCAACGGAATATTCAAGAGTCCGGTGCACAGGGCGTTGACTAACTCAACAAAAGAGAGATTATCAATTGTCATGTTTTGCGCGCTGGACCCTGAAAAAGAACTTGAGCCGGATGAGGGACTGGTAGACGATGAAAGACCGAGAGTGTACAAGAGTGTCAAGACGAAGGATTATATTGCTTCTCTTTTCGAGACATTCGCCGAAGGAACGAGAGCCATTGATTTGGTTAGGGTTTAAGGGGGAGTGTGTTTGGTGATGAGATGTGGTTTTGTAATGTGTGGGGGAACTTGTGTTATGTGTAGAATAAAAGATAGGAGAGTTTGTATAACCATTCACTTGTAATTTATCAGGGACAGGCCATGAGATAGAATTCTCTCACTTAAAAAACAAAAACAAAAGAAGCAGACATTATATCTGATTGCGACAAAAGGATGAATATATGGTTTCTTCATATTTACAAAAAAATAAATAAAAACACAACGCATCACAACTCTTCACCAAACTTGATTCTTCAGACCTTAACCAAATCAATAGCTCTCTTCCCTTCGGCAAAAGTCTCAAAAAGAGATGCGATATAATCTTTCGTCTTCATACTCTTATACTTTCTCGGCCTTTTATCACCTATCAATCCTTCAAGTGGTTCGAGTTCCATCTCTGGATCCATTGAACAAAACATCACCACTGATAACCTCTCTTTTACCGAATTAGTCAACGCCCTATGCACCGGACTCTTAAATATACCATTGCTCATTATCTATACAAAAACAACACAATTTATATCATTAAAAATACAAATGTTAATAAAAAAGTAAGAGATATATAAATAACTAATACCTCCATACCGTCACCAAGGTTGACGAGAAGTGAATGAGGCAAAGTCGATACATCAACCCACACTCCATCTTTCATCACTTGAAGGCCACCTACATCTCTGTCTAATAATAAAATTGTCAAAACAGTTCCGTCAGAGTGAGGCTTTAGACCGAACACTCGATCTGGCCTTGTGCAAGGAGGATAATAGTTGAATCTGGAATGCATTGTTGCCTTTTCATTAAATTTGTTTGTGAAGCAGTCTTCTTCCAAGTCGAGTGATTTTGCCATCGCTTTCAACAGATCATCTCTTATTCTTTCAGTTATTACGCCAAACTCATGCAGATTATCCCTACAGAGTAAAATCACGATTAAAATTGGCTTTGATTTGTTTTAGCATACACATAAGAGGAAGAAATACTTGAAAGAAGTTGGAGTAGTGGGCCAAAGAGAGAGGCTTCTCTGATCCTCAGGCTGAACTAAGAGAGATAATCGGTCATTCCAATCCAGGATGTGTTCATGTGATTTTACAATATCATTTCCGTATCCTTCCAGTTTGAAATCTTTTCCATCTATCAAGTTGGTGTATTTTTGTTTCACTTCGTGAGGTTGGTGAAAGAATTCTCTTGACATGTTCAGCATCTCATCTAGAAATGATAACAGTATCCCATGACCAACAAGCTGAAAATTTGAAACAAGTTATTAAACATATAATAGACATATCTATTCAGCACCGTCATATAGCCAAGCTTAATTAATTGCATGAATATGCTTGTGAGCAATTAATCAGTGAACAAAAAGAAGTAAACATACAAGGAAAAGGCCCCAAGACTCGAGGGCAGAGCGGAGCTTGATAACCTCATCACCGCCGTCCGATTGTGATAGACGGTTGAGATCTATCACCGGAATAGGTGAAGGTGGTGAAAAAGATATACTAATCAGATGCTCCTTATCTTTCAAGATGTAACGGCTCGGTGGATCTTGACTTTTTAGTGCCAGCTGCTGTACCAGATTCAGTGATCCCTCCATGAAGGTTTAGTTTGATTTTGATGTGTAAATTTACTCAAGGGGCTCGAACTGATGGTCTTTTCAAGATGTATCTATTTATGATAATTTAGTTCCAGTATGTGGATCTAGGAGCTTCTGTTATTATTATGTTATGGAACTTTGAGAATGTAAGAAATTTGTAGTTTGTAGTAAAACAATTTGCAATGAATTGTTCATCTGTCACGGAGAATCCTTACTTACCTAAAGAGCTATAGCCTACACAAAAACAAAAAATTGAAGCTTGGATGAATTCTCCTAACAAAACAAAAGAAGCGAATATATCTTCTTGAGAGAAAAGGATCAGGATAGAGCATGATATCCTATTAAATTCTTTTCTGTAAACATAGGAGAAAAGGATCAGGATTCAGGATATCATGACATCATATTAGGAATGGGAGAAAATATCAAAATAGCATGACAACCTAGTAGATTCTTTTATCTATAAGAATGACATCAATAGTTTATCTTAATAAGGGATGAGTGGTCCATTTTCAGCAAGCATCATGTTCCTATATTATAATCTACATATTTTGTCTAAGGTCTTTCATTCTTCAAAGGAAAAAAAAAATCTTATATACCTAGCCCCTCTCAAACCAAACTAATGGACCTATTGCATCATCCATAAATATGTATTACGAACTTGAGAAAGTTGAATCAAAATCCGCCAATGAACAAGATCTCCGTATATGTGATATGAATCTTTCTAAATTTTGAATCTAGCATGATGGAATTCCAAATCTTTGTTTTAAAATATAATAATTTCAAATCTAGCATGATGGAGATAGAAAGTGGACCAAAGCTAGTTCAAGAGCTTGCAATTGAATGGCAAGGATCCACCCAGGTGTTATGTCTTATGAGATGACAGCCATCCCCAAACAATGCTTCTTTACCGACTTCTTCAATCCCAATCATTGAACTGAGCCGTTTGTTTCAATCCGACGGTGAGGATGAGGCTGCCAAGCTCCTCTCAGCAGCTGAGTCTTGGGATCTATTTCCTGTAAGTGGTGTGAAGTAGTGAAACATGAAACATCTTTTTTTTTTATTTGCTGTTATAGTACGTTTTAAAAAGAAAAATGTCTTTTTTGTTAACTATTTTCTTTTCTCTTTGTTTACAAGCTTCTGTATTTCTTATAGCATAATGTCTCTTTTCTATTGCTTTCTTTTCTATTATCTATTTTATTAAATAATTAGATTAATTTTTGCTCGAATTTTCTATCAGGTCGTGGGGCATGAGATACCAAGGGACTGTTTGGTTTGAGTTTCGAAGGACGCCTTAGAATGTATGATTCCAAGGAATTCTATTCCATGGAATGTAATTTCAAGGCATGAGTTATTAATATGTTTGGTTCGGTGTATTTATTTCAAGGAATGTACAAGATCTTGATTTATTGAGATTCCAAATTTGAAAATTTTATTAGATCAATAAATAAATGAGAGAAAATATTTTCTTTTAAAAATTTATTTCCTTATTTTTGCATTCCCTCCTCATGGGAATGTGGAAAACCACCAATTTTGATGGCTATCTTATTCCCACCAAATATTACCACGGGCATTCCGGATACCATTATTTTATTACCTAATGATTTAACAAACATGAGAATGAAATTCACCTCACTTGGATGTCTTGGCATCCTCATTTGAAAGCACGAACCAAACAGCCCCCAAGTTATTTCTTGGATGAGGTATAAAATGACAGGAGTTCTAGGCAATATTTGCTGTGGTGTAGGGCCCGCTGCTCGGGGGGCAGGACCGCCAAGAGGGCTGTAGAATCTAGGTAATATTTGCTATTTAAACAGTGTGTTGCACTGTTTAGCTCATACAAAAGAGGGCTGAAGAGGAGTGTGTTCCACTGTTTAGCACTCCTTGTGAAAGTTTCAGTTTTGTGAGAGGACGTCCGATTGGTGAATTGGTTAATTGATATTGTCTACTGATTTGGTCTGCTTCAAATTCCGTTAGTCAAATGTGTATTGCCAAGTCATATTTGTGCTGCCGAATCATATGTGCACCGCCAAGTCATATTAGTACCGGTAAGTCATGTGTACCGTATGTGTACTGTCAGGTCATATGTGTAGCGCCGAGCCATATGTGTTCCGTCAAAGTCATATGTGTGGCGTGAAGCCATATGTGTTCCGTCAAAGTCATATGTGTGGCGTGAAGCCATATGTGTACCGTCAAATTGTATTGCCAAGTCATATTTCTAAGTCCTTTTTTGTATTGCAATATTAATATTACCCGCTGTAAAAATAACCTCAAAGTGAATCGTCTCATCATTGTTATGCTCCAGAATCAGCCAAATCAAGAGAATTTTGCACGTCAGTGAAAGGTCTCAAGTACTCCATACAATCTTTGCTCATTCCTTAAATCTTGTCATGTTCAGTGATAATGATTTCAATCAATCTTGTCTTGGGTCTGATTATGAACACTAATGCATGCAAATTCTGCACGAAAGTAAATAAATAAATAAATAAATGTATTTAATGAGATTTTTATGCTTGAATATGCATTTATTTATATTTTACTTACAAATATGCTACTAAAAAGTTTCAAAAAAAGTTATCAACTGCATACCAGTAGGGGTTTTGGCTATTTATTTGTTAATCATATGATTAGCTGGTTATTTTTGTAAATCAAAATTTAACGAAACATAGAGAAAAGGTTGAATATTCTGAGGTGCTAAAGAAAAATAAAGAAAATGCAAAAAAATTTAGGAAGAAAATAAATAAAGAAGACAACCATTGATGAGTTTAATTCTGATGGTTGAATGTCAATAGAAAAATATAGGCGCTCATTGCTCTCATGTTGATCATAGCTTTAAAGATTGTCTTAGTTTTCAGTGTCTTTTGGCCTCTGGCCTACATGCCTACAACAATAATTCAGAGAATACATCAATATATTTCATTCTAAAAAAGTATATATTGAAGAATTCAATCAACTAGAGACAATTAGATACGTTGAGCTGAGCTGCGGAGACTGTTACTGTAGCTAGGCTAACGCTATACCAGAATTCCACGCCCATTTGGCTTCAACGAACAAAAAATTGAGATTAATGCAAAACCATGCAACGCAAAATAATAAAACAAATAAAACAGAGAACTCATGGAACTCAAAATAATTAAAGTTGAAAGAGAATTAGAAAACCATGTTTTGCTTGTTTGCGCGGATCCCGATGCACCAAACACCACCCCCTCCTGCGCGGTTCTTGATGCACAAGCATATAAATAAAAATATTTATAAATGACAACAGTTGTAAATGCCAAAACTAGTGTATAAAGAGACATTTTTGATGAACTACCTAAACCAAGCATCATATCGGTCCCTAAGCCCCATTGCTGTAAAGGCTAATTTGAAAAAGAAGAAAGAAAGACACAAACCTGAAGTAGAAATCGATCTATTTCTTAATCTTCTCTCTCAACTATGAATCGTTTTGAGAGGACTTCACACTGCCAGCTGGCGCCACAGGATTCATCATGGGTAGGACTTCCCTTTCGTTTTCTGCAAACAAATAAAAAAACATTTAATAAAAAAATCAATTAAATGTAAAAATTATCATATAAAAAATGTGTACACTTTTCCGATAATAATTAGAAAAATATTATTTTTGCTGCCCTTGACCACTTAGAAACAACAGATTAGTAACGCAAAATCAAGTAGTTTACACCTACATAAATCATTGGAAATAAACAGATTAGTTCTCAATTTAATCAAAACAAACCAATTTTAATTTGAAAAGGAGAGAACAGAGATAAGCCTTAGGCAATTTTACGGCCGCTTGGTGTTTTGGGCTGTCAGGATCAGCTTTTGGCGATTCTGAAAACTTCTCTTCTGAGGGACTAAACCGCGAATTAGAGAAAGTCAAGGGCTCTTAATGGATCTCTGTTTCCACATGAATAGTGATTGATTCCTTTATCCCCTTATCGCAATGCCCTCTTGTTGATCATTGATCAGACAAACACAAGTCTAAGTCTTAGTCATTATATGTGTACCATCGAGTCATATTTGTAGGGTTGAGTCACTGTATGTTGTTTTGTCGAGTCATCATATCTTGTATTGCAGAGTCATTAGATGTGGTACTGTCGAGCCACTATCTATTGTGTCCATCAAGTCATTATATGTTTGTAATCTCAAAAGTGAATTGTCACATCATCTTTATGCTCGAGCTAATCTTGAGAGATTCCATTACAGCCTTAAAAGTGAAATGTTACATCTTATCATTATGCTCCAAGTAACCTTGTCATCTTTAGGTCCATTTGATCTTATCATATCATTATTCATTATGCTCTAGGTAATCTTGTAATTTCAAGTGAAAAGTGATTTCTAAAGTTCCAGTCTTATGCCCATTTAATCTTGTCATGTCATTTTGCTCCATGTAATCTTGTCATTTTCAGTGATAAGTGGCATCAAAAGTTCCAGTCTTAGGTTCAAAATCGTATACGTAGTTTCATCATCAATTAAATATGCTCCACCATGACTAATTCATTCAATCCAGTTACTGGTCAAAGGTAACTCATTTCATCCTAATATTTTCCTTAATTTTTGGTGGACGACCTAAACAATAAAAAGTAAAAAAATAAAAATAAAAAAAGTAAGTATAGATAATAAAGGTAATCCAAATTGTAATAAGTACAAAAAATAAAATAAATTGAACTTTAACAGGATAAAATAGTTGGGATAAAAAGATGTCATCTGTAGGTCTATCGCAGCGCCATTCCAGTTCTGCTAGCCCTGTCTGTCTTCACAGTTAAACTTGCTCTTTGACAGTCTTGGACCCTTGGTGCCTAAATAAAAAAAAAATTGAACTTGTTATTTTGGAAACTTTAGAGTAGAAGACTTTCATTTAATAGTTTGTACTACCTCAATGCAAGACCAAGAACGGGAGAAATATCTTTCACCTCCGCCTCTAATCTGTTCCTCACTTTTGCGCCTCTTTTGCTGTTCAATAATCTCCTGCATTGAAGGGCCGTATTTTGGTCATTTTACCAAGTCTAATCTTTTTTAGTTTTCGTATCCATGACGACAAAAATAATTTTGAAATGGAATGTTAAGTGGTTTGTTTGAAATAAGGTTCAATAAAATAATATATGTATATTTATAATTAAGAAAACACTTGAATAAAATGGACTTACTGGAATTCCAACCGCGGCTTTTTCAGCAACAGGAAGACAGAGAGGGTGGATGAGAAGCCGGACGGACATGGTGCGGTGGACCAAGGCTTGGTTGGTCCATGGTGGACCTGGTGTATGGTAAATTCTTCGAGGGTTCATGGACGTGGTTTAAGCTCTGGTGTTTGTAATGTCAGTTCAGCAAGAGATCTCATATTGTTTTGTTCTGATGCTTCTGGTATGTCGAATCTTCAGCTCCCTGCATAAAAAATTTAGTAATCCAGTACAATATTTAAAAGTAAGTTGTTAAAATAATAGCCGAAAAAAATATGTTGCAAAATACCATTCCCTTGCTATTATTCCTCCCCAAATTTGCCATTATGCATCTCCATTTCCATTGTCCACTGTCCCCTCCATTTCACCAAATTCCCCACTGAGTTAGTTGATTTCTTAACCAACGACTGTCTAGGCATACCTTTCCTGCATGCAAAAATGAGATTAAAAAAACAATTATAAACAATATAAACATAATTCAAGACTCAGAATTCTTACTCTAGAAGTGATTATATAATTCTAATAAAATACCTAATGGAGAAGCAGGATTGAACCGTGCCGATTGGAACCAAAGCATAGAGCTTCTTCTGTCCATCTACGTTCTGCCGAGTACGATCTTCTATCAGTTCCTACAAATTTCAAAAACTATAATCAAATCCAAATAAACTATAACATTCACAGTAAGCTGGTCAAGAAAACTGAAAAAAAAAGGCTGAATTGAAAACCTCAACCTGTTCAGCTCTGACGGGCCCTGCCTCTTTTCTGTTGAGAAGCTTCGGATTCGCCGTCAACCTCTTTTCTGTTGAGATAATCTGAAACCGGTCTGTCTCCATAAAATCTAAATTATTCGATATGGTACAGTACCAGCCCATGAAAATTTCTTCGTTACCAGAAATAGGGTTCTCACTATTCACCTCAAGCAAGTATTCAAAAACAAAAAAAGGGTTCTCACTATGGTTTTGTAAGGATAAGTAGGGATAACATTTCGCTGCCCATTGATAGATTTGGTGTAACACTCTGAAATAAAAGTAAAAAATGAAAATAAAAAGGCATGATTTATAAAATTATAAAAATAATTAAGTAATTCGAATATTAAAGAAATTTATTAATTTGAAATTCTTACAGGAAATAATGAATGCATAATTTCCTGCTTGAAATCGGGTCCTGTAATCTTTTTTTACCCTGCAGAAAAAGAAAGAAAAAACGTCAAATAAAAAAACTAATACATCAAATCATTTATACTGATTTAAAAAAAAGTTATATAGTAAATGTAAGTTATATCGAACTTATAAACATTAGCAAATTATTTGACCTTGTAATCAAAGCTGAATATTTTTTTTGAACTTACAAATAAATTGTTAGTATCGAGGCATAATAGCACAATTGGGGGTTCACAGATCATTGAACTAAACTTGAGTTTCAGCTGCACAATTGAGGCCTAAATAACTATTGAATGCAATTTTTACTGTAAATTTCAGCATAAAGTCAAAATCCTTAATTTTGTTTGTACCTGAGATGAAATTTCGGCGAATTCTGTCATAGTAGAGAGCTCTCGCCTCTGTGACGCAGTGTCAAACCGAGCCTGACAACCTACAATAAAGAAATTAAATCAAATCATGTCATATAAATGAAAACTCTACTAAACTGGGAATAAATTCAACAAGTGCTAAGTATTTTACTGTGGCCTCAACTCGAGAAATATTTATTAAATAAAATAAAATTACCTCGCGGAGTTCATCCTGGAGTTTGTAGAACTGGACATTGTGGGCCCATGTTGAATATGGCAGAACTCAAGCGTGTAGCATTCTGCTGAGCACCTGGTTGAAAGTGAAGAAATCCCATTCCCTGTTTATTTGGTCTCCTCAGCCTCAGTTTCACCTTTGCGCCTTTATTCGCATTCAGCCTAGCAGCGCCGGATTCGTGGACTGAAACAAAGATAAACATTTATTAACAGATTTATTGGAATTTAGAAGTGAAAGAAATGATTGAAAATGAGGGGGGAAAGAGTAACTCTCACTCCGAGACGCATTTCCACTTGCCGCAGCGATCTTATCCAGCACGGTTTCCAATTCGCAGTAGTTATTAAGACGCTTTTGGCCTCGAACCCTTCCTCCAATCTCTCTAAAAAAGATTACTAACAAACATCAAATTTACATGTGTGAGTATAATAAAAAGTAAGGTGAAGTGCGGGATCTGATAAATTGAAGAAAGCTCAAGGTAAGTTGTATCCCTTTTGCCTCTCGAGGATTGGCTTCAGACTCTCTTCCTTCTTCTTCTGCTCGATTCTCTCGAGTTGCTTTCCTCACGTCTTGATTTCTTGGGTCATTTCAACCGCTCCATGTCTGTATTGACCGGTTTGAAGAAATCATTCATAAAATCACTGCAACGAAAAAAGAGCATGCCGTAAGTAATAAAATAATAATGATGATAATGATAATAAATTATAATAATAAAGCAGTATTGATTAAGATAGGCACTGTTTTTAAGTATGGCAGCAGCGACCACATTGAGATCTGTGTGGGCGATAGATGGGTTTGCTTATTTTCAGGCTCATTTGGTTGCAGCATGAAGTGCAGTAAGTGCAGTATTCATTTCCATGAAAAATACTTAAAAGCAAAACTTCCTTTCATCGAGCATGTGATCATCATGGTCTTTAGCTTCCTAGTAGAGCACCTCTCTATCCTCTCTTCTTTGTTTTGTTAAAGGGCTGTCATGCCTTGTAAACCGTTTGCTTAATCACCTCCAAATGAAAAACAAGCCAAATTTCGTCATTTTGATAATAAAAAGTAAGGAAAGTTAGTATTGAATTTGAAATGAAAAGAGACACCTTAAACATGTGAACAAGCCAAGGAGGGAGCCTAATTAAGAATCTGTGTGGAGAAGTTTTTCAGCAACAGTTACAGGCGAGCGGTCATGTAGTTTCCTATACATCTCCTGCAAATAAATAATATTTCTTTATGTTAAATTAGTAATTGATTTCTCATCACTAGATAGATAAATATTGAAAAAGTACTGGAGAGGATACATACAAGTTAATGTTTATCAAGAGTTTTGTAGCATTGTCCATTTCCATTGAATTAATTGCTGAGCTGCTGAACTTTCTTCCATTTCTTCATCCATTTTATCATGAAAGTTGCAGATTTTCAAGTTGCCCCTGAAGTGAAAAATACACATTTTTTAATCACTTAAGCTGCTATAGAAAATTATTAGAAAGCAATTAAAAGCAACATAATAGATAAACTTTTGTGGTGACAAGTTAGATCCGGCATAGGAAGGGTCAATAAGCTGAAGAGCATTTAGTGAGCAGAAAAGGGCTTTAAAAATCTCTTGAAGCAGAGAGAAATGAGATGCCAGAAGAATAGAATACGCCTTGACAACTTGTTTGCACGGATCCCAATGCTTCCCCTCATGCACGGTTCTTGATAAGCTGCATTTCGGAAAAAGCAAAAAAGGAATTAGAATAGAATACTTAATAATAATTATGAAAGGAGGGAAGTAAGAAAGAAAAGTTGTTGCATGGCATGTTGTAGTGAGATAGGCATTTCATTGAGCATATAATCATCATGGTGGCACCATTTCATCACCAGCACACCAAACAGCTTGACATTCCTCATCACCTCCAGTGGCAGTACCCAATGGACGCCTCCAGTGCCCTTTTTGGGAAGGTTAAGCGTCTGACGCATTCTGATTGAGAATGCGTAAGAAGAATCTGAGATGAAAAAGGATTTTGTGGAGTCTAAATCAGAAATTTGAGAAGCATGATGTGTCGCACGGTGATTGGCTGTAGCATGTTATCAAAGCCTGCAACAAAGAAATAAATAGGATAAAAAGATAAATAAATGATACGAATTTAACAAAATTTGAACAGTTTTAAAATTCAAGTTCTGTGTAATCTGTATATGAAGCCCAAAGTTCGCAACTCCTCTTCCAACTAATCACTCAAGCAAGCTAGCTTTGGAGGAATAACACAAGTATTTGGAGGAAGCAATTTGATTTGGATCAACATTTCCGTACAATAGACAGAAGCCCTTTTTAATTCCCTGGTATAAAGATAATAAACTTATTAGCTGATTTCACTGGAAAGGAAAGAATTAAAAATTGGATGCATTTGATTGAAAACAATACTACCTTTTCATAGCAGAACCCTTCGAAACCTGAGTAAAACAGAATACAGAAAACCCTTAATCCGATATGTCTTGCGCTAATGACAAAACGCACGGCGGGCCTCATCAGCCCCAAACGCTACAGAAGCAAGCGAATCATTCCTAGCGTCCTCCTGCAACAGAAAAAAGTAGAAAGAAAAATAAGTTTTCTTTTCTGAGAAACAGAGAGAGAAGAATGAGAGGGTAAAAGAGTATCTAAACAATCGATCGGATCACTAAACCAAGGATGAACAGATCGCCCGAACCCCTCTCGATCGCCACGGCCATTCTATGTTCGACGGACTACGCTTTATGGTTGGAGATCTGAGGGTTTATAGCCTCTGCCTCTGCCTGCCTGTATTTATTGATTTGATTTCCAACCGTTGGAATTCTCTTGCCTCAATCTTTTCTTTTTTTCGAGTTGCATTGAAGAGAATTAAACTAGCATTGAGTCTTTCTTTCCTTAATTAAGATTTTACAGCTGTTACTTTCAAGCTGAGTAATTAATATTACCGTTCAATTAAATGAATTTAGTCTTGATTTAATTAAGTGGTGTACAAATTAATTTATCATTTTTGTGAAGTGAATTAATGATGAGTAATTAACATTGACTCTTTCTTTCCTTAATTAAGATTTTACATCTGTTCCTTGCAAGTTCAGTAATTAATATTACCGTTCGATTAAACGAAGTTTGTCTTTATTTAATTATTACGTGATGTACAGTTAATTTATCCTATGTATGAATAATGAATTAGTGATAAGTAATTAAGTATAGCATGTATCGATATCATTAATACATAAAATTAAATAATTTATTCAATGTTATTTTTTGAAACTTGGAGTGGGACATGTGTGAGTATTGTATGTGACTTGTCAGAATGAAATGTGATGTGGCGTGGAGCGGTACAAGTTATGACAAAAGCTACATAACATATGAAATGTAAATTTATTATTGTTGATATACAATGCTGTAATGTTTAGACAATTATTTTTTGAATAGTGGAAAATTGTTATAGTCGAGACAAAATTAAGATGATATATTGGAGCTACTAATCTAGATAACTTTCTATCTATCCATTAGATAGACGGGCTGGGCTGATTTAATCATTGTATCTCATTTTTCAATTTCAAGTTTGCAAGGCCTATGCAAGTTTCTCGAAATCTCACTCTACTAAAAAAATTATACAGATTCGAAAAAAAAACTCGGGGCTTATTTGGATTAGTGTTTGAATATATCAGCAAAAGCTACTAAACTAGAGACGATTTTTTTTTTTTCGAAAACGCCCGTAGGCTGGTATTATAATCAAAAGTGGTACATATTTTACAAAATATTCCCCCATTAAAAAGCTGAAATACAATTGATAGAAACCCAAAAAATTCAATAAAATTCATCTTTGGAATGGGGGAATATTGAAAATTCATCTTTAGTAGGGGGGACTACATTTAATGAACTGTTGTTTATATGAAGCAGGCAAAGGAAAAGGTATTTCCATGTGGTTGAAAAATTTAGCACTGTTATTTTCCAATTTGTTTGCACGCCTAATTACTCTTATCAACGGAAAAACTACACCAGCAAAGCTGGGACAATTCATAAAACAAAACAAAACAGAAAAGTAAAGAAATGGAATTAAGGAAACATTAAACCAAAATGAGACTTTATATTATGATTCAAAAGGTTAATAACCTTCAACACAACTATGATCGTCATCATCACTCAACAACTATGATCGTCATCATCATCATTCATTCATTACCCATTCGACAAAAAAGAGAGCAATTGCCAGCCCATGCAAAATCACAAGAGCATATGCAAACTCAACCAAAACTACAAAAAATAACTACCAGCCTGTACGGCCACACCATATGACGCATCAAAAACAGAATAGAAACAAAAAAAAAAGTTATTCCTTAAAATGTCACTCTCTTTCCGTTCCTCTATTCTTTAAACTTCTTAGAATAACTTGAAGAGAATACCACCATGGGTGGCAAAGAACGGAGCGAAGACGAGGGACTCGACGGCCATGAGCTTGATGAGGATGTTGAGTGACGGGCCAGACGTGTCCTTGAGCGGGTCTCCGATGGTGTCACCAATCACTGCAGCCTTGTGGCAGTCCGATCCCTTTGGGCCAAGAGTCCTTGCGTGATCTGATGCACCAGCCTGAACATAAAAAAAGATATTAATATATTATAACCAAGCCATGTACCAATTTATTGATTTCCTTCTATATCCAACAAAAAGCAGAACTCTTTAATGTTTTGATGAATAAACAAAGGAATGATAGGTTACCTCAATGTATTTCTTGGCATTGTCCCAGGCACCACCAGTGTTAGATGCAGAAATGGCAATCTGACGAACAAAAAAAAATACATTAAGACATATAACTAAAAACATTTACCATAACAAGAGCATTACAAGAATAATTATAAATTACAGACCTGGACGCCAGAAACAAGAGCGCCAGCAAGGACACCAGAAAGGGTCTCGACTCCGAACAGCGTACCAACAATAAGCGGGGTAAGCATGACAAGAGCGCCAGGCGGGATCATCTCCTTGATGGATGCATCAGTCGAGATCTTAACGCAGGTGGCGTAGTCTGGCTTGGCGGTACCCTCCATGAGGCCAGGAATTGTGTTGAACTGGCGGCGGACCTCCTCGACCATCTTCAAGGCCGCGGACCCAACACTCTTCATCGTCATGGCAGAAAACCAATACGGAAGCATCGCCCCGACGAGAAGACCGATGAAAACCTTAGGGGTGAGAACGTCGACGGTTGAGACTCCTGCTCGGCTCACAAAGGCGCCGAAGAGAGCAAGGGAGACCAAAGCAGCAGATCCAATAGCAAAACCCTAAGTAGGAAAAAAGAATTATTTAATATTTTACCTATATTGAAAGGTAATAATTTAAGGGATAAATGCACGGCTAGTCCATGATTGCAAATTTAGTTCCCGTACTATTTTTTTGGCATGGTTAATCCCTATATCAGGGACTAATCACACACATGTTTTTATAAAGTACAACCAAAACGCCAAATAAATAGGGGAACTAACCATGCATATCTCTAAATATAATTATTCTATTTCCTTTTTTAATACCTTGCCGATGGCAGCAGTGGTGTTTCCAGCAGCGTCAAGAGCGTCAGTCCTCTCTCTAATCCTATGGCTCATACCCGCCATCTCAGCAATACCTCCAGCGTTGTCACTGATCGGGCCGTAGGCGTCAATGGCCAGGCCAGTGGCGATGGTGCTGAGCATTCCGAGGGCCGCGACGGCGATGCCGTACATGGCGGCCAGGCTGAAGCTGACAAAGATGCTGACAGCAATCGCGAAGATCGGGATGATCACGGATTTGTATCCCAGCGCAAGTCCGAAGATAACGTTGGTTGCCGCGCCGGTTCTGCATGAGTCCGCAACATCTTGCACAGGGCTGTCAAAAGAGAGAAAAAATATTAAGAGATATTATAAAGGTAAAAAAATAAATATTAAATGTAAAATATCTTACCTGTAGGCATTGCTGGTGTAATATTCAGTGACATATCCAATAACAAGACCAGCCCACAGACCGATGGCAACGCAGAAGAACAATTGCCTGAAAATCACAATCAAAAACAGATCATAAGACTTATATAATAACACATCAAATTCCCAAACAGTGGAAAAAGAGAAAAAGAATCTCACCAGTTAGCGACGTCCTTCTGTGCACCGAAATTATAGATAGTAAACTTCGCAGGCAACGCAATAAAGGTAACAAGAGCAATGCCAGCTGTCATGAGAACAGTTGAGATGTTAAGCTGCCTCTTCAAAGCAGGCTCGATTTCATCCACAGCCTTAATTTCGAATAAGTCGGTGGCAAAGAGGGTGGTGATGAGGCAAACGATGATGCCGACAGAGCTGATGAGCAGCGGGTAGCACATGCCAGTCAAGTCGTGGTTGATTCCAAAGGAGGAAATCGAGGCAACAACAAGGGCCGCACAGGAAGACTCCGCGTATGATCCGAAAAGGTCGGATCCCATACCGGCAATATCACCGACGTTGTCTCCAACATTATCAGCAATCACCTGAAACAGAAATATTTTAAAAATTAAAATTCAGTTCAATACAATATAGAAATAATAGTATGTTATAAAGATGAGAAAGTAAACTTACAGCAGGGTTTCTGGGATCATCTTCAGGAATGTTCCTCTCGACCTTCCCGACGAGGTCAGCGCCGACATCAGCAGCCTTGGTGTAAATACCGCCACCAACTCTTCCGAACAAAGCCATGGAGGACCCGCCAAGCCCGTACCCGGTAATACTCTCGAACAAACCCTCCCAGTCATCGCCATAATAAATCTTAAACACATTAATGGTAATATAAAGCACCAACAAGCCGTTCGCAGCGAGCAAGAACCCCATGACCGCACCAGACCTGAAGGCGGTGATGAAGGCCTTTCCGACTCCCTTTCTCGCCTCGAGAGTCGTGCGGGCGTTGGCATAGGTGGCAATCTTCATGCCGAGGAATCCGGACACAAGGGAGGTTATGGCGCCGAGCAGGAAGGAGATTGTGCTGAACAGAGCGTTGGCTAATGCCGGCTTGCAGGTGGTGTCCTTGCTGTAGGTGCAGGCTTGGGATTTGGTGCTGAATCCCTCGACCGAGCCGAGGAAAAGGAAGATTAGGATTGCGAAGACCACCATGAATCCGCCCACGTAGCGGTATTCCGTGAAGAGGAAGGAGGTCGCTCCTGTTGAGAGAAGAAATTATGAAGTTGTATTTAGTAATTACTTTCTTTAGAGAATGATTTATGATTTAAGTGATGTAATTGTGCATGTTGTGTAAGAGAATATATAAGGATGGAATTACGAAAACAAAAAATACGGAATAGTCTCAAGATGTGTTAGTTAAGATTCAGTCTTATTTCCGTTACTGATGTGTTACTACAATTGTACGGTATAATTATATAGAAACGCTGATTAGCATAACATGTCCACAGGTGGTTAGTAAAGATTAACAAATAATATACACTATCGTGTAAACAGGCCAGGTTACTTTTTGTTGTCAGAACTTTACGGAACATTAATAGTAAAAGAATTTCATGCACATGCAGTAAGTAATCAAGCATTCATAAGTTTATAAACTTTTAACAAATTATTTCAGTCACGAATTAAGTTGACTAAGTCAAGTCAACTTAAATCTTGAAATTCAAGATTGATTTCCAGATCAAGGATCCCATGTCGTATCACTATTAAAGTCAATGGTCAGATCTGGAAATACACATTAAAAAGGTCTGACAGATTTCCACAAGTGGAACTGAACTGCAAAAAAATTTAAATGAACCATGCACCTAGTTGGCTAGTTCTTCAAAATTAAATGAGAATGTACTATTTACAGACCTACAAAATCTAGATCTTTATGATTCTTACAGTTAGCTAGCAAAATTATACTGAAGATCCAAAAAAGAAAAATAATTATTGCATAAATAGTTATAAATGCTAATGGGTCTAATACAAACAACATAATTGGAGTGAAAGGGGCCTTTAGATTATATATAAATGATATAATCTTTTATCTAATACAAATTTTAAAAAAGTAATGGTACGTTTTACTAGTCCTCTGCAGGAAAAAAAGAAAAGAAAGGCAGAATTAACTGTGGACTAAGAGGACTTTTACTTTCACTAAAGCTGACCACACACTTCAAGACAAAAAAAAGATACAATCTTTTCCCGATTTTTCTATTTTTATGATATTAAATGCAAAATCTTTTAAACAGATTAAAAAGGAAAAAAGAAAAAAGAGCTCATAAACATGATTTACTATTAGATCTATATTCAGCTTAACTAGCTTCATATGTACTAGAGAAAACCTAGGCAAATTTTGAAAAAAGAAAAAGAAAAAGAAAAAGAAAATGATTTCTCTTATCCCCACCATCTCATGGAGGGAAAGAGACTAAATATTTCCAAACTAGCCCCACTCGTTCTAGACAAACGAAAACAAGAAACAACAGACAATTTTGCGATTTAAACTGGACCAGATCTGAAACGAATTAGCTCTAAAAATCTCATTATTCCAAGTAAAAAAAACAGAGCACGCCAGATCTCTATCTATTAATCCACAAACGATAAGAAAACAAATATAAAAAAAAACATCTGAGCTGAGCTGACCTTCAGAGATGGCTAACTGGATCTCGGCGCACTTCTCCACGACATTATGATCATTAAGCCCCTCCTCCTCTTCGATCAGGTAATCCCCGACGCCGTTCTTGCTCGCTCCGGAGGACTCGTTCTCCGCCGTCATCTTCACCTTCGAGACGAGCACCCACTGCACGAGCGCGAACACGATTCCGATGACCGCGGACAGCGGGATCAGAATATCCGTCGCCAGATCGGGTAACAACGCCATGACTGCCGCTCCAATTCAGACCAAACCCCAACGGAAATGGAAAATCAAGATGAACGAATGAATCGCCTTTGAGAGGAAGGGAATGGACGGGTAAGAGAAAGAATGAGAGGAGAGAATGAGGCTGGGGCTGCGGCTGGGGCGGGCTTTATATAGCGGCGAATCGGCTGGAGTAAGCAAGCGAGAGTGGTGTGAGGTGACGTGTGAGCTCGACCCGGCTCATTCAAGAATTTATGTTCCTCTCCAGGTTATAGTTAGCTGGAGACGTCCTTTTAATTGCTTTCTGTAACAATTGAAAAAATGAAATTTAAAGGGAGCGAGTGAGTCCAGTTAGGGAGGAATGGAGAGTATTTGAATACCGTGAATGGGAGGAGGATTAAATTAAGGACCGACACCGAACTGGCTATTAAATATAGGGGTGTTTCTGTTAGAACTATATGGAATCTAACAAATACACCCTTGTACATATCAATACTAACTAATCAGCCATGAGTCATGAGACTAGACTGGGCTATTATCACTTATATAATATTTACCATTTTCATACATTAGGTACATAAAATCTCAATTACTTGGTATTTTTACGGATAAAATTTCCATTTAAAAAGTCATTAATACATCTTCCTATATTAAAGGTTT
The DNA here is from genome assembly GCA_024447665.1 of Juncus inflexus. Taxonomy (NCBI): domain Eukaryota; kingdom Viridiplantae; phylum Streptophyta; class Magnoliopsida; order Poales; family Juncaceae; genus Juncus; species Juncus inflexus. The sequence continues at coordinate 11,284,727 of JAJHPC010000001.1, read as the reverse complement.
AGAACTATTCAGATAAAATTTCTATAAAAATTATCAATAAATTTTCATAAAATTATACTGAAATATTCTAAAAATCTATGCACATGTACTACCATTTCATTAGTGATTTACATAAAAGAAGCACCTAATAATATCTTCATATTTTGACAAAACAATTCAATTGCATTCACACTTTTTATTATTGGACCCCCCATAAAAACCAATATAAGGGGCCTACGAATGAGAAATATTTAAACTCAAGGACAACTTCGTAAATTTACAACTATGAACCAGAGACAAGAAAGGCATCGCGTGGGTTATCCCAACCAACGTGTCGCCTCCCCATTGGTTCCCGCCGAGAAGTACGCGGATCAGACCAGATTTGACCAAGTCAAACCAGCATTTACCAAAATAGTTTAGCTAATTAATTAACACCACAAATCAGACCTAAATACAGTAATTAAATTTAAACGGGTCAGATTGAACGATGCGTTCTAAACGGACGGTGTTAACTTATAAAATTGTTAGGGCTGACGTAGGATGCGGGCATCCGTTTCGTGGAATTGCGTGCTTATCCTATCCTCTCTTTCTCTCTCTCTCTTCTCTCATTAAAAGCATAATGGGATAAGCCTGCGTAGGATTCTTCGCACCTTTCATTTTTATCTTCAATTGCCCTTATTTAATATTTTGCCTTCCTTTTCCGTCCTTTGTAATTTTTATTTTTATTGTTTTTTTTTCTTTCGGAAAGAACCTTTTAGTTTTTATAAAAGTAGCTGAACTTCATGATAGACATACTTTGGTGAAACTGGTTAAGATAATCTCAGATAACTAAAAGGAGTTTATCTTATGTCATATCTTTGGTTATGAGACAGGTGTTGGAGTATTAGTAATCCATCTGACGTGAAATTAAGCTAGTATAAATCCAAAGTATATTTTTAATGGTAACTTATCCAGATTTAAATTGGATAAAGGATTGATTTCTTGTTAACCTACCATTTGACATTTCAAGTTTTGTTAGTCAGGCTGGGAGAGTGACTTATGTGTTGTTTTGATGACTTGTCTTTAATTAGCATGACATATTGGTTATGTTCAGTGGACAAGTCTAATGCTCAAGTCAATCTTGTATTAATTAAGTTACCATCCATTTGTGCTCAGTTTCTTAGATAAGTATGAGATACGCTACAATTTTATAAAATTTATTGTTAACCAAAGACATATTTTATAATTTAATTATATAAATATGCAGCTTCTTATAAAATCTCATTTTTTTGTACTCTTTTATAGCCACTTCATACACTTAAATAAAAAAAATTAAGTCGAAATTATCTTAATATGAAAAGTCTATAAATAAGTAATGACCATGAAAATCAATAATCAAGTCAATCTATGTAAATATTTGTCTATATTTCAATTTTTGGCGACTGAAATAATTAAGTCAGTTAAGTGGGGTTAATATATTGGATGCCAAATTGAAAGGGCAAAAATGCCCTTTAAAATTTTGTGTGGACCCGGCGTACAGAACAAAAACATTTTCTGAGTATGTACGGAATAAAAACTTTGGAGGATGAGAAAGTGAGCGGCAGCAATCATGAGTTGGTCCATGGACCTCTTTTCCTTTCATGGTTGGCATTGTATTTGTATGTTGTATCTGCTTTGAGATTAGTGCTGTGTTGTTATCTTGTATCTGTAATCTAGGGATAAATTAAGGGACCTCGTTTGGATAACTCGAAAAATTTGGTCCCTCCATTTATTCTATCATTTTATATTTTAGTAGTTTTTTTTTTCTTTTCCTGTATCTTATCAATCAAATTCCAATGCAGATAACCTCAATTCCAGACCAGTCATAAGTTACTAAATTACAATCTAAACTTTTCTCAATCTCTATCCAAATATAGTTGGATGACGATCACAATCACACTACATTACTCCTCAATTCATTAAAAAAAAAAATTACAATCATACAACATTAGAACAAAACACACCCAAAAATGAAGATGCTAAATTACAGTATGAACTTTCTCATCCTGAATCACCATCCAAATCATTGGATGACAATTAAAACCGCACTACATTGTAACATTATAATAAAACATACCAAAAATAAAATAAAATAAAAGTTGTGGAGTAGAATATGTTTAATTTATATTTCATTAGAAGTATTATGACATCCCAATTATAAAAAATTTAGTGAAAATTCTTTATTGCGATAAAACTATCAAAATACTGAAAGACAATTTCATGTTTTCTAAAATAATAAGAATTATTATTGTGTATCATAATAATACAAAAGTGAAATGCATTGTGATGTGAACACAAGGATTCCATTTGAGAACCTATGAGGATATTCGGTATCTTCCTTAACATCTGTATGCATGTAGACCTACTTGTCAATTGTTTTGTTTACATACTCGCTGCATGCATGCATCCAAATAAAATAAATAATACCTTATTGGGATTAAAATTTTAAACCCTATTTCTTTTGCATTTTTCACCAATATTTACCTAATATATACTGCAAGTAGAATTTTCCCAAAAAATGTTCCGTTAAAATACATTAATTAACATGCTGTGTTTGCATAATCCATGTCTCAGGCATTTCATATTCTTAATGACATGTCGCCTTTTGTGATAGACGGACCAAAACCAACAAAATGTTGATGAAAATGGACAAAACAATCATATGACCGTTAATCACATTTACTCGATTGCCCTGTTGCAACTCAAGCTTGCCGGAAGAGTTGGCGATAACGTGTTGGTACAAAGAAGAATTTTCAGAGAGTCAGCAGTCACTTCTCTTATATTCTTTTTATTCGAGTTATGAAAAGAGAGATGTCAAAGATTATTTCGAGATGTCGAAATACTACTGAATTTCATAGTTGTCCGGACTCTAACCGAATATAATTATTGGGAAAGAAGAAACTATACTTAATTAAGAGAATGTTTTTTTACTTTCTTTCATTATATTATAATTTTTATTTATTTAATTACATTGTGGAATTCATGTACTTAAGTATAACTTATATGGGGGTAATCACAGTGCATCTCGCCCTTAATAGAAATTTGTAAATGAGGATTTTATTTTTCCTCAAGTGACATATGTTTTGCATTAATGAACTTTTTTAACTAATTTAATTATTGGATGAGGTGTTTTATGTTTTTTTTTTACTTCCATTATATTATAATTTTTATTTATTTAATTACTTTGTGGAATTGATGTATTTAAGTATAACTTATATGGGGGTAATCACAGTGCATCTCCTCTTAATAGAGATTTGTAAATGAGGATTTTATTTTTCCTCAAGTGACATATGTTTTGTATTAATGAACTTTTTTATCTAATTTAATTATTGAATGAGGGGTTTTACGAATCCTCCTCAATTCATTCAAAAAAAAAAATCATATGACAGTGACAAATGATATTTATCTTCTTTTGATCAGTACTATGATACATTAATACATTATTGAATGTATATAATAGATCATATAACACAAGTAACAATTATAAATCCATACGCAAATACTTGAGGGGCCCTCGGTTTTTGCAATCAAACAAATTAGAAATTTCTAAATTTAATGTTTAAGCGACAATAAATAGACATACATTCTTCGTAGAAAGATAAAATTAACTGAATTTAGCAAAAGGGGGATATGACATGCCAACAACGAAATTTTGGGAGTTAATGGGTGCGCATCATTTGCCAACCATTTGGTTTAAGGAGCCCTTTCTTTGTCATGTGGTTGGATTTGTCAATAATTAAGGACCAGTTGTTGTGATGTATCTCAAATTATGAATCATCGAATTAGAACTACTGTTGCGAAAGAACGGTCTAAATTCTTACAATTTCAGATGCTAGTCAATTATGGACATAGACAATCGTTTGCTACTCATTTAGAAAAAATCAGGCACCAGTGAAGTAAAGGAACTGATTTAACCTTAACAAATTTTTAAGTTTTAGTTCACCATCATATATGCAACTAAATATAAACTAACTCGATACAAAGAAGATGTACACTATGATTGGTTACAATATTATCAACATGTTTTGCAGTCCAAATTGTGTACTGATCCATGATAACAATTCTAATTCAACCTACACAAAAGATGTTTTCATCAAATTATAATAATCACATACCACTTTATTTAGATAACTTTTTAATCACAACTTAAGATTAGACCAAAGATCATTTTTGACTCAATTTCATTTTGAAATTTAACATCATCATCATAGCGAGTATTTGTACAGCGATTGTGATATCATTCTAAAATTGTGGCAGATATTTCGATGCACTGTTGAATCCCCTTTCAAAAGCATTTAGGAATTTAATGCCCTTTAGAGCCCTAATTGGGAATAATGCATGTGCCAAAATTCCAAAGGAATAGCAATCAAGATCTACTTTTTCATGTCATCAATTGATGTAACAACGTCCATCTCATACATTTTCGTTGTATTTTCTTTTTTCTTTTTTTTATAAAAAATGTTGGGTAGTTCACTTTGATTGCAAAACACTTTTCCACCACATTATTATTCAATTAGAATTTTATTGACTTCTTAAGTTATTTCTTCAGTAAATTGGTAGTAAATCCTAATAATTTCATTTGTTTTAATTGGAAGACTCTAAGATCTATTTATTATTCTAAAATCTAGTCGAATCAAGTTGGCAAGTTGGTGATTTTGTCCCATCTACATCACTACAACTCACTGCCATTAGAGTTCTCTAATTGATCAGGGCCCACAAAAGAAGCATTTAATTAAATTGGCCCTTAAGTATTAATTACATTTGAGTTAATCTATTGTTAAGAACATTAATCAATGACGAAATTTTAATTTAACCAATCAAGAGGAGAATCAAATCACCTTCATCATGCAGCCTCTCCCCTCTCCAACTAATGTTGGAGAAAAAAATCCAAAGGTTATTCACGTGATTTAATAATTAATTGGTCTGATATTTTATTTTAAAATTAATTGATCTGATTTGATGTTATTAAATTTGACATGAGGAAATGATCCCTCTCCATTATTTATGCCAGTAAGAAACAGCCCATTATTCATCAGCCACGCACGATATGTAATTCAGAGTTGAAATTATATTACTTTATTTGTTGCATAAGTAGAACTTCGTGTCATGTAAGTAGATTATGTAACTCAATAATTTAATCTTTGTTCCTTAAAAAAAAAAAAACAATCCTCGGAAGAAAAATCATTTTTTCAAAGAAGAACAATCATTTTTGAATAAATTACAAATGTGTTCGAATGAGACCTAAATCATGCCATAGAAAAAACTTTTCATCTAATTAACTTGTCATATTACATAGAAATGAACATAGAGATGATGAAACACATTTAGAAGGTTCGAAAAATTGGAATCGGAATCGGAGTCGGTCTCTCATGATAGCTATTTAGAATCGGATTAATCGGATCGGAATCGGTCGAACGGATGAAAAATCGGACCAATTTATATAAAAAAGTTAATTTTATATAATCACGAGAGTCAGGTATTAATCGGATCGTAGCTTGCCAATTCCAGCTCGAATCGGCTGAATTAGAATCAGAATCTATGACATTTACCTTCAAATAACAATAATAATTAATAATATAATTTATTAGATGAATACAAAAATGAGAAGCCCTTCTCATGCAGTCATGCATATGCATGGTGTGGTCCAGTCCAATTGACTGAGGTGGTTGCAAATTGCAAGCATGGAAGCCTCTGAACATTACTTAACTCACAATTCAGTAATTCAAAATTCAAATCCTAAGTTGTCGGTGCCCATGCTTTTCTCAATTCTTATATATCACATGCGGCGTTGACTATGTATTAATCAGCATAACGAATCCCTAATACATACTTAAGGAGCAACAAATAACAAAGAAAATGTTATATTTTGTGAAATTTCGTCTGCTTAGTTCATAAAAATAACGAATCACTTCACGTTTATTATACCAAATGTGCTGATTGATATGAAACCTAGATTGTGTACGTGCAGTGTAATGCTCTTTTTGGCAAATTTATAGCAGAGAAATTACAAGGTCCACTTTCAGTGTCCACATGGTTACACTATTTGAACCAGAAAGGTCGAAATCTCAAAGAACCCTCCTACTATAAATGATATTTATTTATATTACTTTCATCAAGACGTGGAAATAAAGTTCAGTTAATACTAATGATTGACATCGTACCCACAACTAATACAGACTAATATTCGTGGTATACATACTCTACTCAGACTACTCCAGTATGCATGATGTATTTATTTGCATGTCAATATAACATAGATTTCTCAAGCTCGCATTAAAAAAAAAATACAACATAGATTTGACATTGAAGTCCAAACTACTGGTTGAATCTAAACTCTTCACTAAAAAGCGTGTCGTGCAACAAATCATTAGCCGACAAAGATCTCTTTCTTTCTTTCTCTTAATATTTGAAAGTGATGGCAAAACCTTTTTACTTTTTCAACAAAAGTAAAACATTCGTGTGTTACATGGATCATAAGAAGGCATACCAAGTGGTAATTTGATTGAGCAATCAACATCTCATATAACCTTCCACCACATAGGTAGAGAATAAATAATTAAATGACACTTATGCACTAATGAATCCAACCAATGAAATTGTGCCATGTCATTTAGTTCCCTGATGTGATATGTTCTTTTTGAATTTTGGCTCGATCCTAATATAGTAATAATATACCAGTTAATTACCTGGGGAAGGTGATACTGGTGAAATGTCCAAATTGAATTGAAATTCTTGAGCAATACATGTTAACTGTTCAGATAATGGCAACAATGTTTAATTAAATATTTGAGATCTCAAATTTTAATTCATCTATGCGGCAAGATCCAATATATAATAGGTTTCACTTCAAATACTTGAGCCTGGCTAATAGGAATCCATTAATACCTATAGTCAAGCCCAATTTAGGCCCAATAATAACTCAAAATATCATGTTTATGTTCATCCAACTAAAATCAATATTATCCACATTAGAAGAAAATAAAAATATACACTAAATAAGGAGTAAAAGTAAAACACACAAAAACTAAGCAGTTACTAAGTGGCATATAAAAAGTGAACTTCAACTCAAGCTTGTGAGCACACTTTCTCTGCACAATAAACAACATAAAACCAAATTAAGATATACTCCTACTTAAACGATCAACAAAGTAAATTAAAGAGGAAATTAATTAAATTATAGTTGAATATAATATAATAATGACCTTGTCTAGTGCTGGTGCAACAAAGACGGTCATCATCTACATATGTAGTGTCTAAACCCATCATCCATGATCCAACTGATGTATCATCATGTGCATATGTTTGTAACGATGCACTGAAATTAAAAAAAATATTAATATATTTATATAATTATGAAAATAAATAAGTATAAACGAAGGAAAAAGAATATTTATATATATACCTGTTTATGTCGATGTACTTGGCTAAGTTATGTGAGAGTATAAATAGAGATGTGGAAGCATGGCGGAAATATCTGGTTTAATATAAACATAAATAGTATGCAAGAAGTATTAAGTTATAACGTGAGAAATATAATTAAATATAAATACATTTTTGAGTCTCCGAATTTCCACCATTCAGGCTCATACCATTGCTTTCCCCTGTATAAAAATAAAGAAATAAATAAAATAAAATCATACACTGAAAAAATAAGTTATTTATGAGTGAATATAAAATAAATAAAAAAGAAAAATACTCTTCAGTAATAACAGATCCAGATTTCATACAGCCCATGTAAAGCCCTTGACTATTCCTTTTACTTTCCAAAACATCAATTAATGCACCTAATTTAAGAAAATATTGAATCACGGATTAAAAAACTTCATCCAAAAAAAGAATAAAGAGAAATTTTATTAATAATTAAATTATGTTAATTAGTACTTAGATCAAGATTAATATTATCATCGATTTTGACGTAGAATTCAGCATCCCATGTTTGAACTGCAGCACTGAAGAAATACTTTGCCTTTTTTGGCAACTCTTCTGCTGCTTCTTCATGACTTTCCTAAATTAGTAAATAAATAATAAATCAATTTTCCATTAAAAATTAAAAATATAATAATTTTCATTTTAAAAAATGAGAGAAACTAACAAGGATTAAGAAGTCCTTTGTTTTGCGATTTTCCTCATCAATTATACGGTCTAAACTATCACCTCTATTCGCACTGCAAAATTCAAAACCAAAATAAAAATGATAAATTGCCAATTAATCATATTAACATATGATACTTTACGAAATGAAAATGAAAAAAATATATATCTCAAATTTTAAAATTTAAACCTCCGACCAATTACAAAGCGTATAATCACTCCTCTTTCCTCAAGCTTTTTCAACGCTTCATCTAAAAATTTACCACAAATTAAAATTAATACAAACAAATCAATCTAAAAAACTTTTGAGTAGAAAATAATTAAATTAATAATTACCTCTAGGCATCCAAGAGCCTCTAAATATATTTCTCTTAAGTCTGCTCCCAAATCCTGTGTATACTCCAATTACAGCAAGAAGTTTTTTTTCTGAAGAATTATTTGAAGAATTTCCTCTCAAAAAACCCTGACTTTTCGCGAGTGTTAAGTCCATTTCTGCCTCTACTATTCTTCTCCCAATTTCACTGACAGAAATGAAATAAAACGGATTAGTAACTTGAGATTTTGAAGTGAATTAATTCACTGATAAGGAAGGGTTAAAAAAAGAGGGATTTTACTCGCATCCAAGACTTTTTAGTTTATCTTCAGTAGTGAGAACTTTTGGAACCTGAAATATTTATCAAAATTCGAAATTATATAAGAAATTGATGTATATTATGTTAATTGTATGTGTGCATTTGGAGAGAGAGAGAGATCTATACATTATCCATATTCTTCTCCAAAAGATTGGAAAGAATCATCCTGTTCTGCGAATCCTGCCACAATCTGAAAATTCCACCAAACAAAAGAAAAACTAAAATCTAAATTCCAATTCTCAATCAAATCATCCAAAATAAACTCCGATCCGTAGTGAAAACAAACAAACAATCACGATTGATCGAATCAGCGTGAGTGATAACTGAACTGACCGGCCAGCGACATAGAGCCAGGCGAGGCAAGACAAGAAGCCCATTATCAGCGGGGCCTTGGTGGAAGAAGAAGAAGATCCGGACGAAGGCTTCTTGAGACGGCGCTCTTTCCGCATGGCGCTGGCCAGCGTCTCTCTGACGGGGAGTTGTCCGCCGCTCATCTCCATTTCCAGATCTCTCTCGCTGCCCGCCGGAGAAGAAGAAAGGAAGACTAGATCGGAGATTTGGCGCAAATTATGTTCTGTTACTGTTTGCTCCAGGAAACAATTCATTCTGGACGTTACTTTCTGTCTGGCCTGTGAAGCCCAATTTGGCCCAAGACTCAGGGCTTGTTTGGATGTAATTATGTTATAATTAGAAAAATAATAAGAATTGGAATTGAAAATAATGGCCCATAAATCATAAATAAAAGAATTGATAATTTTTAGTCAGTATATTATTGAATATTGAATAAATATTACAATTTCTATTTTTAGTCAATGCTTGTTTAATTTCTACTGGTCAGTTACTTGGTTAAAAAAATTGCGAAGAAGAGATTTAGATTTAAATCGAAGAAATACTCTAATCGTGAGTCATTTAATTGTCAGAGGTCTAATCATCTTCGTAACACAAAAGGAATTCATAGAGGATTCCAGCTTATGGCTCACAAGTCACACTCGTCCAGGAAGTTTTCACATGCAATCTTAATTTCTTCCCCATTTCTATAATCCAACCTTTCACCAACAGATCGATAAGGAAAATTACAATGGTCTTCTCTAAATTCAACCCGATGAGACTTCTTTGCTGCATTCCAAATAAAAGAAGCACACACAATCCATTTTCGCCCCTTTGGAGGTCTTCTAGGGTGGCCTGTAGAGAAATGGCGACTGTGGATGGCGGGGATTCGAAGAGGCTTTTGTTTAGGCAACTGTTTGAGAAGGAATCGAGTACTTACACTTATCTCTTAGCTGATCTTGCTCATGCTGACAAGCCTGCTGTCGTAAGAAATTATTGTTACATTTGATTATTTGTTCTGTATGATTGCATGAGTTTTGGGGATTTTCTCAGCGGATTCATTTGATTTATGCTGCAATTAGTTCAATTCTGCGGGATTATCATTGATTCTCATATATAATCATTCAATCAGGGTCAATTCTTGAATTAAAATCCTGTTTGCAAACTTAGAAATTCTGTTTTGAGCCGCTCGACCTTTGAGAGGGATGGGTCTGTTGAGGAGGAGAGGATTTTAAGCTTTTAAATTTTTAGCTGGACTTGGTTCGTAACAAATGCATGCTCTAACAAGACAAATATGTTACTTCTAAAAAATATAAATAACATATTTTATTTTCTATCTGTTATAATAATTATTTTGTGTTGATACTAAATGATTCTATCAATCTGCATTCTGTAACGATACAGATTAATATAAATACAATCCAAAACACATCATATTCGTCAAATTTATTCTCCTGAGGCATTCATGTTTTATCAAATATATATTTTTTTTCAATAAATTTGAAATTTATTAAAAATCCAATTTTTCTTTAACGCAGTTAATTGACCCAGTTAAAGAAACGGTAGAGAGGGATTTAACACTTGTGAAAGAATTGGGATTAAAGCTTATTTACGCAATGAACACTCATGTTCATGCTGATCATGTCACTGGTTCTGGCATCATAAAGGTAACATTTAACATCCCAAAACTTTTTTATATTTCTTACCAAATTTATATTATTATACCTGTGAAAAATATTTGAACTTTTTTTTATTTAATTTTAGGGCAAGATGCCTGGTGTGAAATCTGTAATATCGAAGGCTAGTTGCGCAAAGGCCGACCATTTTATTGAGCATGGTGACAAACTCTATTTCGGTGACCTTTACCTTGAGGTATATGTTTTTTTTTTTCTTCTGCCAATGTTATTTTTGGTATGAATAGAAGTAGAATAACAAAATTGCAAATTTGCAGAAAGCCCCCTGCATTATGCCAAAATTGCAAAAGATCCTCGCATTATTAGAAATAATATTTCTTAAACTTAATTAAGAAAGCTATAAGAACCGCTGTTAGTTTGTAACTAGAGGTAGGGGCTTTTTTGTGATTTTTTGTAGTGCAGGGGCTTTATTGCAATTTTGGTATAATCAGGGGCTTTTTTGCAAAATTTCCCTGGAAGAATAAATAAAAATACAGTACAATACAGGTACGTTCTACACCAGGCCACACAGCCGGTTGCGTGACGTACGTAACAGGAGATGGACCGAATCAGCCCAGTCCTAAAATGGCTTTCACTGGCGACGCTCTTCTCATTCGCGGTTGTGGCCGCACCGATTTTCAAGTACCAAAATTAATAATCTTGTAACATAACTTTGATACTAATGATTGCTCGTTTCTTTATGTGGAATGATTCAATGAATGATGAATTAATTAGTTGTGGATTTCACCTTTTCAGGGTGGGAGTGCGAAGCAGCTTTATAATTCTGTGCATTCACAGGTAAGTGAACGTCAAAAGTCTTTATCTTCCTTTCAATTAATTATTATGTAAATATTTTGATTGTTGTTGAATAAAAAAATTCAGATATTTACCTTGCCGAAAGATACTTTTATCTATCCTGCCCATGATTACAAGGGCTTCTCGGTACATTTTTTTCTTGTTATTATATATTGTCATTATTATTATTGTTAGTTTTATTGTTGTTATAATAATAAGCTTTATTTTTATTGTCTTTTACTTTTTCTTAAGATGAGTACGGTTGGAGAGGAGATGTTGTACAATCCCCGTTTGAGAAAAGATGCGGTACAAATATATTCACTTTTTTATTTTACTTTCTTTAGTTGTTATTATTGGTGTTATAATATACTTATCAATTTTGGGGGTTTTCTTTTGTAGGATCAATTTGAGGACATCATGGCAAGTAAGTTATTTTCCTTACTAAAAAAACTATGTATCGTTCAAATTTTATATACAACATCGTGTGATGTCAAATTTATAACTTGTATGTTTGGTTGCTGATCTTTTCTATTTGACTGGCAGATTTGAACTTGGCATATCCAAAAATGATAGATGTTGCGGTGCCAGCAAATATGGTTTGTGGTTTACAAGATATTAGTGTCTAGAGAATGAGCATGACTATATGAGTTTCATGATGAACAAGTTAGTTTAATAGCGGCTGGAGTTTTGTCTATTTGCGAGTCTATTTCCGAAGATCAAAGTGGATTTTTTTTTTGAAGGAAATAAGGGCCAAATGGCCCTTAGTTTCATTGATATAGACTTCCTTTACATCCATTACATACAGCCCGGATATTACATTACATTTTATTTAACAAGAGAGAAAAAGACTCATACCTAGCAGTTAAATACCCTGCCCTTTTAGCCACGCTCTACGAACTTCTCTCTTTTCTACTTACCTACATATTTATCCCAATCGTTTCTGAAGGTTGTAATTGATTCATGTAGCCTTATCTCATTGAACTGACCTTGTTGAAATATTACATTATTTCTCATTAGCCATACTCCCCAACAATACGCCCACCATGTTACGTCCCAATCATTCTTCTCCTGTTTGGTTTGCTTCTCCACCCTTGTGTCCAACCATAGTTTTAACACTGTTTGACGATTCGTGACTCTGTGTCTCTGTATGAATCTAACTCTTACTCTTTTCAGTTTGGAACAATGGATGAATAGATGATTCCCTGTCTCAATTGTTTCTCCACAGAACACACATGTACCTCCATTTGCCCAGCTCCTTTTGACTAAATTTTCTTGTGTTAGCAATTTATTATTCACGTTCAACCAACCGAAAATCCTAATTTTCTCCGGCACTTTCATTCGCCATATCATTCTACCATATGATTTAGTGATTCCAGAGTTGATCATCATCTCGTATGCTGATCTCGATGTGTATTCACCATCTTTTGTCCATCTCCAAATAATCTCATCCTCATTTTCATTTAAGTTATGCCCACTAATGTCTTCTCTAAGTTGGTTCCATTCGGTCTCTGCTAAGGTCGACAGTTCTCCGACAGTTCCCCCTCCAAAGTGGATTTCATGATGGGAATTAATCAAATTACGGCCTCTTTATATCACATTGTATTTTATTATTTTGTTTATAGTAAAGTTGGCTTCTGTTAAATTGTTCAAATCCTAATGATGGAGACATGATTATCTTAATGGGCTACAGTCAAGTCCACTCAAGATTAAAAAAAAGCTGAAATATATATCCCTTGTTCATTTTATCATGGTGTTCATTTTCATCCTTTTTTTTTCTTGCGTATCGTATTACTTTTATTATTATTATTATTATTATTATTATTATTATTATTATTATTCATGTCAGACGTTAACAATTATGTCAAGAGAAAGCGAAAATTGTATATTTTTTTTCCGGACATTGTGTGAAGTTGTGTTGTAAGTTTATAACTAGTTAGTCAAATTATTTTCTTTTTCTACATAGGGTGTGATGGAGTCATGCAGATCTGAATTTTTTCTATCCAAAATTCAGATAATAGTTCTCTATTCAAAATTCAGATCTGAAATTTTTCTATTAAAAAAGAAATAAGGGGTTGCTACAGTACATGTGCTGTATACTTCAGTATTATGAACAGAAGATTATTCAAAAGTAAAAAATATGTAATTTGCAGTGTCATTATAAAAAAAAAATCAAGTGGTTCTGCAATGATAAAAACACGCAACCTGTCTGATTCAGTGTTATCATTTTCCCCAGCACCATGATAAGAATTTTTTATTTCGTGACATGGCCCCCCCGTTTCTTCCCATGATGGAGGATTATTTTCTGCTGAAAATCAGTGTTGTGTATTGCCAATCAAATGATAAATGCAGTCGAATTGAATGCTTACTTTCTTTTATAATGTCAAATAAAATTAATCTTAAATATAAGTAAATAGTGATAATTCTTACTCCAGTTGAATTTCTTGTTTATGATTGTTTAAATCATGAAGAGGCCATTCATTCAACTCATTTATTTATTTGTTTATTTATTAATTTATGTATTTATATATTTATTTATTTACAGAGTTGAATACCATGAGATTTTTAAAACAAAGAATTCAAGAAAACCTTCCAGTTCGTCCATATAATTATTTGATGCTGACAAAGTCTGCGTTCTTGTTATTTTGTATCTAAAACAATAAAAAAACTATTTTATATCTATATAAATATTTCTCAATGTTTCCTTGATCAAATTAACTTGGTCCACATCCACAACAGAGCATACTTGAAGGAAGTCCTCTTTGTCAAGACTGTTGAAGAAGAAATAACTAATGAAGATTGCATTTATATTTCAAATGAAGAAGTCGTTGAAGAAAATAGTGGAGCAGTTCACTGTTAATTAAAATGGAATGATTCTCCCAATCAGAAGGAAATCTGAAGGCTATCTCTCCTTGATTGAGCCATATTTTCATTTTTGTAAATTTATTAATTGATAGATGATCTTTAGGCTAATTGTTAGCATGATCTTTAGACTAATTATTAGCATGATTTTTAAGTGATTGTATTCTCAATAACTCTATAAATAGAGACTCAAATCCTATGTAATTGATCATCAAAAAATAAGATAATAAAAATCTGTTCATCATTGTTTTCATGGTATCAGACGCTTAAATCTTTCTTTCTCTCGACCTGCCCTATCTCCTCTTCTTTTTCTACTATCTTTCTCTTCCGAAATCACCTACCAAAAGTATTCAAGCTCATGGCTGAGTCAACCGAAAACACAAATTCCTCCAGTTTAACCCCAAATGCTCTACCTACTCTCAAAATCGTTACCTTTGCCCATCCAATTCCTATAAAATTGGATCATGGAAACTTTCTAACCTGGAAATCGCAAGTCTTTTTAACACTGAAAGGTTTCAATCTATTGCAATTTATTGTACCAGATGAAACCAACTCTCAACCCTCTCAAACCGAGTCATCTGAATGGCAATCGCAAGATTCTCTAATTCTAGCATGGATCCTAGCATCTCTTACCGAGACTATACAGTCTCAAGTTATTCATTGCACCACTTCCGCTGACGCATGGAAAATAATACAAAACTCTTTCTCCTCCACCTCTCTTGCTCAAATTCGCAGCCTTCGTCGGCAATTTCAGAATACCAAAAGAGAAAATATGCCCATCAACCAATATTTCAGTAAAATGAAACTATTAGCCGATCAGCTTAAATTTATTGGTGATACCGTAACTGAGCAAGATATGGTAATTAATATTCTCGACGGACTTGGTGAGGCGTATCATCAGTCTGTTCTGGCTATCACATCGAGAACCGACAAAATTTCGGTTACTGATCTCCATGGCATCTTGCTAAGTCATGAGCAAGAAATTAACAAATTTTACCCTCAAAACACTTCTCATATATCCACTTCACCTCTGGCCTTAAATCACAATCTTTAATACAATTCCTCAAATAACGCCAATTATCATAACAAGCCTACTTATCAACCACAAAACAACTACAATCCCAATCCCAATCCCAATCAAAAACCAAACCAAAATTATAATAACCGCAAAAATAACGACAAAACTAGAAACAACAAAAACTTCAACGGTGATAAGATCCAATGTCAGATATGTACGAAACCGGGTCATGGTGCCAAAACATGCTACTTTCGCTATTATCCACCACATGGGGCTGCTACTAATCGAGCACCTAGACCCATTGTCAACCAGCCACCACTCATAGCACATCCTCCTACTGCTTATATGGTCGCTCCACCAGCATATGTTCCATCACACACTGGTGAATGGGTCCTTGACTCTGGCGCCAGTCACCACCTCACTCCAGAACTGAATACTCTCTCTTCTCACTTCACTTACAATGGCAATGATCAAGTGCAAGTTGGCAACGGTGAAGGTTTGAAAATAAAAAATATTGGCTCTTCTATAATTCAAACTCCATCTAAAAATCTTAAACTCTCCAATGTTTTACATGTGCCTACTGTCACAAGAAAACTTCTTAGTATTAATCAATTCACAAAAGAAAATAATGTTCTCATTGAATTTAATCCATTTTCTTGTGTGATTAAGGATTTTCGAACAAAGGAGGTTCTTCTTCGAGCCAAGCTTGACAATGGTCTTTATTCGGTTCCTGATTCATCGTCTTTTGTCTCCGCTGATTCTTCCATTTCTTCCCCTTCAGCTTTCTTCGGGCAGAAAACAACTCCAATAATTTGGCATTCTCGTCTTGGTCATCCTTCTTTTGATGTAGTTTCTGTTTTGGCAAAATCAAATAAAATTAGCTTTTCTAATAATAAATTCAATCTTTGTTATGATTGTTGTAAGGGAAAATCCTCAAAACTTCCTTTTCAATTAAATAAAAATCATTTCTCTCGTCCTTTGGATCTTGTTCATTGTGATTTGTGGGGTCCGTCCCAAGTGGAATCCTGTCAAGGTTTCCGTTATTATGTTAATTTTGTTGACGACTACTCTCGTTATTCATGGATTTATTTTCTGAAATCTAAAAATGAAGTCCAAAGTATATTCGCACATTTCAAAAGACTAGTTGAAAATCTGCTTTCCACTACAATCAAAAGAATTCAGTCAGATGGAGGGACCGAATTCTTCTTCCTCTCGAAACAATATCCACAAATTTTGCATCAAATCTCTTGTCCTCATTCCCCGAACAAAATGGAGTCGTCGAAAGAAAGCATAGACACATTCTCGAATTAGGTCTTTCAATTATTTCTCAAGCATCTATTCCTTTACAATATTGGCCGGAAATATTTCAAAGTGTAGTTTTTCTTATAAACCGTCTGCCAACTCTCACAATTCCAAAATTATCACCATTTCAAAAACTTTTTCACAAGGATCCAGATTACAAATTTCTTCGAGTCTTAGGTCAGTCTTTGCTTTCCATATCTAAAGCCATACAATTCAAATAAGCTACAATTTAAATCATTGCCTTGTGTTTTCATTGGATACAATGCTAATCAAAAAGGGTATATATGTTTACACATACCTACAGGAAAGATTTTTATTAGTAGGCATGTAGTATTTGATGAAAATACTTTTCCATTTAAATCAATTGACCCTTTGAATAATCCACCATCCCCACCTGAACAATCTACACTTCCCCTCCAAGTTATTCAACCCTCGCAACTATTTTCTCGTACACCTCTTGTGCAGCAACTACAATCTTCATCAAACCCGATCGCAACTCATACAACTCAACCGATTTCCGATCCTTCTCAACCTCAGACAACTCAACCGATTTCCAATACTTCTCAACCTCAGATTGAACAACAAACAGTGGCCATCGAAAACCCCACATCAACTATTTTTGTACCAAACCCTACCTCCACACATCAGATGGTCACTCGAAGCAAAACTAATACTAGAAAACCAAAAAAGGATTCCAATTTCCTAGCCTTTACCACAACTAAAACCGACCCGCAAATTTACACCTCTGACATTGAACCAACTAGTTATAGTGCTGCAAATAAATCACCACAATGGCGAAATGCAATGGCCACTGAGATCAACGCGCTCATTCAGAACGGCACTTGGACTCTAGTTCCAAGAAGTAACTGTCACAATCTTATTAAATGTAAATGGGTGTTTAGAATCAAAAGAAAAGTTGATGGTTCCATTGACAAATACAAGGCCCGTCTCGTAGCTAAGGGATACACGCAAGAGGAAGGCATTGATTATGAAGAAACGTTTAGTCCGGTAATAAAGCCGACAACTATTCGCTCAGTGCTATCATTAGCTGCTGCCTTCAAATGGGATGTTAAACAACTTGACGTGAATAATGCGTTTCTAAATGGGGATCTCAAAGAGGTGGTGTACATGGAGCAGCCGCCAGGTTTCTCAAATCCGACATACCCTAACCATGTTTGTCTTCTTCGCAAAGCTTTATATGGTTTAAAACAAGCCCCAAGGGCATGGTATCAAAAATTAAGCAACTCTCTTACTCAACTCGGTTTTATTACATCGCTCAGTGATACCTCACTCTTTCTCAAAAAAAGGAAAGATGGAATTATATTTATCTTAGTGTATGTAGATGATATATTGATCACTGGTAGCAATCCTCAATTGGTAAAATCTATCATTTTAGAATTGAATAGTCAATTCATTTTGAAAGAACTTGGTTCTATTAATTATTTTTTGGGCATAGAATGCAAGAAGACTGATTATGGCTATCACTTGACCCAAACCCAATATATCAAAAATTTAATACTAAAGGCTAAAATGGAAGGGGCAAACACATGCTCCACACCTATTGCTAGCAATGAAACGCTTTCCAAATATGTTGGCTCTCCGGTCAAAGATCCTGTGTTGTATAGAAGTGTGGTTGGAGGGCTGCAATATGCTACGCTTAGTAGGCCGGATATTAGCTTCGCAGTCAATAAAGCGAGCCAATACATGCACAATCCATTAGAACCTCACTAGGCATTGGTTAAAAGGATACTAAGATATCTCAAAGGTACATTAACACATGGATTAGCAATTCAGAAAAGCTCTGATTTCTCTCTCAATATATACTCGGACGCCGATTGGGCAGGATGTCCGGATGACAGGAAATCAACCACCGGTTATTGTGTATATCTTAGGGCCTAATCTTATCTCGTGGTCTTCTAAGAAACAACCAACTGTAGCGCGCTCAAGCACCGAAGCGGAATATCGTGCACTAGCTCTAGCAGCTTGTGAAGCAACGTGGTTACAATACCTTCTCACAGAGCTGTCCGTGCAAATAAGAATTCCACCAATTCTATATTGCGATAATCTTGGGGCAACATATCTTGCTTCAAATCCTATTTTTCATGCTAGAACAAAGCACATAGAAATAGATTATCACTTTGTTCGCGATCGTGTAAGCAAAAAGTTACTCCTTGTTCGATTTCTTTGTTCACAAGATCAAATAGCCGATATCTTAACCAAAGGCTTATCCAAAAACAGATTCAATTTGTTACGAGCCAAGCTCACGGTGATGCAATCCCCGGATTCGCTTGCGGGGGGCTGTTGAAGAAGAAATAACTAATGAAGATTGCATTTATATTTCAAATGAAGAAGTCGTTGAAGAAAATAGTGGAGCAGTTCACTGTTAATTAAAATGGAATGATTCTTCCAATCAGAAGGAAATCTGAAGGCTATCTCTCCTTGATTGAGCCATATTTTCATTTTTGTAAATTTATTAATTGATAGATGATCTTTAGGCTAATTGTTAGCATGATCTTTAGGCTAATTATTAGCATGATTTTTAAGTGATTGTATTCTCAATAACTCTATAAATAGAGACTCAAATCCTATGTAATTGATCATCAAAAAATAAGATAATAAAAATCTGTTCATCATTGTTTTCAAAGACTGAGAAGAAATAACCTTTATTAAGGAAATCAATTCAACCGTAAATAGATAATGTTTAAAACCAAAAACGTAATGTCAACTTCTGATTTTTCACGGTCTCGAGTTATTTACAAATAATATGCCACGTTTCTTACTTTTTCTTTTGGCAACAGTAATCGTATATACAAAATAAAAAAAATATTATGTAATAATATTCATAATCCCTTCCGACCTAAGTTTGTAAACAAGTTGACAAAACGTTGAGTAACTTCAACACTGTTAAGCAACTCACGTTAAGCAAAACGACCAAAACCAACATAAACTCGGTCTATATACTCCCTACCAGCTGTCTTCATTCAAACATTTCAAGTCGTGCGCCGCTCAACCGCCCTACCTGATCTTCTATCAATTCATAAACTCTGTAGTATGTGTGTCTACATTCTGATAATGTACTCAAAGGTTTGTTTGGGAAGTGGACTCTCTTGTCAGAATATGACCTCACAGAAAGTACAATTTTGAGGGAGACATGGGATTAGGACTCGGATACTCGTTAGAAAGATGCGGATCGGACGGTTTATGCCATAGGAATCGCCAGGCTATTCAATTCTATAACCTCTGACCGCCACTTGCGCTCGTAGTTTATTCTAGGAATTATTCCAGGAATCTTAAAACAAAATACTTGATTAGTTGATTGGTCTGCTTAGTACTTTTCGATTCTCGCCCTTCATTTCTTGGTATTTATGGTTTCTCTGCAGAGATTGGTTTACATGTCCTCCAATTTTTTCTATTAGAAGTTTAGAGCTGATTTCTTGCATTTCTTTTTTTGTACAAATATTTGCATTTATTCTTTACTAAATCAAATATAAAATGCCTAGTATTAATAAAAAATGAAATAAAAATACAAGGAAAAAGAAAGCTCTTTTCAACTTTTAATAAGATGTTTTCTTTCAAATTAGGCACAATAATTTTTTGAAGCATTAGTTTAATTTATTTTACATAATTTATTTTTATAAACTATAATGTATTCTCATATGATTAAAACTATTTTAATAGTAATAAAATTGAAATAACTTATTATACATCTAAATATTAAATAAATAAAATCTTAAGAAGGCTATAGCCTATATATATATGCACATATCATATCACAAACTTTCAGGGTCCAAAGTTGAAAAACTCAAATTAAAAAAAAACTTCATAATCACAATCCGAGTCTTCTTATTCTCATTACCTTGTCTCTAATTATAAATCCCCCTTCTCTCTCTCTCTCTCTCTCTCTTCTTCTCTCCATTTGTCAATTGCCAGCTCGGATTCTCTTCCAGCGCCGCACAGCACAGCCCACAACCGTTTCGGTCTCGGTCCCCTCAAATATTTAACACCTTTCTCTTCCAACCTCCTTTCCACCCTCTCTTCTCTTCTCTGTCTCTGTCTCTGTCTCTCGAGAGAGATTGAGCTTCGACATGGCGGTGGAGACTCAATCTCCACGGCGATGGAGGTCCTTCCGAGACGTGGTTCTCCAGAGCGTGCACGAGTACCAGGAGCAGCAGAAGCTCAAGCGGAAGTACAACCGCAAGCGGAGCCACTCGCACGGAGGCGAGGGCGGCGGGTTGGCCGCGGTGGGGACGAGCGGAGGCTCTGTCGATCTGGACGAGGACGAGATGGGGTGCAGCTGGGGCGAGGAGGAAGAAGGGAATGTCGAGCTGGTCCAGATTGGGGCGGAGCGGACGAAGAATGTTCTGATTTTGATGAGCGATACGGGCGGAGGGCACCGTGCGTCCGCCGAGGCGATCAGGAATGCGTTTCAGATTGAGTATGGCGATGAGTACAAGGTGAGATATTTACTGTTTTAGCAAGTTTCGTTTGATGGAATTGCTTGATTTTGATTCTTTTTTCATTCTTTTGTGTGTTTGTTTTGCTTTTACATCACTCAATTTGCAATTTTGGGGAAGGAAGGAGCACTGATTTGGTTAATTTTTTTTACTCCATGAGCTTTCGTGCAAAATACTTATTTATTCAATTTTAGTACAAAATCAAATCCTACAATTTCCAATTTCCCTCTTTTAGCACAAATTCATCATCTCTAGATCTAAATTCCCTCTTTCCAACTCTTACTGATTCCCTATTCTCCAACAAATCACCAAGTCAACAAACCGACTCGCTTCTAAATCCCACATCTGTACTTTATTTCCACCTTTGACTTTCTTAATTCTTAATTTAATTATTTAAAAAAAAAAAAATCCAGGTGTTTGTGAAGGATCTATGCAAAGATCATGCAGGCTGGCCGTTGAACAACATGGAAAGCTCATACAAGTTCATGGTGAAACATGTCCAGCTATGGAAAGTCGCCTTTCATGGCACCTCGCCTCGCTGGGTCCATAATTTTTATCTTGCCGCCCTTGCTGCCTTTTATGCCAAGTAAATTAAAAAAATAAATTAATTAAAAAATAATAATAATAATAATAATAATAATAATAATAATAATAATAATAATAATAATAATAATAATAATAATAATAATAATAATAATAATAATAAAATTTAAATATTTATTGAAATATTTAGTTTGAATGAAACTGAATTTGTTAATTTTGAATTGGCATATGTTTAAATGGAAATGGGTGCTAGATATTGTGGTGTTTTAAATTAATTGTGGAGCTGTCAGTTTGGCTTGGTTGCTTCGTTCATAAGACATACTGTCATGTTTTGTTCAATTATTTGAAATTCCATCATTTTTTTTCAGATGGGCCCTTTATATTAGCTAATGGCACTAAAAGACAACTTAATATTTACTTGCTTAGTGAAGAAAGCAACAACAAATATACAAAATAGCGTTTGTGATACTGATAGGATCTTTTCTATGGCTCTCATTACTCCAAACATTTCTATTTCAATTAATCCCTATTATTTATTCAAATTCAAAATTACTTACATACTCAAAACTAACAAGTTGCCCCAACTTGCACATGTGAATGAATTATTGTCACTCTCTTAGTAAAGCTAGAGTGGTCCTCAAGTTTCAAACAATTTCCCAAACATGATTTATTTATTAATTACTGAATTATTTTACTTTTTATTTTTGAAGGAAAGTGGAGGCGGGTCTGAAGAAATACAAACCCGATATAATAATAAGTGTGCATCCATTAATGCAACACATTCCTCTTTGGGTTCTCAAATGGCAAGGCCTTCTAAACCGAGTCGTTTTTGTGACTGTCATTACCGACCTAAATACTTGCCACCCCACCTGGTAATTACAAAAATATATATTAATTTAATATATATTTTATTATTTTATTCAAGGGAATTTTGTAAAAAAGACCCTGCATTATGCTTAAATTGCCCAAAAAAACCTCTTTTTAAAATAAAAGAAATCTTGCAATTTAAGAATTATGAAGGGGCTTTTCTGCAAATTTCTCTTTTTTATTTTATTTTATTTTTCTATTTACTAAATTTTATTATTTTATTATTTAAGGTTTCACACAGGAGTGAATAGATGCTACTGCCCTTCAGAAGAGGTTTCGAAACGAGCTTTGGTTGAAGGATTAGAGCCGTCTCAAATCCAAGTTTTTGGTTTACCGATTCGCCCTTCGTTCTGTCGTGCTGTACTTGTCAAAGTAAATTTTTAAATTTAAACCCTCTAAATATCAAATATACCATTTCGTTTCCAGATATACCATTTTGTAATACAATATTTTTTTAGTAAATTTTATGTTTTAACCACTATAAATACTAAATATACCATTTTGGATCCAAATATACCGTTTTCTAGAATTAATTTTTTGTTTATTTCTCTTGAGTAAATTTTATGTTTTAACCCATATAAGTATTAAACATTCCATTTTGGGTCCAAATATTAAATATACTATTTTATAACATTAATTTTTTATTTTCTATTGTACAGGAGGAATTGAGGGAAGAATTGCAATTGGATCCGGATCTGCCAGCTGTACTATTAATGGGCGGGGGAGAAGGAATGGGACCCGTTAAGAAAACCGCTAAGGCGCTCGGCGAGTCTTTATTTAATACGGAATTAAAGAAGCCGATTGGTCAACTTGTTGTTATCTGTGGCAGGAATAAGACCTTGAGCTCCTCTCTTGAAGCTCTTGATTGGAAAATACCCGTCAAGGTATTAAAAATAAAAATATTTGGAAAGTAAAAATGTGGGTAATTGGAGTTTTTAGTGATTTTGTTTATTGTTTTGTTGTGGGATAGATTAGGGGATTTGAGACGCAAATGGAGAAATGGATGGGAGCGTGTGATTGTATCATTACGAAGGTAAATAATATATTTATATATATTTTTATATTTTCTAATTTATTGACATGCTAATTTATTAATTAATTAATGATTTATTTATTTATTAAAAGGCGGGACCAGGAACTATAGCAGAGGCATTGATAAGAGGGCTTCCAATTATCCTTAATGACTTCATTCCAGGACAGGTATGCAATAATTTAATTATCAAAATTAAACAAAAAATAACCTAATTTTCATTTTTGTTAATATTCTCAAATTAACCCAAATAAATTTTGAAATTCTCAAACTAACCCTAAACAGACTTTGCAAGTCCGTTGCTAATTTTTCTGTACTTTTTTCTGAAAAATGAATCGGACTTTCAAAGTCCGTTTTTGGGTTAGTTTGAGAATTTCAAAAAAATCTGGATTAATTTGAGAATTTCAATTTCACAAATATTTTCTGATAATTATTTTTTTATTTCTAGGAAGTGGGAAACGTGCCGTACGTGGTAGACAATGGAGCGGGCGTATTTTCAAAAAGCCCGAAAGAGACCGCTTCGTTAGTCTCTCACTGGTTCGGCTCCGATTCAGACGAGCTTAAGAAAATGTCAGAAAATGCGTTCAAATTGGCCCAGCCTGACGCGGTTTTTGATATAGTGAGGGACATTCACTCGCTGGCCAAAGAGCAGGGCCCGCTTTCCAAGATTAATTACCCTCTTACCGCCTCTTTTTACCAATTGCCCCTCATGTAAATTAAAAAAAATGTGAAAATTGGAGAGTGGGAACGTCGTCTGAGTTGATTGGGTTTTGTAAATGTAATTAGGTAGGGGTAATTGTGTATTATTTATCTCATTTTTTGGACCGGGTTGGGTTGGGTTGGGTTGGGTTGGGTTTGGTTTGTTGATTTATTTTATGGGGTGGGTGAGTTAGTGTGTGTGTGTGATTGCTGATGTGTAATTTATTCATTGGATGATTTTGTTGTTGTAGTAACTGCTGTTAGTTGATTTTTGTTTCACAGTGTTTTGTGTTTTGTGACAATTGTGTATTTAATGTGGATCGGGGTGGCGACGACGCGCAGCTTAGCTAGGCCGAAGAAGGCTGTCGCCAGGTCCGTTGAGAAAGCCGCCATTTTTACTTTGTGTGTGTGAGAGAGAGAGAGAGAGAGAGAGAGAGAGAGTGAGTGAGCGTGTGATGCGAGGGTTTTAGGGGCTCATCCAAAGAAGAGTTGTTCAATCAAATTAAGGAAATTTATGAGGTGTTATTGAGAAATGTCCAGTTTCTGGGTTTTTCTGGAAAGTTTTCCAAATAAGCCACACAAAAAACTCGTATTTTTTTTATTAAGAAAAATATGTTATATCAAGGCCCAATACAGACCACACGGATCAGTTTTGTAACTGGGCCTTAAGCTAATCCAATACGGAGAGAGGGCTATTGGTTCAAGCAAGACATTATCAAAGGGTAATATCAGATATGCCTTGAGTTTTGCTTCACCATGGCACATGGGGTGAGTGAGGGTGGACCAGGAAGAGCGTTACATCTTTTCAAGAAGAAAATCTAGATTCAACTTAGTTTAATTCTGCATTACTAACCCAAATTCATAATGTTTTTCTTATAAAAGCAAATTCATAATGCTTTTCTTACAAAAGCAAATTCATAATGTTTTTCTTATAAAAGCAAATTCATAATGCTTTTCTTACAAAAGCAAATTCATAATGTTATGCAAACTGCACAATACATTGAGTACACAATCTCATAGATTATAAAGCATGGCCTTGCATGAGGTGACTGCATGCATGGATGCCAACCAAAAGCAAGAAACCAATTCAAAACTTATAATAAAAAATGTAAATACCAAGAAATAAAGCAGAGTTGAATAGAACTCTTAACATATAAAAAAGTACACACCACAGTCTCCAAATTTATGTATGACTCTTAACATATTATATATAGATGCTGCACTTTATTTTATTTCATCTTTTAACTCGTACTTCGAACTGTCTTTAATGAAAATCACTGAGTGAGGGGCAAAATAACCCTCCCACAATTATATAGGCTTCAAACACATCCCTCTTTCCAATCTCTTAATACTCCACCATTCGGATAATTACTATTCTTCAAGTAGAAACTCCTGGATGTGCGAAGTTAAATCAATAAGTCCTAAATTTTCCAGCTTTCCCTGAATTCGAAAAAAAGAGAAAAGGAAGTTATGAGACCATCATGCACATGCTCCCAAAAGAATAAGTAAAAGAAGATAAATTAAAGATGATTGTTCCCACAAGACATTCAGAATCAAAAAACATTCTACACAAGATTCAACCTGTACCAACCAATATTTTCTTGTATGTTTTGGACGGGGGCCCAAATAAGCATTTTATTATATTGTTTATGTTAGTAGGGACACAAAGCGTACATGATGTAATTCTGTTTTATGGGCCTATTTGCAAAAAATAAAAATAAAAATAAAAATAAAAATAAAAATAAAAATAAAAATAAAAATAAAAATAAAAATAAAAATAAAAATAAAAACGAAATATGATACTAGAAAAGTTCAGTGGCCTCCAAGGACTGGGAGAAAGTATTAGGCCAGCCAGGCTCGAAGAATAGACACATAGAACCCTCTTTAACATAGCTAGAGACATCCTTATCCGTCTCTTGCGAGCTCACATCACTTCTGCATGCCTTCATAATTGAGGAAACAATATAATGAGTTCAAATAAGTGGCAATTAATTTCAAGAAGGCAAACAAAACTATTTGCAATTACTAATAAAGAATGCAAACAAAAAAAGTGAGGGTACACATCAACAGCACCATGGTGGTAAACCAAACTAGTTGAGCCTTTATGCATATTCGGAAACACATACACAAGATCACATGCACATATACGTGTATCCAACAAGAAACAAACAAATGCAAATGGAACGTGAAAGGGCAAACAAAACAGTGATAAACTCAGCAACTAAAAACATATTTCTGAGAACTGGGATATAATGGAACCAAATTCACCAAGGCTGACTAAAGTTAACAAATTCTACAGAGCACAGTCTTACCATATCAAAGTTCACTTCAGCTACACCCTTCATACATGCCTCCAGTTTAGCCTACGATAGAAGACAAACAAAAGTGAGACCAAAATTGAATAGACCGACAAAAGCGAAAATGGAAAAGAAGTACATATATTAAAATAGGTGGAGGTAGGAAAAAGTTAACATACTCGTAAGACAGATCTCATGATGGGCAAAATAAACATTCGATAATCAAGAGCACAAGCACGGCGTGCATGAGGCTCCAAGGACATCAGCTCGCAGATGGATTCCCACATTTTGAGATAATATTTTGTGTTCTGCAAATAACCCGAACATTCTATCATTACATCGTTTGAATAACACAAAGTTGAGTGAAATTTAAATTTGAAGCTTCGACATACCTCCTTAATTATCTTTCTCTTGCGTCCTGCAACAACTGTCTCAGAAAATTCGGTTTTGAACCAACCTGGTGAGAGCTCTTGATACCTTTTCTCCAAAGCAATCTCGTAATAACTCGATGAGTATTCCTGCTCTCTCAAACCAGAATTAATTACTGTATTCCACCGTCTAATGTTGTTTAGCTCCTCTGCATTGTGTATCTGATAAAAATGGGTCCTCGCGTGCCTCTCTTTCCACCTATCTTCTGCTAGTTTGATAGCTAAATTGCATGCACCATCAACTATAAATATAGCTTTGGCCGGACATGGTGCGATTTTTGGAGCCAATGGTGCATCAACCAACCATGAAACTATATCATCAATTCCAGTGTTCTGAGTAATCTTCTCTCTTTCCAAATGAAAAACGGTAGCATCCTCATTCATGGAGAGTGCATCAAGATGGTCTCTCTTCTTCCAAAATTCGTCGCCCCATAATTCATGTGCCAAAACATCATGTTCCAGAATACCGCTTTCAGGGTCATAATTGTAGAAGAGATTGACTTTGTAGTCATTTGAATATTCTATGGTTTCAGGGTCATAACGGTCAGAATCCAAAACTCTCGTGTTAAGCTGACAGATCCGTTCCAAGTGCTTCGCAAAACAAGAGAGTGATTCTTTGTCCAAAAAACAGAACCAGTACAACGATTCTCCTAGGATGCGTCTAAGATGCAGCTGATTAAGCCTTGGTGAGAGCTGAGAAAGGGCTATATCTTTAACTAAATTGACCAGATCGCTCAAATAAGGATAGGCCAGTAGGGAAGGCTTTTGTCTAAACAGAAAATTAAAATGTTTTCTGACATCTTTGAGAAGCTTAGTTCGGTCGGGATCGTTTGAGCGGGGCCAACTAGATATAGATGTATCATCCAAAATATGATAATCAGACGAGAAGTCAATTGGTCTCCAGTCCATATCATGGAACATTTTGATACGAGATTCACTTACATGCTCAGGATCGAACGGCCAAATTCCACGTGGGACATCTAAATGCTCACAGGCTAGGTGCAGAATAAGAAATTCCCCACTGGGAAAGGGTTTCTCACAATGGACACAGTGGTAGAACAACCATGTTTCGTGAAGAGTGAAGAAGGCAGTCCCTCTAATAACCGTTTCTTTGAGCTGAGGTAAACAAAGTTCATTTGTGTAGTACTCGCATATAGAGGAGACCGGAACCGACAGAAATTCTCTCTTTTTCGCATCGTTTAGTGAGCTCCAAAAGGCATGGGCGTGATTTTTTATATCATATCCTTTGCCGCCAAAAGTTGGATTTGTTATGGCAGTTGGAATCTCACAAGAAAAACTGGGCAATTTGTCTGTTAGCTTTTCTCTTGCCAATGGCTCTATTATGCGCCCTTTTGTCAACCCCACTTGAAACTGATCTTTCAGCTTATCAATTATTACTCGTCCCAAGTCCTCCAGAAACTCCATTTTCAAATTCTCTTCTCTCAACTGATGAACATCGCTCCCTTTAATTACCTAAATTTATAATATGTACAATATATTAATTAGGTTTCATCAATTAAGTGTATTTTAATCATTTTCATATTTTATCCATCTTTCTAGCTTTTTTTTTATTTAACTATACAAGAAAGCAAGACCAGTGGAACAAGGTTTCTAATCTAAGGTTGTTAAGAGGTTTTAAGGAAAACTACCCTTTTTTCTGATTATTCTGGAAAATCTCTAATATTTTTGAAAACTCTTGACATTATCGGAAACAACTCAGCTGCTTTTTAAATAAATATCTATATGATGTTACATCACATTAAAAACACTTGTTTCAAAACAAAATATTCTATGTAGTTCAGTCCATGACAAATAATTTTCGATTTTATAGCAACAGAGAATATTTTTAAATTGTAATGCAATATAATGCAAATTATTTTTTTTTAAATCAGTTAGACAATTTAGGGTACTCTTGTAGACAATGCAAGAGATGAAAATGAAACATATCATGAAAGAAAAAAAGGAACTCAGATATATTTATTGAACTACTCACATTGCCAGTAGATCCTAATAATTTTGGATGGCAAACTAATTCTTGGTTTGGGAGCTCCTCCAACTCGAGGTTAGAAAGATAAGTAATTAACTCCTGAAATTTACAGTTAATTGGTCGTGAGTTATAGAACTTGTTCTAGTGAAATAATTGGAATTAAGCAAGAATGGAAGTAGCAGACCTTTAATTTTCTGCTTACCCACAAGGTAAAAGTAGTTTCCTTGCTTGCCCAGAAGGTAAAAGCAGTTTCCTTGCTAATCCCAAATTTGTTATCTGTTGTGAACTGTTTCACACTACACCTTTCTTTCACTTCTTTTTCGAATTCTTCCAACTTCCTTTTTAGTGCTAGTCCAAAGAGTTTCAGAAATTTCATTTTCAGTTTTGCATCTTCATCTCTGCTGTCATCAATATCTCTCTTTTGGTTCACCTGAATCAAGTTTACAACATATTCATAGGCTTACAATGATATTCTTGGAAAGTTCTTGAATTCTATTAGAATAGTAATAATCTTAATCTTTCTTTGTCAACAAAAGTACTTTACCTTTTCTCTTTCCCTAGATATATTTTCCTGGTACAGTTCAGCATCAACAACAACCACACGCTCTTTCTGCTTTCCTTCTCCACATGGCCACTCCCCTAATAAATTGATAGTATTAAGCAATTAGGAAACAACTAACATATTTATCGAAATAAATTATTTCAGCAAAAAATATGCACCTTCAAATTTTAACTCGTTGTAAGCACACTTTATCTCTTCTGAATCGCTGATGATGATGGACATCTGTCAATTTAACAATCAAGAACTTATTAAGTATTGAACCAAGTGAATGCTTCAAATTATTCATGCAAAAATATAGGTATCCTGTCACATAATGGACACCTATGACACCTGTCACATAAATGGACACCACAAGCCTTACCAGTGAGAACTGTCTTTTATCCCACTTTATAGCTTTACTCTTGTACTATGCATGAAAGTAAGACCTACGGGCCAGTGTTTCTATCAAGGTTGTTAATTTATATACACACCAGTAGCAGAGCAAGGCCCTAAAAGGCCAGAAACTTCATTTGCCCAGCAATAATAATCTTTTTTTTAGTTTAAAACCCTATAGTGGCTAGCTAAACACACAAGTACATTACTGATTTGATCTTTTAATGGACACTGATTTCATCCTTGTGTTTTATTTCTTGATACTGCTTAGGTAGATTTTGTGCTCAAATAGTACTAAAATACCCATTTAATATTTATTTGTTTGTTCTTTTTCTGCAGCTACTAGTGATGATTTATTTGTTCGTTCTTTTTCTGCAGTTGCTAGTGGAAACTAAGTGCTTGCATAAAGAGACCTATTTTAGGAGGTTACACGGAAAACATCATGAAAGGAAAATAAACTAAGATGGGTTTTTCTTCTACTACTCACACTGCCGGTTACTAATTTCATATAGCAAACTGATGCTTCGCTTGAGAGCTTCAACTCGGTGCTACACAAAGAATCAATCGACTCCTGAAATTGATGGTTTAGTGACTTGTAAAACTTGTTCATGTAATAATTGCAATTAATTGACTGACAAGACAAATAGCATACCTTTAACCTCTTGGTTGCCCACAACGATACGTCAGTCTCCATGTTGATCCTAGCCTGCACACGCAACAAGTCAAAATAACAAAGAGATCATGAACTTTAAACAATCAAATAGCATTTTTTTTTTTAGTTTGCACTTTGAAGCGAGAATGAAGAACTGATCGAACCGAATTTTCTGAGGAAATTAAGATAACATACCTGAATAAATGACCTCAAAAAAGGCAAAATATGAGCTCGGTAATCAAACGAAGAGATATGCTCAAGATCCATCTTGAGTTGCTCAAATTTAGCTAGATTTTGAATGAGATCAATGTCCAGTTTATCAAGCTGCACAAGCATCATACTAAAATAAGCCTTCGATCTTAAATGCTTCCCCCGTGTTAGTTCTTTAGAAGAAAAAAAAGAGAGAACATAAGTTTTCATACCTCTGAAAGTACTTCATGTTTTTTTCTTGTAAGAGCCACCTTAATCAGCTTGTTACTCACAAATCCTTCAAAAGATTGATCATTGCCTTCTGATTTCCGAGCTAGCTGAAGAACTTCACAAATAAGCTTCTTCTCTTTGCTAGTGCAGGAACTCATCTCTAGAGTTTTACTGAGAATTTCATGGTGGTTCTCACTTTCATTGGACAAAATGCGCTCCAAAAGATACACATCATCGCAATGTTTCAACACTTCGCGCTTTGTTTCAGTTTTTCCCTTGAAGATGAGGACTTGCTCCTTGAGCAATTGAAATACATTAATAAATTTTTCGTGTTTTTCTGTGCTGGTTGGTGGATGCTCGACTATCTGCTCTTTGTGCGAAAGGACCTCCGTTGGGTTGAACAAGATATACCTCTTTTGGGAATCAACAGTTATTAAACCAAGATCTGGCCAAACAGTTATTAAACCACGATCATGTTTCATTGAAATTGTGGTTTCACTGAATTGTTTCCTAAGCAAATTTAGGTGGTCGATAATCCATGAATAACTTTGAGAGTTAAGTATACCGAAAGGAAGTTTGGCCGACTCCTCCAGGATGGCTCTCGCACAAGCCAACTGCTCGCCTTCAAGATTCAGAAGGAAATTGTCTGTCACGCGTTCCACGAGGCGTTTTAAATGACTATTACATAACAGAACCGGCTCATGATGGAGGAGAGAATTCAGAAGTCGCTCAATTTTTCTTAAATTCTCTCCTCTAACCTTGTCTCCCTCTTTATAGTCGTTGTTGTTCTGTGAGAAACTTTTAGGCTCGTTCTGTGATGGGTGTAATTTGCTCAGCACAAAGCACTTGTCAGGCTCGTACAACAGTCTAAGCCAGGAAAGAGATGATTCTCTCCAATCAAGACTTATATCCATTGCTTTGCTCTGGTTTACTGTAACTCTATCCGGTACTAGTAGTACATCTTCATCCGAAAGGCAGCATAATTCTTTATTGCACAACCACACGTGCTGCAAGAAAGAATCTGCGTCAAGTATCATGCTTCCACAGAAGTAACAGTACCAATACTGCCACTGCGTGTTCACAATATAAAAGCGTATTCCTTCCCAAAATAAATCTTCTCTGAAATCATCATTGCTTTTTTTGCAGAAATCTACAAATTCTGCGAGACAAATTCTAAAATTAACATCCAAATTTGTGTCACACCGTAAGTATGGTTCACGTGGCTCATTCAGCTTTGAAGTGTTTTTGTCATGTTGACTCATCATGAGGTCAGACATTTTTGGTCAAGATCCTGTGAATGACATTGTAAGATTTTGGTTAAGTATTTTTGAATCCTGGAATTCCGCATGATAATAGGTAATGAAATTTATTCAGGGCAGACTAATTTCAATTTCAATCAATTGGATAACTAGTGGACAAAAACCTTAGTTTTTATAGCAACTCAGGAAAGAGAAGATTTTACTTGAAATTGCTCCCAAGTGCAATAGACAGTGTTTTTATCTCCAATTATTAGTATTATTTTGCTCTTAGTATAATTAAAAAAATCAAACTTCTGTTGATATTTGATTAGGCAAAAGTAAAAAAATGCTTGTTCCTGACCAACCAAAAGATCAAACATAATATCAAGTATCAACTTTAGGGTTCGTTGATTAAGCGAAAAGTAATTTCAGAACTGAGGTAGCCAACGAATGTATTGCTCAGTGAGAAAGTTTATCGTTCAGAGAATGATGTGTGAAATAAGAGAATTTTCTATTGATTAATGAAAATAAGGCTTCTTTGCTTCAGAAAAAAAAAAGAGAATTGCCTTTTTCAGGACCTAATTAATTTTGTAAATGCCATAGAAGATCGAGAAGTACATACCTGATCTACCAATTGATCCCTACGTAACTATTAGGCTATTTGATCCTTTTTCTTTCTTCCTTCTCTTTCCTTCTCGTTCCTCTTTTTCTTTCCCGTTGCCTTTTTTGACTCTAAACTGCTAGATGCAATAAAATATTTACAAATTATGTTGTTCCCATCCCTCCTTATTTAGAAAATTTTATCTAAAAATAGTTTTAAAAAACAAATTTTGTTTTAACCAAAAATATTAGGCGGTCACTAACTCGCTGCAATAACTAAGTTGCAGCGTGTACTAACGGAAGCGGGTGAGTGGGGGTGGCTAAGGTCCACCACTTAGCCAAGCCGAAGAAAGCTGTTGCCAGCTCCATTGAGAAAACTGCCATTTTTACTTGTGTGTGACCGGAGGGTTGTTTTAGCCTTTTAGGGACTTATCCTAACTTAAAAGAGCTATCTTGTTTTATCAAATACATAAATTATGAGGTGAGGTGATAATGAAAAATGTGCACTTTCTGGGTTTTTTCCCTCGTGAAAGTTCTCCAAATAAGCCACACTAAGACTGATATAATTTTTTAACAGTAAAAAAAAAAATACTGATATTTTCTTTGTTAAGATATGATGTGTGTGTATTTTTACACACATCTTTAAAGTTTTAATACAAAAAATCACTTAAAAATCGTAAAAGTTATAAATATCAATGTTTTAAATAGCGGCGTTATAGCAAGTTTCAGCCATGAAACACAAGTACACAACACGCATTGAAAAATTAACGAAAATAGTGTCTTTGGCACTACGGCAGCTATAGCGGCCAAATCGTGTTCAAATAGCGAATATAGCGGCCGCTATAGAGCACAAATAACAATCGAAGTTTTAGTTTATATGTTTGTTTGCTTATGTTTGGATAATTAACATTTGTGCATTTATTTTGGATAATTATGATGTACGTTTAGTCATGGACAATGAACTTCCTGTGGTTTTATTATGAATAATTGTATTATTTTTATCGGATACTTGTGGTATTTTGAATTCTAGTTTTTTATATTGAAAATTTTATTATGACCATATTTTTTTTCATTAATATGTTTGAAAATTTTAAGCAAATTATAAATCATATTGCACGTCCGCTTTAATGCCATAGCCTGCAACTGCACAAAGTTTTACATATAAGCCTTCGCAAAATACTTAATAGTAAGGTCCTCAAGCTTTATATATAAAAAAGAAATGATTTTATTTTTATGTTCTCAATTCAGTAGAAATAGAAAAGAATAAAACAATTAATTAACAAAATAACTAATAGAAATAGAATTTATATATTGGTTCATGCACCGTTTAATTCTATTAATCAATTATAATATATACCACAAAAAATTTATAATATTCGGATTATAATTATCCGGATATGGATATTATCCATCTCTATTCGGATAATCGGATATTATCCGGATACAGACAATTTTTTTCGAATACGGATATTTTGCGGATACAGATAATTTTTTTCGAATACGAATATTTTGCGGATATAAAAATAGGTCGGTCGGATATTATCCTATCCGTTTTCATCCCTACATATGGGCCACTTGAGATCCAAGTAGTCGCAGCAAACAATACTTGTATGATCTCTCCAAATAACAAATGCTAAAAGTATTTGAATCAGATTCATCTAGTCTTAATAGCTCAAAGATATTTATGTACATTATAATAAAGAACATTCAATTAACTTCTATACACTATAACTTCAGAACAAAACTGAGAAAAAAAACATATATACAGATTTTTACTTAAGCTATCCATCCATTGCTCGTCAGCCTTTCCTTCAAATTATGATCCAACAATTCATAATTAGCTTTGTTTT
The DNA here is from genome assembly GCA_024447665.1 of Juncus inflexus. Taxonomy (NCBI): domain Eukaryota; kingdom Viridiplantae; phylum Streptophyta; class Magnoliopsida; order Poales; family Juncaceae; genus Juncus; species Juncus inflexus. Next base: position 11,250,034 of record JAJHPC010000001.1, on the reverse strand, counting down.
TTTACCCACATCACAAAAACTCCTGGTCCACCGGAAAATCCATCAAAAACCCTCCATCTACAAAACCCTTCTTTTCCACCCTCAAATCTCCTTCTGTTCCATCCCGTTCCGTACCAATTCGGTACCGACAAATCAAACGGCACGATTCTGCGCCAGCTGGCGATACCGTCACGGGCTCGATCCCCAAAGCACTTCGGCCAGAACATTCGCCAGCTCGACTCGCGAAACGGCCGCCTCTTTGACCCGCTTCAAAATCTCCTGTTTTGCCTCTCGTTTCTCTCTCTGTCTCAATCCTTCTCCCACCTCAACTTGCACCGAGAATCTCGCGACAGAGCTCGCGAAAGGCCGTAGTTCTAGAAGCTTCATTTCTCTGCTCCCCCCTTGATTTTCTTTCCAAAAATTGTTTATGCAAACCCAGTTGCTGGTGTTGGATTTTTGGTTGGTTAATTTGGATAAATCCCAGCTGTCCATTTCGATCAGAGCTCCGCCAAGATCGGACCTTTGGAGGCAGAGCAACCGTTTGATCAAACCTTCAGCGAGCATTGCCTCAATGGCTTCCTTCCGGCCGAAGTAACCGATTCTCAACACGAAATCCAACGCGAGAATTCGGACGTCTAGATTTGGGGAAGAAAGGAGAGAGACGAGCCTTTGTAACTCGCCTCGCGAGTGTAGTTCGTCGATTAGCGGGCTTCTAATGGCGGTTATTAAGCCGTTGAGAGCTCTGAGAGAAGAAGGAGAAGCGATTGAGACCAATGATCCGATTGTGGGGCCCATTAAAACGGGGCCTACGAAAACGTCTTTGTTGAACCTCACAAGGGCGAGGATTAGCGAAGCGCAATGGTCTCGTACCAACTTGGAAATGGAGGAATCGGCCAAGGCTGACTCTACGACGGAAAAAGCTCCTGATTTGAGAAGAGTATCTTGAAATCCCCGGTCAAAACCCTCGCCGGCACGGGTTTCCAACGCCATTAACAAGGCCACGCGCTCCTCGTCTGAAAATTCGAACCTCAAGGCAGAAATAAGTCGGTCAAGGGTTTTTCTGTCAATCCATGACTGAATCTCAGACGCAATCGCGCCAGCTACACGCGAAACCATTGCATGATGCGCCGATTTAGGCCGCCGGAGAATCCACTTCAGAAGCGAACCTCCAATCGACTGATCAGTCGTCAAAGGAATACAATCAGAAAGTAAACGGAGCTCCGACAAGAGCATCCTCAGTCTATTAAGCTTCGGGTCGCCAGAAAGAAGATCATCCGAGCCAGTTTCAAGCTCCAACAGAGCTCTCATGGAGGGCGAATTCGAGCCCGCGTCATCCGACGAAGACGCAGTCTCCTCCACCTCCTTGGACGCGCGCTTCAGCGCCTCCAGAGCTCTGACGATCTCCCGAGTCTGAGTCTGCCGCCTCTCGTCCTCCTGCATGGACGGAGGAGAGAGCAGAAGAAGCAAGGGGCAATTTCGCTCGTGCGCCGATTATTCAGGGACTCAGTCGCGAAAAGTCTGTTTGTTTTATCGGGTCTTTGCCTTTTTTTGCGCGGTATGTAAATGTAATGGTTGGGGTTTTGGTTTCCAACTACTAGTCTGGTCGACATAGTCAGATTTGGCAAGATGAGCCCGCGGGTTGTGTTTCTCCCACGAGTTTGGTGTAATAAATGGTATATCACTGTATTTAGAGCTTAAGATGAGATGAGCTACAGTTGTTGTTTTACTCCTGTCCTTTTTTTAATTTTTTTGTCTGGATTAGGAAATTACTTTGTTGGGGAATTGTATTTCCGGCTCCGAAAATTATGTTAATTAGTTTATAATATTTGGTTCAAATAAATATGACTTATTAAATGCCAATTGCCAAGAGTGACAAATCCAATATATCAGACAGAAAAAATGGCGAAATGATTAAGGGTTGGTGAATTAAAAGGAATAAAATGTGGAATAAATTTTATGTGATTTAATAAGAATTGCTGGTTAACACGGAAAATGTGGAATAAATGAACAATTAAGCGTGTGGGACTGGGGAGCAACTGATAATGATGGGCACACACAGATTGAATTGAAATCTATTGACCTTCAGTCTTTTATTTTCTCATTATGATAGTATATTTATTTACTACCGTGTAGCGAGTCCCCCATAGATTTTTGATACCGCCCGTTACAGAAACGTTCTATGAATAGTTAATAACAAATCCTAATTATTTAGTCTTTGGCTGACGTGGCGTAGCTCAATTGAGCGATTCCAGTGTATATTCGGATCTTTTGTTCAATTCTTTTCCATCAAGGCACTTTCAGAAGATAAAACTCAAAATAAACTAAAAAAAGAAAAAGAAAAAAGAAAATTGAACATAAAAAACATAGAAACTTATTATACATTCGAGCTGATTCTAGATTCCACTTTTGTGTTCATAGTAGTCAACCAAAGATAATTTCTACTAGTACAAATAATATTTACTGATGGGAGTCAGTAGTGAACCAAACAGTCAATCTCCACTAACAGTCGTTGGCAACTACTAATCTACCAAATATTATTTATTAATCAATCCCTATTTACAACAAATTAAAAACACAATAAAACCTCCTTCCAAAATCACAAAAAACAACAAACCTCGGCATTTTGACTTAAATAACAACAACAAATCTTCAGCATCGAAACATTATTTTTTTTAATTAACAGAGTTAATTAATGGCTTAATGACTGCTTGACTGTGTTGTAATCTTTGCGTACTTTCCAGAGCTGCTCGCAGACCTCACGCATGCTGGGCCGGTCCCGCCTGTATGGAGCCGCGCACTGAAACGCCAGAGCGAGGATCCGTTTCAGTACTTGTCTAGGCACGTGTTCCTTCATCTGTGGGTCGAGGATTTCGTTCAACCGGCCCTCGTTCAATTTCGCAAAGGCCTAATCAATTAGAAGAAAAATATCATAACCAAGCGAACAGTAATTATAAGATAAATATGCAAAAAAGCCCTTGCATTTTGTCGAAATTGCAAAAAGATCCTGCCTTACTGAAAATTGAAAAAAGAAAAGACCATGCGTTATTTATTGCCGAAATTGCAAAAAAAACTTCCTGCCGTTAGCTGCGAAAAAGGCCATGCGTGATTGGCGAAATTTCATCAATAATGTAGGGCCTTCTTTGCAATTTTCAGTAAGGCAGGGTCTTTCGCAATTTCAACATACTGGAGGATCTTTGCTGCAAATTTCCAACTATAATCAACCAATTACTTACCCATCTAATCGTAATCTTCTCCTCCTTGGTCCGATTCATCTCGACCGGCCTTCTCCCGGAGAGAATCTCCATGAGCAAAATCCCGAAGGAGAAGACGTCGCTGCGCGGGCTGAGATGGTAGGTTCTTAAATAGTCGGGGTCGACGTAGCCGGCGGTGCCCTTGATGTTGGTGCTGACGTGGGTCTGCCCATCCTGCGTGGGCCCCGTCCGCGCGAACCCAAAGTCCGCCACCTTCGCGCGCAGCCGCTCCGTCAAGAGGATGTTGGTCGACTTCACATCCCTGTGGATTATCGGCTTTTCTGATAAAAATAAATGAAAGTGTAGGGAATTGATTAATTACTGTGACTTGTCTCGTCTAAATCTCAGAAGAAAAAGAAATATAGGGAAATTTCCAAAAAGCCCCTATGTTATTGAAAATTGTAAAAAGCACCTTTATTCATTACAGAAATTGTAAATAAATTAAGGAAATATTGCAGAGAACTAAAAAGCTCTCTATTATCAAAGAATTGTAAATAAAAAAAATGCTTGGGCTTTTTTGCAAATTTTCTGTAAATAAATAAATATATATGTATATAAATTTACCTGCGTAATTATGGAGAAAAGTTAAGCCATGAGCAATATCGATAGCTATTTCGAGGCGTTGATTGAAAGTCAAAATGCTCCCGCGTTGTCCTGCGAAATCAGCTCCCATTTTAGTAAATAGAAAATTTGTTATACTTATTACAGAACTAAAAATAATGGAAACTTAAAGTATGACATTATGTGGACATTAATTACCATCTAGATGGTCTCGGAGCGATCCGTTTTGAACGTACTCTGCGATTATAATCCGTTCAGTTGAGGTTTCAACATAACCTAATAATTGCACCAAGTTTTTATGCTCGATTTGAGCGAGCAACGAAACCTCATTACTAAACTCCTTTTTTAGCGACGCAAATTGCTCCTGCCAAAAAACAAAAAAAGCAAATAACAAAACAACAATAACAACATTTTAATAATAAATATCCCATTAAAAAAACAATAAAATTACCCGTTTGCCCCTTTTGATCGCGACAAACTTCCCATCAGGAAGCTCCGCCTTATAAACCACACCGAACCCTCCTTCACCAATCACGTTCTCCTTTGAGAAGTTATGTGTGAGTTTCACGATTTGACTTAGAGAGAGATTCAGCTGCTCTTTCCTGCTCGGTTGAGGAGAGAGAATGATTCTAAACGGGCTCGGCGGGGATCTTAGCGGGCTCATAGACGATCTTAACGGGCTTGCTGGGGAACTGAGCGGGCTGCCGTAGAATCTGCCTAGACTCGGTTCAGGTGAACCGGGCCAGTGACCTGTTAGAAGAAAGTATATTAGTCTCATTAATTGATGTGACGGATTAAGAAAGTGCAAAATGGGAAATATCATGGATAATCGTAGAAAATTAAGAAATATCGTAATTACCCCTCCTCTCATAATTAAAAAAGATGGCCTAATTTTTACCCTTTTTTCTCACTCCTCCATGTAGAAACAAAAGATAACAAAGCAAGGATAGTTTAAAAATATTTTGAAACACATATGGAAACGAAGAGTATACTACTTATTATGCATGATATTTCTCATGTTTGGCAAGATATATACTTGAGTTGCAGGGGTATAAATGAAATTCTTTCCCCAATTATTTTCTTTTAATTTTTATTTCACCTGAGCCTGAGCTTGAGCCATCGTAAATAATAGGATCCTCGCTTGAATCTTTTCTTCTACTAGAATCCAAGCAGGGGAAAATGTAGCTGTACAACAAAACGAGCGTATCAGGAAAAGCCATCAAAGCATGATCTAGTCCCAGCCCTACATTACTTATTTGCTTTTTATCTTCTTCTTTTGTGTCGCTCTTGCTTCTTCCATTCAGCATCATAATTTGGTAGTGTAAACAAGATGTTTTTTCATGATCCTAATAACAAAGGAAAAGGAATAAATAATTAATCTGTAAATTCAAACTTGAATTGAATGACATGTTGTATCGCGAGTACTAGGTATTCTCATGAATTACGCCTTCATTTAGGTAATATCTTAAAAAAAAGCATAGACAATTGCAGACGAATAGAAAAATGAGTGATGGATTAGTTAATTGAACTCAATACTGAATAAAGGAGTATTAATTGATGCAAAGAAGAGGAAATTCAGAACATAACTGTGACGCTAATTAAAGGAAAAAGGAATCTTAGTAATTAGTACTACTGGAATTGGAAGGTAAACTACCCAAATTAACTTGAAATGATTTCTCTTTTTGAAACAAGGTGAGTCAAGGTCATACCCTAAAACTCAACAGAGAAAGTTTTACACTCCATTAGACTATAGAGGTACAAGGCACAGATAAAAGATTGTACTTACGAGCCAATTAGTAACTTGAAATACTTAAAAGAGTAATAGTAGAAACTTACCTGCTACAGAATAGTCCCAATCCATTCCGGATTCCCCAAATCAGTCAGAAACTTCGATCAAAACCAGACCAGTTTCCAAAATTCAGCTAATCAAACGATCCAATTTCCTCAACTGGACCGACCAGATCAAGCTAAAATCCTACTACCCAAAAAACAGAAAGCACAAATCTCCAAAAGATCTCACTCCAAACCGAAAAAGAGAAGAAGAAAGCAAGGTCTTTCAAGCTTCCTAAAACAAGGTTGAATCCAGAAAGAGGAACCTTCGAGCGAATTCAATTTAAAAAATATAAAAGTCGAGCTATATGAACAAGTCTGAAAGAGACTTTGCAAGAATTGGAAAGATAACCAGCACGTGCCAACCGTGTGGGGCCCAGTTGCAGAGCCCACAGTTTACCGCCACGTCAGCTTTGAAATACGATGACTTGTGATTGTGACTCGCGCGTCGGATTTTGGCGGATTTTATTTTTATTGACATTTCTTCTGTGTTGAGGTTGACTTTCGTTGACCCGAAAGAAAATGATAAATCAACCTTAATTGGGCCTTTGTATTTTGGGCTGAAGCCTTATAAGACTCATGTAAAACCCTAAAGACGGAGAGGAATGTGCAGTGCCCGCCATGGCTCTCCATCTGAAGCTGAGATCACACCACTCCTCCTCCCTCTCCGCCCGCCTCCTCTCCACCTCTTCCCCATTCCCTCCTCCTCCGCCTCCGTCCAACTCCTCTGAGGATCCTTCAGAGGAGTCTCAATCTCAACAGCCGCCCTCCTTCTCGTTCTCTCCGTCGCCTCCTCGCCGGATCCCTCTAGATCCTCCTCCGCCTCCGTCTCTGTCCGAACCGTCTGCCGTCACCTTGGAGGAACTTCGTACGAGCCTCGCCTCCTTCCGCCTCCGCTCCCCTGCCCCTTCCTCCTCCTCCAACATCTCTTTCCAGCAACTCCTCAAAAGAGACACCCCGAACAGCCCGCCTGATTCAGATCCCAAACCCTTCTCCTTCCACAACTTCAATTCCATCAGAGAGAGCTTACGTCAGTCTCCTGGCCGAAACGACCATGTCAATCTCAACTCCCTCCAAGTTTCTCTCAGAAGCCGGATCGCTGAAGGCGCCTCAAATCCCTCCTCCATTTTCGGATCTAAAGATCCTCTCCCTGATTCGATATTTGGTAAGGAAGCCCGCAATCTGAAGAAGGAAGAAGAAGAGGAAGAAGATCAGGACAGCGGTTTAAGAACTCTGTTTATTAGATCCTACTCTGAATCCGAATTGGGGGAGAAACTGAAGAAATTAAGGCCGAACGAAACTGAGAAGAAAGAGTTTTCTTTGACCGAAATGAATGAGAGGCTCGCGAAGCTGAGAAAACTTGAGGAAGAATCGAGTAGCGGTTTCTTGAGCGGAATAAGAAGCAGCCTTGAAAATATCGCCCAGGATGATAGAAGGAAGAGCGGTACGCTTTTCGTTAATCGCCCCCTAATTTTTTCTTAATTGCGATTAAGTCCTTGGTATTTTTGTAATTATATTTGTCTTTTTGTGAACAGCTAAGAGCATGAGACTCTTTGCGAGCATAGGAGGTGTGATGACGCCGAGTTTCATGCTTAAACCGCCACAAGAAAAACTGTTAGAAAAAGTATTTGTTATTAATTATTTGATTGTTTGGTTTACTTATTAATTGTTGAGTTGGGCGTAATTTATTATTTTTGTTCTTTTTAGTATTTCCATCCAGATTGTATGTCATCGGCTGAAAAGCTGAAACTGGAGCTCCAGAAAGTTAGGAATGAGTTTAAAATGTCGGAATCAGATTGTGGTTCTGCTAGAGTTCAAGGTATATTTAGGGTTTAGGGTATATTATTTTTATTTTTTTTATTTTTCTGTAGAAAATTGTATATATTTGTTTATAATTTAAAAAACAATTCTGATATTGCAGTGGCTACACTGACTACAAAAATCAAGCATTTGTCAGGCCTTCTGCATAAGAAGGTAAAGTATAAAAATATATGTTTTAAACATAAAACTCCATTTGTGAAAACTTTTTTTTTATTGTTTTATTGTGTATGATTGTGATACAGGATAAGCATTCAAGAAAGGGGCTGCAAGAGATGGTTCAGAAAAGAAAGAAACTTCTGAAGTATTTGAGAAGAACAGATTGGGACTCTTACTGTCTCGTTTTGTCAAAGCTGGGGCTAAGAGACGTGCCTGAATATAAAGCACCTGATTATAAATCCAAGAATAAGATGAAAGCGTAAACTTATTTTATTTGATTTATTATTTTTTTGTTTGGTTTGGACGGGTTGTGATTTTGCTTCTGTTTTGAATTCTTGTTTCCTTATTGATCGATATGTTTTTTGTTTCTTGTTACTGTAATAATGAAGAATATGTTTTTCTAGATTGACCTTCCGCTTGATACCATTTTCATATTGGATTTTCTAGTGTATGCTATTCCATTAAATTTGAAGTTTATGAATCATAAATGTACAATGCACATTATACCCATAAAAATGCCGCAGATATGATGCATCAGTGCCATACAAATACAAAAAAGCATGCGGTGAAGTCTTTCCAGTTTATCGGAGTTGAATTCATTCAACCTCTTATCTGCCACTTATAATAATTAGCTTGATTGATAAATCCTCCGATAAGTTTTTTTTTAAGCAAAGCGTGAGGTATAAATCCTCCGATAAGTTAACTAGATTTCTATGGTTTAATGTTTCTACTGTACTCGCAGCAGAAAACGCTCTTTCTTGTCTGACGCCTATATAATGTCCGCTGACAATGACATTGTATAGTCCCGGTGTGGTGTCAAATTCATCTGCAATGCAATCGTATTAAGCACAATCGATGTAGAAATCATTGACTATCATTGGAACTAATAAAATATTTGAAAAAGCATATTAACCCCGGTCTCTTATTTTTCATCTAATTTTGAGTCTTCTCAGAAAGTCACATTATCACTTTTATATCAACCGTTCGATCAATTTTTTTGTCGAATCTTAACCATTCATTTTCTCAAATTTATTGATATTTTATGGTAACATTTATGTGGTTATTAAATCATAAGCATATGATTGGTTGAATCGGTATTTTGTGTTCCATACCCGATTTAGTGAGACTCGTTGTGAGTTTGTTTGTGACCATCAGATCTTAATCAGATGGTTTCAATGAATCATGGTGTAAAGTTATGTCAAATTATTAATATCAATAGTTAATGAATAGTTCACTCATTAAAATATAAATAATTTTTCTTTTCTTCTTTAAAAAATTAAAATTCTTAATGAAATATTTTATTTCTAATGTTAAAATTATCAAATATAAATTTGTTGGAATTTTCTCTTTATTTTGAGTTTCATATTGTTATGGTTCCAAATTTTTTTCTTTCTAAAATATGTGAATATATACTATATAAAAGAAGATGTACAAAAATGATATGCTCATTAACTTATACCTTATACCTTATTTTTCATCTCTCTTTGAGCATTCTTAAGAGACCTATTGTCAATTTTATTTCGGCCGTTGGATCAATATTTTTTTTGAAATCTTAGCTTTTCATTTAATTATTACCACAATATCACATGTATCAATAGTTAATGGAGAGTTTACTCATTAAAATATAAATAATTTAAAAAAAATTATAATTCTTAATGAAATATTTTATTTCTTATGTTAAAATTATCAAATATAAATTTGTTGGAATTTTCTCTTTATTTTGAATTCCATATTGTTATGGTTCCAATTTTTTTCTTGCTAAAATATGTGAATATAGACTATATAAGTAAAGATGTACAAAAATGATATGCTCATTAACTTATGCCTTCTACCTTATTTTTCATCTCTCTTTGAGTATTCTCAAGAGACCTATTGTCAATTTTATCTCGGCCGTTGGATCAAATTTTTTTAAATCTTAGTTTTTTATTTAAATTATTACCACAATATCACATAAAGACATATTGTTATGATTCCAATTTTATTTTTTCTTGATAAAATATGTGAATATAAACTATATAAAATAACATGTAATAAAATGATAAGCTCATTTACTCTTATCATATTCTTTTACCCCTCTTTGAAAATTTTCAAGAGAACTATTATCAATTTTCTCTCCGCTATCGAATCAAAAAATTTATCAAATCTTAGCTTTTAATTTAAATTACTATTATAATATCACATAATTAATTGTATTAATGTTCGGATTATGTAAGAACTATCATCTCAAACAAAATTTCAGAATATTGAAAACTATATTATAGTACTTAATGTATTACGGGTTTCATAATAATATATGTGTAATCCATACAATTTTAACATCTAAAAAAAATAAGAAAAATAGAGGTGACAAATTTTTGAAGAAAATGAGTAGTGTTACATTTTCCTATGTAGTATACATATTTTTCCCATATATATAATATTAAATATAATTATTATTTTTTATTTTTTTTAAGTTAATAATCTATAATTTAATCTTATGTATTTTCAACTAAAATCTTTGAAATAAATTATCTTGCATTTTTTTCCGATCTCATTCATCTAAACCTGATTAATATTTAATTTATTTTTCTAATATAATACGTCAAGACATAATGACATAAGAAAATCAAAGACAACAATTTCAAATTCTCATGTATTTATTTATGTGCTATGGAGTCACAAACTTTAATTTTGAATTTTCATAATTACAAGTTATAAATTATTAGATTGAAATAACTATTAAAATTGAAATACTCGCCGCGAAGCGCGAGCATTATCCTAGTTTGTAAATCAATTGTCACTAAATAAAGCATCAATTCAAGTACACTTCCATTTTTACAGTTTCATCCATATTGATATAAGTTAATATAATTATTGAAGGTGGTACCGAACCGGACCGCCCCTCTCAGCATTTTCCATTGGTGGCGTTGAATTCGCAAACTAATGTCAAACTTAGTTTCCTTTATTTCTTTATGAAAACTTGTTTTTTTAGGCTTGTGTAGACAATGATCTACCAATATACTTAGATTAAATTAAACATTTAAAAAATTTAAGATTTCACAATACAAATAGAGCAAACAAAAAGAAAGAGAAGTAGAAACTAGAGCTAAGTAGGTAACCATAAGCCCTTCTAGCAGTAGGCCTTTCAATTATGAGCCTCACAGAAACTTGTAATATCAATCAATCCACATCTCTGATAACACCATTGAGTTTAATAAGATCAAGTGATTTTTTGAATGAATCTTCGTTGTCATTATATCCTCTTGGATTTTCTTTTTTCAGTTAATCCATCTACGAGTAATTAACATAGTGCCTACTCCATTTCATTAAAAAAGTATGAAGAAGCCAATGGAAAACTAATGTAATGTAACACCCGGAACCAAATTGAGAGAAAAGAGTAGTCACGCATTGAGTAGTTAATAGAATATAGATTTACTTGAATAGTCAAATGTATTTACTATTAGCACCAACTTGAGCCTATCTGTTAGTGAATTTGTAACACCCCATAAAGAAATTGAGAAAAAAGATAATTAGTTTCACCTTAAGTATTAAATGGAAACTGAAATTAACTTAAATAGCCAAGTGCATTTTCTTACGAACCCATAGGTATTAAAATAGAATGCTAGGAAAAATTGCCTAGCGAACACTTTACAATATAAAACAAACACGAAATATAAGATATAATACTAAAAAAATAAATAATCCTATAACTTTAATCATAAATCCTTTGAGGAGCTGAGTCCAGATGTGTAATTTCTAATTAGTTCCTCGATAGACTGGCTAATTGCTCTACTTCAATTGCTTCAATATTTCAAATATATTTACTAATAGCATCAACTAAGTTTAAATATTTGAAGGCAAATGATGTGAGTTAGTTTCAGTTGGACTGGGCCAATAGAGCACTTAAGCTCTAATTAACATGTAATGTAGCAATGCTCAACTGCAGAATTATTAACTACATTACAAATGCAAATGATACTAACATTAAAAAAACTTGAATAACCAACCACTCATTCATAATTACATGAATTACATTGTTCACATCATATCATATCATATCATATCATATCATCTGACGGCTAAAATAATTAAAGTGATATAACACAACAAAAATGTCCAGTAAGAGATGAAAAATAAAAAGATGAGTGTTACGGTTAATCATACATCACCGTTGTACAAATATGAAGAGACATGATTGTTCTCATCATGGTCAATAATCACATTCGTGAATTCACAATCAAATTTTAATATGGAAACTGCTTTTCGCATTGACATTCTGAGTTTCGGATCAGGATTGCAGCAAGAAAGACCAACAATGAGAAGTCGCTCCATTTCTTGTGAGTTGAACTCTTTCAGCCTCTTATCTGCTACTTCTAATAATTTTTTTGATTTATAGAATCTCCGAACGTTCTTTGCCAAGCAAAAATTGCTTTCCACTGGTTTTCTTCCGCATGCTATTTCGAGAGCAACAATACCAAAACTGTAGATATCGGACTCTTCGCTTGCTTTCCCTATCGTGAAAAATTAGTCATGTCACAAATCGAAATTAATTTAATAATAAATAACTAATTATTTTTTTATTGATTGAAAATGATTTTTTGTTCTACTTCCATTTTTTATGTCAATGAGTTTTGAGCTCAACACCTATAATTTATTATGTTTTGTACTCAATGACAAATAACTAATTATTGTTAACATTTATCAAATTTGGAAGGAAAGAAATAACCATATTTTCAAAGAAAAAAATGTATGAACATTTCTATTAGAAATTATATTATTCTATTTACCTGTAGCATAATAGTCGGGTGCAATATACCCAAATGTACCCGCTGCTGTGGTTGACCGCATGATATCTCCATGGTCAACGAGCCTTGCGATGCCAAAATCTCCGAGTTTAGCATTAAATTCTGAATCTAGCATGACATTACTTGGTTTCACATCGCGGTGAATGATACATTGATTATAATCCTCATGAAGATAACTCAAAGCCGAGGCCAACCCAATGGCAATTTTGTACCTCTCGGGCCATTCGAGCTCACTTGTAACATCATAAAGATGTTGATCGAGACTTTGGTTTGGCATGTACTCATAAACAAGTAAAAGGCGATCGTCTTCATCACAATATCCAAGAAGCTGAACAAGATTTCTATGGCTTAACTGACTCAGAATACCTAACTCGGACTCGTAAGCCCGACTTCCGTGTAACTCGGTTCCTGTAATCCTCTTTATAGCCACTTCGGTATTTAAGTTAGTTAATATGCCCCTGAATACCTCACCGGAAGCACCCCTACCAAGTTTTGATTCAAAGTTTTTGGTTGCTGCGGCCAATTCATCATAAGTGAACTGCCTAGGCCCCGATAGTGATCTTGGTTTATTCATAGTACTGTATCGACTTATCCTTGGACGAAAGAACACACACCATAAAACCAACAAACAAATAATACTCAAAACAACTACAGGGACAACAATCAGATATACATTCATCCTTTTTTTTCCTCCAGTCTGAGTTCCTTCTGGTGACAGAGAGGGGCTAAAAGACGAAGTAAAATTCCAGGATAAAAGAGTATTACGCTGGAAATAACCCCCAGTTGTGGCTGCAAAACCTACATATACATCTTGCGGGAGGTATTCTTTCAGGTTGATGGTAAAATTTAAGGACCAATTTTTGCTCAGTTGAGGATAACTAAAGAACACACTCAGATTATGAGTGTTTGAATCATAGTTGATCCATGCATTAGATTGATAACCATTGGTCATGTTAAAATTAATGTCGGTACTAGTAACAGAAACCGCTGTTTCTACATCTATTCCTATATGATTTGCACTGATATCTTGTAATTCTTTGTTAAGATAGGTGTCAAATTCAACTGCAATTGTATTGGGCACATTCGATGTGTTAAACACACCAAAATATTGTGCATCTGAGTTTGTAGGAATTAATGAAGGATATGGAGAGAGGAAGAAAATAATACCGTCGCTAGAACCATTGGACAAGTTCATGGGAGACAGTGCAAAGGAGAAATGGGTTGAGAAGTTGGAAAGTGTACCGGAAGAGTCCCATAATGGTATGGGTTTCGAGTATACAACCCGGCCCACTTTGTAATAAGGTATGCCTGAGGTTGGAGTGAGCTCTATGGATCCGTTATGAGAAACATAAGCGCTGCGTTCAGTAATTATTTCATTTGAATTGTTGGTGAAACTTGGGAAATCGAATGAAAATGAGCGTGTTAATTGTGCTAGAGAGAGAAAGAATTGGAAGAATAAAACTGAAGCTTTCAAGTTGAGAATGGCCATGCTTCAATAAATTCAAAAAGATGACAAGTTCGTGAAGTTTATATACTCCTGGCAAGGGTTCACCAGTTCAAGATGGTAATTGAAAATTTCAGAGAGGAAATTTAATTACGTGTAAACTTCATCCAAAAAGTTTTATTTAAATCTTAGTAAACTCAAATGGCACTATCGTTTGCTTGGTTCGATGGAGGAAAAAAAATTAAATTAAAGAAATTTTCCAAAATTAAAAAAATAGGGACATTCATTCTAGTTTGGCAATATTTTCCACCTGTCCCAGTACTACTTTGATATTTTTTTTTTTTTTGTGAAATATATTACCATAAGATCATTTTATCTTTTTCAATCTGTAATCTCTCTTTCGTCCCCCTACCCTCATACCCCTCCAAAGTAAACGCCCACGATCTCTCCCTCCTTTTCTTCCTCTCCATCCGGTTGAAGGCCTTAATAATCAATGTAAAATCTAACTTTAAATGGTCTAAAACGATCAGAAACTGATTTATGCTACTAATGAAGTACATATCTTATAAATCAAACAGCACAGCCTAAGAGTTTTGGTGATCATATACCAAACATATACTATGAAGAAAAAAACTTCACATTTTGATTTACTAAAGGAACATATTTTGATAATTTTCAAAGTATAACCAGATTTTCTTTGATTATATTCTGCTGGGAAATTATAATTAGCCCCCTATGTAAACCCCTGCTCGTTTTTCTAAACAATACAAAATGAAGAATAACTAGAAATCATGATATGCAAGAAGCACCCCAGATCCAGGTTCATGTTCCAGTCTGATCATGACATGACCAATCCAATTCGATAATACAATACTATCATTGACGTAAAGAGTAGAACCTGCTTCTACAGAAGCAGTTTCCTTCATAAGGTGGTAATCACAGGATTTTACGGTGAAATTTAACCCGTTAAGCATTATTTAAAACTCGGTAATCAAGATATTTCTCTTACCATCAGGATTTAATTACCTTATCTTGGTAGCATATCTAACAGTTCTTTTTGTGACTTTTTACAATCAAATAATGTATACAAAATAGAATAATTCAATATGAAAAAATATATATATAATTACCACCACTAATATAGCCTAGTAATTATAGTTCTAGCTCCACTTTTCATAGATGAGGGAATCGAATCCTGCGTTCAGCAGAATTTAGAGAGGTTTTAGAGAGATTTTTAGACAGAATTATATGTGGTCTCTCAGTGTGTGAGTGTGTGTTGTGTAAGCCTACGGGCAAAAAAAAAAATCAAATTGTAAATTTAATTACGCATTAGCTTCATCCAAAAGTTTTCTTTAAATCTTAGTAAACTCAAATGACACTATCGATTGCCTGGTTCGCTAGAGGAAAAAGATTAAAATAGAGATAAATTTCCCTTAAAAAAATTAGAAAATAGGAACATCCATTCTTTTTTGGCATTATTTTCCATCTCTCCCAGTCCTTAATCTTCAGTGATTAATTTTTTTATGAAATATATTATCAAATCTTATTTTATTTTTGTGAAGTCTCTGTCAATCTCTCTTTCGTCCCCCTTACCCTCATACCCCTTCAAAGTAAATGGACCATCTCTCCCTCCTTTTTCTTTGTCCCTCTCCATTTGAAGGCCTTGATAATAAAAGTAAAAACTAAATTTTTTTGGATAGAATGAAAAAGATTTTATGTGAAAACTAAATTTAAATGGCCTAAATTGAGTAGCACAAATTGATTTATGCTAACGAAATACATATCTTATAAATCAATCAGCATAGTTCCCTCAAAAAAAAAATCAAACAGCACAGCCCAAGAATTTTGGTGATCATAAATCAAACGTATAATATGGAATAAAAAACTTCATATTTTGTAATTTTCAAAGTATAACCAGGTTTGCTTTGAATATATTCTGCTCATTTTTTTAAACAATAAAAAATAAAGAATAATTAGAAAATATGACTTGCAAGAAGCACCCAGACCCAGTTCATGTTCCAGCCTGATCATGACATGACCAATCCAATTCAATAATACATTACTATCATCGACGTTAATTTATACAATAATGTATTCAATAAAGCTGAATTGGAGCTCCAAAGAGTTAGAAATGAGTTTAAAATGTCGGAATCAGATTGTGGTTCTGCTAGAGTTCAAGGTATATTTAGGGTTTAGGGTATATTATTTTAATTTTTTTATTTTTCTGTAGAAAATTGTATATATTTGTTTATAATTTAAAAAACAATCCTGATATTGCAGTGGCTACACTGACTACAAAAATCAAGCATTTGTCAGGCCTTCTGCATAAGAAGGTAAAGTATAAAAATCTATTTTTGAAACATAAAAACCCATTTATGAAAACTTTTTTATTTTATTTTAATATTGTTTGTGATTATGATACAGGATAAGCATTCAAGAAAGGGGTTGCAAGAAATGGTTCAGAAACGAAAGAAACTTCTGAAGTATTTGAGAAGAACGGATTGGGACTCGTACTGTCTCGTTTTGTCGAAGCTTGGGCTGAGAGACATGCCTGAATATAAAGCTCCTGATTATAAATCCAAGAATAAGATGAAAGTGTAAAAAAAAATTATTTGATTTATTATTTTTTTTTTAAAAGTTTCGACGTGTTTTGATTTAGCTTTTGTTTTGAGTTTCTGCTCTTTTTATTTTTGTTTCTTGTTGATGTAATAATCAAGAAAACTTTGTTTGTTGGATCTTACACTTGATTACCATTTTTCTGATTAGAATTTATAATGTATAATACCAGAAAATTGAAATTTAGGAGATGTAAATGTACAATACACATTATTCTCAACAAAAAAAAGTATTTAAATAATTCACAAATATCATATATTGCTGCCGGCCATATAAATCTGAAAACATGGAGCTTTCATCAAGATCAATAATTACATTCTCAATTTCACATTCAAATTTTGAAATGAAAATTGCTTTTTCATCAATATCCTGAGCATCCGATCTGGATTACAACAAGAATATGGAAATTGCATTTTAAAGTTTCAGTTTTACAGTCAATGAAAACTTAGTTTTCTCAATCAATCTACAACTTTGATAACCATCGAGACTACTTCTAAATTTTAATGAATCTTACTTGTCATAAATATCCTTTTCGAATTTTTCAATTGCTCCATCTACGTAATAATTAGAATCTTGCCTGCTCCATTTAATTAAAAAAACATAAAACAATAAGCCAAAAACAACATTTGTAATGCTCAGCTGTATTACAAATGCAAATGATACAAACAAAAAAGAAACTTGCATAATTAACCAACCACTCATTCATGTGTCTGAATTTTTCAAAACATGCATCATTACATTGTTCATATCTCATTATGTGACGGCTAAAAATAAAGTGATTTAGCACAATAAAAATACCCAGCGAGAGGTGAAAAATAAAAAATGAGGGTGCTCATGCATCAGACATGATGTCCTCATCCTTATCATGGTCAATAATCGCACCCGCTAAATCACAATCAAATTTCAATATGGAAACCACTTTTTGCATTGACATTCTGAGTTTCGGATCGTTATTGCAGCAAGAAAGACCAACAGTGAGAAGTCGCTCCATTTCCGCTGAGTTGAACTCTCCGTTCAGCCTCACATCTGCCACTGCTAATAAATCGTTCCATTCAAGGTTCTCCCGAACTTTTTTTTCCAAGCTAGAATCGTTTGCCACTGGTTTTGTTCCACATGCTATCTCGAGAGCAACAATGCCAAAACTGAAGATATCAGACTCTTTACTTGCTTTCCCTGCGATGAAGAGAGATCAAAATTTATTTAATAATAATTAACTAATTTTTATTGCTATATATCAAATGTGATAAGATGCAATTAGATTGCTGGAAAAGACCAGCCTAACTGGAGGATATTTTGCATTAATAGAAAAGATCACAACTTAATTTTGGATTCCTTTTGTTTTTTTCTGTATCCTTTTGGGCTTTCTCCCCTCTATGTAAATATACTTTTATTTGAAATTGAAAGTAGGACATATGAGCCTGCTAATTTATTAATCATCAAAAGAAAATTAAATTACAACAGTTCTATATTAGAAATTTTAATATTGTATTTACCTGTAGCATAATATTCAGGTGCAATATATCCATGTGTGCCAGTGGTTATGGCTGTCTGAATGATATCCCCATGGTCAACGAGCTTTGCGATGCCAAAATCTCCAAGTTTAGCGTTAAATTCTGAATCTAGCATCACATTACTCGGTTTCACATCGCGGTAAATGATACATTGATTATATTGCTCATGAAGATAACTCAACGCAGTGGCCAATCCAGTTGCAATCTTGTACCTTTCAGGCCACTTCAACTCATTTTTATCTCTATATAGATGATGATCGAGACTTTGGTTTGACATGTACTCATAAACGAGCAAAAGGCAATTGTCTTCATTATAGTATCCGACGAGCTGAACTAGATTTATATGGCTTAACTGATTCAGAATATCTAACTCAGATTGGTAAGCCGGACTTCGAAGTAATTTGGTTCCTGTAATCCTCTTTACAGCCACTTTTATTTTTTTTTTAAATAATTTACAGCCATTGGTATTTGGGTTAGTAATTGTTCCCTCGAATATCTCGCCAGAAGCACCTCTACCAATTTCTTTAGAGAAATTTGTGGTGGCAGTAACCAATTCATCATAAGTGAATTGTATCGGTCCTGAATGTGCTCCAGGTTTGATTAGTTTAATGTATGAGTTTATCCTTTTTCGACAACAGACACACAATACCAAAAAACAAATTAATACCAATATAGTTACAGAAACAGCTATAGGAACTACATTTTTTGTCTTTTTTCCTCTGGTCGAACTCCCTTCAGCTGGTACCGGGGGAGGAGAAACCGAAGACAAGAAATATGGATTAAAAGATGAGGTAAAGTTCCAGGATAAAAGAGTCGTGCGTTGGAAAGATCCCCCAGTTGCAGCTCCAAATCCAACCGCTACCTCTTGGGTAAGGTATTTTTTCAGGTCGACTTGAGAGTACAAAGACCAACTTTTTTTCAACTCAGGATAACTAAAGAATACACTCAACATTTGAGTGTTTGATTCATAGTTGATCCATGCATCAGATTTGTAACCGTTTGTCATGGTAAAATTAAGGTCAGTATTGGCAACAGAAATGGCTTTTTCTATGTCGATGCCTATATGATGTTCACTAATATCATCTAAAATGGTGTTTTTGTAGCTGTCAAATTCAACAGCAACTGTATTCGGCACAGTCGACATGTTAAAGACACCGAAATATTCTCCGCCTGTAGTTGCAGGGATTATAGAAGGATATGGAGAAAGGAAGAAAACAATACCATCTCCAGAATCACTCATCGACGAGTTCAATGGAGAGAGAGTAAAAGAGAAATGAGTCGAGAAGTTGAAAATGTTACCAGAAGAGTCCCACACTGGTATGGCTTGCGAGTATAAGACCCGACCCACTTTATAAATGGGTTTGCCTAAAGTTGGAATGAGCTCAATGGATCCATCATCAGAAATGGAAGCAACGCCTTGAGTAATTATTTCCTTCGAGTTAGTAGTGAAACTTGGAAAATTGAAAGAAAATGAGCATGTTAATGGTGTTTGAGAGAAAAAGAGTTGTGTGAATAATAGCAAAGATAGAGAAGGAAAAGAAGCTTTCATGTTGAGAATGTCCATGCTTCAACTCAATAAATTCGAGGAGATGATAGGTGGTTCTTCAAGTTTATACTGTTCACAAAGGGTTTACGTGAAAACTTAAAAATTCAGAGAGAAATTTTAATTATGCATGCGAAGTGGGACTATTAAATCTTAGTAACTCAAGTGGCACTATTCTTTTTCTTTTGAAGGAACAAGCGCAAGACGCGACTTGTTCATTGTATTAATACGATGAGGATTACAAAATCGCTCCCTTGTGGAGTACCTATATGGCTATATACAACATGTACAGTAAAGATTTCTCACGATACTGGGTTCCCCTGCCAAAACCCTTTCTCACTCAGTCTAACCTAGCAATAAGTACGTCATAGTTTAGCTTCGTCCACTGCCCGAGTTGCTATCGTCAGTGGTGGTGTAGAAGAGTTATTGAATATTCGTTGGTTTCTCTCCTTCCTAACATTTCAGTTTAGTGCTGCCCAAAGTGATTCCCCAAGTGGCACTATTCTTAGTAACTCAAGTGGCACTATTAAATCTTAGTAATTGAGATAATTTAATTAAATAGTGAGAAGTTTCTTTTTTTTTTTTTTGCTTTTCAACGCGCCCGTAGGCATCAAGTTTCGTTAAACAGCAAGGTATACAATTATTTTTTGGTAACATTTTCAACATGCTACAAGCGACTCCGATTGTTTTTAACGACCTGAGGCACTCTCCTCAAAAAAAAAAAGGATATGTCACGCGCTCAAGATAAATAATTTTTTTTTCCGTAAGTTTCACCCTTTCCACCTTCCTCCCTCCTTTTCGTCTCTCTCTCCATCCGATTGGTATTAAAGAAGCAAAAGTTGTCGCTTGAAGACCTAAATCATTGTAAAACGCAAAGTTTAACCATAAAATGTACTAAATGAGAATAAAAAACTAATTTATGCTAATGATCAACATATATTATCAATCTTCAAGATAATATATAAAACATATAAAAGAAGCTATAATAAAAATAAAATTATGGAGGCAAAATGGTCATTTATTGAAATATAATAAAAGACAAGGGATTTTGAAAAGTTAGGGGGGGGGGTTGAAAAGGCCCAAAAAGATAGAGGGGATTTTGAGAGAATCTAAAAATATATGATGTTTTTGATATTATTCAGAAAAGTCAAGGGTTTTTGAAAGATTTCCCAATATATTATATAAGACTAGGATAATGCTCGCGCTTCGCGACAAGTATTTCAATTTTATTAGTTATTTCAACCTAATAATGTATAACTTGCAATTATGAAAATTCAAAATTAAAGTTTGTGAATCCATAGTACATAAATAATACATGAGAACTCAAAATTATTGTCTTTAATTTTGTTATGTCATTATGTCTTGACATATTATATTAGAAAAAGAAATTAGTATTAATCAGGTTTAGATGAATGAGATCGAAAAAAATAAAATGCAAGATAATTTATTTCGAAGATTTTAGTTAAAACTACATAAGATTAAATTAAAGATGATTAACTTTAAAAAAAATAAAAAAAAATTATTATATTTAATATTATATATATGGAAAAAATATGTATACTACATAGAAAAATGTAACAATATTCGTTTTCTTCAAAAATTTGTCACAGCTTATTTTTTTTTTTATGTTAGAATTGAATGGATTACACATATGTTATTATGAAACCAACAATACATTAAGGAATATAATATAGTTTTCAATATTCCCAAATTTTATTTGAGTTGATAGTTCTCACATAACGAAGATATCACCGTGAATATTAATCTAACTAATCATATGATATTATGATAATAATTAAAATTAAAAGCTAAGATTTGATAAATTTTTTGATTCGAAGACGAAGAGAAATTTGATAATAGTTCTCTTGAGAATTTTCAAAGAAGGGTAAAAGAATATGATAAGAGTAAATGAGCTTATTATTTTATTACATGTTCTTTTATATAATTTATATTCACATATTTTATCAAGAAAATATAAAATTAGAATCATAGCAATATGTCTTTATGTGATATTGTGGTAATAATTTAAATAAAAATGTTAGATTTAAAAAAAAATTGATCCAACGGCCGAGATAAAATTGACAAGAAATCTCTTGAGAATATTCAAAGAGAGATAAAAAATAAGGTATAAGGTATAAGTTAACGAACATATCATTTTTGTACATCTTCATTTATATAGTCTATATTCACATACTTTAGCAAGAAAAAAATTAGAACCATAAGAATATAGAACTACAGATATAGAGAAAATTTAAACAAATTTATATATGATGATTTTAATATGAGAAATAAAATATTTCATTAAGAATTATAATTTTTTAAAGAAGAAAAAAAAATTATTTATATTTTAATGAGTAAAGTTTTCATTAACTATTCGTACATGTGATATTATGGTAATAATTTAAATAAAAAACTAAGATTTTAAAAAAAATGAACCAACGGCCGAGATCAAATTGACAATAAGTCTCTTGAAAATGTTCAAAGAAAGATGAAAAATAAGGTATAAGGTATAAGTTAATGAACATATCATTTTTGTACATCTTCTTTTATATAGTCTATAGTCACATATTATAGTAAGAATTTTTTTTTTTGGAACCATAACAATATGGAACTCAAAATAAAGAGAAAATTCCAACAAATTTATATTTGATGATTTTAACATTAGAAATAAAATATTTCATTAAGAATTATAATTTTTTAAAGAAGAAAAGAAAAAATATTTATATTTTAATGAGTGAACTCTTCATTAACTATTGTTATTAATAATTGAACATGACTTTACATCATGATTCATTGAAATCATCTGATTAAGATCTGATGGTTACAAACAAACTCACATCGGTTCTCATTAAATCGGGGATGGAACACAAAACACCAATTCAACCAATCATATGCTTATGTTTTAATAACCACATAAATGTTACCATAAAATATCAATAAATTTGAGAAAATGAATGACTAAGATTCAACAAAAAAATTGATCGAACGATCGAGATAAAAGTGATGATGTGGCCTTTTGAGGAGGCTCAAAAGTAGGTGAAAAATAAGGGGTTGGGATTAATTATTATATATTTTGTCAAACGTCTTTGCCAATCTCTCTTTCGACCCCCCCCCTACCTACCGACCCTCCAAAGTAAACACCCATGATCTCTCCCTCCTTTTCCTCCTCTCCTCCCGATGCAGTTGAAGACTTTAAAGTTAATAATCACTGTGAAAACTAACTTCAAATGACCTAAAACGAGTATCAGAAACTGATTTATGCTACTAATGAAAGTACATATCTTATAAATCAAACAACACAGCCTAAGATTTTGGTGATCATCTACCAAACATGCAATTTGAAACAAAAAACTTCACATAACCAGCTTTTCTTTGAATATATTCTGCTGGGAAATTATTATAGTTAGCCCCCCAATTAATGTAAGCCCCCTGCTCGGTTTTTTTAACATTACAAAATGAAGAATAACCAGAAATCGTGACTTGCAAGGAGCACTCCGGAACCAGTTCATGTTCCAGCCAGATCGTGGCATGACCAAACAGAGGCTGCCCAACCATGTAGGCGGTCTAGGCAGGAATCAAAGTTCTAACGCCCAGAAAATTTGAAGGCCCGTATTTTTTAACATAAGCTAAAGTCCATTGAATACAATGTTTAGAGGTCCGTCTGTCCAAACAATGCATGTAATAATCAAGAATGTGATTTCTTTGTTGGATCTTTGACTTGGATCTTTTATAAGTTCTCTAATATATTCATTTTAGTAAGAAAAAAATTAAATTGGAACCATAGTAATATATAATTGAAAGTAAAGAGAAAATTCTAACAAATTTATATTTGACAATTTTAACATTAGAAATAAAATATTTCATTAAAAATTATTATTTAAAAAAAATATATATATTTAATAAGTAAACTCTTCATATTCTATTTGTATTAATATTGAACATAATTTAAACCTCATCTGACCCGAACTAAATGAAAAAGTATCAAGTGGAAATCAGAATAATTTGACAAAGATAGCAAAATTAGGAACAACCAAGAATATAATTAAAAAAGTATGAAAAAATTAAAGATTTGTCTCCAATTTTTGCCAAATAGAGCACTGATTTAACCCCACTGGCACGATTTCTGCACAGATAATTTCGATTCAAGGAGACTGGTGGTTTCAGCATAATCGATATTGTTCAACCCTCCGAATACAAAAAAAAAATGAAATAAAAAGAACATAATAAACGGAAGGAAACAGAAATCTATGCAAATCCACAAAAGAAAATCAAACTCAGACAAAAAAAAATAAAATCACAATCGAAAAAATGTTCAAAAACTCTAAGAAAATTCGATAAAGAAAATGAAGAAGAAGAAAGAATTTCGAAATCAATAGCAAATAGATCAAAAAAGTAATACAAACTCATGACAATTCATATTTTTCACTTAGGCAATTTCGTTTTTTTATATTTTCAAGTTTTTCTAATCTTTTTTCTGACTTCCACTTTTCTTATCTGATTTTGGCTTCAAGTTTTCAGATAATTATGTCATTTAAAAATAATGGTGTAGTATTAAGTACAAAAGAGAGGCCGCCCAACCACACCGGCGGGCTAGGCAGGGTTCTAAGACCCAGAAAATTTGAAGGCCCATATTGTTTTATAAGCTACAGCCCATTGATAAAAGAACACAATGTTAAAGGTCCGTCTCTCCGAATATCCTGAGCTTCAGATCTGGATTACAACAAGAATATGGAAATTGCATTTTGAAGTTTCAGTTTTGCAGTCAATAAAAACTTTAGTTTTATCATTCAATCCACAACTTTGATAACCATCGAGGCTACTTTTAATGAATCTTAGTTGTCATAAATATCCTTTTGGAATTTTTCAATTGCTCCATCTACGATTAATTAGAATCTTGCCTGCTTCATTTAATTAAAAAAAACATAAAACAATAATCCAAAACCAACATTTGTAATGCTCAACTGTATAATTAAGCCAAAAACTACATTATTGCAAATGCAAATGATATAACCAACCACTCATTCATGCGTCTAAATTTTTTGAAGCACGCATCGTTACATTGTCCATATCTCATTATCTGACGTCTAAAACAAATATAGTGATTTAGCACAATAAAAATGTCCCACAAGAGGTGAAAAATAAAAAAATGAGGGTTACTCATTTATCAGACATGATTCTCCTCAAGATGGTCAATAGTCATATCCTCTAAACCATAATCAAATTTTAATATGGAAACCACTTTTTGCATTGACATTCTGAGTTTCGGATCGTTATTGCAACAAGAAAGACCAACAGTGAGAAGTCGCTCCATTTCCGCTGAATTGAACTCTCCGTTCAGCCTCACATCTGCCACTGCTAGTAAATCGTTCCATTCAAGGTTCTCCCGAACTTTTTTTTCCAAGCTAGAATCGTTTTCCAAAGGTTTTTTTCCACAAGCTATCTCAAGAGCAACAATGCCAAAACTGAAGATATCAGACTCTTGACTTGCCTTCCCTGTGATAACAGAGATCAAAATTTATTTAATAATAGTTAACTAATTATTATTGCTATGTATCAAATAAGAGAATATTTTTTGCATTTTAGAGAGGAATTTCAGATTGCTTGTTTTTATTTTATTTTATTTTTCCTGTATCTTTATGGGCTTTCTCCCCTTTCTGTAAATTTTTAAATTTGAAATTGAAAGTAGCACCTATGAGCTTGCCAATCTATTCATGGAAAGAAAATTAAATTAAAATGCTACAGTTTTATTGGAAATGTTATTATTCTATTTACCTGTAGCATAATATTCAGGTGCAATATATCCATGTGTGCCAGTGGTTATGGCTGTCTGAATGATATCCCCATGGTCAACGAGCCTTGCGATGCCAAAATATCCAAGTTTAGTGTTAAATTTTGAATCTAGCATCACATTACTCGGTTTCACATCCCGGTAGATGATACATTGATTATATTGCTCATGAAGATAACTCAAAGCAGTGGCCAATCCAGTTGCAATCTTGTACCTGTCGGGCCACTTCAACTCACTTTTCTCATTATAAAGATGATGATCGAGACTTTGGTTTGACATGTATTCATAAACGAGCAAAAGGCGTTTTTCTTCATTACAGTATCCGATGAGCTGAACTAGATTTATATGGCTTAATTGACTCAGAATATCTAATTCGGACTGGTATGCCTGACTTCCGTGTAATTTGGTTCCTGTAATCCTCTTTACAGACACTTTTTCTTTTTTTTGAAATAATTTACTGCCAATGGTATTTGGTTTAGTAATTGTTCCCTTGAATATCTCGCCAGAAGGACCGCTACCAATTTCTTTAGAGAAATTTGTGGTGGCAGAAACCAATTCATTGTAAGTGAATTGTATCGGTCCTGAATGTGATCCAGGTTTGTTTAGTTTAATGTATGAATTTATCCTTTTGCGACAATAGACACACAATACCAAAAAACAAATTAATACCAATATAGTTATAGAAACAGCTATAGGAACTACACTTTTTGTCTTTTTTCCTCCGGTTGAACTCCTTTCAGCTGGAACCGGGGGAGGAGAAACCGAAGACAAAAAATATGGATTGAAAGATGAGGTAAAGTTCCAGGATAAAAGAGTAGTGCGTTGGAAATACCCCCCAGTTGCAGCTCCAAAACCAACCGCTACCTCTTGGGTAAGGTATTTTTTCAGGTCGACTTGAGAGTACAAAGACCAACTTTTGTTCAACTCAGGATAACTAAAGAACACACTCAACATTTGAGTGTTCGATTCATAGTTGATCCATGCATCAGATTTGTAACCGTTTGTCATGGTGAAATTAAGGTCAGTATTGGCAACAGAAACGGCTTTTTCTATGTCGATGCCTATATGATGTTCACTAATATCATCTAAAATGGTGTTTTTGTAACTGTCAAATTCAACAGCAACTGTATTCGGCACAGTCGACATGTTAAAGACACCGAAATATTCTCCTCCTGTAATTTCAGGGATTATGGAAGGATATGGCGAAAGGAAGAAAACGATACCATCTCCAAAATAACTGGACAAGTTCGACGGAGACAAAATAAAAGAGAAATGAGTCGAGAAGTTGAAAATTTTACCAGAAGAGTCCCACACTGGTATGGCTTGGGAGTATAATACCCGACCCACTTTATAATAGGGTTTGCCTAAAGTTGGAATGAGCTCAATGGATCCATCATCAGAAATGGTAGCAACGCCTTGAGTAATTATTTCCTTTGAGTTGGTGGTGAAACTTGGAAAATTGAAAGAAAATGAGCATGTTAATGGTGCTTGAGAGAAAAAGAGTTGGGCGAATAAGAGCAAAGATAGAGAAGGAAAAGAAGCTTTCATGTTGAGAATGTCCATGCTTCAACTCAATAAATTGAATCCTATGTGCCTCCAAGCTTAGGATATATATAAAGCCTCTCTGTTATAATTTTAGTGCTCTCTTTTGTTTTTTATTATATATTTTTTCTTCTTTAATTTATTTAATAAAGTTTCGGTTATTTTTTCTTCTGTTATAAAGTCTCCATATTATATATTTTTTCTTCTTTGATTTATTTACTTCTTCAATTTTAGCGGCATCATTCATGTAATTTGCAACTTCATATTATTTTAATGAAGTCTAAACGTACCCTCTTCGCCTATCGTTTTCACAAAAAAAAAAAAATCAATAAATTCGAGGAGATAGTAGGTGGTTCTTGAAGTTTATACTTCTTTTTCATTTTTTATTTAATAGGGTAAGCTTATTCGTCCCTTACTTTTTTTTCAAAGAAAATAGATTTGTCGAGTTTCGAATCTGCAGCCTAGCCATTATTTCATTTTTCCATTCTTTTTTTCATTTCATGTTGGCAAATATTTATGGCAACGGGCAAAAAATGAAATAGCGGAAAAATAAAAGAAAAATAATGTCTCTTTCATTTTATTACAAGAATGTTCGGCACAAAAAATAAGTGAAAGAATATAATAAACAATTAATACAATATTTATTTAATTTGGAAAGAGAAGAGAGAATAAAGAAAAATATTTTTATTCCATCTGTCTTTTATTCTTCCATCACTATGGAATAAAGTTAAATCACTTTTTTACCCCATTATTTCATCTTTTTTTATTCTTATTTGACGGAATAAGTAAATATTTTTCGTATTCTTCCACTCTTCAATTCTTATTTCATGTTACTGAACGGGCCCTAGCTACTGGTTCAAGATGGTAGTTGAAAAATTAAGGGAGAATTTTTAATTATGCTAAGCTTCATAATCAAGTGACATTATTAAATCTTAATAATTCAAGTGGCACTATTAAATATTAGTTTTAGTTGACCCATTGCAGTATTAAATCTTAGTTTTAGTTGACCACTATTAATCTTAGCAATTGGAAAATTTGGATTAAACACCACTAGGGTTAACCTACCCTATTGGATGGTATGAATGACTTATCCAAAATCTGATTTATTCTTCTAATGAAAGTACATATCTTATAAATCAAACGGCACAGCCCAATAATTTCGGTGATCATAAATCAAATGTATACTCCCTAAAAAAAAAACGTATAATATGGAACAAAAAACTTCGAACACAACCAGTTTTTTTTAATGCAAAAATATAACCAGGTTTGCTTTTGAATATATTCTGCTAATTTTTTTAACAAAAAAAAAAATGAAGAATGACTAGAAAATATGACTTGCAAGAAGCACCGCAGACCGATTTCATGTTCCAGTCTGATCATGCGTTAATTTATACTATTGTATATATTTTTCTTACTGTTTTTTTATATTTTTTTCTCGTTAATTTTTTTATAATTTTCCTCTCTTCACTAATTCTATTTCTACTCTCGTTATTGTTTATATAATGTTGTTGTATATTTTTCTTATTACTTTTGTTATATACTTTTTCATCGAGTATGTTTTACTGTAAAATTGAAAATTGAGACTCGAGAGGATTGAGAGTTTATTACAAATAATAAGTTTAAAGGCCCATATTGGCCGACATGAGGAGAGAGCCCAAAAATATTCACAAATAATATTTTAAGAAAGGCCTACATTGCCACACGAGGAGAGAGCCCAAGATATTCACAACTCAAAAGCCCTCATAATCATCCAATTTATTTTCTCTAAAATGCCATTCGCATCCCCATTTTCAATTAATTTTCCAAGTTTCCCAAGTACTGGAATTAAGGGTTGATTTTGAGTATCAAATATATGCGATTCTTGTGTTCATGCGTGTATCATCATTTTGGATTTGTATTTTGAAGTGTTTTGACTTTTGAGCTTCATAAATCTGAAGTTGCGGGAATTTTCTTTTTCTTTCTAAAATTACTCAGCCTCTGTAATTTTTAATCTTTGTGTGGATAAAAAAAAAAATTGAACAAATTTTGTGTTACAAAATAGGTATTTCGGACCAAGTACATTACTGAAAACTTTGTTTTATAATAGATGTACAACAAATAATCACATTTAAAGAAGCTTAATTAATCAAGATTTACGAATACACGCTTTAACTTACAAAACATGCATCTGACAGCAATACGCTCATAAATCCTATTCTAAAACCCACTAAAAACTCGAACCCAAAAGAAAAAAAGAACACAAAAGCACCAAACTCACCGACCAAGAAAAGCAGAATTCGACATAGATGAAAAGCTGAAAACCTCACCAGACTCAGGATTCTGACTCGAACTACCCTCACTAACACTAAACGGCTGTCTATACATCGGCACGGGCATCCGAGCTGGCAACTTGGGCAAATTCCCATCCGAATTCAACACATTTATCACCTGCCTGATCGTGGGTCTCTGGGTGCAATCTGGGTGCGCGCACCATAATCCGATTCCGATCATCCTCTCCATTTTGGCCTCGTCAAAATCCGTGTTTAGTCTTTGGTCGATGACGGATAATGGAGATGATGCGCCGTAGTTTTCCCATGCCCATTGGATTAGATCCGAGTCTTGTTCGTCTTGATTCCTTTGGATTGGTTTTCGGCCGCAAAGGATTTCGAGGGTCACGACGCCGAAACTGAATATGTCGGTTTCTCTTGACGCCTTTCCTGTTTTTTTTTTAAAATGGTATATTGGTTAGTATGAGTTTTGTTGGATAGTAAAGTTTATACTTTATATTGGATGTATTGATGATGAAAGGAGAAGTGGTTAGGAGGTGAAAGTTAGTGGGTTTCCCACTTGATTTGATTTGGGGTCTTTTTGGATATTGATTTTTATTGCCCCTATAAGTTCGCGCCATATTATTTTTTTTTAATCGGTAAGTTTATGATAAGACCTTGATTGTGCATTTGACATGGGAATCTTGACCTCTTTGAAGTACTTGACTGAATCATACTGATGTTGTGGACCTGTGGTTGTAGATTTCCACAATATCCTTATCTAGTGTAGAGTTAGTTTTTATTTTACAAAATACTCTTGATCCAAAAAAATTACTAAATTGTAAATACCCTTGCTAGTATTAATTATATTATTCAGTAAATATTCCTTCAGAAAAGCCAAGTATTGATCACCATTCATAAATTTCAATTTTTGATGACCAAAAAGAATTTCAAATGAGTCAAAACAAATAATTTAATCTCAGGAAAGAAACAAAATAGAAATCTTCAGATTTCTTCCTAGTCAAATAGCAGCCATGTTATATATTCTACTAATTTGAACTTGAACATGAGAAACTGAATCAAATACACAAAACTTCAGATCTCATCATCAAAAAAGCCGCCACAAGTCCCCATATTTGAATTCAAAAAATAATACCAATAATAATAATAATAATTAAATAAATTACCTGACGTTCCATATTCTGGAGCAATATACCCAAAAGTCCCGGCCAAACGGGTCGTAAGCGACCCGTGGTCATGATCCATCAATCTAGCCAAACCAAAATCCCCCAATTTGGGATTAAACTCCATATCTAACATAA
The DNA here is from genome assembly GCA_024447665.1 of Juncus inflexus. Taxonomy (NCBI): domain Eukaryota; kingdom Viridiplantae; phylum Streptophyta; class Magnoliopsida; order Poales; family Juncaceae; genus Juncus; species Juncus inflexus. The sequence goes on along the minus strand of JAJHPC010000001.1, from coordinate 11,219,640 downwards.
CATTACTCGGCTTTATATCTCTATGCACAACACACTGCTCACACTCTTCATGCAAGTACAACAAAGCCGACGCCAAACCGCTCACAACCTTACATCTTTCGCTCCAACCCAAAACTATTTCTTTATTATATAAATGGGTATCAAGACTCCCATTTGACATGTATTCATAAACTAATAAAAGATCGCCTCTTTCGTGGCAAAAACCGAGTAATTGTACTAAATTTCGGTGCCTAATTCTGCTGATTATTGTTACTTCTGAAATGTATTCTTTCTTTCCCTTTTCTGAACTTGAGATCTTTTTTACGGCTATTTCCAAATTAGGGTTTGTCAAAACCCCTTTATAAACCTCGCCCGATCCGCCCCCGCCGAGTTTTCGATCCTCGGAGAAATTTTTTGTAGCGTTTATTAGTTGTGTGTATGTGAATCTTCTTTGGCCGGTTCCTTGATTTAACGCGCTGATTGATTGGTCGATAGAAATTGAGTATTTTTGTCGCTTGTTTTTACGTACTTTTCTCCTCCAAAAAATGAGACACGCAAAAAGTGACACGAGAATTGCCAAAGAGAATCCGAGGCCTAAACCGGGAGCTAGTTTGTTTTTCTTGGTTTTTGTTATGTTGTTTTTTTCTAGAGTTGAGGTAAAATTCCATGAGAGAATTCTGTGAGGTTGCGATGAATTATTATTATTATTCATGGAAGAGGAAAATCCAACCACTACTTCAGAAGGAAGAGTTTCTTTCAAATCGCAAATGTGAGATACCGTCCAATTTTTCTTACCCATTGTACCAGTTGGGTAATTTACACTAACAGTAAAATTTCTGGTGCTGTACTTGTAAATTACCGTTGCTAAAGCTGTAACTCCCTGTGTTAGGCTAGAATTGAGAGTTACTGTCGTAACAGAGGAATTGTTGATTGTCGTGTTTGATTTTACGAGATTCTGATTACTTGATTCTGGCGAAACCCCGGCCGAATCGAATTCCACAGCCATGATCTTGCTGGGCTGAATACTGTCCAGCGAGCCGTTGAACAAGGCGAGGTACGTACCGTCTGAACTGGCCGGTACCATTGACGGGTAAGGAGCGAGGAAGAAGGCGAGCCCGTCATTACCGTTGGATTCATCGACGATGAATGAGAAGGAAGTGATGAAATCAGTGACATGATCGCTGGAATCTGAGTTCCAAACCGGCACGGATTGGTAGTACACGGCTCGGCCGAAGGAACTGGGCTGAGTGGTCGTTGTTAAATGGATGCTGTTGTTGGAGAAGCCCGCGTGGCCTTGGTACTGGATGCCTTGTGAAGCCTGGTTGAAGGTAGGGTAAGTGAAGGAAATGGAGATTGTGAAGGGGATTAGTGTGAGAAGGAAGATTAGTTTGAGGGGTGGAAGAGGGGATGAAGACATGGACGTAAATGGCTATGAAAGGGAAGAAAGGAAGAGAGCTGGTTTCTTTGTTGCAAAGTAACATGAGAGAGGAGATAAATAGAGATTAGGTGCGTGTGGATGGTTAGGCCGCATTTAATGGGGGGATTTATAGAGTAGTTAATTAACGGGGGAATATCACGTATACCCTTCCAAACTCTCAAAATATCAAATTTACCCCTCCAAAAACGAAAATATCATATTTACCCATCTCTATTAGGCAAAAGCAGAACCCGTTAAATAATCATGATTAATACTAAAGACTAGATTAAATGAAAGTTTACTTTTCTTTTTAGACTAAAATATCCTTGGCCTCTTCAACCTTTTTTTTGTCCAAATCAAAAATAGGACTCAACCATCTTACGCAAGATATATGCTTCTATATATGCAGCTCCATGAATTTAGGGATTTCCAAAATTACACTAATTACCTGTGCGTTTCTAAATTCTCATTTAAAAATATCACCTACATTTAAGAGATTCTCAAAATTATAAAGAGAGTTATGTTGGGAGAAGATGCATGCTAATTATATAGTTAGAGAGAGAGAGAAAGAGAGAGTTGGGGGAGATAGTATTGTATTGTGCGGTCATTGGTGAGAGTTGAAAGGAATTTGAAAATTGAAGAGAGGTAAAATTGGGCTGGAAAGAAGAAGAAAGAAATGATATTATTGAGGGTAAAATAGTAAATGTAAGTACTATTGGTTAGTTCTAACGGTAAAATTTTACAAATGGGTAAATATGACATTTTTGATAGTTTGAAAGAGTAAATTTGATATTTTCGTTTTTAGAGGGGTAAATTGATATTTTTAGAGTTTGGAAGGGTGTACCGTATACGTGATATTCCCCCTTAATTAACTGTGACTTATATATGACCTTGTCTTCGAGACCGAAGAAGATGGATTAGGCTTAAGGGAAAGGAAATTCATCACAATGATAGTAAAGTCAATGGTCAATGGAGTCACCAGTGTTTTGCCTCCTTGCAAAATGGGAAGAATCTAATGTGAGATTAAGATTTGGAAAATTATTGGTAACACAAAAAACAAGTAATTTTTTGTTAGTACTCAAAGAACAATTGTTAATTGAAAACTACTATTTTTTTATATTTTGGCCAAACTTATTTACATTTTTTGGGGAAAAGAAAATGAGATTCTTTCCTCACAAAGAGGGCGTTGACCCCTTGTCTCCGGCCAAAACAAATAAATATTTCTTGGTTGCAATTGCAAAGAATAATGAGTTAATGACTGAAAATGAAATCATGGTACTATAGATAATATTTGTTTTTGGTTGGATATACGACTTTATTAAATGCATTAACAGCCAAGAAAATTGGGTTGACCAACAATTGAAGGGATGCGATTTTAATTATCATATATTTGTTTTAGTGGACCGTTTTAGAGATGGAATTATACAAGAAGGCCCAATATCTCTTATTTAGCCGTTACTAAAGACTGAAGAAAGACGCATCCATTGGGAAAAAGAATACACAACCTTTGATTGCACCATTTCGTGACAATTTACAACGTTTCTTTTTAACGTTACTGGTCAAAACTCATAACGTTGTACTGTCACAAGACAAGACACCCCAAATCCTTTGCCTAGAAATTCAGAAACCGTTTGGATTACAAAATTTGATTGGATATCTCATTTTATCAGAAAAATTCAGAGATTCTTTTTACTAAGGTTGAAGGAGTTGGATTTTGGAGTCCAAGCGCGCTTTAATCCAAGTATGTATTGATACTCTTTAACCTTTCTTTTTGAAATTTATGTCGATTATATGTTAAGATTTATGTGAATCTTCAATTTTGAATCCTCCCAATTTCTCTCTTCATCTACATCTTGCTTGGTTTTCCTTTTTCTTTCTTTCTCTTTGAGGTTGAACTGTGGAGTTTTGAGAGAAGTCTAAAACCATTTAATGCATGCATGAAACTCTTAACTCGCAATTAAATAACTAGATTTGCTCAGACTAAAGTTCTCCCTTTAGTGGATTACCAAATAAATGCAAAAGACATTTACTTATATTTAATGGAGACAAGGCTTCATTCTCTGACAATCCCCTTTAAGTTCTAAACATATATTAGAGTCTGCATGTGAGCCGAACTTCTCAATCTCAAACATGTGAAAGAATTTGTAAATTTTTGTAAACTCCTATGGTTTAATGGAACGAGATTTTGTTCTTCACATGTTTGATGTGTAACAATCGAAATTCGCTTATCAGTTTATGATATTCCATTTACTAATAAACAATATTTCGATTGTTACTTACAAATACATCCAAAAATCGGGAAACTTACATGATGCCTTTGAACTTTTCTCATAAAAAATTGCATGCATTCAATGGTTATACGCATGAACTCATCACTGTATGGAAATTTTCTATTGTGTTGAATTAATTACTCTATTGAGAGAGAATAACTCGCGAGATTCCAACTGATCTTCGTTGGTGGAAAACTATAATTGACCAACAAAAAGTCTATCTCAATTTCACAACCAGATTAGATCTACAGTAATCATTTTTTTTATTTCATAAATGAGCTTCTCTTCTCTTCCTTTTTAATCTTCACTTACGTCCCTATTTTTTTTCTCACAAAAGCTTTCAGAGGAACTCCTTGTTCTTCAGAAGATGATGGCTTCTAAAAAGGTTCGTACTCAAAACTTACAATTACATAAAAAATCGAAATAATATACGAATATAATTAATCCTATGTACCAATTAGATTTAACTCTTTCCTAAAAAATAATTATATCATAACTTCCTTTTGTTATATAATAGCACTCAAAATTCCTTTTTTTGTTGGTTCCTTATAAAAACTTCCTTTCGTTATATCAAGAAAAACTATAATCATATTAGCAGGAGGTCACTTTCATGTTTAGGCTAATTTTAATTTCACCTGCTCTAGCTAGAATTAACCCGAAACCCATCATAGTTAACCGGATTATAGTGAGTTCCACAAAAGAGAACAGGCCACATCATAAAAAAAATGACGTGTCATGTTTCATTAGCTGAATTAAATCCAAAGTGTACTCAGGCCACCTAACAATGACCAAGTATGAACCAGCCTAAGTAGTAAAAATCCTCTCTAATCCTCACCTTTCTTTTGCATGCTTTCCTTCACACATAACCATATTTATCTTACCATTAAATAAATGGCTTAATTTATTAGTACGAATTGCTTATACATATCAATTTTATTTTATTTTTTTAATTTCTTTCTTAGGGGGTGATGGATCAATTGTCGCGCGATTGCTGGAAACTGGCTCTCCTCTTTATCACTTTATCCGTTGGAATTGTGCTTCTCCTACATATAAATGACGATATTTCCATACCTTCATTGCCCCTCACAACAAACTATACGAGTCTCGTTCAGCATTTGACTTTCTCTCTTCAGCCTAATTCCATGCCCATTCAGCCTGGTCCGGTGAATCAATCAGAAACCGGTTCTTTTGTCCAAGAATTAGCACATGTATTGTCCATAAATTCATTCTTATTCTTGAATTGTTCATTTTTTATTTGACTATCTTTTATGTTTTAATGATTTATGTAAATGGTATAAAATTTAGAGGAAAGAAAAGAAGATCAGGAGAACGAGAAGAGTGGAGAGAGAGCTTGATATAGCACGGATGGCGATTAGAGAAGCATCTAAACGCGGCGGTGTAAACGGTTCAACGTGGTTAGACGGTAAAGAAAACAAAGTAAACGTCTATCGAAACAGAGCCACATTCTTCAAGTACGATTGCTAAATCTCATCAAATCCTTCTTCTCATTAATGGTTTATTCTATCTCAATTTTCATATATCAATTTTTTCAGGAGTTACGCGGAAATGGAGAAACGGTTCAAGGTGTACGTGTATGAAGAAGGAGAGCCGCCATTAATACACCGAGGTCCATGCAAAAACATATACACAAGCGAAGGGCGATTCATCGAGGAACTCGAGCAGATGCCACCTGTTAATGGGCCCTACGAGAGAGGAATGAGAGTAAGAGACCCACGAAGGGCCCATGTGTTCTTCCTTCCACTTAGTATCGTTTGGATCGAGAAGCTGGTGGAACGATCAAATAGATATGACCGCGGCCCTTTTAAGCGGCTCGTCTCCGATTATGTCAATGTAATTGCGTCCAAGCACCCTTTTTGGAACCGTTCTGCCGGTTCTGATCACTTTATGCTCTCTTGCCATGACTGGGTAAGTATTTTTAGTATTTCAACTATTGGTTGAACCTGAATAGTTATATTAATACATTTGTGTTTATTTTAGGGTCCTGATGCCTCGAAAGGCCATCCGGCGCTACACGCGAACTCGATCCGTGCATTATGCAATGCAAACAGTACAGAGGGGTTTCTACCATACAAGGACGTCAGCATCCCAGAAATAAACCTCGTAACAGGCGATATTCCATCCCAGCTCCTTGCTCCTCCGCCTCCTCTCCCTTCTAGAAACCTCCTGGCATTCTTCGCCGGAAGAGTCCACGGTCCGATCCGTCCTGTACTCCTCCAACACTGGGAAGGCAAAGACATGGGTTACCTACCAGTTTATAGTATGCTTCCAGAAGGCTTGGATTATTACTCCTTCATGCTTCACTCACGCTTCTGTCTTTGTCCGAGCGGTTACGAGGTGGCGAGTCCTCGTATCGTGGAGGCGATATACGCTGAGTGCATACCAGTTATTATATCGCAGAGTTACATTTTGCCTTTCTTTGACGTTTTAAAATGGGAGGCGTTTTCGGTGTCTGTAACAATGGAGGAGATTCCGAGGCTGAAAGAAATACTTGAGGTGATACCTCAGGAAGAGGTAGAGAGGATGAGAGAGGGAGTCAAGGAGGTGAAGAAGCACTTTGTATTTCACCAGCCGCCTCAGAGTTTCGATGTGTTTTATATGATTTTGCACTCAGTTTGGCTGAGACGGCTTAATGTAAGGATTTTGTAGTGCATGCATTCTTGAGATTTGTCTGTGTGTACACAACTGTAATCTTTATAAATATCATGTAATATATAAATTGATAATGCAAATACATGATTAGCCCCTATTTATCCCTCTCACAACAATTCACACAAAAGAAACAAATCATTGAGAAATTTCAAAATATGAAGAGCATAATTCCAGAAGTCAGACTAATTAAAACAAACTTTTTCAAAAGAAAACATACCTTATCACACTAAATAAAGAACTAAACAACAGTTCCAAGACAACAAAACATAGCAAACCAACACAAACCATCCTATAAAACACTCCGTGATCACTCACGGTCCTTAAAGAAACAACCAAGTTCATCATCAAATTCTTAATCCAAACAAACCAATCTAACCAAAAACTACTCCAACAAACAAACCTGACTCACGCCGCCTCAGTCGGCTGATTCACCCCGGCCTCCTTCAACAGCTCCTCAACCTTCTTAACCCCACAGACCTCATACCTCACCTCCCCCTCCTTCCCCAAACTGACCTCCGCGAGCTCCAGCTTGTCTGCCGTCAGACTCGTGCTGTCCATCGTCTTGCTCAGCACCTTCAAAGCCAGCTTCACCGCCTGCTCCCTGCTCATCCCCTCGTTGTAATCTTGTTTCAGCATGGACTGAGCGGCCTGGTTGTTGGCCCCGATGGCTGCGGCTTTCCAGCCGGAGTAGTTCCCGCTCGGGTCGGAGACGTAGAGCTGGAAGCCGTGGGATTGGTCCCAGCCGGCGAAGAGGAAGGAGACGCCGAAGGGACGGAGCCCGCCGAATTGCGTGTAGCCTTGTTTCGTGTCGCAGAGGGACTGGACGAGTTGTTCTACTGGGATAGGCTCCTGGGAAAGAGATGAGATGAACAGAGGTTTTAAAATATTCGGGGAGTTTGTAAAAAAGCTCCTCTAGTTTTACAGAATTTAAAGAATGGAAACTACTGTCGAGTGGTATCTAATGGTTGCTAGGTTAGTAGTATTGAATTAGTAGATTGATCCTTTTAAACTTATAGAATGGTGTTAGATTAACTTTATTTTATAGCCTTGTTTTGTGTGGCAGAGGGATTGGACGAGTTGTTCTACCGGGATCGGCTACTGGGAAGGAGATGAGATTGAGATGGAGAGTGGTATTAAAATATTGGGAGAATTTGTTAAAAATGTCCCTGAATTATGCGTGAATTGCAAAAAAGCACTTATGTTATCGAAATTTGAAAAGAAAAAAAATCCGTCCCTGAGAAATTAATTTTTTGTCCCTACCGTTGATTCTTGCTTAATTGTAAACACTGTGTTACTATATTCGAAATCATTTTTGTACTAAAGATCTCTTTTGCTTACTCTTCCTTCTCGTTCCTCATTTTTCATTACAAGAAATAGTTATTATGAAAGAAATTAATTTTGCTAGAAAATTATTAATTACAGTGATTAAAGTAAAACAATCAGCGGTGTCAGACACTTGCGGTAAGGACTAAATTTTGGATTTCTCAAGAATTGAACGGTTTTTTTACAATTTTCAAGTGCATGAGCTTTTTTTTTTTTTTTTTAAATTTACTCATGCTGCAGGGACTTTTTTTTTTTTTTTTTTGCAATTTTGCCTCGAAAAGCTCCTAGCTTTTGGGAGAGAAACACAAAAAAATAGAGAGGTTTAATTACCTGGTAAGCAAAGGCGTAGCGCTGGGCCTGGAGGCGAGCAGTATTGATCAGAATATTGGCGTCAGACATGATTCCGGCGACGGCACAGCACAGGTGGTCATCAATCTTGTACATCTTCTCCGTCGACTTGGAGGTCTGAAGCAGCTTCGACGTCACCTTCTTCTCTCCGACGAGCACCACGCCGTCCGTGGCCAGGATTCCGATCGCGGATCCGGCGTTGCCGATTGCCTCCATGGCGTACTCCACCTGGTACAGCCGGCCTTCCGGAGAGAAGATCGTGGTCCTGCTGTCATATCTGCGCGACATTTTGAACGAATTTCTGCGATTTGAACGGATAAAAGGGAGTTAATTTAGCCAAAGAGGGATGATTAGAACTGAAACCGTTGTTCCGAATCTGCAGCGAAGAGATAAAATTAAACAAAATGAAGATTGGAAGTAAGAACGAGAGAGAAAGAGAGACCTTAGACTAGTGTGAGGTTTTGTATTCGGCTTTGAAGGAGGAAATGAAGAGAAGGTTTTGTGTGTCTTGCTTGGAGAGAAAGAAGGGAAGAAGAACTGAAGTAGAAGGAGATGAATGATTTAATGGGCCGATTCGGGCCAATTTACAAATGATTTACATCACGGCCCATGTCATCAGAACAATGAACTATAAATCCGTGAATTGAGATCCCGGAGTTAGAAAAAAAAATACTACGAAACCGAGATTTCAAATCCATGGTTTACAAACAAATTCGGGAATTAAAATTACCGATGTAATTTTGTAAAGAACTTCTCAACAGGGAATCATCAAGTCGCGTTACTCTCACTAAACCCTGCTTCTTCCTCTTCACAAAAACAAGACTGATCGATCGTCTTCCTCCTCGCCGAGCCGAGAGAGTAGAGACAGCACTGATCCAGTAGCTTTCTCATTTGAACTCCGCCGGTGATCTCCATGGCGAGCAACCACGCGGGAGGAGCAGCGTCAGGAGAAGGCGGCGGCGGTGGCGCCGGACAAGGAGAAATGGTTTCTTCCTCTGCCGTCTCACCTCCGCCTTCCATCCCGCCGGGGGAGAATAACGTCTGGACCGACGCCTCTCCGCTCATAGCCGCTGCTTGCAATGGTAAAAGGTCTAATGAGTCAAATGATTCTGTTCTTTATTGCATAAACAATTTCGTTGGTATCTAATTACTCATTTGTTGTAGATCTGCAGGATGGGGAGCTTGTACATGGAGAGAACTTCAGTCTCTTTGCTTCAATGTCCGCTTTAGAGGTAGTTATGCATCACAAATTACCTTCTTTCTCAGCTTGAATCAAGAATCATTTTATCAAATCAATCGAGTATCTATTTTGTTTCTTTACTTCAATTTTTTTTCTTTTTACTAGATAATGGATCCAAAAATGGATTCTGGAATTGAGGGAACTGGATATTCTTCAATTGAAGAAGCAATAGAAAACGGTGCGGCTCCAATTCCTCTTAGCTCGGATCCGACTATCAATATTCAACGCACCATTGATTTGATGGACCATCTTTTCTCATGTGAAGTACGCATTTAATATTCACATCATGTTTATTTATATACACATATATATAAATGACATTTTTATTTATTTTGTTGATGGTAGGCGACTTGGCACAAAGGTGCTTTGCTGGCACAGACGGTTTTTTCATGCATTTATTTACTTAAAGTTGAGAGAACTTCACCACACGCTATATTGCATTCATATTGTAGAATTATTCGTGCGACTTGTAATGCCGCCATTTCAGCTGTATATGACGCTCGTACTCATGAAGTATCTTATCTATCTTTACTCAAACATAAACTCCTTATTTAATTTTTCCAACATGTTAAAATAATATTTACTTTATTTATTATTATTTGGATTGTTTAAAGGAAGAGGATTTGTTTGTAATGTCATATGGTTTGCCTTTGAAAAACGAAATGGACGAAAAAAGTCTTTCGATTGTACACTCAGTTGAAGAAACAATTGCTCGCCAGCTCAGAGCTTGCAAGGCTCAAACCTCCAAGAAAAAACAATTAGAAGGTACTTAAAAAAACTTTTTTTTATTTTTTTATTTAATTTCTTAATTTATTTAATATTTGAATTTTCAGATATTGAATCTCTTCAGAATAATCCCGAATTAGAAGAAGAATATTGCCGTGCTATTTTGTGCAGATTACGCTTTCGTAAGGTCTTAACCCCTCAAAATTACAATAATTAATCCTACCTTAATATCTAATTTTAACCAATATTTTTTTTACGGATTTACCAACCATTTTTACTTTTTTACTTTACAAATCAGCATTTTTACCACCTTTTAACCTCAATGAGAAAACCAGAAGGAAAAGGTCTTGAATTAGCACGTAAACACATCGCTTCTTGCTTGTCAGAACTCGATTTAATGCGTAAATCCGAAAAGTTTCTTAAATCTCAGCCACACATTTTATTTCAAGAAAATCAAGAAAGTAATTATAATACAACTGCATCTGGATTAAATCCGATTGGATTCGACTCGAGTGTGAATAATAGACTGTTGAGCCCGACCCCGCCTCGTGCCGCTAAAATCCTCAGCTGGATCGATGTTTGAAATTCTTAAACCCTAATTTATTGTTAATTTATTATATGGTTAATTAATTGAGGTCTAATTTGGGTTAAATTGTTGTGATTTTATTTAATTTGATTTAGGCTGTGTTGTATTTTGAGAAGCTTTTGCATGATTTGGATGTGATTTGTGCTTTCTCGCTCGATCCAACGCTAGAAAATGTGCTTCAGTTTGTTGTTAGGTTTCAGAAATTTAAACCTGATCTTGTTTCTAGAGCTCATTTACAGGTATTTATTTACCATTTAACATTTTCGTATTAAAATTTGGGGTTGTTTTAACTGAATTTTAATTTCCCTTTCTTTCTTCTTCTTTTTTGTTACTTAAATGAGCAGCTTATATTGGTTAATTCTGGAAAGCTATATGGCCGACATTTCTTTCATGAAGCTATTTCAAAGGCTATTTTATTGCCAGAAATAGCAAAAGAGAAGGAATTCCAGACAAATGAATTTGTCGTTCAGCTCAGTCAAGTAATTAAATGTTCTCTAATTCATAATTAAGTTTGAATTAATTAAAAAAAGGTGAAATTTTTGTGTAATTTTAATGTTATTTATTGTACAGCTGTTGTTGCAATTGCTCAAGATACTCTGTACAAATACTTCATGGCAAAGACGCAAGCTTGGAAAAACCTTACAGGATTGGAGCATCATTTCTATGCAGGTTCGGTTTAATTAAAATTACATATTTACCCTCCATTTATATAAATATTTCTGTTTAACTGTTATTTAATTTAATTAATTTAATCTCTTTAACTTCCACAGTTGGAACTCGCCTACAAAAAAAACTTTGGAGATACACTAAACTCTCCAAATGATGAGGCAAGTAAAAGTAACCTTCATTTCAAAAATCAGCAAACTTCTAAAAATATTTCTTTATACATGAAAACAGGTTTCTATTTTTTATTTTTTTTATTTTTATTTTTGTAGAGTTTGGATGCGAAAGTTTCAAAGAGGCTTCTATTCTGGAGTCAGGAGCAGATGTACTGGACAGCGTCTCGTTTTCTCCAGTTGGGATTCGAACTGGAGCTCTATAATCCGTCAGAATTCTGCATGGTCTATTGGTACATGTCTGTTATCTTTATTCAGCTCCTTGAGAAAATCCAAGTCCGCTCAATCGCAAGTATCGACATCTGTAAGTCAATAGTATTTCATTATTAATATATTCTAGATTGTTACTTTTAGAGTTTATTACAATTGACTGAATGATTTTTGTTTTATTTTTTTTTGTTGAATTGATTAGCGAAACAGAAAGGGAAAAAGAAGAAGGATCAAAGGGACGTGATATTTTCGCCCTCAGTCTTGTTGCTCCAGTGTTACATTTATCTCTCTGAAGGATTGGCAATGGTAATTAAATTTTGACTTGTAATTTTTATGAAATTTAATTTTTGGATTTTGTGTTGTATTTAAGAATATTTTGTTTTTATTTTTCTTTTTCAGACTTTGGCTGCTTTGCGCAATGAAGGGAATGTGTTCAAAATGCCGAATACTTTTAACACTGAAAATGAGGTAACAGAAATATATAAATCGTAATTGTATGTGGTGATTAATTGATTATTAGTTATTTTTATTTTATATTTTATATTTTATATTTTTTTCTGTGCAGAGATTTATACAGCATTTTGAGCTGCTTCAAAAAGCACATATTCCTGAGCAGGTTTCCTTCTCTACTTTCCATGAATCAACCTTTACAGCCCGTATTTCAGTGAGTATTTTAATTTATACAAATATATAAATATAGATTACTATTTTCTTACATTTTTTGTTGCAAATAAGTCCTTCAAATATCGTAATATCAGCAATTAATATTAGGTAAATGAGGTTTCAAGCTCCAAATAATATTTTTTATATTTACTAATGACTTTACAATTTACATACCATCAATTCACTTGACAGCTCACAAATGTTATGAAGTTTTGGACTTAATTATAATTTTGAAACTTAAGAGGGCCAATTTGCAAAAACGTAATAATTCCAACTTTCTTTTCAGGAAGTAGTGCAGTACGATTACTTCAGAGAGATCCAAAGAATCAGTGTATCACTCAAGGGCAGTTTTGCAGGACAGCCCGAAAAATTATCAGAATTACGGCAAATAGAGCAAGTCGCTGAGCGCAACAGAATTGCTCTGAACGTAATAAATCAACTTGGAGCTGGCAACCCGTCTTTTAGGGTTTCGCTTGATTTGAGTCATCACCCTTATTTTGCCGTTTTACTTGTCAAACGGTCATGATTAATCTCTCCACGTTTTGAAAATTTAATAAAAAAGGGTCAAATTTATATTTGGGCCTTGATTTTGTTTTAGTTTATTTTAGGTTGAGGGTGTAATTGTACTTGTACTTGTATCCTTCAAGTGTACGAATTTTGAATTGATTTTTTCTGTTGTATAAGCAAATTTTGTTACGTTTTTTTTTTAATTAATGTTTTCCTAGCTGGTTGCTGTAAATGTAAAAAATGTTCTTGTATTTGAAGTTTTTAGGGATTAGGGATTTCAATTCTGTATTTGAAGTGGAAATTTTGCTTAGCAGAAGTATTTGCTATAGTATTGGAGATTACATTAGCAGAAGTATTTGCTATAGTATTGGAGATTACATACCGACACTATCAATGTTTTAATTTTTCTTATCTTCTCTTGTTTATTTGGATTATGTTGATTAATGAACATTTGTGCTGATAAGTATTATTGATATATGACTCGATCTTCTAAAAATAGTTTTAAATTGTCTTAATATCAAGTGATTTTTTTATCCATACAGATTTCTCAAACAATATTGAACAAATTTTTCTAGTTTGCATATTTCTAATGATAATTATTTGATTCAATATTTATTAATTATATCATACCATTTTAATTAATTTTCGCATTTACATCTAATGCAATATCTGCTTAACAAGAACTCTTATGCACCGTGATAGTATTCCAACTAGAAATAAGGATAAATCTCACCACAGCGTTGGTTACTATTATGTAAGAACTTTTGCAACGAAAATTCTGAAGAAACTCTGAGCTCTGTTATGACATAAAACTTGGGTCATCAATAGCAAATAGCACCGGCGAAATAGCCAAGTTGGATGGGCGATAAAGTTTTTGGTCTACTGTGCTTACACGCCTCAAGCTATCAACCGGTCTCACTGTCTCTTTTTATTCTTTGCCACCAAAATTACCTGAATTGTTTAATGTGGAGCTGAATGAATCTAATTAACAATTTTGTAGCTCTCATTGAATTTTTCTTTAGGGAGAATTGTTTAAGGTATTGTAGTACTATTTTTTCAGCTCCCTCCATCATCATAATATATTTTATATACTCAACATAAAACCTATGGTGTGGCATGATTAAATTGTTGAACGGACTTATGGACAACATCAATACAAAATTGAACTATATATAAACACATAATTATTTTTATTTTTATTATGGAGTGAAACTTTTGCATGTCTTATCATTTTAAATGTAGGTAGCTCACACCAAATATGACACCAATATGCATGATGAATTCACAAAGCATGATTTGTCCTCCTACCCCTACAACTAATTTAATGAGTTCCTAAGTACTAATCACATTTTTATTCCAATTGAAATAGATAATTTGAGTTTGAAAGTTAATGAAGTAATAGTATTTTTGGTTTTAAAGCTGGTTAAGTATTGTATTTCAGGATTAAACATTAAAAACAAATTGGACTTTTTCGCATTGTTTCTCGAAGCCATCAAACTAGTATAACTAGATTGTAAATATGTCTTCCCTTCTTTTAATTTTCTTGGCAGAGTTTGCAAAAACGCCCCTGTATTTTCAACTCAACCAAAATTGATTAAACTGCAAAAGCCCTGTTGTGTGCTGCGCTGCAGCGTATATAATGACTTCATGAGGCAGAACATATTTGAATTTTTTATTTTCAATCAAAATTATATTATCCTATGTAGCATTTATTTGAATATCATAAATAAACTTAAAAGTTAAAATACTAGAAAAGGTCAACCTGGTTAATTTGATTTTTTATTTTTTTTTTACTTTTTAATTTTATATGTACTACCATTTCATTCTGCACGTATTGCATCTTTTGCTTATTGTTAACGAATAAAATTTTATATAGATAAATAACATTGGAAATTGTTTATAATTAATAATCAGATAAACAAATTTCTATATTCAGCAGATTATTTACATAGAAAAAAGCATATTTAGCAACAAAGCTACAGCGAGATGAAATGCTCACAAAATTATAATGAACAGCCAAATCTCTTTTACACCCAATAAATAAATCTATGACTATGAGGCTTGAGCCCTATATAACATAGTTCATCAGACTAAATCGAATATCCGAATTGAGAAATATACCGATTAATTCAAAAAAATCTTAACAAATTAATATCATCTACTTATATCAATTGCCCTAATCATCAATTGATTATTTACATGAAAAATAACTATTAGTTTCTGTCATAGAAACACAAAAAGAGTCAAAATTTCTCCTTAGGCCTAGCAGAAAATTTTGAGATGAGTTATCCCATAGAGGCCAAAACAACTCAATGAAACTTTAAAGTTTAAACCAATCATATCAATCAAAATTGTCAGAAACTATATGCAAAAATATATCCAATTAACTACCTCTTTCTTTTTTTTAAAGAATCAGTTAGAAACACTCAAATCCTCAAATTGAGATCAAGAAACCCAATATCGTCTTCACTTGTATTGAAAACCATACGATCAATTTCAGAGTTTTTCTGAAAAGTGGCAATTGATTTTCTGTGACTCGCC
Source organism: Juncus inflexus (assembly GCA_024447665.1). Lineage (NCBI taxonomy): Eukaryota > Viridiplantae > Streptophyta > Magnoliopsida > Poales > Juncaceae > Juncus > Juncus inflexus. Next base: position 11,204,324 of record JAJHPC010000001.1, on the reverse strand, counting down.
ACATGGCCACCAAGTGCTTGGAATGAATTAAAGGTCCTCTGACAAGTGGCGCATTTGTATTGGCCGGATTCATTCAAAGACTGAACCTTTGATTTACCCTTTTTGAAAGATTTCACCTTCGTAGGTTTCTTTACTTTCTCATCTTTTATCATATTCACACCATTCAATTGCTCATCATCACTTATTTCGGTCACAAAATTGAACTGCTTCCCACCAAAACGATCAACATTCTCAAAATTCTCATTCAAAGGTCGAACCTTTAGCTTCTTAAAATTGCCGAAATCCAAACCGAAGTAAGACTTTTCAGTTGCAGCCCAAAACAGAGTGTCGCGTGAAAGCAACATTAGACAACCCGCTGCTTCCACTATCTCTTTCTTGCAATCTCCAGCCAAATAATCCTCATTTTCTAGCGATTTTCGTTTAACTACTATCTCTTTCTTGCAGTGCCCAACCAAACAATCCTCGTTTTCAAGCGATTTTGGTTTAACTACTATCTCTTTCTTCAGCTGTTCAACCAAACAATCCTCGTTTTCTAGCAATTTGTGTTTAACTACTATCTCTTTCTTGCGGTGTTCAAGCAAATAATACTCGTTTTCTAGCGATTTTGGTTTGATGATCCTTTTGTGAGGTGATATTTCAATCCGGGATGGAGATTTGGAAGCGGGGTGGGATCTCATGTGACCGCCAAGTGCTTGGCCACTTGCAAACGATTTCTCACAGATTCTGCATTGGTGCTTCATGGTCTCACACAATCCTTCTTCTGACATTGTTCTTTGTTTCTGGAAAACTTCCTACACTGATTTGTCTGTCTATCTGTTTAATGAAATAAATGAGAAGCAAAGTAAGATCAAGAAGCACAAGAAGGAAGAGTTATTGTATATGGAATTGCCATACTTTTTAAAAGAACAGATGCACCAACGTTGTAAATCAAAATATAGACACTAAACTCCTGATTTTAAATAAAACGACATTACATTGAGCCAACCTTTATTGGACGATTGATTTGTGAAGTACCAATTTCGCATTTACGCTTAATTCGTTAAGACAGTACGTACAAAGAAAAATGTATCAAAAAAAGGGAAAAGAATAGGAAAATGGAGGAGAAAACATTGCACCTTTGATCGTCTAAGGAGTAAGAGAGATTAATCAAGTGAAAAGTAGCATTGAAGGTGCTCCCTTATATGACGACACGATCTCTCCTTAATTTGAGTCGGAAGGAGGAGAAAAGGGGTTGAGAAGAGGAGCTGGAAAAGAAGCATCCAAAAGAAGAGGAATCGAAACAATGAATCACACCACTTGTTTATTTTCATTTACTGTTTTGGTTTATGGGCCATATTGGCCAAGGTATTATTTTGTTTTCTTTATTATGTTAATTGGGCCAATGAGCCTTGTAATGGAGGGTGTAGTTTAGAGTTAATGAAGAGTGAACTGCGATGTTGTTCTTTTTTTGCTTGAATTGCGATGTTGATATAACTACCCAGTCGTAAAACAGACGAGAACAAATTTTGTGTATTTAATTGTAATTATTGAGTGAGGCCCAATTTGCTTAAGTATCAAATTTTTCACTTTCTTATAATTCTGCTCCGATCAGAAAATAAGTTACATGGTCATGTGTGGAAATTATTAGAAATTATGTTGATTAATGAACACTTGTGCAAATAAGTACTAATGATATATAACTCAATGTTCTAAAAATATATTATTATTGTCTAATATCAAATGATTTATTATCTATACAGTTTTGTCAAAGAATATTGCAAATTTTTTAGTAGTTTTCAATTTTCTAATGATCATTTGATTCAATATTCATACCATATATCATCTCGTTTGCAGCTTTCATATTCCTCATTTTTATCCTACGCGACCTCCACTTGGTTTGATCAAAACCGTATTCCTACTAAAAATGGAGATCAATCTCACCCTTATGCTGGTTACAAAATTTTGAGCTCAGTTTCGAGATAAAACTTGGGTCATCAATAGCATGACGTGGTGCTAGCGAGGTGTGATAGCGCCAAGTTCGATGGACGAAAAAGTGCTTGGTCTACTGTGCTTGCACGCCTCAAGAGATCAACCGATCTCCAGTGTAATGACTCCTACTATCATTTTATCATTTTTCATCCAAATTGTCATAATTGATTTATTTGGGGCTGAAATCTAATTATGAAGAAGTCCGTTTCATGTATGGTTGTATTATTTTTTCAGTTCCTCCATCACCATAATATATTTTATGTACTCAACTGAAATCTATTGTCCCACATGATTGAATTGTTAAAACAACTTATGGATAACCTATCAAAACAAATTGAACTCTCGAAACCATCGCAGTTCATGTCTATTTCATGTATGGCTGTATTATTTAATATATTTTTATTTTTTGTTCTGGAGTGAAACATTTGCATGTTTAATCATGTTAAATGTAGGTACCTCACACCAAAATGCACGAGGAATTCACAAAGCATGATTTGTCCGACTACTCCTACAACTAATTAATGAGTTCCTACTCCTAAGTACTAATCAATTAAAATGGATACTGTGAGTTTGAAAGCTAGTTATTAGTTAAGCTATAGTATTTTTTGTTTTAATTTTTAAAGCTGGTTAAAATATAGTATTTCAGGACTGAAAACAAATTGAACTCTCGAAACCATCAAATTTATATTTCTCTTGCTTGTTAATTTTGTCTTTGCATTATATCAGAGTTAACTGATATTTTGATTCATCAAATTTTCTTGCTTCATAATTTTGTCTTTCCATCACGTCATGATTAAGTGATTTTTTTATTTTTGGCGTAATCACACATGAAAATAAAGTTAATAATTAACATTGGGTTATTCGTGCAAGCAAGATAGGAAATGCAGTTTCCTGTCATTAGATTTTAGTCCCAGTTCCTAATTATATGCCAGAAATTATTGGAACATGTTATATAAACGTATTACTCTGAACAAAGTGAACAGTCCCATCATGTGGATCTCAGTTGGTTGGGCCGTTTATTCCGGATGAATCCGAAATTAAGGTTTTGTTTTTGTCTGAGGATTGATAGATCGACATATGTCATCAAGATATTAATTCGACCAACTTTTTAATTCACATTGATGATTGATTGCTGTTGTATGTGAAATATTTGCAATTACAACTTGTATGGGAGATTATGTACTTACAAGAGCAATGTTTTAATTTTCTGTTTTATCTTTTTATTATCTATTATATTTTATGTTTCGTGGGTAATACCCGAAAATCCGCAATTAAAGGAAGTTAGTTTCTCTTAGGTGACCAAATATTTGGTCCTAATAGTGAATTGTTAAGTGTGCCCAATTGTAAACTAAACAATCATCTATACTAATACATGTTTTGAAGATTTATTGTTATAGAAAATAGTATACAATAAAAATATGTATACTGTATATATAGTTTACAAAATAGTATATGTATATATATGTAAAATAGCATATAAGATATTTAAAAGCTATATAAAAATATAAAATAATATTTAAATTAATTATTAGGTTAAATTTTGAGATATATAACATTATCCAACTGGGCGTCACTCATTTCGTCACATAACGGCGCCCAATTTCTTTTGTGTTTAAGAGCCAACCCACAAATCCACAATAGTCAGCCTAATAAAGGGCACAAGATAAAAAGTGAAAGATGATGAATCCAAATTCCTAATTTAAAAAAAAAAGATGGATTCAAATTCCTTATATTGTGGAAGACAAAGTGGGATTAAATTCAGTGCTTCAAAAATATGGAATTAGATTACGTATTTATTGATCTTGCCATGACGTCACGTTAGGTAACCGGTATATCATATCCAGCTACAAACAGGTCAACAAACTTCCTTAAAATATACTTCAAAACAAAACAAAACAAAAACATGACTTTCAACTATCCACTCCACCAACCCATTAATTCAATACGCCCAACTAAGTTAATTAGAACATGAACATCACCTCTTTCTTTATCTTGTCGACAGGTGAAAGTATATTAGATAAGAAGACCTATGGTCGGTCCGATGGAGAGAAATTCATGGGTCCAGGATTGGATATATTTCTATTCATGATTCCTAAAGCTGTCTTCTTGAGGATGTTCCAGGCAGGATAGGATATATATTTTCTTAAAAAAAGGAATAGATAATAATAATAATACATTGATTAGGTCAATCTTGTATTTATTTCTTTGACTTTTTGGAGAAACTGGGGATCATAGATTCATATATCAGAACTGAAATAACAAAAAATAAAGCTATTTTTATTAATTTCTCCACTAATTCTATCACTAATTTTATCGCCTTTTGAACTCTCCAATATACAAATTACATGAAACCTAAAATCACAGAATGATAAATCAATAAACCACAGGATGACAAAAACAGGATAAACCAAATAGACAGGACAACGTGGGTGTACTGGATAACAAAAACCTACAATTTACTCATAAGCCAATAATTAAGGAATAAGGAGGAGAACAAAAGCCAATAATTAAGCAAACTCTCAGAATTAAGCAAAAGCAAATAATTAAGCAGGAAAAAAACTATAGTGTTAGACCAGGAATCAGTGCAATATTTTAGGTAAGTGGGTCCCGCCACAACAGCCTTCCACGTCAGCCACTACACCAACTCTTTACCCACCCCCTTCCCCGGAAACCACTTTCGAGGTTGGTGAATACCACTTCCGGTTTTCACAACCCCTCCATTTCCTTTAACTAAAGATCTCCATTCTTATCATCTCAACAAAACTAGTGGTATGTAAGAAACTTCTCCGTTTTGTTGACAAACTGGAGGGGAGTATAACTCCTGAGCTTCTATATAACTGGCTTGAATTTTTTCTTACCACCCAGCTTGTTTTCCACAAGCAATTATCCATTACTACATCCATTTCCTGACGGAGTCTACAAACTTCAAAAACCTTTTGAAAATTTCAAGTCAGTTGGAACCGGTAATATCATGGGGTCAGAAGGGCCGAGATTTTTCTGGGGCGACAAGCCAGAGGAAGAAGAATTCTACGCCTCGCAAGGCGTGAAAAACCGGCAGGCTTATCATCAAACCCCTTACGGCCGTCTCTTCACTCAATCCTTCCATCCAATCGATAAAGAAACCGGCGAAGAAATCCCAATCAAAGGCGTCGTTTTCATGACGCACGGCTACGGTTCTGACAGCGGCTGGCTTTTCCAAGCCAGCGCCATTGCGTATGCAAACTGGGGTTACGCAGCGTATTGCGCCGATTTGCTCGGCCATGGAAGGTCAGACGGAATCCGCTGCTACATGGGAGATTTTGAGTCGGTCGCTGGAGCTTCATTGCATTTCTTCCTCTCGGTGCGTAAAGACCCGGTCTATGCAGATTTACCAGCGTTTCTGTTTGGTGAGTCAATGGGAGGAGCGGCGACTCTGATGATGTACCTCCGCTCTCCACCTGACGTATGGAATGGCTTGATTCTTTCGGCACCGCTGTTCGTGATGCCTGAAGATATGAAGCCGTCCAAAATGAGGCTGTTTCTGTTCGGTCTTTTTCTTGGCCTTGCTGACACGTGGCAAGCCATGCCTGACAAGAAAATGGTTGGGAAATCGATCCGCGACCCCGACCGCCTCCGCATAATCGCCTCCAACCCAAGGCGGTATTGCGGCCCGCCACGTGTCGGTACGATGCGAGAGCTCGCGAGAATTTGTGACTATTTACAAGAGAGCTTTGAAAAGGTGACCGTACCATTTTTGGTGGTGCATGGTACCGACGATACCGTGACGGATCCAGAAGGCTCAAAAATGATGTATGAAAAGGCGGAAAGTAAAGATAAAAGCTTGATACTTTATGAAGGGTTTTATCACTCCCTCATACAAGGTGAATCGCAAGAAAATAGTCAACGGGTTTTGAACGACATGAAAGAGTGGATGGATGAAAAAGCCAAACGGTATGGTAACGGCGTTACCAAAATCGTTAAGGTTGACGGACTTTACGGAGCTGATGACGCCGTTAATGCGTTGTAGGAGTTCTGTGGACGATGTGAAAACCGAATAATAATGATGACAAGTGTGATTAACTTAATTATATAATAAAATTTGGAAATAGTATATGTAAGGGAAACGTTTTTTTCTCTTTTATATTTTTTTGTTTTGTGTTATAATACTAGCGGATAATTCGTGCTTGCCACTAGATATATTTTATTGTGTATCTGGATGTAACTAGTATTATACAAATTGTATGATATCATTTTTATGCATAATTTTATGTACATTTTATTTGCCTCCAATTAATCTCAATCAACAATTTCAAGATAAGATTTGAGAGTGAAAAAATATTTGGTGTCAATTACATATAGCAGTTGGTTTAGCATGATACATTCTTAGAGGTCACAGACAATTGGGGTCATGACAGAAATTTTATTAGACACTACATTCAGTTTAGGGATCCGGACATCATATATTAGAGGACAAAATTCGCACTGTAATGTGACTGTAGCACAATGAAACTGTAGATATACTGATTTTTTTCCATTTTATATATTGTTTTCTCATTTTATACCCTGTTTTGCCATTTAATATATTGTTGTTTATTTTTTGTGTATTTTTAATTTTTAATACTTTTATATATTATTTTCCCATTTTATATATTATTTTTCTATTTTTATATATTGTTTTCACTTTTTATGTATATATTATTATTATAAAATAAATTATATATATTGTTATTGGATCCGTCATGAACAATCATGCTACATTAATATGATACTCTATCGGATCCTTTTTAGTTTCCTAAATTTATTCAAGGGCGGGTGAGGGGATAAATGCATAGATTTCAATGTTCTGATGTAACATATATATGGCAAAACAGCTTAGGTTCTAATATGACTCTTTTATTGTGTACCTTTCAAAAAAAAAAAATTGTGAAATTCAGAGACTAATCATGCATATGTTCATAAAATACAAGAATTATGTGAAATTAACAGTACACGGACTAAATTCCAATCCAATTTAAGTACAAAAAACAATCATGTATTTATCCCTAATTTAAAACTCATACTCTGTATTTGTTCTGTTTTTATATACTTTATAAGCACTCAATTATTGTTGAGTTGAACTCAACAATAGGTCCACTTATAATTGTATTCAATAATGTTCTTAAATCTTAATTATTCAAAATATGGATGCAGTATATATGTAGACCCCTGTATATTTCCACCATGCTGGTTTGGCATCTAACATTTACAAATAGGCCTAGTACTCCTAAAATAATCCAGTACAAGTAAGCCTATTCTTAGAAGATAAATTTTATTCAACTAACCCGCCAAACCGTTTATTTTAAGAAACCCAACTGCAACTAGAAATAGAAAGTCGTCATATATTTCAACTTAACAGGAGAAAATATTAGTTGGGCTGTGTGTTTCGGACGAGAAATGAAAGGGATGGAAATTTTGTTAATCTTGCTTCCTGTCAAAAGAGGTTGATATTTCTTTTTCTTTTTTCTTTCTCTCCCAGGCCCCCAGGGAACTCATCAACAGGACTATAAATAATAATTAATTAGGAAAATTTCTTCATGAAGTGTTTTTTTCATTAATAAAAAATAATTAAAAGTCAGTCATTCATCAAATCATCATGCATACTTTTTGTGTTTATCTACACATCTTGCTGTCGTATGGAAATCAGTCAACACTCGATATGTATATTATATACAAATCGAGTGATGTTATGTATCATTATCAAGAATGCACAGAAAATATAATAAAATAAGGACAATATGAAAGTCTCGAAAAATTAACCATAAAATGTAAATGATTAATTAATTATTGGGATTTATCCACATCTCATTTTTTTTAAATATGATTGAAATAATTAGAGTTGTAACAAAATAGAATGTCCTAAGATTGCCATGGGTAAAATATAAGGAACTAGTGTAATTAACAACTCTAATTACCCCATTACTAATTACCCCAATTAAGTTATATTAGGACTTTAATATAACAAAAGAGTTGCTTCAAGATATTTTATTTTCCTTGTGATAATGACATCCATTGACCATTTTATGATATAATAGCTGTCAAGCGCAGTTGTGTTTCAAGCTTCTTTTTGGAAAAATAAAAAGTAGTATGGTACTTTAATACTTTAAACACAATCCATGCATCTTATGCAAATAATACACAATGAATGAATAGGCATAATGGAAATGGAAACATCACAGACTAGACCAACTCAGAAAGACAATCCCATATCTACCCCTGGAAAAAGTGAATACCATTTCTCAAGCTAAATATATTAGGAGGGAAATTTTTCAAAAACACCTAATTTTCCTGAATACTTGAAGGAACTATTCTCTCTTTTAGTCTGCATAAATAAGTTCAATTTTTTTGACCGTGTTAGTTTTAATATTCTATACCTTTAAGTTTCTAGACCAAAATACCATCACTTAAATTATTTTCATTTTTTCTTATACTAAATTTATTTTGAGAAAAAATATTTCATTTAAGATAATATAGGATATATTATTTTAATTTACAACTCTATATAGGTAAAACATTAGTTTCTCTTCTATTTTACATAAAATATTATTTTCTCCCATATATTTTTTTTTTGAAGGGGAAAGGCCCCAGTTTTGAACTGGGGACCTCCCACGTGGGAAGCAGGGAATGAGACCACTGAGCCAACGTCCAATTCTCTTTCTCCCATATATTGATTTTTATTAAATTATAAAATTATTATTATATTACTATTATTATTATTGGTTAGAAAAATATATCAAAATACTTTTGATGGATGGTATTCTAGTCCAGCAAAAATAATTCAACTAAGTTTTTTTTAATATCTATAGTTTGGAGATTCTAAAAATTTCTCAATATTACCTGATTATTTATTTCTCAAAATTTGAAGGGATATTACATAAAATTGCCACACCTAAAATGCCGACCAAACAAAAGGATTTACTTTTTTTTTTCCTAAATTGGTCGGTTCAATGTTACGCGAAATAATAAGAAGCATTTTCAATTTCGGGCTTGTTTGGATGTGTCAAAAATTTATAGGATAGGATAGGGAATTTGTAGGATTTAGGATTTGAAAATTCCTAATCCCAGAAGTTCAAGTAGTCGAGTATTTTTGAAAGGTGTTTGTTTGGATTGAAACAAGTAAATTCGAGGAAAAACACGTGATATATTCAATATAACAAGCAATGTTTTTTGAGTAAATGTTCAATTTTTATTTCATACCAATTATATAATATATTTTAATCCTAACGGTCCTCATTTATCAAGAATGATCCATGACAATTTTTTTTAAGACTGACCTTACGATTAAAATTGAACAGTCAGAGCTTTCTCTCACTTTTTCTTTGGAATCTCAGTTTGACTTTTTCGTTTCTCTCCGCTCTCTGTCTCTCTCACTGAGCTGTTTCATCTCTCTCTCATCGATCTCCAATGCGACGAGGTCCTTCCCCCTCTCTCTCTCACCGATCTCATGTGGGGCGAGTTTCTATACATTTTTTCGAAAAAATCCTATCCTAGAATTTTCCTGATATTTTCTAACATGCATCCAAATTTGCATTAGTAAAGTTTTTGTAATTCTTTCCTACCCTACAAATTTCTTATATTTTCCTAGCCATCCAAACAAGAAATAATGGATGGGCTTCTTTTAAAATGTTTTTTAATATTTTTGAGCAGCCGTCCATCCAAAAGTGTCCTAGGAAAAAAAGGTGAACACATAATCTTATAGTACGGTTTAATTGTACTTCCCCTCTTTAATCATCCAAAACCCCTAAAATTATATGCAATTTAATCTCTTATAATTTCTAATTTATGCGACTATCTAGAAGAATTCACCTTACAAAATCTACAACAAACATGGTACTCAAAAGTTTATGGCATTCCACTATTAAAGATCTCAAATTGCACAACTGCACAACAAAACTTTGCTAATGAAATGGATTTAAAAAATAAAGATAAACCAAACTGGTTTATAGCATTTCATTATCAAATAATGTTATAGAACGCAATATGAACTATGAAACTATAACTTCAAAAGTTTCTTCATCAAAGACCTGAAAGCAACATTATCTTTGTTCAACAACATAATCAGAATGCAACTAGGAAACGGAGAAAAGAGCAAATTTTGGAAAGACCATTGGCTCGATCACATTCTCGCAAATAAACACAGGGGGTTGTACCTAAAAGCGGTCAACAAAGACCTCACGGTGCAAGCTACATTGGCAGACCCATACTCAATTCAATGGGATAGACCACTCAGTTCTCACCTCCCAGCGAAATGACGAGAGCTGTTGGTAACAATCGCAATCAGCTCTCTCAATCTCAATAATGACCGATTAATTTGGCTTCCTTGCAAAACAAAAAAAAATTAAGTACAATCGGCATATAATTTTTTTGTGGACACAGGACACAAGAGAACATTTGACAAATTTTTATGGAAGCTTAAGACTTTACCACGAATCAAGTTCTTTGCTTGGCTAATGAGTAATGAAAAACTCAACACAAGAAACAGACTTGTCCGAAAAGGATGCATCCAAACGGCTGAATACACATTATGTAACTCATGCAACCACGAATGTCGCACGTACATTTTCACTCAATGTTCATAGTCGCACGCACTATGGGTCAGAGTTTGCAATACTTTTGACATCAAACGTCCTACAACTATACGATATCCAGTAAAATTATACAACTGGATGTATAAAAGAATTGGCAAAACGCAAAAGAAGACCTGAGGAAGTATATGGAGCTCATGTTGCTGGGAAATTTGGAAGAAGCGCAACTCCAGAGTTTTTCACAATAGACAGAGAGTACAGAAGATCAAGTATTCTCGCTCATCAAAGGGAATGCAGAAGAGTAGATGAAACTAGTGGGCAAGCCGCAAAACCGTCAAGGAGGCCCAGGCCAGACCGAAGACTCGGTTCTTGGCCAATTAGCCTATGCCAATTAGGGTGTAGACATTTTAGAGTTACCTTGGGAACTCGTTAAAACCCAAGAAAATCGATTGTAAGTAATTCATGTAATAACTATTTATTTAATGCAAAGTCTAAGTAGACTATTAGCCTACAATTCAAAAAAAAAAAAAAATAGTACTCAACTAAATCTGTCCAGGTTCCAGAACCGGGAATCCAGTTCCTGATTTTATTATAACGGGAACTCAATTCCGCGTTTTACCCCATTGACTCGTGCTTCTTTGATTCTTCCGAGCACTTTCCTCAGTAAGTAAGTGCGAATAATTTAATCTCCCACCGTATTTAATTAACCATTCATTGAAGTACTTAACCCAGCACTGATATTAACTTATGGCTTAAAATAGAGACAAAAAGTTAAAGTGAACATGATTCTGTCATGTATACTCATTATGCACTTGTTCGTGCAGTTTGCATTTGGGTCCTTTAAATCTAATGCGTTTTTGTCACATTAGTCCAGTACTTTTGTATTTTCTGTATACTGGAGATTGACCTAGCTCCAATCCGCCAGGAACATTTTACTGAACTATAGATAAAATGGTTAGAAATATTGTATTTTGATATAAGTAAGGTAGTGCGTATTTATAGTATAGGTTTCATAATTATATAAAAAATAAATATAAAAAATTAAATAGTTGAAAATAAAAAATTAAGATATTATATAGCACAATTTAAAGTCATTCGGCTATATGAGTATCGGTATTCGAGACAGTGTTCAATATAAAAGTATGGTTATCCGATACGAGACGGATGGATTTTTTAAGTATCCTTGTAAAATAATATATACCATAAATATATATTACTTAATTACACGAAAATATATTACTTAATTATATATTTACTATTTAGATTAATTAATGCATAATCCATAAGTTGTTTCTATAAAATAGCACATATTTATTATATTTGAATGTACATTATATTGTAATATAATCTAAATATTTGTGATTTAGTTATAAATATATATATATATATTTAAAAAAATGGAGAAAAAATCTTGGTAAAATCCATACAAACAGTCGGTAATTTATCATTCACAGTAGCAAAATTATGACAAAATACATATACATTATCTACTATCTAATGCAAAATTTACGTGAATATTTTAAAAATCCAGCCGTATCATATTAGATGTCATGTCAGATATCAATACCTGTATTATAATGTCGGATACCATATTAGATACCAATATCCGTTGCCTATATGCTTGATATCGTTTGATAGCAAATCTTATATAATTAAGAATTTTCTTGAATTATATATTTATAATTTTGAGGTTATAAAATCATTAATTTGAAACATAAAATTTCTAATTATACTCTCTTCCACTATGCTATCTCAAAAAAAAAAAAATCTAATTTGAAAAGTTAAAATAGAAACAAAAAAAATAACTCAGGAAAGTCAAAAACATTAAAATTCCACCTCTAGAAGGACGTAAGAAGAAATAGTCAAACATAGAGGGTGACTTCCACAAAATAATTCAAAGAAGACGAAACTTTCTTCGTCCACTCATCACTTCCTTTTTTTCCAAATTAAAAAAACATTATTATTCCGGTCACCGACGGAAGGCGCATGGAAGAATAGAATAAGAGCGACTTGCTTATTCCTCTGTCAATAATACTACTAGTACTATTCCTTCTCTTATTCCTCTATATCTAGTTCTTGCGTCGCTGTCTTTTCCATTGGTTGGCTGGTTGGTCACTGATTGCGACTTGAATAATACGAGCTGGAATCCGTCTTATTACGGAATTCTCAGCTCGTTTATACCAATTCAATTCCCTGTTGCTTTATCTCTAGTTCTGTCTTCTTGCCAGAGCTTTTGGAGATCTTGGTGAGTTCTTTGTTTGTAATTTTTGAATTGTTTTGCTGTACTGGATTGGATTCTTTTCTTAACCAACACTTTTTTAGCTTCTTTATGAAAAGTAGATCGGATTAGGTTTATTGTAGCTCAGTTTTCATTAAACTTGATACTAATACTGTTTTTGGTACTTTCTTGTTTACTTAATTTGTGTTAAATTTTACTCCTGGGCTGAACAATTAGTGACCATACTTTTATTCCTGATTTGATATCTAATCTTTGAGTTTGTAAATTATGATAGTTGTAAATTATAATATTTATATTAAAAAAGAGAAGCTAATTATATCTGTTATATTAGATAAGAGAAAATGGCTGGAGGAGGAACAGAACCGACTTTAAGAAAGTATCTCGGAGCGATTAAAGACACAACTACTGTTACTTTGGCCAAAGTCAACAGTGATTACAAGGTTAAATTAAATTTTTGTATTAATCCAAAAAAACAGCTTCTTTTTACAGCAAACTGCTCACTTTATTTAGAATTTCTCCTTTTCTCCTTAATTTTATTATTTTTTAATATTTAGGAATTGGATATTGCGGTTGTAAAAGCGACAAATCATGTTGAGCGTCCTGCCAAAGAAAAATACGTAAGAGGTAGGTTATCATTATATCATTTTTATTTACATGATTTATATTTCAGTATCATTTCAGTGTTAATTTTGCATGTATTTTATTAATTTCTTATTATTCTTTTTTGCAGCGATTTTTGATGCAATTTCTGCTTCAAGGCCCAGAGCTGATGTGGCGTACTGTATTCATGCTCTTTCTAGACGGCTCGCAAAAACACGCAATTGGGCTGTATGATTAATTTTCCTCTTTTTTATATTAACACAAATGTTATGTATCCCATTTTTATGCAAAAAATAGAAACATTGTGGTTTAGAGCATGGCTGAAATTTTCCCTTTATGACTTTCCTAATTCCTACTTTATTTTTATCAAACTAATTTTCTCGTTTCAATATTATGTTTAAAATTACGATTTTTTTGTTAAATATTATTTATTTTGCCAGGTGGCTCTAAAAACATTAATAGTAATACACCAAGCTTGAAGACAATATATTAGATTATGAACTTGACTTTCGTACTTTATATTTATTAGACCAATTCTCTCTTTTTAATAACATGTTTCAAACTTATTTTTCTGAAATAATTTTTTTTTGCCAGGTGGCGCTAAAGACATTAATAGTGATTCACAGAGCACTAAGAGAAGTGGACCCCACGTTTCGCGAAGAGCTTCTGAATTACGGAAGGACGAGAGGCCACATGCTTAACATGTCTCATTTCAAGGACGACTCCAGCGCTGGGGGTAATTCCGTCATTTCACTTTCTAACAATTAAGGAGATTCAGAAGGATTACTTATTTGATGTTTGGAATTAATGATTTTAGCGTGGGATTATTCGGCGTGGGTGAGGTGTTATGCTCTGTTTTTGGAAGAGAAGCTTGAGTGCTTTAGAGTGATTAAATACGACGTTGAAACAGACCCTCCTGTATGTTTTTATTTTTATTTTTATTTTTATTTTTTGGACTTATTGTAAAATTAGTGAATTATTTTCTAATTTGTTTTTGTTTTGTTTAGAGGACAAAGGAGCTTGAAACGGCGGATTTGCTTGATCAATTGCCGGCTTTACAGCAAGTTTTATCCCGCTTACTCAGTTGCATGGTAAATTAATTATTATTATAAATTCCTTTATTTTATTTATAAAATATAATTATTAAATTGATGTTGGAAATATTTTATTAATTTTTTGTGAATGTGTGTGTAGCCGAATGGAGCGGCATCGTACAATATTATAATACAGCATGCACTTACAATGGTAAGCTCTACAGTTAATTAATATCGGTTATAATTAAATTGTTATTAATAATTATGTTGAGGTGTTAAGATTTGAATTGATAGATGATTAATTATAATTTCTAATTAAAAAATAATGAAAAGGTTGCTTTGGAGAGCGTGAAGATTTACAATGCGATTAGCGACGGTACAATCAATTTAGTTGACAAGGTACTTGGAATTTTCCAATATTAAGTTATATAAAATATAATAAATTTTATTAATTACATTATGAATTTTGAATTTTAGTTTTTTGAGATGCAAAGAAATGATGCTGTTAGGGCGCTCGACATTTATAGAAGAGCAAATCAACAGGTAATAATCATTTATTTTAATTAATAAACTGTAATATAAGTTTAGTATACAAAAATCACATTTATTTGTTTATTTATTTTTAATATTTCAGGCAGAGAGGCTATCGGAATTTTACGAAGTATGCAAAAGCGTTCATATCGGTCGTGGAGAAAAATTCTTAAAAATCGAACAGGTATATTAATATTTAATTTAACGTTTCAAAAAATAAATTCTTTAATTAATACATATATTTAATAAAGTTTATTTAATAATAAAATTATACAGCCGCCAGCCTCATTTCTCGTAACTATGGAGGAATACGTGAAGGAAGCTCCTCGCTCTTCAACTCTCGTAAATTTATTCTCATTTATTTATCTTAAATTTATTATTTTTGATAAAAAAAAATATTAATAAAAATAATAATATTTTAGGCTATTGAAGACAAACCGAGAGCTATTCTTGCAATAGAATATAATAAACCGGAACCAGAAAAGGAAACTGATCCGGAACCCGAACCGGAAAAGGAAACTGAACCGGAACCTGAACCGGTTCCTGAAACTGAACCGGTCAAAGAAGAACCTGTCAAAAATGAGCCGACTGATTTACTCGTACTATTTAATTATTTTTTTAGTGAAATTTAAATAGTGTGTTAAAAAAAATAAAAATTTAATAGGTTTGTTTATTGTTAATTTTTAGGGATTGAGTGAGATGAGTCCTGCTGCGGCTGAATTAGAGAATCAAAATGCCTTAGCACTTGCCATTGTCCCTATTGGTAATATTTTAAATTTTAATTTTGTAAATATATTTTGTAATTAAAAAAGTTCAAATTAGTATTAGTTTATTTATTTACTTTTATTATTTAGATAATACATCTACTACCGCTCCAACTGCTAATTTCCAAGACGGAGTTACGGGCTGGGAATTGGCTCTTGTAACCGCTCCAAGCTCAAACGGAACGGCTGTTTCCTCAAGCAAATTGGTACGTTATTTAAATAAATAAAATAATAGTTTAAAATAATAAACAAAACTAACAATTCAATCATTTTTTGCCAGGCTGGCGGATTGGACTTGTTAACATTAGACAGCTTGTACGACGAAGGACACAGACGCGCGAACCAGCCAACAAGTTACAACCCTTGGGAAACGGGTCCGGTAATGCAACAGCAGAACCCGTTAGCCCACGACCCGTTTTACGCGTCAAACACAGTGTTGGCCCCTCACAACGTTCAGATGGCCATGATGAGTCAGCAGCAGCATGCTTTCATGGCCCAACAGCAGATGATGATGATGGGCGGGGCCCAGCAGCAGCAGCAAGCTGGTGCGAACCCGTTTGGAAACCCGTTTATGACAGCTGGCGTTGCGCATCATCCTTATGGAATGTCTGTTCAGCCTTCCAATGTTTATACTGGTCTTATATAGATGGAGATGGTAAGGGGGTTGAGTTTGTTTTAGTGAGATGTGGTGCAGTGACTTGCTGCATATTGGACTACAGAGAAAGTGTCACAGGAGATCTGGACAGGAGGGTTGGTTAATAGTGTAGGGATTGGTGATTGATTATTCATATTTTTGTTGCATCATATATAAATAATGTGTTGTATCTTGTGTGTGTAGTTTGTGGAAGTGTTTTTCAGTGAGGGAGGGAACTTTTTCTATTTGATTATTTTGTGGACATAATAATAATGTGAGATTCTTTATTCTTTTTATGGAGGTTATTGGAGTTGGTATTTAGTATTTGATTATATTTATGCTAGATTGAAATAAAAAATGGTAGTAGCATAGCGTAAGGGCTTTTGTTTAATGTAAGCTTGTGCGTAAGGGCTTTTCATTGGAAAAAAATAGCAGTAGCATTATAGAAACATTATTAATACTGTTAGGCTTCCTTTTTTTTTTGTACTATTTTGTCAGTCAGTAAATTAACATTTAGTCTGATGTATATTTTTTTCATTCAAAATCAACAATTACCTAAACTGGTGTCATGATGAATTGATATATTACCTGTTTGGACTGTTCCCTTTCCTTAATATTAACTGAAAAAAGAATATTGTTTGTGGGTTCTTTTCAGTGATGTGTTATTTAAACATTCGATAACTAAATTGGTTCATGTATTTAACAATTATTAATATTTAAGACTTAATTGCATATGACGGTCCATACTGAACAAATTTAAGTGTTGACTTAAATGAAGAAATAAAGAAGGCGGCTTGCTCTGTGGCCGACAGGGGCGACCTACTTGCATTGGTTACTTTACTAAGAAATGAAGAACAAGCTCAGAGATTTAATGGTCCAAAGAGGCCCATGGCCCATTCATTCACTCTAATAAAAATAACAAGGAAAATAGAAATACAAGAAATCTGAGATCTCCAATAAGTTAAGAAACGGAGGCGACTGAACCTTCTTTCACTATCATCATGATAGTTGACATATTTTGTCCAGTGCATCCACACCGTAGCAATGCCCTTATCGGGTCACCACAATGACCCACTAACTTTTATACATAGAAACATTATCACACCAAACCAACATTCACTCTACTGGATGAACAAAGCAAACAAATTTCTTTCTTTCTTTCTTTCTTTCTTCTCCTTCCTTCCCGTTCCTGCACCAATCCTCCCTAATCAAGTAATCAATCAATCACCCCAAACCCTCAAACCGAACGAACCTTCACACTGAATCAATCATTCCCCATCCATGGCGAGAGGCCTTCGAGGCGTGCGAGACGATTTATCAGAACTGGGTCGCCAACTTCTAGACATCGCGTGCTTCCTCCACCCTTTGCTCTCGCCTTCTCACACCGATTCGCCGCCGCACACCCCTCGCCTCACTCTCCGCCGGAGATCGCCCTCCCCGCTCCCTCCTTCGCCGCCTCTGTTCTCCGGAATCTTCTCCGACCTCGCTGAGATCGGCGGGGCACTCAGAGGCGGGTTGTCGAGGCTTTCTGTTACGCTACGGGCCCCGCCGGAGAGTCCCACTGAGACGGCGGCGATTGCCAGTTTTATGGCTCCGCGGCCTGCTTCTCCGGCCGAGGAGGCTGTTGGTGTGTCTGACGATTTGGTTCAGTTTGTTGCTACACTGGCTCGCTGCCCTGATTCTTGGGTTGAGTTTCCTGTTCCAACTGGAGATGGTAATGATTCGTTTTTCTAGTAGGAATTTTCAGTATTAAATTGTTAATTAACTTTAGATTAATGTATAGTGATCTTTTGTAGTGTAGTTATCATCTGAAAAATTATATTTATCCATGTCTCAGTATGATAAATTAATCGTAATAGTCAGTCAGGCTACTTAGTTAATTGCATTTCTGTCAAATTACTTTAAAGTCCTAAAACATTCGACTATTTTATTTTTTCTTCAATCTAAAAAAGATTCACATTATAATTACAGAATTCAACATGACATATACACAAAGAGATCATATAGCAGCCATGGAACGACTCGCACCAGAATTGTCAACTTTACGCGCCAAACTTTGCCCTGATTTAATGCATGAAAATTCCTTTTGGAAGATTTACTTCACATTATTACATCCAAAACTGAACGAACATGACTCAGAATTACTCTCTACTCAACAGGTCCATTTCCAACCTTTTCCCCCTTTATTTTTTTTATTTAAAATTTTGCAATTTATAAGTAATATTTATATTTCAGGTTGTGAATTCAATAAGATTAATGCTCAGAGGGACGGAAATAAAATCCGAGTCGTCAGACTCGTCAGAAAAGGAAACCTCACTCGTAAAAAACAAAAATCGAAATTCATCTCAATCTTCAATTGCGCAAAGTTTCATGAAAATAAAATCGGACCAAAGCATAGATAACCAGTGGATCTTCACAAAAACCCGGTCTCAGCAAAGCATGGATCAATGGTCCGAAATTCCCTCAGACGTGGATAATTACAACTACGCCCTTGAGAGTAGTAACAGCAGACATGATTTGTCCTCTAGTGATGTGGAAAGAGCTAATGTGCATGGACATGGTGTAAATGTGATGGTCATGGACCAATACATGGATTCTCTCTTGTCAGATGGAAGAAATGTTGGGTCGTTGAGCAGTTCTGTTAAGAGAGATTATGTGAGAAGAAAGAATGTTTCGGCTGATTGGAGGTCTGGTGAAGAATCCGAGTTTGAATTGGTCGATAGTTAATAAATGAAAAAATAATAATAATTATTATTATTATGGGGGTTTGATGTGATATAAAGCTTAAACTAGTCTACTGCCTTGTTTAAATCCGTGTTTTATTTTAATTTTTTTGTTTTTTATTTTTGTTTTTTGGTTATGTAAATTATGATCTGGCGGTGTAATGTTTCGTTTGGGTTGGGATGAACCTTTTATGTATGTAATTAAGAAGCATTGTTCATAATAATAATATTAAGATGTCCGTGTTTTTGTCGTAGATAAACTGTACTTAGTTTTCATCTTATCTTTATTTTTACTTGTCATCTTTATCAAAAATAAATAAGAAATAAATAAGAAGGTCAATTCTCAAAGCCCAGAAAGTCCATAAACAAAGAAAGGAAAAGAAAAGCCCAATTAATTAAACGGATCTAGATCAACTATAGACCCAAACCCGATTCACTTCATAACTCACGACTGAGAGAGAGAGAGAGAGAGCTTAGTATTCAGTGAGGCAAAAACACAAACACTTCGTCCGCTCCACCATTACCAAGAATGAAGAAGGTTCGTCTGAAATGGGTGAAGAACCGAGGCTTAGACCACATCATCGACCGAGACACGGATACCAAAGCCTGCTGCCTCTTGCTAGAATACATCGACCGGCTCGTGGCCAAGTCCGCCTCTTCTTCTCCGGTTCCGGCGCGGAGTCTCGAGCAATTCCAGAAACCTCTCAACTTAACAATCCCGCTGCTCCGCTTCCTCCGCCGCTACCCTACTCTCTTTAAAGAATCTCCTCATCCGAAGTACCCTTCGCTCCCTTCATTCTTCCTGTCCGAGCCTGGTTCGTTACTTCTCTCTCGCCTCTCTTCCTCTGCTGCTTCCTCTGATTCGCACCTCCGTTTGGCCCGCTTGTTGATGCTCTCTCAGTCGCGCTCGCTGCCCTTATCCGCGTTGTATTCTCTCCGTTTTGATCTTGGTCTGCCGCCGGATTTCACCACGTCGTTTCCTTCGACCCACTCAAACCTGTTTAGTATCTCTCGTCGGAAGCACGACGGAGTTCCGATCATGTCCCTCTCCTCGTACCCGTCAGAACTAGCTATCTCAGTTTTGCAACGGAAACATTTAGAATCACCTTCGTACCTCGACCTGAAAAAGCCATTTTCTTCTTCAGGAGCTCCTCTCGCTTTTCCGATGCGGTTCCCGCGCGGATATGGCGGAATGAACAAGGTCAAAGCATGGATGGAAGAATTCCACCGTTTGCCTTACATCTCTCCTTATTCAAATCCGGCCGGAATCGACCCTGAAAGTGATTTAATGGAGAAGAGAAACGTTGGTGTGCTTCATGAAGTGCTTAGCCTCACAATCCACAAAAAGACTAAGAGGAGTTACATGAGAAAACTCAGAGAAGAGCTGGTGCTTCCGCATAAGTTTAGTCGAATCTTTACGAGATATCCTGGAATTTTTTATTTTTCTCTGAAATGTAAAACGAGCACTGTGGTGCTTAGAGAAGGGTATGAGAGAGGAAAGTTGGTTGAGCAGCATTCATTGGCGAGTTTGAGAGATAAAGTGAATTATGTTATGAGGACTGGTTTGTTGTATAGAGGAAAAGGGATGAGTAAGCTGGTTTTGGATGAGGAAAATGGAGAGATGAATTTTGATGATGAAAATAATGGGGATCTTCATGATGATGATGATGATGATGTGGAGAATTTTGAAATTAGGGTTTCGGATGGGGAATATGAGGATGAAGATGATGATGAAGAAGAAGAGGATTGAGATTTTGATTTTGATTTTTTTGTAATCGGATTTGCATTGGTGAGTTTATGATTATTTATTTACCTGTTCTTTTAGAATTCAGATCTTAGTGTGTCGATAGGCATAAATATTTGTTAGATTTAAGTACTTTCAGCTGTAATTGTGCTATCTTTTTTCAATTTATTAGATTGGTACACTATACTATACTTTCATTAACCATATATTTTTATACCAATTATTCAACATAATAAACTCTACTACTTACACATTACATCACATAATAAAATACCCTATAACATCACAAACTAAGCCTCACCACTCAGGGGAAAACGGGTTTTTGCACACAAAACCAAAGGAGTCTTTCTAGAAGCATTCGACCCGAATGTCTCGGTCATATCAAGCTCCTCAGCCCGCATTCCTTCCGGAAGCTTCCAGTCAAAATGATACAACAACTTGGCCAAGACCAAGTCAACGCTAGCCAGCCCAAAAGTCATCCCAGGACAAATCCTGCGTCCGGCCCCAAACGGCAAATACTCAAAACATGATCCTTTGTAATCGAAATCCGTGTTTTCAAATCTCTCTGGTTTGAAAGCCTCAGGCTCCTCCCAGTAAAGTGGGTCGTGACTAATGGCCCATGCGTTTACAAGCATGCGGGTTCCCGCGGAAATTTTGTAGCCAAGCACAGTGCAGGTCTCTTTGCAGACTCGCGGGATTAGTAAGGGAACTGGAGGGTGGATTCTTAGGGTTTCTTTGAGTACTAGTCTCATGTAGTTGAGGTTGGCTAAGTCGGTTTCCTGTATTTCGGTTTTGTTTTTTAGGGTTTCGCGGACTTCGGCTTGGACCTTGGACATTATATTGGGGTTTTTTATTAACTCTGACATGGCCCATTCTACTACGCTTGCTGATGTCTCTGTCCCTGCAATGAATAAGTCCTTTGTTGTACAAAAGAAGGTTATTGATTTAGTCATTTTTTTATAATTTGCAAGTATGTTATGAAGTATTATTAGATGCGTATAATAATAAGATAATAACTTACCAAGATTACGGCTTTTACATTATCCATAGTCATTGGAATCTCTAATCCTGGATCTTCTTTCAATCTCAGTAAAACATCGACCAAATCCTCCACTTGCTCCTCTGAACCTTTCTTCTTCTCCAAATGATCTTTAATAATCTCATTAAAAGTATCGTCTAATTCACGCCTCACTCTCAACATTTTCGCCTTTGACCCGGTCAACACATCCAGAAACTTCAAAGAAGGAAAAGTGTCTGAGAAAGTAAACAGAGAAGCCAATTCAAGCGCGTCTTTCGCAACCTCTAAGAACCTGTCATGATTGTCGCGTTTTTTCCCAAAAGCAGCACGAGAAACTATGTTATTTGTTAATTCATATAGTTTTGAAGTCAGGTTTATTGGCGTCCCATTTGACTTCTCTGAAATACTCTGAAGAAACTTAGAGATTTCTTCTACTCTTACTGCACCATATGACCTGTATAAATTTTTAATCAAACATAAAATAATTCATTCAAATATATTTTAAAAAAAAATCTGATAATCAAATATACATGATCATACATATCATAAGTTTCTCTTATATAATTTTTTTCACATAGATGAAAAAACAGAAAATAAATAAAAATATAATAATACCTAACTCTCTTGATACCAAGCAACTCCATGTAACACAATTTCCTCAACTGCTTCCAATATGGTCCGTAGGGCGAAAACGCAATATCGGTACTATTGTACGCAATAATTCTAGCCGCAGTCATCTCAGGCCTCGAAGCGAAATTAAGATCCTGAATCTTGAGCACTTCTTCTGCTGTTTCCTTCGAAGAGGCCACAACCATGTAGATTTGGCCGACTTTTAGTTGGATCAAGGGCCCGTGTTTGCGCGAAAGGTCGCGTAGGGCTCGGAACGGGAGATCGCCGGCTAGTTGGTGCATGTTGCCTATTATGGGGAGTCTTGGCGGGCCGGGCGGCGAGCCTGGTTGGTTGGATTTAGATTTGGAGATGAAGTTGGAGAGGAGTAGGAGGAGAGAGAGGAGGGCGAGGAGAGGAGGGAGAGAGAAGAGCTCGAACTCCATTGTTTGATTAATGGAGTTAGAGAGGAAGGTTGAAGTTGAAGGACTGTTTTTTATAGGTTTTTGTTCAGTATTTATGGCTAGTTTAGTTTGTATTATAGAGTGAATGACAATGAGTGATATGAGTGAAGGAGATGGGTCAAATTTTGATTGTATTTCTTTATGACTGAAAATTTTGATTATTATATTTTTTCTATGTTTAGTAATATTTTTTTTTTCTTGCTTTAATGCCCGTAGGCAATACTTTGGTCATTTAAGTGTGATTTTTGGGAGAATTGTCAAGTGAGGCACTTGAAAAATGAGTTTGTGGGCCCGTATATAGACAAATGGTGTGTAAAATCTTGTTGAAATTTCGGTGGATTGCTAAGGCTGTTGTTGACAATTGTCAGTAGATAGCGTAACAATGCAAGCACTTGCTTGTTAATCTCGCGTGATGCTATACTCCAATGGTCAATGGATTTAATTTCTTTCAGAAAATTGACTTCAAGTAACCCTGCGAATTAGAAGTCCAAGAAAAGGAAAGCATTTAAATTGTGTACAAAAACTGTTATAGTTTGATGCAGCGGGATATAGGACATGGTTATCATGTAATTCCCCAAAGAAAAGGGAAAAAAATGTTTTACATTTGATTTCACAAACCATTTCATTAGGTTGATTTTTTTTT
The DNA here is from genome assembly GCA_024447665.1 of Juncus inflexus. Lineage (NCBI taxonomy): Eukaryota > Viridiplantae > Streptophyta > Magnoliopsida > Poales > Juncaceae > Juncus > Juncus inflexus. The sequence goes on along the minus strand of JAJHPC010000001.1, from coordinate 11,180,816 downwards.
GTTCAAATTAGATCATTCTATAATTTTCCAATATTTTCTTGATGAAGCCCATATTAGTTACATCTACATAGGTGACTTGAGCACCCATGAAATGTCATTAACACTCGCTACATGTTTGATTGGTTCAATAATAATATAGCGAAACCGCACCTTAAAAGTACCAAGATAATTAAGCATTCTGGATTGGGCCGTACATTATTTCTGTTGGATTTGCATTTATGGGCCGTAAATGTCCTCATTACGCACTGCATCAACATAGAACTGCCGCGCCAGAAATTTTAACGACGTGTCCTTTTTTAACTGGCTCTCAGGAGAGAAACCATTCGCATTCGCCCACGTAACAAGAAGCTGCTCTCTGACCGTCGTAAAGCTAAACAATAATTAAACATATCCCTAATATACCACTGACATGTGGGACCCAGCATAAATTCTCCAGTGAGGCAAACAAAATAAAATAAAATAAAAACGAGCTGGCAACTAATTCTTGCCCTTTTTCCTCCCCAAATAAATCAATCAATCAATCGGTCGATAAATCAATCAATTAAATAGAGAGATGCCGATTCTGTACGCGGTGGTGGCGAGAGGCACGGTGGTGCTGGCGGAGTTCAACGCCACGCAGGGCAACGCCGGCGCCATCGCCAGGAAGGTGCTGGAGAGGATCGCCGCGCAGGTCAGCGCTGATGGAGATAGTCACCTGTCGTACTCGCAGGATCGATACGTGTTTCACGCGAAGCGGACGGATGGGATCACGGTGCTCTGCATGGCTGATGATAATGCTGGAAGTATGAATGATTCGGATTTTTGGTTATGTTTTAGTTTGTGTTGTTGTTGGGTGATTCGTTTTGGCTTGTTTTGATGTTCGATTGCATAATTGAGGGTAAATTGAATCCCAATTGTACAATTGAAGCTTATTTTGATGTTCAATTGCATATTTTATGGTAAAATGAGTCCCATTTGCACAATTGAAGCTCAATTGGGGGTAAATTGAGACTTTCTTACACAATTCGGAGCTAATTAGCGTACCAGTTCAGTTCTACACCTTTGCATATACTCTTTTTTTTTTTATTATCAAGAACAGAACATACTATACTCCTTTGTATAACTTCTCTACTTTGAACCTTCTTCGACTTGACAACTTTACTATATTCAACATTAAATGCTAATCTTGAAATTTCCTTTTAATACAGGGCGGATTCCTTTTGCATTTCTTGAAGAAATACACGGCAGATTTGTGAAAACATACGGTCGCGCTTGTCACACAGCTCTTGCTTACGCCATGAACGATGAATTTTCTAGGGTTTTGAACCAACAGATGGATTATTTCTCAAACGATCCTAGCGCCGACAGAATGAACCGCATCAAAGGCGAAATGTCTCAGGTAAATCAATCAATCAACCAATTAATTATTTATTATTATTTTTTTTTAATTTTGTAATATTTTTGTAGGTGAGGAGTGTGATGATTGAGAATATAGACAAGGTTTTAGAGAGAGGAGAGAGACTGGAAGTGCTGGCCGATAAAACAGCACACATGCAAGGAACCACAGTGAGGTTCAAAAGACAAGCTCGCCGATTCAGAAGCACTGTTTGGTGGCGAAATGTTAAACTCACGTAAGTTAAAAAAAATAATTAAAAAAGATTGGTTAAAAAAATAATGTTTTCTTTTTTAATTTTTTTTTTTTAATTTGTAGGGTTGCGTTGATATTCCTTCTGTTGGTGATAATATACATCGTGCTTGTGTTTATTTGCCATGGATTCACGCTTCCGTCTTGCATTAGGTAAAAATGCAATTAATAATGAGTGTTACTATTGTTATTAATTTATTATTGTAGATGATTCTAAGTGTAACTTTGTACTGTTTGATTTTTTTATTTCGGCTTGTGATTGGACTGAGGAAAATTGTATATTTGTTTGATTTGTTTATTCTGTTTGATGAACAAATATTGGATGGATTGCGGCGGATTGTTTATTTATAAATGTGTTTATTTGTGGTTGACAATAATATATTTTTTGTTTCACTATATGGATAGTGTAAGTTTATGCTTTGTTATGCCATATTATTTTTATGCAATATGATGCTCCTTTGGTTATATATCCATCTCGAATTGTAATTTTATGTTCACTAAATAATCTACTAACTCTGTTATAATCTATATATGTATGTCTTAAAAAAGGAAAATAAAGAAATAAATATTTTGTCAATTTTTAATAAAATCAAGAAACTCAATTCCCGGTTTTCATTACCAAACATACGAAAATGATACGCTGGATTTACAAAAAACTTGTCCTTCCAGGTATATAACCACGAAAGGGGAGTAAACGAAAAAAAACTCTTCTTCTTCAGCAGCCTTCATTCGGTTCAGCCATGGCCATCTCTTTATCAAGCTTCTCTCCACACTGTCTTCCCTCTCCTCAAACCCACCCAAACTCATCCCGTTTCCTCTGTTTCTCTTCAAATTCCTCTTTGCATGCAATCCAGTCCAGAAACTCCAACGTCTCTCTTAAACCCTCTTTCTCCAAGTCCGCCTTTCACGACCGAAAACCAAGCTTAGAAGCAATACGCTTGAGCAATCAGCTACGAAAGTCTCTGCAGGAAAAGAACTACACGGAGTCCGTCTCCGTGGTAGAATCCATGGCAAGCAGAGGCTACAATCTACACATCAAATCGTGCGCTGAGCTCATAAAATGCCTGTTTAAATCCGGCAAACAGACTGAGGCTGCTCGTGTCATCTCAGCGTTTGAATCTCACAGACAAGCTAAAACCGTTTTGTACAATGCTTTCATAACGGGTCTGTGTAGGAAAAACCAAATTATACCCGCTTTGGAAACTGTGGGTCGGATGCGGGCTAACAGGTGCGAGCCCAATATAGTGACGTGTAATATACTTGTTGGTGGTTTGTGTGATAGAGGAATGCTTGATTTTGCATTTGAGACGGTTGAGCACTTCAAAACGAATTATGAGGTTCGTCCTAATTTGATCACTTATAATCCGCTTCTAGAAGGCACCTTTTTGGTGAAAGGCGCTAAAGAGGGGATGGAAATGCTGGACGAAATAGAGTCTCATGGGATAATTCCAGACCATGTCACTTATAATTGGGTTATGAGGGCTTTGTGTAAGACGGGTCATGTAGATGAGATGCTAACGCTTTTGGATGATATATCGGCTGGTGGTGTTAAATTAGATTTTACTTCTTATAGGGCTTTGTTGGAAGCTTTGCTCGAGAAGAAGCGTTTTGGGGAGGTAGACAAGGTGATCGATGAAATGCTTGTGAGAGCTTGTTGGATGAGCCCTGACCAGCTTGATTCTGTGGTCACAAAGCTTTGTAAGAACGGATTGGTTGATAAAGCAAGGGTTTTGCTAGAAGGTATTGTGAAGGGACATTGGATGAGTCTCGGTTACAAGTGTTGCAATATGGTAAATTTAACTTCCTAAAAGAAATGATTTCTTGCATTTTAAACTTTGTATATTTGGACTTTTGACACAGAACTTTTGTACGATAGGTGATAGGCAATTTTATTAAGGAGGGTCGTCTCGAAAGAGCAGTTGATTTCATCGACTATTTAATCACAGTTGGTCGGGTCCCCAATATCTCATTCTACAACCCGATCCTGAGTGGCCTTTGCGAATGCGGCCAAGTGTGTCACGTATTGGAGATGTTAGATAAACTTGAGAAAATTGGTTGCTCTCCTAATGAAGTCACGTATACTATACTCATTGGAGCTCTGTGGAATATCGGTGACCATTTTGGGTCTGTAAAAATGATGTCACGACTTTTGGAGAAGGGATTGCATCCTGATGGGGTCACATATGGCACGCTAATTACGTGTTTATGTAAAGATGGGATGGTAGATGAGGCAATGCAGTTGAAGAGCATAATGGTAGAAAGAGGGCTTAGGGTTTCGGTGCGGATTTATGACGTGTTGCTTCAAGGGTTTTGTAAAGTGGGGAGGGTAAATGAGGCGATTTATTTGCTTGATGAGATGTTTGAGAAATATGGTGAGGTATAAAAAAAGAGTATTGTTGTTATCTTGGAAGGTCTTGTTCATATTGGGTATGAGTCAGAGACTAGGAAGATAGCTCAAGAACTTGTTTTGAGATACGTTATCTCACCTGATTCAGTAGATTTGTTAGATGAAGAGATTTGTAGGATGAGTATTGAGTAGTTTAATTGGTACTTAGAAAAGAATCATGTGCCATATGTTTCTCCTTTACAGTTTTTGAATTTATTTATTATTTCCCTTGGTTATATTTTATGCATGATGCATACAACCAAGGAAAATAAATTGCTTTCTACTAAACAGTTATAATGTTTAAATTCAGGCTCCTTGCACTATGCCATCATATAATTTTTAACCAGCATTGGATACAGTGTTGCATAAATCGGATTAATCGGCCGATTAATCGGTGATTAATTGGAAAACGGCACCCACCGTGCAGAAAACGCCCTAATCGGCTGCATTAATCGGCCGCCCGTTTTGGGCCGATTTGGGCCGTTTTTTCACCCGATTAGGCCCAAATCTACCTTTTTTTTAATTTCAATTTTTAATTTTAATATTTTCCGGCCTGGCCCATTCAAAACCTAAAAAAATCAACCACTTTTTTTTTATTTTTTTTATATTTTCATCATTTTTCTTTAGTTTTCACCCGGCCCGACCAATTTAATTTTTTATTTTGGAGTTTGTTGTGTGTTTTTGGTTTGGACTTTGATACGTGTTGTTTGTTTAGACTTTGATGTGTGTTGTTTTTTTGGATTATATTTTAATTTGAATTATGTATTGAACATCGTTTATGTTTTAATTGGAATTATGTATTTGAACTTTAAATTATACGTGTTTATTAGATTATGAGTTTAGGATATTGAATATTTTTGTTATAAATGTTAATATTATTTGAAATATATATAAAAATTCAGTCCGATTAGATCAAATCGATTAATTCCGATTAATCCCGATTAATCCCCTACTCGGAAATTTTCGGCCCGTCCGATTAATCCCGATTAGCGATTTCTGCAACATTGATTAGATATAACAAATATGTGCAGCTTTTTTTGTATTAACTCACAAAATTGCAACTAACCGAAACTACAAATAAATTAAAAAAATGTAAACAGAAAAACATGTAGCACATAATTCTCTCTGGAAACCGACACAAGTACTCCTGCTAGAAAAACGCCTAACAGTTTAACTGGCGAGATGAAGTTTCTCAAAACAATCTCCTCTGTAATCTTTCTCGCCTCAAACTCGTACCCAACATGAGCGAGACCCACCAAAATATTACCGATACTTCTAAAATCTACCTCACAATCGCTTTCCAACATCTCCTCAAACAAATCAATCGCCTCATTTACTCTTCCCGCCTTGCAAATCTCTAGAAGCATCACATCATAAATCGGCTTCGTAACCCTAAATCCATTTTCCACCATTATTCTCTTGATCTCCTTTGCCTCATCTATCATGCCATCTTTACGTAATTAACGGATTATATGTGGCCTCATCAGGACTGAATCCCTTCTTCAAAAGTTGTGATACCATTTCGACATACCCAACATGGTCTCCGATACTCCACAGAGCGTCTATGAGTATATTATATGTGGCCAAATCAGAAGAGCAACCAATTTTCTCAAGCTTATCTAAGATCTCTAATGCTTGATGCACATGGCCATGGTTGCAAATGCCAGAAAGGATCGGGTTGTAGACTGCGATATCTGAGAATCCACAAATGGAGACTATGTTATCCATGAAATCAATCGCTTTGTTGGGATGAATAGTTTAGTCTCATATTGAATATGAATAAATTATAGTTTAGTCTCAATAGTACAGTGCCAAGATCCGTATTGCAATCTTTTATGGAAGTTAAATGAGTACTACCAATTTAGGCTTACTGGTTTGGGGTTACTTGTTCAAGCAAATTGAAATTGTAAATAAGATATATATATATATATATATATATATATATATATATATATATATATATACATTTGGGGTTAAATTACCGGAATGCAAAGCTTGAACCTTATACGATGATTCTTGAGAAGCCATTCTATCAATGCCCTTGCTTTATCAACCAACCCTTCATCACAAAGCATCCTGACCAGAAAATCAAGCTGCGCATTGCTAGCTTCCACAAGCATTTCATCGACCGCCTTGTCTACCACGCCAAAATGCTTATTCTCAAGCGAAACTCTCACCAACGCACAAAAAGCAGCGATATCTAATTTAACACCACAAGCAGATATACCATCCAAAATTGCTTGTATCTCATCTAAATCCCGTCTCTTACACACAACCCTCGCGACTGAACTAAACGTGCTTCCTTCTGGAAGTATTCTGTGAGACTCCATTTCGTCCAGCAATTTCAACCCCTCTTTAGCGCCTTTTTCCATAATGGTACCTTCTAGAAGTTCATTATAAGCTTCCAAACTAGGGAGAACTTCATAATGCGCTTTGAAGTGCTCAACAATCTCAAACGCAATATCAAGCAGGCCTTGACTGCACAAACCAATAACGAGTATATTGCATGTCATTGTATTGGGTTGGGACCCATTAGCCCGCATCCGACCTAGAGTTTCCAAAGCGGGTATAGTCTGGTTGTCCTTGCACAGATCTGCTATGAAGGCATTATACAAAAACTCCTTACGTTGGCTGGGACTGTGAGATTCAATCAAGGAGATGAAACGAGCAGCTTGATCCAGTTCGCCTGCTTTAAAGAGGCATTTTACGAGGTTAACACATTCTCGGAAGTCTGGGCTGTATCCTTTTCTTGCGATTGATTCAACCAAAGATTTGCATAGAAGATTCTTCGAGCGGGCCGTGTCTTTGCTTGGCTTTCGGTGTTGAGAGAGGGTTTTGGAGGAGGACGAGGGTTTAAGAGAGAGGTTCGATTGGGTTGATTGGTAAGAGGATTTTGGAGCGTGAAAGAGGAAATGGGTTCGTTTTGGATTAATATGAGGAGGGAGAAGGCAGTGATGTGAGAAATCTGATAAGGAGATGGCCATGGCGAGCTGTAGAATTCAGAAGGACGAGCTTCTTCTCCCTGTGGCGGTTTAACACTTTGGAGGAGACGAATAGATAAATGAATTTAAGTTCCTGTATGTTGGAAACCGGGAATCGAAATCTTATTGAATGAAACCAGGACGTCAATTCCCGATTATGGAAAAGAAGGTTAGACTACTTTGCAAATTAAGAGAGCCGTTAAGACTATTTTGCAAATTAGTTAGTTTAATTAGCTTTGTAAATAGAATTGTAATCCCTCTTGAGTCTTGAGAAATCAAATAATAAAAATTATCCTTGTTATCTTTACATATAATACCCGATTTAATAAAAAATGGAAATATATCAAGCTCACAAATTTAAATAACCTGTTTAATTAATTCATTTTTTCTCCATTAATAAACTAATGCTCGTGTCAGACACTATTTGCTCATCTTGACTTATAACAGAGATCTAACTTTGAACCTAAAATGTATACAGTTACGGATGCTGTCAGGTTTTTGTATTAACTCACAAAAGTGTAACTAACTGAAACTATAAATAAATAAAAAAGTGTAACAATAAAAACATATAGCACATAATCCTCTTCAAGAAATCGACTAAAGCACTCATTCTAAAAAAACGCATAACAATTTAACCGGCGAGATCAAATTCCTCAAAACTATCTCCTCGATTATATTTCTCGCCTCAATCTCGTACCCAACATGAGCGAGACCCTTCAAGATATTTCCCATACTTCTACCATCCACCTCACAATCGCATTCCAACATCTCATCAAACAAACCAATCGCCTCATTTACTCTTCCCGCCTTGCAAAACTCTAGAAGCATCACGTCGTAAATCTGCTTCGTAACCCTATGTCCATTTTCCACCATTATTCTCTTGATCCCATTTGCCTCGTCTACCATGCCATCTTGACACAAACATGTGATTAGTGTAACATATGTGGACTCGCCATATGTGGAGTCATTAGGACTGAATCCCTTCTTCAAAAGTTGATATACCATTTCGGCAGACCCAACATGGTCTCCGATACTCCAAAGAGCGTTTATGAGTATATTATATGTGGCCAAATCAGAAGAACAACCCATTTTCTCAAGCTTATCTAAGATCTCTAATGCTTGATGCACATGACCGTGGTTGCAAATGCCAGAAAGGATTGGGTTGTAGACTGCGATATCTGAGAATCCACAAATGGAGACTATGCTATCCATGAAATCAATCGCTTTGCTGGGATGACCGTCCTTGATAAATGTGTGCATCACCTGCCATACGATAGTTTAGTCATGTATTGAATATGAATTAATTATAGTTTAGTCTCGTTAGTACAAATGTACAATACCGAGATCCATATTAGAATCTTTTATGAAAGTTAAATGAGTACTACCACCTCAGGTTTAATCATTTGGGGTTACTTAGTTCAAGCACAAAATAAACAATATATATACTATTTTTTTTTTTCTTGAGAAAATAAAATTACTGAAATGCAAAGCGTTAGCCTCCTTCTACGGAGATTCTTGAGGAGCCATTCTACCAATGCCCTTGCTTTATCAACCAATCCTCCGTCACAAAGTTTCCTGACAAGAGCATTAAGCTGGGCATTGCTAGCTTTCACAAGCATTTCATCGACCGCCTTGTCCACCTTCCCAAAATGCTTATTCTCAAGCGAAACTCTCACCAACGCATAGAAAGCAACAATATCTAATGTAAAACCACAAGCAGATATACCGTCCATAATTGTGTGTATCTCATCTAAATTCCCCCTCTTACACACAACCCTCACGACTGAATTAAATGTGGTTTCGTCTGGAAGTAATCCGTGAGACTCCATTTCGTCCAGCAATTTCAACCCCTCTTTAGCGCCTTTTTCCAAAATGGTACCTTCTAGAAGTTTATTATATGCTTCCAAATTGGGAAGAACTTCATAATGCGTTTTGAAGTGCTCAACTGTCTCAAATGCAAGATCGAGCAGGCCTTGGCTGCACAAGCCACTAACGAGTATAATGCAGGTCAATGTATTGGGTTGAGACCCGTTAGCCCGCATTCGACCTAGAGTTTTCAAAGCGGGTATAATCTGGTTGTTATTGCACAGACCCGATATGAAGGAGTTATACAAAACCTCCTTATATTGGCGGTGACTGTGAGATTCGAGCAAGGAGATGAAACGAGCAGCTTGATCCAGTTCGCCTGCTTTACAGAGGCATTTTACGAGGTAAGCGCATTTTCCAATATCTAGGCTGTGTCCTCGGCTTGCGATTGATTCAAACAAAGAATTGCATAGAAGATTCTTGGATTGGGTCGTGTCCTTGCTTGGCTTTCGGTGGCGAGAGAGGGTTTTGGAGGAGGACGAGGGTTTAAGAGAGAGGTTCGATTGGTAAGAGGACTTTGAAGAGTGAAAGAGGAAATGGGTTCGTTTTGGATTAATATGAGGAGGGAGAAGGCAGTGATGTGAAAAGTCTGATAAGAAGATGGCCATGGAGAGCTGTAGAATTCAGAAGGACGAGCTTCTTCTCCCTACGGCGGTTTAAAAAAACTTTGCAGGAGACGAGATAAACGAATTAAGTTCCCGTATGTTGGAAACCGGGAATCGAATTCTTAATGAATGAAATCCGGATGTCAATTCCCGATTGTGGAAAAGAAGATTAGACTATTTTGCAAATTAAGAGAGCCGTTAAGAAGAAGAGTATGAAACTCGAGAAGAAGAATAGAACCGCTGAGTGGTCGAAGTTGGGGGTGATGTCCTGATGATGGGGCGTGGATAAGGAACCAACTGGATACACCCCGTTCTTGGGCTGTGTTAATGGGCCTGATTATTTTATTTTTTTAATTTTCTCGGCCTGTGAAGCTTGTTTTTGTCTCAGCCAGTTGAGGAGCTATTTTGTAGATCAGATTTTGTTTTCCTATTTTGTGTAAATTCATAGAAAATTGTAAAACGCTGAAATATTAATTAAAAAAGTATTTTCATTTGGAAGAGGGTATTTAAAACCCCCTCCAAATTTCCTCAAAAAGAGAGAGCCGTTAAGAGTAATTTGCAAATTAGTTAGTTTAATTAGCTTTATAAATAGAACTGTAATCCCTCGAGTCTTGAGAAATCAAATAATGAGAATTCTCCTTGTTATGTTTACATAGAATACCTGAATTTAATAAAAAATGGAAATACATCCAGCTCACAAATTTAAATAACCTGTTTCACTAATTCATTTTTTCTCCATTAATATACTAATGCTCGAGTCAAGCACAATTTTCTCATCTTGAGTTATACCAGAGATCTAATTTTTAACCCAAAATGTATAACTCCGGATGTAATTATGTAACCTTCAATCGATAATGGATACAAAAAAGAACATCACAATCATTTGCATTACATATAAAAAATACAACCAAGGTAAAAAAAAGTCATAAACAAATTCTAAAACTCTAAAGCTAAAAAAAAACATATTTTACATGTTTCTTTTCAAAAATTCGACTTAACTAACTACTCATCCAACAAATCTTTTACTCTTAACAAAAATCAACCTAATCACGCGAGAGAAGGCCCCTCAAAACAAGCTCCTCATAAATCTTCCTCGCCTCGTACTCAAACCCATTACAAACAAGACCCTCCAAAACAACAACAATACTTCTCTCATTTACCTCACCATATTTCTCGAACATCTCATCAAGCAAATCAATCGCCTCATTCAACCTCCCCACTTTACAAAACCCAACAAGCAACATGTCATAAATCGGCTTCGTAACCTCAACTCCATTTTCCACCATTATTCTCCTAATCTCCTTTGCCTCATCTAACATTCCATCTTTACATAAACACGTAATTAGCGTGCCATATGTTACCTCATCAGGACTCAAACCCTTCTCCAAAAGTCGTGACACCATTTTTACAGACCCAGAATGGTCTCCGATATTCCACAGAGCTCCAATGAGTATAGTATATGTGACTTTGTCAGGCGAGCAGCCTATTTTCTCAAGCTTATCTAACATAACCACTGCGTGACGCACTTGGCCGCAGTTGCAAAGGCCGCTCAGGATCGGGTTGTAAAATGAGACATTTTGGATCTGACCAACTGTGATTAAATAGTTGATGAAATCAACCGCTTTGTTGAGACGACCCTCCAAAATAAACCTGCCTATCACCTATGATAAGAAAGTTTCGTGTCAAATGAACAAAGTTTAAAATGCAAAAAAATATTTTTCTTTTAAGAAGTTAAAATTACCATATTGCAACACTTGTAACCGAGCCTCATCCATTGTCCCTTCGCGATACCTTCTAGCAAAACCCTCGCTTTATCAACCAATCCGTTCTTACAAAGCTTTCCGACCACATCATCAAGCTGGTCATGGCTCATCCGACAAGCTCTCACAAGCATTTCATCGAGCACCTTGTCTACCTCCTCAAAACGTTTCTTCTCAAAAAAAGTGTCCAACAAAACCTTGTAAGAAGAAAAATCTAATTTAACACCACTAGCAAATATAGCGTCCAAAAGTGCTAGCATCTCATCCACATGATCTGTCTTGCACACAGTCCACACAACCTTGTTATAAGTGCTTTGGGCTGGAATTATGCCACGAGACTCCATTTCATCTAGCATTTTCATCCCCTCTTTGGCACCTTTCACCAAAATGATACCTTTTAGAAGCGGATGATAAGTGATCAAATTAGGAAGAACCTCATAATTCGTTTTGAAGTGCTCAACCGTCTGAATTGCAAAATCAAGCATGCCTCTATTGCACAAACCACCAACAAGTATGTTGCATGTCACAATATCGGGCTTGCACCCGTTAACCCGCATTCGACCTAGAGTTTCAAAAGCGGGTATAATTTGGTTTTTCTCGCACAGACCCGTTATGAAAGCATTGTACAGGATAGTCTTAGCTTGTTTGTGAGATTCGATCACTGAGATAACGCGGGCGGCCTCAGTCAGTTTGTCCGATTTAAATAGGCGTCTTATAAGCTCAGTACATGATTTAATGCCTACATGGTAGCCTTGACTCGCCATGGATTCTAGCACGGAGATGGATTCCGCGTAGTTCCGTTCGTGTAGAGATTTATGTAGCTGATTTCTCAAGTTGGTTTCGTTTGGTTTTGGGTAATGAGAGGGGGTCTTGGAGAAGTAGGGTTTAAGGGAGTGGTCGGAGTTTCTGGATTGAATTGAATGCAAAAAGGATTTTGAAGAGAAACAGAGGAAATAGAATCGGTTTTGACTGATTTGAGGAGTAGGGAGAAAGTGAGGCGAGAAGTCTGATAAGAAGATGGCCATGGCGGAAAGTCGAGAGTGTGAGCTGCCTTCGGTTTGGCTGCTGAAGAAGAAAGGATAGTTTTTGATACGCAACGGAGGAGATTTATTTATCAAAACAGGGAAATGATTTCCGGTTTCTTGTGTCGTCAGAAACAGTAAATGAATTATTGGTATTATTAATCTAGGAATTGAGTTCCTGCGTCTTTGAAAAAGATAATCCGATTATGATTCTTCTAGTTCTAGAACCAAAAAGTCTTTTTTCTCTAAGAACCAGGAACTGACTTCCTGGTTTCCTGCAGTAAATACTATTTTTCTTGCATTCGTGCCCCTGGAAACACGGGAATCATTTTCCCGTTAAATCTCGTCTCCTCCAAACTCTCCAGTCCCTTGTGCATTTCGACAGCAGCTCTACACGCCATGGCCATCTCCTTATCAGACTTCTCGTCTCACTTTCTTCTTCATCCTCTATTTCATCCTAAACGGTCCCATTTCCTCTGTGCCGCATCAAAATCCTCTTCCCATTCAACCCAATCCAACCTCCCCTTTAAACCCTCTTCCTCCAAAACCCCCTCCCACAGCCCAAACACAAGCCGCTCCAAGAAGCTGCTACGCAAATATTTGGTCGAATCCATCGTAAGCCAAGGACACAAGCTACATATTAAATCACGTGAGCACCTCTTAAGATGCTTCTGTAGGTCAGGCGAATTAGATCAAGCTACTCGTGTCATCTCATTGCTCGAATCTCAGACTCACGGACAATCTGAAGCGGATAAGTCTATTCTGTATAATGCCTTCATAGGAGGTCTGTCGCTGTACTTCAAGCAGACTATATTCGCTTTGGAAACTGTGGGTCGGATGCGGGCTAACGGGTGCCAACCCGGCAGGAAGACATGCAGTTTACTTGTTAGAGGTTTGTGCCATCGAGGCCTGCTTGATCTTGCATTGGAGATTGTTGAGCACTTCAAAACGTGTTATAAGGTTTCCCCTAGTTTGAAAGCTTATAATCAGCTTCTAGAAGCTACCGTTGTAAGAAAAGGCCCAAAAGAGGGGTTGAAGTTGCTGGACGAAATGGAGTCTGAGGGATTTCTTCCAGACGAAACCACGTATAATTCAGTTCTGAGGGCTGTGTGTACAAGGGGGAGCTTAGACGAGATACAAGCAATTTTGGATGGTATATCAACTTGTGGTTTTGAATTGGATATTGCGGCCTTTTGTGCATTGGTGAGAGTTTCTCTTGAGAATAAGCATTTTACAAAGGTGGACGAGGTGATCGATGAAATGCTTGTGAAAGCGAACAATGAACAGCTGTATGGAATGATCAGCATGCTTTGTGAGGAAGGATTAGTTGATAAAGCAAGGGCATTGATAGAATGGCTCCTCAAGAACCGCCGCATAAAACTCAATCTTTGCAATCCGGTAATTTAACTTACTCAAGAAAAAGAAAAAAATCTTGTCGACCTTTCTGCTTCTCTAAAAATCTTGAACCACTATCAATCTTATCTACCTTTTTTTTGTCACGAGACTAAAATATAAATTTATACCCAATATGAGACTAAACTATAAATGCATACCCAATATGAGACCAAACAAAATTCATGCCCAATATGCGACTATAACTATAAATTCATATTTTTTTTGAATAAAAACTATAAAGTTCATATTTCATACCCAATATGAGACTAAACTATCGTATCACAGGTGATAGACATATTTATCAAGGAGGGTCATCCCAACAAAGCAACAGGTTTCATCCACAAGATAGTCTCCGTTTATGGTATCTCCACTATCTCGTGCTACAACGCGATCCTCTCTGGACTCTGCAAACGTGGCCATGTGCTTTACGCGTTGGAAGTGTTACATAAGCTTCAGAAAATGGGTTGCTCTCCTGACATATGCACATATAATATACTAATCGGACCTCTATGGAGCATCGGAGACCATGTTGGGTCTGTAAAAATGGTATCTCAACTCTTGAAGAAGGGATTCAATCTTGATGAAGTCACATATAGCACGCTAATTACGTGTTTATGTCAAGATGGCATGGTAGATGAGGCAAATGAGATTAAGAGAATAATGGTAGAAAATGGTTTTATGGTTACGAAGACGATTTATGACATGTTCCTTGCCGGGTTTTGTAAAGTGGGGAGGGTAAATGAGGCATTTGATTTGCTTGACGAGATGTTGGAGAGCAATTGTGAGGTAAATTGTGGAAGTGTCGGTAAAATTTTGGTGGGTCTTGCTCATATTGGGTATGAGCATGAGGCAAGGAAGATCGGTGAGGAGCTCGTTTTTACGAACTTGATATGGCCAGTTAAACTGTTATACCAGTCTTTAGAATGAGTACTTGAATCAATTTCTAGAAAACGAACATGTGCTTTATGATTTTCTCTTCACATTTTTTAAATTTATTCACAGTTTAAGTAAGTTATTAACAACAATTAAATGCATACAAAACGAGAGAAAAAAATTAGTTTCTTTTAAGCATTTGTAATATATCTTCAAGCTTCCGCGTTTCTTTACTCTCCAATCCATGATTTAAACTAACTCTGGAACCAATTAGGTTACCGTAGCTCTTGCATGTCTCAAGCCTCTTTCCCTTTGTTTTATATTTAGTAATCTTCAATCTCTTTCTTCTTAAACCCGTCGAAATACTAACAAACCTTGTTTCCTCTGCCTCCTTAATTCCATTGTTCGATGTTGATGCCCTAAATCTCTCTGATAAAACTTCAAAATCTTCAAACGATAATGCATATTTTGGTGATAATTTGTCTGATTGTGATACTGATTTTAGAAAAGCGGAAGTTGCGTGTGAGATTGGTGTATGTGGATGGTTTAGGGCTGTTTGAAATAGAAAAGAGTGGGTTTTGAATAAGGTAGAATTAAATGAAATTAGTTGTTGGTTTCGCTTCAGACAGTCTAAAACATGCGTCCAAAGAGTTTCTAGATTTTGAACTAGTGTGCTGGTGCATGATAACATAACTTGCGACAGTGGATCAGATAAAACCTACATAAAAGAAGATACGTGTGACTTTTTGCATTTTTAATTTTTTGTTTTTTGTAATGTTTAAAAATTCAAATAAACATTAGTCACAGAGAAACAAAACAAAAGGTACAAGTTACTAAAGGTAAAGAAATATGTGTATAAATACAAACCTCAAAAAATAGAAGTATGTCTTTTCTTAATACAAACTGTGCAACAAGGCCAGAAAGAGCTGCAGAAACCCTGAAAATTGAAAATATATTTATGCAATTAGCACTAAGATTGTTTGCAGAGTAAAGCTCAAACTGGAATTGTTTTGATTAAAGATAAAATTGGAAAGAAAAATGAAGCAATTAAGAAGAATCAACAAAGAAATTAAGTACTTTTTGGCGATTTTGTGCTCATCTTCTTGATTTGATTTTAGATTTAGAGCTAACAACTTGAAGAACCTATACAAAATGGAAAGAAAGAAATTTTAAAATACATATAGGCTAATAATTCTGAGTGATTATTTTTTTTAACTAGTATTTATTTAATTTTTATAGTATATTTATACCCGCTTACTAGCATGAGGCAATTCTTGATATTACAACAAAACCCCTCTTTATTCCTCAAATCAATTGTATTTTCCAAAATATGAATAGTTATTTCACCAATTACAGAAAAAATAGCATTATTATGAGATCTACTTATTCCACAATTCTCAATCCTTTCAATAAATAAACCATTATTCTCATCAATAATTGCTACCAACATTTCGCATAAACCCTCAAAGAATCTGCTCTTTAAATCCCAATTAAAATAAGATTTTAGGGACTTGTAAACTTCAATAATAAGTTCAATATCCAACTCGTTTTGATCATTCCAAGGATTCCATGAAATTAATAAAAATAAAGGATATATTAAGAATCCATATACCAAATTAAATGTAAAATTTTCTGAATCTTGTCTCAATATATAACCAATATGTTTCTTTAAACCCTTTGCAAGATAATTCCAAATTCTCAACAAATTAAATTTGTCATTCAAAGGCTTCTTTACTTGCATAAATATTAATGAAACAATAAATTCAAAATTTCTCACCAGAAAGAGGGGAAAATCAAGAAACCCTAAATCCTCCTCTGAAATTTCCTTCATAACTTTAGTTCCAATTGAGAAATACACTAGAATTAGATATTCAATTGGAGAAACCAAATCCATGTAAAATATTTCTCTAATTCCCAAACTTGAAACCTTTGGAGAATTCATAGATTTAATATTTTGAAGCTCTTTAATATACTCAATATCTAAACTGATTTTATAAACTGGAGAATCAAGAACTGGAGTCTCCAGTTCCATCCAAACTGCTCTGATAAATTCAACCTTTAATGACTCATCGCACCAATGAGCCTCACATATCTCTTTAGTAAACTTTAATATACTTTTAATGCTGTTAAATATCGTATTTTCACAAGCCTTTGTTGATTTTAATTCATTTCGAACTCCCTTTAGTAATGATCTGAAGATTTTTAACCCTGATCTGATAGCCAATATTCTATTTTCAACACTTTTATCCTTCAATTTTTCTGCATTAGTAATAAAACCAATTATTTTTAAGTTAAAATCCAAATAATTCATATCCCAATGCAACCATTTTATAGAATATTCAGCCAATAAGCTGTCTGTATTTAATCCATTTTCTTTACTTTTAGACAAAATATATTCATGAAACAAGTCTATACAAGAATTCCAAAGAGGCATTTCATATCCAGTTGAGAAAATTATTTCTAATATAGATCCAAAGGCATTTTCCAAAATTAAGGGTTGATTAACTAAATAATCCAGCTTGTGAAGGAAATAACACCACGTGTTAAACGAACAGGTGTGAACTGATAGATGGCATTTACTTGACATTATTCCTTTTAAAGGAACCAAAATTAACTTTATCTTCTTAAGAAAAGATCTTAATGAACCATCTGAAGGAATCTCTTTTTCAAAATTTATTATCTCAGGCTCAATTGCATCAATTAAATGTCTCCATGAAGCCTATAAAAATCAAATTATTTAACTTGCTCATTCACATAAAAAAATAAAAATTAAAAATAAAAGAAATTATTTGGCTTACTAGTGTAGCAATCTGGACTTGTGGGTCACGATCTATGAATGTTTTTTCAACGATTTTCAACATTTTGTTGATTAAATTATTATTTTCAGAAGAATCAAAACCGAGCAGAGATATAAACCAACCCCAGGCATTTAATGCTTGTATTTTCTTTGGTTCATCACGCACCAAGTCCACCATAGACTCAATCATATTCCTCTTTAGATCTGACGCCACTTGCTGTCAAATATAAACCATTAAATTCAAAATTTACAAAATGGTTAAGTTATAAAGATTTATATAACAAATAGGGTGGTTGTAAGATAAGTACCTTAGAAAGAAGAACTTGAGGTGGTAAAATAAGAGATGAAATTTTATGAAGGCATCTTTGTGCCATGTCATATTCTGTTTTATTACTGCTTAAAAGCCTTTTATATATTTGTGGGGCCCACATTTCTGACGTCTGTTTCATTTCGTGAGGAATTTGACTAGTCATCTTTATCACAGCCTATATATATTGGTATTTAATTTACCAGTCAAAATAATAATTAATCGATAAAAAATAAGAGAAGTGTTTTTTTTAATTATTTATTAGTTTAAATAAGTTTAAAGAACCTGAGTCGCCTCATATGTGACAGATAAGGAGCCAAACGGATTGTTTAGTGCATATGTAATTGCATTAATTAAAGAATTTATTCTTGATTGGATAATTGAAGTATTTAATTGCTGAATTGATAAGCACCACACTCCCAAGTTACAAACGGTCTGTATAAGAAAAAAAAAGAGAGAAGCAAAGAAAAATTCAAAAAATCATGGTAAAAGAGTCAAAAGTTAAAAAAAGATGAAGCAATAAGTACTATAATGAGTTAAATAACCTTCATTGAATTAGATATTATCAATTTATTGACTGAATCCAGTGCCAATTGAGCCATTGAATCTAAAATAAGAACAAAGTTTTCAAAATGAATTCATGTAAAAAAATATTGAAATTAAATAAAATTAACTGGAGAAGAAAGATCAACCTGAAAGACCGGCAACAAGAGAAGGATGATACAACATGAAACCAAGGCACTTTACAGCCAAAACAGCACTGTTTCACAACAAAATCAAACAATTAACCAAACAATAAACATTAATCCATGAAAAAAGATCACTAAATAAACTAATTACATCTCTTCGTCGGTGCTGCGAGAGTCAGTGAGAATCTTGGGGAGGAGCGAAGGAGAGAAGGACGCAAGGGAATCCATGATCAATGCATCCTCGGCTGAGAGGCGGTGAAGGTGGAGGAGGAGATTGCAGGCGTGGGACCGATCGGTCAAGGTCTGGATCGTTTCTAGCTGGAGGTGGAGTGAGTTGGAGTTTTCCGCCATTGTAAGAGCTCTCTAGGGTTTCAAATCAGTGGCGCCAGAATTCAGAAAACGGCGGGAGAAAAAAAAGGGCATATGAGGATTGGTAGTCATTAAATACGGCCCATGGGTCTTAATATGGTAAATTATTTGTTGAATTGGACTATTTGAGAGATAAAAATAAATCTGTTAATACGGCCCATCGGCCTTAATAAGATTAAATGTTTGTTGAATTGGATTATTTGGGAGAACAGATAAAAAAAAAATCATTAAATGCCATGGGCCTTAATATGATAAAATGTTTGTTGAATTGGATTATTTGAGAGAAAAAAACAAATCATTAAATCTGGTCCATAAGCCTTAATATGATAAAGTGTTTGTTAAAGGGAGAAAAAATAAATCCTTAAATACGGCCCATAGGCCTTAATATGATAAAATGTTTGTTGAATTGGATTGTTTGGGAGGGGTGTGGCTAAACAACATACGTATGCACAACATACGTTTTTTTGCCACACCCAAAATATGTATTAAAAAAATAAAAATAAAAATTTCAACCGTACGGATGTAATATATATGTTATAAATATGTTGGAGATTAATTTTCACAAAAATCAGAATATTATAACATTGTCATCATATATCATCAAAAATATGCAGCACTATTCAAAACATATATCGGAATAATAGTTTGATGATACATGATGGCAATGATATATTATTCTGATTCCCGTGAAAATTAATCCACAACATATTCATAACATATATATTACATCCATACGGTTGAAATTTGAATTTTTACTTTTTATAACCACTTTACGGGTATCTTAAAAAAACGTATGTTCGAACATACGTATGTTGTTTAGCATCTCCCGTTTGGGAGATAGAAAAACAACAGATTAGACGAAATCCATGATTAACTATACTCTTTCTTCTTCAACACTACATTGTTTTATTGATATGAATTGGTACGCATCTGTTTCAATTTTTTTTAAGAACACCTTCTCTAAGCAATAAAATTACGTGTTTGTCTCATTAACAATAAGGAATTCGAATTTTGAAGTATATGCCTTGCCACCAAAGAACATAGAGATTGATTACATAAAAGTCAAATAATGATATTATCATAGTCCCTCGTTTTACTAAAAAGAAAATAATGATATTATCAAAATATTAGTGACACACAAAAATTTACCCATTCCACATAAGAGTTTAATAATTATGAGTAAATAATTAAAAGTTGACCTACATCATATTACAACAACAGCCAACTGCATTTGGTTATCATGTAGTCCAGTGGTACAAGGTTCATGTGATCAGCATTGATGGGTTCATTTCGTCCCTTCGAAAATGTAGAGATCGCCTTGCACATAATCCAACAGTTTTATCAGAGAACTAGAGGAAGCAGGATTTGTTAGTATTTCGACGGGTTTAGAAAGAAAGAGATTGAAGATTACCAAATATACAACAACGGGCAAGAGGCTTGAGATATGCAGGAGCTAACCTACTTGGTTCCAGAGTTAGTTTAAATCATCGGCTTAAGAGTAAAATTGTTAAACCCCCGGAATCAAATAGTGAAAATGGAGGCTAGTTGATTAATCCCACTTTGAGTAGTAAATAAAATTAGAGTTACTTAAATATGCTAGTGCATTAACTACTAGCACCAACTAAACTTAAGCCTTTTTCAGAATAATACGATGATGTCTGAAGGTTGGGTTAGACCAATTAATGTACTAGATTCTAACAAATGGTATTACAGCGATCGAATCCTCAGACAATCTGCTAAGTTGTTATTTTCTATTATTTGGTTTGTAGTTTTCCTTTTGCTTCTGTCTAGTTTCTCTAAATTTCGGGGACGAAATTTCTAAAAATGAGAGGAGTATGTTATACCTCACAAAAAAGGACTAAATTGCAAATATAAAAATGTAGGGGTCTTGTGCAAATTGATCTCATTTAACATTCATTAGTCAGTGTGAGATGAGAGGCCTCAATTGAACGGTCGTTTATTCATTTAATATTTTGTTAAGAAAAAATAGGTGAGAGTCATGGTGCATGTATCTCTTAATTCTCCATCCGTTATTATTTTGCCTTGTTCATTTCTCATTAAGATAAAATTAAAGCCATGCAAGAAATTTCACATTTGGAATGTCTATTCAATAACTTCAATATTCATCTGATTCATTACCATCTATCTACCCGAAACCTAGTGAAATTCTCATTTTTATATTCTTCGATGTGAGCTTATGTATGCTTCACTCGAATCAGATCCTCCTTTCATCTCATTGATCCATCACCATCTGTCTAGCTGAAACCTAGTGAAATTCTCATTTTTATATTTTTCCATGTGAGCTTTTGTATACTTCACTCGAATCAGATTCTCCTTCCATCTCATCTCCATTTTCATATCTTTAGAGGTGAAGTTAGCGTCTAGTTAAGTAGGTTTTGTCAGATAATACAATTAACGGGTCAATTCTTCTACTATCATCAAGGTAACTGAACTTCTATACGTACTAAATCATTTTTATTATGATTATAAAATAGTTATAAAATTTATGAATCGTAAAATAGCCGCACACGGGATTGCGACACTGTGACCGTATAGCCACACATGGGATAACGAAACCATGGCAGCTTGATAATAAAAATATAGCCGCACGTGGGATAGCGAAACCACAGCCGTTATATATAAATATTTTTAATACTTATATTATTATATTTTATATAATTGAAATTATATTTTTTACAAAATAATGGTCATATAGAAGCTGTGTCGTAACAAAACAAGTTACTTAGCTAAATTTATTAGCTAATGATTTCTACTTGTTTTGTTTTTGTTGTCAGCGTAAGTATTTGACAAAATGGACGAGCGATTTGTGAGCTTAGATTCGTTTTGAACGACTTGAATTTGGTGTATGCCGCTTAGCACGACTAAGACGTCTTGTCGTGGTTACATCTGGATTCAGAGGATAACAAAATAGTATCAGAGCAAAACGGTTTTCGGATTATAAAAATCAAGTTTGTAGGCGAATATTAGTCTGCTTGAAGTGCAGCGACAGACCTCCTATGAAGGCATTATACAGAATAGTCTCATCCGTTTCAGATTGTCCGTGACTCTGAGATTCGAGCAATGAGATGACACGAGTAGCTTGATCTAATTCGCCTGACCTACAGAGGCATTTTACGAGGTACGCACGTGATCTAATATCTAGCTTGTGCCCTTAGTTTACGATGGATTCAACCAAAGATTTGCGTAGCAGCTTCTTGGAGCGGCTTGTGTTTGGGCTGTGGGAGGGGGTTTTGTAGGAAGAGGGTTTAAGGGAGAGGCTGGATTGGGTTGAGTGGGAAGAGGATTTTGATGCGGAACAGAGGAAATGGGATCGTTTCGGGTGAATTTGAGGATGGAGGCGGCATTGCCGTGAGAAGTCTGATAAGGAGATGGCCATGGCGTGTGGAGCTGCCGTAGAAATCAGAAGGGAGAGTTTCTTCTCTTCTCCCTACAGGTTATCGTTACAGCGGTTGAATAATGCTCTGTTGAATAATGGGTTGAGAGTGAGACAAAAAAAATTATTTGCTTTTTTATAATGGTGAATGAATATGAAGAAATAGAGTGAACGGGTAGATAGGTAGTATAGATAGGAATTTTCCTTATCTTTTTTCACATGTAAATATTAGGAAAAATAGACTGTTAATAATTTCTACTTAGCAATAGATATACATTTGGAAGGGGATGAACAAACCCTCTCCAAATTTTCTCTAAAAAAAAAAAAAATGATTCCCGCGTTTCCAGTGGCACGGATGTAAGAAGCAGGAAGTTTAAGTTTACCGTATCTTTGTACTGCAGGAAACCAGGAAGTCAGTTCCTGGTTCTGGAAGAGACAATGCAGGTGTGCATTTATTTACGCTGGCAAATGGGTCCGCCTTGTTTAATACATGAAGGGCTGAATTTTAGTTGATTTGACTGTGGGAATAGCATATGAGAGTGTGATCATTAAATACGGCCCATAGGCCTTAATAAGATAAAATGTTTGTTAAATTGGATTATTTGGGAGAAGAACAAATCATTACATACGGACCATAGGCTTTAATACGATTAAATGTTTTTACATTGGACTGTTTCGGAGAAAAAAATAAATTATTAAATACGGCCCATATGCCTTAGTATCGTAAAATGTTTGTTGAATTGGATTATTTGGGAGATCAAATACAACAGATGATTAGATGAAAATTATGAGTTTGTGCCGTGTAGACCATCTTATCTATATGATTAACTACACCCTTTCTTCTTCAACACTTCATTGTTATTGGATTGAATTGGTACGTATCTGTTCAATTTTATTTATTTTTTAAGACATAAGGGGACACCATTGCTAAGCAATGAAATTACGTGTATGTCTCGATAACAATAAAGACTCGAAGAGTTGAAGAGTATATGCTGCCTTGACCGTTGACACCAAAGAACATAGAGATTGATTACATAAAAGTCATTATCATACTCATCATTTTACTCAACAAAAATAATGATGTTATCATAATATTAGTGACACATTAAAATTTAGTCATTTTACATACAACACATGTACGGAGCTTAATAAAGACTTGAAGGGACCATATGCCCTCCCCCCCTCCAAGATTTTAAAATCGTAGTATATATTAGTAGTTTTTTACTGAATTTATTTTAAAATATATATATTTATATGTATTTGGCCCCTCAAAATTTTTTCTAGATGTTAATTAATGAAAATTTTTTTTTTTGACCCCCTCTCGAATAATACCGTCAAGTTCCGTCCTGCATACAAATTTAATAATTGTGAGTAAATAACTACAATACCTACATCAAGTTACAACAACAGCCAACTGCATTCTGTTATCATGTAGTCCAGTGTAAAAGGCGCATGTGATCAGGCATTGATGTTCCTTTCGTCCCTATCGAAAATGAAGAGATTGCCTTACATACAATCCAGTCATTCATGGCTGTTCCTTCGGATTCACTTAACCTGACTGTTTCATACTCGATTGGCTGTTCCACTGTAATTATAAACATACCCAGTACTCTAATAATCTATAGTAATATGATTATGTACTTTTCTTCTACTCGACTCATAAAATCCGAAGAAGTAAAAAGCAGCTTGAAGGCCAGTAGATCAGCAATTAAATTGTACTAAATAGGAAATACTAACACAGATATTTGTTTTGGTTCCGGACAAAGTGGATTGATATATATTTTTTAAATATATATTTATAAATAAAAAGATATATTTAAATATAAATATATACGTGTACAGTTCAACTTGTCTGAATATTTCTTGATATTCCAAAAAGTTTACAGGCCGCATTTTTTATAATATCTGATAACTACCCCGTTACGTGTTGTCGCGTAGCAAATGTTTAGTCCACTATCTACGTGGATCCAACTCTTATCGTGTTTCCTCATTTTCTAACCCAATTCTTGTCTGATTCGCATCAGCCAAAATGATTTTTTTACCTACCTATGCACATGATTATCTGAACAAATTCCATCAATATACTTTTTTAAGAAACTACGTTATCAATGACAAAGCATGCATTGTTCACAAAACATACAGATGATTATGATTTAAAAATATCTTCATAAAGTTACATGCCATAAATTATCTACTCTCATACATAAATAAACACATTCTAAAAAGAAAATACAATTTAAACATGTCCAAATTATGACGAGTCTTTTGGATTTGGGCTCCAACCCGCACCAGTCACAAATTCAATTGACTCAGATTCGACGTGTCAATCTGATCTTGCCGCCTCTTTGGAACTCGGATTTCATTTGCCTTTATCCATTTAACCACACCACACCAAACCCGATCGACTCCTCCTTTTTCTCCCTAAACTCGAGCCAACCGATGAACCAATCACCTTCTACTGCTTCCCTCTCAGACAAGAGATAATCATAACGAGACAAATCCACAATTAAGTATTAACACTTTAACAGAGTCAGAGACAGAATCGCCATGATAATGAGCAGCTCTGTGGCTCGTTGTATAAATACCCTCCCTCCTCTTCCCTCCGTTCCCAAACCATCATTGGTCCTTTCCTCTTTTCTTCTTCTTCCCCGCTCAGTACCTCTGTGTACGAAGAACAACAGATATTTCTCCTGGTATTCATTCATTTGGTTCATTCTCTATTCTCTTCCCCAAGTACTGTTTTCACTTCACTCATTAATCCTTTCTTCTTTCTCACTTGACTTAGCTCTCAGTATCCTCAGCCTTCTCGGATCACTCGTTACCCATCCGTCCTTGCAACCAAGGTAACTAACTTAAGCAGCTCAGCTGGTCTTTTTCTCCTTTTGATCAGAAAGTTTGATTTTTTTTCTTTATCATCAACTGATGATTTGTTGCTGTCACGATTATCGCAGGGTTCTGGGCTATTAAAGAAGGGAAAAAAAGAAAGGGAGGAGAGAGTAAAACAAGAAGAAATGACGATCGGTTCTTCCATTAAGATCTCTGACAGGAAACTACTGGTGAAAGGCCGTACGCTTCTCTCTAACGTGCCGGACTCAGTTTTCACCAGCTCGGCGGTCAGCTCCGGCCCAGTGGACGGAGTTTTTCTCGGCGCTGAGTTCAGCGAGCCCGGTTCCCGCCACGTGGTCCCTCTTGGCACCCTAACGTAAGAAATTCTGCCCCAAATGAACCAAATAAGATATTTCAAATCAATTTGTATGAAGCTATTTGCAACTCCAGACCTTAAGAAAGAAGGATTTTATTTGAATTATTTGAAAAATTGAAATTGAACAGTAACTAGCTGATGGGAATTAAGATCAAACCAAAGCAAATTCTTTACAGCTGTTGATAATTTCACCCTAAAATTATTGATTATTTTCTGTCATTACAGCGACGTGAGATTTCTCGCATGCTTCCGATTCAAGCTCTGGTGGATGTCTCAAAAGATGGGCTCAAACGGGCGCGAAATCCCACACGAAACCCAATTCCTTCTGCTCGAATCCAAACCCACCGAATCCCAAACCGACACGATCTACACGGTCTTTCTCCCTCTGACAGACGGGCCGTTCCGTTCCTCTCTCCAAGGAGACTCTGACGACTCCCTCTCTCTCTGCATCGAAAGCGGCGACTCATCCACTCTCTCCTCCTCCTTCTCCCACCCTCTCTTCATCTCCACATCCCTCAACTCTGACCCGTTTGAGGCCATAACGGGCGCGATTTCATCCGTCAAAAATCATTTAAAAACCTTCCGAACCCGACCCGATAAGAAGTTGCCAGGAATAGTCGACTATTTCGGCTGGTGCACATGGGACGCTTTCTACCAAGACGTGACTCAGCAAGGAGTCGAAGCCGGCTTACTTTCTCTCTCTGACGGTGGGACCCCACCAAAATTCGTTATTATAGATGACGGCTGGCAGTCCACCGAGCCCGACCAATCAGAAGACTCCGAGTCAAAGTCAAAATCAACGGATTCTCCTCCTGTATCTAGACTCACTGGGATAAAGGAAAACTCCAAGTTTCAGAGCGAGGAGAATCCACGAGAAGGGATTAAATCGATAGTACGGATCGCGAAGCAAAAATACGGGTTGAAATACGTGTACGTGTGGCACGCCATCACTGGCTATTGGGGCGGCGTCAGACCTGAAATGGATGGTACAAAATCATACGGGTCCCAAATGAAGTACCCCAAAATCTCGCCAGGCGTGATGCACAACGAGCCGAACATGAAAACCGACATGTTAACACTCCAAGGGCTCGGATTGGTAAACCCTAAAAACGTTTACGAGTTTTACGACGAGATGCACGAGTATTTGGCCGAGTGTGGAGTGGACGGAGTTAAAGTTGACGTGCAGTGCATTTTGGAGACTCTTGGAAGTGGATTGGGTGGCAGAGTGCGGATTACGAGGCAGTTTCATCAGGCTTTGGATGCGTCAGTGTCGAAGAATTTTAAGGATAATGGGATCATTGCTTGCATGAGTCACAACACCGACGCCTTATATTGGTAAGTAACGTATCATTTGTTTTCTTCTTAATTTAATTAAGTGAAATTTGCTAAAAAAAAAGGCCTTGCATTATGCCGAAATTGCAAAAAAAGCCCCTACTATTAGTTTTCTACTCTAATTATTTAAAAATAATCTTGTTTTAATCTCTCTCCTGAAAAAATAATTTCTTAAAAATATTCTTAAAATTTAATTAAAAAATCTTATTTCAAATGATACAGCGAAGAGAGAGAGAGATTTGTTAATTAACATTTACAAAATGTATTTCGAGTAATTAAAGTATGAAAATCAACGGTACCATAGGTTTTTTTTTGCAATTTCCAATAATTTACGGGCTTTTCCGCAAATTACCCTTAATCAATCAATCAATCAACCAACATTGTCATCAACTAAACCTCCATTACCACAATCTTGTTTTTCAACCAGTTCGAAGCAGACGGCGATCATCAGGGCGTCAGACGACTTCTACCCGCGGGAGGCTTTGTCCCACACGATCCACATCGCGTCGGTCTCGTACAACTCGGTGTTTTTAGGCGAGTTCATGGTGCCCGACTGGGACATGTTCCACTCCCTCCACCCCGCCGCCGACTACCACGCCTCCGCGCGCGCCATCAGCGGCGGCCCCATCTACGTCAGGTACCTCCACTCATTGATTCATTCATTATTTAATTCATTCATTGATTGAAGAGTGAGATTATATAATGAAGAGTGAGAGAGAGATGTTAATAATATTGAAAAAATGATTTTGAAGTAATTAAAGTGTGAAATCTGACGGTGTTCAACTTCTAATTAACACTGTAGTTTTTTTTTTTTTTTTTTGCAATTTGCCTTAATTAATTTTTTTTTGTGTAGTGATGCACCTGGAAAGCATAATTTTGAGCTGTTGAGAAAAATGGTTTTGCCTGACGGATCGATTCTTCGCGCCTGTTTACCCGCTAGACCCACTGTAGATTGCCTTTTCACTGATCCGACTCGTGACGGTGTCAGGTATAATTTAGGGTTTAGGGTTTAATTTCAATTTTATTTATTCCTCAATTTAAAATAATAATATTTTATTATTTTTTAATATAGTTTGTTGAAGATATGGAATATGAATAAACACACGGGGGTACTCGGAGTGTACAACTGTCAAGGAGCCGCATGGAGTTCAATAGAGAAAAAGAACATATTTCACCAAACCGGTTCTGAAGCCTTAACTTGCGAGATAAAAGCAAAAGACGTGCATTTGATATCAGAAGCCTCAACTGACTCGGACTGGAACGGGGATTGCATTGCGTACCGTTACGGTACCGCTGACGTCATCGTTCTGACGAATGACACGAGCATTCCCGTTTCATTAAAAGTGTTGGAACACGATGTGTTTACCGTTTCGCCAATTAAGGATTTGGGGTTCGGTTGTAAATTCTCGCCGATTGGGTTGGTTGATATGTATAATGGAGGAGGAGCGGTTGAGGGTTTGGCTTACCATCTTTTTGGGGGAGTTAAAATGTCGGAATTGGATTCCGGTTTTGGTGGGCGGGAAACCGGGATTTTGAATCCCGGGAATGGGAATCCTGGATTTGAGACGGTTGGGATGGTTTGTATGGAAGTGAAGGGTTGTGGGAGGTTTGGGGCTTATTGTTCGGTTAAACCGCGGAAATGCATGTTGGGTTCGAGTGAGATTGAGTTTAGTTATCATTCTAAGAGTGGATTGGTTGTGATTCAATTGGAGGGCTTGCCAAAAGAAAGATGTCATAAAGTAGTAGTTGAATTGTGAGTTGATAGTTGGATTTATTTAGGTGGGTGTTTAATCGGGTGGAATTAATTGTTGGTTATTGGGTAGATTAGATTGGATTGGTGTGGTTGTGCCAAATTGGTTTGGCATTGAATTATTTGTTGTACGTGTACTAGACGCAGAAATTTTTTATCGTATGAATAATAAGAAAGAAAATTGGAAGAATATTATATTTGTATCTCGTTGGATTAATATTTTTTTATATCTCATTGGATTAATATTTTAATATTACGAATATTAGAAAATTAGAATTGAAAAAAAAAGCCTCTGGTCCTTACTGGTTTCAACTAAATTTCTACAATTTGCTTCAACTCTATAGAGAAAAGGAATGAAGATTTTGTAGATTAAATTATGTATTGTTGTTCTTATGGTTATAACTTCCTAATTATGAGTCAAAATCTGTTAGCGTCATGAAAGAAAGAAACCAAGAAATAAAAAAAATAGAAATAAAACTAAAAGCTACTCTATGAAATTGATTCCATACATGCAAAAAAGCTGAGAGCTGAATGAATGAACGACAACTTTCACCATCAATCAATTGAATTGCATCTTATCTTCTTTGAGAGATCAAAGATTAACAACTAAATAATATCTCAGAAAGCCTCCAAAGTTCTAACAATTACCACTTATTTTTGTTGTATTGAGGCTTTTGAATATATAGAATTCTTTTGCACCCCCACACCACATTGTGCAAACCTCGACTTTATATACTTGTAATCAAGACAAAAACAACATGATTAAGGACGTATTTGGATGAGCAAAAAAATATAGTGTAAGATAGGGTATATGTAGGGACTAGAATTTTGTAATTGAGATTACTACAAATAAGAGTGTAGTTTTTATGATGCATGTTTAGATGATTTTAAGGATTTATGAAAGATTTTTGATAATAAGCTATGAGAGAATGAAATTCGTGAAAAAATAGCACATTCATGAAAAACAAATAAAAATGAACAAACTAAAAGGCAAAATTTTAAGCTTCACAAACATAAAAAGGAGTTGTATTGGTTAAGTACTTTTCCAGAAAAAAAATATATACATCAAATGAGAAAAAAGAGAGGAAGAACACCATAATGAAATGGAATTGGAATGTATTATTATTTCAACATCATCATCATCTGTTGTAAATAGAGCCTCTCCATGTATTCCCACAGCTATCTTGAACTCTCATCCTTCGATTAATTCCAAAGTAGATGCATGGATTCAACATGTGGCACAGTTCAAGAAAGCTGTGGAAATGGATGGAGAGCCCCTCTCTCTCTCTCTCTCTCTATGGATTCAACATGTGGCACAGTTCAAGAAAGCTGTGGAAATGGATGGAGAGCCTCTCTCTCTCTCTCTCTCTCTCTCGCGTTCATAGATCAGGAGCTGGGGTCATGAAAGCTAGCTAACTAGATGCTCTTTTATAGTACAAGCTAATCTACCCTAGCTTGGATCTTTATCATTTAGATTTAATTACACGTTCTGTAAATATAACTTGTGGACCTTTTCAGGCGGCCCGTGTGAAACTTAGATCCAGATATCTTTGCAGCACCAATGATTAAATCCAGATTTATATAGTATTAGTATGTTCACTTAGCCAAGTTGAAGGTGCAAGCTTATCTGTTATTACTATTCTTGGCAATTGTGTAGGTACACGGTAGATCTAATATATTATTTTTTTTTGAAGGAGAATATTTTATTATTATTATTTATTATTTTTATTGTTTTTTTTTTTTTGATAAATACGGAGAGCTTAAATATCTACGTGTAATTCTATTAATCAAAGTTTAGTTATACAAACCTCATAGATAATAGTTTTAGGTAATTTAAAGCTAAAAAAACATAATGAAAATAATAGAGGGAGAAAACAGAAAAAAGAAGAAAGGAAGGGACCATCCCGGTATCATGAAAAAATATATTACAGACAACAAAATTAGTAGCCACGATAATTATTTATGAGGTCATTTATGATTTCCTCAATTCCCCCAGAAAAGCATCATATAGATCAGCATGACATCATAGGATGTATAATTACAAAAATCATGACATTATAAGGGTAGGGGTATAAATATAACAATCATGACATCAGTGATTTCATGATGATGTATATGATGTTTTTGTGGGGAATTTGAGGGACAAGTTATACTTTTCTATTATTTATTATTGTCTGCTTGTATAGGTGTAGAGATGAGAAGTCGTTATCTTCATGCAAGAGCATAACCTAGGCAGTCCATTGAGTATGGATCCCAAGTTATATTATGTGCCTTCCTTTGGCCTCCATCCTTCTCCCTCTTTATTGTACTTCTTTTGGCCGGCTACGTCTCTCCCTAGGTACATTTCTGCCAACTGTTAAAATCGTCCTTTGCCGAGTTAAGTACGGATGTGAAATTTCGACACTCATCTCTAAAAGTTCTATTACATCTTTTGCGCCAGATTGCGAAATTCGCAAATAGTTGAAAGACGATTCTTGTGGATGTCGGCTCATTTGCGACAAGTTGTAGGGTATTATCACTAGAGTGTCCCCCTGTTATGGTGTTTTGCTGTCACATTTGTGCGGTGAATGCACAGATGCTATTAGGTGGTCTAGGGTTTATGGTTATTGTCTACAAAGTATCAATTTACCGTGGTGACCCCCCTTCTTTGTTGTTGTTGTCATGAAAATGTAGATTGCACCTTAATGGAGTAATAGTTGCGTATAAATAAGATTGTACCATATATAGAATTTGTAAAATACCTAAAATTTGCATCCAACTCATATAACTAGGGTAAATGTAAAATGTGCAAATCTCATAATCTCATACTGCAGGTTGTACCATATATAGAATTTACATATAAGTACAATACAAACTGCAAGTAGTAGTAATTAGGGTTAAATAATGCAAATTTTGATTGTATCATTAATCTTCTGATATGATTCACGTTCATGTTTTTAGCTAAATGACACTAAATTTTAGGAGCTGGTCTGCACTATGGACCCAATTACCAGATCTACTCTTAATAAATATACATTTTTTTTGTGGTACCGTACCAGACGGTACGACTGGTACCAACCAACTATTGAAGTATAGTAATTCTGAACAACTAATGCTTAACCAGCAAAACAATTTACATGAAGAAGTGAAAACAATTAAAAAAATCATGTGTAAATTGTAAAGTAACATTTAAGTACTAATCATATGAATCAAATGATTCCAATTTGAATGGATCATTCTGTGCCAAACAAGTAATCCATGAATTATTGTAAAGATGTCAGTTGAGTTTCACTGCCAGAAAGAAAGTTTACCAGATTGATTAAAATGTCCTTTCAGCTAATTAACCAGCCAACTAATTAAATGGCCTCTACTTCATTTCAATTAGTGCATGTCCTTTTGAAGGCTCCACCTTCACATGCCTCTCTCTCTCTCTGAAGGGCATTGGTCAGGCAAAAGAAAGACTGTTCATTGCTCAAATGAATCCACATGACAATTGTTCGTATGATATTAAGCCAGCCTGTTTTGATGAACCTTCCCCCTTTCTTTCAGCTGAATCTTAGAAAATAAGATGCGGCTTTTTGTCAGGCACAGCTCTCATGTCTTTTTCTCTCTCAATCATTCAGATCTTCTTCCGTGATCATATGATCTCTCGTTTTTCATGTGTCGCTTTCAAGTGAAGTCTTTCGGTACGTTTATGGTTAGATTAGATCCAGATAGTCATATTCATTGTAAATTTAGGGGAAAGTATAAAAATAACATCAAGCCCAATTCCTCTTGTTGTGCTATATATGGAGTTGATAATGATTTTGCAAATTCATTTCAAAAGAGACTCGAGTGATTTTCCTGTTCTCTTATTTGTTCTCTCATACACTCATGTTTAATTCCATTACTAAAAGCATATGTTTCTAATATTTTTTTCATTAATTTGTTTGTTTATAATTCAATAACAAAACTTACAATCAAAGTTAATGAGCAGACTCATGAACAGATATGAGATTTGCAGAAAATGGCTTCATTTCCATAACAGAACCAGCATTAATCCGAGCAATCACTAATCCATTTGAAGATAAATGGGTCCATTTTAGTCATTGGATATTTTGATTGAGATCAAATAAAAAGTCCAGGATTCAAATTTCATATGCATCACTTGAAATACTTCAAAAAAAAAAAAAAAAAAAATTAGGAAAAATATTTTCATCGGAATTTTATCATCTACTTTCCATTCTTAGCTGTGCCTGTGAACTCACCAGATGAACGGCCAGATTTGATGAAGTTCGGCCCAATATAATAAAGGCCGAGAATACATTTGAGCCGATATAATCATCATAAATACTAGTTTATAGACAGATAGCTCGTTCATTGAAACGTTAAGCCCATAATAAAGGAACGGGCCTGAATTGGTTCAAATTAAGACAGTCCAACGTTTATATTATCAATTTACATACACAACAAATTTTTTGTCGAACAAAAAGCATCAAAATTTTGTTTCATAACGAACAAAATTTCGTTCAATAGAAAATTTATCAATTTTACCTGCAAACTTACTTTTCCTTCTACGTACCTGAAATAATTCACTTTTTTTAGGTCTTTCCTATTGTAAATTTTTTTGGATTTTATGAATTAATGAGATCTTGTAATATTTGTTGTTGGCCGAATTTACTAATAATTGGGGTTTTAGGACAACACAAAGGGGACCAACAGCCACCCATCACTCGGCTGTAATTGCAAAAGGAAATCTGATTCCAATCACATGGCTCGCATGTGCATGCCAACAAGGAATATTGTAAAACCTTGCACAAAATCTCTCCTCCATTCTCTCATATCTCACTAATCCATTGTTTTGATCTTATGTTTATTAATCACAATTTAATATATACTACCAGTTTGGCAGGTTGATTAAATACCAACAATTAATTGTAACCTTAATTATTCTTACAGTAAACTTCCTTCTTTTTTCTGGAGGAATGCAAAGGAGTACAGCTAGGCCAAACAGAGGTGGTCCAAAAGAAAAGGAGGAAGATAGGGCGAGTGAGAAAGCTGAAACAAACCGCTGCTTTTCCAGCTACTCTTTTCCTAACACCACAACCTTACTGTGCAACCTCCATTAAGATGGATCTCATGCATGCATGCATGCGCCATGCATGCATACTTTTGGTTAATAAGGACATCTTCCTCTCTTTAATTACTCCAGTGCGTGAGATATTATGCTTAGCCTTGGTTTCTTAGAGTGAGAGAAAGAAAGAGAAAGAGAGAGAGATGGTAGGTAGAGTAGATAGGTAGGTATAGTTTCTCTTATAAATTACAATTGACTTGACTCCATTGAAGTTCCATCAAAAGGTCCATGTTATCCCTTTCCACAGCTTTCTTGAACTTCTCATCCGAATCTCATTACAGTTTGTCGATACGTGGAGTAACTAAAAGGAGGATTCAGAGAGGGCATCAATTTGAAGGTCAAGAAAGCTGTGGGAAGAAATAGCATAAATGGACTGAATTAGAAGATTATAACTCAAAAATCTCATGCAATTTTTTGTGGAGTCATTTTGCTTCATCTATGGAATATTTTGACGGGTAGTGCTATTATTTTCATATCGATGTTTTTTTTTCTGAGTACGTACGTCAATTTTGTGTGGAATTGTGTCTGAGCTGGGTTCATCAGTTTCTCTTAACAAAATGTTTATTTAATGAAGTTTCATACATTAATTATCGTTAGGAATTACGTAGGCCTCGGCCCATTTGAGTTAATGGGCCTAGCTAGATGCAGCTCCCAGCCTTAATAGATTCGGCTGGTCTAAAGTCAGGGCTAGAATGCTTTGACCTATTAGAAGTTGACATTTCATGTTGTTATAGCCTTATAGGCAGTAACTTTATGAGAGCTGATATGGTGCCCGGTGCCCCTAATTATATTTCTCCCTATATTGCGTCCGATTCCATTGACATAATTTTAAAGTCAAGTATATATAAGGTTTTTTTTAAGGGGATTTTGGAGGGTTTAGAGATTTAGTATGGGTGTGAGTGCATGTATAAGCCTACAAAATATAAAAGAAAATAACTTTAAAGGTTAACATCTTCCAAACAGAAAAGCAAACTAGGATAAGCTATATAGGAACAATGAATGTTTTTCCTAACATTATTATTAAACAATTAAGCTCAATAAATACTTTAGGTTGCTAGCTAGTTGGAATTAAACAACAAATCATTGGAATTTATCATTTTCTCTCTTGCTGGCAAGCCTTTTTCTTAAATTATTCTTATGTCCAGAAAAAGAGTTACCATTATCTTCAACAAATTAATATATTTTTCATTCTTTTTGAAGAACTTTTTTATTTTTATTTTTGGGCCTGTTTGGTTCGATTATTGAATGATGTCTTGAAATGTGTGGATTCCAAGGCATGTTAATTTATTAGCGTGCTCGGTTTGTTGTATCTATTTCAAGAATTATAAAATATTGATTTATTAACATTCCAAATTTATAAATTTATTTAAATCAACTAATTAATGAGGAAAAAAATCTTTAGAAAAAAATTATTTTCTTAATTATGCATGCCATCCTCATGGGAATAAGAAAAATCATCAATTTTGACGATTATCCGATTTCCACCAAAAATCATCTAGAATGTCATTAAATTATTATCTAGTGGCTAAACCCAAACATGAAAATTGAATCTATATTAATGGATGTCAAGGCATCCACAAAATAAAATTCGAACCAAATGATCCCTTTCAGATTTGCAAAGGGTTGGAGGTGAGAACTATACATGAGACCGATGATGGATCTTAACGTGGCCGGAAATTATTTTTTCACTATTAACTAGTTTTTTACAAAAATTTAGAAGAGACTAAACAAATACATATATTTCAAAATTGTATTCATTAAATCCCTACTAACATATACTATCTAGTTAAAAATCTGGAAGGGTCATAACCATCACAATCCATTAAAGATATGTCCGATGGCAAATATATAAGTTATTATACTACTCAAACCTCGTTTTTATTTTTTTTTCCCCTACACATATATATCTTTGAATGGCAGTTGGTGATATGCATGTGAACTAATAACATTATGCTTATAACTAAGTCATGTTTTGTGTACCAC
This sequence comes from Juncus inflexus, assembly GCA_024447665.1. NCBI lineage: Eukaryota > Viridiplantae > Streptophyta > Magnoliopsida > Poales > Juncaceae > Juncus > Juncus inflexus. The sequence goes on along the minus strand of JAJHPC010000001.1, from coordinate 11,145,389 downwards.
CTATAATTTTTTTTATAGGTTAACAAATAACATTATGCTTATAATAAGTCATGTTTTGTTTACCACCTATAAACATTTTTATAGGTGAACAAAGGGGGAAGGGAAGGAAAGGTGGACCCAGAAGGAGGGAAGGGCAGAGGATTGGCCCGTTGGATTGGATGTAAATGCTGTCACATTCATTGAATTCCCGTTTATTCACGTTATTCCAATGGACTGCATGCCAGAAATCAGAATGCAGCTACTTTGCTTTCCTCTGCATTTACTCCTGTTTTTCAGTTTTTCTTCTTTTCTTCTATCTCAGGTTAAAAATTACAGTGCAAGAAAGCAAGCAAGCAACACATGAGACAACAGAGAGAGAATCCAGTAAAATTCTTTGTTCATGGAATGGAAGAACCATGAGACAAATTCAACTCGCATTTCTAATATATTTTAGGTTTTGTGGCTCTTTTTTGTTGCATTTTTTCCAGAGAATAAACTACTAAAAAAAATATGGATTATAGGCTTTAATTGCTTTTTCACATGTTTAATGTGTGACAACATATAATAACTTAAGTATTATATAGTTACTATGACATTATAGAAAATGTAAATATAAAAATCATGATATCGTAAGGAGTATAAATATAAAAATCAGGATATCATAGAAGGGTGTAAATTAAAAATCATGAAATCATAGGATTCAATGATGATATATATGACGTTTTTATGGGGAAATAAGAAGCAAGTTATAATTTTGCATAATAAGTAATGAGGAAAAGTTTACTTAGAAAATAAGCTTTCATTTACTAGAAAAATTAATTTTTTGCTTACCTCGTGCAAGTATATACTTGGGAGGAAGATTTGGGAGTTTTCCATCTTTAAATTAATTTATATCAAATTCTAAGAAAACTTACATAATTAAGGAAAGATCTAAAGAGTCCACTGCTCAGCTATTCTTTTCAATTTATTTAGTGCACTTTTTTCTCGCAGTTTTTGTTACACTCCGGTTCCGATTTTTGACCCGAGGTGCAACGATCATATACCTTCAACTTGTTTTAAGGATATACAATGCAAAAATCGTATTAACGCAACGGAAAATAAAAAAAGTAAATATCTATATATTATAAAAATCAAGTATCTATAAATATTTATTACATTAAATCTCTCGAAATTATGACGTCTTTCAACCCGATGCCCCGCCTAACAACTGAACCTGAAATCTGAGGAAAGGAAAAATGGGTGAGTCGAAACTCAGTAAGGGTATGCTTTGCATACGTTCAAAATAATATTAATTTTAGTAAATAATATTTGAATAAATCATAATAAATATAAATATATTTAAGATCCTTTTACATTGGGATATCGATTTCTCATTCCACTTTCACACACATACATTAGATCATGCTTTATGGCTTCGAGTATGAACACAGATACAAGTCTTTCCGAGCTCGTTATTGGGTAATTAACGGCCCTAGTTTCGCTCTACTAAGTATGACCTTTCACCTATGCGAATCAGCGGTTTTGGTTTCGCTCTACCAAGTACGGATGTATCCACTTTCACTAATTTCACTCTTTCACATCTCATTCTTTATCCCATAAAATCATTCTCAAAATACTATATAATCCATATAACATTTTATATTTTCATAAATAATAAAATATTCATTTTGAGAAACTCAAATAATATATAATTTATATTATTAATATCTCTATATATCAAAATAATTGAAAATTTGTAAATGTATTTGAGAGCACAAATCTTTAGCTTGAAAGAAACACGACATGACTAATGACGCTTCGAAACTTCCGATCATAACTATCATCTTGAATTAACTCGCATCACCGATACTAATATCTCATATTCTTCTTGTTGGAATTTAATAATTTATTTATTTTATTGGAGAAATTAGAGAGGATGAGAAAAATGACATGAATGAAGGAATGAGAGGAGAGAAATCAAAATACAACTACACAACTTTTCACATATTAATTTTATTTTTACCATGTGATAAGTTAATTCATACAATTACATACAACTAATTAATTAAATATTAATTTTATTATTTTAACAAAAAATAATTTTTAGTATTTGTAATTTAGCTCCTAACTTTTAAACTATTATGAAAATACCCTTAATAAAAATTCGGGTTATAATAGTTTTTTTTGGCACATTTCTCCTTTTTGTTTGAATCGTTTATCGTTTATATCCCCTTGACCCATTTAGTGATAACTTATCGGTTAATAATTGTGTAAATGTATGTAAGTAACAAAAATGATGACATGTTAATTGTCATGAAATCAAAACAATTCAAAAATGTTATATATACTTCTAAAAAAAATAATATTCTTTACACCATTTTGCATGAAAATAATAAGAATATAATCTTCTCACAATGCACAAATTTCAAGTTAGAAAAGAAATTATACAAATTACACAGAAGCTATAAAACTTATAGAGGTAATGCCTGTTTTGTTTTTCTTTTCAAAATTTGTGCAAGATTGAATAGAAAATATGCATTTACCCCTTAAATTTTTTATGTTTAAATGGCAAACTGGTTCAATACAGCAATTCAGACAATCAAACATGATTAAAACTTGTATAAATATTGAAACAAATTATTTCGAATAAGTGCAAATAGTATATGCCCCACCTTTTCTTTTCTCAACACTAAAATGGTCGCCAAAACGGGTGAGAAACCAAAATACAGGAAATCGTTTTTGTTAATTATGTGTCACTGAAAGTGGAAAAAAGAGTATGAGGTCTTCTTTTCAGGAAAAACGATTATTCTTCTGTCAAAAAAAAGAGAAACGATGAAACGATTACTTTTTAGTAAGGCTTTCATAACCAAATATGTGGCCCCTCAAATCACCTTAAATCTGAGCCAAACATCAGAACTTACCACATGGTAATCAACTGTTAGATTTTCCCTAAACATGTCTAAATATAAGTCACAAAAAACACTAAACATGATTCATGAATCATGTGTATTGATAATATAACCAAATTAGCAGCTCACATGATCTTAGACACGTACACACAGACAAAAAAAAAATCCTATTTTACATAGATTTCTGTTTGAAATGAAATCAAATCATAGGTCTGAAACCAATAACATAAACACGGTGACCTGTAATTTTAATATGTATGGAATCAAAATTTAAAATTCAAAATTCAAAACAATACATTTAAAAAAAAAAATCGAAACAATAGTAAACATGACGTTCTTATTTGATATAATGAATCAAAATTCAAAAATTCAAAATCTAAAACAATAATAATTAAACATGAACAATGGTGATTTGTGATTTGACATATTGAATCAAAATTCAAAACAGTAATAAACATGATGATTTTTGATTTGATATATATTGATTCAAATTTGAAAATCAGCAAAGTGAGGGCTGTTAATTAATTATGAGTCTATAGCTTAGATGGACATGAATATAGTGAGTCCAAGCAGAAGAACTGTTGCGGAGTAGGAATCCTTGTCAGTTGCACAGCCTTTGATTATAACCACATCAACACACAAGAGGAACAGATTGAATGAAAAGTTGAAGGGTTGAAAAGAAATCTCACTGAACATGAGCTGATCAGTGAGCTGTGTGTGTAGTGTGTGTACCGGATTTTCAATCTATTTTTGGAAACCTTTCATGACCCCTCACTCCTCAGGTACCAGTGTGAAATGAGAGAACACACAACAAAGCCTGAATTTCAGAACGATTTTCACTTTTTTTTCTTTCTTTCTTCACTGAAAGAAAAGTGTTGATTTGAAGTTTCATTATCATACCCCCCAGCTTTTGCGTTCATCATGGATCGAATTTCTGTACTCTTGTATTATTGTTTGTACTTTTGCGTTATAAATGTGAACGAAAGTTTAATCCAGTAATTAATTGCTTTGGCCAAAAAGTAGAAAAATAATAAAATAGAAGTTTCGGTTTCTTGTTTTTCTTTGAATACCTTTCGCTTTCTTTGTACTGTTAGAAATTATGAGAAGAATTTCATATGAATGCAGATGCCACAAAATTTGAGAAAAATTAGATATTTAGAGCATTTTGCGTAGTCAATTAATCGCTACTTCTGTTCTTTTTTCTTCCTCTTTTTGTTTTTGTAAAGCCAGTTTATTACATAGATCCGTTGGGATAAAGTTGTCCAAAGAAATTAATAATTTGTGTAAGGAAATTAATGAATATTATAGATTAACTTGAACTTCTTCAAGAGATTAAAAAATGGTGGGCTCCAATCCAGCAATTTGCCCTCCACAAAGCGCCTGATCTGCGCTAGAAACAGAAAAATTTAAGAGTCTATCAGCTCAGAGATTGGCAAAAATAAACAAGAGAGAGAGAGAGAGAGAGAGAGAGAGAGAGAGATTTAAGAGTCTATCAGCTCAAAGATTGGCAAAAATAAACAAGAGAGAGAGAGAGAGAAATTTAAGAGTCTATCAGCTCAAAGATTGGCAAAAATAAACAAGAGAGAGAGAGAGACAGAGAGAGAGATGATTTTCTCCCAGCAACAGTCAGACAGCCAAACAGCAACTTAATCCGCAGTATATAGCATCTGAGGAGATTTAGGGTTTCATGTTTGTAATTTCGGCGTGAAAGTGAAATTTCATACAGAATTGAAGGAAAAAGCAGCATCAAGAAAACCAATTAAATTCTCCTAGATTCTTCAACTTGGTCTCTCCCCGCAATTTCCCACAGCTTTATTGAACTGTACGAAACTAAGCTTCTCCATTAATTAATGGCTAATACCTCTCTTGAAGGAAGCTGTAAATACAGTTCAAGAAAGCTGTGGAAGACGACAGAGAGGGCCATAATTCATACAGATTAAATAGCCACTAAAAGGGGGTAATTCATTAAGGGATTTTTGGGTTGGTTCTTTTGAGTGGAGGAAAGATGATATTTATAGAGTGGATAGGAGAAGAGGGGGGAGAGAGGTTAAGGAGTGTTAAGGACCCAAATCCCGAGAAGAATATAGGCCTGAACAGAAATCTAACTTTTTTTATTTTTTCATCTTTTGCTTCTCCTTTTCTAAGTTCCTTGTGAGATTTGTTAGGGCTCCCCAAGTTTATCTCCTCATTGAGGTATCCCTTTCTAAAAAAATTAGGGAAATGAGAAATCACGAAGAGGGGTACTGTAGCAATTCTGTAGCGACGGATTAAAATTATATATTGTTTTCTTTCGTTTCTATACATGCTATATACTATTTTCATTTTTTAAAATATATACTATTTACTGAATGAATATTTATATACTGTTTGGTTTTCATTTTATATGTTTTTATATACTGTTTTCATTTTTTTAAATATATATTGTTCTACCGGATGAATTTTTATATTTTTAATGAATGAACCTAGGTCAGTGCCTAGGATTCATTATAATATATTGAAATATAAAGATGTCTTTTTCTCCATTAGGAAAATGAAGATTAGGTTACAATATTCAGAATTAAATAACATAAAAAGTAAGAAAATAAAAAAAGAATAAAAATTAAAGAAGAACCAAATGGAAATTAAAGCTAAAGAAAAGAAAAGAAGGCTAAACAAATTAGCCGAAGCCCTAATCAGACAATCATGCTATAGAAGTATGCACTGTTTTTATATATACTATTTATTTTTAGTTTATATTTTTTTTTAATTTTTATATATTGTCGCTACAGGATAGCTATAGAACCGTCACGCAGTGTCAGCTCCCCAAAAAATATTTCATACTATACTATAATATAGCTTTTAAAGAGATATATAATAATTCATATTATAAAGATTACATTTTTTATTCAAAAGAATAAAATATTGAGGATATTTTTATATAAAAAATGAATCAAATCTATATAATAATATAAGGCTCTCTTTACAAATAATTTGTTGCTGAAAGTATATTATAAAATTATATAGGATGATATAATGATATCTATGTTCGGCTGCTATCACTGTCACTCTGGTAGGAAAATAATGTCATCCTGCATATGAAAATGCCTTTAAGCTCGTATATTTGGGTTGCCAAATTAATTTAATTTATATTGTTGCAAAAAATATACTGATACATGCTAAAATATAATTTATATAAGATGAACGATATACTGGTATACGGCGAAAAGTAGTATAATTGTGGTAAGTCAAAAGGTGAATTTGTATAAAAAGGTATAATGATGCAAGAAAAAAGTTATGTTTAAAGATATGCTAGTATAGGGAAAAAAATATATTATACATGATAAAAAAGAAAGACTATAATCAACCAAAATTGAAGATCGTGTACATATCTTTTAAACTGTTGAAATCAAAATTTAACCTAACAGCCAAATCTTTCCCCATGAATATATCTATGTATAATATAACTTGGACCGTCCAAAATTTCTCTACTTCGTTCTTTAAAAAAGGCTAAGATGACTTTAAGGTCATTTGTCCATGCTTTCTGCAAACAAGAGAGGGAACATGAGCAATATTTAAGTACCTTGATGTGAAAATTTTGAACTTAAAAAATGTTAAGTGGAGCTTTGATGGTTTTGGAGGGGCCACATTAACAAATCCCACTCAAGTCATGCTCATACAATGTTACCCGTAGACCCTCTTATATATATTTTTTTATGTCAAATTTATTTGGTTATCTGTTTGTTTGTATGTGGAAAGGTATATAATTTTTTTTCATTTTTTGGGTAAGTTGAGAGTATTTGGTGGATTAAATTTTGAAATGGAGAAAAGATTCCCATTGCCATAAACTGGGCGTCAAGCAAAGACCGACACTTGTTCATATAGCACATGAAAATTAATTAGATAATTGAGTAATCAGTAAATAAATGCATATGTTTTGACTGGTCAAAACATTTCTATTTTGATGTATGTATAGAGTGTATTGATCCGGCAAAATAATTATGCTTTTTAAGTATGCATCGACCATTCAAAATAATTCAATTTTCGAAAAAAATTATAAAATATTTGAACTTTACTTACAGTTATTTTTATTTTTTTTATTATATTTTACATCATCATAAAATTTCATTCAAGTATTTAAATATCCATGCTATATTATGATTTAATTGTCACTTAACCTGACAAAACTGAGAATTAAAATAGAAAACCACAACTCTGCAATTAAAAATTACAGAGGAGCCGGAAGAACAAACCCTCGTTGAGTTTCTATAACGAAGTCTCTTTCTTCACCCGCACTTCTTCCACTCCGAAGCTCCGCACGGATCTTGAGGCGGCCATGGCGGGGGCAAAGGTGAGCAAGCCGAGAAACGGCGTTGTCAGAACGCTGTCAGACCTTGTAAAACGCAACGCAGCAACAAGACACGAGAGATCGACGGCGGGGATCTGTCCACGAGCCCGGATCCTACGGCCCCTTGTGCCCGCTTTGGAAACACCCCTTTCTGACACCGTAACACTAAATCCGTTTCCGTTTTATTGCTACTTTTGCATATCACCGCCTGTAATTTCGATTATTTACATCAGGCCCTTTTTGTGAAGTTGTTTAGTACTGTTCATTTGTTGGCACTTCTCTACATTCTTTTTTGGGCCGTCTGATATGGGCCTAAATAAGGCCCGATTAAGAGTTGTTGAATAATAATCAGGTCCAATTAGGCTGACCTAAAACCCAGAAACCTCCGAGCGATTCTCACTCACTTCGCCGCCGATTTCTCCGCCGCTTCTCCGCCGTTAGCTGTTTTTAAGTGTCTTCTGTGTTGTTGTTTACGGTGAGAGATGACGAGGCCGGAGTTGCAGAATCCGCCGGAGATATTCTACAATGAATCCGAGGCCCGGAAGTACACCACTTCCTCTCGAATCATCGAAATTCAAGTAGGTTTAGTAAAATTGATTATTCTTGCTGTATTACTTTGTATCTTTGATTGAGAGAGATTCAATTGGTTGACTAATCCAGGCGAGGATCTCTGAGAGGGCGCTTGAGCTTCTGAACCTTCCTAACGATGGAGTTCCCAAGTTTTTGCTTGATATAGGTTTGTCAATTTATTTATTTTTTGTATATATTCTAGTCAATTTATTCCTTTGGTGTCATTATGTAGCCTATGTAAAATGATATATTTGCTCTTTATTTCTTTATTTTTTGACAATAGGGTGTGGATCTGGACTGAGTGGCGAGACAATATCTGAAAATGGACACCAGTGGATTGGATATGATATTTCACCGTCAATGCTTGGTGAGTAATTAAATTTAACTCCATTTTACTCTCTAGTCCTTCAATTATTTTCATTTTTTATTATATTTTTTAAATAATCAAAATAGATGTTGCGTTGGACCGAGAGGCAGAGGGTGATCTTTTGCTTGGCGATATGGGGCAGGTAGAAACTTTTTTCTTCATTTTATTAATCTCTCATTTTTTATTTTTGTTTAAATTATTAATATAATATTTTGTTAATTTAGGGTTTGGGCTTGAGACCTGGAGTAATTGATGGTGCGATCAGTATTTCTGCTGTTCAGGTCAGTTCAACCTCCTTTTCTCATTAAAATTTCTTTTATATAAACATTTCAATGAAAACATTTTTATAAAATTCTTAAACTTTTTGCACCAATTATTATTATAAACTCTTACTGTATTCTCAACAGTGGTTATGTTACGCCACCAAGTCATCTCACGATCCTAGGAAGAGACTGAAGTAAGTTCTTCATATTCACTTTATAAATTCCGCTATTATCATCATTGCTTTACTTATATTTTCTTATTGTGTATACTTTTGCATTTTAGGGCTTTCTTTGGATCGTTGTATAAATGCCTAGCGAGAGGGGCGAGGGCTGTTTTGCAAATTTACGCAGAAAATATGGACCAAAGTGAAATGATAATGACATACGCCATGCGCGCCGGTTTTTCTGGAGGCGTTGTTGTCGATTGGCCCCACAGGTTAATTAATATTCTCACATAAACCCTTTAATTATCCCAAATTAATCTAACTTTAGTTAAAACTTGATACAGTTCTAAAGCAAGGAAGGCTTATCTTGTTCTGACATGCGGGCCCGCTTCAATGCAGAATTCTCTTCCGAAAGGAAAAGGTGAAGATGGTGAGATGTGCAGTGATAGTGATGATTCTGACGATGATGAGGAAAGCCAAACTGTAAGTTTGTTTGTTAATTTTACATTCACGACCGTTAATTAGTATTTATTACAAAAAGGGTGTTGAATTGAAGTTTTTTTATGGAATGTAGGTTGGGATATATGAGAGGAATAGGCCGAGGAAGAAGCAAAAGGTGAGTAATAAGAAGGGAAAGAAATGGGTTTTGAAGAAGAAAGAACAGATGAGAAGGAAAGGGAATGAAGTGCCTCATGATTCTAAGTATACTGCAAGGAAAAGGAAATCGCGTTTCTAACTTTGGTTGAGATGTTGTACTTTATATTTATGTATGAGGTATTTTTGGTTCAATTTTGTAAGTTGTCGGTAATATTATTTTTGGTAATGCTTGTTTTGTACTTGGTGAGTTCTAAGTTTTCATGTTGGCTTATTTCTTTTTTTCTCTAGTGTTTGAGCAATATTTTGTTTGAAGTGCTTTTTTGGGAAGTTGTTTACTTGGCATTTAATCAGCATAGTATTTATGATTATCATTCTGGATCTGATAATATTGGTATATTAATCTGAAGCAAGTACTAGTCAGCCCATTGGCTTTTCAGCCTATAGAGTGGAAAACATCAGATCAGCGATGTAAATATCGTGGCGTGATAATTGATATCATTGGTTAAGTTCTGATTCCTTGTGTTTCCCATCATGCCACATCATAGTTTCTTCTCCAGAGGGAACTCACAAACAGTTCAGTGCTCAATCGTCTGAGCTCAGCTGAACTGAGCGGTGTTTTTTACTCTTGTCAATGGCGGCGGTACTTCCCCACTCGTCTTCTCCAATTCGCCCTCCTTTAAGGAGCCCTAGAGCAATGGAACTTATCTCTCCCTCTGGCTTCCTCAGTTTCTCTTCTCTCGGACGTAAAGAGAGGAAATTGAGCACGACCATTTGTTTCTGCGTGAAGCCTGAAAAGGCGGAAGAGGGAGAAGGGAGCGGAGATTATCTGACTGATTCCCTCGTTTCTTCTGTCGGAGTATGTTATTTTCTTCTTCTTGTTGATTAATTTCTGACCTGTTTAATTAAAGGATAGAAAAGAATTATTCTGCAGTTCATTAAATCTCATCTTTTTTTTTTTCTTTATCATTCAATTTGGATGGAGAATCTTATAATTAGAGATTGATTTCCCCAATCCCATATTATTGAAATTACATCTATCTTTATCTTTGCCTTATCCAAACTAAATAGAACTTGAGGAGTCAGAAAACTAAAATGAAAATCAGTTTTAATTTATTAGTAATGCTGACTGCTGAAAGTTATTACATTATTATTATTTGGGAAAGAAGGATAGTTGGGTGCGGTGATCTTCAACTCATATTGCATTACTAAGTTGAATTACATATTGAAGAACTTTAGAATCGATCAGCTTTTCTTCTGTAATTTGTGTTTGCCTCTTTAGAACTATCCTGTTTTCGTCAGTCTGTGTAAACTCTATATCTCTTTAAGACCACCATGTTAATAGCACCTCATTCTACTGTACCATTTTTCCGTTATTTTAAATCTCATGAATAATTTATTTTCCTCATTTGATTTTCATTTGTAATAAAAAAAAACCAGGAAGACTCGGAGTATTTATGGAAATTGGCTGGTGGAACAGTGGGAGGAGCTTCAGCCATTAAATACGGAAGCATTCTTTTCCCTGAAATTACTCGGCCTAATATAATCAAAGGTCTTTTAATGATTTCACTCCCAATGCTTGTTGCAGCTCTCATTTTGCTCAAGGAGAGCTACACTCAGACACAGAATGAAGATCTTTTGTAAATATTACCACTATTTCTGCTTTTGTAATTAGAACGTTTCATACAATTGTTTTATTTTCCAATGTAAAGAAGCCTCTATTGTCATCTTATTGTTGACCAAGAAAACTGCTAGTTTCAAGTGCTTTACTAGTTGATTCGTTATACATTAATTAGCTTATTGTTTTGCCTTAAAAGAGAAGCCTTTTTTTGACAATTGGGTCCATATTATCTTGAAGGATTGATTTTCAACAAATTTGAAGTCGTGTGGAATTTGGATGTGGGGAATTGCACATTGTAAACTAAGGCATTAGTTCTAAACAACTGTTTTTTTGCACACAGTATGAAAAAATGAATCTGCAACACATCTTGAATAAATAAATGTCATTTGATTGGTAAGTTAATAGAATTAGTCTGAAACTGATATAATTGATTTTCCATCTTATGCTTGAATTTTTTTCTCTTTCTACAAAATCAAAGCAATCGATCCAATGAATGGACTCAGACTAGCCTCCTACTGATTTAGACTCAGCACCTCACAGCAGAGCAGAGCAGAGTGAGAAATTATTAGGTGAACATAGCCAATGAAAAGAAGCCACATCATTGAGTTTTCTGACGTGCCTTGCTTTCAATGGTGAGTCCATGATGGAATGGACCGGTGATATCTTCTAACTTCCCTAGCACAGCATACCATCCTTCATTTTTTTTTATTTAATGGAACCATCGTTCATTTTTTAACTCTTCTTCCCAATGTCAAACAAAATAATAATTTTCCATTTTCAATTATAAAGAAAAACTTTCAGTGTGCAAGCCAGTGAAAATAAAATTCACTCACGCGTTATGTACATCGATCTCTACGCGTTTAACCTTTTCAAGTTCCATCATTTAAATATATCCAACCACTTCTTTTCTTTCCTTAAACCTCTCTCCCTCTCTCTCTCTCTCTCACACACACACACAGAGACATGGCCTCACTCTGGTTCTTGATCTTCTTCATATGTGGACTCATAAACACATACCTCTTCTTCTTTGCCTCCCCTAAAAAGTTCTTTGCATGGATTTCCTCACTCCTCACTCCTCCCATCCCAACAAAAACCACTCAAAACCCTACTAAGCTTGAAGAAAATGGAGATAATAAGCAGAGAGAACTGATCACACCAATATCCAACAGTAATAATCTTGACCTAGAGACACTCTTCTTGACCTTTGATCGTGATGGTGATGGATTCATCACGTTAAACGAGCTACAAGAGTCTTTCAAACGACTCGGCCTCTGCGGCAAAACCGAAGAGGCGTTAAACATAATTCATAGAGTCGACAAGAATAAAGATGGCCTGATAGATTTAGAGGAATTTAGAGAGCTGTATGACTTGATTCTTAGAGGTGAAAGTGAAGAAAAAAATGGTGGTGGCACACAAGAAGTGGTTGGAGGAGAAGAAAAGGAGAGAGAAATGAAGGAAGCTTTTGATGTGTTTGATAAGAATAAAGATGGTTTGATTAGTCCGGATGAGTTGAAGGAAATCCTCGCGTTGCTCGGATTGAATAAAGGCGCGAGAATTGAAGATTGCATGGAGATGATACGGAGCGTGGATAACGATGGAGATGGAACCATTAATTTTGATGAATTTAAGAAAATGATGGCATTTAAGGGTGGAATGGGATTGTTTGAACAAAGAAATTAATTTAACGTGCTTCTAAGAAATTTAGTTTACGCTCTTTGCATGGGATGTTTTAGTTTGGATTTATGTTTGTCCTTGTTTGTACAATGCTGTAAAGTTTTATCATATGCATGTATATATTCAGCATTATTCAATTCAACGGTTGGTTCACAGCAGAATAAGCAAAACGTGCGGAATTATTTCCTTGAAGAGAAAATATAAACAACAGTACTTGCCGGTTTTACAATATGCGCATTACTATATATTTTCAATGTTGCTATTATATTTCCATAATTAAAGGAAAAAGAATTATAATATATTTTCAATGTTATGGAGTTCTTATTTTAATCCTCTGATAAGGTATGAACCAAATAACTCCCCAACTGGTATATATTGTTTTTATATTTACTTGATACATCCCCTTTTAGGTGCTGAAAAGTGAGAACTAATAATTGAACATTTGCAATGGTTGCTAATGTCAATAATGGACAAAACTTTACAGCCATCCCACAAAAATAAAGTTAAAAAAATGACAAGATATCAAAGAATAGAGCTTCAAGTTCCAACCGGCGAAATAAAAAATAAAAATGAACTACAGATTATCTCTCAACCACTTAAGCGCTCCGTTTGCAACTGACCTGCAAGTTCACAAAAATAAAAATAAAAACAATTAGTTACTCATAAACATACACCCCCTATAAAAACGAACAAAAAATACTTTTCTCATATAAATCTTTCTTTAAGATAAAAACATTTGTTAAATATACCCTGCAAAATCTTTGACTTTCTCCCACAAGTCATTCTGCTCATCAGGTTGATAAGAGTCAGGATCATCCGATTCTTCAGTCTTGACACTCTTTTGACTCTCTGCTCTTTTAACTGCACACATAAATTTATACATTTATTTCTTAGTAACCATTTCAATTTAGCTATTATTTAAAATTCACAATACATCCAACAAACAAACACCCTAATGAAAAACAATCACATTAATCACTAAAAAAAATGAAAATAAAAAAATATATAAACCTACCTTGGGGTTTAGTACGAGTCCGAGTCATCGCATTTCCACTCAGCGATGCTAGTTCTTCAAGCAACTCTCTTTCACGCCCACTAATACACAATAAAATTACACATCATTAAAAAAACATGATAAACATGAAATATATTTTAAATGAAACTTACCTGATGCGATTTGGTATTGTGACTTTAATAGTGAAAAGATGGTCGCCTCTTATAGAAGGTTTATTCAATTTAGGCACTCCTTGTCTCGCCAAAACTAAAACATCGCCAGGCTGAGTGCCTGACGGTATTTGAAGCTCTGTCGGCCCATCTACCGTCTTCACCTAATTATTTGATATAAATTTAAATAATATACTCTTAGTAAAGTGTCAAAAGTAATTAATATTCTTAAAGCTAAATGGTTTAAAATGTTCTCTCACCTTTATTGTGGTGCCAAGAATGGCTTCGATGTAATTAATAGAAACAGTGGAGTATAAATTGATTCCATCCCTCTTTATGCCTGGTAGCTCCTCTATATCCAGCATTACGTATAAATCTCCGGGCGGGCCCCTGTTTTTCCCACAAAAATAGAAAGAATCTGAATCATATTCCCTCAAAAGATAAGATAAACTGATATTTAACTAAGCATAATAATATTCTCTTTACCAGAAAAGAAAAAACCTCAACTTGATAACGACAACAGCAATAATAATAAATAATAAATAATGATGAAGATGGATAAGTACCCTTTGGGGCCGGCATCGCCTTCGCCTCTGACGCGAAGAGTGCTGCCTTTGCTGACTCCAGGCGGAATTTTGACTTTTATATCCTTCGTGACTCTCACTCTCCCTTCGCCGGAACACTTGCGGCAATATTCCGATATTACTTCCCCTTCTCCTCCACATGTTGGGCATATCGATACCTAAAAATAATTGAGAAATTAGAATGGTTTGAATATCTTGTGACCGAACAAAAAATCCTTTACTTTAACTTTTATTTAAAAAAAATACTCTATAAATAATGACAAACGATATGAAAACACGTTGGAAATTAATTATCTAATATTTCAAAAATAATCTAAGGTGTTTACATATTTTTTTCTTTATTATTTCAAAATGAGTTGGAAGTTTCTTGAAAACATAAAAGTTTGCGTTTTTTGAAAATAAAAAGCTAACATTAGTTTTTTTTAAAAGTCAGGAGGGCTTAAAAATGGAACATAGGATTTGTTCAACATTACAAATGCTAAGGAGTTTTTCTATTTGCCAGAAAATACAGGGTTGTTTTGAAAAAATTCCCTTTTTTATTTTTTCTACCTGGGAAAATAATCCGAAAGGGGTTTGCTCAGTTCTCATAACTTGGCCTCTCCCCCCACAAGTTGCACATATTCTCATTTTGGAGCCGATTTTCGAACCGGTTCCAGTACAGGAATCGCATGTTTCCAAATGAGACAGCACGATTTCCTTTTCTGTTCCAAATATCGACTCCTTAAAATCCAATACCACATCGTACCTGCAGGAAAAAATATATTCTTTTTTATTTAAAACCTCAAAGAGAAAAATATATATTTTTTAAATGATTTAAAATCTGACCTTATGTCTTCACCCTGCATAGCAGTTCTCCTGCGAGTTCTAAATGAACCTTGATCCATCCCTGAAAAGCCGCCCATGCTAGCACCAAAAAACGTCTCAAACAAATCAAATGGATTTGTCTGCAAAATAAATTAAATTTAAACAATTAGAGGTATGATCCTTATAATATAACGAAAAATATATAAATAATGTGAAATGGTGATGTGTTGTATTACTGTTGTATAAGCGCCAGAAGCACCGCCAACTGCGCTTTTAACGCCGGCTTCACCATACTGATCGTATAATGCTCTCTTTTTATCGTCTGATAAAACCTGGAAAAAAAATGAGATTTAATACTTCAATTTTTACATCGCTCAGTTATTACTAATTAGCGACTGACTGAAGTGTATTTCTCCAGTTTTTAGAAAAGAAAGAGATTAATTCGTGATAAATGGGAAACAGATACCTCATAAGCAGTGCTTATCTCCTTGAATTTGTCAGTTGCTCCGGGCTCTTTGTTTACATCAGGGTGATACTGCATTGAGAGAAATACAATCAACAGCCTTCGCAAAAAGAAGTACATAAATTCATTTCCTTCTTGAATTTGAAAGTAATACAGCTTCTTGTTAAACCTTATTTAACACTATTACTACAAGCCATGGCTCAATTGGCCAATAAGACTACCAATTTATTTAGCTTAATCTCCAACAAAAATCTAATACGAATAGAGAAGAGAACCTGGCGGGCCAATTTGCGATAGGCAGCCTTGATCTCCTTGACGCTAGCCGAACGAGAAACGCCGAGAGTGGAGTAATAATCCGCCGCCGCGAACACCGCCACACTCCGTCTCCGGCGAGTCTTTTTCCTGACGGAGTGGCGGAGCGAGAGAGAGCGGTCGGAGAGGAACGAAGGGGAGGAGGGGAAGCGGAGCGAAGTGCTGGCGGAGAAGTCGGAGGAGGGGGAGGAGGGGGAGAGGAAGCGCCGGGGTGAGGGCTGCGAAGGCGCGAACGAGATAGAGGATACTGATAGCGCCATTTTCGTTTCGGATTTTTGCTCGTTCGGTTGTTTTTTCTTCTTGTCGGGGAGGGGGAGAAGAGAGGAGCTGGGAGTTCTGGAACCACGCAGATTATTGGAGAGGTGTGAAAAATGTGACGGAGGAAATAAATGAAGTAAATTTAATGAAAATTTATTATCTTCCATTTTTTCCATGTAAAAAAATAAAATAAAATATATATATATATATATATACATACACAGAGAGAATGACTAAATAACTTGTACAAATAAAATCTAAATTTTGCTTGTAATCAAAATTCATCAAAAATTCAAATTTTAACCATACGGATAGAATATATATATTTTGAATATGTTGTGAATTAATTTTCACAAGAATCGAAATATTATATCATTGCTATTATGTATCATCAAAATTCATCAAAATATATATAATATGTATTATATCATTGCTATCATGTGAAAATTATATAATATTTCGATTCTTGTGAAAATTAATCCACAACATATTCAAAATATATATATTACATCCGTACGATTGAAATTTGAATTATTGATGATATATGTAATATTTTGGTTATAAGCAAAATTAGAATTTTGCTTGTACAAGTTATTTAGTCGTTATATATATATATATATATATATATATATATATATATATATATATATATAATTTTTTTTTTGAAAAAAACAAGTTTTTTGAATGGAGGATAAAAAAGGTCATGAGGTTATAATCATTTTGGGCTCATTTGTCTATGTTTCGGCCTCATAACATCAACAACAATTCTATATCTAAAATCAATCTTGAGATTAAAATAAAAAATAACTATTTTTCTTATTTTATTTACATCTTTTATTTTTTATTGTGTTGTTTAGTTAGAACTGATGTATGAGTTCCTAAACTTTTATCACATTAACATTTCACTTTTGGGTATGATAGATAGCTTTTCTTCTCTTCCATTCTATCTTTATATGTGCACTATGTAATGGACCAATGGAATATATTTGTTCCAAAGTAATTTAATTTTGACGAATTATATATAATAATGGGTAAATTTCACCGTAGGTCATTCAACTTTCATAAAATAACCAAATAGATCATCCAACTTTCAATTGTCCCCAATAGGCCACTCAATTTTTGATTTGTCCAAATTAGGTCATCCGGTTAATTTTCCATCAATTTATTAACGTAATTGACACGTGTATAACACGTCATCGCCAATGTAAGCAGTCCACGTCATCATTGATTTATAAGTCAAATAATCATCTCAAGTTTACGAAAATCACAGGAGGTCATACAACTTTATAATTATTTCACCGTAGGTCGCTCAACTTTGAAAATTATCACCACACTCAACTTTGAAAATATATCATAGGAAGTCACTAAACTTTATAAATATATAATAGTGAATCACTCAACTTTAAAAATATGTCACCAAAGAATAGTATCTTTAATTATATGTTGGTGAATTTGTTGAGACAACTATGGTTCATGTGAGACTTATTTTTTTCTTTAAATTTAGCAAAAGCAAAATAGTTATAAAATAGCATTTTTATGAAATATAAAAAAAATTACAAAATAATTATAAAAAAATTATATCATTTAAAAAAAAATCTAAAAAAATCAGAAAAACACTTTTCCGAAAAATATTTTCGAAAAGAATATTTTTTTTTCAAAAAAATAGTTTTCTTTTTTTTTTAATTTATGTTTCAAATTTTTTTTATAAACAAATACTTATAATAAAAGCATTTTCTAAAATACTTTCATTTTTTAAAAAATGTTCTTTCATAAAATATTTTTTGAAACGTAATTTTTTTGAAAATGAAAAATATTTCCTTGAAAAAATATTCTTTAGATTTTTTTAAAAATGATATAAAATATTTTTATAAAGTATTTTTGGAAAAATATTGTTATGTATTTTATAAAAATGATATTTTGTAACTATCTCATTTTTGCTAAAATCATGTAATTTATTGAGACTTATTTATTTTCTTTAAATATTAATTACCCTATAGACTGAAATTTACCCTATAATAAATGATTTCCATGTCTTTATTTTTGTATTATCAAATGATATCAAGCTGCAATAATTAAAGAATATTGACAATCAAAGTTATTATTTCATTTTTATTTTCATTACTAAAAGAAATATATATACCACATTTCTGTCATTTCAATAAGTGAGCGCCAGCATTCAGCAAGTGTCAGTTCCTCCTCTTCCTCCACGACACGAGCCGATGGATTAAAAAAGGCAACAGTCACTGGCAATGGTAGGCCAAACTCCATTTCGGCCCCTCAAATCAAAAAAAGAAAAAGCTATCCAAAGATAAAAAGCTTCTTTTTCCCCCATCGCGCATATACCTTCATCATGGCACTGACGACCTTCTCTCCCTCTCTCCACTCACTGTCTTCCCTTCCCTTCTTCTACCCCTCCCCTTTCATTATTCATCAATTATTCCCTTTCTATCTTTCTACTTTCATCTCCTCCATTCCTTTGCGTCTATCGCAGATGCTCCGCTTTCCTCTCGAATAGGGATCAGCGATGGAGGAAAAGGGTTGCGGGTGCTGGTCCGCCGTGGCGCGTGGGGTCCGTGGAGCTTGCAAGTATACAGCTGCTGGTTCTGGGAAGGACTCGTCAGCTAATACTCTTCCTAAAGCCAGTTTAGTCTATGATTCAGGTTTCTGTTTATCTGTTTAATTCTCCTCAGATTTATTCCTCTCTATTTTCCCTTTCTTTCTTTTTTGTTTTTGTTTCTCCTTGCTCAGTTTGACGAATTTTGTTAAATTCCTGATAAAATGATAAATAACCGGCCAATAATGGTAAATAATCATTATGAAATCCACTATGTATAGTGACAGATTGGGGGATCACAGTTTTTTCTTTACTCAAAAGTGAATCAAAGCTTATGTCTTGTTCAAACTAAATTATGCAAATATCATAAATACAATTAAACTACCCTGTACTTAATTTTTTTTTTTTTTTTAGAACTAAATCATTTTACTCGTCATTGAAAAAAAAACAATAATTTCACATTTTTTCCTTAATCCAGCGACAGAGACAAGATACCTCAACGCGAGTAACCGAGACCTCGCCATCAACCTATCCTCAAACTCCGACTCTCAAAACCCCACAAATCCAGAAAGCAAGCACAAACTACTGCAGTTCGCTTTCCAGGAGCTCAAATCCGCCACGGGGAACTTCAGGCCCGACAGCATTCTTGGCGAGGGAGGATTCGGATATGTTTTTAAAGGCTGGATCGAGGAGAACAGCACCGCGCCGGCAAAACCGGGAACTGGAGTTACCGTAGCTGTCAAAAGCCTGAAACAAGATGCTCTTCAAGGCCACAGAGAGTGGGTCGTGAGTGTTATCTGTCATTTTAAGCAATATTTATTTTGGAAAATAAAAAACCCTGAGTTTTTTTGAATATTAAAAAAAATCATCGCCTTTTAGATTCCTTAAAAGAACCGTGTTAAGCCGGTTAAATTCTTTTTACTCCCCTATGGTTTTAATTTTAACAATTCCCTTTTAGGCGATTTTGTGGGAATCTAAAACTAATGAGATCTTTTAAATATTCATAAAAGTTAACGGTTTTTTGAAAAAAATTCCTATTTTTTATTTCATTTAGTATTTATGAGAAGTTTATAAGTTTTATAATTTTCAGGCGGAGGTAAACTTTTTGGGACAGTTGCATCACCCTAATCTTGTGAAGCTTATAGGATACTGCATTGAAGATGATCAAAGATTACTTGTGTATGAATTTATGGCGCGAGGAAGCCTTGAAAACCATCTTTTCAGAAGTACATATTTGCGAATAACTCCCTGAAATTTTTATATCTGGAAACATGTTTTGAATATGTATTTTTTTTATTTTATGAATTAGGGGCGTTTCCTTTGTCTTGGTCAAGCAGAATGAAGATTGCATTGGGTGCAGCTAAAGGCTTAGCATTTCTTCATGGTGGATCTGAACCGGTTATCTATAGAGATTTCAAAACATCAAATATTCTTCTTGATTCAGTAAGTTATTTCATTTATTAAACATGGAATCATTTTATATCTGCTAAATGTTTTGAACTTGGATTGGAGCCCATGATAAGAGTCTTTATGTAAAAATTTATAATAATTATTTTTATTTCAGGAGTATAATGCAAAACTTTCAGATTTTGGGCTGGCAAAAGCGGGCCCACAAGGAGATATGACTCATGTTTCCACTAGAGTAGTTGGTACTTATGGTTATGCAGCACCTGAGTATGTAATGACAGGTCAGCACCCCAAATTACTTCTATTCCTCCAAAAATAAAAATTAATTAATGACATTTTCCCTAAATTAAGTAATTTTTGGCATTCCACTAAATGCACAAGATGAACTGTATTCACATTAAATTCTCCAATATAACATAGATACTAATTCAATCCACTCAATTCATGATTCAGGTCACTTGACATCAAAAAGTGATGTGTACAGTTTTGGAGTAGTTCTCCTCGAAATCCTGACAGGCAGAAGATCAGTGGACAAGAAGCGGCCAAGCGGCCAACAAAATCTAGTCATGTGGGCCCGGCCGTATTTAAGCGACAACAGAAAACTCTTCCAACTAGTCGACCCTCGTTTGGAGTTAAACTACTCGATCAAAGGTGTTCAAAAAGTCGGTCAGATCGCGTATTGTTGTCTTAGTAGAGATCCGAAGTCTCGGCCTTCAATGGATGAGGTTGTTAAGTGGATATTGCCTTTGGTGGATTTGAAGGATTTTGCTGTTTTGAGGTTTCGAGCTCGGTCTGCTCAAAAAGGTTAATGAAGTTGATGAATGGTTACATTGTTTTTTTTTTTTTTTTTTTCTTTGAGCTGAATTTTTGTTTGTTTTTTTTTTTTGGCAGGGAAGCTCCGCCGTTGATTGGTGGTTAAAGTGCGATTGCAATATGGCAGCTTGTAATTTGAATCTTTGACATGGCTATGTAACATTGTTTTACACCCTTGACATTATGCTTTTGGTGCGATTGTGGCAGTGGAATACTAATTAGGCCCTCCTGTAAATTCCATTCAACTTTTTACTTTTAGTCCTGAAAGATTGTTCTCTTTTTCATGTACCCAATGTTCTGTCTTTCATTTTGATAATTGGACGTGCTACAGGATGCATCTGCTTTAGTTGCGATCAGAATTGCTATTGAACTACAGAAATGCAGTTCTGAGAAGATAATGGGAGATACGAAAATAAACAATTCTAAGTCGGATGAAATTAAAAAATATATATGTACTAATAAATTCTCAACAATCATATCTGCACACATTCGCACAACTATCAAGATTCACAATACAAACACATCATAAATAATACATTCCCAACCGCAACAGGCCAACATATCACATCTGCACACCTTCACACAACAACAATCAGGATTCAAAATACTAGCACATTATAAATATCCGCACATATTAAATTCAAAAATTCAAACATGAATAATGCAAAATTATAAATAACAAATATAAATCATAAATATACATATAATCGTTCAAGTTGAAGTCGGGATTGTAGTCGTCCTTGCTGGCATTGGTAGCATTATGACCTGGCGCTATAACTCTACCACCATTATTATGAGATCTAATGAAGTGAATATATTCAAAAACATATCAATAGCATACTTTCCTTTTACCATGCAATGGGAATCAACCTATTTGAAAGAACAACAAACAATCACAAAATTAACATGGAGTCACATACAACCTATCAACACTAACTAATTAATCCTACTTTAACCATAATAGCACACAAAATACATATTGACCTTATCTTGACCAGAACTTTACTAGAATTAACCAATCACTTAAGCTCAACAATGATAGTCACAGAAATTTGACTTTATAGTTGTGTTCTTAGTCAACATTTAAAGAGGGGTGACTTCTTTGGCTTATATTGATTATTCGTTTTCCATTACTTCTACTAACTTATTTTGATACTTGCTGCCGCATTGCCAGTACCATTTCAAGAACTTAATCAACATTATTATCACTACTACTGCAAGTAATAGACACAAATAAAATCATTTATTCCTAATAAAATTAACATCAAGATTATTTTTCTAAGAAAAACTAATAGTGAGATTTTACCTAGAGGTTCGATACAATGCATTTCACACCAGGTCTTCAGCTTAGGGCATCCACAAATAACCACACCATCAGGCACCTTTATTAGCGATTCAAGTACGAGGTGAGGGCACTTTATGAGTGTCAAGGTTTCTAGGCAGGTGAGGCTCCACAACCCTTCTATGTGCATCAATCTTCGGCAATTAATAACTTCCAGCTCTATGAATTGAGATGGATTGCAATGTTCCAGGTGCAATGAGAGCAAGCTATGGCATCCCCAAACTACAAGTGACTCTAACATTGGTGGTAGTTTACCTTTTTTTTGTGATGGAAACGGATTTGGCCATGGGAATCTATATTCATACCGCTCAAACTCATGAGAACTTATTTTCTTTGAGTAGTAATTCTCATGTGAACGCGACGATATCAATTGATTACCCTCATCAAGTGCCGATAACAATGACATCGGTTCTTTCTTTTTTGTGAATAATAATGATGTTGATTCTTTAAATTCTTTTCTTGATTTTGGTGAAATTTGTAGCAAAGGACAATCACATAAGACCAAGTCGCTGAGAAAGCGAAGTTGGTGCAGCCCCTCCAACGATTCAAGATTCAAGCAACCTCTGATCTCCAGTGTTCTCAGTTTATTGAGACCACTATGTAAATAAAGATGACCAGAGAATGAGCAAGCAAGGAATTGCAATGATATTAGCGTTGGTGCCAACCACTTCTCCGTGTTCGTGAGCATCTCTTGGCTCAGTTCAACACAATTCTCTATACATAAATGTTCAAGGTAGAACAAATCTAGGAATCTATGCTTCACATCCGGGATCCTCAAACTTTTGCTTGAACCCTATTATAGCAAAATAAAAGAACTCAGTTAATAAAAACTACAATTTAAGCACGAAGAAAGATAATTCCTTCCGATGATAGAGAATAATAATTATTGTACCTGAACACATTTCTTTTGTCTCTCGCACCATTTTTTCAGCTTCGGACAATCCATTACAGTTATGAAGGTTTGTGAGTTGAGGAATTTCTCTTTTGGTGAGATTTCGAGTTTCGGACACCGTATTATCCGTAGGCTTTGAAGGGCAGTTACATTTTGAAGCCCTTGAACTGAAGTGAGACTGAAGCAGTCTTCTATAAATAATTTCTGGAGCTTAGAGGACATGCCTTGCGGAACCAAAAGTTCATTTACGCCGCAACGACGGATCTCTAACTCTTGGAACATATTAAATTTAGGGATTCTCATGAGCTTGGGGCAATCTTGCACCACAACAGTTCTTAGCTTTGGGAAACTATGATCCAAAAACCCATACCAACATTCCAAATCTGGCATATCTTGTAATTCTAAGAACTCCAGAGATGAAAACATCTTTGAAGTTTCTATATTCCGATCATATGAGCATTGGAAAGAACCTTGTCCCAACCTCCACGTTTTAAATAACCCTGTCAAAATGAGAACTTTTAAACTTGGTAACTGACCCACCAAATGAAGGAAGGAACCATCTTCAATATATGGCTTAAGGAGAAGAACTGTGGCCACTTTATAAAAGGATGGATTGCTCCATACTGGGTATCCGATGCCATAAGAGCCATCTATGGTTAATTTTATGAGTTTTGTATAAGTTCGTAGGACATGCTGAAATTTTTTTGAGCTCATATACATGCCACGTATGTATTTTTGAGTATACAACTTTCTCTTAAAAAGAGCGTCCAGTTTAGTTGAATAACAATTCGAGGACATAATATCAACAACAGACTCAAGATCAAAAGTCTGAAATTTGTTCGCTTGACGAATTGTGATTTTGGCATTATCACCACTTATTGAAAGCTTTCCTCCAAGGCTTGCCAACCACATCAACGTTGGATGATGCCACTTAATTTCCCTTGCTTGCATTGTCGGATCACGAGCAACAAACGATACTGGAATAGAAATATGGACAATTACCGTCTCCCGGTTTGTAAATCCTCTAAAGCTATTTTGCAAATCGATCTCCCAACAACCTTCCAAATCCAACAGTTGCAAATTGCAAAGAGAGCCTATAAACTCTGGCAATCTTTTAATAGGAGTAAACCGAAGATCAAGGATTTGAAGATTAATGAGTTTTCCAATGCTATTCGGCAAACCATTGATCTTGCTGCATGACACTATGCGCAGTACATGTAGGTTGATAAGATTCCCAAAGCCAACAGGTAACTCTATAATATTATCACATGCCTCCAAGTGTAAGGTTTGTAAACAACGAATTTGGCATATTAAATCAGGTATCACTTCAATTTTACAATTTGTGAGGCAAAAACAACGCAAATTGGAAAGATTTCCAACGGTTATAGGTAAGCACCTTAGTTTATAGCAAGATTCTATTATAAGTGTCTCTAGATTGTAGAGAAGACCTACAGATTCCGGTAAATTGTCAATATTATCACCCCCAATACCAAGGTAGCGCAAGTATTTTAGATTGGAAAATAAAAATGCCAATTCATATTCACTGGCATCTTTCAATTGCAATGCACGAAGATGGCTCACATTTTGGTAAGCATTAAATGAATTTAAGATTGGTCTGAGAGAACTACTAAACAATGTTCGTAAAGGTCTATGTTTATTAAATACAGGCATCTTGTTAATATTTTCTAGGTACAAATGGTGAATTCTTTCATCTACTTCGTATGCCTCATCATCAACAACAGTAAAAAACTCTCCAGTTGTTATAGACCGAGCCAAATCATGAATCATATCATGAATTTTAAACCATCCCCCATCCAAAATTTCAAAGAATGACCTCATGTGTAAATCATTAAAGTAATCACTACCTACGTCCTCAAGTCGCTTATTACCACAAGGTCGAATGTAACCATGAGCCATCCACATATAGACTACATGATCTTTGAAAAGGCGAGATCCTTTGGGAAACAACGAACAATACAAGAAGCATGGTTTAAGCCTTTGGGGTAAAAGGTGGTAGCTTAACTTGAGAGCCGGGAAGATTTCATCATTTTCATCGAGTTTCCACAACTCACTCTCCAAGATAGCCCTCCATCTGTCTTCATTTATCTCAAAATTAAGCAGCACCCCAATTGATTTCACGGCTAACGGTAATCCACCGCAATTCTTTACAATTTTTCTACCTATTTCTACCAAACTAGACGTAAGATAACTTTCTTGACTACCAAAGGCCCAATGCTGAAAGAGCAACCAACAATCCTCTTCAGGTAAATATCCAAGACGTTGTGGTTCCATGATCCCCAACACCCTTGTTATACACTCATTTCTTGAAGTAATTACGATTCTCACCCTTGCGGCATGATTTAATGGACCAAGCAATGTTTCCCAATGGCTTCGCTTTACATCCCACACATCATCGAGTACTAGGAATAAGCTGTGGTTTTTCAACAATTTTATCAATTCCTCGTGAGCTGCGCTTAATCCCACAAAGTTTCCGCAAGGTTGACCAGTAATGGACTCAATAATCTCCTTGGTAACCTTCAGAACATCGAAATTGGGGGACACGTACACCCAACCCCTCCAGTCGAATTTTTTTTGGACGAGAGGATCATTATAAACCATCCTAGCAAGGGTTGTCTTACCCAATCCTCCCATCCCTACAATAGGGGTGATTATGATATTCGAATCTACTTCATTTCCTTCAACACCGGTATCGCATAACAATGAATTAATGATACCTCTTTTGTCATTAAGCCTACCAAAGATGCATGATTCATCCAATAAATGGCTGGTTGGAAGCGGATTTACAGTAACCATGCTCCTACGCCTCTCACCATCTTCCTTAGTAATTCGGAGTGCCTCACGATCCTTTGATATCTCATCAAGCATGATCTGTGTCTTCTTGATCCTATTAATCATCTGATCTCGAATAACAAGATTTTCCGAGAAATAGGAGCAAGAAGTATGAGACATTAATGAATGGCTAATTACTTGATCAAACTCAGCATTAAACACTTGCTTACCCCTATCATTGTCTCTAACAGTGCTTTTTGCTTCGATCTGACGGCGGAGCAGCTCATAGCGGTACTCGTCGAGGATATCCTCCGCATCATAGCTGACGCCTCTGAGTTCCTTGAGCCAAAGCTCGACTGATTGACCATGCACCTCCATCTCCTCAGCATCGCTAAGCGTCGCATAAATACGTTCAACAGTTCTAGCAAGCTTGCGTAACTCTTCTTCTAGTTCATCTGCCTCGCATTCTGGCCCTGACGCTGGAAAGGAGCTCCGAACGAAGGTCAGCAAATTGCTGACCGTCGAGAGGACGGAGAGAGCAACACCGCTTAGCATTGATTAACCCTGGATGAGCTGAACTTCGCCGATCAAAGACTCAGAGTGGCGAGTCTTTTAGTTTTCTTTTCTCCGATATGGGACGGCAAGTCAACACTGGTCCCGCAGTGTTGTCTATTCGCAAGGCAAAGGTCGGATTGTGTGGCTGGCGTGTGTAAATCCAAGTCTGAGACAGTTTGGGGTATGTGGATCAGTCAATGTAGGCGTCTATCTCATCAGATTTTTTTTCTTTTTTCTTGAGAATAGGCCCGACAATTCAATATATCAAAGCCCAACAATTCGAGGGGTATATTTATTTTTGCAAGCAGCTGATTTTCAGTTTTCATCAATCCTGCCATTTATCTTTGATTTTTAAAGCAGCTTAGTCCCAAAAATTAAAGAAGATAATAACATATTAGCCCAGTCATACAATTTATGGAGAAAAAAGGATAAAAATATACCATTAGCTCTGTTACTTTTTACAACTTAGTTTCTACTATCATATTAGTTGTCAATTAATTCTTTGTAGTATGTATATCATTAGTCCTTGCGTTAACAAAATAAATAATATTGCTATCCAATTTTTTTTCTTTCCAAATATTAGTTTTTCACATTAAATATTATAACATTTTCCAAATCTAAAACTGATCACTTTTATTATATATGTGCATAATGTTACTATTTAAAAGAGAAAAATATCATGAATTAGCGGTTAAAAGGGATAATATCATGATAATATTTTATTTTATTTCCCAGAAACACAAAGATATAATTCAGTTCATCAACTTTATTGAAACATTATCACAACAACACATAAGACAATCCTAATTAAGCATCCTATAACACCATCCAGAAACACAATCCAACAGTATTACATAAAAACTACCATTACAACTTGAAAAACGCTAATGAAGAGGAGGGCATTGAAAGCCAGGAGGCGGGTGCTTCCCGCAAGTGATAAGCAACTCTAAAGCGATAGGCAGATAAATGTTTATATTAAGCAGTCTGGCTCTGATAATCGTGCAGAAACAAAGAGCCGCATCAAGATCAGCGATTCCTTGTATAAGAGGACAACACTTGGCTTTTGCTTTTTGACCGATCACTATATGTATCAACCCGCTGAGTACATCGACACAGGCGTTTAGCTTCAACGCGTCTATTGGACAGTATGCCGGTCCGGGTGTTGGTGGTCTCGGTGTAGGAGTCGGAGTTGGGGGAGAATATGGCGGTGTTGGTGGAACGGGTGCAGGAGACGGAGTAGGGGGAGAATATGGCGGAGTAGGGGGGGAATAAGGTGATGTTGGAGGACCGGGTGGAGGACAAGGAGGGTGATGAGGTGGTTTGGTTTTGGGAGGATGTCTTGGCGAGTATTTGGGATGTGAAGGTGGAGATGGACATGAATGCTCACAGCAGTCATCATCGCATGCGAGAGAGAAGTATGGGATTGAGACAAGAAGGAGAAGAAAGAGAGAAGCGAGCCCCGCCATTGCTGAGATATAAAGGATGGATATCTGGAGTGTAATTTGAAGGGTGAGGGGCTTAAATAGTGCACTGATGTCCTTTTATAGAGAGGTTTGCCGCTCTGGGACTTGTTGCATTCTGATTCTTTTCCACTGCAAGGTAAATAAGGAATTCTGTACAAATTAGCCTAAAAGGACTAGAGATCATTAATGGATTACTCAGTTCTAGAGATCATTAATGCATTACTCAGTTCTTTCTTAGCCACCTTTCTGTAAAACTGTAATTTATTCTGTGTAAAACTATATAAAATCTTTTTCCAATATATAGAAGTTTACAAATGTGGGAAACATATATATTCGTTCAAGACTTTATTTTATTCATAAGAATGGACGATGAACACAACCAACACCAGCAGTGTTGTTTAGTCGAGAATTAAAGCCACGTATAGGGGTGCAACCGTACATGGCTTTTGGATTCTGTGATGGTTCTGATTTTTGTGTTTGTGTTCTTAGCATTCACGCACTCTTAGGGATAATGTTTTGGCCGGAGGTTGAGAAACGAAGGAGAAGATGAACTCAAATCATCCCGAGGCAGAGACCTTTGTCTTCTCATATGAGTCATGAGGTTATATGTTCCACCCGTGAATATCATCAGGCATTCAAGTCAAATATAACATGGTTTTTTGTTTTTGTTCTTTGTTTATGGCCGCCTGTAGACTCTGTTGTTTCTTTCCAGTGGACTCTTGGAAGATATTAATTTGTAGGAAAACTACAATTATAAAACTATTTTAGGGATAATAAGTTAATAACAGTGCATGTATATATTTTGGATTCTTAATCGACCTGCAAATGAGATTAAGTAAACTTACAAAATAATATTAAACGTGAGATATTTTTACAAGCAATATGAACAACTCTTTTTCCTTACAAACCCATTTCCATGTTATGCGTCTCTCTCCCTATACAAGCCATCAAATAATTCAAAACAGGTCACTTTTCAGAAAAAAAATGAAAAAGTAAAAAAAAATCAAAGAGCAGTAAAGAATACTGCACAAGAAAAATGGCCATCGATCACTCTACAAATTGAGAACTATACACAACACAAGCACTACAAAACCAAAAAAAGAAAGCAGCCAAAATCAATATTTCATCTCTTGACCAATTTGGATCCACTCCCACCACAAAAACACTACAGACGAAGTAATCACCACGCTCGCTATACCCAGCGAGAATATTCCCACAACAATTCCCACCCTTTTCGATACTTTACTTTTGGAAATATAAGGACGAGAAAAAGGACTAGGAGGCAACGGAGGCGGCGTCTTGCCTAATAAAACCATCAAAAATATAAAACACATTTAAACTCTATTTAAATAATTCTTTTAAGATTATTTAATATTACAAACCTCGGTAAATGCGAATAGCGGAAATTAACGGTCCGTATGTACCAGCTTCAGGAATGCAACAAGTTCCCCTTCCGTTCCACAATAACTGAATGTCTATATATCCATTTTTGACCATCACATCGTGAAACGGAAAAATTACAGCCGCGTTGGATAATTCATTTGCTTTATCCACAATATTGAAGTCCTTCGTTCCCTGATTCTGAATTAAAAAAAATGATAAAATGTTAAGTCATAATACAATCACTTATCAAATGATTTAATAGTATTGCAATTTTGAAATATCTACCAAGACTTTGATGTTAAAAAAGCGCTTCCCAAGGCCTGTCCAAGAGGTAGTAGGGTCGCCAATAACAATTTCGGCGAAATGGAGCTCAACTGTATAATCATTTGCATTTGGCAAACCCACTATGTAATAACTCAATGAGCTCTGTGATGTCCTTGCGGTTTGGTAAAGTGGGCCAGGATCCATTGAGTTTGTTTTTGAAATGTTATTGTTTGTAGATACTGTATAATTATATGTTGTTGTACTCTCCTTTGTTGGAAAGGAAGCAATATTACTGACAAGCCAAAAATTGTTTGGATCGAAACTGAGATCAGCTGATGAAAGGGGATTAGTGTCGTTGTGGTAATAATAAATGTTTTCTGAGTTTTGCACATTTCCACCGCATTTTATTGCAATGTAGTCCTTGCCTGTAAAAATTATTATCATTATTATTATTATTATTATTATTATTATTAAATTTAAAGAGATGTTGGTTGGAAGCACACTTACTAGTGAAGTTTCTGATATGATTTCTCGACGAGTCATTTTTTATGTCATTTAAAATTTGAGAAACATTGCTGCATGATTCAAAAAGATATAATGTTGCAAAGAAATAATGATGCTCAGTGATATTTGTTGGAAGATGGCTTTTCATAAAAAATAGATAAATATAGAAAAACCGACTTGATTACCTGTTATCGTAACGGAATTGCGCATCGATTGGAGTTCCCAAGTAATTACTGTAGAAAACTAAATCCATGTCACATGATAATAAAACAACAAACAAGGATTATAAATAATAACTAAACATTGAATTGTAAAAGGAAAAATAGCATACATGTGCAGATTTGGAGATCCAAGCAGCTGTGTTAGATCTCCGTTTATAGAATTGAAGGACACATCTCTGTAAAAAATTGGAACAAATGATATAACAAACTTCAGTAAGTAACAGTATGCATAAAATGCATCAATGATAACAAACTTGTCGAACACAGGCCAACTAATTAATGCAAATGAAGAATTCGCGAAAAATGTAACAAAATCTGACAAAATGGCCAGCTAATCAATGCTTTTCCATACGGTTTTTGAACCAGGAAGATTATCAAAATGTGCGCTCTCTGTACTTACAATTCCTTAAGGTTTTGATTGATAAAATCAGGAAGATCACCAGAAATATTATTTCCCCCACCAAGATACCTGCAACAAGTTGATAGTCAGCTTTTACTAAATGGATGGAAAATAACTAAAATGTAAATGAAAAACCAATGCAAAATTAATCAAGTATACTATGCCAAGAAACTTTCTGAATTATTACTTACAGTTGTTCCAACGCAGGAAATTTATTTTGTAGATTGTTAGCTTCTAAATCACGAGCTTGCATTTGTATTGTGCCAGTGAGGTGATTGAAGCTCAAATCTCTGTCAAATTCAACAATTTCAGAATCATTCAAACATCATAGACTAACAAATAATCAATAAATTCTACAATTAATAAGTTTGGAAATGCCCAATATTATTCAACTGCAAGAGTATACTATCTAGGTCGAAAGTCTTAAAATTGCAATGGTAAGTTAAAAGGCATCAGTAATATTATAATACAAAGCTAATGGTCAGTTACATACAACCCAAAACCTAATTGGATACTCTAGTCTAAAATTCAAACATAGTAAGCACACCTTTATCATGATGAATGATAGCTGATCATGAAATTCAATTAAAAATGAAAGTACCAACATTAAAATAATCAGAAAAAAAGGCAGAATCGTACAGGTATTTCAGGTTAGGAAGCGGCGAAATATTCTGAAAATTACTTCCAGTAAGCGAACAATTCCTCAGAGACCTATTTCACATGATTTATCAATTCTTTTATATTTGTTTAAAAATAAAATTCTTAAAATGTCACTAAATTTTAGAACGAAAATGTGGGACATACAGAATTGTAAGATTTTTCATCTCACTCAAGAATGAAAAATCAGAGTCAGATTGTGCAGAAGATCGACTTTCAGTACTATTAGTTTCCTTAACAAGATCACCAATTATCCTGTACAAGAAAAACATTATATGTAATGAAAAAAAGTAAGAAATGAAAATAAATATCTAATGGACAAAACATTAAACCGAGAAAGAGAAACTTACAATGTTACAAGTGAGTTCAGTTGGTTGAAACCTTGAGTAATTGGTCCTTCGATAAATGTTCCATAAATACGTCTGCAAAGCAAACCCAAAATTTGTTTTAGGGATAAAAGTGAAATAAAAATAATAAGATATAAGTATAACAGAAATACGTGTTCATACAGCTCTGTAAGATTTTTCATTTCTCCAGTGGCTAAGTCTGAGAGCTTTCCAGAAATAGGGTTATCAAACGCCCACCTGTTAGGTCAAACCAATTTATGAGCGAATAAATAAAATCTACTAATATTCCTTCAAATTAGATTGATAAAAAAAAATAAGATAGTAAAATCACTTACAGAACTTGAAGTTCCTTCAAAGATCCGAGTACCCCAAGTGATCCATTGACCCCACTACTGTCAAAGTACCTAATTATGCAAAAAATATAAATTATTTTTCAGAAGTAAATCATAAGTACATCAAATTTTTACCTAAAAATGTGAATACCATCAAAATGCAATTTCAATTGGTCGCTAGGTGTTTACAAAACTTAGCGAGCAGGCGGATCCCAGATTAGTAAATTGCTTTTTGCTAATTGAATAAATAATTAAAACAAAACTCCAAAGTAAAAACCAGAAAAAAAAAACTTACAACTTTCGGAGTTTCGAGTTTCCGAGCGGCGGAAGGGAGCCACTGAAGTTATTCGAACCAAAATTACTGCATATATCAGCAAATACAATCAATACTACATTACTTTGATAATAAATTTTTTGCCTTTGCATAGAAAAATATATTCATTGGCTTAATTTGTTCTGCTCATCCAGTAATATAATATATTTCAGCACAAAAAGCTCTTGTTTAAGGTAGTATTTCAGCCCAAATAAGAACTGAATGCTTACAGATAAGTTAGGTTCCCAAGTTTCTGAAGGGCTGACACATTTCCATTGAATAAGTTGATGCTCAAATCCCTAAATAGAAATAAAAGAGAGAGTTATGGACAGTTTTTCAAAGCCTAAAAGAGAATGAAATATAAAATTTCTGGAAGAGAATTACAAGTGTTCCAACTTGGAGAGAGAGCCGATATGTGAAACTGGGCCTGACAACAAATTTTTACTCAGGTCCCTGCAAAATTAAAGATTGGGACTTCATGACTCTCTATTTTTAACACAAGAAATTGGAATTTTCTTAAAAGAAATTGAAACTCAAAAGCAGTTATGCATCCCATTCCTTTGAATGAACAGATTTTAAAGAAAAGAACTATCTAAGAGTTGCCTGCTTACAGAGTGGTGAGATTTGTAAGCTTTTCAATCCCTGCAATGGAGCCCTTCAGATTGCACATACTCAAATTCCTACATTAAGGAAATAAATGGAAAGAAAATGAATACTAGTAGTAGCATTTTGCCAATCACTATATAGTAGCAACATAAATTGTTCATTTCAAATGGTAATAATGTAAGAAATTAAGTCAGTAAAAGTTCAGAATAACAGTATGATAGCAACTCACAGACTTTCCAGCATTGTAAGATTTGTCAAGTTGGGAAGATACACTGAAAGCTCAGCACCAATATCATAGCCACTCAGATCTCTGTAAAGAAAATTCAATTCTCACTTCATCCTCATTTCCAATAAGTTCAATTATCAAATCCATAACAAGTTAGGAGATACAGTATTAAAAAACTAAATAAAAGCTGAAGGAATATACAGGGAGATTATGTGGCAGGAGAGAGACGGTACACCTATACGGCACTGAGTACAATTCAGATGCGGCCAAGAACTTCCTCCATTTGTGCTGCATGGATCTTGATCGATATAACTCCCCGAGTCTTCGATGTTCCACGCTTGGTAGATCGCCTTTACGGCTTGCACTGAAATGGATGAACTTAAGTTACCCCAATCCTAACTTAACCATGTCAAATTTACAAATCGAGAAAGAAAGAAAGAGGGGAGGGAAGACCTTCAGCGGAACTGGTTAGGCCGTCGACTAAAAAGAGGGAGGAAGCGAGAGAGAAGAAGAGGAGGAGCAGAGGAGACTCCATTTCTGAGCGGCGATGGAGGAGGCGAAGCGATGAGAATTGAGAGGTAGTAGGACAAGGGGTTGACTTGAGAATGTTTGACCTAGTGGATTGTATCGGTAATTAATTGGGGAAGGGTTAGTGTAAGAAGCATCTCACTGTCAAAAAAATTCTTTTTTCTTTTGAAACAAATTTCTCTGTCAAATTGAAGTGGGCAAAGCAAAGCAAAGGCTTGAGATTGAGAATGAGAAGAAAAGCAATAAAGGCGAAGAAAAGATTCGGTCGTCGGACTCGGACGGACAGGTTTAGACTCCTTCGGACCACGAAATTTCTTCGGATCGCAGCTTGCAGTCTCATCGTGACGACAACTGAGATAAATGCGCTGCTTTATTTTCAGTGTGCAGGAAAGTAGTGAAATATGAATGAAAACATTGGGCAGACCTGGTCAAACATTTTGTAGTGCGCAATTTATTCCGACAGGCGAGATGATTGTTTGGTCGAATGAGCCCGTTTTTTGTTCAGATGTTTAGAGGCCTATCTACTGGCCCAATGGGTTGGACTATGAGTTGGATGGTATCTAGAAGAAACTTTATAGTTGAGAGATTTCTTTTTTGGATGGGTCACCAAACAATTTTGTTATTTATTTTCCTGTTGGTTCTTTTGAAAGGTACGTGGGCCGTGGATAAGGATTATTACCATTTACCACCTTTGATTTTGCAAATTTTAATCTTTTAACATCTTTTTGGAAACAAGTCGATTTTTCATTTTTTCAAAATTAACGTCCTTCCCACACTACAACAAAAGACGCTCCTAACCATGATTTTATATGCTCATATACATGGGTGATATGTTATCATGAATAGTAATTTTAATTTGTAATTTGAACATTGGTTGTTATAGAAGTAATTTCATTTAGTATAGTGGATAATTTCGGCGCTAATTTTAAGATGTAATTAGAAGTTACTAAAATTTAATTTGAGTGTAATGGATAATATGTGTGAATTCAATTGCTATTGTATGAATAATATTGGTGTAATTTGAATATTTTGTTAGTTATGAATTGCCATTATGAATATTTTTATTTTTAGTAAGTTATAAAAATTTGAGGCGGTCGGAGAGATCAGTACGCCGACTGGTTCAACGGGAGCTGCTCTGCTTTCAGTTTCAGCGCACGCTAATGAAAACGAAAAACAGAAAAAAAAGAAATAATAAAAAGAGAACTGAACTGAACCGCCGGTCTGACCTGGTCAAATGCTTCAGCAGTTCCTTTCGCGACCTGGTCAAAAGCTACACTACATGGGCTTTTTGTGCTTGTGTTATAAGAATCCTATATACAAGCCGTATTATTTTATCATAAATATATGGGCTTGACTAATGCCCAGTATAAAATATTTAGGTCAGGCCGAAATGGATCGAATTATAATCCAGACTATACAACTAGCTACGAGCCGACTTAAAACAATTCACCACCAGACCTGATCTGTCATCTTTATATACACACACATACTCAGCTAGTAAATATCTTTACCATAGTTTTCCCGACACTTCTCCCTCTCTCTTCGTCCCTCGAACCCTCGCTCTAAAACCCTAACTACTTGTAGTCGCCATGTGGAACAACGGCGCCGGGGCGTCGTCGATGGCGCCTCCGCCGCCGGGGACCACTCAAGGCCAGTCCGCTCCGGCGGCGCAGGCTTCGTACGGGTCTTCTTTGGCGGATCAGGAGGCGCAGCTGGTCGAGAAGGCAAGGAAGTGGCACCAGCTTAACTCCAAGAGATACGGAGATAAGAGGAAGTTTGGATTTGTCGAGGCGCAGAAGGAGGATATGCCGCCTGAGCACGTCCGGAAAATCATCAGGTGAGTTTGATTTATGTTGTTGAGTGGGATTTTTCTAGGGTTTTATGTTCGATCTACTTTTAATGTGTGTGAGCTAAGTTTGTTTGAAGGTACTGAGTTGTTTTGAGTTGTTTCTAGGGTTTAGGGTTTTAAGTCAGATCTATACAAAAGGATGTTCGTCGGTGAATTTCTGTTTGTCTTTTTTGCAAGAGTTTGTTCTTCAGTTTGCTTTTAGAGTTTACTTCTGTTATTTTAACTGAATTTGTTCTAAATGAACAGTAATTAATAGTTACAGATTTAGCTTTTGGTTATGTTTATGGATTTTACATTCAATTTCATGAATTGTTTTATTTGACTAGGGTTGATAATTAGTCAGCTATGAAACTAGTGATGATTCATGGCCTTAACTTAGAAGGATTTCTAATTTTCAGTTCCAGCTAACTCTTTAATGTAAGCTAAAGAGTCATGTCCACTTATTTTGTAAATCTTTTTTTGCTCTAAATTTCATGTAAACTTTGCCAACGGCTTTCTTTCTTTTGTACAGAGATCACGGTGACATGTCATCAAAGAAATTCCGCCACGATAAGCGTGTCTATCTCGGTGCATTAAAGTTTGTTCCTCATGCAGTATACAAACTTCTTGAAAATATGCCTATGCCATGGGAGCAGGTATTTCTTCCTCGCGTTAAACCTTCTTTCCTATCATTATGTATTTCCCCTCAGTTGATCTTCATTTTTCTTAATATCTTTATTTATCTTCATTTTTACAGGTTCGCAATGTGAAAGTGTTGTATCACATAACGGGCGCAATCACATTTGTGAATGAAATCCCTTGGGTTGTCGAACCCATCTATCTAGCACAATGGGGCACGATGTGGATTATGATGAGGAGAGAGAAAAGAGACAGACGTCACTTCAAAAGAATGCGGTTTCCTCCATTCGACGACGAAGAGCCGCCACTAGATTACGCAGATAATTTACTAGACGTGGAGCCATTAGAGGCGATTCAGCTCGAATTAGACGAAGAAGAAGATTCAGCTGTGTACACGTGGTTTTACGACCATAAACCTCTCGTGAAAACCAAGCTCATTAACGGCCCCAGTTACAGAAAGTGGCATCTTTCTTTACCGATAATGGCCACTCTGTACCGGCTGGCCGGTCAACTCCTTTCTGATTTGATTGATAGGAATTACTTTTACTTGTTTGATAATGAGTCTTTCTTCACCGCCAAAGCACTTAACATGTGCATTCCTGGTAATTTTCCACATCAACCAACAATAATATAATATTTTAATTTTCTATATAACAATTGTTGATATTAATTAATTTATTTCTTTATAGGGGGTCCGAAATTTGAGCCGTTGTATAGGGACATGGAAAAAGGAGATGAGGACTGGAATGAATTCAACGACATAAACAAATTAATAATCCGCCAGCCGCTCAGAACCGAATACAAAATCGCGTTCCCACATCTGTACAACAACAGGCCAAGAAAAGTCCGGCTTGGAATCTACCACACTCCCATGATAATGTACATAAAAACCGAGGATCCTGATTTACCGGCATTCTATTACGACCCGTTGATAAACCCGATTACTTCTAGCGGTAAGGAGAAAAGAGACAGGAGGGTTTTTGAAGAGGATGATGATGAAGAGTTCTCGCTTCCTGATGGAGTGGATCCGCTTTTAGGGCAAACTCAGCTGTATACTGATACTACTGCTGCTGGAATCGCTTTGTTGTTTGCACCTAGGCCGTTTAATATGCGGTCGGGCCGGACGAGGAGAGCTGAAGATATTCCTCTTGTTTCCGAGTGGTTCAAAGAGCATTGGTAAGTTCGCTTCTCTTAATTTTCATTTTTGTGCGGTTATTTAATTTTAATTTTTGGCATACTGATGTTATTTTTTGCATGATTTTACAGCCCGCCGTCTTATCCGGTTAAAGTGCGTGTTAGTTACCAAAAGTTGTTGAAGTGTTACGTGCTTAACGAGTTGCATCACAGACCTCCAAAAGCGCAGAAAAGGAAGCATCTTTTCCGCTCTTTACAATCCACCAAGTTCTTCCAAACGACAGAGCTTGACTGGGCCGAAGCCGGGCTTCAAGTCTGCAAGCAAGGTTACAACATGCTTAACCTTTTGATCCACAGAAAGAATCTGAATTACCTCCATTTGGACTACAACTTCAATCTCAAGCCGGTCAAGACTCTCACCACAAAGGAGAGAAAGAAATCCCGGTTCGGAAATGCTTTCCATTTATGCCGTGAGATTCTCCGTTTAACTAAATTGGTTGTAGATGCAAACATTCAGTTCCGTTTAGGAAACGTTGACGCTTTCCAATTGGCTGATGGTCTCCAGTATATTTTCTCACATGTCGGTCAACTCACCGGTATGTATCGGTACAAGTACCGATTGATGAGACAGATTAGAATGTGCAAGGATTTGAAGCACTTGATTTATTACCGGTTTAATACCGGTCCGGTTGGAAAGGGGCCTGGATGCGGGTTTTGGGCGCCTATGTGGCGTGTTTGGTTGTTCTTTTTGAGAGGAATTGTGCCTTTGTTGGAAAGATGGTTGGGAAATTTATTAGCCAGGCAGTTTGAAGGAAGGCATAGTAAAGGAGTTGCTAAGACTGTTACGAAGCAGCGTGTTGAGAGTCACTTTGATTTGGAGCTTAGAGCTGCTGTTATGCACGATGTTCTTGATGCCATGCCAGGTTTTCCTTAAACCCTAAACCCTTAAAAACATAGTTTTTGTGCTTAGATGTTGATTTTTGGTGAAGATAATATTTAAATTTTTAAATTTTGTATTGTTTACAGAGGGTATCAAGCAAAACAAGGCCAGGACAATCTTACAGCATCTGAGTGAAGCGTGGCGTTGCTGGAAAGCTAACATCCCTTGGAAGGTACATAATTACCTACATTCTAATATTTAAATTTTGTATTCTTTTTTTCAGTTGATTTGAATGCTTAAATCCTTTTAACATGTTGACTGACATACAGGTTCCCGGCCTGCCCGTCCCAATTGAGAACATGATTCTTCGCTATGTGAAGTCAAAAGCCGATTGGTGGACCAACGTTGCTCATTACAATCGTGAGCGTATTAGACGCGGTGCGACTGTTGATAAAACCGTCTGTAGAAAGAATTTGGGAAGGTTGACTCGCCTTTGGCTAAAGGCTGAACAGGTCCGTTATCTTTTATCTTTTTATCTTTAATTTTTC
Organism: Juncus inflexus; assembly: GCA_024447665.1. Taxonomy (NCBI): domain Eukaryota; kingdom Viridiplantae; phylum Streptophyta; class Magnoliopsida; order Poales; family Juncaceae; genus Juncus; species Juncus inflexus. The sequence continues at coordinate 11,106,734 of JAJHPC010000001.1, read as the reverse complement.
TCCTACTAAAAAGTCCAATTCAAGTTTGTGCTCGATCTCTGATATTCAATTTTGACGATTTTTAACAGGAGAGGCAACACAATTATTTGAAGGACGGGCCGTACGTTACTCCTGAAGAAGCTATTGCTATTTACACCACGACTGTGCATTGGCTCGAATCGAGAAAATTCTCTCCGATTCCTTTCCCTCCCTTGTCCTACAAACACGACACCAAGCTTCTTATACTGGCTCTTGAGCGGCTCAAAGAGTCTTACAGCGTTGCGGTTCGGTTGAACCAACTCCAGAGGGAAGAGCTCGGTTTGATCGAGCAAGCTTATGACAATCCACACGAGGCTTTGTCTAGAATCAAACGGCATCTTCTCACTCAACGCGCCTTCAAAGAAGTACGCTTTCTATCATTTCCAATTAATCTTACATTCATTAAGCATTTGTTTTTTATTATTGATATATGAAATTATTTTTTTTTATTCTAGGTTGGAATTGAGTTCATGGACTTGTACAGCTACTTAATCCCAGTGTACGAAATCGAGCCCTTGGAGAAAATCACTGACGCATATCTGGACCAGTATTTATGGTTCGAAGGCGACAAGAGGCATTTATTCCCCAACTGGGTGAAGCCGGCCGACTCAGAGCCGCCTCCTCTTTTAGTCTACAAGTGGTGCCAAGGCATAAACAACTTGCAGGGCGTTTGGGATACAGGCGATGGCCAATGCGTTGTCATGCTTCAGACCAAGTTCGAAAAGTTCTTCGAAAAACTAGACCTCACCTTGTTAAATAGGTAATAATATGTGAAATTTCTTACATCATTTAATACTTCTTTGTGAAGGTTAAATTGGGTGATTCTAATTGTTTTATTTTGATTTTCAGGCTTCTGAGGTTGGTGCTGGATCACAACATAGCTGACTACGTGACAGCAAAGAATAACGTGATTTTATCGTACAAGGACATGAGCCACACAAATTCGTACGGTCTCATAAGAGGTCTCCAGTTTGCTTCCTTTGTGGTTCAATACTACGGCCTCGTGCTGGACCTTCTTCTTCTCGGTCTGACAAGGGCGAGTGAGATTGCGGGCCCGCCACAGATGCCGAATGAGTTCATTACTTTTGCCAATGCGAATATCGAGACGAGGCATCCTATTAGGTTGTACTCAAGATATATAGATAAGGTGCATATTTTGTTTAGGTTCACTCATGAGGAAGCGAGGGATTTGATCCAGCGGTATTTGACTGAGCATCCTGATCCGAATAATGAGAATATGGTGGGGTATAATAACAAGAAGTGCTGGCCGAGGGATGCAAGAATGCGGCTCATGAAGCATGATGGTATTTTTTTTTTTACTTTTTCAGTTTTCTGTGTATTATTTTTATACTTGGGAAACACTGTATATATCTCTCTCTCTCTCTTTTTTTAACTGAGAATTTTGTTTCCAGTCAACCTTGGGAGAAGTGTTTTTTGGGATATGAAGAATCGGCTTCCTAGGAGTATCACCACATTGGAGTGGGAGAACAGTTTTTGCTCTGTATACAGCAAAGACAACCCTAATCTGCTTTTCAGCATGTATGTTTCTCTTTCCCTTCTTCATCTCTCTTTTTATTCATATCTATACGTTGTAAATTTTACACTTTTATCATATTGTACTCACTGAAACAACTGGTCTATTTTTTCAGGTGTGGGTTTGAAGTTCGGATTCTGCCAAAGATAAGAATGACTCAGGAAGCGTTCAGCAACACAAAGGACGGCGTCTGGACCTTGCAAAACGAGCAGACAAAAGAACGGACCGCAATCGCATTCTTACGAGTCGACGATGAGCACATGAAGGTCTTCGAAAACCGTGTCAGACAAATCCTCATGTCGTCAGGTTCCACAACCTTCACAAAAATAGTCAATAAATGGAACACAGCTTTAATAGGTCTCATGACCTATTTCCGTGAAGCGACCGTCCACACTCAAGAGCTGTTGGATTTGTTAGTCAAGTGTGAAAACAAGATCCAGACCCGTATTAAAATTGGTTTGAACTCAAAAATGCCTAGCAGGTTTCCACCTGTTATTTTCTACACGCCGAAGGAAATCGGAGGGCTTGGTATGTTATCCATGGGTCACATTTTAATACCTCAGAGTGATTTGAGGTACAGTAAACAGACCGATGTTGGTGTGACTCATTTTAGAAGCGGTATGAGTCATGAGGAGGATCAACTTATCCCGAATCTTTATCGGTATATTCAACCATGGGAAAGTGAGTTCATTGATTCCCAGCGTGTTTGGGCTGAGTATGCTTTGAAGAGACAGGAAGCTCAGTCTCAGAACCGAAGGTTGACTCTGGAGGATCTTGAGGATTCGTGGGATAGAGGAATTCCTAGGATTAATACGCTTTTCCAGAAGGATCGTCATACGCTGGCCTATGATAAGGGATGGAGAGTGAGAACTGATTTTAAGCAGTACCAAGTGCTGAAACAGAACCCGTTTTGGTGGACCCACCAAAGGCACGATGGGAAATTATGGAACTTGAATAATTACCGAACGGATGTTATTCAAGCGCTTGGAGGAGTTGAAGGAATTTTGGAACATACGTTGTTTAAGGGCACATATTTCCCAACTTGGGAAGGCCTTTTTTGGGAAAAAGCTTCTGGTTTTGAAGAGTCGATGAAATACAAGAAGCTTACAAATGCGCAACGGTCCGGTTTGAATCAAATCCCTAACCGTAGGTTCACTCTATGGTGGTCTCCTACGATTAACCGTGCGAACGTTTATGTCGGTTTCCAAGTCCAGCTGGATCTCACTGGAATATTCATGCACGGCAAAATCCCGACTTTGAAAATCTCATTAATCCAGATTTTCAGAGCCCATTTATGGCAGAAGATCCATGAGAGTGTGGTGATGGATCTGTGCCAAGTGTTGGATCAAGAATTGGACGCGTTGGAAATCGAGACTGTTCAAAAGGAGACGATCCATCCAAGGAAGAGTTATAAGATGAACAGCTCGTGTGCTGATATTCTTCTCTTTGCGGCTCATAGGTGGCCCATGTCGAAACCGAGTCTCGTTGCGGAGTCAAAGGATGTGTTTGACCAAAAGGCGAGTAATAAGTACTGGATTGATGTGCAGTTGAGATGGGGTGATTATGATTCGCATGATATTGAGCGGTACACGAGGGCCAAGTTTATGGATTATACAACTGATAATATGTCGATCTATCCGTCTCCAACTGGTATGCATTTTTGTTGTTTCTTTATTGGTTTACTGTGTGTGTGTGTGATGATATGAAGTTGTTAATATGTGAGTTTTATTTTGTTTTAGGTGTTATGATTGGTTTGGACTTGGCTTACAACTTGCACTCTGCATTTGGCAACTGGTTCCCTGGATCTAAGCCACTTCTCGCTCAAGCAATGAACAAGATCATGAAGGTACATATTTACTCCCCAATTATCAATTATTAACATGGAATTTATGGAAATTTTGAATTTTTTCTTGAACCATTTGCTCACTAACCTTTTATTTGTAACAGTCGAATCCAGCTTTGTACGTGCTGAGAGAGCGAATCAGGAAGGGTCTGCAGCTGTACTCATCCGAGCCGACAGAGCCGTACCTCTCATCTCAAAACTACGGAGAAATCTTCAGCAATCAGATCATATGGTTCGTTGACGACACCAATGTGTACCGTGTGACGATCCATAAAACCTTCGAAGGAAATCTCACAACCAAACCCATAAATGGCGCTATTTTCATTTTCAACCCTAGAACCGGCCAACTCTTCCTAAAGGTAACTAAACCTCACTTCATCCCTACAATAATCTCTCATAATTCATTTCATGGACTCCAATAAATGTACTGACATGAAATATTATTTTGTTATGTAGGTTATTCATACAAGTGTGTGGGCGGGGCAAAAACGTCTCGGTCAGCTGGCCAAGTGGAAAACCGCAGAGGAAGTTGCTGCCCTTGTTCGCTCTCTGCCCGTTGAAGAGCAGCCGAAACAGATCATCGTAACAAGAAAAGGAATGTTGGATCCTTTAGAGGTCCACTTGCTCGATTTTCCAAACATCGTCATAAAAGGAAGCGAGCTCCAACTACCTTTCCAAGCCTGTTTGAAAATAGAGAAATTCGGGGATTTGATCCTCAAGGCGACTGAGCCTCAGATGCTTCTTTTCAACTTGTATGATGATTGGCTGAGGAGCATTTCTTCTTACACGGCCTTCTCTCGTCTCATTTTGATACTGAGGTCTCTCCATGTGAACAATGAGAAGGCCAAGATGCTTCTGAAACCTGATAAGACTATTGTGACTGAGCCGAACCACATTTGGCCGACTCTCACTGACGATCAGTGGATGAAGGTTGAGGTTGCTTTGAGAGACCTCATTTTGTCTGATTATGCGAAGAAGAATAATGTCAACACTTCTGCTTTGACTCAGTCTGAGATCCGTGACATCATTCTCGGTGCTGAGATTGCTCCGCCTTCTCAGCAGAGGCAACAAATTGCTGAAATTGAGAAACAGGTAAGTATTAATGTGTTAATTTCTTCCGTTTACTTAGGAATTTGTTTGTATTTTATGTTGCTAATAATCTTGTTTGTGTGTTTATAGGCCAAGGAAGCAAGCCAGTTGACAGCCGTTACAACAAAGACGACGAATGTACACGGTGACGAGCTTATTGTGACAACCACTAGTCCGTATGAGCAAGCAGCATTCGGTTCCAAAACCGATTGGCGTGTCAGGGCTATCTCTGCTACCAATTTATATCTCCGTGTAAACCACATTTACGTCAACTCTGACGACATAAAGGTAATTATACCCATTAAATTCTCCTATTTAATCTAATTGAATAAGCTATTCATCATATCTAACATACATTTTAACCCTTCTATTAAACAGGAGACGGGCTACACATACATCATGCCGAAGAACGTACTGAAGAAATTCATTTGCGTGGCGGATTTGAGAACCCAGATCGCAGGATACTTGTACGGTTTGAGTCCGCAAGACAACCCTCAAGTGAAGGAGATTCGGTGCATCGCGATGGTGCCTCAGTGGGGAACTCATCAACAAGTCCATTTACCGTCATCTCTTCCAGAGCACGAGTTTTTGAATGATTTAGAGCCTCTTGGTTGGATGCATACTCAGCCGAACGAACTCCCTCAACTCTCCCCACAGGTATATATGAGTGATTGTTTGTTAGATTCTACAAGCAATCTTTCATTTATTTATTTATTTTAATTTATTTACCCTTCCAAAACTTTAGAATATCATATTTACCCTTCTAAAAATTGCCCTTCCAACATTTTTCTTATGATATATTTTGAAATCTGGAAGGATAAATTCCCCTTCCCTTAATTTGTTTATTTATTTTCCTAAACTAATGTGTGATAATGATGATTTTTCAGGATTTGACGAGTCATGCTAGGATACTGGAGAACAACAAGCAGTGGGACGGAGAGAAGTGCATCATCCTGACCTGCAGCTTCACGCCGGGATCTTGTTCCTTGACGGCGTATAAGCTCACGCCGAGCGGATACGAGTGGGGCCGACTCAACAAGGACACAGGAAGCAATCCTCACGGATACCTCCCCACCCATTACGAGAAGGTCCAGATGCTCCTCAGCGACCGCTTCCTCGGCTTCTACATGGTAACAACAAAAAAACTTCTCTTTTTATTGAGAAATTCCTTTTTGTACGAAGTGATACTAACTGAATGTGATGGTGTTTGCTATTCATTGACAGGTGCCGGACAATGGGCCGTGGAATTATAACTTCATGGGGGTGAAGCATACGGCCAGCATGAGGTACGGCATGAAGCTGGGGACTCCGAGGGATTATTATCATGAGGATCACAGGCCAACGCATTTCCTAGAGTTTAGCAATTTGGAGGAGGGTGAGACTGCTGAAGGGGATAGAGAGGACACCTTCACTTAAAATTAAGTTTTAGAATAGAAATTAGATGAGGATCGTGACGCAAGCAGACTGGGCTGTCGTTTTCTGAAGAGCGGAGTTGTATATAGACTTTGATGTCTTGACTATGTTTTGAACGGGGGTTGTTTCTTATTCGTATCTGCTGTAGTTTTTGGTTTATGTACGTACAATACATGAGAGGTCTGTAATATTTTGTATTTTGAACTGATTGTGCGACATTTTCAAGCTGTATCGGCTTTATTGTTTTTTTGACTGTTAAGATAATTATGATGAAAAATTTGTTCAGAATGCTTGATTTGGTATGCTGAGCTGTTTATTCTGTTGTTGATTGATATGCTAGTTTTTTTTCCTTTACAATGAAATCATATTTTGAAGCAATTACCGTCCTAGAGTTAAAAATCAAACTGTGCTTATTTGCCTCAGAAATTCCCATGGCGTCCACTTTGAAAAGAGGAAAAATACTCATAAAACCAACATAAAATCAATTTAATTCTCAAAAAGAACCCACAGCATCTAATAACTATCTACAAAATCCTTCCCTACAATCTGAAGCAAACAAAAAAAATCATCCAACCAATCAATCAATCACCAATTCGAATCTATCTACAAACTCCCAACTATGACAAAGCAAAATAAACAAAACAAAAGAAAAACATCGAAAAAAAATCCACCTTCAAATCCTCACATGCCCATCCCGTCCGGCGGCGATCTAACTTGCGAACTCAACTTCTCTCCCTGCTTATTGTTATAAATCTCATCCAGTTCAACCTTCGATACCAACTCCTTTGATTCATCTTTCAATGTAGCCAACACCTCAATCATCGTCGGTCTCCTTTCCGCCTCCTTTTGCGCGCAAACAAGCCCGGCAAGCACAACTCTCTTAAGCTCTGAATCGGAATACTTCCCGTTCAATTTCGGATCAGCAATCTCATCAAATTTCTTCTCCCTCGCCAAAGAGAAAGCCCAGTCCTGAATCGATAAAACCTTCATTTCTTCTGACGGTTCCACTGGCTTTCTCCCACTCGTGAGCTCTAGTAGAAGAACGCCAAAGCTGTACACGTCAGAGCTTTCGGTGGCTTTCTCTTGGGAGATAAACTCTGGCGCGAGATAGCCAGGTGCGGTTTTCAAAGCTCTCGTGATGAGGGTGCTTATGTCCGGAATTAGTCTTGAGAATCCGAAATCGGCAACATGCGCATCGAAATCCGTGTCCAGTAAAATGTTATTTGACTTTATATCCGTGTGGATTATGCGAGGCGTCGAATTGTGATGAAGATACCTGCATTAAGAAACAAATGTAACAAAAATTAAATAATCAGCACAAAAATAAAATAAAAGGACGAAATTTAGGGGATATTTACGCGATGCCTTGAGCGGATCCGATTGCGATAGACATCCTTCTTTTCCAGTCAAGAAGTTGCTCTGCCGCGTGGGTCCCATGAAGGTGTGAGAAAAGGCTCAAATTGGGCATGTAATCATAAACCAAAAGTCTCTCTTGTCCTTCAGCACAGTAACCGAGAAATTTGAGAAGATTCTTGTGTCTCACTCCGCCCAAAACCTCCACATCCGCCGCGAAATTCAGCTCGGACCGATTGCTCAGAACTTTCAGCCTTTTAACAACAATCTGAAATAAGAAAGATCGAACATAAATTAAGGAATTGGGAGCTGAGAAATAATTGAATCACATAAATATCAAAAGAAGAAAAGAAATGGATCATTGAATCACCTGATGACCGTCCCAAAGCTGGCCCCAATACACGCTGCCGAACGGGCCTTCGCCGATTTTATTATCGTAATTGAAACTATTAGTGGCAGAATGCAATTCTTTTAAAGAAAAAACCCATCTAGTTGAACTGCTCCCATCTTCACTCCTACACAACAATCATAAAATTAACTATTTCAGTTAACAAATTCAAAGATATTTTACTTCAGATAAAGAATCAGAGGTACATACTTGTAGCGATCAGAGTTCTTCCCGCAACGAATGAGCCATAGAAGCAGCCTTGAAAGCTTGCGATGCAGATGCATTGCTTCTTTCTTCAGAGAGAAAGAAAGAAAGAAAGAAAGAAAGAAAACGCAAGATCGATTCTTACGATTGGTTTTAGGAGTGTATCTGATTTCTTCTCGAAGCGAATTCAACACGCAAGAGAATCAGAATAAATTAAATTATAGAAGGATCTCATTCTCAGCAGAAAGAAAGAGACACAAGAAAAGAAAAACAGCCTCGCAAAATAGCCTTTCGGTGAAGCTTTTTGAATTAGCAAATTGATTTGAAATTTGATTGTGACTTTTCCCCATATGCCCTTAAGATAACTAATATTCCCATTTTAGTCCTTGTAAACTCATAATTTTTTTTTTGACCTAATGGAGATAGCTTTATGTTCAACATTCATTTTTGATGCAAATGAGATTTGAACTCATGACTTATAGTTTGTTGTACTTTGTACTCAATTACTAAGTCATGAGTCCATTTGCATAAACTCATATTTTACTTCAAATCGTTCATTTTTGCAGCGCCTTTTTATCCCATTTTTTCTTTGTTTGGGAAGGATATTTGTTCTAGATCGGAATTTTACAGGGGTGCTAAAGTATATTCGAAAAAAGTCGTTGACTGGTCGTGCAAGGCAACTCAGTAGTATTAAGCCACTAAGGACAACTAAAACCAGATTAGCAGTTAATAAATAAAATTGATCTGATTTTCTTTTATTAAAAAGTGCATTTTATTAAATAAAGTGATTGAACTCTCTGAAGAAGCATTGCCATTGGCTTGAACACGAACAGAACAATCTCATAGCTGGTAACGCGTTTCTTTAGAAATATATCTGATTTCTCTCATTTCTTTTTCTATAGTTCGAATTAAATGGTTGCTTTATTTATATATTTTCTTCTATTTTGGAAATAGATAGATCTTGGTTTGTTTATATAATACAATACTTCAAAAGAATTACTCTCCAGCAATCATGTCAAGAGAATTTAATTGAAACAAAAACAGTTAATAAGTAGTGTGTGAGAAAAGAAACTTAAATGCCCTATAAATTCCTCTATACATCTAATTGTAAAGTAATTTATACCAACAAAATTAAAACACAGAAAATAGAGAAATACTTAACGAGGACTTACAAGTCTTACTACAATCTAGATTAATTAAGCAACAAATAACTATAATAAGATAAATTCCAGATCCATTTATATATATATATATATAGTAATAATAGGCCATTATTTCATATTTCTTCTCAACCCATTATCTTGATCCGCCTCACTGATTTCACAAAATCCCTGAAAAATACGCAATGCAAAGCCGATCAAAAACCAAAAATGTTCAAAAAGTATGTAATGGTAATAAACATATCTAACAAAAAGGCTAAACTCATCTAGTGAGAATGGTTAGGCATCATTCCCATCACCCCAATGGTTATGGATTCAAAATTTTGGCAAAAATCAATTTCTTTGAGTATGGGTGGAGTATATGAGTTCTCTCTATAAATTAAAAAAATATATCCAACAAAAAGTTCAAATATTTGCTAATATTTAATATAGAAAGATGTAACCACAATTTTTGAGAAAAAAGCGTAAATATTGGTTAAAGCTAGTTTGTTGTTTTCCTTAGGTTGTATTTTCTATTTTTTTTTCTACTCTAAGATGAACTCATGCACCCTTTATGAATTTTCAGAAAAAGAAAACTCGTAAGGTTCACCGTGGATCGAATTTCGTGTGGTGTCTATTCCTGAACTAGCAAGTTTTGATGATTGAATTTTTTATTTTTATTTATTTAATTGTTTGTTTGTTGTTGCAACCACAATTTTTGAGAAAAAAACGTAAATATTGGTTAAAGCTAGTTTGTTGTTTTCCCTAGGTTGTATTTTCTATTTTTTTTTACTTTAAGATGAACTCATGCACCCTTTAGGAATTTTCAGAAAAAGAAAACTCATAAGGTTCACGTGGATCGAATTTCGTGTGGTGTCTATGCCCTGAACTAGCAAGTTTTGATAATTGAATTTTTTATTTTTATTTATTTATTTATTTAATTGTTTGTTTGTTGTTGCAACCACAATTTTTGAGGAAAAAAACGTAAATATTGGTTAAAGCTAGTTTGTTGTTTTCCTTAGGTTGTATTTTCTATTTTTTTTTTACTTTAAGATGAACTCATGCACCCTTTAGGAATTTTCAGAAAAAGAAAACTCATAAGGTTCACCGTGGATCAAATTTCATGTGGTGTCTATGCCTGAACTAGCAAGTTTTTGATAACTGAATTTTTTACTTTTATTTATTTATTTAATTGTTTGTTTGTTGTTGCTCATGGTTGGAACAATTGTCCTATTCTGATAGGAATAGACGAAGTCCGATCTGATAATATTGATTCTCATAATTATTATATATTTTTTTTATAATAATTAGTCCTATTTTTCATCCAATTCCATCAATTCCAATCCATTCAGGTGATTCTGAAGGACCGATTCAATTTTTTGAACTATGTTTGGGAATTCTCACCCCCTTGTGTAAATATTTGGTCAAAATATTTCATTTTTTTTTATTTAAGGTAAGAAGTAGAACTTACCAGCCTATTCCATTAAAAAAATATGTTAGTATAAATGAGATTGTGAATTATGTCATCTAATTAAGTTCCATAGTGCAACAAAAAAATGAAAACAAAAAAGAAAAAATAAAAATAAAAAGAAAGAGCATAGAAGACTTACTCCCATGGCACGTCTCCTACCAACATCCAGTCTCCATCTCCATCCTCATAAGCAACCTCATGATGGTGATGATGATGGTTAGTTGAAGTCATATTATCATCTGCATAAATTTCACCAATTTTCAATCATTTCATTACAAATTTATCATAATACTTCCTAACCAGTCGAATCACATAATAACTATACAATATGTAACCATAAGTTATAATAATTACATTACCAAAATAGCCATATATCTACCTTGATTTTTGAATGGAAACATGCGATCGAGAGTGGTAAAAAGATCTTTGTAAGAATTGTGAACGGAAAGATCGATCTTCCTCCCAATGAAGACTCCTTCCATAGTCACCTTCACGTAGATCGCACTCTCTCCGCTCAACTTATTAGTACCACCTTTTGTCCATGACAATTTCACGGGCGGCCAACCTACCAATTCCTTTGCCCTGAAAAAATTCAACATGAACCACCATTAATTTCAAAACAAAAAAGGGACAATTCTCTCTTCAAAAAGAAAACGAACAATTCACTAGAAAAGGAAAGAGAGTGTGTTTGTGTGTGCAAGAGAGAACTTGCTTGAAATTGTAAAATTGACTGGTGACTTCACGGTTTCCGTCTCCATTGTCGCATTCACTCTGAGCTTCATCTTCAAAGAGAGGCAAGGCGGCGGTCTTCTTCTCAAATGGCTTCCCAAGTCTTCTCTTCTTCGAACAGTTTGTGTTCCCAATATTCATGTTATCAAACGGGTCCATTGCTGTACTATTCGGGAGCCCAAGTCCAAGCTCCAACTCCATCACAGAAGAACTCATTAATTGAGGACCGAAGAAAAAGAAATGCCAATTAAGTCTTGTTACGCACGCATGTTTGTGATATATATATGAGAATGTGAGAGAGATGGAGAAAGAGAGAGAAGGAGAAGGGGGACAAGATGTAGGGAAAAGAGGGGACCTGAAGGGAAGAAAGCTGTCTGAATGCCAGCGGAAGTAGCCATTTTGTGGCCTACAGACACGGTCCCTTTCCTTTGCGTAGTTTTCTGTCCTTTCTTTATGTGGGAGAGGACTTAAATGCTGGGCCTGAATCAAAGACTAATTAATCACCCCCCTTTCTGGCCAAGACTTTAATTAACTCAAATATCTTCTGTTTAGCCAAAAACAATGTTAGTTCTTGTCTTGTGAACTTATTGATCATGTCATGTGATGTTATGATCTTTATATAAACAATATATAATATTATGGTTTTATGATAAGAGTTCGCCTGTCGTTATACCATTTGCTTGATATATACTTTCTAATTAAAAGTCAAAAATCAGTAATTTATTTACTCTTTCTAGTATTTTGCCCAAAAACCGTTTTTCTATCCCTTTATAAAATTACTGATCAAGGGCTTATGAATAGTCTTACAAATAAGCCATTGATCAAGACTTAGTCACATAAAATCAAAAAAGAAATAAATGAAAAATTGCACTTTCTCCAGCTATTTCCCTGTCTGAGCCGAGAAGAGAGGGACTGAATACATGTGCATGTTTCCTTGTGAGCCCTAATTTTTAAATGCATGGGGATTAGGGCATGGAAAGCTAACCCAAACCCTAGTTTGAATGAGATCTAAGATGGGACCAGACCAGAACAACTGTGATTTTAATTAAGGGACAACCGTAAATGTAAAGTCAAGGTGGTGGTCCTTGTACTTCCTTTTCCTCTTAATGAGGCTAGCATAACTTTTCAATATAATTTTCGAATTTGCACAAATTTGTAAGATTCTGAAATTTTGATGTTTGGGAGTTTTGAGAGATATTTTTGATGTATTATATAGTTTTAAACGATAAGTTGATATTTACAAAAACTGTTAAATTCATTTTATCTGTTCTATAAAATAAATTCAGTACATATTTTGAATTTTTGAAAGGAATTGTATGTGGTCTCTAACTTAGTTGTTGAGTATTTGATTGAAATACTTGGTATTTAGTGTTTAAATTCTTTGTTTTAAGTAGTAGTGTTTAAATTCTAAATATATCAATTAAATGAGTGAAATATAGAGTATTTTCTTCTTTTTTGTTACAAAATATTGATCGTTCGGAGAAGCTTCAAGAAAAACTTTTGAAAGGATATGCAGTGGTGACATCACAGTGAGATAATTAACTAAACTAAATCCGCTTAATATAATCAGGATCTTATCTAACTGTCCCACCGATCCAAGGATACTCCAAGTTCCAACACCATTTACATGTTTTTAACTCTCTTCCATGTCTCTTTGTTATTTGTTAATTAATAAATTCCACTAAATAATACAGTGACAACTTGCCCTAGACCTCGTGCTTCATTATTAATAGAAATTTGATTAGTTAATTGATTAAGGAGTAACTGTAACTAGCTAGCTTAATAAAAGGCTGGAGGGGTTGTGTAATGGGGTACAAATCTCCTAGACAAAGAGGATCTGTCTTATCGCCTTCTTCATTTCACATGCACCCACGTCATGTTCATGTCACCAAGTTTCATGGCGTTTCTCTCTTTTCTTTGTTCATTGATTTCATTAAAACAGTTCCCCAGAATCTACATGCATGCATAATCAGGATTCAATAAAGCCACCACCAATTAACACGTTCAGTACTACTATCAACCATTAAATGGTATATACATTGAAGTAAAAATACACAATTTCCCACTCACTTATCTATTATTATCTTTGATGTTTTTATATAATATTAAATTTCACCCATGATCTATTAATATAAATCATTCTTTATTTTATGAAGGGGTCACATGTCCTACATATATTCTCAATAAAATTGAATTTTGAAACCACAATTTTTTAATTCATGGGATATTGTCTAACCACTTCTAGATTTTGAATCTAATATTTTAAAAAATACATCGTCTTACATAGCTGTCATTTACATATTCACATACTTTTTTATATGGATGAAAACTAGGACATTTTTTTAGCACTACTTTCAAAATTATTTGAGCATATAGCACTCGTTCCAATAAATTTTGCCATCTAGCACTACCGCCAGAAATCCTGACGGTAGAAGCTATTTTTTCATTTTTTTTAAGCTTCATAAAAAATGGAAAAATAATCTCTACCGTCATAATTTCTGGCTGTATAAGTTCTCTACTGTCAGAATAGCTGACGGTAGTACTAGTCACTTAATTCTTTTCCATATGAATGTTATTTGCTTAATTTTTTTTTCCAAGCAGGTGCTTATAAAAAAAGTCCGAAAACTAGAGGGGAGGGCTGGGCTGGGTTAATTTCATATACTAATATGAAAACTTCCAACATTCAGTAGTAGTCTATCAAGCCCTTATCCAATATGACCTTTATTTCACAAACACTTATAGAGGCTCTAATGGGCCTCCATTTAAAACTACGCTCCAAAATATCTCTCATATATCCGAATATCCAAACTATTCATCCTCTCCATCGACTATCGAGATAATCCAACTCCAACTCCAACCTCGCCTCAGGCTCATGGCGCCTCCACTGACCACCCTCCATCTCTCCTCCTTCCCTCCTCTCCTCCCTCTCCGCCGCCCCTCCTCCCTCTCCCCTCTCTCTCCTAACCCCCACCACCGTCTGCCCCACATTTGTCTCGCCACGCCAAACCCATCCTCCGACCCAGTCCCGCCTCTCGCCTCCGCGGCCGAGATCGAAATGCTCCCCGGCCGAGACGGCGTCTTCTCCGCCCGCGCCCCGTCCGTGGTCATACTCTGGGACCTCGACAATAAACCTCCACGCGGCCCGCCTTTCCAGGCCGCTGCCTCGCTCAAACGGACCTCGGCGTTGCTCGGCGAAGTCGGAGATTTCTCGGCCTATGCGAACAGACACGCGTTCTCGCACGTGCCGGGCTGGGTCCGGTCGGAGAGGAGCGACCGGCGCCGGATGGACTTTCTGGAGAAGAAAGGGTTGGTGGCTCCTGATGATCCGTACAAGTGTGAGATGTGTGGAAGGAAGTTTAATACTAGACCTGAGCTCAAACGACATTTCAAGCAGCTGCATGAAAGAGAAAGGATGAAGAAGGTCAATCGATTGAGGTCTCTCAAGGGCAAGAAGAAACAAAAGTAAGTAATGTTTTGTTTAAATTGCTAATTATATATTTTTTTCTTTTTTCTTTTTTGAGTATAAATTACTAATTACTTGTAAAAATGCTGCACTGCATGACCAAAGAAAAGAATGGCCGCAAACTAACATGATATATAGTGCAAATATTTCATCTGGATGTAGCTAATTAAAGAAATAATATTTGCACTATGAACTCTCTCGGGCTGCCGTCATATTTTTTGCTCATGCTTTGTAGCATTTTATAATTATGTGTGGTAGCAAACTGTACTTCTGTATGTTATAAACAAAATTTGAAACAATCAAAACACCACAATAACTAACACACAATTCCTAACAACCATTCCTCCATTAATAACAGGTATCGCGAAAGGTACATCAACGGGAACCAAAAGTACGAAAACTCCGCAAGAGATCTCATAACCCCCAAATCGGGCTACGGACTCGCGTCAGAACTCCGGCGAGCTGGCGTGCACGTGCGTACAGTAGAAGACAAACCGCAAGCCGCCGATGTGGCTTTGAAAAAACGTGTGAGAGAGTCTCTGGCGAAAGGGGTCGACTGGATGGTTTTGGTCTCTGACGACTCGGATTTCATTGAGACAGTCAGAATGGCAAGAGAGGCTGAATTGAGGACTGTTGTTGTTGGAGACGGTAAGAGGGGATTAGGGAGAGAGGCAGATATTTGGTTGCCGTGGGCCCAGGTGGAAAATGGTAATATCACTCAGGAGATGATGAGGTCAGCGATGGTAAGCGGGGGAGATTTTGAAGGAGATGAGTTTGAGGATGGTTTTTTTACGATATTTGGAGATGATGAGGATGAGGATGAGGATGATAGTGATTTTGATGACGATGAAGATTTTGGTGATGATATTGATGATGTGTTTATGGAAATTATTGGCGGGAATCCGAAAGGGAGGAGCGAGAAAGGAAGAGGGAGAAGGAGATTTCAGGAGATTGGTGTGGGAAAACCGAAAGGGAAGAGAGGGAGAGGGAATTTTGAGGAGTTTAGTATGGAGATGGATTTGGATGAAGCGTCTTTGAGTAGTGTGTTTGGCTCGTTAATTGGAGATGAGTTGTTTGGGGATAGTGATGATGATAGTGATGAGGACCATGATGATAGTGATGATGATGATGTGATGATATTCTTTTGATTAATGGATGATGATGAGGGGGAGTATTTATAGTATCGGTTGTTGGATTTGTAAATAGTGAATTTGTCGGCTTAAATTCATATTAGGTATGTCTGAGGAAAAAAAAAGTTTTGGCTCTTGTACTTTATTTTACATTGATTATGGGTAAATACTATTTTCAGTTACTGAAGGATGGAATCTGAATATGTTGAATACATGGTTGGTTGTATGCCTGCCAGTATAAAGAAGGTTTCAAGTCTTGTTAAGCATGATTGGATGAATCTAAGTTTAGGTCTCGGTGTTTAATTGATTAGTTAAATCATAAATGTGTGATATTTTGAATTTTGATGTAAATCAAGTTTCAATTATCTGAGTTTGGGCCTGGGTTGGACTAGTATTTTGATATGGGCGTTTAATCTGTTGTACATTTTTTTTAGAAAATCTGTTGTAATATTGATTTATTTGTTTCATCTCTTGTTGTAATATTGAATTATTTTGGTGTCTATTCTTTTGTATTTTCTTTTTGTTTTGAATGGAAAAGAGTAAGTGATCCATTCGGCCTAGGGTCCACTCGGTTCTAGACTTCTGAAAAATTATGTTTTGCACACATCAGAAGTCGGCCACATACATGACGTGTTAAAAAATTTCAATATTAATTAATAATTAATTTTTGAACTATAATTAAAATATCTCAGGACACGTGTAAACATAATTGGACACGATTGGCAAGAGTCTTAAGGTTTAAAAGCTAGTTCGAACCTCATTTCTTTTGCTATGAGGTCACCCGTTTTGTCTTTTTTTCCTTCTAGTCACCCATACCTTTTTTGCTAACATCCATTTTAATTTTTTCCTCATAATCATAGCTCTCAGAATCAGAGCCGTAAACAATATAACCTTTCTTTTTTCATGTATTTCCCTTGAGAATCTTTCTTAGTTCTCCTCACTCTTGTTCACCTCCCACTCCTAGCTATGTCGTCATTGTATTTACTTAATTTTTGTTTTCTTGGATTTTTTTTGAAATATAACTTATAGTAAAAAACAATATATAAGATATAATCTCATGAGATCTTTTGAGGTTATCGTTTCACCATGTTAGTGCCTGTGCGTACATCGGTACGTATATAGAAAGAATTACACAGTTTATGATTTGTTATCTAATTGCGATTCTACCGAATAAATCAACATCTTAAGAAATTATCCCATGAACTAACATTTATAAAATAACATAAAACAATATTCATTTTTCCTTGAAGGAAAAGAGTTTTTTTTTAGCATTATTTCCAAAAATAATTCAGCAAATAACACTGTTTTGGAAAAAAATTAGTTAACTAGCATTACCGCCAGCCATGGTGGCGGTAGAGACCCTCTACCGCCAATACAAGTGGCGGTAGTGTCTAATTTTCAAAATTTTCCCGTTAGCGACCTTAAACAGGATAATTAGATACAAATTAGCCTCTATCGCTATGCCATCTGGCGGTAATGATAATGTTGTAATTTTTTTCTTGATCCAATCGGGTAATTTTTTCATTTATTTTTGTAAACGGGTTGCAAACGGGGGGAGAAAATAAAAAAATATACACTGCCGCCACTCTCTCTGGCGGTAGTCGTTAATTCACTAATTTAACAGTAATTTAGTCCGTTTAAGGGCGAGTTAAAATTTCGCTGATAAAATTAAGGAAAATAAACACTATCGCCAGATAGCTTGGCGGTAGTGACTCACTATCGTCAGAAAGCTTGACAGTAGTGCTAGATACTTAATTATTTTTATATGGATGCTAGTTAGTTAAATTTTTTTTATTACAAATGCTATTTTGATAAAAAAAGTCGAAGAAAAATTATTTGATACAAAATCACATTCCTCTCATTCCACTTCAATTGTTAAAGGTCAATGTAAATAGAATAGACTTGCATCGTTTATGTGAAGATAACCTCGTTAGATGTCAACATTTCTGAAGAGAGAAAGTGAGATAGAGGTACTGACAGATGTCAGATAGAGCCCCTACACCGATTACATCTGGCACATAACAATTTGCTCGTTTGGTTGGCGTAGACCAAGTCCAGGCCACTCATTGTGATATCGCCTTCACTTCAGTCAGCACTCAGCGTAGACTTTGCGCCGCCACAACCGACTTCGCTTCGCCCCCATTAAAATATCTCTCATCTTTTTTCAATCAATCCTTCTATCTAATTCTAATATTATGTTATATACTTTGCAATTTCTTATATGAGATTAAATGTATGCTACTGATGTATTTAATAAATTAAGTTTGCATGATACTACTTTTTTTAAAAAAAAAAAAATTAGAGTATAACGATTTTCAAAATTAACCTATGAAACTAAGGTTGATAAAATCAAAATCAGAATCGGCCTTAGAATAATAATTTAGAATTAGCTGAATCGGATCGAAATTGATCGAATCGGATGAAGAATCATACTAATTAAAATAAAACAGTAACTTGATATATCATGACTATTCTGACTCCGAGTCCGATCGGCTGAATCAGAATCAAAATCGCTGAATCTCCGACCATATATAAAACTAATATTTGATTTTCTTCTACAGTGAAATAAACAAACATGTCATCCTCAAACATAAATGGGGAAATTATAAAACGGAGGGGCATAAAAGCAAAAACAACAATTGCTTTTCTGAACCTCTCTCTAAATGGAATGAGATAACAATAGTGTCGTGATCGCAGCAGCGACTGTTTGTCGGGACGCTTGATAAGAAGACGAAAGAGAAGGAGGCTGCCGTAGACCAGGCAGTATGGTCCACGTCAGCAGTCGTCGGCTATTGTCAGCCCGCCACGTGGCCGCCGCTCTTGCGTAAATGTCGGCGGATATGAGCGGTTGGCTTGATCAATCCTGAGGTCAGCTCAGCCACGTGCCGCTCTGTATTGCCTCAGGCTTTCATTCCAGCAGGGGAATTTAGTCTTTAGTCCTGTATAGATGAGATATTGCTATTTCGAATAACAAATCATTGAAATACAGATACTTAATGAAGTATTTGAATTTTCATATATTTTGATCTATTGTTTTATGTTTCTATTATAATAAAGTATGTAGAGATAATGTGTTCAATATATGTTTGTTTGATTGAATAGTGATGGATATATTTAGTATTATATTTTTGGATTGTGAATAGTGAATAGTGAATGAGATGAGGAGAATTGAATAAACAAGAAGGAAAAACAGTGCCCTAGTTGAAATTTTTGGATAAAATAAGAGAAACATCTCTTTCTTCAGACAAAAAACAGTACAGGGGAATAAACCTAACTCAACTAAACACTTCTAATCGTCCTTACCAAATACCAACTATAATTAATTCTGAAGGGAAAGAAAGAAGGCTACAATCTAGGTTGGCATTTTTTTAACAATTAAACCCTCTTGATTACTGCCTAATTCACATTTAACACCATATATCCTCCCAAAACATTACTTAGGTTGCAATCAACACCGAGAATACTACTTCATGTTTAACAACTTTAACATTATTAATTCTTTTATATTGGATTTTTATGACTGGAAAAAAAAGTCAAGTTTTGTGAACTCTTTGTATTTTATTCTCAATGAAGTAATCTGTGATAGTGTTAATGATTTATAAATCTGTTGGTTGATTAATACTGTGTACGATCACAAATTATATTGACAAGTAATAAAAGGAGATTTTAAGGTTTTTTCATTATAAGAAAATTTGATAAAATCTTTTTTTTTTTTAAATTTATAATTCATTGCCTCTGTATAAATTGAAAATTTCTTTTACAGAGTGACTTTTTTGTTCCACTTTGATTACTTATATCAATAAAATTTGAACTCATATTTATAGGTTAAAATGCAAAGAAATCTACAATTAGACTAATTTACAAAAATTAATCCGAAAGGCTAACATGGTCATAAAAGTCGAGGAATGAAGTTTTAGGGCATACACAATAAAATTCAAAATTATATGTGGGCACATGAGCAAAAAAGAAAAGAAAGAAAAAGTACTAGAAACTCTAAATTATCATGAGTCGGCCACTAGTCGGTTTCTAACCCTCTTAAACAACACAAGTACAATTAACGAGCGAAAACCGACCAAAGCCACCTATGCCTCTCACCATGGGGAGCAAGGAAGAAAACTTAGAAACCCACAAACATCCATCCATGGCTTCTATCTCTTCATCTCCACCCCTATCAGCACGACCATTAAAGCACCAACGACCAGCTAAGCAATACAGAGGAGTCCGCATGCGCAAGTGGGGCAAGTGGGTAGCCGAAATACGCGAGCCTAACAAGCGGTCCCGTATCTGGCTCGGATCGTATACAACCGCGGTTGCCGCTGCACGGGCTTACGACACAGCGGTGTTTTGTCTGAGAGGCCGATCTGCTCGGCTGAACTTCCCTGAAGAGCTTGAAGTTGAGGGAGAAGGAGGAGCAGAAGGTATGTCGGCGGATTTGATACGGAAGAAGGCGACTGAGGTCGGTGCGAGAGTTGATGCGCTTGTTTCACAACAGAGAGAGAAGCGGAAGGTCGTGAAGAATCCTGATCTTAATCGGCCGCCTAGCCCTCATAGCTCTGATGAGGATTGAAAAAGTCATGACTCATCGGCTGTCTGATATGATCAGAAGTTATGGTGATGATAGTAGTAGTTTTTTAGATCCTTTTTCTTTTATGTTTTTCTTTTTTTAAGTTTTTTCCTCTTATTTTATGTTTTTCATGTTCTCTTTTTTTTTATGTATAAATTTGCTTTGAGAGTGTGTTGGGTAACTGGAGGGCAGGAAAGAATCCTTCCTCAGAATTTAGTATCGTGTTGAGTTGATCAAGATAAAGAAAATCATCAATTCTCTAAAAAATAATTCAACTTATAATTAGTCTATGTGTTTGTTTTGTTGTAGTTTTTAATGCAAGCTTGAGGTTTGTTTTGCGTTGTTGTTTATCATCAAACGAAAACACGAGTTGAGTACTTTGTGTTGAATTGATATAACATGAGAAATGTTTGAAAATATTCGTATTAATAATTGTTGTCCCCAACAGGAGAAATGTTTGAAAATATTCGTATTAATAATTGTTGGCCCCGTTTTGGTTGGACAACAACCAGACCCACTGGATTTGAAAGGCGATGAGAGCAGGTTAATTAGTGTTCGACTTTTTTAAAATGGTAAAGGGGGGTTGAACTTGCGGCTCTGTGGGGATAACATAATATGATGATGCGCGTGTGGAAGAGATGTAGAGAGAAAGAGAGAGAGAGAAAGGTCCCCATCAATGGCGAATAAGTTGTCTTTAGGACTGTAGGCCTAATTGGGCTGACATCTTAGTTTGGGCCTCTCAGTGCTTCCTTTATTTTTTAGTTTTTGAGAGGCAATAAAATGCGCTGGAAAAGACAACCAATCATGTTTATGCGTTAGTTGGTACTGTAGAAGAGAGGAAATATTCTGTGTTAGAAATAAGTGGAATTTCATATAACCCTCTTGAGAACCTGATATATCAAATTTGTTTTTCTAAAACAATAAATAACACATGTACCTACTTTTTGTTTGAAATTAAACTTAAAATTTATGAGTTTAACAGAGTTCGCTAAATAAATGCTATACATGAACTTAGAAACTCTTCTAAAGTTCTAAATGTCTCAACTTTTAACACGAACTAGTAAGTTTTGCAATAACATATTTACTTATACTCTCAAAATACAGAATATATCAAATTTAGGACAATTTTGAAATCCAAAATTCTAAGTCAAACATGTAACAGCACATTTAAAAAGGTTTAAACAACTTCAGCCTGACGGTTGTAGGTTCGAAAGCCTAAATATGATATTTTTTATTCTAAGAGGCTATATACAAAATTCCTCAAAGAACAAACAAACTCAGAAATAAATAAGACTTGACGTACATTGGATCTTCTTTCTCCTCCCTCTAGTCTCTGTCTGAATTCTAGGAATCTACGATTTCAAACCAAACAAAACGCCCGATATACCGGGTCTTCCTACTTTCCCCCCAAAATTCCCCGCCGTCTCCCACCATGCCTGCGAGCTCTTTCCGATAAATGCGGCCGCGGTGGAGGCGGAGGCGAGCTGGGCGGACGAGGGGGCGGAGGGAGAGTGATTAGGGTTCCGGGGGGAAATGGCGGCCAAGGCGGCGTCTTCGTCGGGTTCAGCGAGCAAATCGCAGGCGTCAAGTGGGGTAAATGTGCGTTCTTTGCCCTCGTTTTGTTCTAGTTTGACTCAGATCTTGTTTGTGCTGACTTTTTTTGTGTGTTTGGTGGAGTACTGTGGTGTGATATGCAACTGCATTGTTGCTCAGTGTGTTTTTCTGTATGAATTTTGCATCTTTAATCAATTATGTTGTGAGACATTACAGTTTTAACATGAAATAATCAAGTAAAGCCTTTATAATCTTACTTTACATGACCCTGAATAGCATTTCATGCATAGTTTTTTCATATTTATTCAACAGCGAACGAATCTTTCGAAAAAAAAAACAGCGAACAAATGTGATCTCATTTTATTAACCTTCTTAATTTTTTAGACAAGTGATGACAAAGCAGGAATTTCTTCTGCGCGAGACATTTTATCTGTGATTGATTCTCTAAAGAAACAAATCACAGCTGATCGTTTTTCTTCTATAAAGGTGTCTTAAACAATCCATCAATTTTATTCAATATTCCTCACAATTCAACAATATAGACCAACAAATTCAAATATTCTTTTTTTTTCAGGAGAAAATCGAGGCAAACAAGCAAAAGCTGCGAAATTTCACGCAACACACACAAAATCTCTCCAAACTGAGAAAATCCAACGCATTAAATTCTGCGGATTCAGATTCTTCAAACTTACTCACAAAAAGACAAACCGAGGCGATACTCAGTTACAACACTCTTGAGCTTTCAAATGGAGACAATACAGAAGACAGCTCGTGCGCCACATCAGCAGTGCTTTTGGGAGGGAATTCAAATTCAGGCGGAAAAAATGCGATTAAACCCGTTAAATTTCCTGAAATTCCGAAATTGCCCCCGTACACCACCTGGATCTTTCTCGACAGGTTTTGTTAAAAAATAATAATCGTGCTTTATTTTCTGTTATTTATTAGGCAGAATTTCTAACGTGGAACCCTAAAAAATCTCAGAATTTCATGTATACGGTACCCCTCCAAAATGTGAAATATCATGTATACGTATACCCCTGCAAAACATAAAAAATATTCCTCATTTAGTTTAAAAGGTAATGAAATGAGGACAATTTGATTTGATGATCTTTTGATACAAATATGAAAATAAGGGGTATAATTATATATGACATTTCTTATGTTTTGCAGGGGTATTGATGATATTTCCCATTTTTTAGGGGCATACATGACATTCTAACACTTTACAGGGGCACACATGAAATCACGCCTATTTATTAATTACACTAATTGGGGTTTTTAATTTTTGTAACAATTTTTTAGGAATCAGAGAATGTCTGAAGATCAGTCAGTGGTGGGCCGCAGGAGAATTTATTACGATCGGAATTCGGAAGGCGAAGCGCTCATTTGCAGCGACAGCGAGGATGAGTTGGTTGACGATGAGGAAGAAAAGAAAGAGTTCAAAAAAACCGAAGATCATATTATTCGGTCAGAATTTAATTTAATTTTTTATTTTTTTGAGAATTTTGATAGATAAAGTCTTGGTTGAAATAAATATTTTCCTATGTTTTGGATTTTTAATTTAGGATGACTATTAGAGAATCGGGATTGTCAGAAACGGCTCTTGATGTGTTGGCCAAGTGTTTCAAAAGGACTCCTGATGAAATTAAGGCATGTGTATAATATTTAATTATTCAATCAATCTTATGAATAATTTATTTTTTTTTTTGAAAAAATGGATTTGTGTAGGCAAGATATGAGGCGTTACCATGCGAGAAAGCTGAGGAATCTGTGAAAAAAGAGATTAAATTTGATATAAAACTGGATGATGCGATTTTAGAAAAAGATTTGGACGCTGCATTAGATTCTTTTGATAATTTGTTTTGTAGACGGTGCCTCGTAAGTTAAAAAAAAATGAATAATTTATGTCTTTTTGTGGGATTTTTTGAAGGCTAATTGAAATTATATTGTGTTTTGCTAGGTCTTTGATTGTAGACTTCACGGTTGCTCTCAAGACTTAGTTTTTCCTGTAAGTTGGTTATATAATTCAGGTTGAAAAATTTAAAATAATTAATTTTTTTTGGTTCCTTAATTTTTATTTTTTGTTCTATTTCAGGTAGAAAAACAACAGTCTATCAGCAATTTAAATGATGACTCACCATGCGGACCTCATTGCTACAAGCTGGTATATATATATCTCTCTCAAAATTTTCAAGTCTGTGGAAATAATAAATTGGTTTTTGGGTTGGTTAAGAATATATAAAAAAATCTAAATTTTTTATTTTAGGTTTCCGAAACTGATGCTATTTCTGATACACATGAAAATTTGGGCCAGTCATCAAATAGCGGAAAGAAAAAGAAAACCTTAAAGAAAAAAATAGTTGCACGGAATTCAAAGCAGACTGAACTGAGCGAAAGCTCTTCAAGTGCTAAACTTATTTCTGAAAGCACAACCAGTTCTAGCAACAAACCTTCAGATGAAAATAGCGAAACAATAAAACAAATTAATAATAGTAATAAAAATAATAACAACAAAAGAGCGGCTGAAAGGGTTCTTGCGAGCATAAGAAAGAGACAAAAGGAATCATCAGAATTGGAAAATAATAACAGCAATGGTGATAAAGATCGTATTTCAAGAGTTGCAAAGAGGAAAAAGTCTTCGAGTCAAAAGGGAAGCGAGAGCTTTGAAATGTATAAAGATTCTCTTAACGACAGCTCTAAAAAAGACGAGTTTTTTGGAGAGAGTTTGTGCAAGCAAGTGGAGACAAGCGGGCTTTCATGGAAACCTATTGAGCAAGGTTTATTTGTCAAGGGCCTTGAGATTTTCGGCAGAAACAGGCAAATACTCCTATTATTTTTAATTAAAAAAGTACCAAAACATTATTAATCAAAAACTATTATTTTTCATATTATTTCAGTTGTTTAATCGCGCGTAACCTCCTAAACGGGATAAAAACATGCAAAGAAGTATCCCAATACATGTCATTCAATGAAACCAACGGCTCAGACGGAACCCAAAGCAATCTCGTCAAAGGCCACTTAAAGGTTAGTTATTAAACAATTTAAATTCTACTTTCCCTTCATCTTTGACTTTTGACTTTGACCAGGGGATGGAGATGCGCGCGAGATCTCGATTCGTGAGGAGGAGGGGAAGAGTGCGACGGCTAAAATACACATGGAAGTCAACTGGATACCATCACTCGATAAGGAAGAAGACGACGGAGAAGAAGGACCAGCCGTACAAGCAGTACAACCCGTGCGGCTGCCAGTCGGCCTGCGGGAAGCTCTGCCCGTGCCATCTCAACGGCACCTGCTGCGAGAAATACTGCGGGTCAGCGAATTGGTTTTCTAAGGGACTTACTTGCTCTTAGTTTTTCATTTTCTGAGAAGTACTAATTTTGAATGGATGTTAAAAAGAAACCTCTTAAGTTTCACTTTTGTGCAATTGATAAGTCTTTAGTAATAATAATTAATAATATGTGAGCACGTTTTGCTCATTAGTTATCTATTGTTTCTCTATTATTTTTAAAATATGTGAATTTTGTTTGAAAATAAAATATTAAAGTTAGGGGGTCTTGTGAAAATAAAAAGTTAATGTTATGTTCTTTCTTTTTAAGTATTTTAAAAGCGAAGAGTTCCTTTTATTAAATAGGGAATGTTTTTTTCAGTTAGTACCAGTAAATATAGGGCCTTTTAAAAATTCCCTTACTTCTAATGCATTTTGATTGGTTAGTAAATAATTTGTAAATTTTATCAGGTGTGCGAAGATTTGCAAGAACAGATTTAGGGGATGTCACTGCGCGAAATCTCAGTGCAGGAGCCGTCAATGCCCTTGTTTCGCTGCGGACAGAGAGTGCGATCCTGATGTCTGTAGAAATTGTTGGGTCGGGTATGTATGTAAAAGCGTAATTTATTTTTTTGAAGGGGTTTTATGTTAAGTTTTGTTTTGGTTTTTGAGTAGGTGTGGTGATGGAACGTTGGGAGGGCCGAATCAAAGAGGGGATAATTATGAGTGCCGTAATATGAAGCTTCTTCTCAAACAACAACAAAGGGTAAAATAAGTTTTTTTTTTATTTTATTAGCTTATTTTGCTGTGTTATTTTGTAAAATTGGGGGTGATTTTTGGTGACTGTAGGTTTTACTTGGAAGGTCGGACGTCTCTGGTTGGGGAGCATTTCTTAAGGTACTTTTTATTTTATTTTCTTCTACTTTATCAGTTTCATGTTAACATTTTATTTAACAGAATAATTTTTCTCTTTGTTTATATTCTTTTTTTTTAATAATTTGCAGAATAGTGTGGGTAAACACGAGTATTTAGGAGAATACACAGGAGAATTAATTTCGCACCGAGAAGCTGACAAACGTGGAAAGATTTACGATCGTGAAAACTCCTCTTTTCTCTTCAACTTAAATGACCAGGCACGTAATCGCATTATTATTTATTCACTATATCTATATTTAATACGGGAAAATATTACACAACATGACCAAAAAGCATGATGGCAGCATGATAGATTCTACAGTGCAAACATTACAACTCATTATACCTAATTAAAAAACAATATTTGTACCATAGAGACCCTATCATGCTCCAATCAGATTGTGCAACATTTTTGTTAAAAACAGACATTCTGAATTAAACCCTAAATTTTATACGATCAGTTTGTACTTGACGCGTATCGGATGGGCGATAAGTTAAAATTCGCGAACCACTCTCCCGACCCAAATTGTTATGCGAAGGTGATAATGGTGGCGGGCGATCATCGGGTTGGGATTTTCGCCAAGGAAAGAATTAGCGCCGGTGAAGAATTATTTTATGATTATCGTTACGAGCCGGACCGGGCACCGGTTTGGGCTCGTAAGCCTGATTCAGGCTTGAAGGATGATAATTCACAGCCTTCGACTGGTGGCCGGGCCAAAAAACAAACATAGGTTTGAGAATAATTATTCAATTTTTTGGGAGCATTGACGAACATTAATTATGATTTTTTTATAGAGTTTGTCGTGATGTTGCGGGAAGGTAGGATTTGTTGTTTGTGTTTTGGTAGGTTGTTTCGGTATTTTGTGATGCTGTTGTTTTCGTTTCAAGATTTAAAGGAGAATTGTACTTTTATATTAATTTTAAATTGGGACTTCATTTTTACTGATTATAATGTTTACTAGTTTAGATATGTCATGAAGTATATAATATTTTTTGTTGAATCCTACAAGCTAATGATAAGAAAATGATTGTTGAGCTTAATATATGATATTTAACATGACAACACTGAACATATGGAAATGAAATAAAAAAGTGAGTTTATTGAATCAATGGATGATGGTACCAATCAGTTTATACAGCTGACCGGTGGTACTTGTCGGACATATTACTACCAGAGAATGCAAGCGTTTTAATAAGCTTTTGTAGGAATATTGAAATATTCTTCTACAAAAGCTTATTAAAAACAATAACCATATTAAAAAAAGGAAAATAAATATAGAAGACATGGTACTTAAAACTAGAAAGACATTATGAGATCAACCAACTTATTAATGGCTACATAAGAGGTTCCATCCTTCTTGATGCAAGCAGATGCTTCATCCCCTATCACCTTCATTCTCTCTCTCATCTCGTCACCTTCTCTCTGTTCCATCAACCTTCTAATCTCCTTTTCAATGCTTTCTCTTTCTAACTTCCCCTCCAACTCAATCCCGACCTTCCAAACATATGTAATATACCTCGTATTCCCCATTTGATCCGCAAAATACGGCTTACAAATCATGGGTACTCCTTCACAAAGGGCCTCAAGTGTTGAGTTCCAACCCGCATGAGTCCAAAATCCCCCCACTGCCACGTGGGCCAGCACCTCTTTTTGAGGGGCCCAACTGACAATTCTTGCCCTGTCACGTATCGCTTCTTCAAATCCGTCGGGCAGGCTTATTCTGTCTGCACCACCA
The DNA here is from genome assembly GCA_024447665.1 of Juncus inflexus. Lineage (NCBI taxonomy): Eukaryota > Viridiplantae > Streptophyta > Magnoliopsida > Poales > Juncaceae > Juncus > Juncus inflexus. The sequence continues at coordinate 11,078,926 of JAJHPC010000001.1, read as the reverse complement.
CTTATCAAACCCGCTCGAATCACCCAAAGAAAAGGCTGCTTGCTATTAGCTAATCCCCATGCGGTTTCGACAAAATCTTCATGATTCATTGCTGCCAAACTTCCGAAACTAACATACAAAACCGAGTTGGGTGAGTGAGTGTCGAGCCAATCTAAGCAACTACGGTCTTGTGTTTGTGAGTTATTTTCTGGTTTTGGAGTGATTTTATGAAGAGGGCCGATCGGGAAAACCGGAATTGAGAGTTCTTGTCGGACCCTTTTGATTTCCGAACTTTCTATGGCATCAAACGTGTTGATTATTAAACCGGACGAGTTTCTTAGTGCCTCTATGTCTCGTGAAAGGAATGTTGAGATATCATTTACGCTGCTTTTGCCCAATTGTATGGTGTCCTTTAAGCGCAAGGGAGGAAGCTCTTTTATTGGTTCGTACCGCCGTGATTCTGAAAATTGTGATAAGTTAGTGCAAGAGTATGTTTAAAATATGGATCTATATATATATTGCAAAATTATTTTAACTAATTTCATGAAAGGCTTCCTACATAATAGGGACAGGGATATTTTATTTATTATTTATTTATTAATTAATTAAGATCGAATCAACAAGAATTACACGTCCACACCGCTTAGATCTCCTAATGAGATGTTTTAACTTCAACAAACGTCTCACTTTTTCTATATACACTGACCTTGAACAGGTAGATAACCCTTTTCAACCAAAAGCTCAAAGGCCATGAACCAACTGGTACTAGCCGCATTACCGGTCCTAAGCACTAGCGTACCGAGTCCTAGCCGCTTTCCAACCGCTTGCATCTTGTACCAATGCATATCTACAACCAAAAATCTAACTTTTTCTTCACATTCCGACACGACTTTTGCGAGACGGTTTGCAAAAGATTCTTCATACCGATCATTTAACCCCATCATCTGACGAGGCGTATCATCGACATTAAACGGAGCAGAGACACCTTCCTCTTCGAGCAAGATGAAATTGTAGAGAGGGTATTTTGTTGGATCAAGAGAGTTGAATTGAGTGTGAAAAATGGTGATTGAAAAGTCGAGGGAATGAAGAAGGGAAGCGAGTTCCATCATTGGAATGATGTGGCCTTGATATGGTAACGGAAAAAGGAGGATCCGACGGCCCGTTTTGATGCAATCAGACATGATTTTGGTTTGTTTTGTGTCTTTTGAGATGAATGAGTGATGTTGTGTTAAGCTCCTGTTGGAGAAAAGATTTATAGAGGGTGGGTGTAGTGTGTGGAAGTGTGCTAGGAGATTTAGATTAATTTTGGCATGTGGTCATGCATGCGGGTAATTTTTGTACTTGAGGATATATATATTTTTTCAAATGAAAACTACAATAATTCAATTTGAACTCGCCATCGAAATGACTTTTTGTTATATTGACGTTTTTTTCTTTGGAAAAGAAAATTACGATACGTCTCTTCCATACAATTAATGAGATGTTTTTCCTTTTATATCTATTTTTTAAAGCTGCAGTAGGCGGTAGGCCCACTGAAATACTTAACTAAAATAAAATAAACCAGTGTTTGTTACAATATTTACAAGATATTTTAGTAGGATAACAAGCCCTATCATTTTTGTTACAGCACAGCAATTTTTTATTTATTTTATAGAAATAGCTCATAAATTTTACATTTATTTCCAAAGAAATTAATATTTGTCAAGTTTTGAAATCATAACTTTTGAGTTGGTAAGTTTGGATGTCTAACCACTTCTAATAGAAGAATTTTGGCATTACAACAAGACAAGTTACTCGACAAGAACAAGTAAAGACTTGAAAGAGACCTAATAATGATTGCAAAAAGTGGTTTCAATCCTAATTGCAAATGTCACTACACTTTTAATATATTATTTATTAGTATAACATTTTTATACGGTGTAAATAGGGGTTAAAAACTTAGCCTCTTTTCAGCCTACCCCGGGAAATGGCTGCAAATATGTAAAAGGTTTTACATTTGGAAGGGGATTACCAAGCACTCTCCAAATTTTCTCAAGAAAAGCATTTTTATATGATTATTTTAAAAAAAAATCATTTTTACATGATTATATATTTTTAATAAAGGATGGCTATTGATTAGTAATTGGGTCAACTACCATCAATGGAATTAGAGAACTTGAAAGCAGAGATGATTTGAATATATTAGTTGTCAACTAGTTCAGTATTCGTTTCAATTAATGAAGGATGATTTTAATGGAAGTCAATTGCCGTCCTTGGACTTGGAGAGCTTACAAGCACAAACAACTAGACTAATTATTAACTCTTCTGTTACTAAAAATATTTTATATTTAGAGTATAGACTATTAAACGTGTACCAGTACTATATGGACAAGGTGCATACATTAGATCAAATTAAACGGGTACCGGTATTATATATCATATATAAAAACATTTGGATCATTTGGTGAAACCTTACGAGAAAAGAAAGTTGGATTGATTTTCTTTGATCTTGATTAACTGGATTACATGAGGAATGAGAGGACTATTTATAAGGCTCAGTAGATGCTTAACAGCATATCTGTGATGGATTCTACTGTGTGGTTTATATTTGACCACGCAGGCTACACAGAACATCCTACATCGGATCTAAGATAATTACAACGGCTAATTTCTCTAATACTATTATCCTCTTGATTAGTAACTAAGTAACTAACTAATGTTATATCGTCACAAAACGTTTGTGTGGGAAGAGATAGAAGTTGGATGAAAAAGGCATTAGTATGATTCATGTATGTGAATTATAATACATGGGATTGGTCCCATTATTTCTGATGTTTTAAATATGATAATGGATGTTATAGTTATTTTTAAGTTGGATATAAAAAAATAAAGAGAAAATATTTCATCCCAATAATTCAATTGATGTAAATGTAAATTGAATCCTCAATCTTTTATGATCTCGATATTCAGTTACTAGGTTAGGGGGCATTCCAGAAAAGTAGAAATATAATTGGATTAATGGATTGTTAAGGACAAATTAAAAAGAATACAATGAAGACAATGACAACGACTCTTACTGGACTTCAGTTATGAGAGAAATTAGACTTTGATTCTATACATGGGTGTAGAATCAAAGTTTGATATGTAATTGTACTCGTAAGGCATCAATCTATGTTTTTTTTTATTTTTTTCTTATAAATGACTTATAACTTAGTTGGTAGAATTTATTACATATGAACCAAGAGGTCATAAGTTTATATTCCAGTAAACACAATATTATTTAGTACATATTTAATAAAGTCTCTCAACTCATCAAATATGGGTTGAATCTAAAAAATAAAATTCTATTTCGTTCTTTTGTCACTTATCTAAGAAAGGGACTTCTTATTCAACAGTGTAAGTGTATAAGATGTAGTTAATTAATTATATTTCTTGTATATCTGAAAATACAAAGAGACTGTATATTTAGGAAAAGTATACTTGTCCCCTCAATATCTCCAGCATCGCCTTCACCATTGGTAAACGGATGTCATTTACCATTTTTTTCATTAATTAAATTCAAAAAAACATGGGCTCCGTTTACCAGTGGTATATAGAATGGTAAACGTATGTGTATATCAACCCGTACATTTATACTAATCCGTAATCCTATCTGATAGACAGGTCACCCATACATTCCATGTGCTAGTTAGTCCACGCACCCTACAAATCACATGCAAGCTAATCAAGCCACCCAATCACTCCTACAAACAAACAAAACAACCTAATCTTATCTCCGGCTTAACAAATAGGATAGAATCCAGGTTTTAGTTTTCACAAATTTATGCTTTGTAACACCTAAGACAGTTGCTAAAACCGTCTCACGTTACTTAAAAAATAGACTTGTAATATATATACTTACCTTGTACTGGTAAGTAACCCTTCTCAACTAGAAGCGGATATGCCACGTACCAACTAGTACTAGCTGCATTTCCGGTCCTAAGCACCAGCGTCGCAACTCCAAGTCGCTTTCCTACATCTTGCATTTTGTACCAGTTCATGTCAACAATCAAACATGGAACGGGCTCTTTACTTTCTGCCGTAACTCTCATAAAGCAGGCACAGAAAGATTCTTCATACCGATCGTTCATTCTCATTATCTGCCTGGGGAGATCATCCACATTAAACAAATCTGAACAAACATCATTCTTCTCTTCAACCAAGATGAAATCATAGAGAGGATACTTTGTGGGATCAATGGAGTTGAATTGAGTGTGAAAGACGGTGATTGAAAAACCAAGCGAGTGAAGAACCGATCCGAGTTCCATCATTGGGTTGATGTGGCCTTGATACGGCAATGGAAATAGTAATATCCGATGGCTCATTGCGGTTGAGGTGAGATGTTTTTGATTAAGGGGGGTGTGCAAGTAGATCTGGGTCTTGACAAATGTTGGAGTCTGTCCCAATATTCTTTAAATATTTGTAGGTATAATATTCAAAAAAAAAAAAAAAAATTTGTAGGTATCAATCAAATTCGGATTTGTTGTTAAGCATAATTGTGTTTGCTATTTAAATTTGGTAGCTGATACATCACGATATTACTATAACGACCCTGTAACGACAGTATATAAAAACTAAAAACAGTATATACAAACATATGAACTGAAAACAAACAGTATAAAAATGAAAAATTATATGCTATCCAGAGCAAAAAATGGACGGTTGTAATTGAAGAATACTACTTAATCGGATGGCTGTAATTGAAGGAAAGAATAGCCAGCCGGTTACCTCTTGTTACCAGCCGGTTACCTTTTTCTCCCAAAATCATATGAAAAGGGCAATTTGTAATCTAATTCATGGACAGCCGGTCATCTCCTGTTTTTTTGTTCTTTCCTGTTCTTAGCTCTCCAGTAGCATCTCTGATCTCTCCCACTCCGATGGCAGCCCCTGAAGAAACCTTAGCTCGTGAAATGCATCTCGCGAAACCCATCTCTCCCTCTCTCAGCTCGCTATGGGAGCTATTCTTTTAAGAAGGCCAAGATAAGAGGATAGTTCGTCGCGCTGCAAGATCATTGCGAAAGCTGGTTCCTCGTAATCTTTTTAATTTGTTTTTTTTCTGGAATTTATCCCTTTTGTTGTCTTTTTTTGTTGTTGATTCTAAGAGTACGCAACAATTCTCACTTATTCTGCGGAATTAAACAAAAATCAATCACAAGATCTTGAATCTGATCTTGAGATGTCCAAAATTGCAGTTCGTAGTTGCAAAGAAATCTTGAATTGACTCTATTGATCAAACTATGTTGCCCTATTTTCAATTTGTAAACTGAAAACTGTTTATTTTAGTAAATTACAGCCATAGCCTTCAAATGGAAGTAGATTTTCTGATACTTTTATATGAAAGGCTTTTTAGTTGTGTAATTCTTTGAAGGCTATTGTGAATTACATATATCATTTTCAATATTATTTCGCAATCAATATAGTTTTTTGGTGTTAACATATTAATTTTAGTGTCAAATACATCATTTTTTGCAAGTACTATATTGGTACCAATGTATTCCCGTTGTTAATATATCATTTTTCAGAATTTAATTATGGTTCAATTCTTTTAGTATTTTGTGGTCACTTGACATAATAATTTTGGATGTTGAGTGAATGCTATTTCTTTTAGAATTGACGCTTGAATAAACCATTTCCAATGCTAATATATTATTTTTACTGTCAAAGTATCATTTTTAGTATCAATATATATCTAGTTTCAAGTTTCAATATGTTGTTTTTAGTATAAGATAGTATCGATATATCATTTGCACTGTCAATATACCATTTTTATATAGTGTAAATAAAAGAGTTTTGCATACCGTTTTCAATATCAATACGTCATTTTAGTATCAATATACTATTTTAATGTGAAAAATAAAGTTTCGGGATCAATATATATGTTTTTCCAATGTTATTATATCATTATTTTCGTGTGCCTACATGTATGAATTTTATATGTGATAATGAAAAACAAAAAAAAAAGAACATTATACTATTGTACTTGAAAAGATGCTTGAAATGGACATGATGGAATGGAGAGGTGACAACATCATATGGAAATAAAAGGAATAATGGTATGAGTGCTAGCTAATTAATTGTGTAATTAGTTGGTAATTACCCAAAACACCCCTCTCAAATGAAGGGCCTAGATTTAATTCATCATAAATATTAAAAAAAGGATTGGGTAGCAAATAAGAGCTCTATAAAAATTCATTCTATAAAACAGTATATATTTAAAAAGAATGAAAACAATATATACAAATTGAAAACAAACAATAAATAAAAATTTATTCGGTAAATAGTATATAGTTAAAAAAATAAAAATTGTATATAACGTATATAGGAACGTGAGAAAATAATATATAATTTTAATCAGGGGCGGAGCCAGAATCAATATACAAGCGGGGTCGAGAATCAGAACACAAACTAGCCTATGGCCTAATGGTATTGAGGTTTGTCCATGTAACCAAGGATCCGAGTTCGATTCCGGCTTCACACTATATTCCTTTTTAATTTTCTTAAAAAAATATAAAAAATTGAGAAGACATGCTTGAACCCACGTCTCCAAATCCGTGAGAGCTTCAGCTTACCAAATCAAACCATATGACCACCCGCTCCCATATGATTTGTAAGGAATATAAATAATAAAATACTATAAAAGTGTCAAAATCAGACTATACAAAAAATGTATATAAACTAATTTTCGATAACGGGGAGCGGAGGGGGGGCTCCCGCCAGCTCCGCCTTTGATTTCAATCCGTCATTACAGGATCGCTACAATTCCCCTGGCGTGATTTCTAATTTTTCTTTAAATTTTCATGGCAATTTAATGCTAAACCATAACTATAATATGAGATTTGAGATAATTGGTGATTAAATATTAAAATTAACACTTGCAAACAGGCTTAACAATAGAGGCATAAAGTAGATAGCATGAGACACACCAACCATATTCATATACAATAAATTATCTTGGTCTACTTAGCAGCTGATTTTGATTATAGATGTGGGTGTGTGTGTGTTGGGGGGGGGTTGGGAATAGCATGAGAGACACCAACCATATTCATATACAATAAATTATCTCGGTCTACTTAGCAGCTGATCTTGATTATAGATTTTGGGGGGGGATAGCATGAGAGACACCAACCATATTCATATACAATAAATTATCTTGGTTTACTTAGCAGCTCATCTTGATTATAGATTGGGGGGGGGATATATTTTTTTTGAAGTTTTGTACTTTGTCAAATATGTTTGTAGGGCCAACCATATTAATTGTAGAGTTATATCGTAATAAACACACTATATCATAAATTATCTCTTTAATCAGTGCCGATTAAGATTCACCACCGCTGTTTACTACCCCAAATTCCCCCCACATTTACATGTTATATTATCAAACATTGTGAACTTTAAAAAAAAAAAATCAAATATTGTAGACCAAAAAGAACACCAATGGAGAAACCTCGCGATAAAAGCAAGGAAGCAAGCTGAAGCATCGGGTTGATGTGGCCTTGGTACGGAGAGGAAATAGTAGAACCCGCCATGGTTCCATTTCGAGTTATTTAACATGGATTTGTTTTGGTTTTTGGCTTGTTTTCGGTAAGAAAGTTGGATTCAGGTTTAGGAGTTGTTTTGGCTTGTTCCACTTCGAGTTGTTTTGATATATCCAAATTTATTGTCGTCACTATTATTTTTTTTTGCATTATTGGATTGAATTTTTGTGGATCATAAGGCGTTTTGACTATTGAGAATGGAATCACGTAGCAAATTTGATATGTTTCTTCTATTCTTGTATATTCACTTTCAATAAAAACGGAGAAATAATAGTTGGCGATCGTCACTGTATACGTCATTTCACTTTCAATATATTACTTCTTTTTTTGATAAAATAATATAATATAAAATTTTATATGATTATTACAATCATTCTATGGAGGGGCGGATTTACATGGTTCCTAAGGGGGGCATGCGGCATTTCCCCCTATAAATTATAAAATTATGTATTCACTCTTATGTACCACACTACTTGATAAAATTATAGAAATTTTTATAAAGATCCTTCTAAAATAATATTTGGCCCCCTCTCTCTGATGTACCACACTACTTGATAAAGCATGATAATAAATACAAATAAGATTTATTCTGACTACATAACAATACAATAAAATATGGCTTCACAATAGCCTCAAGATTTATTCTGACTACATAATAAAAGCTTATTACTTGTAATATATCGCTCTCTTAGTCTCTTTAACTTAAAAATTATTTATTACAACGGTTGTTAATAAGAGTTATAGTTTAAATGTTTAATAATGATTATGATATTATTTTCAGAATATCAATGAGGATACTGTATTGTATCATTTTTTGATTATATTGTATCATTTTATTTGATTGAATTAATTTATTAATACATAATTATAATATGATTAAAAATACCAATAAAAAAATACCATTAAAGATTAATTAAAAAGTATGTTCTTCAGGTTATTTGTTATTGAGATATAAGATTTGGTCAAATTTAAATTGATTTTTATTTTAATCATAAATTATGTACAAATATAGGCAAATTATATATAAATAATAGATATAATTGAGTTTTTTCTCAAAATTTGTCTCTATCACCACTCCAGAGCGGGCCCCCCTAAGATTTGGTTCTAGTTCCGCCCCTGATTCTATGTGAATATATAAGTTTCGGTACCAATATATCATTTCACTACCAATATGTTATTTTTAGTATGGATATATTATTTCCAACAATGATGGAGCTTAATAGAGACCGGAGGGAGGCTATGCCCCTCCCCCTCTTAGATTTTGACAAAATATAATAATGATTTAGTGAAGATTTTTAAAAAAATATATGTATATTTATGTATTTTTCCCCCCTAAATGCTTTGTATAGTGTTAATTTGTAATGAAGAAATTTTTTGGTATCAATACACTATTTTTAGCACCAACATACTAATTTCAATATCAAAATATATCATTTCAGTGTTAATATATTATTTTTAATATCAATATATCGATTTTCTAGTGTCAATATATTATATATTTAATAGTGTCCATATATTATTGTTAGTGGTCAATATATCGAGTTTTCCAGTGATAATGTATCTTTTCTAATATCGTTATATAATTTTCGGTGTCAATCTAAGTTTTGAATGCAGTATAATTTGTCATGTAGTTTTGAGTCGTGCATCAATTTTGTAGGTGATAATAAAAAACAAAAAAAATTAAGAAACAATTTTTTTTTCGTTTCTAAAATTTTATTGTTTCAATTTTGAACAAAAATAAGAAACAAAGCTAAACTACCCAGGCCAGGCCTGTTTTATTTTTTTGTTCTTGGAAAAAAAAAAGCAAGAAACGACAATGACATCAAAGAAACCTAAAAAGAGCACCAATTCGTTAATAATTTATTATAATGTAATCTAGAAAGACAATATGTGATCAAGCAACTCATCGATGGCCACACAAGTCGATCCATCTTGTTTGATGCAATCGGCTGCTTGGTTTTTCAGATCATTCATTCTCTCTCGCATCTCAATGCCTTCGCCATCTCTCATCAACCTTTTAACCGTCCTTTGAATTTCTTCTCTCTCTAACTTACCATTCAATTCGAACCCCACCTTCCAAACATGCGTAATATATCTAGTATTCCCCATTTGGTCTGCGAAATACGGTCTACACAGCATGGGAACTCCTTCGGAGATAGCCTCAAGCGTCGAATTCCAACCAGCATGTGTCCAAAAACCCCCCACTGCCTTGTGGGCCAGCACCTCTAATTGTGGGGCCCAACTCACTATTATTCCTCTGCCACGTGTCACTTCTTCAAAACTGTCAGGAAGGTTGATATTGTCCATACCACTTACCAGACCTGGTCGAATCACCCAAAGAAAAGGCTCGCCGCTATTGGCCAAGCCCCAAGCCGTCTCTACAAACTCATCATAACTCAATGAAGCTAAACTTCCGAAACTAACATACAAAACCGAGTCGACAGATTGTCTCTCGAGCCAATCCAAGCAACTCACATCTTGAGAGAGCAAGCTACTCTGTAGATGTGAACTAATCTTATGAAGAGGGCCAACAGCAAACATCGGAACGGAGAAATCTCGCCGGAGTCTCTCGATCTCAGCACTCTCTATTGCGTCGAAGGTGTTTATTATGACTCCTGACGAGTTTCTTGCAGTATCAGTACCTCGTGCCATGTGCTTCGAAATATCATCTTGGTCGCTCTTGTCCATGCGGAACAAGTCTCTCACTCGGAATGGTGGTAGCTCTTCTACCGGCTCATCCAACCGCGATTCTGAAAAATAGTTGATTCGGAAGAGGCTGAAGGTATAATTCGAATGCTTAATGTGATTCCTAAGTAAGCTAAGTACTGGCACTGACCTTGTATTGGTATGTAGCCCTTTTCCAATAGAAGTGGAAAAACTGGGAACCAACTTGTGCCAGCTGCACTACTGGTTCTGAGCACCAGTGTCGCAACTCCAAGTTGCCGTGCGGAAGCTTGCATATTGTACAAGTGTATGTCAGTTATCAGACAAGCTATCTTTTTGTCTTTTGTATTAGAGATGATCTTCATAAGACAATCATGAAAAGGCTTTTCACATGCGCTGTTAAGTGCTAAAATCTGTCTTGGAATGTCATGAGCATTACATCGATCGAAGACGCCTTCATCATCTACTGAAATGAAATCGTAGAACGGGTACTTGGTAGCATCAATGGAGTTGAATTGTGTGTGAAAAATGGTAATGGAAAAACCTCGCGCGAAAAGCAAGGAGGCGAGCTGAAGCATTGGGTTGATGTGGCCATGGAACGGCAGAGGGAATAGTAGAACCCGCCTCTGTTCCATTTTCGAATTGTCTAAAATGTATTTTTTTTGTTTCTTGGCTTGTTTCTTCAAGAGTTGGATTTAGGTTTAGGAGCAGAAAGGATCCATATTTATTGTTGTCACTACTGCTTTTTACATTATTGGTTTTAACTTTTGTGGTTCACAAAGGGGCTTAGAATTAGGTAGCAAATTTTTGTGCTTTATACATTTGACTATTGAGATAGGAATTAGGTAGCAAATTTGATTTTATTGGTTTTAACTTTTGTGGTTCACAAAGGGGCTTAGAATTAGGTAGCAAATTTTTGTGCTTTATACATTTGACTATTGAGGTAGGAATTATGTAGCAAATTTGATTTGTTTCTTCTATTCGCCAGGCCAAGGGAGACCAGGCCAAAGGAGGATAAAAAAATGCTCGCAAATAGTTGTTTGATGATCGTCATTGTATATGTCATTACATTTTTAATATATTATTTTCTTCAAAACAATAATATTTATTAATATAATAAATATTAATATTTATTAATATAATAAATATTTTGTATGATTTTCTTCAAACAAATCATTTTATATTGAATATGAAATCCTATTACTGATAAAAACGGTAAAATAATTGATGTCAATGGTTCATAAAATCATTGCTCAAGTGATAGAGTGTAATGTTTGTGAGTCTGTGACTCTAAATGTTGTTGGTTCAACCCCCATTTATATCATCTTTTACTTTCTTTAAGTAAGTGTGCAATAATTGTACCCTCAAAAAAACAACCGATGATTTGTATTGAAGTCAACTGCCATCCTTGGACTTGAAGAACTTAAAAGCACAGATGATTTATATGTATATCAGTGATCAACTAGTTCAATTTTCATGTTAATTAGTAAAGGATGACTTTAATTGCAGCTAATTAGCATAACTTTCCCCAACATCTGCATGTCATTTATTAAATGTTGTGGACCAGAAAGAACACTAATACAATAATAATTAGGAATAATTAATTGCAATGTATCTAGAAAGACAATATGAGATCAACCAACTCATTGACAACTCATTAATAATAAATATTAATATTTATTAATATAATAAATATTTTGTATGATTTTCTTCAAACAAATCATTTTATATTGAATATGAAATCCTATTACTGATAAAAACGGTAAAATAATTGATGTCAATGGTTCATAAAATCATTGCTCAAGTGATAGAGTGTAATGTTTGTGAGTCTGTGACTCTAAATGTTGTTGGTTCAACCCCTATTTATATCATCTTTTACTTTCTTTAAGTAAGTGTGCAATAATTGTACCCTCAAAAAAACAACCGATGATTTGTATTGAAGTCAACTGCCATCCTTGGACTTGAAGAACTTAAAAGCACAGATGATTTATATGTATATCAGTGATCAACTAGTTCAATTTTCATGTTAATTAGTAAAGGATGACTTTAATTGCAGCTAATTAGCATAATTTTCCCCAACATCTGCATGTCATTTATTAAATGTTGTGGACCAGAAAGAACACTAATACAATAATAATTAGGAATAATTAATTGCAATGTATCTAGAAAGACAATATGAGATCAACCAACTCATTGACAGCTACGCTAGAGGATCCATCAAGCTTGATGCAATCGGCTGATTTCTTTTTAAAATCCCTCATTCTCTGTCGTGTCTCAACGCCTTCGCCATCTCTCATCAACCTTTTAACCGCCTTTTGGATTTCTTCTCTCTCTAACTTACTCTCCAACTCGAAGCCCACCTTCCAAACATGTGTAATATATCTAGTATTCGCCATCTGGTCTGCGAAATACGGCCTACACAACATGGGGACTCCTTCAGATATAGCCTCAAGTGTTGAGTTCCAACCAGCATGAGTCCAAAAACCCCCCACTGCCTTGTGGGCCAGCACCTCTATTTGTGGAGCCCAACTGACAGTTACTCCTCTGCCACGTGTCGCTTCTTCAAAACCGTCAGGAAGGTTGATACTGTCCATACCACTTATCATACCCAATCGAATCACCCAAAGAAAAGGCTGGCCACTATTGGCCAAGCCCCAAGCAGTCTCGACAAACTCATCATAATTCATCGAAGACAAACTTCCAAAACTAACATACAAAACCGACTCAATGGATTGTGTGTGTAGCCAACCCAAACAACTTAAATCTTGAGATAGCAAGCTAGTTTGCAAATGAGAACTAATCTTATGAAGAAGGCCGATGGCGAATACCGGTACGGAGAAATCTCGCCAGAGTCTTTCGATCTCAGCACTCTCTATTGCGTCGAAGGTGTTCAGTATGACGCTGGACGAGTTTCTCGCAGCTTTAGTATCTCGCTCTACGACCTTTGAAACATTGTCCTGGTCACTCTTGTCCATGCGGAGCAAATCTCTCACTCGGAAAGGAGGAAGCTCTTCCACTAGCTCATCCATCCGTGATTCTGAAAATTACATAGATTCAAACCATAATCACAATATAATGATATATTAATTTAATTTGAAATATATAGCAAAATAACTAGCTAAGTACTGCTACTGACCTTGTATTGGTATGTAACCCTTTTCAAGTAGAAGTGGAAAGTTTCCAAACCAACTTGTGCCAGCCGCACTACTGGTCCTGAGCACCATTGTTGCAACTCCGAGTTGCCGTGAAACAGCTTGCATATTGTACAAGTGCATATCCATGATCAGACACGCTATCTTTTTGTCTTTCCTGTCAGAGATGATATTGATAAGACAGTTACAGAAAGGCATTTCACATACATTGTTAAGTGCTAAAATCTGAGTCGGGATGCCATGAGCGTTAAATCTATCAAAGACACCCTCATCTTCTACGGAAATGAAATCATAGGATGGGTACTTGGAAACATCAATGGAGTTGAATTGTGTGTGAAAAACGGTAATTGAAAAACCTCGCGAGAAAAGCAAGGAAGCGAGCTGAAGCATCGGGTTTATGTGGCCTTGGTATGGCATAGGGAATAATAGAACCCGCCTTGGTTCCGTTTTCGACTTATTTAAACATGGTTTTGTTTTGATGTTTGTTGTTTGGCTTGTTTTCCTCCAGAAGAGTGAATTTAAGTTTAGAAACACAGGATCAATATATACTGTATCAGTTTACATTATTGTTGTGAATATTGTGGCTCACAAGGGGGTTCGATTTAACTATAGAGATTGGAAGTAGGTAACAAATTTAGTATGCTATTCTATACACCGGACGAAAGAAGATGACTGACGACATGTGATTAGATTCTTTCATATAGTAGGGACAGATCTTGGTCAGATCACATCACTCCCTTTCCACTATATTTTGCCCTTGAGATTTACTTCAAAACTTCTCAAAAAAAGCAAGGTGGAATGTAGAATCATCAACCAAATTATTGGAAAGAGAAACTTCTAAGCGAGAGATTTGAACAAGTCAACAAAGGTAAATGATGCACCATTACATACCATCCACTACTGCATCAACTAAAAAATAGAAAAAAAAAAGATCACGATCAAGTGATAGAGATTAAACAACAAAAAACATTAATACAACTTCAAACCAGCTGCACCAGCCACAACACTAGGATACAATAGTTACTCGTACATTTTGCACCTTTTTCATCTTTTTAAAATACTCTGAGAATCTTCAAATATTCCTCGCACCACCAAAGTTTGGGGGCAAAGGACGCATCGCGCCACCATACGAAGAATAATCCTGTCAAAAACAAATATTATAATTAAATAAATGTATATACTCACAGAGAAAATAAAAATATTAGGCACGATAATAATACCTGGGAAGAACAATGGGGAATGGAGTTCATATTAGGATGAATGAACATCTGACCTGGTGACTCATTCATCGAGTATCCCTACAACAAATTAAAAAACACATTCTCATGCTTTTTCAGAAGTAAAATCTCAAACAAACAAATTCACAAACAAACAAACCAAATTTCGTACCTGATTATAAATCGGTCTACCAACAGAAGAAGCTCTGGGATCCTGCGGGCCAGAATAAGCCGTCTGAGTCTCATTCGACAGCGCAGCAAACACCGGGTCTTGGCCCACCGCCACATGAGACAACTTCCTCGCTTTTTCTACAACACAAAACAACAATTAAAAAAAAAAAACTATATACTCTTGTAAATAACCAAAAAAGAGTAACAATTACTAGATTTCTTGTCGTCCTTGAGAAGCTTCTTCTTCTTCCTCTCGCTCCTCTCGCCATCCCTACTACTCCTCGTGGACGAATAAGGAAGCAAGCTCATCTTCTCAAATGTGTCCTCAAGAGCGTGTTCGGCGCTCTCGAGCACGTCCAAAAGGAGCTTGCGGGATTCCTCTTGGCCCCGGCTTTTGATTACCAAGTTGTAGACATACTTCATCACTTGGTTTCGGTACGCTTGTTCGGCCATGCACGCATCGAGATGCGTGCAGTCTTCACGACCGATGCCGTAGATACGTCTCCGAGCGTCCTTCCTCCACCTATCCAAAATGTACCTGCAATTGATTGATTTGAGATGCCGATGAGATGATGTGAGATAATTTTTTGAAGGAAATTTTTCAAAAAGACCCTATATTTTCTGGTATTTATGAAAAACACCCTATGTTTTGGAATAAAAGAAAACCTAGTTTAAACTTTCCATTTTCCAAAAAGTGTGACTTTAAAAAAACTAAAAAATAGGGGATTTTTAGAAAATGGAAAGTTAAAAGGGGGTTTTTGACAAATTTGAGAAAATATAGGGTTTTTTCAAGATTTCCCTTTTTTCAAGCTATAACACATAATTCCAAGTAAGTGGAGAATATTAGCATACTTATCGGGGATTCTCTCGATGCTCTTCAAGCTAAAAGCATTCAAGGCATGACAACAAAGCAAGCCTACTGTCTCAAACTTCATACAACTACAACAATTCACAGTCAAGGTCGCGGTGTCAAACGTAACCATCCACATTTTAGTCTTCTCTTGATTCATGAATTGGAACCGGTACGTGGAATGAGATTCTTGCCTCTCCGTGTACGAAGTGGGATTGCTCTGATCCAAAAAGTCTGCCTCGATAAGCTTGTAGGCCTTGTGAGTGTACACCTCAGCGGCGTGTTTTAACAGAGTGCTTAGAGGGATCGCCCGTGCGGGCCCGTTCTGACTGCACCGCATGTCTTCTTCTGACTCGACGGCCCGCCAGCTGGCGGTTAGCTTGTCTATGCTGGAGACTAGGTCAAAGAGAAAGGTTGACTCGTCGGAAATGTTGGTTAAGATGTTGGTTAGGCTTTCGATTTTTTCGGGTGAAGTAATGCCAGCGTCAAATACGTCTTTGTGAAGGATAGAGCTCCATTTGTCGCGGAGGTTGTAAAGGTCGGTTAACCAATCGTGGTCTTGTAAATTATACTCTTCGAGTATTGTTTTCCAAGTATCATTAAACTCCATTTCGGTTTCGCACTCTCTCAAGCATTTTATAAAGAGATTTTGGAAACTCTGGCTCGCGTTTAGGGTTCCGATATGAGAGTCAACGGTCTTCTGCACGTGCCACGGAGCCAAACAGTGTCTCGTGTGGGGCAAAACCGACTGGACCGCTTTGAGAACCGAAGGGTTCAAATCGGTGAAAATAGATCCCGGTGCATGACCGCCCATCGAATCCATAAACGACTTGAACAACCATTCATACGACTCAACTGAATCATCTAACAGAAATGCACAACCAAACATTAAATTCTGCCAATGGTGGTTCACTCCGATAAACGGGGCGCAGATTAAATTGTACTTGTTTGAACGGTATGAGGTGTCGAAGATTACAACATCCCTGAAACAGTCGTAGTCGATTCGGCTCCGCCCGTCCCGAAAGAACAAATTACTAATTCGCCCTTCTGAGTCCACTTGCACGTCCCAATGAAACATTCCTTCATCAATTACCCTCCTCTTGAAATAATTCACCACATTTTGCGCATCGGTCGGATCAATTATGTTTCCAATTTCCTCTTCAAGATTCAGTTCTTGCTCCACTATCTCTGGACTCACCTGTTCGGTTTCAGCAACCGGTACAATACCGGCACTGCTCGTACCGGCACCGGATTCATCAAACCTCATAGGATTAATCGCCGAGACCATTCTTTCCAAAATGGCTGGCTTGTTCATGATAAGCGACCTGGCGGACCTCAGCATGTGTCGCTGCCCTGGCCGCGCCAGCTCGTGATTATGCTCCTGAACCAACCGAATCACCTTCCACCTTCCTTGCGAGTCGACTCTAAATCTAATCATCGCTCTGCAATTGGTCCTCGCATCGGGTCGAGTCGGGTCCGCATCAGGATCATCATCCCGGCTCCCTTCTTTCGAACAATAATAATCTTTCGTTCTGATATTTTTTGTACCGGTGAAATAATACTGTTTGCCTTTTCGGATGCTGAAGCCCATACGAAGGCCGTACTCACAGTAGAGCTTGTAGGCTTCTTCCTCGCTGTGGACGACTTGGCCCAATAACTCCTCGCTCAGTTCCTTGCTGGTTAGAAAAACAGGTATTTTGCTGGCCATGGCGGTTGGGGTGGAAGTGGAGTCGGTTGGTTGGGTTTTAGGGTTTTGAGGATCGAATTGGAGTGTTGGTTGGGTGGATTCTTCGGTTGCGGTTGTTTCTCCGTCAAGACATATGGCTTCTCCGTCTATTTCGATCGCGTAGTTGGTGTTCTCCATTTCTGAAAAAAGAGGAAAAAGTAATTCGGTCAAACTGATTATAAACATCAGTTAACAGTACAAAAAATAATGCAAAATTAAACCTCTATGGAATGGTAAATTGTAAGTAAACTAGTTGCGAACTTGCAATTAAGGAAAGCTAACACTAGTTAACATATACAAGTAAATTAGAGTTGTTTTTCAGGTTTGTAATTTTTAACTGCAACATCAAAAAGGGGAATGAGATTCTGATTTTCAAGCAATGTTGTATAAAAAATCTAAAATATTGAATAAAAGCCTAAGCTTGAAGACTATTGATAACCTCAGAAACTTCACTGATACGCAAAAAAATAGCCCTATAAAAAAAGTTTCAGGTAGAAAACAAGAAGATAAAATAGGTTTACTCAGTAAAAGTAGATCAGTCTTTCCGACAAATTAGTCTAAATCTTACCACTAAATCATACTTCTAACCCCTTTTACTCCACAATACCTTAATTTGTAAGCAAAACAGGCCCAATTATACCCAAATCCCCTAAAATACTACATAAACCTAAATCACCAATTTCTGTCGGAACAAACCAACCTTATCACGCAAATTCAAGAAAAAAAACATATCAAATTGCACACAAACTCCCAAATCCAGCATCCTAGCAGCTGAACAATACAGCAGTCAAACCCTAAATCCCAAAAAAGCAAGACTCACGATATCAAAAGAAGAGGAGAAAGAAAACAGAAATTTTACCTAACGCCGGTTAATCAGCGGCGATCGGAGGATGGGAGAGGGGCGGCGGTGCACGATGGATTCGGTACAACGGGTCCAAAGAAAGGGGAGAAAAGAGGAATTATTTTGCTGGACCGCGTGTTGGAGACCTTGGTATTCGTGAGAAGTCTAAGGACGTGGTGCTCTGAAACGAAACGAAACGAAACGAAAGATAAGCCTGACTGGTGGGCCCCACATGTTCAGTCTCTTCTCTTCTCTTTTAATGTGTTGCCTCCGGTTTGGTTTGGAATTACTCGACTAACCGGTGTTTGGGAAGGGATTTGGGTGGGATATCATGTCATGTGGATAGAGGAAGGAAATGGAGGGGAGTGGACCCGGTCCAAGAAGTAATAAACCTACTGTATCTTTTATAAAGGCCGTGAGGATTTTTGAAACTGTACCAACTTTCAACATAGTAGCCCATAGTTAAGCCCGTTAATATATAAATAAAAATTCTAAGAATCATGAATCTAAACCTGAATTAATTCCAAATCCGCGTGTAGAAAATCATTCCCATTCATATTCGAGCTTGAAGTTGATTTGGAAATTAAAATCATAATCCAAGAGCTCTTTGTCAGAGAAAAATGAATTGCTACTTTAGCGTTTCATACAAAGAGACAAAGGGACTGCTAAACTGAAGAAGAAATTACTACTAATGATATCATTGCGTAATTTGTCTAGTTTTTTTTACTATAATGTATTTTGAGGCAATTTTTTACTACAATGTAGAAGAATAAATCATTCTCATTCTAGTTTTTTTTACTACTAAAAGTTTTTGCTCGCAATCACGATGGTAAAATAGTTTTCCAATTCACCAAATCCGCTCTATACATACTAGCACATGGAAATGATGAAATGTCATATGGATTTTGATTTGTTGATCATCCACTAACTTCACACAAACAAATTTTTATGAAAATAAGCAATTTTTTAACTATAATATTCTTTTGTTTTAAAACAATCACATACATGCTTGTATTAATTCGACAGTTATTAGTAGTTACCTTATTAATTAACTCATCTATTCTATATATTTATTTTCATGGTTATCATATTAATTAATCAGACCGTTACACTTGTACTAACCAGTTGCTTAAAGAAAAAGCATCATAAATGAAAATTCCCGGAAACTTGTCATGGTTAGACCAAGTCAAGTTAGTCAATCAAATATGTGATCTATTTCCATAATTACTCCCGCTCCTAAAATTGCTTCCATAATTACCATCATTAATTAATCCAACCGTTGTAACCCTCGCTTCGTCCGGAAGCAACTCAACTCCACCATCTCCTTAATAATCCCCTCCCATGCACCTCCATCTCATTCATTTATTCATTCATTCATTCATTCATTTCCTTCTCTTCGTTTCCCTCGCATTTCTTCTCCTTCATTTTCCACCTAAACCCTAAATCTCTGGCCGATCCCACCATTTCCAATCCTCAATAAGAAATAATCTTGTGAACTTCCAATTCTCTAAAGAGCTAAAAATCTTCCCGAAATTCCAGTAAAACATTTTTTTTTCGAAATGAAGAGTAGTTAGCGTGTTATAGTTGATTTAGATCTGCGAAAGAAGAGATGGAGACTCAGTGGATCGTCGTGTACCTCCGTCCGACGGTAATTTTTAGGGGAAATTAGCAATTTCTTTATTTTTTTCATAGTTTGTGCTGGATTCTTGTTGTTAAGAATAGATCAGAAATTTTTAACTTGTTTAGTTGTTGAAATATGATCTAAATTACTATAACTTTGTTTAGTTACTGAAATATGATCTAAATTACTATAATAATCAGATCTGTCCGTTTATTGATTTAAGTTTAGTTTCTCTCTCCTGATATCTTTGAAAAATACCTTTAGATTTGTAGATTCAGGGTTTTAATACATCTTACTTTCACAATTGTTTAGTTATAAACTCAGTATATTACAGCGGCGCACCTAGATTTGGTTCGCCAACCTGTTGACCCGGCGGTAAAGAAGGCCACTACATTAGTTTGCACTACAATTGTGACACTATAAGGTTAGTAAACATAACATTAATCTCTTCTCAGGGGTATTTTTTATCTTTTTTCCTCTTCACCAAATCCCCTTTCTCTTACTCTTATGAAATTGTCCCTTTCCTGTTTGATGTATAGCTGGTTCTTTTTGCAGGGTTATTGAAGAAAAATGCAATATCTGAAGAAATGAAAGATCAAGCATTGATTGGATAAGAGAAAATTTACACAAAAATTGGAGGAGTTAAATCTGCTGATGTGGACCCCGCACGAGCCATGGTAATCTGTGAATTTTTATTTATATGCTATTTATTATCTTAATACCTATGTTATGTTCTTTATCTAAATACCAACATATCTTTTTGTTTATTTGAGGAACACTTCACTGTTTGGAGCTTAATAGAAGATACAAAATGAAAGGGCTGCAAAAAGTAGAGATGGAGCTTCACAATACAAATTGCAAAAATGATATTCTCGGCATGACAATTTAAATTCGTATTCTGAGTATGTTGTTGTTTTATTTGGTGATGGTATTAATTTCTTTCTTTCTTTCTTTTTTGTAGAAGGAAGGGTTGAGAGATTACCCACCGTACCGGTACCGCCACCATACCGGTCCCAGCCTCTCTCCCATTTCTTCGTCATTCCAAATGGTGGCATCATGCATCCACTTTCCACTTTCGAATCTATACCGCCTTTCACTACCAATTTCCCCTTACCCTTACCGGTAGAAATACAAATACTGGTATGGAAACTGATACGGTACGGAGAGGAAGGAATCTTTGGTGATGAACCCAGCCTGGCGGTGCTGAATTGTAAAGGAGGTGCTGAAGCCAGCCTGGCAGAGTAACTTGTCAATGAAAAGCCTAGTAGAGTACTTTGTCAATGAGCTCCAGCAAAGCTCTGCTATTGAGGTACTGTTTTTTCATTTTTAAATGTTCTACTTTTCCTTTTCTTTGGTTCGAGTTTTTTGGTTGGTTCCTTTGTTTGATCTTGGGGATCTAATATATGCAGAGGCATAATGGGCGTCTGAGATTAAATGAGCAAATTGTGAATGCTCATTGCACAGAAAGCATGACGGAAGAGCAACTTGATGCTTTGGCTTTTGAACCTCGCAAAAAGGGGTTGCACTTTTATTTTGGAACTATTCATAAATACACACATTTTGTTTTGTAACCCCAAAAAACTACAATTTTTTTGCAAAAGTGCCAAATCACATATTCGGGGTTTGAGATGCCGGTTGGAACTGGAAGTAAAAAACTTATCACGAAATGGTGGATTTTATCATATACACCCCTGAAAGTGTAAAGTTTGAACCATGTGCCACTTTTTTGAGGATAGATTAGATTGATTGTGCCAAAAACCAACATTATTTTGTACCGTATCATGATTATTCAAAGAAATGTTGTACAGAGTTTATAGTAAAAAGTTTGTGGATTATTTTTCATATCAAATCCCAAAAGTAGAAACTTCCATTCAAAATTTTATTAAAATCTGGTATGAAAAAGAAATATAAACTTTTTTCCTATGATTTTTTGTTAAACACTTTCTTGAGTAATCATACTATCATATGAAATGATGCGGTCTTATGTCATGGTAGATCCTCATTGGCCTTGAAAATTGATACACAGTTGCTACGATTAGGGGGTTTTATGAAAAATTGAATATTTAACGTATAAAAGAATCTCAAATGTCAATTCAATCGGTATCTCAAAGACCAAATTTAGATTTTGTATTTTTGCAAAAGAATGTCTTTTTGGGATTATAAAATAAAAAATGTGCGTATTTACGGAAAAGTTCCTTTCATTTTTCTCCTTTCTAGTTCTGGAATTAAATTAAATATCTAATTTATGAACTAATTATTGTTTTATTCTTTTCGCATGTACACATATTTGCTGATGGAATGGATTACTGATCTCATGAGGCACAATCCAAGCTGATTTCTCCTGTTTGTACAAATATCTTTTCCTATAGAAATCTTATTATAATGTAAATATTTTTTTTTTGTGAATAACAAATATTTTTACTTTCTTTTGTTTGATTCTTATAGGCCAACATGAGAATTCTTGTGACTGGTGGAGCTGGATTTATCGGATCCCATTTGGTAGACAAATTGATGGAAAATGAGGTATTATTAATCAATTAACTCTTATTTGTTTTAATTATGAAATGTTTATTTCATCATTTTTGTGACAAAAATGTGTGAGAAACCAATTTAAATCTGAAATTTGTAGGAAGGTGCCAATTGTACAAGGAGGGAGGTGGCGGTCGGTGCATTGGGATCCGTCCAAACTTGAGAGATTGGAGGCGGTTCAGAAGCTTCTCAACAGAAAAGAACAGAGCTCAACAGGTTATTATATTGCTATTATATCTCATTAATTTATATTTATTTATGTTTATTTAATAATATATTAATAGTAAATGAAAAAACAGCCAGCTTAAGGTGCTCGGAACATTCTGAAATAATGGAGCAAGTTCACGCGATACATGGGCCTACACTGGAGGTCTCATACACCTCTGTCCTAAATACATTTAATTAGTCATCTATACAAAGTATTTAAGTAATTAATTTAATTTCTCTTATAATTCACATGTATATCTTAAAATAATAATATTTAATTTATTTTAATAAGAGTCGTGTTAACAATTACAATAGAGGGAGGGATCATATGATGACTGGGATGAAGAAAAACACCTCGACATTTTAATTATGGAACTTCAAACCAAGCACCATTTTCCCCGATAAATTTCAGGTTTTATTTATTCCCATTTAAAAAAATTCATGTACACATGTTTAGTTATTTATTTAAGAAATTCATATATACAAATGTAATGAATTGAAAGGACAACGTGGATAGTGGATACATCAATGGTTGGATCAACAATATGACTCGACGGTACTATAATATGACTTGACTTTACTACAATATGACTCGACTTCACTATAGTATAATATGGCTTCACATACTACAATAGGACTTGACGTTATACAATATGGCTTGACTTGACAGTACTACAAAATATAATAACTTGACGGTACACAACATATAAATGACTCGACGGTATAGATCATATAGTGACTCGACAGTAGAATATATAATGATTCGGAAATACAAGGTATAATGACTCGGCACTGACAATTAGGACAATCTTGTTAGGCAGCTGACAATCTATGAAGCAAGCAAGCCACTAGACATAGACTTGTGTTTGTCTGATCAATTATCAACAAGAGGACAATGAGATAAGGGGGGATAAGGAATCAATCAATATCATGTGGAAACACTTAAGTTTCTCTAATTTGCGGTTTAGTCCCTCAGAAGAGAAGTTTCCGGAATCGCGAAAAAATGACCTGATAGTCCAAAACACGAAGGGGCAGCAAAATTTCCAAAGGTCTATCTTTGTTCCATTTTTTCAGATTAAGATCTTTATTTTGATCAAATTGAGAACTAATCTGTTTATTTCCAATGATTTATTTAGGTGTGGGAGTTACTTGATTTTGCCTTACTAAAGAGAAGCTCCGCGTCGTTTCTTGTCATGGATAAACCTGAATATCGTTTCTAAGTGGTCCAGGGCAAGAACATGGACAGCAAAGTTAATTTCTTCTAATTAATATACGGTAATTTTACGTAATTTTACGAATGATAGTTTATTTGGATTTAATTTTAGTTTTTGAAATTTGTAGGAATTGACAGAAACTTCTCTTAACCGATGGTCCACCGCCCATGTCGGTCACCAAACTCGTTATAGTATGTGAAATTTATCACCATTTTATTTTGTTTTAATTTATCACATCTTTTTTATAACAACTTTGTTTACTTAAGATTCTATCTTTATTTTGTTTTAATTTTAGATGCGAAAAATCCTTCAGTTGCAGCTATTCAGCCGTGGGTCAAAGCCTTCAGCTGCAGCAATTCAGCCGTTGGTCGGCTCACTCAGGAGGACCAACAGCCTGGGACAATTCTCTGACGCATGTCAGATTTTGCCATAAACCAACTTAGTTTTGTACCGTAACATGATTATTCAAAGAAATGTTGTACAAAGTTTATAATGAAAATTTCACTGATTATTTTTCTATCAATCTAAGTAAATTACTGAGCATGTAGGTTTATGAATCCCATAACCGGTGTTCGAAATATCATAAGTTTATCATGCATGCACCAAACAGTGTATTAGAGTCTCATAGATTACATTAAAAAAATCCAACTTCCAGCTTGGGATTCATAAATTATATGTTCAAGCTTTTGCTAAAATTTGGTATGAAAACTAATATTTACTTTTTGCCTATGATTCCTTGTTAGATACTTTTGTGAGTAACCATACTATCATATAAAATGATGTTCTGGTATGTGTCGATAGATCCTCATTGGTCTTGAAAGTTGTACACAGTTCCTACGATTAGGGGATTTTATGAAAGATTGCATATTTAATGTATTAAAAGTATTTCAAATTTCAAATGTCATTTCACCTGTATCTTCAAGACCGAATCTGATAGATTTGTTACTTGGCAAAAAAAAAAGTGTATTTTTGGGATTTAAGATAAAGTGCTGGTATTTACAGAAAAGTCCCATTAAATTCTGTCCATTCTAGTTTCAGTGAATTTCAATAACTAATTTATGAACTAATTATTGATTTATTCTTTTTCACATGTACAAATATTTACTGATGGAATGGAGCGTTTGGCACACCGATGTCATGAGCACAATCCGAGTTGGTTTCCCCGATTTTACCAAGGTAAACAATATAATTTTTTTGTGAAAATTTCATATATGCCCTTGTGAAAAAAAAATAAAAATATCAACTTTACCATTTCAGAACTTGAAATACCAATTTTACCCTTCTAAAACTCCAAATATATCAATAAAATACCCTTCGAAAGAGGTTGTAAGTCATAATTTTCAAAACTATAAATTTAATATTTTCCTTGAATATTTTATAATTAATTAATTATTTAATTTTTGGCAGAAAATGGATGGAGCAACCGTTTGATGTATGTATATATTTGAAGAGGCAAGAGGTGTCGCACTGAAAGAGGTTGTAAGTCATAAATTTCAAATCTACAGATTTAATATTTTCATTAAATATTTTATAATTAACTAAGTGTTTAATTTTTGGCAGAAAATGGATGGAGCAACCATTTGATATGGGTCAGCTCGCTCAGGATCAACAGGCTGGGAACAGGTTATGCGGGCGCTTCCTAACATGCCACAGCATATAGATGCGATATAAGAGGGTGTTGTTTCTGGCAGGTATTCTGCTGTTCTTAAGGTACATTATATCTATAATTTTTTGTGTTTAAAAAATTATATTGTATGTTATAATTGTTTTTTATAAGGAAATTGGGAAAAAAGTGCCTATATTATGCTTACATAAGAGAAAGCCTTATATTATCTTCTAGAACAACAGTTCTAATGCCTGTTAAGAATTTTGATAGGGAAATAATTCTGAAATTTTGAAGAATGGAGGGGCCTTTTTGAAAATGTTATATTATATATGCTTATTCAGAATTTATTTTCTTTACTTCACTTTATGGAGTTATATTATGTATAGGAATATTCTTGTATTTATCATCTTTATTTTTTTTCCTTTATTTTGTATTGCAGGTGCAAAATGTAGTTGATTTTGGGGCTGAAACCGCGGCACATTAAGAAATAGCGGTACTTGGAGGCGATTTAAAGGGATCCGGAATTCGCGGTTTAGTCCCTCAGAAGAGAAGTTTTCGGAATCGCCAAAAACTGATCCTCTGACAGTCCGAAACACGAAGCGGCTGCAAAATTTCCAAAGATCTTTGTTCCCTTTTTTCAAATTAGGATGTTTATTTTGATCAAATTGAGAACTAATCTGTTTATTTCCAATGAATTTAGGTGGGAGTTACGAATGTAAGTGGTCCAGGGCAAGAACATGGGCAGCAAAGTTAATTTCTTCTAATTAATATACGGTAATTTTACGTAATTTAGTTATATATTACATTATCTTGAAATGCTAGAGAGCAACTTGAGAGGTTCAGAAGATAAAAGAATTTAAGGTGATTAGAAGCTTCTCTTAGGCAGAAAAGAGGCAGGGCCGAGTCAGAGCTCAACAGGTTCAAGTTTTTAATTCAACCTTTCTTTTTCAGAGTTATTTACCAGTTTAGTATGAATGATAGTTTATTTGGATTTGATTTTAGTTTTTGAAATTTGTAGGAAACTGACAGAATCTTCTCCTAAGCCTTGGTCCACCGCACCACGTCCGTCCGGCTTCACGACCTCCCTCTTTGTCTTCGTGTTGCTGTGAAAAACTGCTCCACACCAATTCTTAATTTATGCATCCTCTTTGTCTTGTTCACATGGTTGAAGTGATCTTTTTTCATTTCAAATTCAAAACTAAGCATCCTTACTTTTGATTATAAAATTTGTGAACTTTGGCTTGTGTCTCATTTGGAGGTGATTAAGCAGACAATTTACAAGGTGTGACAGCTCTTTGACAAAGTAGAGAAAAAAAAAGAGGTGCTCTAGGAGGATAAAGACAATGATGATCAGATGCTCGATGAAATGCCACCGCCTATCTCACTACAAAATGCAACAACTTCTTACTTTCCTCATTTCATAATTTTATTTTATTTTTTTTGACGGAAATGACATTTCATAATTTTATTATTTAGATTATTAACTTATTTTACTTACGTGTTCTCTTCTAAATTCATTTTTAATTTTCTGAACCTGTAGGAGGGGGTGGCGGGCGGTGCATCGAAGTATGTCCAAACAAGGCATGACAATCTTTTGGTTTGAACGCTGACTTTGCCACTCCTGAGCAACGGGCCCCATGTCATATACAGTTGGTTTCTTTTCAACCTGGTATGTCTTTTTCTTTAATTTTAGAATACAATTGTATTTAGTTAGGATACGACGACTCAATAATTGTAACCTTATAAATCAATCGTTAGTAATTTTTTGCCTTCTCTTTAATGAAAAATAATATTTTATTAATATTGGTATTGAACTCTTTTGGAATGGCTTTAATGAAGGTTGACATTTGTCAGGTATACAAAATACTTAATTAATTAATTTAATTTCTCTATTAGTTTACATTTAGATTTTATAATAATATATAGTTTTTTAATAGGTGTCGGGGAGATGCAATGATGGATGCAGCAATAGAAGGCAATAGAAGCAGGGATCATATGCTGACTTAGATAAAGAAAAACCCTTCGACTTTTTAAACAAGGAATTTCAAAACATGCGCCCCTTTGCCCCCTTTAAATTCAGGTTTATTAATTTCCATTAAAATAATTCATATATATCTCCAGTGATAAGAAATTACTACTTATTTTAACGTACATAATTGTTATTTATTTGCAGGGGAAGTATAGGAAACTACACTTCCGCTCTCCTGTAACTACATAAATAAATATAATTTATTTGGAGAGCCCATTGCTACCACTGGGTAATTAATTATTCAAGCGATTTAATTTGAGCAAAGGTGTGTGATGGTCGGTGCATCGGGATCCGTGCAAGCAGGCCCTTTAACAAAGGAGAGGAAAAAGAGCAAAAGAGCAGGAGTCTAAAGACCGTGATGATCAGATGCTCGATGAAATGACTACAATAGTTTTCATACTTTCCTTTCATAATGAATCTGGATTATCTTATTTTATTTATTCTTTCTCTTAATTCCTTTTTTCACTTTTTCTGTTGCAGCTTGCTCTTGCATTAAGAACCTTGCAGAAGGAGGGGCAAAAAGAGACTAGATTCTTCTTTTTACATACATAAGGTAATGGAATTTAAAAAAAATTTAATTAATTGCCAAATTTTAATCTTTTATTTTATACAAATTTTTTTCTAATATAGAATCATATAATGACTTGACTTGACAGTATGGCTTACAATATGGCTTGACTTAGACAGTACTACAAAATATAAAATATAATGACTTGACGGCACACAACATATAAATGACTGGACGGTACATAGCATATGGTGACTCGACAATACGATATATAATGACTTGATGTTACATAATATATAGTGAATCGACAGTAGAACATATAATGATTCGGCAATACAAGATATAATGACTTAGCACTGAAAATTAGGAGAATCTTGTTAGGCAGCTGGCAGTCTATGAAGCAAACAAGCCACTAGACTTAGACTTGTGTTTGTCTCATCAATGATCAACAAGAGGACAATGAGATACGGGGATAAAGGAATGAATCAATATTCATGTGGAAGCAGAGATCCATTGAGAGCCCTTAACTTTCTCTAATTCGCGGTTTAGTTCCTCAGAAGAGAAGTTCTGGGAATCGCCAAAACTGATCCTGACAGTCCAAATTCCAAAACATCTAGCGGCTGCAAAAATTTCCAAAGTATCTTTGTTCCCTTTTTTTAAATTAAAAATATTTATTTTTATCAAATTGAGAACTAATCTGTTTATTTCCAATGATTTATTTAGGTGGGAATTGCTTGATTTTGCCTTACTAAAGAGAAGATCCGCGTCATTTTTTGACATGGCTAAACCTGAATATGTCATTTCTAAGTGGTCCAGGGCAAGAACATGGGCAACAAAGGTAATTTCTTCTAAATATTATATGGTAATTTTACATAATTTAGTTATTATATATTATCTTGATTTGTTTTTTTTCTTTATTTTAGCTTATGATCAGAATGCTAAAAAAACTTGCATAAGCAGAAAAAATATCTGTGACTTTTTTCTCAAGAAAAAAAAGACTTTCTTCTATTTGTAAGTTCCAAAATATAGTTGTAATATAAGAAATTTTGTTATAAATATTATTGAACGTATTTATTATTTAAGGTTAATCTTTTTCTTCAAATAACTAATAGGTTGGGTTGCACTAGGTCAAGACTTTGACAACATTGCGCTAGGTTAGAGAGGCAGGGCCGAGTCAGAGCTCAGCAGTCAGCAGGTTAAAGTTTTCAATTTAGGCTTCTTTCAGTTTTATTTACCAGTTTATTATGAATAAAGTTCATTTGGATTTGAGTTTTAGTTTTTAGAATTTGTAGGAAATGACAGAAGCTGTGGCTCGACAAAACAAGGCGTGACAACCTGAGTTGAGGACCTAATCGTCACTCACTCAAACAGCCTCCAAGAGATGGACGATCAAACAACCCGAGTTGACCGTAGTGATTAGCCTGACAAAATTCCAGAGTCTGAGTCTCAAGTGAGATTAACAACACAAGGGGCTGAAAGGGCTCCTTTTGAAGATTAATTAACGGGTTCTCTATTACACTGGAGATTTCAATCAGGTGAGTAATAATTCATGAGTTATGATAACTTCATATATACTTATATCAACTTGAGGAAAGAGAAATTATAATTAAATAATTGGATGGTGATTGAATCATCAGGCCACAATTTACCAGCAGAAGGCTCAAGATAAAACGAGAGAGAATTTGGTCTGGACCATCCTGATTACAATGAAAAGCTCAGGCAACCTTGCAGTTTTCTACCCAATGGTTCCGATCCTACTTCTTTACTAGGTATTATTAAATGTTTCCTCTTAATTTCTTCAAAGTTTTTACATAAAATATGCAGTTTGATAAATTAAACTTTTTAATGCCACATATGTAGTGATACCATATGAGAATGTGGTGGTGAGAGTTTTGAATTCAAAGAGCCACACTAATTCATTCAGTCTTTGCTCAGTCTCTGGTTATTGAAGGAAGTGTGGTTTCTAAGGATTTTGATGCTACTACGTTTCAGACGGATTTTATTCAGGTATGCTAAATATTTTTTACAGAATTTTTGTTATTTGATTAATTGAACAAATTTGGCCCAGTTAATTTAATATTTTCATTCTTCTTCTCTCCTTTTTTAGGTGTGCCATTGAAACGAATTTGCATAACAAGAAGAAAATTCCGCCTCCCACTACTAGTTATGCTATTTTAGATCCCTCTACAACCCTTGAAATATTCTTTCATGTTGGTAATATACTGCTTTATTCATTTTTTTCTTAATTTTTATTTTATTTTTTGTTTTAATTTTTGGTTCGTTCGATTTTTTGTAGAAAAATATGGCTTTCTCTTCTTAACATTATGCACAAGGATCACACAATCAGGTATGCCTTTACTCTCTCGATTTTCCACTCCATTTTGTATGTATTTATCTTTTTAATATATATTTATAGAGCTTTTGTAAAGTTATACTATAACAGGAATGATAGAGAATGATGAACTGTGTTTAATGACAAACCGTACTAGAAAAACTTTTTCCTACTTTAGATAAAAAAAAAATCTCTATTTTTTTTTTATACAGCATAATACCAAATAATAGTATAAGAGGTTTTTTATTCAACCGTGATAATAATGTCTCGGTATATAAACATCCCTGAACTTTACCATTTACTTCACAATAATCTCATATGGTATTAAATTTAATTATTTTTTTCACGTATTTATTAGTTTTCAGTTTTTAATTTTACAGATTGGGAGATATCATCATGAGGATCCTTTTTGGCACCAGTAAAAAGTTGTTCAGAAGGCATGCTCATTTAAGCTTATCTATCATATTGCATTTATTATTTTCTAATATTTTTCGAGAGCAGATTAAGTTGTTAAAAATTGTATATTTGGTTATGCAGGGCAACTTGAAAAGTAGCAATTTTCTTTTGGTAGCAATTCAAAGGAAATGGGCAGCAGATGATAAATGGTTAAAGAAATGAAGAAAGCCCAACGGCTCAGCAAAAGGAAATGGACAATCTTGATCAACATTATCTTGTACGTATTCTCTCCGGTCCACTACACATATTTATCTCTCCAGTTATGAGAAATTACTACTTATTTAACATAAACTATTTATTTGCAGGAGAAGTATAAGAAACTACATTGCTGCTCACCTCTAACTACATTAATAAATATTATTTATTTATTACCAATGGGCATTTCAATTTATTCGGTGCATCTGGATCCGTGCAAATGAGCCCTTTAACAAAGAAGAGAGGAAAAAGAGTAGGAGTCTAAAGACCATGGTGATCAGATGCTGGATTAAATAACTGCAATAGTTTTCTTACTTTCCTTTCATAATTAATTTATATTAGGTTATTTTATTTTATTTAAATATTCTCTCTCTAATTCTTTTTTACTTTTTCTATTGCAGCTTGCTTGTGCATTAAGAACCGTGCAGAATGAGGGGAAAAAAAGAGAGGCAAGATTCTGCATTTAACATAAGGTAATGGAATTTACAATAAAAATGAATTAATTGCCAAATTTTAATCCTTTATTTTATATAATATTTTTTCTAATAAAGAATCATATTTTTACCTATAGGAAATTGGTACTGGATTAGCTTGTGTTCAAAGGACATTAAAATGATTATTTGTTCTACTATTCAAAAGCATAACTTTTCATATGGTATTGAAGTGGCATTCAAATGTGTATGGGTATTTTATATGATTATGGTTTCTTGTTGGCAATACGGTATTCAAATGGTTTTCAAAAGCATCTGGTATTTTTCATTATTATACGGTTTTATGTCAGTAATATGGTATTTAAGTGGTATGCAAATGCATATGGTATTTTATATTATTATGGTTTCTTGTCGGTAATATCGTATTCAAATGGTTTTCAAAAGCACATGGTATTTTTCAATGTGGTATTCAAAAGCATATGGTATTTTCATTATTATATGATTTCGTGTTGGTTATATGGTATTTATATGATTATGGTTTCTTGTCGCCAATATGGTATTCAAATGGTTTTCAATATTTATATGTGTATGGTATTCAAAAGCATATAGTATTTTTTTGGGAAAATATGGTCGTGTCGGTAATATGGTATTCAAAAGCGGTTATGGTATTAAAAAATGTATAAATGCAAATATCCTTTTGCATACTATTTGTGGTATTATCTATATTTTTCTTTTATTGGTATTAAATTTAACAAGCTGCAAAATAAAATTTTGTGGAGCACCGCACATTATTGCATTTATATCGGAGTTTCCACCGCCTTTGGATTTTCTGAATTTTCATGTTTCAGGTTTGTACTAACTTCACATTTTTTCCAAAAATAAATATAATTATTTCGCATATTATGTTATTAATAAACTGATGCCTATATGCTTTGTACTTTGTGCAACCCTTTAACTATAATAGATCCAGGCATGTTAAACTCACGTCCAAAATATTGCTAAGTGTCAGTGCTGCATTTATTCTCCTCAATTTTGTTGAGTATAAGTCTTTATTTCTTGTATTTTCATCTAAATTTCATAAGTTTTCCGTATTATTTCTCCTACCCTCTCTCTCCTAACTGAATCTTTTGTTTTTGGTAGGTTTTCTTAGATGTTTTCCTTGGAGTTGGTGTGTACAACAGTAAATTCTGCTAGAGGTTTTGTAATTTCAAGACAAAGCCATTAGATTCATTTGGTCTGAGATGGTCTCTGCATTTATTTTCCATCTATATTGGTAAATAAAATTAATCTAACTTTTCATTTTTTTTTTATTATATATTATTATTTTTTTTCTTAGACTTATAATTCATGAAAATAAAAATAAACTTTGCTGGAACTTCCTGGACGAGAAAATAAAAATAAACTTTGCAGTAACTTTCTTAGACTTATATTCGTCACACTTACCTTGTTCTTTGCATTTATGCATTAATTTGCTTCACATTTGGGCTGTTGAGCTCTACACAAAATCTGGATTTCGTTTCTTCATGTGATTTAATGCTTGATGATAACTTGAATATACTTTTGATTTACTTTATTTCTTTTATGTGGGGACATGGTTTCCAAAAGGATCTCATTTCCATCAGATAAGTCATGTTAATTCAATTCAATGTATCATCTAAACACACAAAAAATGTAAAACTAATTAAACTTCATCAACTGACAAAACATTTTAATTAAATATTACCTTTTATTTTACTGAATTTCTTCTTTTATTCTTCAAATTTACAGGAAAATTGTCAAAACGATTTAATTGAAACAAGTATTCAACAAATATGAAATATATCTAATTATATTTTTTTATTTTTGCAGGCAAATCATGTGTATTATCATCCAGTCAGATGTTCTTCAAACCCCTTTAATGTTGTGACTAAACCGATTCTGTCACAAAGCCAAACTTGGACATGCTATCATCATCGTCATTTAGGTTTAGGATCATTTATGCCATCATCATCATTTAGATTTAGGGTTTTAGGTCGCTTAGGGTCATGATCAACATTTAGTTTTAGGGTGTTTAGTGTCCAATTTAGGGTCGTCGTCATCATCATTTATGGCCCCCTTGTATTGAAGGATACGCCCAAAGATAATTAATTTATCATCTTATACCACTAAATAAAAGAACAATTATAATATCAATGTTGATTTCATTTGAAACTAATTCCGTGCTTTGTACAGGATGATACTCCAATTATGGTGTGACAAGTGTCCATAAGATTGAATAAAAGAATCATGTCTCTCTTACAAAGAAGCAGTCTAGATGCACAGGGTAGTACCGTTCACCGAATACCACCATGTCGCTGACAGTCGTAGTCGATCCGGCTCTGCTCATCCCTAAAGAGCAAATTACTCATTCGCCCTTTCGAGTCCACTTGCACGTCCCAATGGAACATTCCTTCGTCGATTACCTTCCTCTTGAAATAATTCATCACATTTTGCGCATGTATAGGGTCAATAATATTCCCATACTCCTCCCAAGATTCACTTCTTGCTCCATTATCTCTTGACTCACCGGTTCGGTTTCACAAACAAACCGGCACAATCCCGGTACTGGTACCGGCACCGGAATCTTCAATCCGCATCGGATTAATTGCCGAAGCCATTCTCCTCCAAAATGGCTGGCTTGGTCATGATAAGTGATCCGGTCGTGCCAGCTAGCCCATAGTTAGTTAAGCCCATAAAAATAAGAATTCTAAGAATCATAAATCTAAGCCTGAATTAACCCCACAATATAACCCAAAAAAATGAGAAAATAAGAAGGCAATCATTCTCATTCATATTTGTGCTTGAAGTTGTTTCGAAATTTAAAATCATGATCCTAGAACTTTTTGCAAGAGAAAAATGAATTGCTAGTTTAGGGTACCATAAAAAGGGACTGATAAACAGAAGAGGATTAAATTACTACTAAATGAGCTTGTCTAGTTTTTTTACTACAATCTTAAGACTCATCTCAACTACATCAGACAGGGGGCAGCCCAAACAACGCAAGCTCCACTCAAGTTAAGGGCTCAATGTTACAAGCTAAACACAATAATAATCTAAAAACTAAAAATAATAATACAAATCTTACAAGCTAAACACAATCGCAGCACCGCTATCACACTTCCGTTCCGTCAGTAGCTCAACAAGTTTCTTAATACTTTATAAGTTCAGACGTTGAGAGCTCTTTTGGCTACCAAAAGTCAACGTTGCAGGATGGCCGGTCCATAAGACGAAATTTCCTGCGAACACAAACAAATGAATCATATCCCAGCCATTTAATTAATTATAACATTTATTATAACTCATTCTTTTCTCTCTCATTTATTGGAGGTACCTGTGATGCACAGAGAGCCATCGGTTATATGTTTGGATGAATGTTGATTTGATTTGTCGGCATGTTAGTCACACCATTCACTACTACATAACAACTCACAAAAAAATAGAAGAAAAATAACACTAGGATACAGTACTTACTCGCACAATATTCAAATATTCCTGGCACCACCAAAATTTGGGGGTAAAGGACGCATCACACCACCATACGAAGAATAATCCTGGTCATAAATAATAATTATATTATATAAATGTAGACACTCACAGAAAATATAAAAAGATTACGTGTGATAAATTGATAAGAATACCTGGGAAGAGCAATGGGGAATGGAGTTCATATTCGGATGAATGAACATCTGACCTGGTGACGCCTCATTCGTTGAGTATCCCTACATCAAAAAACATTCTCAAACTTCAGGAGTAAAATCTCTAAAACAAACAAATAAACAAAAGACCAAATTCCGTACCTGATTATAAATCGGTCTACCAACCGAAGAAGCCCTTGGATCATGCGGACCAGAATAAGCCGACTGAGTCTCATTCGACAGCGCAGCAAACACCGGGTCTTGGCCTACCGCCACATTAGACAATTTCCTCGCTTTTTCTACACCCCAACCCAAAAAAAAACATTAAAAAAACATTTCCATAGACAGCCGAAAAAAAAGAAACAACAAATAACCCTTACTAGATTTCTTGTCGTCCTTGAGCAGCTTCTTCTTCTTCTTCTCGCTCTTCTCACCATCCCTGGTACTCCTCGTGGACGAATAAGGAAGCAATCCTTTAATCTCAAACGTTTCTAAAGCCTCTTCAGCGCTTTCCAGCACGTCCCAAAGGAGCTTGCGGGATTCCTCTTGGCCCCGGCTTTTGATTACCAAGTTGTAGACGTATTTCATCATTTGGTTTCGGTATGCTTGTTCGGCAATGCATGCATCGAGGTGCGTGTGGTCTTCACGACCGATGCCATAGATTCTTCGCCGAGCGTCCTTTGTCCACCTTTGCAAAATGTACCTGCAATGGATTGATTTGAGAGATAGATGCCGATGAGATGACGTTGGATTAATTTTTAAAGGGAATTTTTCAAAAAAAGCCCTATATTTTCTGGTACTTGTGAAAAACACCCTATCTTTTGGAATATAAAATCAAATTTAAACTTTCCATTTTTCAGAAACTTGTGACTTTTAAAATACTTTAAAGTAGGGGATTTTTGGAAAATGGAAAGTTAAAAGTAGTTTTTTTTTCAATATTCCAAAAGTTAGGGGGTTCCGACAAATTTGAGAAAATATAATGTTTTTGAAGATTTTCCATTTTTAAGTCATAACACATAATTCAAAGTAAGTCAAGAATAACATCATACTTATCAGGGATTCCCTCAGCGCTTTTGAGACTAAGAGCATTCAACGCGTGAGGGCAAAGCAAGCCCATGGTCTCAAACTTCATACAACTACAAGTCACAGTCATAGTCGCCATTTCGAGCGTAACCATCCACACTTTAGTCCCACCATTCATGAACTGGAACCGGTACGTCGAGTCTCTATAATGCGTCTCCTGGTACGTAGTGGGAGTGCTCTGATCCAAAAACCCTGCTTCAAAAAGCTTATACGCCTTGTGAGTGTACACCTCAGCAGCGTGTGTTAACAGCGTATGTTGCCGGACCGCCCGTGCGGGCCCGCTCTGGCTACACCGCATGTCTTCTTCTGACTCGATGGCCCGCCAGCTGGCGATTAGTTTGTCGATGTTGAAGACTAAGTCTGAAAGAGAGGTTGACTCGTCGGAAATGTTGGTTAAGATGTTGGTTAGGGTTTCAGTTTTTTCGAGTGAAGTTATTCCCGCGTCAAACGCGTCTTTGCATAGGATAGAGCTCCATTTGTTGCGGAGGTTGTAAAGGTCGGTGAGCCAGTCGTGTTCTTGTAAATTAAACTCCGTGAATATTTTTGCCCACGTGTCCTCAAACTCCATTTCGGTTTCACAACCCCTCACGCATTTTATAAACAGATTTTGGAACGTCTCGCTCGCGTTTAGGGTTCCGATATGGGAGTCTACAGTCTTCTGCACATGCCAAGGAGATAAACAGTGCCTTGTGTGGGGCAAAACCGTTTCAACGGCTTTGAGAACCGAAGGGTTCAAATCCGTAAAAATAGATTTAGGAGCGTGACCGCCCATCGAATCCACAAACGCCTTGAACAACCATTCAAACGACTCAAATGAATCATCTAACAAAAATGCGCAACCGAACATTATATTCTGCCAGTGGTGGTTCACTCCGATAAAAGGGGCGCAGATTAAATTGTACTTGTTTGAACGGTATGACGTGTCGAAGATCACGATGTCGCTGAAACAGTCGAAGTCGATCCGGCTCCGCCCGTCCCTAAAGAATAAATTACGCATTCGCCCCTCTGAGTCCACTTGCACGTCCCAATGAAACATTCCCTCGTCAATCACCTTCCTCTTGAAATAATTCACCACATTTTGCGCATCGATCGGATCAATTACATTTCCACTTTCCTCTTCAAGATTTATTTCTTGCTCTATCATCTCTTGACTCACTGGTTCGGTTTCAGAAACCGATACAATAACGGTACCAGAACTGGTACCAGCACCAGAATCTTCAATCCGCATTGGATTAATCGCCGAAACCATTCGCTCCAAAATGGCCGGCTTGGTCATGATAAGTGACCTGGCGGACCGCAACATGTGTCGCTGACCTGGCCGTGCCAACTCATGATTATGCTCCTGAACCAACCGAATCACCTTCCACCGTCCCTGCGAGTCGACTCTAAATCTAATCATCGCTTTACAATTGGTCCTCGCGTCAGGACGGGTCGGGTCTGCGTCAGGATCGTCATCCCGGCTCCCTTCTTTCGAACAGTAATAATCTTTCGTTCTGATATTTTTTGTGCCGGTGAAATAATACTGTTTGCCTTTTCGGATACTGAATCCCATACGAAGGCCGTATTCACAGTAGAGCTTGTAGGCTTCTTCCTCACTGTGGACCACCTGGCCGAGTAATTCTTCACTGAGTTCCTTGCTGGTTAGAAAAATAGGGATTTTGTTGGCCGTGGCAGTTGGGGTCGTGGAGTCGGTCGGTTGGGGTTTAGGGTTTTGAGGATCGGAGACTTGGGAGGGTTCTTGTCGGGTGGATTCTTCGGTTGCGGCCGTTTCTCCGTCGAGACATATGGCCTCTCCGTCTATTTCGATCGCGTAGTTCGTGTTTTCCATTTCTGAGAAAGGAAAGAGTAATTTGGTCAATGTGATTTGATTTGAGGGTTGACTGTTGAAGCAAAAGTGTTAAGAAAGCAGTTAAGAGTAATGCAAATTGAATGTTTTCAGTTTTGCAAAAGAGAAAATTATGAGAAGTGAAATATCTATTGAGTAGTAAATTATTAAGTCATAAATTATCAATTCAGCTAGGGAAAGTTAACAATAGTTAATATGTGTAAGTAATTAGGGTTGCATTTTGTGTTTATTATTTTTAGGTGCATCGCCAGAAATTTCAGACACACGCAGAAAATAGCCGAATATAAAATGTTTCAGGTAGAAAACAGGAAGTTAAAATAGTTTTACTCAGTAAAAGTAAAAGAAAGATTAGTTTTACTCAGTAAAAGTAAAAGAAAGATTAGTTTTTCTGACAAATTAGTCTTTAGTCGAAATCTTACCCCAAAATCATACTTCAACCCCTTTTTACTCCACAAAACCTCAATTTGCAAACAAAAGAGGCCCAATTATACACAAGATCCCCAAATACTGCAAAAACCTAAATCACCCATTTCTGTGTAAGAAACCAAGTTAATCACCCAAATTCAACTAAAAAACAGATCAAATCGTACACAAACTACCAAATCCTACAACCTAGCAGCTGAACAATCACATATCAATCAAACCCTAATTTAAAAAAAAAATCACCGCCCGAAGAGAAGAGAAAACGCAGGTCTTACCTAAATCCGATCAATCGGCGGCGATCGGAGGGGGAGGAAAGGCGCGGCTGGCCTTCGCGGTGCACGACGGATCCGGTAGAACGAGTCCAAAGAAAGGGAAGAAAATCGATCCGAGAGGAATTATTTTGCTGGACCGCGTGTTTGGTACTCGTACAAGTCACTCAAGAGTAGAAGACGTGGTGCTCTGAACGAAAGGAAACCTCTTTCAGATAGACTTTTTTTTACGCCCGCTCTGTTTAAAAAATAATTCAACAAATATCATTCATCTCAAAATATCAAAATAACGAGTATCCACTATTTTCGTCATTAACAGATAAATTTTTAGTTTTTTCAAAAAAAATCTATTTGATTGATTAAATAGAATTAATTAGTATAAAAAATATTGTTCCTCCACTGGTAATGATAAATTATTTATTATTTTGAAATTATTAGTATATTTTTAAAGAGAATTATAGAAGAAAAAAAAAATCTTTCAGATAAGCGTGACTGTGGGCCTCGCATGTGCAGTCTCTTTTAATATGGTTCTTTATCACCTCCGTTTAAATATATACTGGATAAGTTAGGACGTGGAAAGAAATGAGAAATGGATGGGGGTGAGAGAGATAAAATGGAGAGTATTAGATGGTTGAGATGCATCGTGACCCGGTCCAGGAAGTGATTAGTACAACATAGCAGATAGGCGTACAATATATTAAATGATCCTTTGGGTTTCTCTAGGCTTTCATTTTCGTAAAAAAGGCCGTTGCTGTTTTGCAAATGAAGTAACTTCAACATAGCAGCCCAACGGTAAAGCCGATTAATATCGAAATAAAAATTCTAAGA
This sequence comes from Juncus inflexus, assembly GCA_024447665.1. NCBI lineage: Eukaryota > Viridiplantae > Streptophyta > Magnoliopsida > Poales > Juncaceae > Juncus > Juncus inflexus. Next base: position 11,039,543 of record JAJHPC010000001.1, on the reverse strand, counting down.
ATCATATATCTAAGCCTGAATTAATTTTGAAATATAAACAAAATTGAGAAAAACAATAAGGAAAACCATTCTCACTCATTTTCACTCTTGAAGTTGATTCCGAATTTAAATACATAATCCTAGAGAAAAAACGAAATATTACTTGACCAGACCAATAAATGGAAGAAAAAATTAGAACTACTACATAAGCTTGTCTATTTGTTTTACTACAATCTCAGACTTATCTCACCTATGTCATGCGGCTCAAACAACACAAGCTCCACTCACGTTAACTATAATCCAAACTAAATTACATCAAATTATCTTGAACCTAAAAATAATAATATAAATCTTGCAAACTAAAGACACTCGCAACTCTTAAAACTCAACAAGTTTCTTAATACTTAATAATTTATGGCCTTCCCAGTTCAAACAAAATAATTGATGACTTTGGGACGCTTCTTTTGGCTTTCGAAAGTCGATGTTGCAGGATGGATGGACAGTCCATAAGCAGAACTTTCCTGCACACAAAAACAAAAAAATTCATATTTAATTTCAGTTATTCAAATAACAGCCACATTTAATATAACTCATTATTTCAATATATCTCATGATTGGAAGTGCCTGTGTTGCACAGAGAGGTTGCATGTTTGGACGAATGTAGATTTGATTTGTGGGCATGTTAGTTGTCTGATGTGTGCAGTCCTCACGGCCAATCCCGCATATGCTACTCCGTGCATCCTTTGTCCACCTGAGCAAAATGTACCTGCGATAGATTGATCAGAGAGAGAGAGAGAGAGAGAGAGAGAGAGAAGATTGAGATGATGTAAGAAAACAAACCTGTCTTTCGGAATTTAAAAAAAAAAACTCAATTAATTGAATTAGAAGAGGGGTCACTGATGCGGTAGGCTGAACTACTTTGAATGATTTATTTATTTTAATAAAACCCTATCTCATTTTGAAATAATAGAGAAATAATATGTAAACACCATAGTTCATTTTGAAATAACAGATATATAATTTGCAAAATATATTTACTTATTATTTATTTATACATTATTTGAATATTATTTAGAGGTTTTTTGGAAAATAAAAGTTAAGAGGTTTTCTGATCTTTAAAAGATAGGGCGGTTTCATAAAACAAAAAGTTTAAAATAGAGACTTCTTGAATATTCCAACAAGTTTTGTTTTTTTTTTCTCTTAAAAATCCCATTTTTCAATTCATAACACATATTAATTCTAAGCAAGTGAAGAACATTTACATACTTATTGGGGATTCTGTCAACGCACTTCAAAGCAAGAGCATTTAATGTGTGAGGGCAAAGCAAGCCCATGGTCTCAAACTTCATGCAACTACAAGTCAAAGTCATAGTATCCATATTGAGCGAAGCCATCCACACTTTTATCCCATGATTCATGAACTTGAACCTGTACGCAGAGTCTCCATAATGAGTCTCCTCATACGAAGTGGGACTGCTCTCATCCTGAAACCCGGCCTCGATAAGCTTATACGCCTTGTGAGTGTACACCTCAGCAGCATTTTTTAACAACGTGCTTAGAGGGATCGCCCGTGCGGGCCCACTCTGACTGCACTGCATGTCTTCTTCTGATTCTGTAGCCCGCCAGCTGGCAGTTAGTTTGTCGATGCTGGATACTAAGTCTAAAAGAGAGGTTGACTTGTCGGAAATGTTGGTTAACATGTTGGTTAAGGTTTCGATTTTCTCTAAAGAGGTTATTCCCACATCGAAAGCATCTTTGTGGAGGATAGAGCTCCATTTGTGGCGGAGCTCGTAAAGGTCGGTTAACCAATCGTGTTCTTGTAAATTAAACTTGTTGAGTATTTCTTCCCATGTTTTCTCAAACTCCATTTCGGTTTCGCACTCTCTCAAACATTTCACGAATAGATTTTGGAATGTCTCGCTCGCGTTTAGGGTTCCGATATGAGAGTCGACGGTCTTCTGCACGTGCCAAGGCGCCAAACAGTGTCGCGTGTTGGGTAGAACCGACTCGACCGCGTTGAGAACTGAAGGGTTCAAATCGGTGAAAATAGATCTCGGTGCATAACCACCCATCGAATCCACAAACGACTTAAACAGCCATTCATACGACTCAACCGAATCGTCTAACAGAAAAGCGCAACCGAACATTATATTCTGCCATATTCTGCCAGTGGTGGTTGACTCCGATAAACGGGGCACAGATTAAATTGTACTTGTTTGGACGATACGAGGTGTCAAAGACCACCACATCGCTGAAACAGTCGTAGTCGATCCGGCTCCGCCCGTCTCGGAAGAAGAAATTACTCATTCGCCCTTCCGAGTCCACTTGCACGTCCCAATAAAACATCGCTTCGTCAATTAACTTCCGCTTGAAATAATTCACCACATTTTGCACATCAGTCGGATCAATTATGTTTCCACTTTCCTCGTCAAGATTCACTTCTTGCTCAATCACCCCTTGATTTACCTGCTCGGTTGGGGTTGAGGAGTTGGTTGGTTGGGGTTTAGGGTTTTTAGAATCGGAGTTTGGTGAGGGTTGTTGGAGTGCTGCTTGGATGGATTCTTCAGTTGCGGTTGTTTCTCCGTTGAGACATATCGCCTCTCCGTCTATTTTGATCGCGTAGTTTGTGTTCTCCATTTCTGGAGAAAAAAAAAAGAGTAATTTGGTCAAAAGTATTTTGATCTGGGATTGACTATTTAAACAAAGTGTTAACTATTAACAAGCAGTTAAGAGTAATGCAAATTGAATGTTTTCAGTTTTGGAAAAAAAAATTATGAGAAGTGAAATATCTCTTGACGGGTAAATTATTAGTCATCTAGTTGAAATTAGAGGAAATTAGCACTAGTTCGTAATTAGGGTTGCATTTATGGTTTGTAATTTCTAACTGCATCACCGGAAACTTCAGAGATACACAGGAAATAGGCTGATAAAAAAGTTTCAGGTAGAAAACAAGAAGATAAAATAGGTTTACTCATTAAAAGTAAAAGAAAGATCAGTCTCTCTGCCAAATTAGTCGAAATCTTACCCCAAAATCATACTTCTAACCCTTTCTTACTCCACAATACCTTAATTTGTAAGCAAAAGAGGCCCAATTATACCAAGATCCCCAAATACTACAACCTAGCAGTTAAACAATCATCAATCAAGCATACCTAAATTTCAAAAACCTATAAAGCCTCGACACCGAAACGAGAGAAGAGAAAATGCAGATTTTACCTGTATCCGATCAATCGGTGTAACAGCCTTGCTGTTAATTTGGGAAATCTCACCAATATTAGGGTTAATTGTTGGAAATTAATCAAACAATAGCCCAAGAACACAAGTTTGTCAAGAATGAGAATTTGAATATTTATTGGATTGAAATTATTACAAGACATATATACTTTTCCCTATTTATACTAACAGAGGATTCCCCTTAGCAACTAAATCTATACCTGGACCGGGGCTACCAGCTCCACATGAACCAACATCTCACGTACCTCTAAAGAGTTATTCAGTTTAACCTTTGTATCTTTTATTATTAGAATGCATACTAAATTTTTAGGTCATGTCAATTGGCGGCGATGGGAGGGGGAGGAAAGGTGCGGCGGGCTATTGAGGTGCACGAGGGACTCGAAAGAACGGGTCCAAAGAAAGGATGAGAGATTTATTTTGCTGGACCGCGTGTTCGGTACTCATACAAGCCCGAAAGACGTGGTGCTCTGAAATGAAATGAAACCTCTTTCATAAGCCAGAAAGACCTGGTCCAGGAAGTAATTTGTTCCACTGTAGCTTTCAATGAGATTGGCGTACAAAGAGATTGATTTGATTTTATATAGGCTTTCATTTCGTAATCAGGCCGTTGCTGTGTTTGGAAATGTGGTACAATCAACAGAGCAGCCCAACAGTAAAGCCCATTCATATAGAAATAAAAGTTTCCAAGAATCACGTATGTACCACATTATTGAAAGTTCCAAACCTGAATTAATTTCTGACATGAACAAACTGACATGACATCCACTCCTTACAAACAAAATATAAAGACACCATCCTAGAATTTTTTTTATAGAGAAAAAAAAAAAGAAATATTACTTGAGCAAGACTAATAAATGGAAGAAAAAAATTACTACTGCTAAATGAGCTTGTCTACTTGTTTTACTACAATCTCAGACTTATCTCACCTACCTCAGGCGGCTCAAACAACACAAGCTCCACTCAAGTTAACAATGCAATGTTTACAATCCAAACATAAATTACATCAAAACATCTCAAAACTAAAAATTGTAATACAAATCTTACAAACTAAACACACTCGCAACTCTAACGCAAGTTCGTTCCGACAATAGTTCATCAACAAGTTTCTTAATATTATATAATTTATGACCTTGATACACTCTTTTGGCTTCCGAAATTCGATGTTGCAGGATGTACAGCCGGTCCATAAGCAGAAATTTCCTGCACAAAAAAAATTAACCATATTTCAGTAATTCAAGTAGCGGCGGCATTTAATATAACTCATTATTTCATATATCTCATTATTGAAAGTACCTGTGATGCACAGAGAGCCATCGGCTGCATGTTCGGATGAATGTAGATTTGGTTTGTCGGCATGCTAGTTGTCTGAAATGCCTAAAAAGGCGACAAACAACCATAATCACAAAACCACAGAGCAAGTATTCCACACGAATAATCAAGTTCTAATCAATTTTAAACATGCTATATATTTATACCTGATAGAAGAACGGGCGGCCGATAGTAGGATTAGTAGCATTAGCAGGATCTTGAGGAGGATAAAAATGATTTTCACCCGGCCTTGGGACAATCTCTGTATTTCCCGACGGAGTGGCTGGTAAAATCGGCACGGGATGATTTCTCACTTTTTCTACAAACACAAACGTCACAATTTTCTTTCAAACTCAACCAACTAAATTCATCAAATCGTTTAATAAATGGGAAAATTTTCAAAACACCCCTAACTTTTCTGAATATTTATAAAAAACTTCACTTTTTTTAGATTGAATTAGAGGATATATGAAATTTGATGAGGTGTTCTGGTTCAAAAAAGAATGAAAATGTTAAATATAACACGAGCAGGGGTAAAAAAATCTAATCCATTTTCTAAGGGGCTTTTGAGGTTTTTGAAAAGTTAAGGGGGTTTTTGAAAAAATTCCTTAATAAACCAACACCTTTCAAATCACACAACTTACTTGAGCTGGACTCCTGTCTATACTTCTTCTTCCTTCTATCAATCTTATTCCCATCCTTATCTTTCAACGGCTGTTGTGCCGACAAATTCCGCATTTCAAAGAATATATCGAGTGCTTTCTCTCCGCTTTCCAACGTGTCCCAAAATATCTTTCTTGACTCCTCCATCTCCTGACTCTTCATTACCAAATTGTGAGCGTATTGCATCGCTCGGTTTTTGTAAGCTTGCTCTGCTTCTGACCCTTCGGTTTGGGGCGGTGCTGGGTCGTCTTGAGTCATCTTGTAGACTCTTTTGCGTGCGTCTTTAGTCCACCTTCTTAGAATGTACCTTAAATACCAAGAGAGAATATATGAATTAATCAATAAACGAAATGACGACAATCTCAAAATATCAACTACCCGACATAACAAGAAAAATCATGGATTTGGCTACGAAATATAGGATACATTAGATACGCCCCCACGATGTACAAGAAATGTCATGTATACCCCTCATTTCTATACTGATTAAAAAAAAATGTCCTTGATTCATTATCTCACTAAGAGGAAAAAAAAAGAAAAAAAAGAACAAATTTAACCAGACATTCTTTTCAAAAAATAATAAAAGGAGGGTACTTATCCATATTCCCGCATTTCATAGGCTACCCACGATATTTAAAAAAAAAATAAACGCACTGACAGAGTCTAAAAACACTACCTTTCAGGGATGTGATCGACATTCTTCATGCTGAAGGCCTTAAGGGCGTGCGAGCAAAGAATCCCAGTCATCTCAAACTTCTGACAGCTACACCGAAGCCCCATATCGGCGGTATCCAAGAAAACAATCCACACCTTCGACCCCCGTCCCTGCATCGTCAGCTCGAACCTGAACTGCGTATCGCCACAAGGTGTCTCTTCACAACTCGACGCCCCGCACCCGTCCAGAAACTCCGCCTCGAATATCTTGTAAACTTTGTGCGTGTATATCTCGCTCGCGTGTTTGAGTATCGCGCTGTGTTTTATCGCGCGGACCGGGGCCGTCTGGCTGCATTTGAAATCCTCTTCGAACTCGCTGCGGCGGAGTCTGCGGAGTAATTTCTCGAAGGAGAAGACGAATTTGGTGAGGGAGGTGGATTCGTCGGAAATCCCGCTCATCATGTTGGTGTAGTTCTCGCTCCACTCACGTGAATTGATTCCTCCGTCGAACGAGTCGCGGTTGAGAGCGGTGCACCACTTGGATTTGTGCCTGTGCAGCGCGGCCAGCCACTGGTGGTCCTGGAGTTTGTACTCGTGCACCATCCTGCCCCAATTCTCCTCAAACTCCATATCCGTTTCGCAGTGCTCCACACACTTCTCAAAACCTCTGAGGAAAGTCTGACACGTGTTCAGATTCCCGACCTGCGTCAGAACATTCTTCTGAATGAGCCACTGGCAGAAGCAGTGCCGGGTTTCCGGTAAAGTTTCCTCTATCGCCTCGGCCATTAATTCATTATGGTCAGTGAAGATCGACTTTGGCCCCTTGCCTCCCATTGAATCCAGAAAAGTTTTGAACAGCCAAGTGTAAGAAGCTTTCGACTCGTCTAACAAAAACGCGCAGCCAAACACGATGTTCTGCCAGTGGTGGTTGAGACCCACAAACGGGGCGCAAATCATCCCGTACCGATTCGTCCGGTACGAAGTATCAAACAAAACCACATCGCCAAAACAGTCATAGTCATTTCGGTTCTTACTATCCCTCCAAAAGAAATTCGTCACTCGGCCCTCCTGATCGACCTGCGAATCCCAGTAAAACATCCCTTCTTCACTCACCCTCTTCTTAAAATACCCAAACAAGCTCTGAATGTCCCCAGCCTCGATAAACGCGCTCCCCTGCAAGTCCGGCTGGTTATAAACTTCCCTCCTGACAACAATCGCTGACTCCAGCATGACATCAGCGGCGTCCTCCATGACCTCGCCCGGATAAACCACCTGAAGCGGGTCCACGCTCGAATTCCCTACCATCGGGTCAACAAGCATCCCATGTTTCGCTAACGATCTAGCAGATTTCAACAAATGCCTCTCGCCAGGCTTCGCCAGCTCGTGATTATGCTCCGGCACGAACCTCACCACCTTCCACTCTCCGTTCTCATCCACTCGAAACCTAATCATCGCCTTGCAATTCGTCCTCGTGTCCGGTCTGTTAAAATTCACATCTGTAACAGGCTCGTCGTACTTCACGCCTTCTTTCGAGCAGTAATAATCCTTGGTTCGGATGTTCTTCGTGCCGAGGAAATAAGACTGTTTTCCTTTACGCACGCTGAATCCAATTCTGTGGCTGTAGTCGCAGTAGAGCTTGTAGGCCTCTTCCTCGCTGTGGACAACCTGGCCGAGTAGTTCTTCGGCGGCTTCCTTGCGGCTCAGCACGATCGCGTATTCCTCTTTTTCTTCCATCACGTCGCTGAACTCGTGACGCTTTTGCTTTTTGGTCCGCCTTTGGTTGTCCATTTTTGTATGGAGTTTTTTTCTTCTTTTGGGCTAGGATATTATACTGACCATCAGATGGGGAGAAGGGTTTGAATCTGTGAATGCATGCCATTAGAGGTTGTTAGCATGTGAGTATATGGTAAGTTAAGAATTGCAGAAATAATGAAAAAATGGGAATTAGTAATGATTTCAAGTGTTTTAGAATCAAATTGTGATTTGATTAGCTTGTGGTTTGATTGGAGCTGATTGAGTTGAAGAAAGGAACTAGTATGTTTTACGATTTAACAAATGCTTTGGAGGTAAATCAAATTTCGTAAATTTTGTGGTTTTCATAAAAATGTTTCCAAAAAGGAGAAATCCTGCCAAAACTAGTCAAAATTTTGTAGATGACATGGCCGATCTAGTAAACGGTATGTATAAATATGGAAAAATTTACTTGATTTAAGGATAAAATCTACCTTAATGCTATATTTTTCCAAATATTTAGTAAATTGATTTACCTTTATCACTAGCTGAGACTTCAACTAGAGAGAGAGAGAGAGAAGGAAGAAAGTTTAAGAACGGGTCAGTGGCGGCGCTAGGGTTTAGCTTACTAATCTCAAACGAAAGGAAATAATATTTATAAGAACGGGTTTAATTGTATTTGTACTTATATTATTGGACTCAAATCCGACCCGATTACCGATCGCAAATACGAACCGAATTACCATTATCACTAACGGAAATCAATTATTAGTTAAGAATTAAATAGCTCAGTTTCCTTTCCACGTGTGCTCTCATGTAGCTGAGTTAAGTATGCATAGAGATGTTAAGTTCATCCAATAATTCGTAAATTATCATGCAGAAATAAAAAATAAATAGATTGTAAAACTGAAAATGTAAATAACTCATTTACCAGTAGAGTCACTTTAACAGTCCGCTAATCTTCAGATTTCTGTACGATAATTTAGGATTATTGGACAGACATGATTCAGAGATACTAACCTAGATGGTTTTGAGCCCTTTCACACTTGAATAATATAATTTGGTCAATGTGATTTGATTTGAGGGTTGAATGTTGAAGCAAAAGTATTAAGAAAGCAGTTTATAAGACTTAAGAGTAATGCAAATTGAATGTTTTCACTTTTGGAAAAGAGAAAATTATGAGAAGTGAAATATCTATGGAGTAGTAAATTATTAAGTCATAAGTTATCAAGTCAGGTAGGGAAAAATAACAATAGTTAATATGTGTAAGTAATTACGGTTGCATCTTGTGTTTATAATTTTTAGGTGCATCGCCAGAAATTTCAGAGATACGCAGAAAATAGCCCAATATAAAATGTTTCAGGTAGAAAACAGGAAGATAAAATAGTTTTACTCAGTAAAACTAAAAGAGAGATCAGTTTTTTTCTGACAAATTAGTCTTTTAGTCGAAATCTTACCCAAAAATCATACTTCAACCCATTTTTACTCCACAAAACCTCAATTTGCAAACAAAAGAGGCCCAATTATACCAAGATCCCCAAATACTGCAAAAACCTATACCACCCATTTCTGCCGGAAGAAGCCAACTTAATCACCCAAAATCAACTAAAAAAACAGATCAAATCGTACACAAACTACCAAATCCTACAACCTAGCAGCCGAACAATCACAAATCAATCGAACCCTAATTTCAAAAGAAATTCACCGCCCAAAGAGAAGAGAAAACGCAGATCTTACCTAAATCCGATCAATCGGCGGGCGATCGGAGGGGGTGCAGAGCGGCGGTGCACGGCGCTTTCGGTAGAACAGGTCCAAAGGGCAAGAACTCGCAAAGGAAAGAGATTTTTTCTCTAGACCGCGTCTTGGCGTTGTTGGTACAGCCACAAAGACGTGGTGCTCTGCAACCCTTTCAGATAAGCTCGTCCGTAGGCCCCACTTGTCAGAATCTCAATTAATACGATCTCATATTGCCTCCATTTATATATAGCATTGGAGACATACATCGAATGGCATGAATGAAAGAAAGTATTCGTGTCCTGTGCGAAATAAATGGAGATGGTTGGAGGTGTATTGTCCGGTTCAGGCAGTAATTAGTGCGTCCGTAGCTTATGTTTAGACCGGCGTACCCCTACACCGAGGAGTAGATTCGATCGAAACATCGAGGGTATTTCGGTAAATTTACTTGATGTGCCGTACTTTGTCTTGGGAAGAACAAAAAGAGGGAAACGAAAAAGTGCAAAAAATGGAGGGAGAATTTCATTCAGAACTTCACAAAAAATAGATATGGGAAATCCAGTACACCGATTGTCGACCGTGTCTGTCAGTTGTAGATCCCAGTGAAAAGTCTCGACTGTGGTTCACAGTTTGGTGTGGACCGAGTGCAGCCTATTTAAACATTCAACAATGGGCTGATATTCTTGTTACTTTGTGGCTTAAGCCCAATTTTGAAGTAAGACTTACTACAGCCCAATTAAATACTCGAGTTTGACTTCTCCTCTTGATCATTATCATTACACGTTATGATATCGTAACGTCTATGCAACTCACAAAAACTTCAAATCTCGCCCCAATCAGCTATAGTATAGTCCTCTTCAGTTCCATCCAACGGTTAATAATCCACGGATGTGCTTTAGGATTCGTGCAACAAAGCACTTCCACACGCTTCAACAAAACGGTAGTTACACTGGAGAGAAACTGAAGAATCGCGTTTTTCCATTGATTGATTTTTCTTTGAAGTCCTTTTCCTTGATTGATTTGATTGGAATCGTGGAGGTTTTGGTCTTCCATCAATGGAAGGCGAAATCGAGCGGCTTCCAATCGACCTCATTGCGCACATCTTTTCTCTCCTCACCTCCTTCAAGGACTTGGCGCAGTAATTCAATCAATCACTGATTTGCATGTTTTTTTCTTTATTTACTGATTTAAATTGGTGAGTTTTTGATTATTTGGTCAATTTTTTTGGTTGAAGGGCGAGTGGGGCGTGCAGGAAATGGAGATGGGCGGTGCAAGAATCACTGGCGGGGAGGCAGAGGCTGAGCTTTGCTGATCAGAGAATGGATGATGAGGCTATGGCTCGCTTTGTCTGTGCTTCTTACAACCTCAAGGAGCTCAACATGTGAGTAATATTTATTTTCCTTCTTTCTTTTCATCATCTATATTAAGAAGTTGAATAATTAAGGTTTCTTATTTTTTATAAAATTTTCACTCATTTTGTAAGTTTTATTGAATTTATCAAGGTTTTGCTAAATTTTACAAATAATTATTCTATTTTTCAGTTCGAGAAGCTGCTGGGGTTGTCAGATAACAGATGAAGGGCTGTTCAAAATTGCATCGGCAAAATGTGTCGGAAATTTGACGTCTATTTCCTTGTGGGGAATGGCTGGAATTACTGATACTGGCGTCATTCATTTGGTTAGAATTCACTTATTCTGAATTTTTTTATTGATTAGTAGTTAGTTAATTGAATATTCTGTTTAAGGGGTTGAATACATCTAAATTTATGTAATGATGAGTGTGTGTTTTTAATATGTGCAGGTTTCAAGAACTTACTCTTTACAGCATCTAAACATCGGTGGGACTTTCATTACAGATGAATCTTTGTATGCAATTGCAAATAATTGCCCCAATCTGAAGGTAAATGTGTTATATATATTTCTTTTCGTAGAATAATATCTCATTTAAACAAAAAAATTATTAATTAATTTGCCATGATAATGTTTTTTACTTTTTTTTCCTTGTGTAGACAATAATATTATGGAGTTGTCGCCATGTGACAGAGAGCGGTTTAATCGCGCTTGTGAATAAATGTCGCAAGCTGGAATCAATAAATGTCGGAGGAATGAGAGTGCCTTTGGATTGCTTCATTGCTTTGCTTGCGATTAGCCCTGCTCTGCAATTGAAATCAATTTCTCAGTATCTAATTGCCGGTACCCAAGTTATGTAGGGAACATGCATACTTCGGTTTCTTGATGTGAATGTAAATATTACACGGTGTTGATTTGTTTGTTTATTTGTTGCTTGTATATGTAATGATTGTTGTGAACATTTATATGACTTACCGTAAATGCAAATAATGATACGTGTGGCTGTGTGAATAATAAGAAAGGTAAAACACTGCATCTATTTTCAGGTTCTTTTGTTGTTGGAAATGTGGCTTGTTTTATGTTATTATTGAAGAGCATGTTTTATTTGTTATTTAATTTGATTACGAGTTTTATATTTCTTAGTTAATTTTATGTATAAATACTAATATTAATATGTTAAGACTCATTTTTTATTATGAATTCATTAATTACATTGTAACTAAGCTAAAAAATTTAGATGAAGGCTCTTTACACGAGTTGTACATGCATTCAAAGCAATAATATAAGTGTGACAAGCAAGTACAATATCCGTTCAAAATCTGAGTGTCTTTTAGCAATGAATGTGTAAAAAAGAAATCAGAAGAGGTTAGTTTGGCATGTATAAATATAATTGACAACTTATATTATTATATATGATATAATCTAAGATAGGTGTAGAATTTAAATTCTCTTGTTACTATAATTTCATTTAAATCATTAATTGTTTAGAGATACCGGAGAAAATCAAATTTTTGGATCTGGTTCAAGCAATATATGGACCTATGATAACACACGTTTTAGTATCACATTGAGAGAATAGATATTTGATATGTCAAGTAATAATAAATAATCCATGATAAACACTCAAGCGGCATTAATTACAAGTGCCGGCCCCCTCTTTAGGAGACTGCAATCAATTAGTCTTAATTTCTAGTTTAAAGTATTTTTTTGGTTATTTTGGAGGTTATTTGTTTGAGTTGTAGTAATTTTAAAGCTTATCATTAGTTACTCGCTTGTAGGCAACTTGCCAGTTCATTTCTTTGTGAGTTATATCGGTGTTTTTTTTTTTTTGCATTATAAAACTCTTATTAATTTAATTTAGCCTCCAAAAGTTTTTTGGTTTAACCATTTCAAAAACAAAGCATGCATTTAGCATCGCAATTTCATTAGCAACTACTATGTCAATTTCATCTGAATAGCCGCCCATATCCAGGAGAGCCCAGATTCTCTCAAATGCACATTTCTTTCTTTTTATTTTCCCTACAAATACAATCAATTTTCTTTAAAACATTTACTCTAACGGCACGATATGCAATATGGTACGATAAAGCATGTTAACAAAATATAAAAAATCTACATTTTTTATGTAAAAACAGCATGTTAACACCATGTCAAAAGATTCTCTCTATTGAATTGACTATGCATCTTTTTGTTTTTCCAGATGATACCGTTGAAGCACTAGAGTAGGGTGTTAAGAAAAAATAATCTTCAAGCACTAATGACAGAGTGTCGGTGGTCTCGATGTTTTTTTTCCTATTTAGACTAGAAAAACTTGAATTAATATTTATGAAGGTTTTTGCCTTGTATGAAGTATGATACTCCTTCAATTGAGAAAATTAAGAACTGTCAGAAAAAAACTTAAATAAACAAAATGAAATAGGTAAATAGTTCTGCGCGTGGTTGTAAGAACTCCATTATTGCAAAATGCGACGATTCATGAGCTATCCTCCTTATCTGAGTAGAATATTTGAATGTTGCATTTATTTATTCTACCAAAAGGATAAATTTGCAGGTAATGAAATTTGGCTTGCTAATAAGACATTTTGAGTTTGTTGACAATCTATATAATAAAAAGTATACAAGGTCTTGTAAGAAATAACGAACAAGCATAGCATCTCTCAATAAAATATTCTTAATTTCTTACAGCATGAGCTTCCCATTTGTCCCCCACCTCATACAAATATAGTTATTCATTCCCATACATATCAGTATAAAACAAAAATCATATTAAAACCCCATAAAATAATATAAAAACCCCAAAAATAAAAATACAATAAAATACAAATAAAGTACAACAATATCAACCCATATTCATAAACAAATTACTGAACTCTGCGGCAAAGGGTAATACCGTCACCAACAGGCAGCTGACAGATCTCAATACGCTGATCCTCAGCGAGCGCTTTGTTCAAAACGAGAACGAAATCGCGATAGTAACGGATGTATTTGCGCATCGGCGCGTCAGCAGGGAGCACCAGGGACCCGTTCCACAGAGTGTTGTCGTATCCTATCAGGCCACCAACTTTCACGAGCTTGATCAGTCTCTCGTGGTAATTCAGGTAGTTGTCTTTGTCAGCATCCACAAAAATAAAGTCGTACGTTCCGTGGTTCTGCGCCTGTGTACAGATCGAAATATTTATTTCGTGAGAAATTAATTTTATATTTTTAATAAAGAGTTGTGAGGTTTTAATTCTTACGTCTTCAATCATTGTGTCTAAGACAGGAAGGGCGGGACCCTCACGGAAGTCTATCTTGTGGGCCACACCGGCTTTTTGAATGACCGGTAAACCAAGTTCATAGTTCTCTCTGTTAATGTCCATAGCCAAGATCTGTTCAAATGTCCTTTTCATTTGCATTCATTTTTTTTCTCTTTTTGATAAGAAACGGTATTAATTACCATATAATTCAGTTGTTAGATCTGAACAAAAGAAAAGACAAAGAAAAACTAGGAAGGGAATATTTTGATGACAATGAAATCTGAACCCCCAAAATTGGGAATCAAGTTTTTGAGTTTATAATAAATTGGGAATTGAGTTCCAGGATTTACTAATCATGTCAAAACAAAATTGGCAGTCAGAACTCCTTCTTCGAGACATTGCATTAATTGGGTACCCAGAAAAACCAAACAAATCGCATGACTAGCATTAAAAAGCAGGTCCTAAATTTACTCGAGTCTTAAAAATTACTAAAACAAGACAACTGACATTAATGCGACTGAACATAAAGTTCAGATCTTTTACTTTCTAAAAAGGAAAAGAAAAAATATATATAAATAAACAAATTAAAAAAAAAATGTTACGAAATTACCGTTCCATCTTCAGGAATTGCAAGAGCGGTAGCAAGGAGAGAATAACCAGTATAAACACCAATCTCCATTGTTTTCTTCGCGCCGATCAATTTCAACAATAGATTCAGAAATTGCCCTTCATCAGCTGACGTAGTCATGAGGTTCCTGTTTCAATCAAATCCACCCTTTTAGTTAGATACCATTCAAATTGAATTGTTCAAAAGAGATCAAAAACCAATTGATGTGGAGATCTATTCACCATGGATGTTTGGAAGTGATATCACGGAGCTCCTTCATGCACTCAGGCTCGCGCGGGTAAACACTCGTCTCCAAAATATACTAAAAAAAAACAAGATCCAAGCTCTCAATCAGAATTTGACCAAAAATAAAACTAAACAACCCTTCTATTCAAGCTGGATCTATTGAATTTGGATCTATAGACGGGGCTCTAACACAGCGTATAAAACTAACTACTGAATCATTTACTTGGTAGAGAGCGTCGCTCTGGAGGAGACTCTTGTGGCCGACCTCGGAATGCCTGGTTTGTTGCTCGGCTCCATTTTGGGTGGTCTCAGTTTTGGTCTCGGTGGTGCTGGCCGTGACGGTGGCGGTCGCCATTGATGAAGTTATGAGATCTTTCTTCGAGTCGGAATTGATATTAATAATATCTTTGAGTGAGTCGCTTGGAATGAGGTGAATGGCGTGGTGGGTTATTATAGGGCACGTTAGGAGACTAAGTCATGACTTGTGAATCGGAAGCAGTTGGAATGGGAAATGCGGCTCTGTTCTAGAATCAGTCAATGAAAGTGCTGGTAGAATTGTTCAAGGACTTTAAAGCAGAAAAGACGTTGAAAAGTGAGAATATTGCAGGGATTTTAATGATTGTGATTGTAGATGAGGGATCGGAGGTGGAGGTGGTCTGGTGAAAAGTAGAAGAGAAGAGAGGCACTATTGGTCCATTTTTGGGTTGGTGAATTGCTTTGTCTGAATAATGTATATTTTCTGTGCTCCACGTTTTTAGGACATTTTGTGTGCCTCTTTTTCTATGAAGGACAACAATTATGAAGTTATTTGTTGCAGTAACTAGGGCCTATTTGATTTGGGTGACTTTCAAACATTAAGGGAGCTTGACTGTGTATATTGAGGGGTTAAATTATTTATCTTACTGATTAATCTTATACAAAATATTGGAGGAAGAAGAGTCAATATACATATAAATGTATAAATTCGATAGTTTTATTCACTAAATCCTTATAACATATATTACTGTTTTAAAATTTTGAAGGGTCATACTGCTGCTTTCAAGTATGGTAATGTATTTTATAACATACATTTGAGAAAAAATTCTGAAATTCATGAATTTTGAGACTTAAATTCCATGAATCTCAAAATTCATAAATCAAACAATGGATTTAGCTCAAATTCATGATTCATAAACACATGCACCCCAAAAATCATCAAATCTATTCACTTTAAACATGTAATAATAACATTAGTTTTTTTTACTTTCTACATTTTCACTGTGCAAAAGTTTTAGTTTATATTAATATATTAACATTAAGAATAGTGGTGAATTTTAGAAGATACATGGGATTATCATGAATGCACAAATAAGAAACATTACTAGCTTATAAATGTGAAATATTTTAGATCGTCGATTTATATCTTTTTATATTATATTAAAATATCATATATTACTAATTAGGAAACTTGCAATTAAAATATAAATTCATGTTCTTATGATACTTTTTTATCTTTTGTTATGGTCTGTCGCTGTTTAAAAGTTAGAAATATTCATCAAATTTATATCTTTTATATTATATAGAAATATCATACATTATATTACTAATTAAGAAAATTGCAATTAAAATATAAATTCATGATCTTATGATAATTTTAATTTTTTGTTCTGATTTGTCACCGTTTAAAATTAGAAATATACTTTCATTATTATCGGCAAGTTAGCCACCAAAAATCAGGGCACACAAGATCTGAACTCTTGTATGAATCAACGGTTGGTGGGCGATGTTTGAGTGTGGTTAGTGAAGAGGCCCACGCCCCCCACTTTCCTTTTTGCCTTTGTCTAAATTATCTATGGACTTCACATCTATATACCTCCTTGTTGCCTCTTCTTAATGTTAATAGATTTACTCTCTGTACAAAATTACATGGTTTGCAACGAGGCAGAAAAGTAGGGAAACGAGGCCCGCCCAACCCACCCAACACGCATTGGATTTATCACTGCCTAAATGAGTCAAAAGAAGTTCATGACAAGTTGATAAGCTATGATTAATCCAGTAAGAAAAAGTTCAATCACACAAAATGAATCATTTTAAATAGCACTTCATATTTTGTTTGATTTGATGGTAAGTAAAACATATGTAGAAAATGAGAAAAAGTTCAATCACACAAAATGAATCATTTTAAATAGCACTTCATATTTTGTTTGATTTGATTGCAAGTAAAACATATGTAGAAAATGTGTACATGGTAGCAATTATCAGTGCAACTGCAACTTGGTGCATTGTTTGGTCAGCAACTCGATGAGCTGACGGTGCCCCCATTCCCATTTGGTGGTATCCTTTTTTGAGTAGTCACCCAATTATGACGCACTTTTTTCATCACAATTGTTTTTTTCAGGCCCTAATGAACAAAATAAATTGTACAATTTTGTTGAGAAATAAAGAACAATGAATACAATAGTTAGTCGCCATTCAATAAATGAGAGATTCGTGATCGCATGCCAAATGGAAAGAGTTTGAAACCAAGTGGCACGCCCACCAAGCACTTGTATTTGCGCAAGCAAAAATTTTTAATTTATAATTTGTAAAGAAGTTGCACAACTCAATCAAGATTCAAGAGTCGGTGAGGGATTAATATTGCGTACTATCCAGGCGAAAAGACAAATGAATGGTTATACAATTCTTTTGGATCCTTAAATTTCGGATGTCACATGCTCAACAAATTCACAATTTTTAATTTCATCAGATTATGATATTTCTCCAATATCATCATAACAGCTTAACAGGCTATGTTAATGAAAAGGAAAGAGGTTGTGAACATGAAAGAAATATTGGTGAGGAAAGTAAGAGCTGCTGATCTGTCTCTCTCACATTCCACCAAATTTAATTACAATTAAACATTGTACTAAGCAATATTATTCACAAACGAATCTATAAAACACATATCAGACATTACATGACATCAAACATAAAAAAAGAAACGAGTTAAAAACAACCAAAATACAGATAAATGTAACATCATTTGGTTGACAAAGTAATAACTTGATTTCTTTTACCAGAAATAACAGAATAATAAATAGCTTATTACCTACCTTCTTACCGGGTCACTGGACTCGCTTAGCCACCCAAACCCGCTCCGCCAACTCATTTCTCATTTCAACAGCTTTTCCTTCCACCTCAAAACTGGCCACATCATCGTCACATCTCTCATTACCATCTCCAGTTTCTCCCCCAATTTCTCTCTCCTTTTCGGACAAAGCCGACGAATCCTCTCGCATGAGCAATGCATTATGCAACATTGCACATGTACTTACACAAGCCGAAACCATTTTATTATCGGTTTCTTCTTCTAAATTCAAAAGTACACCCCAATTGTTCAAGCTTGATACGACCCGCCTCACAGGAGACATCAGAATTTTATGCACGGCATTAAAGCCCTCTTCTTTCTCTTCATTTTGGTTAAATGGTACCATTAACCAAGGGAGTAAAGGGTAATTTCCTGCCCCAATTAAGAATTTATCAGCACTGAATAATTTCCCTTCATTCATATCATCATACAAAGACGAATTCTTAAGTACATCAAAATCACTTCTCTCGCCGCGAAATCCAGCTGCTAAATGTAATATCCTGAACGAACAATCTGCCACGATTTGAGCGGCAATTGACCCACTACCTGTTTTGAACCGCACACAAGTCAAAGCACCGCAGCAATTGGGGATTCGGTTATCCGTTAGCGACTCAAATTGCGAAGAAATTGAATTCAAATCGGTAGGGGAAGAAGGGAAGGAGAGCCACAAGTGGTAATTGGTCAGAACGACTCGACAAAACCGCCTGACACAGAGTCTAACTGTACTATCTGGTAGGCCGAACCTGCTCGAGAGAGATGAATAGGATTCACCGGAGGCTAACCGGGATAGAGAGATGGCCAAACAAGTGCTGGTTGAGAGAGAAGGGCAGTCAAGAAGGGGCTCGAGGAGGCCCGTCAGCCATTCAAAGGTGGATGAGGTCATGTTGAAGGCGAGGGTAGCATCGTCCAATTGGCGCTTGCGCTTGATTTGCTTGAGGGGAAGGAGAAGGGAAGAAGAGGAGATGGAGAGGAGGTGAAGGAGGAGTGGGGAAGTAAGGGAAGGGGAAGAGATGGAGGGATTGAGACATACCAGGAGAACGGCTTGGGCGACGGCGGAAGAAGCGGCGGCCACGGCCAGGCGTCGCCGGCGCCGGCAAGGCTCCATGAATGGGAGCTTAAAACAGTGAAGAACAAAACATTGTATCGTGCTGTCCTTTGAGGCGCTTGAAGTAACTGGTGAGATGTTTGTTTAGACTAGGTGTATATCGTATAGAGAGGTTTATAAAGATAGAAAACGTGATAGTTAAATGGTTTATTGTGTACGGTTATCGACCCGATGTAGGAACAGAGTGAGTATTATTGTATTTTTTCGAGGTGGATTATATGCAGATTTATCCTTGTGAAAGTTCTAAATATCAAGTTGCTTTTGTAAAACAGCATTTACTCTGCCAAAATAAAATTAACACTTAATAGGAAGAATTTACCAAAATAAAGCATCAGGTAGTTCCATTAATGGCATACCTTGGTAGACAAATATTTACCTATTACAATTCCAAATCTTACATTTTTTTTCTTCACTACAACAAAATAAAAGCTTTAAGCGCTCAAAAGCATTTGATATCAAAATAGGCACAAATTAACCCCTAAACAAACAGTTAATCAAGCATGAATTTTAGATGAAGGATTAGTAGGATTTCTTCTAAACATTCTAACATATTTTTTTTAACTACTCAAAACAAAGCTGCATTATTGGTCTTCAAGCATCTTTAGATTTCGGTTTCACTTCAAGCTCAGAGTTTCCTCTTTGCAATCTAATCAACAAACAAATAAAAAAAAACTAATTAATTAATTAACTAATAAGTAAATAAAAATATAATCTGATAAATGTAACAAACTATAATAACATACCCGTGCAAGTGTTGAACAAATAATTGGTTTTCTGCATTATTTTTTGGAATCATATTTTCTTTCGGAACTGTGCATCCCTCAAATTGATCAACATTCACAATATTTGATCCTTGCGGTGCGAAATTTTGCGACGTGCCTAAATTCGCCGATTTCATCTCATTTCCTTAAAAATAATATAATTAACAACAAAATTATACTATTAAAACCAAAAAATTACTTATTTCCAGAATTAAAATATAAATTGATCGTTTACCAGACGGATTTCCAGAAGTCTGACCTGCTTCAAGCTGCTGGCCTGGCATCACATCCCCTCTAAATATCATCTAAAAAATAGTATAACTCCCAATAAATACATCAATCAATATCAAAACAAAATATTTATATATAAACTGATACAATAAAGTTTAAAAATACATCAGCACAAACAGGCATGGGAAAAGGTGGAGACGGCTCAGCTGGAAACAACGACTCAGTATTAGCACCGAAATTTGTAACGTTATTAGTCGGTACTAGATTTTGACGCGAACTGATCATGGCGCGATTAATCTGATCGTAAAGCTGTTGACTTGCCGAATCCGGGTTAGCGGGTCCTACATCCGACCCAGTTTGACTCATTCCTAACCCGGTCAACATTTGTGATGCTTGGAAGTGTGACATGTAAGTTGGGTCTAAATACATTCCGTTTCTCATTGATAGCATCTGTTAAAAATTGAATTTATTTTTGGAAAATGAGGGGAAATTAAATAATGGGGAAATTAATTTTTAAATTAGTTAATAATGGAGTAATTAATTTAATTTTGCCTGGACTTGGAGTTGGAGTTGTTTGAGATAATCGATCGCCTCATCAAGCATTGATGCCTTGTCGGTCTGGATTGACAAATTATTTTTTGTGAACATGAGAAGATAAATAAAAGGGTTAAAATTAAAATAAATGTAAAAATAAGTTACCTTGTTAGAGTTTGGTATGAGACTTTGTAAAGCCCTCATTTTCTCGTTTATTCTGCTTCGCCTTCTCTGTTCAGCACAAGAAAAATAATGACAAAGCAGTATTAATATAGTAAACAAGTACAACATGGGATGTATTTTTCAGAAAATAAAAAGTATTAAGATAGTCAAGCGATGTTATTATCTTTTTTTTTTTTTTTGAGACAACCCATAACCCATGATCCATGGGTTGTTATATTTGTTAAATATTGAGCTAAATGCGTTTTCCGTGACTCGAACTTGGGTCTCTCCTAAAATCGGCAGGGTGCCTTACCGCTTGAGCTAGATGTTTATTATCTAAATTGCAAGGCTCTTATTTCAGTAATTACTTAGAATTAGCATGCAAATTGCAAACCATCCTATGCTGCTATTTCATATCATATTACTAAAAGATCCTTTTTTCGCATGCATTTAAAAAATGAGCAATATTCAACTCGAAAATTAAAAAGGAAATTACAAAATAGCAAAGCACCTTTTCTGACAAATTATGAACTTCAGCTGCACGGCTTCTCTTGCTTCCCGAGCTTCTAGACCTCGGCTTTGCCATCTCTTCTGAAACCCCAACTCCTTCCTACCAAAACCCAACAAACCAAAATTAATCGCAAAAAAACCACTTAAATTCACAAAATAACACTCCAATTGTCCCAAAATTACCTCGCATGGCTCAAAATCCTGCTGAATTCGCTCAGCGGAGTCCATGGACTCCCCTCCAGAGCTCGGATTGAAGCTCGAAAACAACATTTTGAAATCGTTAAGATGGTTTTGGTCCTCCATGAAAAAAGAGAGACTGAATTGTTTAAAATATTTGGGGGAAATTGAAAAATGGAATGAGTAGAGTAGAGAAGTAGTTTTGAGTGACTTCAGATTTCTTTTGTGCCCATACCTATCAGTATCGTCTCAGAATTGAGTATACCTTTTGGGCTAGCTTTTCTCTTTTCTTTTACCTCAGGAGAGAAAGAAAGAGAGAAAGAAAGCTGAGTGAAGAGGGTTCAGTACAGAACAGCGCAGGGGTTTAGTTTTGGCTTAATATGTACGTGGAACAGGTCTATGTGAACATAATTGATCAGATTTAGCCACCTTGTGTATTTTGATGGCGTGGGATGATCATTGGCTAGTTGGATGATGGACCAGTTTCGTTTAGTAATTTAGAGACTGCAACGGGTTGTATTTATTAATGGGGCGCCTTTTAATATGACTTTGTGTTGTGCTGTGTGTGGGGTTGGTTTTGCAGCCTCTTGTGGATTTTTGCAGAGTATGAGTGTGTAAATACACTTTATATATTTTGTTAAATAATAAAATTTTCAATAATGTGACTAAAATAACCTATATGATACTTGTATTGAGAATTTATAAAGAAAATATTTATAAAATTTTCATGCATTTATATGTAATATTTACTTCGAATTATACTTTATTTGATGCTATATATATAAACAAAAATATATAATAATAACTATAATGATATGATATACAACAACTTTATGTTTCAACATTTATATGATAGTTTGAGGTAACAAAATAACAAAATTCTTTTAAATATTGAAATAATAATAATAATAATAATAATAATAATAATAATAATAATAATAATTGTAGTCGCTACATCATGATAATGGTGTTAGAGCTAGACCACAATAGATCTGGAAGACCCAACTGGAAAGTTTGCTTGGTTCATTCATATTTTTCTGCAAAAGGCTGTGTAAGTACAAGACAAATTAATGACGCCTTTCTCCGTTTTTTCCCTTTTTATTTATTAGCCGTGCCGTGCTCTCATTCTCATCATAATAATGGATAATTAATTAATTATTATAACATAAACATAGAAAACTTACTTTTTGACATTATCCATAAGAGAATTAGTTATAAATGAAATTATTTTCTAATATAATTAATATGATGTTTAATTAAATTCATAAACAGTATAAATTTCGAGGTTTAACATTTTTTACGGAGAGGTGTGCACAGTGGGTCAGCACTGAAAGCACGGATGCATCGGAAAAAGAGCTGTTCAGAGCGATGGATTGATGGATTTATTGTTTATTTATTGCGAACAAAGAGACTGTTCTTCTCCTTCAATTCAATGAAAGGTAACAAGTTCACACGCGTTCTGTGGGGTATATTTGCACAGACCTGTTCTGCTCTTCTGGTACATACACCGTGACAGGGCCTGATTTGTATATAGCGTTTAGGCTCTCACGGAAGGCCTGTTAATGTACAAACATTGGGCCGATGAAGTTTGGGCTGTTCACAATTTACAGAATCATTCATGTTCCATTCTAATATTAATGCACATCTCATTTAAACATTCTAAAGTTGGAATTAGAAAATCTAGTGTAGAACATAATAAAGTTGTGCAAAAATGCTGTGCCTATAAGATTTTTTCTTTCTTAGGCTGTACCTATAAGATTTTTTACTTTGCTAAAAAAAAAATTGAAACTCTGATATATATAGCACCAATGCTAGCAAACTAGTGCATGATTTGATATCAAAAATTCTAGATTTCAAGGAACTCAGAAAATTAGTAATGTTGTCCAAAATACTTGTCATGTTAATGGTTGGCGGCAATCTGATGGCTCCAGTTAGATCTCACGATTTCGCATCACGGGGTAAACCCACACTGACTGAGAAAACTGTTCATGTAACAGTTGGTAAGTCCATCTGAATTCATATGTCTGATCGTTCGACAGGATTTAGCAATAGGGGTTATTTTAAAAACAAAATGAAGAATACAGAGGTATATTCATGCAATTTCTGACAATTTAGGATTTTTGCAATTAGGTACAATATATTTTTATTTGCAAATTGCTTTTTTATTTAATTTACTTATAAACTTCTCTTCATTTTTTCATACAATTTTCGTAAATCAGAAAATAAAGAAGATACTATTGATGTTGAAGAAGAGAAGCTCTCGTTTGCACCTAGGCGTACTTTGTTCTTTCCACCTCGCCTTCCATCGGTTCCTTTTGGTGCCAAACACCTGTGTATAAATAACTAAGAAAAAAGAGATCTCTTATCAATAAAGAAGAGGGATTTTTGCATGTATTTTTTAATAAATTGAACAGTATACCAGATTATAAGTTGTGTATATTACATTACAATCATCAATAATATAAGTTGTGTATATTACATAACTATCACCAATAATATAAGTTGCGTATATTACATTACAATACAATCATCAATCTTGCCCACATTGTTATTTTTCCTCTTCTTCCTCAGGTTCTCTCACGAAAAATAGAAACATTTGCTGCTCAATGCTAGATGTAGATCAATTATTACAAGGTGCATGGTATCTTTTTTTTCGACTGAAGTTACAAGGTGGTATCGACACTATATTTTTCTTTGGGCCATGATAATAACCTGTAATCCCAATCAAGACCACTTGATAAATAATTCAAATGTGCATACATACGGACATACATATTCATACCAACAACAAGACAACATATAAATATAATAAAACAATGTATATAACCGTAAAGCAAATAGTTTATGAATATTAAAACTGTATGTAGATATAATAAATGGTCTTTACAATGAGCAACATATAAGAAAATAAACAAATAATAAATAATATATACAAATGATAAATAATATATTATATATAAATATAATATATGTTAAAACAATAAATATGTAACATTAAAAACATCATGAAATTTATTGTAGTTTGAGAGCTGTAATCATAAATTGATGATTAAATTCTCGTTTATTACCTTTCAGTGTTCAAATTTCCAAAGTGGGTTATAAAAGAGATGGATAAAATCAGAAGAATTTTTCTTTAGAAAGGCAATAAAAATACAGGTTACAATTTAGTCTCATGGAAAAAAGTGTGCAGGCCAAAGAAAGGAGGAGGTTTGCGAGTTTTAAATTTTGAAATTTTTAATAATGCATTACTGCTAAAATGAATATGGAAATTTTACAATGGCACTGCAGGACTACCATGGCGAGAACTAATAAGTAATATAAGCTCTAATCTGAATGCAAACAATTCCGATTCTTACTTTTGGAAGGCAGTAAAGGACTTATTGTCATTCTTTATAGTAAGCACATAACTTAAGATTGGAGATGGTAAATATGCAAACTTTTGGCATACTAACTGGCGGGAGTGTTGACTAATTACGGCCCATAGGGGGTAAATAGGCCTAAATCGTGCGGAAGTATGATTTTAAAATTCTTTTATAATGTTGCAACTTTTGGTTTGTTTTACTTTTAATTGATGGTTGTATTAATACAAATTGATAATAACAGCTAAAAGCAAATAAATAGAAACGAGAAATGGATCAACACCAAACACGCAAACTTGTTGACGAATTTCGGCTAGGTGGTTGCGTGAGCTATAACCACCATTTTCTTGCTAGCGAACCTTTCCGCTTTCACAAGTGCCTAATCTCTGGGCCATGCCTTTCAGGTCCGTTTACACTAATCCAAATAACATTTCTTTACAAGACTCGAATCACCGCTCGCTTTACAACACGTAGCGAATCGATGAAACAAAACTTGAATCGGATTTCTTTCAATCCAAACTAACAAACAAGCTCTAGTAAACTTGCTCACAAAAAATTCCTCTCTTGGCTCACAAGATTTTTGAGTAAATTTATCAAACACGAAAAGAGAGAGAAACAATATCACTTTTTCTCTTTTTGGAAAATTGGTTTTGAGTGAATAATTGAAAAATGGAAGAAATCAATTCAAATAGCCGTTATGGCAGAAATTCCGTTTTAAACGCAATGATTCTGTTTAAAACGGAATGACCAGCTACCTATTCTATTTAAAACGGAATAAGTAGGTTTATTCCGTTTAAAACGGAATAGACATGGAATTTGGTGGAAAATGATCCTTTACTCCGTTTTAGATGGAATAAGTGGGTTTATTCCGTTTTAAACGGTATAAATTGAATTTTTTAATATTGTTTCTCTCAATTTTAGTATTTAAATAAAATAACTCAAATTGAAATTAAACCTAGATAAATTAGAGACTAAGAAGAGCTTCAACACTTGGATAAGCTTGATTAATAAGGTCGTATTCTCGTCTTTTGGAGTATTGAAGATTAGCAATCGAATATTTGTTCCATCGGTCTTGTTACGACTTCTTCTAACTTTAAAGATCAATCTCAAAAATATATTAGTAGCTCGGAATAGGTTTACATATCATCAAACTGAGAACAACAGGGAGGGGATTCTTTCACAGAGATTTAGTAGTTTATACTCACATACAGAGGTAACCTAAGGTACTTTGACCAGTTTAAACAACTTCGAGACATGGAGGAGGTCTTTCATTTAATCACAGCTCAGTTACCCCAGGAAGAACTGTTGGAGTTACAAGCTATACTTGTCCAAGTTCAGCTTACAGATGCCTCTGATTCAGTGGTCTAGAGGTGGACTGATAAAATATCCTTCACCACAAGAAGTGCCTACCAAGCTCTCGTAATGGGAATCCACATCTCAAATCCATTAAAAACAATTTGGTCAGTAACCTTACCTATGAGAATGAAAATTTTTGTGTGGCTTTTTACTCAGAACAAAGTACTCACTCAGGACATTTTGAAGAAGAAAGATTTCCAGCTCGTTAATAGATGTTATCTCTGTTGTCGAGAATTAGAATCCACTGAACACCTTGCCGGTCAATGTGATTTTATTGAAAAGGGGTGGTGTTTGATCAGTAACAATTTTCCAGAAGCTTAACAAGCTAGATCCTTCGATGATGTTTATAAAATGGTTACCAAGAAAGGAGAAAATGAGAAACTAAGGAGAATAGTTTTGTTGTTTCTATTTTGCATGTGGAGAGAGAGATGCATGCGTGCTTTTTATACAGAGGAGAAAAGAGTTGAGGTAGAGCTGATGGATGAAATAGTTGGAGAATAGGAACTAATTAAGCTTGTTGAGAGGAAGAGGAGAGAAGAGATGGAGGTTTTAAGCTTCAATCTTCAGGTTTCAGATCCGCCGCCAAGCGGACTAAGTGAAGAAGAAGAAAAGAAAGAAGATGAAAGGTTTGTCTAAAGAAGAAACCTAATTTGAAGATTTTTGTAGTAAATAAATTTTAAATTCTGAGATTTGAACAAAACTAGGTTTAACTTTTCCGGAGTTGTCAACCTGGTTCTTTATTTTTCTATTATTGTAGGGTTAGGCCAATCTGGGTTATATATAATAGGCCCGTTGATTTTTCTTTTTTTTCTTTTTTTTTCTAATTTTCAATTTATAAAAGAAAAAAGAAACTATGTAATTTATAAGATCATATATATAAATCATTTGGAAGGGAGATTTAAGCCCCCTCCAAAATTTCTCTAAAAAAAAAATATTGATGATCAGGTTTGTCGCGATTTCCTTTTTTAAAGGCCAAATTTCATGTGTACCCCTATAAAACCTCATAATTTCACATATACCCATGTAAAAGATGAAATATCACCAATACCCCTACAAAATCATCATAATATCATGAATACCCTACAAAAGGAATAAAATATCATAAATACCTTTGCCGTTAATGATCCGTCAAATTCCGTTAGTCCATTAATATTAATTATTTGAAGAAAATTATAAACTGACTATTGTGCCCTCCATTAAATATGAAAATTCAAATTCACATCAAGTTACTATTTTATAGATTTTTTTCCAAATTTTAGATAAATTTCTGCTTCACGAAACCATTACGGCTTCACATGAGCAAGCTTTTCTAATCTTCTAACTTGGGTATAGTATAATTTTTTTATTATGCTTGTAACGTGAAGATCAGTTGTAGCTATTGTATGAGAGATGAATCAAATAATATCATGAAGTTTCTGGTCGAAGAACTATAAGTTTTTATATATTTTTTGTGTATTTTCTTTCATGCTTTTGCTATGCAATTCATTGAAAAAATACCATATAATTTCTCTGCTAGAAGTGCTTATATTATTTCATCAAAAGTTTATAGACGCACTTATGTAGATTTAATAAGTCAGAACTATTTTTAATAAGAAACAAATTATTTATATTCAGAAAATATAATTTATATCTTAATTTTTGATAATGAATCAAAAGTTTCTTTATTTGTTACAAAACGATTATAGTCAAATTTTAACATCATTTAAGCATATAAGTCTTCAACCTACCATATACATATACAGACTAATAAAGAACAATGATTTCATAGAATTTATTACTCTATTCACATAGGGGCAAAATGAAAAAAATGAAAAGTTAACTGCCAGATTAACACCAAACTAACTGTAGGGGTATTCAAAAGAAGAAGATTTATAATAGCCGGATTGAAAGCATGCCAATACCTATCGAATTGGAGCCACAAGAACAAACTCTCCAATGTCGGGCAATTGAATAAATACGAAAAGGAATAACCCCAATCCAATCTAGATAATTCAATACGAACCGTACTTGGTTTCAAAGAAACGAGATTTTGAATCCATGTTTTAATGCTCCGAGTTGTAATGATCCGACAGTGGTTGACATCATCATCAATCCAGGTGCGCCACGTCAGATTGAACATGCCTATTTGCTCTGGGTTAGGAAAGAGTTTATCGTGAAGGATGGAACTCACGAAATTCTTGAAAGTTTTCTTTTCATTGAAATCTGAGAGGTGTAAGTCGAGACAGGGCACGGATTTCCAGACGTTGATCCATCTTTTGGAAAGGTCGGTCGTGCATACTGATTCCTTGGTTTCCAAGAAAAAGGGTATGTGTTGTAGCAAGCAATCGGGAAGAGAGTTTATTCCTTCGACTACGTGTTCCGTCCGTTCCATGACCTCAATTCAACTGTAATAAGGGAGTTTATGTTATAACAGAGAACAAGAAAAAGAAAGAAGGAAAGAAAAATTCAAAGAACCTGCTTAAAATTGAAGAGGAGAGACTCACATTTGGAGAGAGAGGGAGAGTGAGACGAGGCGATCAGAGAGAAGGTCGGAGCAGCGGGTGGCTTCACTGGACCTCGTGTATCAGAGAAGGAAAAGTTGTCTAGGTCTCAATGCTTGAGCTTTTTAAGGTAATTGTTTGGATTTATACTCTAATTAATCTCAGTATTATATCGGTTTTTGGGGATAGTTAAGAGATTGAGAAAGGGATTTTTGGAAGAGAAATGGTGCCGGATGGTGCGGACGCCTGCCAGTGGAAAGGGATGAGAGGTGCAGTGTGGTCTCGGTGACAGGAGGAAGAAACGAGAGAGAAGGGAAGAAACGAGAGAGGAAGAGAGGAAAAGAAGAGAGAGCTGGTTTACTTATCTGATTTGGGCCTAGAAAATATAAGAAGGCTGAAAACACATATACGGATATATTGCATGGGCTTTTTGAAATTTTCGCAATCAATCAAGGGAATGAATGATATATATTTTTTTTTCCTAAACCCGTAGGTTATTAATAAATTAATCAAGAATAACGTTTGGCTCGCAATTACAGAGATGTTCAATACTGCTATCAACAATAACAAATAAAAATAAAATAATTACAAGAGACTAAAGCATGAGAACCCAAAAAACTTCCGACTTCTAAATAGAAAAAATTCAACATGCTATCATTGGCATGATAATATCTGAATAAAAAAATCTCAACAATCTTCATACGGATCAGCCTCTTTGTTGTCAGTTCGAGCCATATGCATAAAGGTCGAATGATATTGGAGATGGAGTGATTCATGGTCACGAAAGTGTAACTGGTGATTGAAGCAAGGAATTATAATATCTTTTGTATGGTTGAAACCCGACAATTACTTGTGATGACAGAAATATACCCGCACAAAAATATACGTACTGTCCCTACTCCCCAAATTGCTAGTAAGTTATATGCCAAAATCTATGATCAAAAAAACTAATTAAGATAGCAAGTAGTATACAGTCCTATATTAGGCAAGAAATTGGCTTTACCTCAATTATGAAAAAATAAAATTAACTAAATATTTTGATGAGGCATTGTTCAAAAATAGAAGAAAGAATTTTTTTGATGAGTTACTCATATGGAATCATTATAGTTCGTTAAGATCATATCATCATAAATTCATAACGCTACATGGAATCATGTACAAGTGTTAATTTCCAGGCAGTCAGACGTCCCACTCAGAAAGCTTAATGCTACCTACTCATAATTTACAATACACAAACTTTTTTCTCAAAAATGAAAAATATATTGGAACTTTTTTTCCCTCAAAAAGAAAAGAAAAATATATTGGAACATTCTTGAGGATTATAGAGATTTGGTACAATTATATTACATATAATATATATAAAAGTGCAATGATCAAAATTACGAAAAAAAAAAAAATATATATATCCATAATTCGTTGCACTGATTCATCAATTACACTCGATTAATTATCTTTCTTACATTAACCAAACCATCCAAGCATGAAGTTCATTCATCATTTCTCAACAAATCAAAACTCTTAATTCTATCTTACGCAATTTAATTCCAACTAGCTTCAAGCAATTACACATTGAAATGCATGAAACTGCTAATATCTTTATGATTTCATAATTACTCAAAGGCCGTAGCGAACATCAGAAATCTTGGTCTTGATCCACTTGAGACTGCTCCGCACCGAGGTCTTGAGGTTGGCTTCCATGGTGAAAACGTTGTACGACGCAATTCTTTTCTTGCGTTTCAACTCAGGATCTGATGAGCTGGTGAATCCGTCCCTCTTGCCACCGTTAAAGCTGTACGATTTAGTCCCTAAAGCACCTTCCAACCCGCTCGAAAAGGATGAGTAATCCGGCATGGCATGGCTCTTCTCCATGTCGTGAAGAAGAGAAAAAGGAGAGGGAGAGGATGAGTGGATGAGAGGATGAGAGATGGACAAGTTGAGAGGGGGGCGAATGAAGGGATGAAAAGAGAGAGTGATGATGGCATGCATTATTAGTGGGGATGGAGATTAATGGCCAATTTAGTGGGGTGACCCACGTGTCATGTCGGAGGATTTGCTTTCGATTCACTCTTCTTGAGTAGGATTTTTCATGCATGGTGTGACGTTGTAGTCATCGACAGTGGCAATATGTAGCAATTTTCTTTTTTGCAACATGATTTTTATTAGTTTTAAATTCTAAATAGATAAGATATTTTATATTAAAAAAATGAAATTTCCGATCAAATTATGACAATCGAATAAATGTTTGATTATAACTAAAAAAACTATTAACTTATAGAAATACATTATTATGATCATGAGACAGAGTTAGATTATATATATTATACTTCATGATGTCCATATTATATTATCTGATTTATATTCTTTTAATAATTAGGTAGCCTGACTAATTTTAGATTTTTTGAAATCTAGTTAATATTAATAACATGTGATAAGATATGAGTCATGACTATTGACTAGACACAGGCAAATAGATCTTGCTTCAACAGAGGAACCAATGAACCATGATTTCCTGGCTGGAGTCCGTCCTTTTCTTTTCATTGGAGAGATGAGTGGGCGGTTCAACGCACTGGATTTAAAGAAAGAAAATTGAGAATAAATTAGTGATATAGTACAAGAGCATGAGTGCAACTTTCACTTTTGGCTTGTCCACTGACCAGCCTTTTGTGAGACACACCCACGCATCAGTGCCATGCAATCCATCAATCGCCCAAAGTTTTGTTGGTTGTCGTGCAATTCTAATATTTTTCTTAATAATTTTGATTTTGATTACTTAACTTTAACCGGTACACACATGCTTATAATTAGGGAGAGAGCAAAATGACACAATTATGTTTTTTACAGAAAAAAGTTGTACTTATAATTGGGAAAGAGTATATAAGCGCGTCAAAACACTAGATTATGTTGATTATATTTCTAAAGATTAAACAAATAAAATAATTAAACAAATATAAAATTATGTCTTGAATAATACAACAGATTCTTGGCAAGCTCATCAGTTCAAATATTTTTCCCCGATCAAGTTATACTGTTTTTCAGCTAATAAATTTAAATCCCTGCAATTCATATACTTTTTAATTTTTGGGCGAAATTCGTTGTTTGCACGCACAATATTATATATGTTTCTTTTAATTAGATCAGACACAGAAATGCTGCAATCTTTTGACTCAGCGTACAATGTATATACGAACATAAATTTCAAAATTCATAACTTTTTCTGTTTTACGAAAATACTAATGTATAGCTGGATGTGGATGTGGGTCTGAAAGTGAGGAGTGGTCTCAAGATTAGCTATTTAATCATATCACAAGTGATAATAATCGCAAAATTAATGGGGTACTGAATGTCTCCAAATAGGGTCACATTAGCCCCTTTCATGTATGATGGCATATTCGAGTACACATGGCATCCTCTTTCCTTTCAAGATCCCCACCATTTGTCCATAAAAATTGATAAACATAAATAAGTTTTTCCAAGTGCATGCATGTCATAAATGCTTGCATAATCTTAAAAACCTGTTAATTACAATTTTATTTTTCAATATAAAGCCCAACAAAAACTTCGGCCCAGCTACAAATTTTAACTCCAAATTAAATCTCCTTATTTCTCTGTATTTAATTTCACCGTATCATAAAAAGATATTTCCATTTAATCAATTTCTTACCATATTTGTTTGGTCTATATTCTTCAAACAGCGTCCTTACCAAACAAATTTACATTATCTTACCACACACATGTCTGTATCTCATTGGTCAAAATTACAGTAATAACCCCCTAATATTAGCTGGTAAAATTTTACCGTCTGAAAAAGGAAGTTGCATTTACAGCCAAATGGCGGTTACATGCATTATATAAACGCCCTTTGATTTACCCTTTCATCTCCCTTTCGTCTAGGGTTAATTCATCCGGCTCAGGATTTGCAGAAATCTGCTGAAAGATTATTTTCTCTCTTCAGATTTCGATTCAGCCATGACGCTCAACAGACAAGGTTCTTATTTCTCTCTCAATCATGATTTTTCTTTTGATTTGTTTACCATGAATCATTTCTGAATTTCTGGTGATTTATATTTTATTCTGTCAACAAACAAAATGGATGGTGGATTGCATGTATATCTTTTCATATCGAATATGTTATTGTTATTTTGATTTGAAATAATGGTGATCTGTATCAAAATTGTCTGGCCCAAACACAATCAAATTCCAGCCCAGTTTTAGCCGAGCCTTTCTAATTTTTTTTCCTTCCCAAAGAAAAATTCAATTTCTATATTTCATAGAATTATATTGAGTGTCATAAATTACAACATTATACTCTATACGACGTGTCACAACCTGCATGGATAATGTCTCGTAAGATCCAGTTTGGTTTAATCTTTGTAATATTTGTACGTGTAAAAACAATTGGTATTTGGGCGACCAATATATTAAGACGAGCTAGAATTTTATCTTTCCTTTATTCTCTTTTTTGCTTCGTTAATTGGTCGGCTCTAGGGTTTGAAATTTCTTTAGATCGGCGATCAATCATGTCGTCTAAGCAAGGTTTAGATCGAGTTTTCTTACGATTGTACTTGTTGTTATTGATTGGATTTGTTTTTTTTTCTGTGGTGATTTCGATTTTGATTATAATTCTGATTTGATTTTGATTTTGATTTCAGGTGGAAAGCTGAAGCCCCTCAAGCAGGCCAAGAGCGAGAAGAAGGAATACGATGAGGTATACACTTTTACTTGATTTGATTTTGTTATTAGATACGTTTGAATTGCTCTTTGTTTTCCTTTTTGAATAATAGTAGTAGGCAATTGTTCTTCTTTCCATTTCGCTTGATTTTGTTCATCTGATCTAAAATTTATTCTGAAATTGAATTTGCTAACAGACAATTATTTGTTGATTATTTCAGACTGATCTAGCGAATATTCAGAAGAAGAAAGAAGAGGAAAAGGCACTGAAAGAACTGAGAGCTAAGGCGTCTCAGAAGGGAGGTCTCGGTGGTGCTGGTCTGAAGAAGAGTGGGGGAGGCAGCAAGAAATAAAATAATTTGGGGTACTAATTCATAAAATTACAATATCATGATAATGGTATTTATTATCTTTGACGAATGGGTTGTTTAAGTTTGTGTTTAGGGGACCCTTGTGGTAACTCCTGAAATAAATTGTGTTTATGTATTGGAATTTGATGCTATTATGCTTTTGACTAGTAATTATTTGCACTTGTGGGTTTATGTGGTGATCAGTTTCTGCATTCTTATATTCTTTTGAATCATGTCTTTATAATTCATAAAATTTCAAATCTCTAATAGTAAAGATGAATAATTTGCAATTTCAATACTATCATCTATCAACTCGGTCTTTAAAATTGTCGAATCTGTCATAAAATACTTCTTTTTACCATAATTTTCTTCAATCTTCCAAATCTCACCTCTAATTTGACTTTGGTCAAATTGAACGATTTTTTAGATGTTTGACATCAGCTTAATGTTATGCCTTTGGTTTCATATAAACTAGCGGTAATTAAGCTGAAGTTTGATGACAATGACAATGGCAATTCAAACTCTAGTTCTTGTCTGAATTTATGGGTTATGGCATATTATCCATATTATTACTGGTTACGATTTCAAGAGATACAATGTCTACATCACTATAATTTTGTAGAAGTATGATTAAACCATGTTACATTGTTTGGAACTTGCTTAATAGTTCTTTTTAGTTGAAAAAGTATTCTACTTCCTCTGATTCTCTGAAATTATGATAAAAACTCTAATTAACCTCGTCAAACTATTTAATTACAAATTATGATTTAGTAGATATTTTCTTTATTGTTAAAGTAGAATGAGCAGCAAAGATATTTATTAATAACTTACCACTAATAAATCTAACAAAAAAATATCTTGCAATTGATTCCAAATTTTGGCATCAAACCCTATAATCAGAAGGAAAAGTCTTTACCACATAAAATCCAACCTCTGGAAATTACAAAATGAATTGTAAAAGAGATTAGTAATAAGCTCCTAATCTTATCCCAATTATACTACATGTAATCAAACACAGTCTAATGACAGATGCATGTAATCAAATACATGTTAAAAATAATATTTTGCATAATTTTTTTTGCCATGAATCGGATGAAATATTCGATGACCAAATATAAATCGTAAAATATAGTGCTCGTACACATGCAAAACAATTTAGATAAATTCGACAGAAAAAAATCTGAATTATAAATATAATAATAATAATAATAATAATAATAATAATAATAATAATAATAATAATAATAATAATAATAATAATAATAATAATAATAATAATAATAATAATAATAAAATAAATAAAAAATGAGAATCCCATAAAACTTTTATGTGATTCTTATAAATCATTATTAAAGAAAATAATCATTTTGTACATGCAATAAATATTTTAACAAACTATTACAGAAAAACAGTAGTATGATACTTATTCCATGCATTTTAAAATTCAATTGGAGTTTTTGACGAAAATTGGGGAGTTCATACAGGAGATAAGTAGCATGTCCAAAATAATCAAAAAATTGGTAAAAACCAAGACCAAAAACCAAAATTAATACGACTAATGCGAGGAATTCAAGAGGGGACAATGGGCGGCCGTCGCTAGCTTTTCTTTTGGCCAACTGTTTATAACTCTGAAGAACCCGTCCTTCGTTACCACCAATGCTTCCCTCTAATTCCCCTTATCATTATATATACGCCCCTCCTCTTATTTCTCCAAACCTCTCCATCTAATTTGTTTCTCAACAATTTTCACAGTAATAATTTGACCATCAGGTCTGAAGTTCAGGTCAAGAATAGTAGCTAACATAGGATTATTATACTAAATTTCTCACTCCATTATTCACCAAATTATTTCTACCCTCTATCTCCTCTCATTATGGTAAGAGCCTTTAATACAATTTTCCATTTACATTTTGGTTTATTTATTTTGATAAATTACAATCTTTTCCTAGAGTCTAGTGACGTTGTTTCTAAGGACGGTGGTGAGGCTGGCATGGTCTTTCGGGTTGCGACCAGTCAACGCAACGGCAACCATTTTGTACCATGGTGGAGCGCTTCCAAGAGACCGAGAGTTGGAGCGACTGGTGTGTAATGATTTGTTGAGACATGATAATTACATGCTTCATTTCTTGATAAATACGATTCGTTGTTTCATTTGATCATGCGCATGCTTACTCTTGTTCTATCGGGCTAATTCTTTTTAATTTATGTTGATCAAGTGAGAAAATTTTAATGCTATATTTTGGTGAGGTGAGGAAAGTGGCCATATTTTTGGATATACTAGTAAAATTGAAAAATTTATGTTGCTTAATATTACTTGGTTCGACCATTATAAATTCAATATTTATAATTATAAAGTTCAGATATAGTTGAGGTAGAAAATCCTGATATAAGTTAGGTACAAAATCAAAATTGATAAAATCTCAAAGATTGGAAAAAAAGAAGGGACATTAAATATGGTGAGTGTTCGTGTTTCCTGGTTACAGTTGACCTGGAATTAAATTCCTGGGAATGTATATTATTCTAGGTTTTTTTAATTTTGACTTTTGCTGCAAGACATGACGCCCACAGATTAATCTCTCTGTTGTGATGTAATTAGTTTCTAATTAATTACATGTTGCTAATTAATTAACTTTTTCCCCAATCCATAACATATGCTTCTGGATCTTCTGTGACTGCTGCTCATTCGTGTTGCCCCTTATTAGTTAGGAGTAATGATTGGTTCTTAATCTGCCACATGGCTTAGCTCTTTGAAGAATCAGAATTTTACCCAACAGAAAATATAATTTTACTTCAAGGAGAATCAAAATGTGTCTTTTTCATCGGCTAGCAATTTTTAAATGATAACAAAATGGAATATCCAAAGAGAAAACCATTACCTCTATTTGTTTTCAAGTTTTCAACTCTCAACATTATAATTTTTTTTAATTATAGCGTATCTCATCTAAATAAACCAGTTAACAACAAAACTACCCACGTCATGCATATAAGATCTTCTAAAGATAAATAAATAAATACATAAAAATAAGAAATTACACAAAGAAGAAATTATTCCTACAAGATCTTGTTCAAAACATAAGACAGAACTTAAATAACTTCAAGCATCACAACGCCACAATATATGCTACAACTCGAGTTAAACTATATTTGAACATCAAACCATATTACCAGTCACCAGATAAACCATTACAAGAACACTAGACAGAACAATAATGCAATGCCACATCATAGTATTTGAATATCAAAGTCAAACCACCGCCTCAATACGCCAAATCATGTATGGTACTCAGCAAACCTATAACTAACTCCACCAAGATAGAACAAACAAACACCTCAAATCACGAAAAAATATTATGCACACAAACAATAAAACAAGCCCCATATCTTTAATCCCTCTCCTAAGCCTTTCTAAGAGCCTGAATCCTCGCCGCCAGCTCATCAAAATCAGGCAAGTTGGGATGAACTCTCGCTCCATTCACTAACGGGTCGGGCTGCAAAGACACCGCCCGAACCGGAACTCTCGCACTCTCCTCCTCACGCACCGGGTCCGCAGGAAGCGAAACCGCTCTCCCCGGCCCATGGTGGACCTGGTCCACCGCACTCCTCCCCCTACTACTTCTCTCCTTAACGGGTTGCTCAATGCCCTTTTTGCTGTAATGCATGAGCAGTTTGTCCATCACTCTCTCTTCATCGTCTCTCTCTTTGTGTTTATGTCTCCTACTGTGAGTGTGGCCACGCGAAGGGCCACGCAGCAGATTGCCATAGTCGATCGAGTTATCCTCTTCATCCACCTCATCATACCCTCTATGCTTGCTTTTACTACTAGATGTTCGGCCCAAAGATTTATCAAACTCTTTCACGTAATTCACGCCATTTTCATATTTACGCTCATCATAATGCCTGTGTTTTCTATTTTTGCTTTCTGCGCGGGCCAATAATTCTTCGTCATATAATGCACTTTCATTATTGTTTGTTTCAGGAATTATTTGCGGTTTTGGAATTTTACTTCTGACAGAAACGGGTTTCGGTTTCTCATTATTAGGTTTAACATAAGGCGGGGCCAAATTGGTCTGTTTCTCAACCCTAACGGGTCGGTCATCCTTACCGGGTTTAATATACTGTTTGTCAGCTAAATAAGGGTCTGAATCAAAACTCTCTTCTTCTGTGTATTTACCAACTCTCGGTGTATTTGGCTTGGTGTAAGGTGGCGGAATCATTTTACTTGTTTTTCCTTTCGGATCGGGTCGGGTAAAATCCGACCCGTTATCTTTCACTTGCAATCTGTCCAAAACCGATCCGATATTGTCATGCTCTTTTTCGGCAAGAGATTTGACTGAACCGAGTCCAGGCTTCTCTGAATGGAACGAATAAGGCGATTCTATTGTTTTTTCTCTGTAATGATTTTTCTTTGGTGTATCATTTAATGCATGGTCTGTAGCGGGGATTTTCTCTTGTTTTTTAGGGATTACGTGAATATCTTTTGGTTCGGCCCGATATTCTCTTTGTTTTGACCGTGATTCTTTCGGCTCGTCCCAAATTACTTTTGGTTCTTCTTTTGGCTTGTACCGTAATTCTTTCGGTTCGTCCCAAATTACTTTCGGTTCAGCTCGTAATTCTTTCGGTTTATACGGTAATTCTTTCTGTTCAGCCCTTACTTCTTTTGGTTTGTACCGTAATTCCTTCTGTTCTGGCGACAATTCTTTCAGTTTGTACCTTAATTCTTTTGGTTCAGCCCTTAATTCTTTTTTTTCAGCCCTTACTTCGTTTGGTTTGTATGGAAATTCTTTCGGCTCGGCCTGTAATTCTTTCGGTTTAGCCCATGATGCTTTTGAACGTAATTCTTTCGGTTCATTTTGTAATTCTTTCGGTTTGGTCCGTAAGTCTTTCTGCTCGGTCCGAATTTCAGGTTTCTTAGGTTCATCCTGTATAAAAATACATGACTATGGTCATTTACTACCTATTTCATAACTTTAAAATGCATGGAAAATGATTCAAACTTTTTATTTTGCTTACGTATTTAGCTTGAGCTGGATTGGCCAATTTCCATTTGAAAGACTGAGAATCAAATCCAATGGAGAACTCCGTTGCAATATTGTGCATCACTCGGATTTTCCTCTCGTCAGAAAATGTCTTCTCTTGAGTATTCTTCATAAACTGTAGTTAGAAAAATAAACGGCGAGTTCAAATTTGAACAGTTTCATGAAAACAAAGTTGGATAATATTTTAATGGAAGTATATTGTTGTAATTACCTCTGAATTAACGAATGGTTCCATGTGACCCCCAAATTTTTCGGTAAAAATTTGTCGTATTTCACGTAATTCACGCAAATCGGGAAATCTTGCTGCAGCAAAAATTAGGGTTGAAATGGCTTCTTTCGCTTCACCAGGACATTCCCTATTTAAAAAAATAAAAAAATATTTAAATAAATATAAGGTTGCACTTGACAAAAACTTTGCTAAAAACAGTATATTTGCAAATTCGTTCATTTTTTTTGCTTAATTATATTATTTATTTGGGGAACAGGAGAAGATGTCATGTTGCATGGCTGTATTAATTTTCTTATTTCCCTATTTTCTTAATTAGGAAATGTTAAACCTAAAGTATTGCCACTTGAAGAAAAATAATACTGACAAAACAGTCAGTTACATTGAACCAACTCAAAATGTAACCAGTAAACAGTAAGTTGTCTTTTTAGGGTTTAATATATATATACCTAATTGAATGCATAATTTCTATAATTGTAACCTCAAATTACACATAATAACATCATGTGCCCCTAATTTAAAATACAGAGGAAAATAATTTTAAATTACCTTTGTTTTTCAATAACCTTAAGTTGGTTTAATATATCCTCGCAATATTGCTCAATCATGTTATAGCAAGATTCTTGATTCATCTCCATAATCAATGTCTCCATCTGTTTAAACAAAACAAAAAAAAAGAAATAATTAGATTAACACATAATTATAAATTAATAATGATGTTAGGTAATTATAAAACTATATGCTTTTGGTTGGTGGAGATACCTTGGTATTTCTATTTTACAAGTCAGACTGGTAAGTGGGAATATTAAATAGATGTCTAGAATTGTCATGAGACCTCATTAATATTCTTCAATTAGGAAATTTAAATCTAACTACCAAGAAACCTTAATAATTTAGTGGTGTAGCTAACAATTAGTGTTAATATGTCAAATAACTGAAAATTAATTAAATTAATATTTAATCAAGGTCCAACAGTTATTATGATGTATAACTTCCATTTCCAGCAAGTAATGAAGACTCATCAATCATTTTATTCTTAAAATAACATAAATTAAAAAACATAGGATTGTAACAAAAAGCTCATAATATTCATGCATGTCAAAAACAATAAAATTTTATAATTTGACCCTCTGTCAAGCTACCAGGTTTACAAATTTGTGTGGAAAAAACCCAATCAAGCAACACAATTAGCCTTTTGTAAGTATTACAATTCTTCAGATTATCAAATTACATTTTCTTTATCCTTTAAAGAAATATTTAAAAATCCGAAAAATTAATGAAAAATAATTCAAAAGTAGATCAGATATACTAAAAGATAGAGAAAAATTATTATAGTATAATTGAGAAAGGGAAATTCTTTTAATTTGCGAGAAAGAAATTTGAAGAAATGCGATTCAAAATATTTCAACAAAAAAACGTCACTTCTTCAACAAAAAATCATAAAAAACAAGCTAAACCAGAATCCCAATACCGGAAAGAAAAAAGAAAGAAAGTGACATAAATTAGGAAAGACGAATAATACCCTAGAGAATGCATTGAGATCATGGCCATGAGAGATGAGCTCCGCCACATCTCTCTTCAAATACCACACCACCGCCTCCTTCTTCTTCCTTATCGGATCCAGCCGCGCCCTTATATACTTCACAGAATGCTTGCTTCAAATTCAAACAAAACCTCAAATCAGCATTTCACAAATCCAAATCGTAACAAAAACTCAATAAATCAATCTCAACACTCACCATTTGTTGCTGAATTTGGAGCCAAACAACCCGTCCAACATCTTTGTATATATTATTTCCTCTCTCCCCCTTTCCGCTTTTCTTTGAATTTGTGGAGGATTAGGAACGGGAGAGAAAGGAATGGATTAGGATTGCGGAGAGGGGAGTGACATTAAAGCAAAGGAAGGAAAGGAAAGGAAAGGAAATGGAGGTGGTGGGGAAATGAGCTGGAGAGGGATGAGAAACAGATGGGGGCGAAAGAAGGGAGTTATAAAGTTTCTGAAATTAATCCGTATTTAGTGCTGGATTAATAATTGGTTCGTTGTTATGTGCACTCGCTAAATGCCCCAGCTGTAAAAGCTTTCATTGGCTTTGTTTTTTGTTTATTTATGTTGTGTTTTTATAGTGTTTGAGTTAATTATTACATGTTTATTCCATTAGTTATGCATTGTATTGTTTTACTTTTTGTTGTATAACAATGTGTTTAATAAATTTTATTTTAATATATTGTTTAATAAAATTTATACTTAGTGTATATATATATATATATTTATGCATGATATAGATACAATCCAAAAGCAGGATGGTAGAAACTTGATTACAGCTTTGTAATGATTATATATTTTTAAATCTTAGAAATATACAATTTACACAAAAATTGTTTTACTATTAAGTAATAATATTTGTTCCAATTTACTGGAAAAAGGATTAAAAAATTTAAATGGGTGAAGCTTTTGGTCCCAAAAGATTTCAAACTTGGAAAATAAATTGAGGATTATGTGATGCTCATAATGGTATGGTGTCGCATATTTCGGAGCTCTTTGACGGATTGTTTACCCTCTCGGAATCATTTCGAACAATTTCCCATAACTGCCCATTGCTACTTTCCTTCAGCTATACAAAAGGTAAGGATAATACTGTAAATTCCACTGATTAATAAATACAAAAACTTGCGGTCAGATCGAGGTTCTCTTGGCCCGAAATGAAGAAAACGAATTTCATGTGCACTTAGCTCTATTTCTCATTGTATAAAAGTCACTTAAATATGTATAAAATGATACTCATTACATAATAACAGACACAAATAGTTACGTACTATTTACTGAAAAGCCATCGAAACGGTTTAACTCGTTATTAGAAAAAAGCAGGAGGGAACTTGTTCAAATTAAAGTTGGAACGGTTTTTGCGGGAAATTATATATACAATAGGTTTATCATCTTCTTATTGCTGAACAGTCGGCCTAGATGGCTAGATCATGCATAGATTTAGTAAATTTAGCATTCGACATGGTGAACACCGATAGACCAAGTCTAGGTTATAAAATATAATTGGCACACTCGAGTTTCGAGAGAAACGTCCGTGGTCCCCCCACAGGACCACATTACTCTCCCATTAACATTTTAAACATAATAATTATCCAATGTAAAAGTAAACTTCAATACAAAATCAAAATCAGAATAAGTGGAAAAAAAATACAGTGGTTATGATGCTAATTTCATTTTTTATAGGTAAGAGAATGGGACTTCGCATTAAGCAGAATTTTAAAGAGATTTCAGAGAAATTTTTAGATAAGATTAGTTATGGCCTATATATGCATGTGTTGTGTTGTGCCTACCTATCTATTGTCAAAAAAAAAAAAGTAACGTTGCATTAGGCAAGTGAGACGACTAATACAAAATGTGAAAGGTTGTGGCTTGACAAATGTTGAAAACGTCCGGTCCGGTCCACTCCACTCCACTACCGTCCACCAGTTTTCTTATGGACCTGTTTACTGGTCAGGAATTTCAAAATCCTTCTAGAGTTGGGTAGAAGTTTCTATCTTCTGTAACAATTATTACCCTGAAAAGGAAAAGTAAAAAGTTCGATGAACCCTGAGAGGTGGACCATATGATTCCTCTTTTAAAAATTAGGAGAGACAGCAAGTTATACTAATACCGCTCAATATCACATGAAAATAGTACATGACATGGCTTTCTTCTTGCTGTCAAAAATAAATATGATGTTGGTTGCTTTTTTTTAAGGATTAAGAGAGGATGGTTGTGAAACTTGATCTTGATTTCCTGAAAGAATTGATTCCATGGACTCATGCAGCAAGAAGTAATGTGCTGCAAATTGCAGATATTAATAGTCCAAAAGCTGCATTATATATATTCTTTGCTTGTCTGGGCAGATTTATAAATACTCCTAGGTTACAATTTGAGTGATAATTAATTAATTCCATATCATTATTTGTTTATTAAAATCCAGTAAATAGTAAGTGTCTGAGTGTAACGTAGTCGTATTAGA
The DNA here is from genome assembly GCA_024447665.1 of Juncus inflexus. NCBI lineage: Eukaryota > Viridiplantae > Streptophyta > Magnoliopsida > Poales > Juncaceae > Juncus > Juncus inflexus. The sequence goes on along the minus strand of JAJHPC010000001.1, from coordinate 10,996,737 downwards.
AACTTCAACAACAAGGTGTCAATTTGACAAGTCATACGATTACCAATCTTTTTCTTTTTTTTCTTTTGAGGAGTGCGTATTTTATATTATTATCAAATAATTGATATAATCCACTAGAGCAACATATCTTACAACTGGTACCAACTTTATCAAGAGATTATATCAATCATATCTAAGAAAGAATTAAAATGACGGCTGGTTGTATGACAACTCCAAATTCCAAATGGATCCAAACCAAATTCTACATTTTCTCAACTCTCTTTTGTTTCTTTTCGATGGTGAATATGACTTGTTACCTAACTACTCAATGAAGATCAGAGTCCATCCACTCGCTTCCTAGTATATATATTAATATATTGACTTATAATATAGTCTTGTGATAGAGTTTTATCATTTAACAAAGAAAAGAAAATTTGTTTTTTGGCGGCATATAATGCAAAGCATGACTAACAAGCTAGTGCGGGTCTATGAAATTGCCGCCTCCACTAATAAGTAATATATTTCTAAAAAGATATAATTTTTATATAATTAATGATCTTTGTAGTACAAAATTCTTAATCATTTTTGCAAGGAGAAGGTTTTTTCCGAAAGATTACGGAAAAGGTTTGATATTAGCCCCTAATAATCTATTGATTGACAAGTAAATACAGTTTCTAATATTACTTTCAAATAGTATTTATGTATAATATTGTCCCCACCAATGCCAGAACAAAGTAGACACATCATGTTAAATTGAAAGAAAAAATTACAATTCAAAATTACAAATGTAATGTAATAACAATTTAATTCCAGTAAATTCATCTTTGAAGATAATAATCTTATAAACTTCCGAATAGGTGACTTGAGTTATCGATTTTATTCTTTCCAACAACATTACTGGAAAATGAACTCAACAAAAGCAAAAAAAAAAAAAATAACGTTTCATTATAAATGAAATCTGATTAGGCGTGGCTTGAAGAAAGCATAAAGGCGTTCCGTTCACTCAACTCCACTTTTTCTTTACTTTGGACTTGACCTGATTTATTATTGGCTGGCCTGGCTGACTGAGGGGAGGAATGACAAGTGTTACAAGTCACACCAACCCAAATAAAGACTGACTTGTACTTATTTTACTATCACTAGGCCTAAATTATTTCCTAACAAAACAAATATGTCTTATGATCACGAATTTCAAATTCTTCTACAGGAGGCAATATTGCTGGTCACATCAATTAGTTCAGATTCATTTAGGTTGCAGACCGAGCATCCGATCATTTGTTTATATCTTGGCATTTCTGATAATTTGTGGTCTGTAATTAAAGAAAAAGAAAGATAAAGAAAATAAACTGAAAGCCTGATTTTAATGAATCTAGGAGAGGTGGGACACATCATGTGATATTTTTTTTTTATTTTTAGAAGAAAGCTGAGTAAGTTTCCATTCATAATCATTCTCACATGCGAATAGTACATACATCAGGCAGCTTTCTGCTCTCAAACTAAAAAAGAAATAAAATGGTCGGTTTCTTAGGGATTAAGAGAGGATCTTGTGATGCTTTACTGTTTATTAGCTTTGCTTTCTAAATTATTTCATCTCTTGGAGGGATGCATACGATTAGTAACAAGTAATGCTCTGCTGTGCTGTGTACAATGACGATTAGTCATTGATAAGTCTAAAATATCTCATTTCTCTTAAACATTGACAGTAATATTGATTATCTATTGTTAAGAGTTTGTTACAATTGTGGGCATTATGGTGCATAGTTGATGATAATGTAAGAGTAGTGATGACAATGAAACGAGTATCTATTCATGCGACCGAACCTTATTTTATTTCTTTTTTCCTGTGTAAATAAGGACCCTTTTTTTCTTTTTTCCCCCTTTCTAATTCTCTTCACGATTCATTGCAGTTGTGGTCTTCCACTCCATATTCTTCCATTAGTCCAATGGAGTTGTTTGTTACAATATTTTATTCTATCATGCGCTACATAAGAATGTGAGTCATCATTTTATTTTAGCTAAAAAAAACTTGATTACCCACTTTAATAAATAAAATGATGCAAATCCAACAAGGACGGCAGAAACTCGGAAAAGTACAATACAAGGTTTCCAGCTGGGCTAAACAAGGAAAAAATAAATCCAGAAATGGAGGGAATAATTTACTTATTTTTTTATTTATTAAAAGAATGATTTAGTTATAATAAAACGATTGGAATAAACAACCCAATATCTTCATTACAAATTAGCCAATCGATAAACACATCATCTTTTAAATAACACTTAACTCTTCTGAAAAATTAAAAGAAACTAAACCTCAAAACTTCTTATCACACTCCACATAAAATATAAGTGCCTATAAACCAATGCACTATAACTATAATCCATTTATTCAACATCTAATATATAGACTTGTTAATTTCTAAATGCCAAAAAATCAATGTAAATATGACTCAAAATTTGGAATTTTAGTTAGAATTTGTCAATAAAAATACAAAACCGGAATTCTCACGAATCAATGGCGGCGGTTCGATGTCTGAAATGTCAATCTGCTCCATTGATTTTGATATATCATCAACCGAAAACGGTATACTGGATAATAAAATGTTAAATTAGTATTATATGAAGTGAAATTTCAATTTTTCATATATTATGAGATATGTTAGATTAAAACCTCGAGTCATCATCAAGCAAGAAGGAATTGCTGCCGGCATTATTTGAGTCTTCGGCCATTAACACCCGCATATTTGATATAACCTAATAATATACTTATTATTTAGTATACTAATAATAATAAAAAAAATCTTTGAGGAAAAAAGATTTTTTTAATAAGATCAAAAACTTACATCTTGTGCAACACTTTGCGTTCCGTATTTATCATCCCAATACATTGTACTAATCCTGTAGAGTTGCTGAATACTAAGCATCTGTAAATATAATAGAAGAAATAATCATTAATTTGTTTATAAAAATAACTTTATTGTATTTATAAAACAAAAATTGAGTAGCTTTCAGTCAACTTACGGGGCAAAGGTCGTGACTTATTTCATCTAAACTTTTCCTTGATTTTTGATGAATGACCTAAATAACAAAAAAATGGAAATAAAATAAAAGTAAATATAAATAATTAAAAATAAAAGAAAACGAAATTTAATATCGTACTGCGATTACAAAAACGAAATGAACTAATACCAAGAAACCGATCGCTTGTCTGATATGTTTCAGTTCATCCCAAGCTGAACCAGCATACTGAAAATTTCATACACAAACCATTTTAATATTAAAAAAAATAAGAAAATTGAACTTTAATTTGATATAATAATAGGATAAAAGGTTAAGAAATATTACTTCATCTGTAGCTCTATAGCACCAATGTTCCAGCTCAGCAAGCCCTGTTTTAACGTACTCTCCATTGCTGAAGGAACAACACTCTCTTCTTAACAGAAGACTGCAAAAATAAAAAAATTATAAAAATTAATAACATAATTAACATGCTTAAATATATCAAATTAAAAAAAAAAGATAAGAAAAAAAATCACCTGTTAAACAATTGCACGTTGATGAATGAGAATATCTGAATGAACACCTTTCGCACCAAAAAGGGCGGAACCTTCACAATTCAAAAAATTACAAGTCAGATTTGTAACTCAAATTAATCGGAATAATTTAAAATTAAATTAATTTACTGACATGATTAGCCTTCAAATTGTTCAAGAAATTGGTGAGACTCTTCACGATTCCTTGCCAATGAGCAATCAAAGCCTGTTGAGAAGCCGTTCTTGTTGGAGACCGTGACGCTCCTTTCATTAAACTCGCTCTTGAAACTCTTGGCGCCTAAAAACAAAAAATAAAAAAAATTATTTTCATTCAATAAATCAAAATCATAACATTTTTATCTGTGTTTTAACAACCTGGATGCAGAGACTGAGGAGGGGGGAAATCTCCTTCTTCAAATTATCACGAATCATGCCGTATATTTTTTCCACATAAGCAGTCAATTGCTGCTTGAATAACAAAGCGGGATATTTAGCCTCAACTTGTCTTATAGAACCAACTCCAATTACTGAACTTCCATTCGCAAACGACAGGTCCACTCCTGCTGGAGTCCCCCTAAAACTCTACCATTACCAAAAAATAATAATGAACATTAGTTTTTTTTTATATATAAAATAATATTTTTAAAATTTAATGTACTTGAGTCATTCGGCCGAAAAGAGAAGCGGAAGAGCGCCGCCTTTGTGGGGCCATGCCAGCGGCCCCACTTGCTTTTAATGTCCTTTGAAGCAGTAATAATAAAGTTGATGCGTTTGACAGCCAATACGCCAGCACGTCATTATTATCCTGCGTCTGTAAAAATATTAATATTAATTTTAAATCATTAATTAATTGATTGATTAATACCTCAATGGCATGGCCGATGGTTTGAATAATGCGGTCAAACACGCTGGTGCGTTCAACTTCAAAAGACCTCCAGTGTAAAAGGCATTTGTATATTATACACGCTGTGATTGGTCGGTTGCCTGCAAACCCTAAATGCTGAGCTATACATCTGATCAGTAGATCTTGATTTTCCTGTTTTAATATAACATGTTTTAATGTCAGTTCGAGAATAAATATAATTTTAAAATATTAATAATTTGAAGGAAAATGGGGATGTATAGACCTGTTGCTTTTCATTGAGGGATTTTTGTGGTCGGTCATCTAATTCGCTTCGCTCTCTTGTAAGCTCCCTTGCGACAGCTGGCGTGCCGTTTGAATCCTACAATTTATTTATTTATTCAAATGGTTAATTAAAAATTTATTCAAAATGAGTCGTGAGATATTTTATTTATGTGATATAATAAAAGTGTGAGATTTGTTTTACCGAAGGGACAAATGAGTTGTTGCCGAGTATTGTGACATCGTCAGAGCCCCTCTGTTAAGATAATGTGAGTGGTTTAATTAATTATATAATAATAGTTATGTGAAATGTGTTGTTATTTAATGGACTTACATGCATAATTGATTTGGATCGGCCTGACAAGAATTTATTTGGAGCCACGGCCTGCTGGCGAAGGACTTTATTTTCAGACTCAACATTTGTGAGCTTTTCCTCTAACCTATTAAAAATCAAAATAATATGATAACTGGTTTAATATGAAGAATAGGAAATTATAATTTTTGCTTTGAAGTAGAGTAATAATTATTGGAAATAAAAGATAAAAAAAAACCTTTGAACGGTTTCCTGAAACTGACGTAATTTCCCATCAGATTCTTCTAATTTCTTTTGTTTTTCATCAAATGCTTTTTGCGCTTGTTCAAACTTCTTTTCAAAATCCTCAGCCTTCTCTTTTTCCAATTGCATTGAAGCCTATATATAAAACAATCATACAAATAATGAGTTTGAATTAAAAAAATAATAATACTAATAAAAAAATGAATTCAATTATTGAAATGCTTCTATACCTTGAGATTTTCAACTTCCTGAGTCAAAGAGTCGATTTTTTCTGTGTCTTGAACAAGAACTGTCTTTTCCTGAATGACAGGTGGCGCCTCTTCAATGGCCTTTTTAGCTAATTTAGCTGCCTCTGATCTTTCCTTAATCAGATTTGAATTTGTCTCTTCCAATTTCTTCTGAACTTCTTCTAAAGAGCTCTGAAGCTTCGCAATTTCCTGCGCTTTTGACTCTTCCAAATTCTCCTGTAAGAATTCAAGTTACAACATCATTGAAGTTTTTATTCTTTGTTTTTAATTGTTAAAAAAGTAGGGGTATAAATGTAAAAAGGACGAAAGAGTACCCTAGTTTTCCTTTCAAACTGGACCCGCCATGTAAGGTCTTCCACTTTCTTTTCAAGTTTATCTTTCGCTTCTTTGAGTGCTCCAGTTTCTCTTGCGGCCTGAAAAGAATTATTTATTCATAAAAATGCGCAAAGATATATAGCAATTACGACCTCTTTTGGTTTATTTATCATCTCAAAATAAAGCCAAAAAAATATGATTATTAATCTAGTTTCACACTGACCATTTTGAGATTTTTAAGCTCTTTTCTTGCAACTCTTCCTCTCCATCTGCACTGAGTAACTAAACACGATTTCTTCAGCTTTTTATGGTACGAGTAATCTCTGTGACACCTCCACCTCGCCTACAATCCAAGAAAAAATTACAAAAAAAAATCAAAAAATGAAATAAAATTCTTAAATGCAAAAAATAATTTTAAAAAAAGAAGAAAAAAACCTGAAGGATTGTGGCTGCTTTAGTTTGTTTCCTAAACCTGAACTCGTTTCTGGCCGCCATGGCTCTGAGACCGGTTTGAATAACGAGAACAGAGGATTTTAAACGCGAGTAAGTTTTTTGCGCTTGGTATTTTCTCGTGCTTTTCTGAACTTTAATTGCTGCTGCTTCTCTTCTCATTCCCTCAAATTGTTTACACGCCAATCTTCCTGTTGTAACAAATTGATCAAGAAAAATATTTAAAAAGGGGAAATTTCATGCGTACCAGCAAATTATTATAATATTACAATTGTTCTTACAAAATTAGCATGAATGTACAGAGAAAGAAGCATTGTTTAGATACTTTTTGAAGAATTTGGACAGGAATATTCTTAATTTCTAGGAGGTATAGATGATATCTTTCACTTTTATGAGGGTGTATATGAAATTTCGAAGTTTTACGGGGGTTATTTTGTAAATTACCTCTGCAGAGGGCTTGCATGTAGATTGTGGCTTCTCTTAGCATCAAAAACTTTTTGCGAGTCACATGAGTGCGTATTTTATATTGAATTGTTTTTGCTGCAACGCTAAGTACTTCTGTTCTTCTCGCGTCCAGCTCAGCCATCTGACCGGCTCTCAGAAAAACCTTTGTTTTCCCAATCTGGAAACAATTGATAAAATAATGTAAAAAAGGTGAAATTATGTGAGATAAAGTTAGTTGTTATTTGCAAGAGAAGGATGAAAATTACCTGAAAGCCAACTAGACCTTTCTTTTCAAGGATCTTCTTACAAGCAACCTTTTCATCATAGCTATTCAAACATACATACAAACAAAGTGTTAGATATCACATATTGGTTTTCACCAAATTTCAGTTATAATACTAAACACAAAAGGCTAACAAAATCCAATAATACCATTAATATACTTACTTTCCGACCAGAACTTCTGGAGCAAGAAGACCAAATCTGTGCAAAAACTCATAAAATGTTCTTCTTGTAGGATATCCAGCACAACTAATTCTTATCGCCTCAAGCACACCCTAAACATGCACAAAAATTCACAAAAAATTGTAAAAATTGGTGCTTTTAGCATGAATAATAAAAATCAATTCAAAATTCATGTAACAATATTATGTATAAAAACTTACGCCACAACGTAGTTGTTGCATGACATTAACATTCTCAAAAATTGCGGGTTTCAATACATTGTTGGGCTTCACGCAGCGGATGTAATGAGGCTCCGTCGAATTTAAGGTCTCCATCAAAGATGTTAGTTGCAACTGCATTAAAAAAAAAAGATATTCAGTATTATTTTGTAAGTTTTCCACATTGGGAGTATAATTTCATGTGTATTCTAAGAATATTGAAAACAAATATCATGTATGCTCCTATATAAGTGAAGATATCATGCATACCCCCAGCAAATAGGGGAAAGGTAAATTTGCAAAGAAGCCCTAGCATTATACCGATATTGCAAAAAGACACCTTTATTATACCGAAATTGCAAAAAAAGCCCCTGCATTATTGCCGAACTTGCACAGAACTCCCTACTATTAGTTACAAGCTAAAACCACATTAACCCAGAGAATTTTTAGCAATTTCAATAACCCAAGGGCTTTTTTGCTATTTCGGTCTAATGCAGGCTTTTCCGCTCATAATTTCTTCAAAATGCCAAAAATACCCTATTTTTCCCGCACAAGGACACTTTAAGATCATTTTCATTTCCTACATTTTGTAGGAATACTCACGCTATTCACCATTTCGTAACCCTACACACGACCATTTCACCATTTTACCGCCCTTTCCAAATTTCACCCCCCCCCCCCCACCCCTTCCAAAAAAAAAAAAAAAACAGAAATTAACACAAACAAAACCCTACACACCTTAAAGCGAGACCCAATAGACGAGAACTTTGACGATTTACTCGACCCCGCGCCCTCCTCACCAAGCGGAAACAACCCCGCGACGAACGAGCACCTCGACGCGCTCAGCAACTCTTGGTGCTCGGGGACGACGTAGTCCTTGTTTTTATCTAAAAAGTGGTCGGACTGGTAGGTGACTTCGCCGGCGTAGTGGCAGATGGTGAAGTCCGTGCGCGAGAGCTTCGGCTTCACGAACCGCTTGTGCGCCTTGAAGGTCTGGTACAGCTTGTTCGAGAACGTCTCGTGCGTCGACTTGGGAAACATGCTGGTTGGTTAGAGGAAAAAATAAGTAGTTACGTTAGAAAATGGAATAGAAAGAAGAGGAAATTTAAGGGTTTTTGTGTGATTTTTAATAATGTAGGGATTTTTTTGGGGTTTAAGTGTAATACAGGGGCATTTTTGCAGATTTTCCAAGAGAAAAATGATGTGGGAAATTAATTGGATTTACCATGCTTCATCGAGGAGAGCAACTATACCACCGGGTTTCTACAAATAAAAAGAAAAATAAATGAGATAATTTTTTGGTGGAACAATTATGAAGTAGCTTTTTAAGAAAGGGATTTTAATTTAGGATATATATTTATAAATTTTACCTTTTCAATAAGGTCAAGGACATCTTGATTATCGACGAATTCGATGTAGCTCCAGTCGATCTCTTCTTTGGTATATTCCTCTTGCTCCATCTTAAAAACGTGTTGGTTAAAATGCTGCTGCAGTTTCTCGTTCGTGTAATTGATGCAGAACTGCTCAAAACTGTTTGTTTTGAAGCTCTCAAATCCGTAAATGTCAAGCACTCCGATTAGAGATTTTGACGATGCGTCTTGCCCGATAGAACTGTTGATCTTATCGACCAACCTGTTATATTAAGATTAAAAACAATGATTTGTTTATGGGAATTTTCAAATAGGCCCCTGTATTGTGCTGAAATTGCAAAACTGCCCCTGCATTATTGCAAAGAAAAATGGCACCAAAGGTACAGTTCTGTTCCAATTCCAGCAATAATGCAGGGTTTTTCTTTTGAAATTTCAGCATAATGCATGGGCATTTTTGCAAATTACCCTTTATTTATTTATATATTATTCGAATGATTCAGTTGATGAATGAATTAATTACCAGTCAAATAAACGGGAGTAAAGAGTTTTTGCTAATCCGTCACGGCTCACAGTTGCGCCAAGTGGATCGAGACTTCTTTTTATTACTTCTTCTGGAGTTACCATCACACGTTTGAGTAACGCGTCTTCTAATCCAACTGGATCACACCTGAAATATAAAAATAAATAATTTAATTAACATAACAATAATTATAAATGCTTAAATAAAAAAAAGAATAATTATGATGAAACATACATGAGAAGCTCAGCGACTGTGCTGAGATGGAACTTAGATTTGTCGTCCTTCAAAACCGACGAATCGATTTCTTGACCCTTTGCAAAATCTACGTTACCAAGGTGAAGAATTGACGCCACCACTCTGAATATCGCTTCCTACAAAAAATAAAAAATAAAAAAATTTATTCATATATCAAAAAAGTGTAAAATCATTACAAAATATTAAAGATTAATTAATAATTTAATGTAAATACTTGGTCTTGTGCGCTGATTCCAACAATGTCCATGGCTCGTCTCGTAGCGAGGTACTCGTGAGCCTCATTCACACCGACCAGTTCGTAGCATTTCGATTGGTTCAAATAATGAAATGATTTTGGATCTGATAATTTGTACTTTTGCACCTCCTGTTCAAATATCATCACATTAATATTTCCAACAAATCAAAATGCTGAATGATTCTTCTTCTTATAAAACTCATGATCTATCAGATTTATCCCTTGTTGAAGAAATTAAACAATTTTAACTTTTTGGAGGGTATGATTGTAATATTACCTCTTGAGGAGCTGCACAGAGAAGATAGAAACAATGATAGTTTCTTTCAGGATTGGAAACCTGACAAACTCTAGATCTTTCTAGAAGGTAGGTTCTGATAGCCGCGCCTGATATTCTACCGTGCTTATCAAATTGTATCTCCACAAACTTCCCAAACCGACTACAAAACAAAAAAAAAAGGAAAAATATTAATATTAAAACATTAATTTCATTTATTCGTGATATGAAATAGTGTTATTTCATCTCGCCTTGAATTATTGTTTCGGACGGTTTTCGCATTGCCAAATGCTTCCAGAACTGGGTTAGACTGCAATTAAACATTATTGTATATTTAATAGATAAATAAAAAATAAAAAATAAAAATAAAAAGTTTATTTCGTAATATATCTCACTTCTAAGACTTGTTGTTCGACCGTGCGGCCTTCAGTTTTACCAGCACGCCCTCCAAGATAAGCTAAATATCGCATGAGCATTTTTGTGGTTTCAGTTTTGCCAGCTCCACTTTCACCACTCACCAAAATCGAATTACTTTTCCCCTCATTAACCATCGCCCTTTTCCAAACAAAATATCAAATTTAATAAACAAATTTTCCCAAATTAAAAAAACGTGAGATTGTTAATATTATTATAATATTTTATACCTGTAAGCAACATCTGCAACTGCAAAAACATGAGGACTCAGCTCGCCGAATTGCGCGCCTTTATATTGTTCCATCATTTTTGAAGAATATATATTTGGCAGCTTTTGAAACGGGTTTACTGCAATCAGGATATTTCCTGTGTAAGTCTGTTAAAAAAAAAAGAGAAAATCATTAAAATCACAACAGAGATTCTACAGCTCAATAAACTACAGCTCAATAAATGTTAGTAAAAGAGAAACAAAAGGGCACTTACATAAATTTCATTCAGCTCGTATCGAGTAGCCAAATTCTGTAGTACACCAGGTTCATGCAAGTATGAAAGCTTAGTCATATCATCAACTCCGCCAGCTGGCGCTTCCATATCTTTTGGATATAATTTAGCCATATTAACAATAACCTAATTAGCAAAAAAAGAACAATTCATCAAAAAATGTTATGTTATAAGCATGTCATAATCATGAAAATATAATGGAAAAATAACGATTTTGTGTAAAAGGGGAGAAATAGTTACCATTTTGCCACTGGAGGTTTGAATCTCTGCATCTTTACCGTTGATTTTAAGGACTTTGCCATCTAGCCAAGCTAGTGCTGAATCTTCAAGCCACACGTGAGATCCTACAATTATGTTGACCGGAGTTCCCTGCAATTGGAAATTCAAAGCACGATTGTTGTATTAGCTGATGGAACTAAATCATCATCAGTAAGTAAACTTCTGTAAAATTCCGTAAATATTGCTTCAATTCGCTCTATTTTATTTTGCATTTTCTCGATTGGTGACCTAAGCTTCACTCCTGATCGATTATTAACCGAATTTCGAGCATTATTTCTCGATTTGGTACCGATTAGGGTAATTACTCATCAGACATGATCGCCTTGTGTTATTAATACTGCGATGATTAGATCTTTGGCGTTTGGGTTCTCACATGCCTCCATTTGGCGTTTGTGAGTGAATCAAGCTATTTATTTCACATTTTTGCGACAATTTTCCCGCTCCATTTGATCAAGCGAATTAATTCTTCGAGCCCTGGACCGAATTTACTTGTTAGGCTTTTATAATGGGCCAAAAATCAGCCCAATTTTGTTAGAAGAGGTATTTTCTCTAGATCCGTTTGGGCTTGGTGAAGAAAAAACATCCCTAGTTTATAATGCTCTGTTTACATCACAAATTTTCTCTTTTTTAAAATAAAAGTTTCTGGACAATGTAGCAGGAAAAATATTGCGTTTTAGTATTCAAAATACTAAAAACTAACCATCTGAGTTTTTCCTTGTATTGTTTTTTTTGGGGGGTTCAAAGAATACACAAAAAAAGGGGACAGAAAAAAGTAAATGAAAGTTGATATTAGGGTTGAGATCTTAATTGGCGAGTAGAAAATAAATAATAATGATGGAACTTACCATTGTTATTAGATCTTCAAATTTCCTTCAAAATTATTTAGAATTCTTGTGTAGTTCCTTAAGCGTCTCTTGGTGATCTTAAATTCTTGATTATCCTCTGAACAAAGAGTAACTCTCAGAAAGAGAAAATCTTCATAAACTTCAAAATATGGGATTGAAAAAGGCAATTTATGGGGTCTGTTAGATGGAGACGTACGATAGAGAGAGGAAGAGAAAAAAGTTGAATTAGCTATAATTAGGGTTTGCTATTTTTCAATTCCGTTGTTGGTTTAGTATTTTTTTTCTATAATTAGGGTAAGTACTTCAAGGGTTGGAGAAAAAGAAGGAAAGAGAGAGAAAGGAGGAAGCAGCAACATTCTGTTGCTACAAAATAGGGACAGAAATCTCCTCTCATTTTGCTGAACTTACATATTGTCATTGTCATATCGATCATGTTTGGATTTAACTGTAAAAGAACCAACTTAAAATTAGGGGTGTTCAAACGGTTCGGTTAATTCGGTTACCGAACCGAACCGGTCATTTTCGGTTAAAACGGTTCGGTTTTTCGGTTTAATTGGTTTGGTTCGGTTAAGAAAATGATACAGTTCGGTTTTCCGGTTTCGGTTCGGTTTTGATTTTTCAGATCGGTTTTGAACCGAATAGACCGATTTTTCAGAAGTTCAAAAGATTAAAAGAACCATATGACAGTTTGGTCTTGGCTCACCATTTAATTGTTGTAGTCTCAATTTAGTAAGAATATATGTTTCTTTTATATACTTATGTTCAAAACCGGGTTAAATTCCGGTTTTTATTAAGTTTGGTCTTGGCTCATTCTTTTTGGAACAAGTTGAACTTCGGTTCGGTTTAACCGAATAAACCGGGTTAAATTCCGGTTTTTATCGGTTCGGTTTTATTTCGGTTCATGTAATTATTCCGGTTCGGTTCGGTTGCAGAAATTTAGATTCGGTTTATGTTCGGTTCAACCAAATCGGTTCGGTTTGGGCCGAACCGACCGTTTGAACACCTCTACATAAAATAAACATGTGACATACAAAAATGAGTAACGAAGCTTTAAATTTAACAATAAAGTTTCTATACTTTTTATGAAATTGAAAAAGTTTGATTATAGGATATTTTTTTTATTTGTGATCATAGAATATTTTATTCATTCAATAACTTTTTAAGATACTTATCTTTTTATTAAAAAAAAGTGTTGTATATAGTTTACTGTCAAAGTTATGGATACATGCTCATTAGTCAAACTAATAGTTAAGAGGTTAAAAATCGATAAAAAATAATTTGAAAAAGAAAAATGTACATGATCAATAATTAAAACGTTAAAAAGAACCAAAATAAAATAAACGTGTGCGATACAAAAATAAAAGAACTCAATAATTGGTACAACAAAAATCAAAACTTACTAGCCCAAACGATTATGACTTTAGAAAAATGTCTCAAATTCGAATTCAAATAAACACATTTATCACGATTTCACAAGTCTCTCCAGCTATGGGTGATTTGAAAAAAATAATTGATAAAATGAATTTCAACTTTTCCGAATTTGAAATTTCGGATTTCAATAATCCAAATCTATAGTTCTCTAAAACCCAGATTTAAAACCTCATGTCATAAGAATTCAAACCTTCATTTCAAAAAACTAATAAAAAATTCAAACATCAGATTATGTAAATCCCAAACTCCAATTGTCGGATTATGAATGTTATTTTAAATTGTCCCTGACCTTTTATATGATGTTTGTGAGACAAACATACTTTTAGATAAGTTATGAACGTATATCAATTTGTTAGTTGACTAATGATCATATTTTACTAATCATAAATAAAAGTTATTAAGTCATTAGCGTAAGTATATGTTAGAAATCATACATTGGATTGGCCCACCTTGAAAATACTAAATGGTTCAAGTCATTACTTATTCTCAATGAAATATTTGTAGTTCTTTGACTTGAGATTTTCTCAGTTTCTACATGAGAAATTTTATACTTTAATATAATCTAACACCGTCTTTAAGCAGGGTGGTCACAAAAATTATGATTAGGTATATAATGAATCATGCGGAGGAAAGAGTTTAATCAAGATATAATTTGTTCCTTTCATATAATAAAAGAGATATCTTAAGGTCTCTTTATGAATTTGATGTAAGAAACGCACGGTTGTGCTCGAGTGAATTAATAAGGAGTTATTAATGTCATTTCATATTCAATCAAATTTGAGATCAAGAAATATTTATCGACCAATTACATACGGTTGACACGTATCATGCTTTATGATCGATATAGATATCGTATAACAAAGGGATACAATACAAAAACTTAAATTAGCTTTAATCGAATGATCAATATTTACTTAAATTGGGTAATCATGATATATTATTAGAGGCCGCTCATGATTTATAATCCATTATGATTATTGCTGACATTAAGTATACATAAAGAATAACTATTGAAACGTACACAGAAAATCATAATTTATGTGATAAGTTATATGAAAGACTATATAATTATTGCCACATATAATGTTGCATCGTATATGATAAGCTATGATGCATATATGGTTATGTAGTTACAATGCAACGTAGAATTTAATAACTATTGATAACCCTTGGAAGGATGAGATGAGGGGGCTAGGGGGAGGCTCGGGCCCCCCTATGAAAATAGTCCTTGATGATTTACCATTGCTTAAAATTGAGGTTCTTGAATAAATAAAAAAAGAAAGGTTATATAAGTAATGTATAAAGTAAAAAGTAAAAAGCTTATCTCCGGTCAAATCTTACTTTCTAGTACAAATTTATGCAAAAGAAAAAATATTTTTAGTACAAAGAATTTATACAGTTGGTGATGTGTCTCAATGTAAATAAAATCATACTTATATATAAGATAAACTTATCCATTATTATTGCATATAAAGATATTTAATTGATGTTAATCATTCGTTACTTTTGAAGCACATTAAATTAGTTGGATCAGTTGTTCACATGTTTATATCTTATAATTTTGTTTACGATATAAATAGTTTTATATTTTTTCACATGAAATTGGGACAAATTTTCTAATATTAGTTGCAATTTTTCTAATATCAAAGAGATTCACCTTTAACTATTTATAAAGATTTATCTAAAAAATTAAAAGTTAGCACGAATAATATCATATAAACACTATAATTTAACTTTTAATAATACTCTATTAGTGTAAGTGCCAATAATAAATTTTATTAAAAAAAATCTTTCTTTTCTCTTAGTCTTAGTCAGCCGTCAGTCAGCCCCTCCAAGGTCAAATCTTGGTGCTGCCCCTAGATGAGACTATATAAACCCAAGAGGAACGCAATTTTCTTGTTAGACCATTCATTATCTTCCTTCTACTTTTGTGAGACAAAAGAAAGAGAGAGAGAAATCCGAAATTTGATCTCTTGAATTTTCTGTGAGAGAAAAGTGAAGAACTTGATATTAGCATATATCGTTCTTCATCCGTTCAAAGGAGTTGTTCGTGTGGATACCGCTAGAGGACGAAACAAAGCGTGACATCTAGTGATTCGGGTTGAACTTGTGAATCGATTTGAGAATCAATTTGTTTGGAGATCGTTTTGTGAGACCGATCAAGCAAAACACTCAAGGAATCGGGTTGGAAACCGGTTTGGATTTCGATTTAGAGAAGCGTTCATCCGATATTCGCTTTTTGACACAGATTAAGCATAATACGAAGGTACAAATTTATAAGTTTTTCTTTGATTTAATTGTAATTCATAGATTCTTCTTTTGGGTTTCTTACTTAATTTTATTTTTTCGCTGTGTTTTGCTTGCACAAAACCCAACGCCGCCTTTGCGTTTCTCCTCGGTCTCACGCCTCCTCTCCGATCCCTCGTTTCACTTGAGGATCCTCACTCCCTGCCGGCGTCGTTGGCTTATCGGATCTTGATTGCCTTCCTTTCCTTCTCCCTCTTCGTTATGTTTCTATCTTTGCCCTCTATTTGCCGCCTGGTAAGCTTTCTCATCAGTCTTCCTCGCTATATAATTTAAACATCCATCTTTTTATTTCTTTTTTTATAATAATCATAACTTATGAGAACCAAGTACTAGAGACAACATTTCTTTCTTTTTTCGTTAAATTTCATAGAAAAACACAATCCTTATTCTTGTGTTCTCCTCTCAACTATCTCATTATCATATTTATTATTTTTATATTTTTAGATATATAATTATTTATATAAAAATAATAATAAATATTATATACATAAAACATGTTGTGTCCTGAGATTATCGTGTCGCCGTGTCTGTGTCGTGTTGGACACGACATCCGTGTTCTTGTAACATAGCATGAGATGATTAAAATGGGTTAAAGGAGTTGATTGTATATATGGGTTTTTTAATTGGAATAAAAGATATTGATGTGCCTGATAATCAGTCTGTTTGAGTATTTGTGTGTTAACATAATTATTTTATGTTGTACATATATGTAAATAGTGTCATATGATAGGATATGCTAGAAACGCTACACGCGCATTGCGGCGTGCTTAACAATTTACTTTTGACCTTAAGTTGTAATGAAAAATTAATCTTCGAACAGTTTTGCATTCTTGAACACAATGTATTTGCATATGTTCGTAAATTGAAATCCACATGCCTTTCTAGGAGCATTACGATCTGCAGCTCAAATTAATCCATTCTTGAAGAGGAAGAGAGAAGATAGTAAGGATTTTGGATTAGCTAAGACAATATTAGTAACTTTGGGCTAAGTAAATATCTGTTTTTTTTTTATTTAAACATAAAAAATCAAAACATTTACACAGTAATTAAAACACATATAAACACCACATATAAACAATTATAACATTCACTTGCCTGTGAATGCGCAAGCTAATATATAGAGCACAAAGTATATGGAGGTGAAGTAAGCAATAGTTTTGGCTGCAGAAGTCGTATGCAAAGGCAACTCAATATTTTCTTTTTTGCATAGTACCATATTATGATATAACCATACCCTGTGATATAGGAGCGGAAAACTAACAAGAAAAATGGCGGCTTGAATCTTGGTTATGAGTGCTGTAAAATATTCGTCGTTATAGACGTTGGGAGTCGTCGGCAATGGGTTTAAAACAAAAGTCATGCATACCAGCACTGATGTGAGAGTGGTTACAAACAACAAGAAAGGTATTATATCAGCTCGTTCACGGTCTTCATCATATGATTCAGGGTTTGAGCTTGCATTGTCCAACGATGCCATGACTATGGTTTATCTCTTCGTAACTGTGTTGAGTTGGAGGTGAATTGAATCTGTTGATGGCTGCTTCTAGTTAATTGTTTGGTGTATACGTCCAAATACATATATGTGGAAATTGAAAAAAAAAATGAAGAAAAAAAACCAAAAATTTCTTAAGATAGTAAGGAAACGTTGCAACCCAACAATCACTCTATATTTAGTTACAAATGTAAGAATGAAGCATCTACTCGTAAATATGTCTAGAATTGTTTGAAAAATCAACACGTTAGTTTTGTTTCTTTCCATTGCACTACCAAAAATTCCTATTGCCGCAAAAGTTAACCAAAAATCTCATCGGTGAATCTGGCCGACGTATGCCAACGATGATGACCTTCTCTTTTGAAGAGGTGATTAAGGTGTCTGTTGCCAGATTCATCTCATGCCAGAGTCAAGAATCGTCCACAAGGGCGTTCTCCTTTCGTCACCACCAATACATACATATAGGGACGAAATATTAGTCGCTAATTTAATTTAGTGGATATTATTGCAACCAAAACTTTGTCGCTAAAATCAACATAAAGGTTTTCATTACCTACCAGAATATCCAATGCAATCCAAATAAAACAAATTTCATGCACATTCTAAAATAGAAATTTCCAATATTAAAATTTATCATAAATAATATTAATCGTCATTTATAACAATAATTTAGCATCATATAATAAAATAATATCAATGAAATTCAAAGTAGCACAAGCATTGTACACCATCCAATCGAAATAAGAAAAAAAATAACCTTCAAAAGAATAATTACTTGTTGAACATCTTATATATATTTCAAGCACAGAAACATTACACTTGTTCCTAGAAAAATATACAAAATAACATATTATTACTTGTAGAAACTAAGAACACTAGTGAATATTTGGTTTCAAGCAAAACAAAATTACTTGGATATTTATATAGCACTTACATCATAATACCAGTTTAAATATAACCATCGATCTTCTCTTCATTTCCAAGGATATATAACCTTTTGCAACATCTGAAATTTCGATGTCATAAATATAAAAAAGAAAAAGACTTAATTCATTTACTACAAAAAATATTGATGAAAATGAGAAATACAAAAGCCAAAAAATACAACCACTGCAACAAGATATTATAAATAAATGAGATACAAAGTTTATGCAAAGACTGAAAAATAACAAGTACCTCATCATAAAGTTTTTATGAGTGTGAAGGCACAAGTTCTTGTTATTCAATAACCACAAACCCTAAAAAAATCAATTGTCATATTTTTGTTAAATAAAAGACTATTCTTGAATTTCAACCGTCATATTTTCTTGATAAATTTTGAACTTTGATTTCTATTTACCTCTTTATGGGCGTGCTGATAAGTATCAACCTTTTCTAGGAGGAGGGTATCATCCTTTGTTTCTTTTATCAAGAATATTGGAATATTACAAAAAGTAAAATATTTAAATTTAAATAGAAAAAGAGAACCAAATTAAAAGTACTTACAATATCCTCAAAATTGATGGAGGCATATTAAAGCAGAGAAACCAAGTCCCGCGACGAACGAGCACTTGGAGGCGATCAACAGGTCCTGGTGCTCGGGCACGACTTAGTCCTTGTTCCTGTCGAGAAACTGGTCGGACTGGTAGGTCACTTCGCCCGCATAGTGGCAGATCATGAAGTCTGTGCGCAAGAGCTTTGGCTTGACGAAGCGCTTGTGGACCTTGAACGTCTGGTAGAGCTTGTTGGAGAAGGTTTCGTGCATCGGCTTTGGGGAACATATTGGTTGGTTGAAAGTGTCGTATATGGTTTACTGCCAAAGTTATGGATATATGCTCATTAGTCAAACTAATAGTTCTGAGATTAAAAATAGACAAAAAAAAAAATAATTTGAAAAAGGAAAATGTACATGATCAATAATTAAAGTGTTAAAAAGAACCAAAATAAAATAAACATGTGAGATACAAAAATAAAAGAACTCAATAATTGATAAAACAAAAATCAAAACTTGCTAACTCAGTTATATCTCAAATTCTTTCTTAAACTTTAGAAAAATGTCTCAAATTCGAATACTAATAAACACATTTATCACGATTTGACAAGTCTCTCAACCTATGGGTGATTTGAAAAAAAATAATTATTTCAACTTTTCCGAATTTGAAATTTCGGATTTCAATAATCCAAATGAGTTCTATAAAACCCAGATTTAAAATCTCATGTTATAAGAATTCAAACGTTCATTTCAAAAAATTAATAAAAAATTGAAACCTCAGATTATGTAAATCCCGAACTCCATTTGTGGATTATATAGCCTACGGGCATTTTCCTGTAAAAATAAATAAATAAAATTGTCGGATTATATGAAAACCAAATTTCAAATCTAATTTTAAATTTCAGGCTATACAAAATTCTAAAAAGCAGACCACAAAAATAGTAATTTCACCGGCCCAGCTTCATAAAATTTAGCACTAGCCCATAATCATTACTTTTGCTACCTCTGACACCACCACCTCCTCTTCAGCAGGCTTCACTTCAATCACACTCACACTTCACACTATCTGTCGCCATTACTGAACTCGAGCCAGCTTCCGGAACTGCAGAAGAGAACCATGGGGACGAAGCAGCAGAAGGACGAGGGAGGAGGTTTCGATCTGAGCCGAAAGCTCTTCTCCTTCTCATCCATACTGATCTGCTTCCTCGTTTGCCTCTCCCTTCTCTGCCTCTTCTACGGCACCTCCTTTGCTCCCAGTCTCCGCCGCCGAGACGCCTCAGATCCTTTCTCCATCCACCTCATCCACCGAGGCCGTGGCGTCACCTTGATCCGTACGAATTTTACCGTCACCTCCTTCCCAGTACGTCTTCCTCTCTCTCAGTAAAACGCTCGCTTTTGAGTTTTGAGTTTTACGGGTTGTTTTGTAAATACTTTTTTTTTTTGATATTTTATTTGGTCAGATGTGTGATATGAGATTGTCAGAGCTGATACCATGTTCAGACAGAAACCTTCTCTATCAGATGAGACTAAAGCTCAATCTTTCGCTAATGGAGCATTACGAGCGCCATTGCCCTCCTCAATCCAGGCGCTTCAACTGCTTAATCCCACCTCCATCAAATTACAAGGTCTGATTCTTTCTTTCTTCCTTAAATAATTGTAAAATCAAAGGTTTAATTTGACATTATCACTTGAAATTTGAGTGAGTCAAGGTGCCGATAAGATGGCCGGCAAGCAGAGATGAGGTGTGGAAGGCGAATATACCACACACTCACCTTGCGTCAGAGAAATCCGATCAGAGATGGATGGTTGTGAATGGTGACAAAATCAACTTTCCAGGTGGCGGGACCCACTTCCATTTCGGAGCCGACAAGTACATTTCTCAAATCGCACAGGTAAGATAATAAAATGCTAGTTCTAATAGTTGGCATATAGTATTGGTAATTTGCAAAAAAAGACCCTGTATTATGTCTAAATCGCAAAAAATACCACATATTATTGGAAATTGCAAAAAGAACCCTCTAGTTTTAAGGGAACTGTAAAAAGGCCCCTAATGTAGATTTCAGATCCTAATCTATTTCAATAAATGAGTTCAGCATAAATGTATTTCTTCATCCTTTCTCTTAACATCTCTCTCTATCTCACACATCACATTTCTTCAATCCAACCAATAAGAATAACTCTTTATTTTTTTCCAATTTAGACACAACACAGGGTCTTTTTTGCAAATCTCTCCACAACAATTTCACACTCTTAACAACTTCATTTCTCATTCGTCCCCACCAGATGCTCAACTTTCCGAAATCCAGACTGAACAACAGAGGCAGAATCCGGACCGCGCTCGACATAGGATGCGGAGTCGCGAGTTTCGGAGCGTATCTTCTGAATCACGACATCATCGCGATGTCGCTCGCTCCGAACGACGTGCACGCGAATCAGATCCAATTCGCCCTTGAGAGAGGGATTCCATCTGCACTCGGTGTTTTGGGCACCAAGAGATTGACTTATCCTAGTCGGTCTTTTGACTTGGCGCATTGCTCGCGCTGCAGGTGAGAGTTGAAAAACAATATTGAAGGGAAATTTGTGAAAAAGACCCTGCTTTACTGGAGATTGCCAAAAAAAAATGCAAAAAAAAACAAAACAACTGCATTATTGCCGAATTGAAAAAGCATTTCTGCTGTTAGTTAGCATCTAATATCGTTAGTTTCTTACTGTAATTATTTGAAAAAAAAAACATTTCTTAACGTGATGTTTTTTCAAATAATTACAATATGTAAACTAGCGGTGTCAAGTTCATACTAACGGCGGGAAGTTTTTTTTTTGCAATTTCCAATAATGCAGGGCTTTTATGCAAATTTCCCAATATTTAATGCGATTATTATAATCTCATTATGAACACCGAGTCCGATTTTTAAACTACGTGCAGGATTGACTGGCTACAAAGAGGCGGAATTCTGCTCATGGAACTCGACAGAATTCTACGGCCGGGCGGATATTTCGTTTACTCTTCTCCTGAAGCCTACGCTCTGGATGAAAAAAACCGAAAAATTTGGTATCAGATGAATGATTTGGCTAAAAGGATGTGCTGGCAAATTGCGGCGAAAAGAGATCAGACGGTGATTTGGGTCAAACCGTTGACCAACGGATGTTATAATAGGAGAAGTAATGGGACTAATCCGCAAATGTGCGAGAAAGATTCTGATCCTGATGCGGCTTGGGATGTGGATATGAAACCGTGCATTACTCCTTACTCAAAAAGTAAGTTTTGAGGTGTAATTTTAGGGTTTAGGGTTTAGGGTTTAGGTTTATTTTTGTATTTTTTGAAGTAATTTTTGAGGAATGAATTTTAGGGGTTCATAGAGCAAAGGCAAGTGAAATTTTACCATGGCCACAAAGACTTAATGCACCGCCACTTCGTCTTGAGGAACTTAAGATCAGCTCTCAGAAGTTTCTAGAAGATAATGTGAGTTTTATTTTTCAATATTCTTTTTCTAATTTTCAATAAATTTATATGGCGAATTTGGTTCCATGCAGGAGATCTGGCAGTTGAGAAGGAAACAGTACTGGAAGCAAATGAGATCAGAAATTCAAAAAGATACGTTCAGAAATATAATGGACATGAATGCAAATTTTGGTGGTTTTGCAGCATCTCTTGTTCATCAAGATGTGTGGGTAATGAATGTTATTCCAGTAAATGAATCTGACAAGTTAAAAGTAATTTACGACCGAGGCCTAATCGGTACAACTCATAACTGGTACCGTTTTTAATTTCAGTTCATAATTCATCTTAATTAAATAAATAAATAAGTTTTTTCTAATATTATCTTTAATTGAAGGTGTGAGGCGTTTTCTACATACCCACGTACTTATGATTTGCTTCATGCGTGGTTAATATTTTCTGAGATAGAGAAAAATGGATGTAGTGCTGAGGATTTACTGCTTGAAATGGACCGCATTTTGAGACCTTACGGTTATGTAATCATTAGAGATAAAGTTAATATCATAAATTATGTTAAGCGGCTGCTTAAAGCATTTAAATGGGATGATTGGTCTTCAGAAGTTGTGGCGAAAAATGATGGGCTTTCCTTGAATGAAGAAGAGAGGATTTTAATTGTGAGGAAGAAACTATGGAGTGATGGGCGTGAAATGTTTTAGTCAATTAGTTTAGTTATTTTCCTTCTTTTTGGTTTTCTAGACTGAGGTGTAATTTATAATGGGATTATAATTCATCTAGTTGGGGAAAGAGATTCAACGGATGATAAGTAGTGAAGTATACAAGTACGACGCCCAAAATTGTACAAAGAAACGTAACTCAGTCAGCTGTAAGATATACTAAAATCTAATATTTTATCCTACTTAACCATGATAACTTTGGGCTTCTTTTTTAAATATTCAGATAAGTCGGGGTTTATTTTGAAACATCTCCAATTCTCTCTCACGTTACATATATCATCTCAAGCAATAGCAACAGAAAATCCAATTGAAAAGAGAAAATAATCAAAACAAAGATAATAAAACATCTCGATCCGCTCTCCCAAAAATCCAGTGACAGTACTGACTAGGCAGTGTAGCAGCACTGAGATGCTATGGCGGAGCTGAGGCATACCGGCGAGCGGGGCCGCAGCGCGTCAGGCTCGTCTCCGGTTAAGCACTCCTCCCCCTCCGCCGCCACTCCGTTCCTCTCCTCGCCCACCGCCGCCTCGATTCACGACCGAGATCGGGAGGACCGAGATAAGGATCCGCACCGCGCCGCCTCCGCGTTTCTCCTCAGTCTCCCGCATCCCATTCGATCCCTCGTTTCGCTGGAGGATCCTCGGTCTCCGTCGGCGTCGTTGGCTTATCGGATCTTGATAGCCTTCCTTTCATTTTTCCTCTTCGTGCTGTTTCTCTCTCTGCCGTCTATCTGGAGCCGCATCGTGAGTTTTCTCATCAGTATTCCTCCCTATATATTTCAAACATCATAGCTCTGGTTAGTAAGCTTCGGAATTTCTTCACTGACTCTATTGCAGAATGCACCTTATTTATGCAAAAAAGATGGGATTACTCTCCGCTGCCCTCCTGTAAACGCCCTCTAAACTCTAAAACTCTTCCAATAAATGTTAATTAACAACTAAACATAATTTCTGATATTTTCAATTTCTGATTGGATCATATTAATCTCTGATTTGATGTGAATTTTGTTAAAAGGTAAGCGAGCCTCCATCTCTGTGGGAGAATCCCTATGCTGCTGCTACATCTTGGAAGCCTTGCGCTGAGCGCCGCCCTAATGAAATCTCAGGCAAGTTTATTATTCAATTTTGAAAAGATGAAATAATTGTAATGATCATTCTTTATTGAAGAATTATTAAAAGTTGTACTTTTTTTGTGCAGATGTTCCTTCTGAAAATGATACGGCTGGTTATATATTCATCCATGCTGAGGGTGGTTTGAACCAGCAGCGAATAGCTGTAAGTTTTATTATGGCCGTAAAAAGTTAAAATTTCTCTTTGATCATTTTCAGTATTTTTTATTTGAATCATTTTAATTTGTAAAAATGTAGATATGTAATGCGGTTGCCGTGGCGAAAATAATGAATGCAACTCTCATTTTGCCGGTTCTAAAGCAGGACCAAATATGGAAGGATCAAACGTAGTTTTAAATTTAATTAATCTCTCTATTTTTCTATCTTATTCGTCTTTTTTTTTGGGTTTTATTTTTTTTTTTGTTATTTTGTTACATTATAGGAAGTTTGAAGATATATTTGATGTGGATCACTTCATTGACTATTTGAAGGATGATGTCAGAATAATTAAGGATATTCCTGACTGGTTCACCGAAAAATCAGAACTCTTCACGAGTATAAAGTACCGTATCAAAATGATTAATATTTTTTATTCTAGCTTGACTCTGTATGAACGTAGTTTTTAATTACATATGGTTTCTTTTCTTTTTCAGGCGGACAGTAAAAAATATACCGAAATATGCGTCGGCTCAGTTCTACATTGATAATGTGCTGCCTAGGATCAAAGAGAAAAAAATCATGTCAATAAAACCCTTTGTCGACAGATTAGGGTAAATTATAAATTAAAGAATACATTAATATTTCTACTAGTATAATAATTTTATTTTTATATTTTGATATTGTAATATTATTTTTTGAAGGTATGACAATGTTCCAACCGAGATAAACAGGCTAAGATGCAGAGTGAATTATCACGCGTTGAAATTTCTGCCTGAAATTGATGAAATGGCAGAAAAATTGGCGGCCAGAATGCGAAACCGTACTGGCGGCTTGAATCCTTACATGTATATTTTCTCACCCATTTCTTCATTATTCTATCTATTAAATAAAATAACAATTATCTCTAATATATTTTTAACTTTGTTGGTAAAAAGGGCGCTTCATTTGAGATTTGAAAAGGGAATGGTGGGTCTCTCTTTTTGCGATTTTGTCGGAACCAGAGAAGAAAAGGCAATGATGGCTGCATACAGAAAAAAGGAATGGCCAAGGCGTTACAAAGTAATTTAAGAATATTCTCCTTTCATATACCAAAATATAAATATTACCTATTTTTCCCAACTTATTATTATTATTATTATTATTATTATTATTATTATTATTATTATTATTATTATTATTATTATTATTATTATTATTATTATTTATTTTGGGGTAGAATGGGTCGCACCTATGGCAGCAAGCCCTCCGAAAGAGAAAGGAGGGCCGGTGCCCGCTTGAGCCGGGCGAGGTGGCGGTTATACTGCGCGCAATGGGGTACCCCAAAGAAACGCAGATATACGTCGCTTCCGGACAGGTCTACGGCGGCAAAAACCGAATGGCCCCTCTCAGACACATGTTCCCCAATCTAGTAAGTACAAGTAAAATAAGGGAAATTTGCGAGAATGCCCCTATGTTGTTGGAGATTGCAAAAAAGCCCCCGCATTATTGCCAAAATGGGTAAAAGAATACCATAGAGTTTTAGTTTATATCAGGGACTCTTTTGCAATTTTGGCAATAATTTAGGGGCCTTTTTGCAATTTCGAAAAATGTAGGTTGCAATTCTGGCAAAATGCAGGTGCTCTTTTTTGCAAAATTCCCATAATACACTCACACTACAATATATTATTTGTCAAAGAGATATATTAAACTAAAAAAATCATTTATTCGAATAATTACTAAGGTCACAAAAGAAGAACTCACAAGCAAAGACGAACTAGACCACTTCAGAAAGCATGTAACATCTTTGGCCGCACTCGACTTCCTCGTCTGCCTCAAATCCGACGTGTTCGTCATGACGCATGGCGGCAACTTCGCGAAACTGATCATCGGCGCGCGACGATACACCGGCCACAAATTAAAATCCATCAAGCCTGATAAGGGACTCATGTCGAAATCCTTCGGAGATCCGTACATGGGCTGGGCGGGCTTCGTGGAGGACGTGGTGATCACACACCAGACGAGGACCGGCCTGCCGGAAGCGACGTTCCCGAATTATGATCTGTGGGAGAATCCGCTCACGCCGTGCATGTGCAGAGCTTGATTGGTGAGATTTTATTTTCTTTCCTTTTTTCGGGGGTTTTTGTTTCGTTCTGGTGTGGTTTAGTTTGTAGTTAGGTTTGTCGACTTCCCCCCACGATTTCTGTAGTTTCTTTTTCTTGAGTGAATTTTCTAATTAGCTATATATGAGTAGTTCTGATTTGCTGTCAATGATTCCTTTTTTGGGCGTATGGTAAGAATATAATAAGCAAATTGGATGGTCTATAGAAAATTTATTGTACTCTTAGCGGTAGGAAAAGTAAACTTAATTCCCATCTATTTTAGAAAGAAAAGAAGAAAAGATAAACAACTTTGAACTCCATCTACTTTAGAAAGAAAAGAATCCTAATTCAGTAACTTTCAACTCCATCTATTTTACATTAGCATTCAGTTCTCATATCACACGCTACACCTACAAGTAGACGCACTCATAGTCTTTGACTCTTTTTAACTTAAATATACAACAGTGAATACAAAAACCTTTAAACTACACCCACGATAAACTAACACAAAATCTCCAGCATATCTTTATCAGTCTTCAAAGCCGACTCTCTCACCACATGCAAAACATCCGTAAGCGACACAATGCCTCTCAACATCCCTTGCTGATCAACCACCCACACTCTGTGCACGTGTTTCCCTACCGCCATTTCTATCACGTCCTCTAAATTACTCTCAAAATAACACGTCACCAATTTCTTACTATTTTCTATTTCACTAGTATTAATTCCGCCTTCAGGAGTTAGACTCGCATGAAATGCCGCCACCTTATCTTTAAACTCGGTAACTGTAAGTCCGAGCCAAGATTGTAATTGGGATATTGAGCATTCACGCAAGTCTGTTACTGAAAATGTCTCTACAAGCCTTTTCCCTCTTCCCTGCAATTTATGTACATTTATTTTACATATATTTAGATGTTATTTTGTTTATTTGGGGTCTAATGACCATATTAATATATTTATGAAAAGACTTGCTTACGTCTTGGAGTATTTCTTCATTGCCGGTGGATTCAACAACTGGGACAGCTGTCAGTGCAGTAGCCCTCATACTTTTTATTGCTTCTATCACGTTCGCACTTTCCGTTACGGCAAAGATATTTTCATTTATAGCTCCTAGTTCTTCAACACTTGATGCTAAAATATCCTTCAGTTCGCTAGAAGAAGATTGTAAGAATCTCAAAACATCCATCTGGGTCAGCATTTTATAACCAGGCGAAGCCTCGACGAGTTCGACCGGAGCAGAGTTGTCCACTTGGCTTTCTAATGGAACCAAAGCGCGGTGCACTCCTTTACTGAAAGTTTCCATGCAATCCAAGATACTGTGAAAGAAACAAAAGTGCATTTAAATATGATATTATTTGCATTAAAATTGACAAAATTTCAAAACCTTGTGTTGGGATTCAGAGTCCACAAGCTAAGTCCCTCGAGTGAGTGTCCAATTACCGAAGAAACCGGCACGGCCATCAACTTATCCAAATCCATCTCTTTCCCCTCATTTTCTCCCTCATCACTCTCTGCAAGATGCACCAAAACATCAAGCATCATCACCATCCCAATGTAATGCTTCCTCACAGCTCCAGTAACCGGATCCGACTCCAGAATCATCGACCCGCCGGCACCGATCCAGTGGCCGGGCGGCGCTGCCACCGGCAAGGCGGAGATGCCGTTGGCCTGGAGAGCGTTGACGGTTTGGGATATCGTGGCGGTGTAGGGAACCTCCACGAGCCGCCGTTTGGAGCGGAGCAGCTCTCTGATCTTGTGCTCTCTCAGCCAGCCTAGTGGGCTTGGCCGTTGCTTTTTACTGCTGTCTGTTGAGCGGGATTTATCGCCTTGTTCTACAGTGGGTTCATTCATGGTGATAAATGGAGAGTTTGTGTTTTGGCCTTTGGGATGGGGGATAAGGACGAGAAGAGTGAGAGTGCGCTGGAAATAAAAAAAATGGAAATGGCGGTGGAAACGGGGGATAAGGACTAGAGAAGTAGGAACGCTTTCTTAGGAGACAATTCTTGGACTTTTTTTTTTATATATCATTTTTTTCGAAAATAAACTAATACTTACCACTGTTTTGAAAATAATGGGATAACTACCATTTCCGCCACTACTAATGGCGGAACAGATGTTGTTCCGCCACATGTGGATTTTATAATTTTTCAAAAACGGGATTAATTAGTGAACAAAACGTGTTCCGTCACTGCCACTGGCGGAACAGGAGGAAAATTTACCTGTTCCGCCACTTTCACTGGCGGAACAGAAAAAAATTAATTTTTTCTCAAAAAAAAAAAAAAAAAAGAGAATTTTTTTTTTCCTGTTCCGCCGCTACCAGTGGCGGAACACTGTTCATTTGCACTAATTAATCATGTTTAGTCAGTCAAATGAGAAATTTTTGAAAAAACTGAAAATTCACATGTTCCGCCACTAGTAGTGGCGGAACAGATGTGTTCCGCCACTGATAGTGGCGGAAATGATAGATACCACATTATTTTGAAATGGATGGTATTTACTGGTTTATTTTTGATGAAAACGGTATAAAAACAAAAAAGTCCAATTCTTGTCTTTAGTCACATGGAGCAATTAGGTAGTCATGTTCTCCCACATGATCCATGGACCAATTAGTCAATTGTTGTAGTGGGCCGTAATTTAATACAAGCTACAGTCAAATGACTGTTTGGTTCTAAAATGATATAGAACTCTTCTAACAATATATTGCAATGATAACAGAAACATATTAATTAACATTCATATTTGTTTACATGATAGCTCTGCTTTACATAAACGAAGATCCAAATTATAACAGAAACATTTTTCAAGATAAACTCCACTGAATCCTTGATGTTTACACTTCTTATATGCAATCATCAATCATGACAAGCAACAAAATCTTCTCCTGTAGCCATATCGTGTCTCACTGTGTAATAACATACCGGATTTGCGTGGTGGTGGTGGCCGAGCTTTTACAAGTCTCTTCGCTAAAAAGATAATTATATTAAAGAAATTCTGTATGCTTGCTTATGGAACCTTATATTAGTGATTTAATTAATAGACTTACCAACTTCATAAAATAGCTCATTCACATTTTCTGCACTCTTAGCAGAAGCTTCAATGAAGAACAACCCGTTTTCTTCTGCGTATTGCATGCCTTCCTGAAAAAAAGAACCCGTAATATTAAAACTATTTTTTTTTATAGTTTTAATAAACAAATTATATAGGAACAACAATGAGGATAAGAAAAGAAAAAAAATACCTCTGTCGGTACTTTCCTTTTTGTTTGTAAATCAACCTTGTTACCGACCAATGCTGTGATCAAGTACGTGTTTTCTATGTTACAAACAGGGATAAGATAATTGACACAATTCATATTTTCAATCGTGTATTTTTTTTTTTTTCAATAAAATTTGAAAGCTACCTTGTCTCTGCAGTTCTTCGACCCACTTCTTTGCTCGAGTAAAGGACTCCTGGTAACTCAAGAATGTAAACTTTTTTTTAGTTCAAAACCGTTCAAACATAATTATGGATAAGAAAAAAGAAGACTACATAATTGAACAAAAAAAACTAATGAACTCATTTATCTGATCTAATTATTGGGTGAGGGGTTTTATGAACCCTCCTCAATTCATTAGAAAAAAAATAATTGAACAAAAAAATATCTTTAAAAAAACTGAACAAAAAAAGTTCAGTACTCAATAGACAATTGAGTGCATTGTAAATAACTTTTTATACTCGTTGTTAGATGATTTACAAACATTTTATGTCGTTTTGTCATATAAATAATCAATATACCAGTTGGACTGTGACAATTTATCTTTCCAAATTTAACTTAATGATTTTTGTTTTTACAACATGAATTACCGAGCTCGAAATATCGTAAACAACAATAGCAGCAGCTGCACCGCGATAATACATTGGAGCCAAGCTGTGATATCTTTCTTGTCCTGCCGTGTCCCATATATCAAACTTCACAATTGCCTCATGAAGCGAGATTATTTGAGAAAAAAATGCCGCCCCAATTGTGGATTCCTGAAAAGAGAAAAAACTTTCCTTTCAAAACAAAATTTATGTTTTCGCTATGATATTTTTCTACGTAAAATTCATGCTTTCAAAACAAAATTATTTTGGAAAGGTATAAATTACTTGGCAATCGTAATACTGCCCTTTTACAAATCGTAGCGCTAAACTTGTTTTTCCAGTACCCATATCTCCAAGAAGTACCTGATATGATTGAATTATGTCAATTTTTATTTTGGTGCCTTTCTTTTCTCTTGCAAGCAAGGCTGTATTATATAATGGTAATGAGTAAAACATCATTCATTACTAAATTTAACACCCATAGAACTGCTCATCTATATAAGGTACATAAAAATCGATAACTTAATTTTTGTGCTGAAAAAAATGAAAAGAAGAAAATGAGAGAAAAGGGCAAGACATACCCACCAGCTTGGCTTGGATGATATTACTTCCTCCCCTATCCATTGAGATCTCCAAGCATAAGAAGACAGTTCAGATATTTCAAATGTGAGAGGACTGAAAAAGAAAGAAGCATTGTCTCTCTTTCTTTATTATTGAACAAACTTCAAGCCCAAGACTGCAAAGGGAAGAATGGTAGGTTTCCTACTGTTCAACGGACCAACTGGTTTGCTTTCTGACTATCGGGTGAGTAATATTCAGAAATAACCTTGCGTCTTAAAACTTAAAGCAAAATGACCCTTTTACTCGATATCATTATGTTTCTGTTTAAAGTGAAACGTGTTTTTTTTGGGCTAACTTTACATTTGTGGCTTAATGGACCGATACTTACTAGGTACATAAAAAACGAGATTTGTTTTTCTTCTTGCCATTTTCATCAAAAATAAACTAATAAATACCATCCCTTTCAAAATAATGTGGTATCTACCATTTCCACCATTGTGAAACAGATGTGTTCCGCCACTACTAGTGGCGGAATAGGAAATTTTTAGTTTTTTCAAAAATTTCTCATTTTACTGACTAAACATGATTAATTAGTGCAAATGAATAGTGTTCCGCCACTATCAGTGGCGGAATAGGAAATTTTTATTTTTTTATTTTTTTTTTATTTTTCCCCTGTTTCGCCAGTGGCAGTGGCGGAATACGTTTTTTTCACTAATTAATTCCGTTTTTGAAAAATTATAAAATCTATATGTTCCTCTACTACTAGTGGCGGAACAACATCTGTTCCGCCACTAGTAGTGGCGGAAATGGTAGTTACCCAATTATTTTCAAAACAGCGGTAAATATTAGTTTATTTTTGAAAAAAATGGTATATAAAAAAAAATCAAAAAACGAGTATAACCACGGAATTGAATTTCCTGGATTCGACCTGTAAAATCTGAGCTTTGAATTCTCGCTTTTTAAATACAGCCCAAGATTAGGGTGCTTATAAAACCCAGATTTTTGCTCAGATACATACAGTGCGACACACGGCACGGCGGAGTCTCGTCCGTCTCTAGCGAGCGAAGAAGAAAGAATTGATGCTACGATTCACCATTAATGTCGCAATTCCATAGTTTCTAGCTTTGTGTGCTACGAATCAATCATCATAACTCTATTTAGCCAAACAATTTTGAAGAATCATGGATGTTCTTAGATGCACGCCGACTAGAAGCGTACAATTCGGGCCGCCTCTTGTGAGGAAAAGTAATCCTAGGGTTTTGCGCAATTCTGTTCGTTTTTGTACTGCGTCTCTGAAATTACCGAAGCTTTCCATTTCCCATCAAGAAAGAGACGCGTTTCTATCAAGAGGTATGGATGGATTTAACTCTATACTGAGGATTTTTGTAGAAGATTTTATTATTTGTTTGTGTATACCTTGCGAAACTACGAAATTTGAGTAATTACTCCTTGAAAAAGGGAAGCAATAAATATATAGACTCCAGGTTCTTTGTTTATTATTTACTAAAATAGTTTAAGGTTGACTATTTCAATCAATTGTTTTGGCAAAACTTAGTGAGTGTATCTCAATTCTCACAAGATAATCTTTGTCCAGTCAGAAACAAGCCTAAATCAACCATAAATCAGACAAAAATAAACAAGAACTCTCTTACAGAAACAAGTACCAAATTAAATCCTAGTTTATTTTCACTCCTAAATCACAATCCAACATTAATCGTTTTAATTCCAGGCAACCCATCATTCCTCCCCAAAACCCCACTAACCCGCTCAACCAAAACCCTCAAATCCCCTTTCATAACCAAAGCCTCAAAATCTTCCTCCTCCCACCAAACCCTAAACCCTAAACCTAAATGGTGGTGGCGGACTCTCTCCGCAATCCCGTACCTCTACCCGCTCCACAACGTGTGGCAGTACGCCGAATCGGTCTACCAACTCCAGCCCATCTTACAAAACTACGAATTCCTAACCTACCGTTTCCTAGACACGGTAGCTTTGCTTCCTAGCTGGGTCGTCATGGCCACCTTCATGGGAACCTATTTTCTGATAGTAAGAAGGAAGGAGTGGCCCCATTTCTTGAGGTTCCACGTGGCGATGGCTCTGTTGATGGATACGGGGCTCCAGGTTGGTTTTGTTGTTTATATTTCTAAAAACGTAAATGTAAAAGAAAAACTATATGCTGAAGTTGTGAAAAAAGTATTACTAGAGATTGAAAAATATAGATTAATATTGAAAACATGTTTTTAGGAATTGAAAGTATAAAAACAAACAATGTTGATGTAGGGATTTTTGGCAATTTTGGCATAATGTAGGTTTTTCCCCCCATATTTTCCTTCTAAAATTTAACCAAATATTTAATTAATTGAAATAATCATGATAAGTTGATTTTTGAAAACAACAGGTGTTTGGGGCGGCGGTGAATTGGTTGCCTAGAGTGGCGTTTAAAGGGGATTTTATGGTGGGGTTTTGGATGACGGTCGCGTTTTTGCAAGCTTATACGATTTTGGAGTGCGTGAGGTGCGCTTTGACCGGGAGTTATGCCAGCGTGCCGTATTTGTCTGACACTGCACGTATTCATGCCGATCCCAAAATGATGAGTTGATGGGTTGGTGTGAGAGAGGGAGAGAGATGATAGAGAGAGACAGAGAGAGAGTTTTGGTAGTGTTTTGTTGAGCGTTTAGGTATGATATTGTGATAGAAATTATGGATATGGTTGAAATTGGGATCATGTTTTGTTTTCTTTTTATTTTCTCATCTGGTTTGTGTGCTTGTGGTGGCGTGAGGTTATTTACTGATTACAAATATAGTTCGAAGCAGTGTAGAACTGAGTCTGTGACTTGCCTGGTTCCACTTGGGTTGATGAGGCGTTTTTGACTTGGTGCACTTCTGGAAATTGAATTTCCAAATGGGTAATATACATAATTTTGATATGATATTCATATTTGAATCTATAAGATTTTGGATTTGAGGACACAAATACACGTAGTTTATAACATTCTAAGAAAAAGTATTTTATATAATGTACCAACTCTAACTTAAAACAATACCAAATTTGTCCTTGATAGATTTTAATTCAATCAATTATAACTAATATAAAATAAAAATAACTAATCAATTAACTTGAAAAACATAATTTTAAATACACCAAATCAAACATGCAACACGAACTAAAATACATAAAACACAACACACCAGCAAATAAAAAATCAAGGTACAGTTACACACTAAAAAAAATCAAATCCAACATTCAATAATCCAAAGCAACCAAACAAATCAACCAACAAATAAAGTATACAACACACCAAATAAAACTCATCAATCAAACAAAGTATACCACACACACAAATCCATCAAACGAAGTATCACCCACCCACACACCACACACACAGAGACACAGAGGCAAACCAAATCTCATTATTACATAACAATCCCCCAAATACTCTCTTTATTTGCGAACAGCGCTTCCAATCAGCACTTAAGAAGATATGACTCCATCAGCGATCGACAGAGCGGCCAGCTGTTCAGCAGGCACATTATTACTCTCATTATTACCATCATTACTGTTATTATTATTTCCGGCCTGTTGCTGAGCGGCGGCGACGGTACGAAGCACCTCCATGGCCTCGTTCACCTTGGCCTTCAGAGACTCTGGCGACTCAAGCAGGTGAAGCACCTCTGTCTGGTCCATTTCCAACAGCATTCCGGTGACTTTTGCGGCCTGCTCCTGCTCCAGCTGCTCAACCAATGGGTACAAACTCTCTCCTAACATCTGTCAATCAAAAGAGCATTAAATATTAATGTTTTTTCGATAAGGGAATATTTTCAAAAAGTCCCCTGTACTTTATCAAAATTTATATATTAATATTATTTTTTTGGGGTTTTTTTTTTTTTTTTGGGGGGGCAAAATATTATTTTATGTTTGTAAGGAGGGAGATTTAGCAAATTACCATCCTTTGCTGGTCAGGAGTGGCGTTGGCAAGAGCAGATGCCAAAGTGCCGATAGGCACCGGCTGAGAAACAGCAGGAGCATCACGCATGGGCTGTGGGGCCCCCATGTCATAGGGCTGGAGCATGGGCCTGGCTCCTACACCAGGTGCAGGCAAGTCCTGCATGTTGCGTCCGGCCGGGTACCTGTTGTACATCCTTCCCCTCTGCATCATCTGGTTGTGCATGACAGGCATGGGCTGCTGGTTCTGGTGCATGGACCCGGCGCGGCGCGCACCAGGGCGAGGGTCTTGCGGGCCCTGCACGAACGGCATGAAGTAGTTGGGTGGGACCGGCCCACCTGGCCTCATTCCTGGCATCATCTGCTGTTGGAATCCAAATCCAGGCTGTACACATAACCAGGATAATAGAAACCGGGAATTAGTTTCCTGGATTCATGGTGTAGTGGAAATTAGTGTTGAATTTGATTTGTCGGTTAATTACCTGTGGGCCCATGAGGGGGGCGGGGGGTTGACCGTAAAACATCTGTTGACCAACAGGAGCGCCAGGTGGATACATGGGCATACGCGGGCCCATTTGTGGTGCCATTGCCACAGTAGGCCTCAATTGCGCAAATTGTTGCTGAATTTGTAAAAAAATAAAAAATAAAGTAAATAATAAGAATGGATATGAATTAGCAAAGTTAAACGTTTAAATTAATGATGGTTTATGAGTGAATACCTGGAGTCTGGCTTTGCGGTCCTCTTTACGCTGAGCGACTGCTACGTAAAGCGGTTTCCCGGAAACCATTTTCCCGTTCATTTCCGCCAGCTGAATAAATCAAATCATGAAAAGAAAAATTAAAATCAGAATGAATGTATAAATTTTAAAATCTGGAATGGTATACAAATAAATGATTAGTAACTTACAGCTTTGGAAGCTTCCTCAGTAGTAGAAAAGGCAACGAAAGCAGATCCTTTACTAATACCATTCTGATCCCTCATCACCTTCACATACAAAAAAGAAAAATCAGCCATTAATAAACTAACAAAAATACTCAAAAATTACCAAACAAATTGGAAAAAAAAAAGACATTCTACCTTGCAAGAGGTAATGGTGCCAAACTCATCAAACAACTCCTTAAGCTGCTCGTCCGTAATCTCATCATCCAGATTCTTCAAGTACAAATTCAGCCCTTGATACTTATCAGCCGCCTCTTTCACACTCCTCTCAAACTTCTGCTTCAGCTCCATTTCTCTCTCCGCCTTTTTCTGAGCTTTTCCCACGTACCACTCTTTATCCCCGAATTTCTTCCCGTTTAACCCCTCAACCGCCTTTCCCGCATCCTCAGAGTTTTCAAAGTTTACGAATCCAAAACACTTCGATTTTCCTTCTGCGTCGGTCATAACTACCGCACTCGTAATCGCGCCGTATTGGCCAAACACTTCGAGTAATTCCTCTTTGGTGGTTGTTTCTGATAGGTTTTTGACGAACACGTTGTTGAATTTGGACTTGTCGAGCGAGTTCTCACGATCTTGTTTACGTAAAAAGGGGCCCACAAAGACCGGCTTGTCGTTTAGTAACATGCCGTTGAGTTGACTTATCGCCTTTTGAGCCGACTCTTCGGTCTCGTACTGGACGAAACCGTAGCCTTTTGATTGGCCGGTTTGGTCGGTCATGATTTTGCATGACATGATGGTTCCGAATGAGGAAAAGGTTTCGTATAGTCCTTTTTGGTCTATTGTCCTGTCTAGGTTCTGAAAATAAATACAAAAAAGAAATTAATGAAATCCGTAATTTTAATAGATGAATGGGAATTAAAAAAGGGAGGAGTGATTTTAATTTTTAATTTTTAATACCTTGATGAAAATATTAGCAGCACCACTCTTGCGAGTGGCAGGGTCGCGGTTAGAATGCATTATGCGAATAGCTTTGTTATTAAGAGGGGTAAAGTTTAGCACCTCCAATGCCCTTGCAGCTGTCAAAAATAAGTGTCACATCAGCATAGAATAATTAGTTACTAAAAATTGACTGGACAAAAAAAACAGAAAAAAAAATAGGATACACTAACTGCCAAATAATAATACGCTCTCAAATAATAAAGGTTTTTATTTTTCCTATCACATAATGCAATCAATTAATACAAAAAAGCGACATCAATTTGATTTTTTTTTATACGAAAAGGGGATAAAATAAATCATTAAACCCTACCCGAAAACCCGGCATTAGAAACTAACAGGCTTAATCTATTATAGATTGATCAGTAGGGTTTTGAATTTTTTTTCTTTGCTGAACAGATTAATATAAGCATCAAATCAATTAAAACAATAATCCACACAATTTCCACAAACAGGCTGCCTGAAATGAAATACCAATCACCAAATTGGGATCAAAACAAAACCCTCCTGATACGAAAAGAAAATCACTGACCGTCAACAGCATTGTTGTAGTTGACGTAAGCATAACCGAGGGATTTCTTCGTGTTAACGTCACGGCAAACCCTAACGGAAACCACCTGGCCGACCTGGCTGAACAGCTCATACACTTGCGAGTCCGCCACGTTCGCCTCCAGATCTCCAACGTACAGAGACACGGCCGGGAACTGGACGACTCCATTCCCGTTATTCCCCGCCGGAAACTGCACGACTCCGTTCCCGTTTCCCGCCTGAGTCCCCGCCGCCGCCTGGTTCATCATCATCTGCATCTCGCCCGCCATCGCTGATCGATTCTTTTTTTAAAATTTTCCCTTTTTTAATTTTTATGGTTTTTTTGTTTCTAAAACAAAATCACAATACGACTAGGTAAACAAGGGATTATTTTTTTTTGGAATTTTCTGATTTCGGAGGAATACTCTTAAGTAATTTATAAGGGGAGATAATGGTAGAAACAGAAACAGAAACAGAAAAAGAAACAGAAGGAGATTTGGGAGGAGCAGCAAAGACTGCACCGCGATCTGCCCCGGTGGATCTGAATGCCCATAATGTAAACGCGCCTCTTGGTCTGAAAGGAGATCTGGACGGTAGAATTTGCTGAGGAGGAATTAAGTGGGCCGTCGGATTGATTCGAGTGACGTGGGAGTTTGGAGAGTTTGACCGGTCCGTGGCGGTTACTGTTTGATTTGCCAGCTGTTGTCCACTGGACAGCGATGGCCCATTATCTGACCGTTTATTACTTGTTTTTTCTGTTAACTTTTTTATTGCCTTTTGCCTTTTTTGAATGGTTCATTTTGGGCCTGCCTTGGCCCGGTGAATCTTATACTCGTTTCGCTTTTGACACGGCAAAAATTTCAAAAAACGGCCAGAATCATTTCTAATGAAAATTTCAGAAAAATGGTCTAGATTCAATTCTAAAAATAAAAATAAAGAGATAAAAAAAATTTCTCTTTTTTCTTTTTAATTTTTAAGTTGACTTTGAGTTTCATTTCTTAGTTTCTAGAATATTGAGTTAGAACTTAACTAGTAGAGATTCATAAGTCAAACACAGGTGATAATGTATAATTCATATTTATATATAAATCTCTTACAAGAGTACAAGTATATATCATTTATAAAAGTAACAACTCCCTCAATACATCGGTTTCTCTCAACTTGCTATTTTATTATTCTGAATAAACCACCAATCTTTTATATTTATTTTCTTCAAATTACTTCAAGCATCCATCCTTACTTACGGAATTCTGCACCAAACAAATAAAAATATCAAATTATACATCACAACAACTTACAAATATAGACTTCTCTAATTATGCTATATAAAAATAAAAATATAAAAAACATCTCACGTGGAACAATCAAACTCCAGACTTATAGGGAAGGGAAGAGGAGTGCCGCAAGCAGCAGGCAGGCTCTTGACAGCATTATCTTTGATATTCGACATGCGAGATGCCGCAGATTTCACACAATTACACGCGAACCGTTTTTCGGCCGTGTTGGATGGCAAAGTTCTGAGCTTCTTAACGCCATCACAGCATTCAGTGGATGGAGAAGATTGGCCGCCTGTTAAGTAACCGACACATGGCGCTACACACATGTCGACGTCCATGCATGAGAGAGCGTGGGATTGGTGGGCCAATGCTAGCAAGGCGAAGAGAAGTGCAAAGAGGAGGATTGTTCCTTTCATGTTTGTGTGTTATGGTTTGGTGATCGATGGATTTGTTTTTGTTTTGGTGGTTTTGAGTGTGGTGGATTGAGGAGAGTTTGAGGAGGTATTTATAGGGAAGAGGGGGGGATTTAGAAGGGATTGGTTTGTTGGGAGGTGTGATGTGATGTGAGAGTTATGTTGATAAGGTTATAGAAGAGTTATTTTTTAAAATAACCTTAAAATGAAAAGAATTTGAAGAGATAATATTTTCATTTGAACTTATATAAATAGCGCTTTGAAATTTTTTTTTTTTTTTTTCCGTTTGAACTATGAGGGTTGAAAATTAATGTAGTCTCTTTTAACTGATTTACCATGCAAAAAAGCTATTTCAAACAACTATAATTCAAAAATCAAAACAGAAAAAGAAAAATAATTTCGAACTACTAAGGTTCGAAAACAATTTGTCTAAACTCAGAGAGGAAGTGAAATCGTTTTATTATAAGGTTATATCAGAAAACAAGTCACGATAGAGGATGAAGTATGATTTGTTGAGAAAGTAGGATATAAAGTTGATCTTAGTCTACATGACGTGAGATTTTCTTTCTTTTCTCGATATGAGGTTGTCTTTTGTTCTTTAGAAATACAAAATATAAAAGAATTTCATATGAATACTGTTCTCAGAAGAAATTACTGAGAAAAAAATAAAGAAATTGATCCTCAGCACACTGTCACTGACTATCCAGAGCAAACAATATTTAATTCAACTGTTGTCAAACTATATTTAACCATATATTTTCTATATTTTGTTTTCTTTTTTAATAAAGCTAATCTTCCTCTATGTACTGTAGCATTTTAATTTTTACTATGTACACACCTCAAAGAGGCAACATAAATCCACTAATTCATTAACTAAGTTTCATCGACCAAGTCAAATGCTTCATCAGGTCAGATATCTTTAAAAAACTCGGATAAATCACCTTTACTTACATCAAAATCCAACAGTTTCGATACAATGTCCTACATATGATCACAAAACAAGAACAAATGATAATCTGTTCATACTAAAACATTTTTTGTATAACAATACTAACAAGAATTATTTATCAACTTATTTTTAATAATGTTATAAGCATAAATGTACCTTGTAATGCTGGTCTTTAGCTAATAGTTCTGAACCAAGAAAGCGGCTCACATGCTTCTTAAACCTTAAATCATCCAAAACTTGCATTGCTCTTTCAATAACATCACGTCTCACTCCTAAATAAATAATTTCAAAATCATATTTTTATAATTCAAGAATACATAACGCATAAATGTATAAGCTGATGTATCAATCCAAATGCATACAAACCTGCCAGTTGTGCACAATGTAATCCTGCAAGAGAGAAATGTTTTATTTAACAAGTTGAAAAATGAATAGTTAAAAGTAAGAAATGTATATGAAATATTGTAAAATACTAACCGTAGCTAAGTGGTGCTTGGCCAGGCATAAGCCTTCAAAACAGAAAAGCTCAAATAAGAAACTTAGAAATTTAATTCATAATAAAGTTTCTTCAAAAAAATTCATAATAAAGTATCTAAAAAATAAATAAGAAAAAGGAAAATACCTGTACAGAAATACAATATCATCACTGCTAGAGCAATTATTGTCTGGTCTTAAAATACCCATTGTGTAACATTTCACATGGTTAGACTGAAATAAATAAAATAATCTTCATATTACCACATTTAAACAAATAAAAAAGGAATATGACAAAAAAGAGAAAAAATTTAACTATTATTTTTTTTAATATTTACCTGTGGTAGAAAATTTTCAGTGAAGATCTCAGTCAAATGTGTACACAAAAGAACCTAAAATTACGCAATATTACCAAATTAGTCGTTAAAAAAAATTAAGGTTAAATTAATTATTAATTATTAATCATTAAATTTAGTATATAACCTTTGGAGGCAAATCATACTCAGCAAAATGTGTGATCACACCTCCAAGCAGTCCAATTCCATCTATTAAACATTAGAAAATAATTTCAATTATATATATGATAAGTTTAAAGCAACGTACTGTATATGTATTCAGAAATATATATATCGAAGTTTAGGAAATAACCTTCTGTAAGAGTGCCCTTGCCAAATTCATCCAATAGACACAAGGATCTTGATGTAGCTTGTCTTCATAAATAATTATATTCAATTATTAAAATTAAAACCTCAAATAATGTATAATTAATTAAGTGTATATTAATTTTGAAAATACATACCTAAGCATCAACCCAACTTGATGCAAATCAACCATAAAAGTAGACTGCTCTGTTGTCATAGCCTTACAACCCATTGCACAAAAGATCCTTCAAAAATATAAAATAAAATAAAATTGAAAGATTTCAATTCTGAATATAGTAAATAAAATGGATATAATGTAGTTTATTTCTTTTACTTATATCATACCTGTCAGTTAAGCCAACAGTAGCAGACTCAGCTGGTACAAAGCTTCCAATATGAGATAAAAATACCACCAAAGCCACCTGAAAATAATAACAATAACAATAATAATAATCCCAAATTTGGATTATATCATGCTAGTTTAATTAATATAATGAACATTAATGAAAAACGTAAAGTTTACCTGCTTAGTGTAAATACTCTTTCCTGAGTAGTTAGGGCCGGTAATGATATTAATTCTTCCTGCAAGAAAAAATGTGCCAAAACTGAGAGACTATAATCATGTATTAATTAATAGTTTAATACAGAATTAATTATAGTAATTTGTGATTTTGAAATTGAATTTGAAATTAGTTTACCATCATTATGAATGTTTGTATCGTTTGGAACGAAAGTATCAACAGTCATTTCCTGCAAAACATGTCTAGATTTCTAATAGAATTAGCACGACAACTTCCTTTTATTTAGATGGAAATCTTTAATAAATGTGCAATAAATTAAAAGAATAGATTAATTATAGATTAATTATATATGAAAAATAATACCTGCCATTATGTATCTCAAGTAAATTATCCTCAGCAAGAACAGGCCTCACATAATTGTTCTGGAGAGCAACAACTGCTAGTGATAAAATGCTATAAAAAAAATGATTATCACTTCCATGATTTCCGTGCAAAAAATAAAATTTTTATTAGAGAAATAATTTATTTTATTTTATAATTTTACCAATCAAGCTCAGCTGCAAAATATACTGCTCTTGTCAAATGCGGTACAAATTGGAGTATTCTAGACACCAAATCTCTAATAATTGCTCTCTCCATGTCTAAAAACATGAAATCAGGTCATATATATAATATAATTTTTTTTTGGTAACTATTTTAATTAAAATACAACTCAAAAGGATTTTTGAACCATACCAAGAATTTTATGATAAATATCTCCAAGAAGATTGTCAAGTTCTTTTGTTTTTGGTGTATGATAGAAAAATCTTTTTTCCTCTCCTTCTTCTAAAAACTGCATAGATTTAAATTTTAGATTATTTTATTGTAGAATAATTATATTAATTATCTTTATGATAATCAAATTGGTCTTTACTGCAAATTCAAATCCTTCGAGTTGAGCTAATTTTTCTTCACTTAGTTTCTCATCGAAAATACACATCAAGTAACCTGAAGAATGAAAAAAGAAAAGACTAAATTAAATTAAACAGCGGAAGAGATGAATATATGAACTAATATAGAAAAAATATGGATAAAAATTGACCAACCAATTTGATGTATATAAACGGCACATGGAGGCTTCCTATATTCATTCAAAAAAGGAAATGAAGCATTTTCAACAGACGAAACCTGGAAAATACTAGTCAATTAAAATATTCTTTCAAGAATTTAAATTTGAATAAAAAACAAAAAAAATACAAGAATTGAATAGGAAATAATAAATAATTTTTAAATATACCTGCTCTAAGAGATCAGGTAGCCTTTCATAAACCACTCTCAATTCATCTAACTGCAGTTAAATATCTATTTGTTAAACTATTAACTTACTATTTATGCAGATTAGGAGAAAATAACAAAGAAAAATATTACCTCATCACATAAGCTTTCTTTCACTAGAGTCTCATAACCCTTTTCCTTGGTTCTTTGAGGGTCAATTACACCAATTACCTACATATTAATAATAAAATTAAATAAATCCATAGGAAAAGTAACAAAAAATATAGAAAATATATCCAAAAACACGAAATTTGCATGAAATATAAACTAACCAGATCAAAAACATAAGCTAATTCTGCAGTCAATGACGAATTTGCCTGGCAGAAAAAAGAAATGAATAAAATTCTACTAATTTCAAAACACATATAACATAAAAACTAGAAATATGCAATTTGTTATACCTTATCAAGTAAATCTATTTGCAAGTTTTCTAACTTCTCAAGAAAATTCTCTGATAATCCTACTTCAAAGATTTGGTTTAAGTGTAATAAGGCAGAAATACACTGCAGCAAAAAAAATCAAAATTAAAATTCAATTTAAACCAGAAATAAATGTGAAATTTTTAACATGAACCTTTAAGAATGAATTCCAATCACCAGATGTACATATTGAGCTTGGCGAGTTGAATTTCTACAAAAAAAATGAAATAATTAATTAATTAAGATAAAATATTAGTGAAAATATAACTTTGAGATTTATTATAGTTGCCTTTAGCATGTGGGGAATGTCTCTGACAGACTTGAGAGTTTCACGTAAAGCAGATATTACTTCCTCACAGCAAAGAAAGAATGATATCTTTTTAACTTAAGAAAAACTATTTTTTATAAGATGATTAATAAATTAGAAGGAAATATTAGGATTTATGGAAAAATGAATAAGGATACAGTGTTGAGGCGATTATTTAACATTGTAATGTCAAGTACTGGACGCAAGAACCAAGTCCTAGCATAAAAAAAACAGAAATATTGACAAATGTTAAGAAAAGTTGTATTGTGTTATATCATAAAAAAATAATTAATTAAGTAATTCTGCTTTTAGATTTAGCACTAACCTAAGTAGACGCCTACCCATTGGCGTAACACACTGCAAAATCAGTATTAAAAAAGTATCAAATTAAATACAAAACTGAATTTAAGAAAGTAGTGAACTTTACTTACTTTATTAAACATCCCAAAAACAGAAAACCTGCAAA
Source organism: Juncus inflexus (assembly GCA_024447665.1). Lineage (NCBI taxonomy): Eukaryota > Viridiplantae > Streptophyta > Magnoliopsida > Poales > Juncaceae > Juncus > Juncus inflexus. The sequence continues at coordinate 10,952,992 of JAJHPC010000001.1, read as the reverse complement.
AAAAATGAAAACAATGAGTACTCAATACTACTAAACATCAAAAATAAATAAAAATAAACAATATAAATATTAAAATTACCCTTCTTTTGACCTTCCAATTCCCATGTTACTCGCATGCTTATCCACTTGAAATATTTGCAACGCCTCATATGCAGCCGAATCAAGTTTCAAAAACCTCTCTCTGTAATTCCATTAAGCATTAACTAAACTCAAACCTCCATTTATTAACAATTTTCAAATAAATCAACAATGCTAAAAGATGAACAATACAATGAGATTTGAGCTAAGCAATCGATTGAAATTGTGTGTCCAAATTCTTTCTGTTCAAAAGAGTCAACGAGCCCTTCGTTCTCCAAAATCGCGAGGAGACCGCCTGCTGCTCGCACTTGCACTTCGCTTCCAAGATCAATCATTGAATTCAGCTGCACGGATATTAAAGCACATGGAATTTAAAAAAATTACAAATATAAAATTTTAAAATATTGTAAATAGAGAAAAAACGAGGGGTTACGAAGCAAATTCTCTCTTTGATGGTCAGACCCTCGTCCATTCCTCCAACTCCTAAGTATATTAACCTGAAATGTGAAAATAAAATAAATAAAAAATAAATGTGAATATTTAGGTTATATAAATAAAATAAATAAGGACAATATTGTTTTGAAAAATAGCAATTATATAAAGTAAAAACCTGTTCCAAGATTGTTCATAGCTGAAAATGGAACTCTGTATAAGCTTCACATTAGTTTCTTCTTCACCTTCTATTTTCACAAAAAAAAAGGAAAATAATACAATTAGAATATAAAATACATTACCCAGTGCATTAATTTTCAAAATTTAATAAATTAGTAATATAAACCATTTCGGCGTAATGCAGATAATAAAGCTTCATCTGTTTTGGTGCTTGCATAAATAGTCCTAGGCTTTGCTTGATATTTCACTTCTCACCACACACAGATTTCCAAAGTTAGAAACAAATAATACAACAAAAGCTTTTACAGTTTAATTTTTTTTTTAAATAAATAAATAGGAAATAAATTACTGAGATCAATGAGAGGAAAGTCTCCATGGCCATCTTCCCAAACTTCTAATACAAAAAGATGGCGGATGCTCGTGTCATAATATGCAACACCAACTCTATTTTGAAACAAAATGCACATTTTAAGTCAAATAATATCTCAATTGAATTAAAAAGGATGATTATAGAGATAATTTTGTACTACACATGCATTACATTACTGAATGAAATTCTCTCATGAAAATTCACTGAGCAGATTTAATAAAAGAAAATTAAAATACTTCTTAAAATCAAATATTTGGGAAACTATGGTTTGGTTTGAATTAACCATACAAGAGAAAAAATTGAAGAAAAAAAGAATAGGTAATAAATAATTTCTTCAATAGTCTGCTCTTACCTATTACCCTGCATAATGCAAGCCATGTATACCTAAAAAATTAAAATGTGAATTTGTATCAGCATTGAGAAAAAATTACTGAAAACAGAAGAAATATTACCGTACAGTATATTTTCAACAAATGGCATATCACACAAAAATTGACAATATTATGACAAACAAGCTTGGAGATGAATGATTAAAGTAATAGAGTAACTCAATTTGAAGCCCTTAAGTTTATTCAAATCACAAATTAGCCATGCTTTATGAAAAGATGCCTGGTTGCTAAGATAATTCTACAAGGATAAAACTGAGAGAAATTAAGAACAAATTGAATTCCGAAATGCATGTGAACTGATCAAATGGACATAAATTATATCATTTGAGAGAATGTTTGCAAAAGAATCTGAAGTTCTCATTCAACGATTATTTCCCTCTCTCTCTCTCTCTCTCTCTCTTGACTGCTCTTTCATAGAACTAAATCATAACAAATCAGCAAGTATGATCATTACGTTTTCAATAAAACTAAAAGGTCGCACGATCTTTCCAGCGATGTAAATCTAAAACTTGATTCAATCAAATCCTAATTCAGGCTCGATTGTAAAATTCTGATAATGAGGCAAATCAACAGATGGGAATCAAACACAAACAGCAGTTAAGGAACAGAAGCATGACCTGAGATTCGTATTCTGTACTCTCCACCTCCTCCTCTTCATCCTCCATCCAGAGCTGAGTGTGAGAGTGAGAGTGAGCGATCACGATCACAGAGCCGATTGGAAAAAAGGTATATTTCTCATTTATTTATAGGGGCAATTTTACAAACGAGCCTGGCCCTTGTCCTTTCCAAATTCTGAACCTTGTGGGCCCCACAAATCGAAACGGCTCTTCTGTTTCTGTTGAGTTGACTGGGCCTTTTTTTGCCTCTGTCGAAGTTTTGAAGGGCTCGACAGGCCGGAAATTCAATTTTCCGATTTCGTTAAAACCTGATGACAAAACATCGAACTCATCAATCATCATGTACTCTCAGGAGAACCCGGATTTACTTTCGGTACCTGAATATTTGTAAAGGGGCTTTTGTATATTGTACTATAACTATAATATATATAATGCAATAAAACTTCAGAATATATGTATTGGCTTGGCTTACTCAAAACTTGTTTACAAAGTTAATTAGTACTTTTCACTTATTAAAAATGAAATAAAATATTAAAACTTCTAGATGTTATCTCATGTGAAGTATTTTATTTTACGCAATAGAAATCAGTGAATCTTATTATTATACGCTAAACGCTTGAGGAAGAAGAAAGTTTGTCATTAATTCAAAGATATTGGATAATTTATTTTCTAGCGACACGAGAGAATTCAAATGTCAGAAATTTGATATTGACTCATACGTGCTGTTCCAAGTATGAAATTTACGAAATTTTAAAAATCTAAGCACTTGAACAATTATTATTCCAAGAAGGTACATGGCAATTCAAAATCAACTAACTAATCACAAATTTTAATAGTTGACAGTTGACACTATTCATTTAATATCAATTACAAACAGAAACAATAGTTCAGTACAATCAAAATAATCACAACCCAAAAGAAGGCATAAATTGCATTAAACTCTACACAAAGCCCTCTACTATAAATACAGACTTATAAAAATAAATAAATCCTCAATAAACAAATATAGATTTCACACAGAACTGGCCAAAACTGACTTGGATCCTCTTTCACGCTGAGTAAATCCAGATTCCAAAACTGTTCTTCCTTCACAATCAACCAAGTATGTTTCCTACCATAGAAAATCACATAATCAAATAAAAACTAATTAGCAAAACATTAAAATCCAAGCTTTTATTTGTTATGGCTGAAAAAATTAGAACAGATAACTTTTAAGAGTAAACCACTTACCATCACTAAACCATTAATTCTGTGCAAAAAGAATCCATTCTGCACATCACTGAAACATCAAACAAAAAAAAAACACTAAAAGAATAAAAGCATACTCATATATATTAAAAAATATAAGTTCCAAAATTAGAGAACCCAAAAACCTTGGTGATAAATATGTTTTATTTTCATTTCTCGGACTTGGGGCACCAAGGTAAACTACATGTTCATCACCACTATATCCAAGACAGCCCTTAGTGCTAATATATGCATCCTAAAAAATGTAATTTAAAAAAATTATTCATGAAATAGTTCAATACATATAAATTAAGAGAAAAGTCCAATTTTGCCCCCTCAACTATTGAATTAGTTTATTTTTAGTCCCTCAACTTTTTATTGGTGCAATTTCAGTCCCTCAACTATTTAATAGGTAGATTTTTAGTCCTTCAATCTGTTAAGTGCTTACGTGTCAGTTAAATATGACAAGTAAGCAATGACGTGACATATATTCTTAACACATACACAATAACGTGTTAACTTTTATTTAACAAATAAACATGCATAAAAAATATGCACTTTTTAATAAAATAATGTTTTAAGAAAAAGGGGAATTAATGAATTTTTATTTTTTTTCAAATATTTGTCACGTTACTAATGTCACGTCATTACTTACGTGTCAAATTTAACGGACACATAAGCATTTAACGGATGGAAGGACCAAAAATGTACTTATTGAATAATTGAGGGATTAAAATTGGACCAATAAAAAGTTGAGGGATCAAAAATGAGCTAGTTCAATAGTTGAGGGGGCAAAAATAGACTTTTCTCATAAATTAAATATTAGGAATTAAGGATGAAATTGAAATTTTACCACTCCATATGTTGTGAAAATGTCATGGAACACATCCATCAATTCTTTATTTTTTTTATTGTTACGATCCTCATTACAGATTGCAAGGGGATCAAATCCAACAACAATTCGCCTAGCTTGAATGAATTAAAAATCTCATGAGTAATTGTTTATGACAACATTAAAAAACAAAAAACAAACAAAACACACACAAGTAAAAACATACCAGTCACTGCTGGTGTATGTTAAGACTTTCTGAAGCCAATCCATCTGTTCTTTGAAATTCGTACTATTTTTCTCTAAATGAGCAAAATCCTGCAAGTTAATTATAATACTTGTTTATTATAAATACAAAATACAACAGGAAAAGAGTTGGTTAATTGATTGAAGAAATTAATATTAATATTAACCTGTAAAAGCCCAGTATCTACACCAATTATTTCAAGCACTTGGTTGAAAGGCAACTTGAATTTCTTCATGAAATTACCAATTACTACTCGTCCTTTTGAAGCTGTCGTAGCATACCTATTCAGTATAAGCAAATTTGCAAGTCATAATTAAAAAATTTAAATCAACATAAGGGCAAAGTTTTAAGTAAATGATAAACATCATTTTATTAGGAAATATAATAAAGAGAGAATGATGAACGTACCATGGGATCTTCAGTAACTCGATATGAAAAGTAGCCTGAAACGGGAAATATTTAAATTTGATTAGGAACTGAACTAAAATTGAGTAGATGGAAAGGTTTAAGTGCCGTAAAGTGTTGAAATTACGTTATTTAATAAAGGATCATCTTCTCCAATTTCACCAATATTTAGCACGAATTTCGGTTTGTATATCTTTGTTGTCTTCTCCATCTTCCTTGAAATAAAATTTTAAAATTACATGGTGAGCACATTAACCTAGAGCGCTGAAATTTTGAAAAAGAAAAAAAAATATGGAACGTGATCAAATATTGATATTTGTTCTTGTTGACATTAAATCGAACACCAGACATGCAAAATTCTGATATGCTTATTTCAAACTCTCAAAATCTTGTTTCCATACAGAATGTCAAAAATCTAGGAAAACCAACAAACAAGCATTAAACATCAAAAACAGCAGCAGATCCATCAATTAGGCAATTAATTATCAAAAGCCGAAGGATAGAATCGAACCAACTGACCTGTTTTAGGAGCTGAGATTGCAACTCAAGAGGCCGAGATCCACCAGTGACACTGATGAAGTAGTAATCATCAACAAGCCTTAAATCTTCACCATTTGAGAGAGGCACCTTGACCTGCGTCTGGCTCTGGCCAATGTTGAACGCAACGAAAAGGAAGAAGCAGAGAGCAGCTTGGGTTATGAAGGTGAGCGACCATGGCGTCTTCTTAGCTACGACGAACTCTTCTTCTCTTGAATCTGATCCCATTTGTGCCTCTCCGCCTCTCTCTCTTCTCTCTATCTGGGGTGAAAATCTGGCGGTAAGCGGTGACTGCTCAAGTCAAGTCAGATTCTTTTGTAATTGTACGGCTGTTGGTTGGTTGGTTGGCTTGTGTTTGTACCTGTACCGTGCTGTGTTTGTTCTCTTTTATATTCCTTCTCATCTTTCAGATTTCTTCTCAAATAGTCTCTTTTTTATTTTATTTTATTTTTGTGTAATGATTTATTCTCAGTAAAGATATTTTTTTCTCTTATCATCCTATTGTCAGTAGTTAATGTGGTCGTTGTCATACATTCATTTGGGATCGAAATTGAAGTTCATTCATTGCAGGGACCGTCTTTTTCTATATTCATGCCGATGATTCATGTTCAATGTTACTTTAGTTAATATTTTTTTTTTATTCTATTGGTATTTATTAATTAACAAGCAACAGAAGTATTGGATTCAAACAGACTTATCAAAATCATCAGCTAAGAGGATGCATTCCATTACTAAGATTGTTTAGCTACCAGATTTCCAGTCACTAGCCACAATAGGCAATAGCCAAAATATAAACTACACACAATAACAACAATAATTAACTGGTCCAAATCAGTCTGACGAGCATATGGCAACATACCATCCCAATTCCGTCCCGGTATTTCCCATAAAAAGCACAAGAACAAAAGCAGTCTATTCTACCATCCTACTTTAAGTTCTTTCAAAATAACAGTTAATTAAAGCCCTAAACAACAGCCAACTATCTTTCCCTACATAAATATTAATTACTAATAACAACCCTTCATTCACTTTCCACCACATCTCCTTCCTGCACTTCATCTCCCATCTCTTCATCCTTCACCTCGGAAGGCCTGGCCTCTGAAGGAGCATTTAATGCTCCAGGTTCTGGAGCATTAAATGCTTCGGGTTCTGGAGCACTAAATGCTTCGGGTTTTAGCGCAACCTCTTCTACATTTGTTTCTTTTTCTTCAGGTTTTTTCTCAGCAAGGGCTTGAATGACATCCTGACAGACCGCCTCTATTTGGCTCAAGTCATTGCAGAGTCTCACAGAAGCGTTTTTATCGCCCATGTGAGCCTGCACTGCATTTGTATCTCCTTCTTGCACGACTCTGCACACCTGTTGATGATAATAACACATTGTTTTAATTACTCAACTCACAAGAAAATAATTTAGATAAAAAATTTAAGTTCAGAAAGTTAATCTATGATCTAGTTACCTTGTTATAAAGTTTGACAACATCAGCTTGCTCCGTATTATTTTCAGATGGGGATGCCGCTTGTTGCAGTGCTGAAAAGTAGATCAAATTGGATGTTATTTATTTTATTTCACAAAATCGTAAAAATAAAAAATGTAAAGAAAATATTAAAGAATTTACTTACGAATCGGTTCAAGAATAGGCAGTTCAGTCAAAACTGAAGCTGCGGTAGATGATGGTTCAAAATGTGCATTTTGAGTCCTTCTGTGAGTCTGAACCGTCTCTGGTTCTGGTATAGGTATTTTTGCCTTGATCTACACAATGCCAGACAAAAAGTTCATTAAATTCTGCTTAAGTAACACCAATTTGAGAGAGAGAGAGAGAGAGTACCACAGCGCACTCAAGATTCATGGCTTTCTCCAAGAGCTGGTACCGCTTCCTTACGAATTCAATAATCTTTCTTTGCACATAATGGTACGGATATTCCGGTACAGCTGGCATTCCTGCAGCATTCAAATTTCCCTAACAAAAAAATAAACATAAACATAAACAAATCATCTATCACACTCAATGAATAGAAAATGAGAAGAAAATTCACTCACATTAGCAGCAGCAGAACTAGAGGCAGCACCATCGCCAGGTGGCGGCACCTCATTCGTAGTAGGAGCACCAGTTGTTGCAGGAAGTTTCATGTTCAGTTCTTTGCAAGCAAACTCAGCAATTCCTGTGGTTCTATCTTCCACAACCGGTACATATCTCGCATATCCATGCCTGTGTAAACAAAAACAAAAAAAATTGATGTAAAATTATTGGAATGAGAAAGAAAGATTAATTTTATGAGTTTATACTTTAAAAATGCGGATAGTAGAATCACGTCCTGATCGGTTTTCCATTTTTCGCAAGCCAACAAGCTGGGGAATTCATTGAATATATATGAAGGAAAAAGAGGGCCTGTAGGTTTACTTCTCATGAGCTTCACCTGAATATACCAAAATTACGATATTTATTAAATGGTTATATATGACAATAAATAAATACCTAGTTCATGTACTATTAATAGTATTAAAAACACAAAGAAGAGAATGGTAAGATTTACCTTTTCTTCGATCAACTCAATATTTGCCATTCTGATAAGAACATCATCAACACGTACATTTTCTTTTGGCACACCATCTAACAATTCGAAAAAGAAAAAAAAATACAAGTAATATAGTAATAAAAATTTATAGATAACAAATGGAAATTAGCATATATGCTTAAACTGCCATTTTACCTGAGAAGTATGGGGAGTCAGTTAGAGGTTCAAGCAGGTGCTGCATGACAAGTTTTGAATACCTATAAAAACAAAGGAAATAAAAAAACAAGTTAATAAATGGAAAGCGAAAAGTAATATGATCAAACAAACTAGCGTTTGTATAGTTGTAAAGAGCATAAAGAAGAAACATACGCATTGAGATCCGCAACAGTTTTGCCCTTGAGCCTAGGCAGAAATTCTCTCCATGAAAAATCCTGAAAGCCAAATCTACGAAAAAGAAGCGCAAATCACATTAAATTTCACCATTATTGCATAAGGACAAGTTCCAACTTAATAATCTCAATTGACTCATAAATTAACACACATATTAAACAATACCTCATCAAAGTCTGCATAAAGAAGGTCCTTTGGTTGTGATTGAACCCCAAAATCTTGAGCGACTTTCCTTCACCTTCCATCAGCGGCGCCGGCTCTGCTCACCAAACAAAACACACATTAGTTCAATCACAATTCACAACCCACTAATAACTGCTCTAAACCCTAAACCCTAAATTACATTACCTCTAGTTCTTTTCTTTGAATATGCGGCCCTTCTAGCAGCAGGCCCTGGCAATTCCGCTTCAGGATCCGACGCATCATCCTCGTCAGCGTAATCCTCATCTTCAGAACTATCTGGCGCCGCCAGCCCATCATCTCCAGTCGCAGCCATCTATATTACAATTAAAAAACATGTGACAGGTGGCGGCGTTTCATTGGTGGATGTAGTGTAGTGAGGTTAGTTGAGTTGTGATGTTGTGTTACCTGTTTGCGGCTGCGTTTGCCTTTCCCCATGGCGGTGTACTCTTCGACCTTTTTAACCTCGTATTTGTCCTTGAGAAGCTCTGCCCAGTAATTCGCCCTGTCTGCGTTTTTCTCTGCTTGCTTTCTTGATTGCTCTCTTTCTGCTGCGGCTTTTGCCTCATCCACAAACTCAAAACTTGCAACCTAACAAAGAAAAATAATAATAATAATAATGATAATTATAAGACTGAAATACATATCAAGAAAAAATGAGTTCAACAAAAAGTTGTTTAACCGCTGATTTTAGAGTAATAAATAATAAAATACCTTGAAGCCTTTCATGAAGTCACTCTCTACTTCGTCTTCCAAAGCCTCTTCAGCAATTATTTGGTCACGGTCCAGCAATCTATCCAAGTCAAAACAATTATAAATCAGAAATCACATAATAGCATGACAAAAATAAAGAAAAAAGAACAAGACAAAAGATACCTATCAATTGCAGCATCATCATAGTGGATCTGTTTCTTCTTCCCTTCTTCATCATCATCATCGAATAACTCCTTTGAACCATGGCGAATAATATCGTCCAATTCCTCCTAAGCATGATTAAAATGATCAAAGGTTAATTTAAGACTTCCAGTCAAATAAAAACCGAAAAAAAAAAAAAGAAACATACTGATTTTATATTGCATGAAATATCTAGATAAAAAAAATAAAGTAAATAAAAATAGGGTTGCAGACTACCTGATTGACAGCTTGGGCCTTGAGTCGACCAACAACAAGATGCTCCAATATCATCTTTTTCTTAGTAAGCTGCATCATCCTCTCTTCTATCGTGCCTCTGCTCACAAGCCTGTATATCATGACCTGCATCCAAAAATAATAAAATATTGTCAAAATAATACATATCCATTGTCACTTCTTGCATTGAATTAGAGAGAGAAAGAGAATAAAACCTTGCCAGTCTGGCCTAAACGATGAGCCCTTGCCATTGCTTGTAGATCCGCATGGGGATTCCAATCACTGAAACACACACCATAATTTCAATATATTTGCTATTAACAACATATACTCTGATTTACATTAAAAATAAAAATAAAATGGAACTAAAAACTGACCTGTCATAAATAATAACAGTATCAGCAGTAGCCAAGTTGATTCCAAGTCCGCCAGCTCGAGTGGAAAGAAGAAAGCAAAATCTGTTGGAATTCTTGGCGTTAAATCGGTCTATACGGATCTGCCTTTCGGCTCCAGCAATCTTTCCATCAATCCTTTCATAACTCCATTTCTACAAATAACCAACAAAAAAATCATAAACTGAAACTTAAAAGGTGGTGAAATGTTAATTATTAATTTTTAGTTACCCTGAAAGACATGTAGTCTTCTAATAAATCTAACATATGCTGGAATTGTGAGTAGATAAGGACTCGGTGGCCTTGCTCTCTGAGCTTCAACATCATCTTATCCAATAGCTCCATTTTGCCGCCCGCGTCAAAAAGACGTCTAGATAAAAAAAAAATACAAATAATAAATTAAACTATATAAAATAAAAATAAAATAAAGTAAAAATAAGAAAAAAAGATACATAAATGTACCTTAACCCTTCATCTGCATTGGCTGCTTCAGTCTCAGGCTCTACTCCTTCTAACATAAACCCATGGCAGCAAAGCTTGCGGAGTTCCATCACAACATTTATGAGGGATATCTACACAGATATTCAAATATATCCAAAAATAGTAATTAAGATATAGTATAGATTCAAAACCTGCACTTCAATTGAAAATTTAAATAAAAAATGAAAATAAAAAGAAATTACTTGAGCACCGCCACGGCGAGCTAATACTTCATAATTACGAGTAAGAATGGCCTTGTAATATTCTTTCTGTTTGGCAGTTAGTTCCACTCGTAAAATAAGTTCCTTCTTAGGTGGAAGCTCTTTCATCACATCTTTCTTGAATCCTGAGAATTATTCCATCCAAAATAAGTTCAAAACTGAAAATTCCAATATCGCTAGCCAAAAATAAAGGAAAAAAATATATATTAAGTTTGATTAATACTCCTTAAAAGATGGGGCTTGAGCATTCCGTGAAGCTTCTCAATCTGCCTGTCCTGATTTATATCACCAAATTCCGCCTGTAGTTGTGCTATACTTCCAAACTATATAAAAAGAAAGACTCATTAATCAAATCATAATTATTATTGCATATATCACTTTTAACCTTTGAAATGAAAATAATAATACTAACAGATACACAATGAAAACTTACAGTTTCACCTTCAAGGAAGTGCATGAGCATAAACAGTTCATCCAAGTTGTTCTGAAATAAAAAAAATAAAAAATAAATATCGATCAACAGCCATATCTTTTTGTGTATAACAACACTATAAATACTATTATAACCTATAGAATTTAAAAAGAGAGAATAATTTCTACAAAGTAAAGGAAGCAGGAACCTGAATTGGAGTTCCAGTCAAAAGCACACGGTGATTTGTAGGATAGTCTTTTAGTTGAATAAACAATTTAGAGTCTTTATTTTTCAGTCTATGTCCTTCATCCACAATCTATACACAATTAACAATACAAACATATAAACATACAAACATTAGTAAATATATATTTAGAACTTTTAGCTTTTTAATTAATAATATTTCCATATTTAAAAAAACGTTGTACCATGCATTCCCATTGAATATGTTTAAGAACAGAAGAATCCATGTTGATCATTTCATATGAGGTCAAAAGAACATCAAACTTGATTCTTGATTGCTTGCTCTCATTTATACCGGACTGAGAATTCTTCTTCTTTTTGTTAATAAGCTTCTTATTATCTTTAGGGTACCAAAACTCATACTTCCTAATGACTTCACGGCCTACAGCCGGCCCAAAGTACATAACCTACAATAAACCAAATAAAATATTAACGAGCAATTTACTATATAAAATAGCAATAATAAAATATTAATGACCATTTATTTTACTTACAGTATTCATGTGAGGGGCCCAAGTTGCAAATTCGCGCTCCCAATTTCTCAATGTGGAAAGAGGAGCTACTACAAGATGTGGGCCAAGATTCTCTTCATGAAGTGAGGCCAGAAAAGCTATACTTTGAATTGTTTTTCCTGCATTTAATTGGCGGTTCAAATGATTATTTTTCAGGTTAATCATTACAAGTTTGAAGTAGCAAAAGAGAATGACTGTATTGTGTTATTACCAAGTCCCATTTCATCAGCAAGAATAACACGTCTGTTGTTCAACCATGAAAACCTCAGAAAATTCAGGCCTTCCAGCTGATACGGATGCAACAAACCTTCAACAAAATTAAAAAATATATTTACATTTTCTTTCAAAACATACAAAATTTAATAATAAAATAAAACCAATAATAAAATCACAACAAACTACCGCCAGTGAGGAACTTAGGGCTGGCATCATAAGCCCTCATATCACGCGTCAGAGCCTTAGTCTTGCTAGAAGCTTTCTTCTTCCGTTTGGACTGAATAGTGTGATACCTCTCAATCTGAGGCTGAAACGCCGAAATATCTGACTCGGTTTCCCACGTGCATTCATCATATCCCAGCTCGTTCCACTTCACTAGATATTCCGAACTCCCGTCCTCAGTTTTCCTGTAAAAAAATCACAAAATTTACATCAGTAAATAATGAATAAATAGGGAAATTTGCAAAAAAAACATATATTATGCCAAAATTACAAAAAGCCCTGCATTATTGAAAATTGTTAATTAATATTCTAAACATGTGTTTTTAAATAATTAAAGTATGAAAACTAACAGTGTTAACTTCTAACTAAAGGTAGGACCTTTTTTGCGAATTCCAATAATGCTAGGTTTTTTTGAAAATTCGACAGTGTACAGGCTTTATTGCAAATTTCCCTAACAAATATTAATTATTCACTGAACAAATTAGGGAATAAAATTAAAGGACCTGCTAGAGAGAATACGGTCAACGGAAGTCCACTCAGGCCGGACAGGGACCCACTCTTCGTCAGTCTTATCCACTCCGTCTGTGTGTCTATGGAAAGTGTTTAATCTTTGCTTCAGCCTTGGATAAGTCATTGCAGCTCTCGCAAATTCACTCTCTGCCACCCTTTTAACAAACGAAAAGTTAAAATGGAAATTAATTTTCAGTATTTCCAGGGTTGAAGTGATTAAAAAGCGTACCAAGTACAGTGAATATGCGAGAGTCCCTTCCATTTGACCAGATAGTGTTTGACCGACTTTGACTTTGACCCAGACGCGGCGGATTTGTCGTCGTCTTCAACTGGGCGCATTTCACAGTCGTATATCTTCTCCATCTCTTTCAAACGAGGATCCTGAAAATTCATAAAAATAAAATAAAATACACAATAAAAATCGGAAATAAAATATGGTGTGGAGTAACGAAACGTACACATTCAGGGCAGCTCCATTTATCGTCGATTGATTTGTAAGGAGGAAAAACGCACTTCTTGTGATACTGATAAGTGCATGTGCGACAAGGGATAAGATCGTCAGCCTTCCCGCAAATTTGGCATTCATCTTCTTTCTGCAAAAGGAAAAATTGACAGTGTTAAATTTTATTAATTTATGTAATTATGGAAAAGCATCTCGTTTTTAGAAACTTAGAGACACTCTTTCAATGGAAAGTAAGTCAGAAATATTTTTAGTTTTAGACACGTGTTTGACAAATCAAGTAAGAATTTATGATCACATGCATGGATAAACACGTATCAAGCACAAAATAACAGCCCACAAAAAACAATTTATCAGATTGATTACTGATAAAAAAAATCGGTACCAACTGGCATGTGACAATACCATGCCTGTACCAGTACCAGTATCGGTACCAGGACACAACTCCGAAGAATCTACTATCACCTAAACAAATTCAAACCCTAAGCTAAACACACCAACATACGCAAATAAATAACCTAGACCAAATGCAGCAATATACAAAACTTAAATCTGACTATGAAATCAAACAAGTCAAAACAGCAAGCTGTGTTAAAGCAGTGTTAGTTTTACCGCATCTTCTCTCTCAAACTTCTCAAAGTTCTCTTCTATATCTTCAGGCGACTCATCCTTTTCCTTATCCTTATCCTTCTCCTTCCTCTTCCCCTCGTCCTTCTTCTTCACCTCCTCTTTCTTCTTCCCCTTCGCACCAGCTGAAGGCGGGAGGTAAAGATCATCGTCCGACTCATCAAGAGTGTACAACGGCCGCTTCTCCGATCTGGCCCGTAGCCGCTCCGCCATGCTGCTCATCTGCACAAACCCAAGCAAACCCTAGTGGAATTCAAAGGATTCGCCGCAAATTCCAGCTGGGATTCAGGAGGTGTAGATTGGAAATTGGGTAAGGGATGAAATTAGGGTTTTGTGTGTGAGGGATCAGTCGGACTGGACAGTTTTATAGTGGTGTGGGGGTGCTAGTGAGAGAATCGACTCCCCCAATGAAATGAGAAAGCATTTAAAAGCTTCTTAAGACAGAGAGAGAGGGGGAGGGAGATATATTTCGGGCAATTAGGAGGGAACCCGGCACGGCGCACAGGCACAGCGAATGTGTGAGGCGCCCAAGGGTGTAGGATTGATTTCCTATAACCGACGGTGAGTGGCGGCTGTGTAGCGGGTCACACAATGGTGTTCTCTTCCCTTGATTTTTGCCTCCGAATTATTGACATATTTTATATAATAATACGTCGCTGTCATTTTGAGAACTCATTACTTGTGTCGTGATATTTTAAAATGTAAGAGCGAATACTTAAGCTAATTTCATCAAAATTTAATGACTTGATATATGAGATATCGTAAATATTTGTAAGTAGAATATTGTATCACTTGATAAATGTCGTTACTAAAGTATAAGTCATACATGGGGAAGGTGTTATATCAAAAAAAAAAAAAAAAAAAAAAAAAAATAACAGCTAATTTAAAACATCCAAATAGTACGAGATTAGAAGAGGATCGAGATAATAGAACATTGTATCACTTTATAAAATGTCGTTACTAAAGCATAAGACATACCTAGCGAAGGTGTTATCTCTAGAACTATAACAACTGATTTAAAAAGTCCAAACAATGCGAGATTAGAAGAGGGTCGAAATAGTAGAACATTGTACACTTTATAAATATTGTTGCTAAACTAGAAGGTATACCTTGGGAAAGTGTTATCTCTAAAAACTATAACAATTGATTTAAAACATCCAAATCATGCGAGATTAGAAGATTTGACATTTGACTGTTTCAATTCATCGGTTATAGTTGTTCGAGATAAAAAAATTCTTGGATATATCTTCTAATTTAGTAACGACATGTATGAACTGATATGATATTCTTGTAACAAAATTTAGTAATATCTCATATCATAAGTCATGAAAATTAGATACGTTAATGTAAGTATTCATTTTTATATTCCAAAATGTCACGAGTAATAGAATCCCAACTAGTAGTGACCGATTTATATTAAAAATGTCAAACAATTCATGGATAAATCAAGATTAGAACATTAGACCAAATATTGCTAGCTCAAGCGGTAAAAGTATCATTCCACTAATCAAGAATTTGTGGATTCAATACTTGTCAAGAGTGATTTTCTTTCTTTCAAATAATTCTCCTCGTTTGAGAAGTTAAAAAAAATATTACAACATTATTATCTCGCTATACAACTGTCGTACAAGACCGCTTGTAGAAAATCCAGATCAATACCATCGGACACCTCTCTCATAATTTGTTGTATTGCCGTGCCAATTTCCTTCTAATTGCCCGAATACGTTAACCAAATTTTTAAATGATTTTCATTTTACTGTGAATCATATTCTCTCACCAGCGGCACCACTACAAATCTCTCCAACATGAGTAATCTCTCTCACAAAACCTTGATTTCATCTCTTGCCCCAATTTCCAATATGCACATTTTGAATCTCGACTCGAATTCATGGCAATATTATTTATTTTCACTAGGGTTCGAGAAGATGTGTAGCAAAGTATCATGGCATTCGGCTCCAAACTATATCGGATAAGCAACATTTAGTATGGATTTCAATTTAATCCCATATCCAAACATTCTTAGCATAATTGATAGACAATTAAATTAAAACTCACTATTAGATATTTCATCCAATAGTGTCTTTTTGTTTTTTATATTTAATCACCCTTCAATTATGATTAATATGTTTTTATTTAACTATGCATAAAGTGGATATAGAAATAACATAATACACGCAACATATAACTACTACAATGTTAAGTCTATAATTAATATAATTAAAGTATGATATGTATTTAATCACCATGTGCCTAATTAAACATGATTCTTACAGTGTATCTCAAGTATATTGTACATTTAACTACTATATAACTCATTGATTCTTACATACTTTATTATTAATATTTACTTATTTAATTTTAATTAATGAACAATTAACAAAAAATATATAAAATAAATTATTATTAATATAATTAAAATATACTTTATAGTTAATTACTATACAACTATACAAAACACTAATATATCTTAGCGGGAGATTTGATAACTTACGAAACATTATACTTTTAATTTCATGAATATCTTAGTTTTGTTTCTCTATCTTTGTTTGTTGTGAACACGATTAATAAGTTGTTGAATTTGTTAAATATTAAAATAAATGTGTTCATTATGATTTCAATTGGGTCTCTCTTAAAATTGATTGGATGTCTTAGACTCTTACCGCTTGATCTAGTAAAGCTTTGGATTCTCCATCTTGCTTAAATATTTTTCTAAAATATTTTAAGTAATCTCTCTCTCTCTCTCTCTATATATATATAGAGAGAGAGAGGGGGGGTGGATATTAATCTCTATTAAGATCTATCATTGCATAGATCATATAACAAACTGTTGGGTTTCAGACGTGCATAACGCAGCGGAAAACAAAAATTTCGTCCAAAATCAATCCGAGGATCCGTGCGTATCGGTTAAATCAAAGAAATAAATCTTAAAGATACCTTTCGGATTACGCTTAATCTGTGACGCTCAAACCGTGCGTGTTGTCCATGCGCCTCTAAACTGGTTACCGTCCTAACCGATTTTACATCCGTCTAGGTCGGATCGTGCGGAAGTCATCTACCGCACACACAATCGATCTCCACCAAAACTCTCAACAAACCGTTCTCATCTTCTTAGGCCGAATAGATCACAAGCGCCGAAAGTACGAACGCCTCTACCGGTGTCCACATGAACAAACTTCTTAAAACGGAAAGAAGAACAATATATATGCTAGTAGCTTGTTGTTCTCCTCTTGCATAAGAAAACTCTTATTATTTTATCTCACAAAAGATGTATATAAATCCTCTCATATAATCGCACTCTTTCATTTTTGTCATACAAAAAGAAAGCACCCTTTCATAATTTTCTCATACAAATTAGAAAGTATATTTTCTCTCTTTTGTCTCACAAAAGAGAATGAGAAATAATGAGAGAGAGAATGATGTGTTGTATATATGAATTTGGAGCCCTCTATGTCCTTATATAGAGGTGAAGAGTCATGTCTCTTCACACTAAAAGATGTGTATGACATCACTCATCATTATCCATATGCCATCATCTAGACTCTTCTAGATTACATGATCTTTTGTGCTCATAGTCTTTATATACATATATATCACATCTTATTACATAAGATGACAATACATTTTGTGACATTCTTATGCAACTCATCATATAAGTCGCTAGGATTTTCTGCGCCCATTTCAGTTTGTTCTTTGTGTGTGACCCTATAGGTTCACTTAATGTTGGCAATAGACTTGACAGTCTATAAATCATGAGTGGACTCTAGCAAGCCATCATGACTACCCAATTTAAGTGAATATCGGTGATACGATTTACCTAATCAACAATCACGTATTTAGTCCCTTTGTCGTGCGATATCTATATCGATCATAAGGCATGTAATACGCCATCCTTATATTAATCGATTAATATTTCTTGACCCCAAATTAAACTGAACAAGAACAAATGATATTAATAACTCTTATTAATTCATTTGAGTATGGCCATACATTTCTTCAGTTCAATTCATCAAGAGGCCTAAAGATATCTCTCTCATTTATGAGAGGAACAAATCCCGTCTTGATTGCACTCATCCCTCTACATGATTCATTGTATACCTAATCATAACCGTTATGACCACCCGGTTAAAGACAATGTTAGATTATATTAAAGTATAAAATTACTCATGTTGGGAACCGAGACAATCTCAGGTCAAAGGACTATAAATACTTTATGTTACAAGAATCGCTAATGACGTAAAACATGTAGCATTCTCATGGCGGGTCGGTCCAATATATGGTCTCTAACATATACCTATGTTAATGACTTGATAACTATTTATCCATGATCAGTAAAACATAATCATCAGTCAACTAATATACTGGTGTATATTTATAGCTTGTATATAAATATATATTTATATGTATCCGCAAGTATATTTGTCTCCACAAATATCCTATAAATGACCAGGGACGATTTAGAATAGCATTCATAACACTTTATAGTTTTACTATCAAAATCACGCACTTTGATGACATAAAGCTGAATTGCATATTCATGGTCTATTTTAATTATATTAAAATAACCTATACGCACATATTATATGAAATATCTTAGAATAAATATTATGTTTGTTATTACAATCCATCATCTAGATCACAAACATTTTGGCCTAGAGCATAACACCATGACAAACGACATGCATGACTTAGAGTTAAGTGTCACACATCAACATATTAGAGTTTATAAACTAGCGTAAGCAAAATATACAAGACAAAATAAATACTATTGAATAAAAAAATGTGGTTCTAGACTAACAGATTGAACAAATACACAAATTAACTTTGAGATTAAGTTGAACCTTTTTACGAGTATTATAGCGTCTTGGTCCTGTGCGGATGATGCTCATAGACATTGCAATACAATAAGATGACCACGCCTTGCTTAAAGATGACAAATTTATAGAATTTTGCAGATGATTATTTATTAAAATCGAAGAGGACGAAGTAAGAAGGTCACTACTCGCGAGTGATTAGATAGATTTGAGAAGATGAATGTGAGATCTCTGCGGCTAGGGTTTTGGAATTTAGTAATGGCAGTAACTCGGTATATATAACTTGCTGATAAACACAAGTAGACTGATGAATGGATTTTCTTAAATAAAAAGAAAAAAAAATCAAAATAAATGACTGGTGCAATTCATGGTGCAAGACGCAATGCGCAAGGATTGGCTCTGTCCATTCAGTGAACGGATGTAACAATTTTGTATCCTATTACGTGTAACGAGTTGCCACATTCATTGTTGCTCAATCAAGAAAATTTCAAAATCATAAAATATCACATTTCATTAGTTTTTGCATTTAGTTTTGAATGCAAGAACTTGAAAGAATATGCAAACACAATTTGATTCACATTATGCAACTTTAAATGTTGGATAAAATATTTGACAAGAAAAGAAATAGTATGGATGAATTTGAAATGGTAAGAGGTTATAATGAAAAAAATCCATAGACTGAATTACATTATTTTTTGGAAACTTTGTTATAATAACTATTTTACTTATAAACAAGACTTCGCAAAAAATATAATAATATTAAATACATATAACCTACATTAATCAAAGATTAAACACAGGGCAACAAAAAGATAAGTACAATACTGGGTACATCAAGGAGTGCAAGTAAAGTATTCCTCGCAAGAGAATTACACAAGGATTGGTCCCCACTGCACCATCATATGGAAACAGGACAAGTCAGCAGTCTGATGACGTGTATTGACATCATTGGCTTGTTCATGCGTTGTATATCAAACCCGTAAATTTAGTAACTGAACCCGAAATTCTGATTCCGGCTTACAACAAAACCCGGAATTCTGTAACAAAATCCAGACTTCGAATTCCCTATTGTAATAAAACCTGGAATTAATTTCCCACTCAATATTTTCTCCGACTCGAGCGTGGTCATTTCACCGACTAAACCAATCGATAAAGTTTATTACTATCTCAAGTAATCAAGTTCTCCCCAAATTCTTCTCCAATCTTTCAAACCCTAACCATGGCGAACGAGATCAACTTCATCCTACAATCGCCGGACCTCGGCTTTTCTCCCCGCTCCCTAACCCTCTCAGGCGACCTCACCCTCTCCAATCTCAAGCTCTCTCAAACCCTAGCACTCAATCGATCCCTCCTCAATTCACTCTACTTCTCCTTCAACGGGCGTCCACTTCCTGATTCGACTCCGCTTTCCTCTCTCCCCTCTAACTCCACCCTCTTGCTCCGCCTCCGCCTCCGCGGCGGCGGCGGAGATGGCGGCTCAACCTGCGCTGAATCTCGCGATTGTTACCTCAACATGTACGCCATCAAGAAGCCCGACAAGGTGGATCCGAACGAGACCCGTTTGTCAAAATGGACAACTTGCTCTCTCTCAGGCGAGCCTCTGGTTCATCCGGTTGTGATAGATCGGCTCGGGAATCTGTTCAACAAGGAGCCTCTTGTTGAAGCTCTGTTGAAGAAGACTTTACCCAAGGCATTTCGACATATAAGAGGCCTGAAAGATATGTTTCCAATCAATCTTGAACTTATTCCAGGTTTTGAGGCTTCCAAGTCTGAAACTCGGTTCCAGTGCCCTGTTTCTGGTCTGGAATTTAACGGCAAGTATCAATTTTTCGCGCTAAGGGGATGTGGGCATGTTATAAGCTCCAAAGCTTTAAGAGAGGTGAAATCTTCCACTTGTTTGGTTTGTCACAGAGAGTTCGGTGAAGTAGATAAAATTGTGATTAATGGAAATGAAGAGGAGGTTGAGGCGTTGAGAGAGAGAATGGAAGAGGAGAGAGGGAAAGTGAAGGAGAAGAAAGATAAGAAGCGCGGCAACGAAGAGAAAGAGAAAGTATTAGAAAATGGTAAGAAGGAAAATAAGAGGTTTAAGGCGGTTGATAGAGCACCAGCTAATGCTACAAAGGAAATTTATGCGTCTATATTTACTTCTTCAAAGAAGGGTGATACTAGGGAGACTTACATGTGTAGATCACTGCCGTTAGGCAGGAACTGAAATTTCGGTTTTGTTTGTTTGTTTATTTAGTTGATATGGCGAACTTTTGTTTGGTGATATTTAAGTGTCATTTGTGTTTCTGTTATTTTAATGTGGAATAATATGGAGTTGTGTAATGATGAGCTTGTTTATTAGTATAAATTTATTTTTAGTAGATTGACTAGTTCTGCTGTCTTTTCATTACAAGGTTTATATTTCAAAGATCCAGTATTATCTTCGGTAATCTTGGAGTTGTTTTTCAAAGTAACCTGGCTGGATTTGTAACGAAATTAGTTCTATCCCATTTCACACATCTTGAAGCAAAAATGGTTTATCAATTTGTTGGTTTTGAGTGCTTTGATTTTATTTTATTTTATTTAAAATTTGTATTGCGACTATTTTTACGAATTTCATTATTTTAACATAAGAAATTTTGAGTCGGGCCTGATTTTGTAAGATTATATTGCAACTTTGGGCCGATTAGGCCTATTTTCCCTTTTCTTACGGATAATCTTACCACCATTCTATTTTCTCCTCTTCCGCTCCGTGGTTTGATCCTCTCCTCAGACGACCTCTCTCCTCTTCCATGCAGCACTCTCTTTCCAGCGACTTCATTTTTCTAGGTTCTTTCCTTCTTCGGTTGTTTGAAATTACAATTTTTATTTTATGTTTGAAAGGTTCAACTGCGCAAACTTCAAATTTGAAATCATTTATTATTCTCATGACGTCAAAAATGCGGTGCATGCGATTAATTGTTAGAGGAGGAGGAAATTATGTTGTATACTCTTCATTGTCTGAGTCGCTGGATATGTGGTTGTGTTATATACAAATGAATTGAATTTGTAACAGTTTAAAAGAATAATCAAGGCACTATTGAAAAAAAAACAAGCAACAATTTATGAATTTTTTTTAGTGATCTGAGTGAACGCTTGCTTGTGTAATTCCTTTATTTTTATTTTTGAAAATTACCATTCCTTTCTTTGTTTGACCACAACACATGAATATATTTGAAAATGAACGGACTAGGTAATCGCCTGCCATTCCTTCCAAAAAAGAAAAGAAAAAGAAAACACAACACATGAATATATCACATTGATCATATATCTGCTTATGTTTTCTTTGTTCTCTAATTAAGTTGATACCATTATGAATCAGCGACAATGTGTATGGATAGCAAACCCATGCCAACGAGATTTGCCACCAATAGAATGCAAACTGATTTTTTAATATATGTGAACTAGACTTAACATCTCTATTGACCTTTATTTTATGTGACCTCGCAGAACAAAATGGACATCATGGTTAGTTGGTCGGACTTAGAGAATGACGTTCTTGAGCATATAGTCAACTTTCTTCCTCGGGCTGATCTGCGCCAATTGCGTCAATTCGGTTCCGTATCTCACAACTGGAGGTCAGTTGCGAAACAAAAACGGCATCCTGGAGACGATGAGAAAACCAAGAAACAGAATGTCTTCAACTTGTCGAAGCAAAGGCACTACTCTATTGACATTCCTGATTTGTATGGGCAGTACATCTGTGGTTCCTCATATGGTTGGCTCTTTACTGTAGACAAGAGGGTTAACGGTCATCTACTAAATCCCGTCACTGGAGAGTGCTTCAAGCTACCGCCTTTTCTGCCCTATTCTGATAAGCTCCCAAATATACTGATGAAAAGGTCGTGGATTTGAAAGGAAGACCAAGTGCATTTTCCTTCAAATACATGCAGACAAGGCTAGTATATAAGGCTATCTTGTCACATGATCCTAAAGAGAAAGCGGATTTCACTGCAGTTATCTTGTTTGGTGAGACCTTTAAACCCGCCATATGGAGGCCAGGTGATACAGTTTGGAAAATCATAGATTATCCACCGGATGGTCATTACCGGTTATCGGATGTCATTTGTTTTGAAGGAGATTTTTATGCTTGCTCCACAAAAGCCGAGCTTTTCGCCCTTGATTTAGGGTCTGATCCTAAACTGACAATGATAGGTACCGTGAGGTTTCCGTTCGTTTTGCCGCATTGGTGGTACCTAGTCAACTTCAAGTCTTCAAGGGCAAATTGTTGCTCATGCCGAGAATTAAAGAAGATAAAGCAAAGTACTTTAGGATCGTATGGCTTGATATAGTAAGTGAATATGATCCTTACAAAACAGTTTGGTCAATCTACGCAAATTATTTCTCATATAAGTGCATACCGGCATATGAAATCCTTACTAGAATAATTTGACGGCAAGCTCAACTATTTATGGTGTAATATTTTTTTTTTTTATATTATCCGTTTTCCTTTTTTCCTTATGTAAATTTTTTTATTATTTTATAAAAATATTAATGTTGACCAATAGATCAAAGAACACTTCCAAAATCATCAGAAGTGAATTAGATGAGACGATCAATAACTGTCACCTAGTAGCTCAATAATATAAGGCCTAGCCCACACAATCAGAGAAGGACCAAATGTGACCAATATTTTATTTCCCTGTGAAATCAAATCAAGCCAGAAATAAAACAGCCCACAACTTAAGTGAGGCCCATCTCAACTGTGCACTCAATCAGAACCATACACGTCTCTCCAGTACAGGGACTTCCAGCCAATCAATAAGCTCGCTAATTCTGCCACTCTCATTTTGCCACGTTATCATTCTTAACCTTGCACACATGCTTGCGACGGACCACCAGACCGCCACTTTCCTAAGGGTAATTTTCCATTCTAGTCCCTTTATTTTACGAAAGGCCTTTATTCAATGGATATATGTTAATTATTATTACACAACTGGTTAAAAAATTAAAACAAGAATGAAAAAAGGCCTTTATTACCAAGAGGGAAATAAATAAAAATAATTAACCCACCTTTTTCTCTCCTCCGCTTTCAATCTCATCTTCTTCTTCTTCTTTTTCTCGAGCCGCTCCGTCTTTCCCCCATCGAAATATCTCCTATTCTCCCCTCCGGCGGGAGCGTAGGGTTCTTCCTCGGTTCCACCTTTAAAACCCCCAATAATTTCAGGGTCAATCAATCGTAAAAGCCCATTCTTATAAGATCCGATTTCTGCCTTCTATTCTATGATTCCATGTCGACAACAACCACGGCGGTCAACTCAATCCTCCCCAAGAGCGACGACACGGTGCAGATCCGAGAGGTATGGCAGGACAATCTCGAGCAGGAGTTCGATCTGATCCGTGAGATAGTCGACGATTTCCCCTTCGTCGCCATGGACACGGAGTTCCCCGGCATCGTGTGCCGCCCCGTCGGGACGTTCAAAACCACCGCGGATTTTAACTACGCGACTCTGAAGGCGAACGTGGAGATGCTGAAGCTCATCCAGTTAGGTCTCACGTTTTCTGACTCGTCGGGCAGTTTGCCGACGTGCGGGACTGGGCGGGGCTGCGTGTGGCAGTTCAATTTCAGGGAGTTCGATGAGGGAAGAGATGTGTTTGCGTCCGATTCGATTGAGTTGCTGAGACAGAGCGGGATTGACTTGGATCAGAACAGACGCAGAGGAGTTGATTCCAGAAGGTTTGCAGAGCTGCTGATGTCATCAGGCGTTGTGCTTAATGATTCCGTCAGCTGGGTTACGTTTCATAGCGGGTGAGTTTCTGCATTTTATTTGATATGTTTTGTTTGATTGTTTGAAGAAAGGGGAAAAATTTCAGATTTTTCGAATTTGAACTTTTCAACCCAAAAGACTTGGAACTTTTGATGAATTGATAGCTTTTTTGTGGAACTGAATTAAGCAATGAGAAAATGAGTTGCAATTATGCAGGAAATTAGGTTCCATTTCCTCTAATTGATAGGAAGGTAAAAATGAGTGACGGTCATTGTCGTGTCTAAATTGTTTTTTTTTTATTTGATAAAAAACAACTATCTAGATTGCAAATTGTAAACTTTTGAAGTTCGATTTTAAAAAAATTAAAATTTTGATTGGTTGGAGTAAAAAGTTGGAAACATTGTTTGGTCTACTATAATTAACCCTAAAAGTGATGTGAGGTCTTTTGTGATAAGCAATGTTTTTAATCATTTACCGGTTCTCTAAATGGAATTTCTGTTTGCAACAAAAATTCAATTGCAGTCCAATCCTTCTTTTGAAAAGGAATGCTCTTCATTTTTTTAATTCTTTCATAAAATTATGACCATAGCTCATTGGTTACTAAAGCAAGCACAGTACAGCTGGAATCAGTCAATTCAGATAATCATTTCATGTTTTGAACCTCTAGATCACTTTAACTAAACGAGTTGTCAAGTTTCCAAAAAATGAACTGTAAAAACTAAATATGTAGTAGGTTATTTGGCTTTTAGTTATCTGATGCAAACTGAGGTACTAATGCAACATACAGTATTTCAATGTTAAGAAGAACCAATGAATTAATTAGAAAATAGAAAATTATTAAACGAATAACTTGTTACAGTTGAGAGAGAATTCTCATAGTATATATTATGGAAAGCACAAGACAATAAAAATTTCTCTCTTTTGGAAATAATACTTCCTTCTTTCATTGCTTCCGTATTAGGATACAGACAAAAAAGAAGTCTATAAATTTTATTTTAGAAAATTTAGGGCTTGATTAAGACACAGCCAATAATTATCAGTCATCATCATCATTAATACATCAACTTGACACAACTGCCCTTTCAATATTTCAACAAAAAACAAAATACTACCTTAATTCAAATTCTACTTCTTTCTCTCCATAACCTCCGTTTATTTCACAATCCTCTCACTACAACACTAATGCACACAATTTATTTCAACAGGTACGACTTCGGCTACCTCATAAAGCTCCTAACCTGTCAGAACCTTCCGGAAACCCAGACCGGGTTCTTCAACCTGATCAAGATCTACTTCCCTATAGTCTACGACATAAAACATCTCATGAAATTCTGCAACAGTCTGCACGGCGGGCTGAACAAGCTGGCCGAGCTGCTGGACGTGGAGCGGGTCGGGATCTGCCACCAGGCCGGATCCGACAGCCTGCTGACCGCCTGTGCGTTTCGTAAACTGAAAGAAGCATTTTTCAATGGGAGTACTGAGAAGTATTCTGGCGTGCTTTATGGCTTGGGCGTTGAGAATGGGGTCAGTGCGCATTGAGTGATGAAGGGGTTTGTTTGGGAGGTTTAGAAGGGGATTTGTGGTGTATGAAATAAGATTGTTGTTTGATGAATGGATGGGTGTAATGGATTTATTGTGAAATGAGAAAGGAAATGAAGTGTTTGTTTTTGTTATGATTTTTTTGAGGTTGTTTTTGTTTGATATGAGTTGTTTTGGTTGAGTGAAATTTAATGAAGTAGAAATTTGCATGTTCAGAATGAAATGAAAGAAAAGATGCGGGTGTTTGTAGTGGGGACAGTATTTTGGATCAGCAGCTATCAGCAAGATAATGTTGGGCTATATGATAAATGGATCATGTATTGGGCCAGAGTTTTGGGATGAAGAATGACAGAATATTCAAGATATATATATATATATAGGGAGATGCTAAAAAACATACATATGTTCGAACATACATTTTTTTAAAATACCCGTAAAGTAGTTATAAAAAGTAAAAATTCAAATTTTAACCGTATGGATGTAATATATATGTTATGAATATGTTGTAGATTAATTTTCACAGGAATCAGAATAATATATCATTGCCATAATGTATCATCAAACTATTATTCCGATATATGTTTTGAATAG
Organism: Juncus inflexus; assembly: GCA_024447665.1. NCBI lineage: Eukaryota > Viridiplantae > Streptophyta > Magnoliopsida > Poales > Juncaceae > Juncus > Juncus inflexus. The sequence continues at coordinate 10,926,501 of JAJHPC010000001.1, read as the reverse complement.
TGCTGCATATTTTTGATGATATATGATGGCAATGATATAATATTCTGATTTTTGTGAAAATTAATCTCCAACATATTCATAACATATATATTACATCCGTACGGTTGAAATTTTTATTTTTATTTTTTTAATACGTATTTTGGGTGTGACAAAAAAACGTATGTTGTGCATACGTATGTTTTTTAGCCACACCCTATATATATATATTTTCAGCTTCCGATGTGTAATGTATAAAATAACATAAATGAAAAAACAAAAAAGGAGATATTGATTTAACCTCCATCTTTATATAAGCACTGGCTACCTTCTCTTATGTGACAGTCTTTCTAGTGACCAAATATGGAATGAACTATAATTACATAAAACATGACCTGCTACATAATATAAAATACACGTTTAAATATTATCATGATACAAAATGCAAATAATTTATATGGTCGTGTTTCAATATTTCAATATTATCATGATTTATATTTTTGAAAACATATTGTATACTAGTTTCAATAAGAAAAGAATATATATTTTTTTAAATTGTTTCGTAAACAACTCTTGTCGATCACGGGCAAATCTATTATCATGTCAATTATAATGTATGGAGCCTATTATTTACGATATGAAAAGTCACGAATAAATAATTAATCAATTCAAATTTCAAACAGTCCAATTTAAACTAATGACCTATATCTTTTTTTGAGATTGATTGAACTCACAATTTGTGGATTGATAGACTTTATTAAATATATTTTAAATAATATTGTGTTTACCGGGATCCAAACTTGGGATCTCTCGCAAAGTTCTAAGATGCGTTTCCGCTGCTTTGGTAATGAGTTGTACTTTTTGAAATGGAGTTTTCGGTTTTTCAAATAATATACAGAAATTAACTACTCTTATCGCTTCTAAAAAAATATTTATGTTTGTGCGGATTTCCGCATGATGTGCATGAAACATGAAGCATTAACTCAATTCTGCTCTTCCTTCGTAATTTCAAAATCATCGGAAGAGCAAATTAGCTCTCGATCTGCATAAGAATGTGCTCCTGATGGGGAGAGAGAGAGTAGGAAGAGGATGGAGGAGAAGCTTTTCTCTTGCACAAGAGTTCAATTTAAAGAATTTAGAAGAAGAGAGGAGCGAGGATAGTAAAAATGTATCTTCCAACCATAAAAAGTCTTTTATTTTGTTCCCCTCTGGGGGCTAGAGGAGGAGAATTTTTTTTGAAGTAATAAATGTCGAAAAGACCACTATCTGTTTCTTTCTATGAGAAATACACCTCTACGCTCTACCTAATATACTCAAAATACCCTTCAAATAAATGTTTGCTCTCCATTAACTCATTTTAAACATTGGAGTAAGAAATTTTGTCTCTCTTCTTCTTTTCCCATCCCTCCTTGTTCCCTCCCCTCCCCTCTCCCTCCAACCAAATATCTCCAACACACCCTAAATTGTTATAGATAAGAAGGAAGAATATATGTGAAATATTAGTTTGAATTGAATCTCATCATCAAATAAAATATTTTTGGATGTCGTAAGTTACATATGTCGGCCTTTATATGATGCACTAGATATCCGGCCACAAATATATGCTTATGCTTACATGCTGAGCTCTTTTTCAACACTCTTCCATTTCGAGCCAAGCGTGAGGGTGTGCTACTTCCAGTCCTTCATTTTGAAGAAATTGTCCGCACTTCCCGCAATGGGGCGCTTTAAATTTTTTGCTCCTTGAAATTATGGCACTCCAATTTCGCCTGCGACGTATACTCTTCCATGCAGGTGAAACAATGTTTTATTAAGTAGTCTGAGCGCTAGTGAAGCTCGTCCTGTACTTCTTGCCGTAGTGAATAATCTCATCCTTCTTGAACGGTAGGGGGCATACTTGAAGGACCGGCTGCTCCGACATGCTTCCCTTCTTGCTGGTCTTGTTCACCGGTGATCCAGCCACAGATAATCAAAATTTTATTCTCCAAGCACTAAGTACAATATCCCACCGTAACGTCATTTTTAAAACTTATGATAATAATACCCTCTTATTAACTCTGCCCCTTCTTTTTTCTAATTTTTTTAATCATGACATTTTCTCTTTCCGCGGGGTCATCTCCTTCTTCAGCAAACATCATGTTTCTTCTCTTTTCAATTTATTTTCCCTTAAATATCAAATATCTCTTGATATTTTTTATTTTTCTCACAAATTAATCTCAAGCACCAACTAAAGGTGTAAGCATACCAACTTTGAAAATACCCATTAAAATTGAAGTAAAAATAAGAGATATATTATACATGTCATTAAAAAACAAAAGAAAAATATACATATATGCGTTTATATGCAGCCAATCATGTATATAGGTACTTATATGCAGCCACCTATGTGGATGCTTCTGTAGGTGCATATATGTTGCATATACTGCACGAGTTAACATATGTGGATGCTTATGTAGGTGCATATATGTTGCATATGCCGCACGAGTTAACATATGTGAATGCTCATGTAGGAGCTTATATGCTAAATATGCTGCACTTATTAACATATGTCAATGCTTTTTTTTTATATTTTTTTGACTTACATGCCCATAGACACCACTCAATATTAACTCACATATTCTAAATCACTTTATTAAGTCACTCAACCATATTATTTCCATGCTAGATTGGTTCATATGCCCTATGGCTTGGGTGAACTTTGTATCATCCACTAGACTAAACTAGTTGTGATACATATATGGATGCTCTTATGTATCTTTTGTTGAAAGAATTTCACGGGCCTTATGACATTGAAGGCCCATAGTAATATATGGATGCTCTTATGTATCTTTTGTTGAAAGAATTTTCACGGGCATTATGACATTGAAGGCTCATAGTACTTTTCTCAGCAATCTCTCCCTAAGCGCAAAAAGGGTAACTAGTACATTAAACGGTATACAAGATTGTACCAACCTTTTTGCTCTAAATCTCACAACAAATCAGTTTTACAGAAATATCCGTGATTTATCTTCTTTGAAGAAACTCAAAATTTTAGATATTAGTTCTAACTCTTTCACTGATCATTTTTCCTTGGAGTTCTCTCGGCAGGATGATTGAATTGCGTTTATTAATTTTATCTTATAATGATTTCGAGAAAGTTAATTATTTTCCAAGTGAAATATTCGATCTTAAACAATTACGCTTGTTATATCTTCAGAACACGAAAATTAGAGATAAAATTTCGACCATGATTGGAAAGCTCATTGAACTACAAAGAATAGTGTTACCAGGTAAATATATCACGGGCGAATACTAGTGCAAATTATAAAACTCCAAAAGTTGTATCAATTGGTCTCTACAACAATGCACTCACATGTATGATTATGTTGTCTGGATTTGGTAATCTATCTAGCTTAGTCTATTTTGATATCTCAATGAATAATTTATGAGGAAATTTATCTCAATTATGTTTCTTGAATAATAAATCTCTGACTGGTATTGCACCTACCGTTTTGAGGTTTCTATAACTATTACGATATCATATATGATTGGCACATGTTCATCTCCGACTATAATAAAACCTCTCACACAATCGTCACTCTAGTCAAATCCCATCTAAATTGAGTCAACTAACAATACTAAACACATTATAGATGTCCAATAAATAATTCACTGGAGAAATACCTGCTAGTCTCTTATCTTTAACACTAAGCTCTTTCGGGCTAGCTATTGGAAACAGAATTCCTGATTCACTAGAGGGGGGTTCCTGATTCATATAATCCAAAGTTTTAAGGAAACTCTAACTTATTATTAAATAATAATTTATGGTTTCTCAAGTGTTGCTATCGTACTGGTAAAGATAGAAACTCTAATTGCCGCTTTGATTGGCATTTGTATCTTTTTCAAGCGAAAGAGGTCTAGAAATGATACGTTTCACATGACAAACCTTTAATTGAAGAAAAAAAGGTTTGTCGGATATAAAATGTTTTAGGGCTGTAAAATTTGATATGAAAGAAATAGTCGAATGGATAAAGCAAGAAAAGTTAATTGGAGTCTTGAAATGTATACTGTTGGGTTTCAGACGTGCATAACGCAGCGGAAAATAAAAATTTCGTCCAAAACCAATCTGAGGATCCGTGCGTATCGGTTAAATCAAAAAAATAAATCTTATAGATACCTTTCGGATTACGCTTAATCCGTGACGCTCAAACCATGCATGTTGTCCATGCGCCTCTAAACCGGTTACCGTCCTAACCGATGTTTCGTCCGTCTAGGCCATCTAGGTCGAATCGTGCGGAATTCATCTACCGCACACACAATCAGTCTCCACCAAAACTCTCAACAAACCGTTCTCATCTTCTTAGGCCGAATCACAAGCGCCGAAAGTACGAACGCCTCTACCGGTATCCACACGAACAAACTTCTTAAAACGGGAAGAAGAACAATATATATGCTAGTAGCTTGTTGTTCTCCTCTTGCATAAGAAAACTCTTATTATTTTATCTCACAAAAGATGTATATAAATCCTCTCATATAATCGCACTCTTTCATTTTTGTCATACAAAAAGAAAGCACCCTTTCATAATTTTGTCATACAAATTAGAAAGTATATTTTCTCTCTTTTGTCTCACAAAAGAGAATGAGAAATAATGAGAGAGAGAATGATGTGTTGTTATGAATTTGGAGCCCTCTATGTCCTTATATAGAGGTGAAGAGTCTATATCTTCACACTAAAAGATGTGTATGACATCACTCATCATTGTCCATATGTCATCATCTAGACTCTTCTAGATTACATGATCTTTTGTGCTCATAGTCTTTATATACATATATATCACATCTTATCACATAAGATGACAATATATTTTGTGACATTCTTATGCAACTCATCATATAAGTCGCTATGATTTTCTGCGCCCGTTTCAGTTTGTTCTTTGTGTGTGACCCTGTAGATTCACTTAATGTTGGCAATAGACTTGACAGTCTATAAATCATGAGCGGACCCTAGCAAGCCATCATGACTACCCAATTTAAGTGAATATCGGTGATCCGATTTACCTAATCAACAATCACGTATTTAGTCCCTTTGTCACGCGATATCTATATCGATCATAAGGCATGTAATACGCCATCCTTATATTAATCGAATAATATTTCTTGATCCCAAATTAAACTGAACAAGAACAAATGACATTAATAACTCTTATTAATTCATTTGAGTATGGCCATGCATTTCTTCAGTTCAATTCATCAAGAGGCCTAAAGATATCTCTCTCATTTATGAGAGGAACAAATCCCGTCTTGATTGCACTCATCCCCCTATATGATTCATTGTATGCCTAATCATAACCGTTATGACCACCCAGTAAAGGCAGTGTTAGATTATATTAAAGTATAAAATTACTCATGTTGGGAACCGAGACAATCTCAGGTCAAAGGACTATAAATACTTTATGTTACAAGAATCGCTAATGACGTAAAACATGTAGCATTCTTATGGCGGGTCGATCCAAAGATATGGTCTCTAACATATACCTATGTTAATGACTTGATAACTATTTATCCATGATCAGTAAAACATAATCATCAGTCAACTAATATACTGGTGTACATTTATAGCTTGTATATAAATATATATTTATATGTATCTGCAAGTATATTTGTCTCCACAAATATCATATAAATGACCAGGGACGATTTAGAATAAGATTCATAACACTTTATAGTTTTTACTATCAAAGTCACGCACTTTGATGACATAAAGCTGAATTGCATATTCGTGGTCCATTTTTATTATATTAAAATAACCTATACGCACATATTATATGAAATATCTTAGAATAAATATTATGTTTGTTATTACAATCCATCATCTAGGTCACAAACACTTTGGCCTAGAGCATAACACCATCATATATCATGTGAAATTAATGAATGGTAATGTTGAAATAGTTGCTAAGCATATTATGAATGAGGAGTCAGCCAATAAGGAGCTGTCTGGTGAGTCCCCTTCCATGCTTTGGAGGTCTCACAGGTCATTATCACTCAGATGTCCCGAGTTAGAACCTTAGGTATAATTATGTGATAATTTAAATTGAATTTCACTATCATATAAAATATATTTGGATGTTGTGGGTCGCATATATAGTCCTTATATGCTGCATGTACTGCACTAGATATGCAGCCACATATGTGGATTATGGGCTGTTTACATGATCTTATTTTCATCTCAAGCAATAATGATAGTTTATGTAGGATCATACGTGGATGTTCATGTAGGCACTTATATGTTGCATATGCTGCATTTGTTAACATATGCGGATGCTTATGTAGGCGCTTATATGCAAATGCTTATGTAGATGTTTATATGCTGCTCTAGTTTACATGTATAATTATGTGAAACATTGATTTAAGTGAAGTTGTTTTTTACATTCACAAATTCATTTTCATCCATGTACAAGATATGCAAATATTAGTCATACCAGTGTAGTTGAAATTATTGTGTTCAAAATTGAATACAATAATAAATTTTTGTTCAACTTTTAAAATAACCACAATTTTATTTTTTTTATGAAAATATAGTTAACATATATAATGTTATCAAAAATATATATCGAAGCGGAGTAAGATACACCATAATATTTTTTTAATTCTCTTATTATCAGGTGGATATTAGAAAAAAGTAAAAAACGGACCTAAATGTGAGCCGCACTTGTCTCAAAAAAAAGTATGAGCCGCTAACATCATTACTCTTAACGAAGAAAATATAATTTCATTATTCTTCAACTATTATTTTTGAAATGTAATCTATACTGTTGGCCCTTTGTGATATATATTTCTGTAACTTCAAACTATTCACATTAAATTTGCAATATTTTAGTGTGCATAATTACAAAATAAAAAAATCTCACCGATAGATAAATTACTATAAAATTAAAGATTTTTTTTAAATGAACGAATTCGTGTGACAAGAGACTGAACTCTTGTCGTGGATAATATCACTCTGCCACTTACAAAATAATTTTGGTATTAATTATATCATTTTTAATAGTCTTATAATACAACATGCGTTGCATCAAAAAATTTCACCACAGAAGAACTGAACCCACTTTTTCCCACGCCTTATTTTTTTTATGTTAAATCTTGAACTAATGACAAGATCCATATCAAATATAATGAACTAGATAAATATCTATATCTCGTCCTATTAAAGTCTACATTGACTAATCGTTACTCAACCCCCACTAAGCACTCATCAGAATTTTTTTTCGTTCTTTTTGCTTCTTTTTTCCTTACCGCAATCATTTCAGCTATTTGACTTTTAAGGAAAACGAAAGTCAATTTCTAAAAGAAAAAAAAATGATGTATCAACTATAATGATGACCAAGTGTCAAGTAATTGAAGTAACTTGCTGTCGATCTATGAGCTACGTTGACCGAGATGGGTGATTTCATTAATTTTGGTATTTTTGGACTTAACAAAAAGATGAAGAAGACTAGTCACACCTTGAACGTTTAGTTGACAATAGAATTACTCAAACATGTAGTGGATAGTAAATTTATTAAATAAATAGAGCAGTACGGTATACAACTTGGGTTAAAAGGTTTGAGTTAGTCGTTGGACTCGTATGATTGTAACGTAACGGTTCAGTAAAATACTTTGAAATATAACTAGTGTTTCACTTCTTAAGTTCGCTAATAGAAAACACTGTTTTTATCTACTAATAAATTATAAACATAATATAATTTGTTAATAATTAAAATATAATTGATTTCAGTGACATTTATCTTGTTCATAACTGTGTCACATTCACATACCGTTGGTCCTATATAGGAACTTAATATGTGATGGGTCAACAGATTAATTGAGTTATTTAATTTAAGAGAATGGCGTATTATTATTTCTTTTCCTTTCATCACATGTTGCTTTTTTCAGTGGTCCTTAAACGGTCCTAAAACGGGCAGCCTAATCTTACACTTATTTTATTCTGAATTTTAATCCCAACGCTAGATTATCATAAACAATGGCAAAGCAAAGCAAAGCTCATTTTTGTTTAAAAAACAAACAAAGTGATGCTACTAAGTACTAATCACGAAAGGAATCCCCATTACAACCAGAAACGACAAAGAAAAGGACTTAACTATCAGTAACGCAGGCCCAAAGCAAAAGGAGGAGAAAAATAATAAAAAGCTTGCTTTTATTCAAAAAAAAATTAAAAAAGCTGGCTACTTGCGAGAATATGATGTGATGAAGAAAAATACTTTATATAAACAAAACAACAAGATAGACAGAAAAGAAAGAAAGATGAAATCCAAAAGCTGCTTTCTCTGCTCTCTGATGCTTACGTGGCATCTTTCAAACGTTTCATCACAAATACACAGCTGCACCTGGTGCATACTGTATTCAGTACAGAACAGACCAAATACTAAATCAAACTTACAATTTGGTACAAAATGTCAGCATATAATAGTTTATACTTTATACTAAACATAAATAAACAAAGTTTCATATCTCAAACCATTGATATTTTCCGTAAAACAAACTTGCTGACATGATAATAACCATCAACCGTACCAAATTATAATGCAGAATTAGTACGTCAAACTGAAATATAACTCCCAGATTAGAATTTTTAAACAGAAGATCCATCCTTCTGAGACTCAGTATTATTATTGCCGTTAGCCATGGCAGACTGAGCCGTCAGAACAGACAGATTAGGAGAAGATGGCCCATCAGGATTAACAAGGCCATTATTAGCATTCTGCTGCAAGCCTGCAGCAAGAAGATGATGAGCTGGTGCAGAGGCGGGCCCAGCAGAGAGGTGACTCGGCGAAGGGCGACACGTGGCAGATGAGATGGCTGACGCGAGAGAGATGGGCATGAGACAGAGCCCTTTGCCCTGGAGGTACTGCATGGCAGAGCCCATGTCTTCTTCCATTAGCTTGGCAACTTGCTGCTCCGTTACCGTTAGGCTGTCGTTGCCTGCGTTGCCGTTACTCCCGCCTTGGCCCTGAAAAGTGGGAAACGGATTCCGGGTTTTTAGTTTTCTTTTCATCATCAACATCAACAACCATGTCATTATTGAGAGATAAAGGTTAGGGGTGTTTTGGTAATGTTAGACCCGGCACGCGTGCTTCTGAAGGTGCTGCTTTAGCAGCTAATTTCTGTGGTACTCATAAATTGCACCCACAGGCTTGGGCCTAGCAGTGTTTGTTTTTCGTATGCTATTTTGTACATGTTAATTGTTGTGTTTTTGTGCGTAGACTATAAATTATTATAATAAAATAAAATATTATATATTATATTCTAAATTAAATATTATATATTATAATTAAATACTATAATAAAATAAAATATATATGAGAAATTATTTAATATTTATATAACACTATGATAACAAAATATAATATTTGTACATGTCACCTGTTATATTTTTTTTACATTTTTTGTATATTATTTTGTAAATGTTAATTGTTATATTTTTGTGCATAGACTAGAAATATTCAAACTAAATTAGTAGAGATTATATATCATGAATTAAAAAAATTATAATAAAATAAAATAAAATATATATATGGGAAATTATTAATATTTATATAACACTATAAAAGATATATTGGATGATGAAAGGGACCTAGGGTACAAATATTGGGTACAAAGAGATATTTCCCCTCTGACCAGAAAAAGCTCGTCCTTATCAGTTATTCTATTATTAAATATTGTTATTATCATAATTATTTAGAGAGAGAGTTTAAATGGTGGGGGCGAAGATTAAAATATACGCAATCACAGGGCAGATTAGGCAATATATGGACAAATCAACCCAAAATTTAAGATAAGAGAAACAAAAATGGTCCAAATGTCACAATCTGAAATCTTTTTAAAGTAAAGCTGAAAGAATTGTAAGAGATTGAGATTTACCTCAGAATTCATATTAGCCACTAGAGGCGCCACTGCAGCTGCACCGCCCAACCTACTCATGCTCAAAACCTACATAAAAATTTCACAATTTAGTCCCTAAAATTATAATTATTGTTTTATGGATTTGATCAAGAAGGTTTATGAGTCATTATGATTTACTTTGACTTGGAGCTGGAGAAACTTGACATAATCAATTATCTCGTCTAACATCGAGGCCTTGTCCGTCTGCAAGTTCCAACAATACATTTAATGCGCACGACCACATTTGAAAAATAATTAACCAAATAAAATACAATAAAACTAAGCTAAAATATTAACGAAGAAGGGCTTTGATTTGCTGTCTGATATGCCTGCGGTTCATCGAGAAGAATTCTTTGAGGAGTTGACGCTTCGTGCTTTGTGGCTTACACGTTGATCGAGCAGCGCATGTCTTCTACAGAACCGCAAGCACATCGTGCAACCCAACACTTTCGGTTTTTTATATTTTTTTAGACTAAAACAAGTCAAACTAAAAGTTAATTGGTCATTTTTCCATCTTAACCAATCAGGTTAAGACAAGTCTCCACTATTGGTAGTCAAATTACAAAAATAACCGTCAAAATTTTAATTATCACCTTGTTAGCGTTTGGGACCAACTCCTGAAGCGCCTTCATCCTCTCAGCGATTCTCTCCCTACGAAGCTGGCGACAAAAAAAAAAAAAAAAAAAAAAAAAAAAAGTCAGAAGAAAACGAAATAAACTAAATAAAAGATAAAAAAACAAAAAGAAGGAATAGAATGCGAAGTATTGAGTTGCATTTAATGCTCCAGTCTAAGTTTCTGTTGCATTTATTGTACCGCAATCAATGTAACTTCATCTTGTTCAAAATGCTTCTTTTACGAGAAAAAAAACACATTAATGGCAGCTTACTCGTTCAGCGATGCTGTGGGGATCAGTAGCCTGGCCTCTCCTCGCCCGGACCCTTTGCCTCGGCGGAGCGGCGGTTCCGCCGGAGGAAGCAGCTGCCGGCGTATGAGCTCCGCTGCTAGGTGGTGCAGCTCCGAAGGTTTGAGCTGTCATTTGCCCACCTTGCTGATTTCACATATTTTTGATATAGTAAGTACAAGCATAACACTTCAGTTGAAAAAATATACAGGAGATGATTAATCATTTTGTTCTCTTTTTTTGTTTTTATTTTTTATTTTTGGTTTCTGACCTGAGCATGATGGAAAGGTTGTTGGCCGGCGGCCTGAGCCGCTCCTTGAAGCGCTCCTCCAAAGCCATTGTATAAACCTTCAGCACCCTGAAATAAGATTTATAACAATAAAAAAACAATTTCGAGCTTCTCAAGAAACTTAATAAGAATAAAATACGTATGTTGTCACTTGTCACCTTCTTACAATAACAACATTTACTTAACAATATCTCCAAAAAATGTTGAAAAAAAATACACAACAAAGAAGAACAAATACAAAAGAAAGATTAGGAAACAAATATTTACAGTTCCATTGGGAGACTTAAAGGCTCCTCCATCAACATCATCCCTTGCTCGATCAACAAAACCAGAGCCTCCATTCCCGAGACTGAGCGGAAGGGGAAAGAATCCTGAAGCATCTCCTCCTCCTCCTCCCGATCCTCTTCCAGAAGGCGACATCAGCATCTGATGCAACATCATCGGCTTCCCGCCCGCCGGCGATCCTCCGCCGCTGATCTGGTGCTGTCTCAGCCGGCTCAGCAACGCTGACTCATCATATCCGGCGCAGTCGTCGCCGGAGCCAGCAGGGTTCGAACCGGCGCTCATGTCCCAAGGAGATTTAGGGTTGGTCAGATCCGCCCAGCTGGAAGGAAGACTGGAGAGCATCTGATCGAAGAAATCGTCATGGCCGCCGCCCGCGGAGCCGGCTCCGGCGACTGCGCCGGAGTTGGAGGAGTTTCCGTTGAGAGAATTGGACATTTTGGAAGGAGAGTGGTTAGTAGAGGTTAGGGTTGGTGTATATCAATGGCGGCTTGTGTGTGTACTTTACTTGTTTTGGGTAGGAGAGGGAGAAGAAGGAAGGGACGTGAAGAAGATGCCTGGGGAATTTGTGTATCTTCTCTTATTTATAATCACAGTACAGTGTATCTTATTAGGTGAGGTAATTAAGTCAAAAGTTTGTATTAACTTTTGGCATACTTACATGTAGCCCCTCTCAAACTCCATTAATTCCAGGTAAGCTTCACATATTTTTGTAAATATTGCAAAAGCTAGTTTAGTTCAAACATTTATTTCCCAAATTTCATATTTTCTGGAATTCGAATGCAATGCAGTTAATGAAATAAAGGATCATGCTATAATATACTTTTTTTAAATATTTCTCAAACAACAATTCTTTTTTCTGAAATGGAAGAGGAGTTAACTTATGGCATGTAATATAGTTTCTATGTATATAATCTGTTTAGAGATTTTTGTATTACATAGGAGTATAGGACTCTTAGTCTATTAAAATTTACAATAATATTATGGAGTATGACGGAAAATTTCGACGGTATCCCGACAGAATTTGTTGTGTAAATATTACAGCTAATAAATATATTAATTATTACTTAGTTTATTTAATTAACTGTAATATTTGTAATAAATTCTGTCGGGATTTTCATCATGCTCCAATTATTGTAAAATTTAGAACTCTTTGCAAGTCTACTAAATTTTGAATGGTAATATATATTTTTTTTTTTGTTTGATCAATGAAATTATAGAAGTTTCAAGGCACAAATCTCAAATTAAACAGTTACTTTTGAGGTTTCTGTCGGTTGTACCACGAAAAAGTTTCTCCGATTTGGCCCATAGACTTAGCCGCAATGAAGGCCTCTAAAATTGGGCCTGATCTATGCTCTCCCTGATTACTTTTCCTCATATACCCTCTAAATAAATGAAAAAAAAAATGATTATGTAATACTAATGATTATTGTTTAAATGATATATTTTTGAAAAAACTCCATTTCTTTTAACTTAAAAATTCCCTATATTTTTAGAATTTTTTATTCGTTGAATTTTCTACCTACTAATGTTATTTTTATTAATCATCGAATTAATTTATTTTAGAACTAAAATACTCATTATAATTTTTATATTTTATTTTCTTTTATCCAGAATAATGAATAAAAAGGAGACCATTTGCATGGCTCCACAAACAAGGAGAATATTTTCCTTCTTTTATTTTAAATCTGTCTTCGCCCTTCTGTTCTGTCAAGTAATTTTTTTATTTCAAATCAAGGGTAAAGTAAACCCAAATTCTAGATTAATCCATATCTTCATAGAATTCATTCGATTCCTGATTTTTTTTTATAATATCATAAAATATTAAAATTCTTTCTTTTGCGGAAAAAAATATTAAGTTCTTACCTTCTCTTAGATCTTAATCTTTTCTTTCTTTCTTTCTTTTTTTTTGAAATGTCATAATCTTTTCTTTCAAGTTCTGAAGGCATTGAGAAATCGACACGTCATGCGGTATAAAAACCACTAATAGGATTTAGATAAGATTGATTAATTAAGGTTTAACATGGGCGGGGAGGAATAAGACTGCTAGTAAAAAGATACAAGATACAAGATTTGTGATTAATTTCATATTACTCCTACATAAACTAAATATAACATGTACTCATTAAAACGAGGAACATGTATGTTACAAAAATATCATGTGTTCTGACAACTAAATACTTAGCTGAACATAAGAAATTAATGCATATTTTTTCTCTATCATTTAATTAAAAAAAAATTAAGTTATTTTTGCTCTATACTTTTTGATATCTATTGTATGTTATATTATGAGTTTTGCAAGGGCACCAGTGAAATTATGGGAAAGATTAAAGAAATGGAGAAAGAGGACATGCAAGGAGAGTGGCGGTTAAGTCAAGCAACAGCATTTACTGCTTTAACTTGTCTACTAATCCATTTCTTCACCACTCTGTTACAACTCCTAAACAAGATTTTCTGTGACTTGATGAAGTTTGTTGATAATTCTATTTTTTTTTTGTATTTCAATCATATTTGTATCAATATAATCTTTTTATCGCATGTTGAAGTGAATTGATAGAATGACTTAATTGAGTGAAATTTAAGAGCTTGGAAACATGAGCAAAAGGTCAAAGACCAACAAATTGACATATCAAGATGATAGAATCACGAGCATGACAAAATTACAGGTAATTATATGAAGATTTACAATCAACCAAAGATTATATGAAGATTCGTATTCATTCCACCAAACAACTTTTATGGCCATTTGTTACCCACACGTAATTTCCATAAGATTGTCCTAAAATAAGATATAAGATAAAGATAGCCGCCATCAAATATAAATATCTGGTAATTCATTGGGCCACCGATCTTTTCACTACGATATTCAATTTTATTTGTATATTATTACACCTTAAGTTTGGTAAAATAATAATGGAAAATGAGAAATCACAACGGGATACTGTAGCGGCGGATTGAAATAATATATTATTTTCTAATATTTTTATATATGTTATATACTGTTTTTTAATTTTAAAATATATATTGTTTACCAAATGAATTTTTATATACTGTTTTTATTTTTTTAAATATATACTGTTTTACCGAATGAATTTTTTATATATTATTTGTTTTCTTTTTTTTATATACTGTCGCTACATGTTCGCTACAATATTTCTCCCATCTTATGAATTTAATTTGAATTTTTTATTAATTGAGTCAGCATTATCAGAGCAGAAGGGAAAGACTATGAACAAAATTTCCATCAAACAACAAATGAACACAAAATAATTTCAAATTTGGTACCAAACAAATCTAAGGCAAAACAAACACAAAACTACAGAGTTCCATCCATATTTCCCCTTCCCTCATTGCACAAAATATCTACTCAAAACCAAGTAGCGAGTGACATGTTGCTGCTATGAATCCTTAACTACCGATATTTTCTCCCATTTTTGTTACCTGCACCATGGCAAATAAATTCATCAATAATCTCACTGAATTAATGCATAAGTAATCCTCTTCATCAGAATCCTTAATTCATGAACATCATAAGCAAAAAAATACAATAAATTAACTGAAAAGAATAAGTACCTGAAATGTGGATCGTCCTTGTGTTCATTGACGAGCTTTGCTGTGTCTCTCCACCAGCAAATCTCTCTATCTTTCTCATGAAGCTTTCTCTCTGCAAATTCTAACGCAAACTCCAGTTCTTCGATTCTCTCTCTCTGTCTCGTTTCTTGCACCTCAAGTAATCTCCTCTCCAGTTCAAATGGACAAACTCCGCCTTCATAATTGTTGTAATTTCGTTCATCTTCATCTTCTTGTTTTTCTTCTTCAAGTTGTTGTTCATAGATATATTCATGTTGTTCATAGATTTTAGTATATTCGTCTGAACCATCCGAAAAGCTATCGGTGAATTCGTTGATTTCATTACACGTCTGTAAACAAAGAAAAAATGGAGTAAATACATATAAAAGTTACCTAATTAGTAAGTCAAGTGGTCAGGTAAATAAATTTTAAGGACATTTATTATAGTAGAGTCAAAACGGCAAAAATGTTGACATCTAAGTACACAATATACATACTTAAAAAGTTAAGTATAATTCTTCAAAAGTTAATGTTCTACATGTTTCACAAGAGAATAATTAATTAACATCCTTTTTTTAGGACAATTATTGTTACATAAGTGTGCCAATCGGGATTTCAACCCACAACCTCTAGCTCCATAAGCACTGGACTTTTATAATTAACATCCTTACAAAAGAGTAACTAAAGAAAGATCATCTTATAAAAGGATATAATTATATACCTCCGTTTGATTTATTCGTAACGGTGGCAAGGTCTGCAAGGAGTTCTTGCCTTCCATGCTGAAATGGAGACGTTCGAGCTCCACCTCCAGTTCTGCTTCCATCTCATCTCTCTCATTGACTACTTGATCCAATTTACTCTCAAACTTATTAAATTCACAATTATCTCGCAAAACTGAATCGCTTGAATTTTCATTTCCTTCAGAAATTGTAAAGGAAACAGGAGCGGTATTGTTTGAATTTTCAGAGCTCGTTGGCTCATTCTTCTTCTTCTGAATCTCAGTCTTTATGTCGGTAAGTAATGTTTCCATCTCTTTTCTCAGTTCGACCATTTTGTTAAGTTCAGTCGTGCTTTTTGAGAGGAGAAGCATTAGACCCACCCCCATTCCGAGATTTAACGATTGATCTTTTTCTGAGAATTAAGAAAAAGTAAATTACTAAGGTCAATTAACCTGACATTATTTACTAACAAGTAACATTCACAAATTGATATGAGTAACTCCTTTTTTCTTTCAAAAGTTAGAATAAACCTTAATGTACTTCTCATTTGCAAGTATGACTAATAGTTAAAGTATGGTTTACAGTTTATTTAGTTCGGAAGAAAAGAAAAATGAAAGAAGGTACCTGATGAAGAAGAGACTTTGGAGCTGCTCTGTTCAGAAAACTTGTGCTCCAACAACAGTCTGTCAGACCTCTGTTCTTCTTCTCTCTTTACCTCCTTTACACTCCTCATACTCACGACCCTAATTTCCTTCTTCTCCTCTCTCTCATACTCATCCTCATCTTCCTCCTTCCCTTTCCTCACAGAAGAACACGCGTACATTGGAAATCTCAGTCGACAACCGAACTTCTTTGTGTGATTTCTTTCCGATTCAGGTTTAGGAAAGGATGATGATGTGTGGGGATTCTTCTTTTCGATCTTGGTATCCATGGTTTTGTTTATGATGTTCTTCACTAATTTGGGGGAAAAGGTTTGACTATGGATGTGTATTTATAGGGAATTGAAGGGTTTTAAAAGGCGGGATGATTTATTCCTTTGGGAATGTTTGGAGCATGAAACCCTGAAACAGTGAAACATGGCGTTTTAAATTTTGAAACTTCAAAATATAGAAAACTCAAATTGTTTTTTGAAAGTTATAATTAAATCCCGTCCATAAACAAAAGAGAAGCAAGATTTATGACAAGGAAAAGAGATCTAAATAAATGAATAATACATATTTATTTTATGGAAAATAAACCCCACAGGGCGCGTTTTCTTTCGACGCTTTACGAATATTTGTGGCATAAAAATATTTGTATAGATGTGTATCGAGTCAATATATAGTGTGTTGAAGCCTATTTACACAGAATAAACAGAGCATAAGATCATAGAAATAAGGATAGGTATAGCGTACCGGGAAACGGTGCGGTGTGAGAAATGACTGTCGATATGACCTGATATGCTGAGATTTAGGCGCTTTTGCATCTAATTAAGTAATTTTTGAATTTTTGAACGTGAGAAATTTGACTGTAATTAAGTCCAAACTTAAACAATGGGAACATAATTGATAATTCAGTTGCATTATAATTATGTCATCTACTGATCTACCTATTCATAGATCAATTTTATGAACAGAGATTATCATTTGATTTCTTTTAAGTTAGTTCTCAATATTCTTAGCTCTTGATCTTTGATTACAGTGAAGGTTTTTTTAAATTGATTATCGTCGCAAGAATTTTTTTCTTTTTAATTTTTTTTGATAAACTAAATCGTTTGTCACATCAAGAGCTGAAATTGTAAGTTTGTTTTGAGAGTGTTAGATAACTCTTCATACATTTGTTCCGATCAGTCAATTAAGTAGTCTAAATTAATTTTCAACTTGAAATATTTTATATTCTGTAAAAAACAAGTTTCATTTATGGTATTGAACATTGATTTATTTGTAGACAAATATTATTAATTTTTTTTTTCCAAAAGACAGTTCAACTCTCTGCCTTCAATTCATATAGCTGATCCAGAATTTCAAATAATTCGGAAGATCTAACTTATCCAAAGACATTCAAATGAAACGTGCATGAAAATTTGAATTCAAAACTTCAACGTTTCGAACTAAATTCTCCATTATTTGCATTTGATGCTCTCTTGATAAATGAACTCACCATTTATATATCCGAAATTTAATACTGTGTGTCCATTTTATTATCTGAACAATCTCACGTGAATCCCTCCAAAATCTCAAAATCTCATGTATCATTACAAAATGGTATCATAATTCATCATGGACTATAATTGAATGGAAGAGAAATGAGTCTTAATTTTACCTTTGTAAGGGTGTAGGTGATATTATGATATTATGTGGGGGTATCCGTGAAATAATGCCATTAATTAGAGATGATGAAGTGGAAAAAGGGGACAGAGAAACAAAATGATAAGATACAGAAGGCACATTCAAAACAAATCATGAGCAGAATGAATATTCACAAGCAAGACGTGAAGAGCAAGATGTGAAGCATTTATACTGTACCTGCAGATAGAATTGAACCTCATGGTACATTACATTTATACAGCATACAGCTTCGTTTTGTTTGCTCAAATCAGTTTAGGTTCTTCTGTGCCAGCCACGCATGAACATTGCAAATATTTTTATTATGAATTGTAGAGTCCTGAATATTTTGGTGGAACTTGATAGACTCTCAGTATATAAAAAGATGATTGTCTCAAACTCCCAAAAATCTTATGATAATTTAGAATTGTTAATTGGAAAGGTGAATGTGAATATTTTATATTGTTAAAATAATCAGGTTCACATAAGATCAACGAGAAAGAAGAGCTACCTTAGGGGAGCAGCCAATAATTGGGCAATTGAATGATGGCGCGAGTTAGTTATATTGAAGTGGGCCCAATCTCGTGCCTTCCTTCCCAATTAAATACGGGCCTAGCCAGCTATACTGGTCCATAAAATACATACATACATTGCCTCCAAAAATTTTAGAATCATGTTTTCCACACATCGGAAAGTTTAATACGGCCTAGATTCCGTGCGTAATGAACCAGCTAATGAAAACACACCACATCAGCCGCATTAAAGACGTGGAGTTTTCTCATTGGCCAAGATCATGTTCATACTAGACTCATCAACTTTTACCCGTGAAACTACTCCTTACAGATGTCAAAAAAGGTAAATAGGTTGTAAATTTTAATTACTTCATACTTGCTTAAAACGATCTACATTAATAATTGAAATTCAATATGCTCATTAAGGGGCTGGTTGGCAAATGGAATTAGTAGAACGGAATCGAATTATAAGATGAGGGGAAACAAAATTCGGGAATTAGCTGATTTTATAGTTTGTTTGGATGATTGAAAAATAAGATATTGGAAATTCCAATCCTTTGTTTGGTTGGTTGAAAAATTATGGAATTACTTTTTGTGAATATGAAGTAGTTATGGATGTTTGAATAAAAATTAATTAGAAGAGTTAATGTTCTTTAATCGTAGAATTAAAAATAGTCCGAATAACTATCATTATTAGGTGCAATACAATTATAATCTGTGGAAAAAAAGAATAAGATAAATTACATATAAAAAAGAAATTATCATTAATTCATTCAAATTGCACAATCAACGTAAAATATACTTTTAAACATTCAAATAATTAAGACTCAAATTGTACAACGTCGTCTGCAAATATGAAGTATGACCCAAAAGCAAATTGAAACTTCTACTTGTTCCTTCATGTTGTTCCTCGTAGCTTCAGCCAAGTATTTAAAAAGAAATCCCGTCATTCTTCAATTCAAAAAAAAAAAAAATATCGTCATTCTTACATTGAGCATATTTTTGTGTATTACTTGACAAGAAATCTTCAGATTCCATCTATATTAGAAATATAAAATTAATCCGAGAGATTGATTGATTTGTAATTTCATAGTGGGCTAAATATGAATTGGAGCTTCAAGTGATTTACTCCGAGTAAATCACTATTTGGAGCTCAGTACTTCAATACCATTATAGACTTATAGTATGGCCTAATTTAAGAAATATAAAATTCACAATGGCCTAAATTTATCAATTATAAGGATACCAAATAGATAATCCTGAATTGACCAACCTATATGAAATAAGTATGATTTTTTAAACTCTTTTTTGTGAATATGAATTGTACCCTGATAGATAATCTCCATTAACTCCATTGAATACCCTGACAAATAAACCTAGAAAATAAATATCAATTAGTTTTAAGGTCATGCTTAAATTGGAGAATAAAGCATCAATTATTATTGAGAAAAGTTTCTATGATAAAACACCAAATCAGAGAATAAAGCATCATTTGGAGAATAATGCATCAATTAGAAAATAAATCATCAATTAATTACCATCATGCATAAATACCCTAATCAAAGTAACTCTAAAAAATAAAACACATATAATCTACATCCATGACCAAATAAAGAACCAATTTACTTCACAAGAGTGAATTAAAAGTTAAAAGTATCAATTGGAAAGAGGGTCCTTAATCAAATGGCCCTGCTAAAATCGGAGAGAGAAAGAAATTGGTCAAAGTCTAATTGAGGGTGAGAGACTAGAGCCATATCTTGCGTGAGAGAGATAGACTTGAGCAATTTTGCCCACTCGATTCTAGCAGGAGAGAGATGAAGCAAAGACATCAGTATCAGTTTAGCGAGAGAAAAGTAAGGCAGCTTATCAGTATTAATTTAGTGGGAGGTTTAGCGCATTAAGTTTTGCGGCACCATGACGTTCTAACATTTCGTAGAATTACACATTGCGAGTAAAATGAGAATAACACAAATACCGCAAAAAGCAAAATTCTATTCTTAAGGTTTCCAAACAAGGAATTCACACTTTGCTGGATTTCAAAATGCAAATTCCACTCAAAATTCTTCACTCTAAACAGCCCCCCTAGTATTCCAGAGGTCTATATTTGCATGAGAACATATAAATAATTTCAAAAATTCAACCTAACAAAACAGTACACATATGAGTTCATACGTATAACATCAAAAACAAATATTGGTCCACAAAAAACAAATGGAGCCACCAACTAAATAGGTCTCCTCTCAATGGAGTCCAACACCGACAAAAATAAAACAACCAAAATAAAAAGAACTTAATTATTCCAAAATTGAGTGAATAAAAATAAATACCCTAAATTAAATTCTTAATGGTTGACTCCCCGATCCAAAATGACCCGCCTTAAATTTCATCTTTTTCCTTACTTTCATGTCGGCAATTTCCTGGAAAGGATTTGGCCCTTCAAATTCTTCTTTTGATTTCCTCACCTTCTTTCTTTTCCCCATATCATATTCCTCATCCCTTTTCAAAATAAAAAAAATAATTACAAAAAAAGAAGATAAACATGTTAAACATTGAAATGCAACTTGTATAATGTTAAGATGATATTTAATATTGTTATACCATTCGTCTAATACATAGCCAATGCTGTTTTGATTTGATGGGCCGTTATTTATTTCAACTCTTGGCTTTTCATCCCATCCTGGAACTGCACATTAAAAATAAATAAATTAAAGTTAATAAAAAAAAAATATAATTAACTCGACTTTCAATCAGATAATCACCTTTGATTTCTGTTAATCCGCTCATAAGAAGACCAATAGATTCACGTCCAAACAACCCCTCTTTCTCCTTCACATTTTCAGATCTCGACTCCTCTTTCAATTCACTTTCTTTTACTTTCATTTCATCCAAACTACTCTTAATATTCCTCAAATCATCCTTCAAACCTTCAACATTTCCACTTAAATCCCCTTCTTTTTCCTTCACATTTTCAGATCTTGATTCTTCTTTCTTCTCTTTGCCTTTTTTACCGCGCTTTCTCTTGTGAGATTTATCCTCTCTCGTAATAAACTCACCATCATTTAATGCTGATGTGGACGCCACATCATCAGCTTCTTTGGAAACCAATCGCCTTCTTTTGGCCCTTTTGAGTTTTTTATTTTTGCGAAGCATTATAGTAGTGAGAAATAGAGTAGTTTGACCTAAATATGCGGTTTTCGCTGACCGTTTTAGGATTTTCTTTGATTTTATTTCTGATTTATGAGAGATTTTTTCCTCTGTTTTGTTTAAAACTGGAACCTCATTTGTTATAACTTTTTCCTTTGTAGATTCTCCTTCAATCTTTGGTTTATCATCCTGAAATAATACATCATAAAAGTGAGTTAATAATTAATATTGCTAAAATAGAAATATTACAAATCACAGATAATAAGATGGTAAAATCACTAAAGAAAACTTAAAACTAACCTTAATTACAGCAGTTTCACTAACCAATTTCCCATTTATCTCTGTTTTCTTTTCTTGCAATGCAAGTTCATCAGGCTTTGCTAAATCATCCTTATCTTTATTAAAATCAGCAGAATTCTTTCCCTCTTTACTTCCATTAACACTTATTACTGCTGATGTGACACCTTGTTCAGATTTCTTCTCCATATTTTCCTTCTCCACATTTTCCTTCTCAGATTTCTTCTCCACATTTTCCTTTTCAGATTTCTCTGAAACCTTCACTGAATCCTCCACTTTTGATACATCTTCCAATTTTGAATTTACAACATTGCCATTCATTTGCAAATCTACAGGATTTTGCACTGGAACTTGACTTCCATTTTGGGGTTTTAGAATTGCAGGGTTGGATATTTTAGGGTTAGCTTGAATCTGAACCTTAACATTCTCTGAATTACGGATTATTAAATTACTCGTGCCACCATTAACCTGAACCTTGACATTCTCTGAATTACGGATTATTAAATTACTCGTGCCGTTTGATTGTACATTTGAATTTGCATTAATTTTAATTCCAGATGCATTAGAAATATTATTGGTTTCCCTTTGAAAGTGGTTGACCGAGTTTTTGACCGATGGACTTCTATCACGCACATAAAACAACATATAAGCCTTCTGCGCCAATACAGTCTTCTCACTAACTTGTCGCACCTACAATTAATAAATAAGATATAATCAATACCGAATTTCGTCAGACAATAATAATACATTAAAATAAATAAATATTAAACCTGATTATCATCAAGAGAATGCCACATGCCACTTGAAGTCCTCACAAAACAATAATAATGCCCCGAATGAGTGCTCCATCCAGCATGCACCAAAACTCCATAAAGTGTATACTTCAAATTCCCCTCCTACATTCAAAACACCCTCAAAAATCAAACCCTAAACCCCCCCAAAAAACTACAAAATACCAAAAACCCAACAAAAAACTCACATTTGGGTCACTAACAAAAGGCTTCAAATCCAGAACCGGATCAAACTCGACCTTTCTATCAATCTTCTGGCCGGGAATATAACTACTGAACCGCTTCAAATGGACAGTCAAAACATGTGGCGGTTTATTAATGGTCAGCTGTTTCAAGGCTCTGACTTTCTGCTTGCATTTCTGACACTGGTACTGCTTTTCACCTCCGTCGAGTTTTTCTACCGCCGTGAAATTTGACAGGGCTTTTTTTACTGTGTCGGCCTTGGCGATTTCGAGACTCAGGTCGAGAAACGGGTCGTATTTGTTGGAGGAGTATTGGCATTGCATACATTTCACCTGTGTTGGTGTGGAAATGAAATTTAATATCAATCTGTTTGTTAAATTTAGAAAAACCGCTCTTAAGTTTTGAAGTTCTTAAGAAACCCCTTAACTTAAAACTAAATAATACTCAAATAAATATAAATAATGAAAATGGTATTGTAAACATACTTTTGCAAATTATTTATCTTCTATTTTCAAATAAATCAACCCATTCACATATAATTTCCCTATCATTTCAAAATCAGTAATTTTTTTTCAAAACAACGCACTAAAGTTACAAGGGCTTGAAATCAAAAGGTCAAAATTCCAATATTCCAAAAGATAGGTAGTTTTTCTCTTCTTCTTTCTACCAAAATTCCGTTAAATTAATTAAAAATGATTAAAGACAAGATAAAGGCAGCAAGGACAGTACTTACTTGACTTCTGAGCCGTCCGCCAAAAATCTTGTGGACCAAGCTTTTGTCATAAGCAGAAGGAGACTCTGACGGAACGCCAGATGGCAAGCAGCACTTGTGCATCGACTCTAACAAGTTGACCATGTACTCGTGCGCATCTTCCTGTCTCGAGGTCCGAAAATTACGCGATATGCCTGAAAAAATTATTAAGAAAATAATAGTGTAAGAAAGGGACGTTTGCAAAAGAGACCTTGTGTTATGCCTGAATTGCAAAAACGCCCCTTCGTTATTCGAAAATTCAAAGAATGGTCTGTGCGGTTAGTTTGTCTCTAATGCTATTCTTTGAATTTTTGAGGAATGGAGATTTTTTTTGTAATTTTCGATAATGTAGGGGCATTTTTGCATTATTGGCATAAGGATTTTTACAATAGAAAAAAAGCATAGATAAGAAAATAATAATATAAGAAAGAAAAATTTGCAGAAAAGCCCCTGTTTTATTCCTAAATTGCAAACAAAAGTCCCTTCATTCTTCCAAAATTGGAAGAACAGCCCCTATGGTTAATTTGTCTCTGATGTCATCATGTGATTTTTTGAATAATGGAGGGACTTTTTTGCAATTTAGGCATAATGCAGGGCTTTTTTGCAAATTTCTCTGTAGGAAAAAGTAAGATTTGAGGGTACATCGTAAGTTCTTGACGAGGTGAGAAGGTGATAGAATTTTGCCCGTTGATTGGAGAGCAGACATGACGTGATTTTGAAGAGCACAAAGTGCGCAAAATCCAGCTGTCCGGCCTTTAAATAAAAAAGAACTCATTAATTAGTTGAATAGAGCAATATATCATTAAATATCAGTATATGGTAAAATAAGCAGTAATAAAATGCACAAAGTAACCTTGATAATTGATAATAGAAGCAGATTTAAGGTTCTAAATAACAAGGGACAGGATTTGTATTTATAGATCAGGCGATTCTCATAGATAAATAACAATTGGAGATGAACAACAGCTGGCAAGGAAAATAATAAATATTTAAGATATGGTGGAATAATAGAAACTTACATGAAGATTTGTGCTTTCCGCTTTGAAGATAGGCAGCAAAAGGTTCAGTGTATGTAAGGCATTGTAATACAGAATTGAGGAAACACGTGTTTCCAAGATTCGCCAAACCAGCGCCCTGAAATGCAGCAGCATTGGATTGGTTAATTACACAAAGATTTTAATTCAAAATTAATGAAAACAATCTGGAAATGGATCAAAATCATTTCTTGAAGCTAAAAACTTGTGGAATTAGATAAAGAAAAGGTTTGGAGGGAGGAGAAGAAGGATGAAAAATTATAAGTAAAGAAAACAGAACCAGAAAAAATGCATAAATCCAATCTCAAGTGTGGGAAGAAGAAGAAAGAAACAAAAAGCGCACAAATCAAATCAAACCGCCTCTCCTACTCACGATTCTTCTGAAGGTGATCCGAAACCCGAGCTCCTGATCCAATCCGTGCTCGAAGAACTCGTGTCCTCCCTCCATCCTCTTCCCAGGCGCTGCTCCATTCGCTTTCTCTCCGCCGAAAGCCGCTTCCCGCTGGACCATCTGCTTCCCGCTAGAAGGGTTTAGGGTTTCCAGAAAGAATCCACTGGCGCCCGCACTAGACACCGCTGAATACGGCTTTCTCGCCGGGTGAAACTCGATCCTCCTGTGAAATATCGCCTCCATCGCTCCTCCTGCGCCTCCGCCTCCGCCGCCGCGGCCGGCTTCCGATGAGGCAACTTCCGCCATGAATAGTGATCTAATGGGTATCGGATCTGGATCCGGACCGGGGAATCAAGGCCGCGAGATCCAGAGAGAGGGCTCTCGTCTCAGCCGCCGCTTGAGATCAGTCCGTTTTACTCGTGTTTTACTCTCTGTGATGTGATGTTCTGTCTCGCAATTTGGCCGAAAGAGGGGAGAAATTGGAAGGGGAATAGAGGCTTATAAACCCTCTACGCTGGTGGGACAGTGCTATTACGAATTAACGGGTGAGATGGTGTTTTCTTGTTTTAGAGTGGATTCAAGCCGTTGGATTGGATCTTTTATTTGCAGGGGTTTTGGGTAGTGGGGTTGATTCGGACAGTGGGTTGTGTCCAGTTGAGATTGCTCGCTTTGAACTATCCATTAATAACTCGTGTATTCATTTTTTTTATAATTAATGAAGATTAACGATTAATCGGTTAATCTGATGGTTACATGTGATTAATCCAATGCTTATTATTAAGTTTTTTTTCACTGTAAGCTTGAGAAAACATAATTTTAACAGTTATAATGGTGTAACAATTTTGTTCTTAGTGGATATGATAAAGGAAAATAATCATCAATCAAAATGCTCAACGTGAAGTCATATTGATCATTATCCGTTTTAGAACAAAAATTGCTGGCCATCTTACAATTATTATCTGAGTTGCGACAAATTTTGGTCTTTTTATAACTTCATGCTGCCAAGTGCTGTGAAAAAAAATAGGACATGATGATAGAGTACGACGACACTGTAATGTGATTGTTCATGACGAATTAACTAACAGTATATATAATTTATTTTCTAATAACAATATATACATAACAATATATATAATTTTTTTTCAAAAGCAGTATATACATAAAAATTGAAATTAATATATAAAAATAACAAAACTATATATAAAATGAGAAAACAAGTATATAAAAATAAAAAATAAAAAATACATAAAAAATAAACAACAATATATAAAATGACAAAATAATATATAAAATGAAAAAACAATATATAAAAATGAAAAAAAATAATACATCTATAATGTCATCGTCGTGTTTGCGGGTTTAAAAAAAAAATTCATGTACCAAATAATTTATGGGCCAAACTGAACTGGATAGAATAATTACCGAGAAAACCGGGCCGGCTATTTGGCGCCCAACCAACCGACCTCTGCTTTTCCCCCATTTACCACTTTCCCAAATCTTTCTATTTCCACCCTCCCAAAACGAAAAAAATAAATAAATAAGTGAATAAAAGAAAAAGAAAAAGAAAAAAAATAAAGAAAGCTTTCTCCATCATCTGACCGCTGTTTCAATCAAATACTAAGCCCTTTTTTTATTTTAAAATCAAATACTAAGCCCTCATTCCATTCCACCGTTGTTCAAATCAAATCTCCATTTCTTAATTCCTCTTCCACCTAAATGGCCAGCGACCTTCTTCTTCTTGAGCCGCACGCACTCTCTAGGAGAGAATTTTTCAATTGGATTTTCTTCCAGCTAATTCTATTTGATTATAAAAATCGGTCAACCGTCGCTCCCTCTCCTTTTCTTCGTTTTTCAACTTCTTCGCTTTTTCTTCCTCTTCAGAACGATCGTTCTGTCGATCTGAAGCTGGATTTGGCCTGCTGTGGTGAGAACTAGATCATGACGACGCTTCTAAGGAGGCTTAGTTCGTTTGGTTCGTTTTACAAGAAGCCGCCTGATGGAGTTCTTTCGATTGCTGATAATATATACTGTGCGTAATTATCTCTGTATTTATTTTTTTTTGAATGCAATTATCTCTGTATTTTTTTTTCTTCTTTTTCATAATTTCTATTCATGAACAGAATCCTTCTTTCCGTGTCTATTTATTTATTCTTTTTTGCTATGATTACTGCCCCTGAATTAATACTTGTCACAATTAAACAACAATCATATAGCTTTTTTGAACAAAACATTAAGCAAACTGTTTCTTCTTAATATTATAATTCTTCCATAATGCGTTCTTTTTTTCATAAAACAAAATTTGTTTTTTTGTTTCCTCTTTATCAACAATTTCCAGCCTTCATTAAATTTCAGTGTTTGACCGGTCCTACTCAATGGAGACCTTAGAAGAAACAGAGTTCAAGTCCTACATAGACAACACCATATCAGAGCTCAACGAACACAATCCAGATGGATCCTACATGGTTTTCAACTTTGGCGCTCAATCCAAAAACCAAAGCCAAATCAACCGCATATTAACCGAACAAAACATGACCGTAATGGACTACCCTCGCGATTATGAAGGCTGTCCGTTACTCCCAATGGAAACACTCCACCATTTTCTCAAATCGAGCGAGAATTGGCTCTCTCATGAGAAATCTTTCCTCTTAATGCATTCAGAACAGGGCGGGTGGCCTGTTTTGGCCTTCGTTTTATCCGCCCTTTTGATATATCTCAAGCATTATACTGACGAAATAAAGACACTTGACATGATTTATAAACAAGCTTCGAATGAGTTATTGCAGCTTTTGACTCCTTTGGATCCGATGCCTTCACAATTGAGATACTTGCACTATGTTTCTATAAGGAATGTGGGTTCTGAGTGGCCCCCACCTGACAGGGCGGTTACCTTGGATTCTGTGATTATAAGATTGATTCCAAATTTTGATGGCCAGGATGGATGCAGACCTCTGTTTAGGGTTTATGGATTGGATCCAAGTTTGCCTAATGATCATGACTCAAAACTTCTTTTTTCTAATCCGAAAGATAAGAAGAGTGTCCTTTTCTATAGAAAGGTACCTTTTGTTAATTAATTATGCTTTTCATATGTCGATTCATTTGCTATTCAATAGCGTATCATATTCTGTTAACTTATTTTAGAATGAAAATCAGGCAGATTCAGAGATAGTGAAAATAGGTTTCAATTGTCGTATCAAAGGAGATGTGGTTTTGGAGTGTGTTAATGTCGATGAGAGTCTTGAAAGGGAAACAATGGTTTTTCGTGTGATGTTCAACACGGCTTTTATCAGATCAAATTTCCTTACTCTTACTCGCGATCAAGTCGATTTATTGTGGGGTTCAAAGGACCATTTTGCTAAATTTTTCAGAATCGAGGTAAGTCATTGTCTCGATCTTCCCTGTTTAAATGTTTATTGTTTTTTTCATCTTTTATTTCTAACAAATACCCAATTTTGTTGTACATCTACTTTGTGTCTTTTCTTTTGAAGATGATTTTTTCGGATATGGACTTAGCATCACCCGAAGTCGAAATTAAGATTCAAAATCAAAACAATGAAGGGGAGGAAGGACTTCCTCAAGAAGCCTTCTCCAAAGTTCGCGATTTCTTTCCTGTTGTCAGTTGGCTTGCGGATCACTCTAATTCCCAAAGTAAACAAGAAAATAGCAAACCCCCTTCTCAAAAACAAATAGATAATATCTTATCTAAAGATAAGTCCATCTATGGTGCTAAATCTATGAATTCTGAAGTAAAACCAAACTCCAATTCTTCTCCCGTGAACTCAGAAATATCTGATTTATTGAATGGAGGCTTATCTTCAGTTAATAGACTAAAATCTAATTTCCAAAAAATAGTAAACTCTGAAGTGAAAATCGATGCCCCACCTTCTCTTGCTTCCATCGAATCTCAAGTTCATAATACTAGCAGCGTTTCACAAAAGCCTGAGTTTCCTTCTAAATCAAACCCTTCGGTCTCCTTAGAATCTGAAAAGGCAAACACTAGTCTGGAAGTGATACGACAACCATCTAGTGAAGTGTTGAAGGAGCAACCATCGCCTTCACGATTCTCATCATCTCCTTTTCTACTTGTTGACAAGACAGAGACCAAAAATAACAATAACATTACTTCAGTGCCATCGAAAGTTATCAACTCGTTGAAATCTAATTTAGTTTCTCAACAAGAGAAGTCCTCTCCAAATCTAGGAACGCCAACTAACGATACACTACCTCCATCTAATTCACTAACTCAATCCAAACCTTCTACCATTGCATCAAAGATTCCTCGACCTCCTCCTCCGCCTTTGCTACCAGCTTCATCCGCTCATTCTCATCAATCCACAAAAGAGACGAACGATGATGAGATGTCACCAATTGATTCCTCAAAGAAACCATCAACAATTATCCCTTCACACCCACCCCCTCCTTTAAAATCATCAACTTCCGCCCCTCCTCGACCTCCACCCCCGCCCCCTCCTTTAAAATCAAACATTGCCGTCTCTTTACCTCCAATACCACCACCTGCTCCTCCAAAATCCACAAAATCTTCCGCTCCTCCGCCTCCTCCGCCTCCTCCCAAATCCTCAACAACTTCCGCTACTCCAAAATCCTCTTCTTCCGCTCCTCCACCTCCGCCGCCTCCTCCAGGCGGAAAAAAGACCCTGCCAGGCCCTCCACCACCTCCTCCGCCCAAGGCCGGAGGTAAAACAGGTGGCCCACCGCCTCCACCTCTTCCTTCAGGCGGCAAACCAGGCGGCCCTCCACCTCCTCCTCCATCGAAAGGCCGGCCCCTTGGTCCATCCAAAATTCCAAACTCTCTTACAGCCAAACCAATCAAGAAGGTCAATCTTAAACCACTTCATTGGTCCAAAGTCTCAAGAGCTGCCCAAGGAAGTTTGTGGGCCGAAACCCAACCTTCAAAGTAAGAACTCTTTTGTCTACTTATTACGTTTTTGAATGTTTTTTTTTTCTAATTTGAAATGTTGTGTGATGATAGGGCTCCTGAGATAAATTTCACGGAACTTGAGAATCTTTTCGCAGTAAATCTGCCGGATCCAAAGGCATTGAGTCGCCGTTCTGCAGCAGCACCTAAATCTGAAATAGTTTCTCTGGTACGGATTTTTATAATGTGATAAGTAAATCTTATATGATATTTGACGATGGTTTTACAACATAGTTGATTATTTATGGCAGATAGAACCTAATCGAGCGAGGAATTGTGAAATAATCCTAAAGAAATTAAAGATACCGTTTAGTGAAGTGACTGTGAGTATGATAAACTCTTTCAAATCAAATGCATCTTACACAAAGCATAATTACTAAATTCTTTTTTATTTACTTTTTTCACTTTTTGACTTTTATTTGTTTCAGAATGCTGTACTTGCGCTTGATGATTCTGTTTTAGAGGCTGAACAGGTAGATAACATTGTGAAGTTCTGTCCAACAAAGGAAGAAATTGCACTACTCAAGGTTCTTTACTTTTCTTTCTTTTTATATTATACCTTATATATCTTTCTTTTTTCTTTTCACATTTATACCATCTTACACAAAGCTCTATTTTGTGATTTTTAGAATTATACAGGCGACAAAGATAAGTTAGGAAAATGTGATCAGGTCAGTTTCCTTACTTATTTCAAAGTTGATCTAGCTTTATACAATAATCAAAGATCCAATTTATATATTTCAGACAGGATCTCATATTTATAATGACAAGTTTCATTATTTCTGGATATAATGTATCATTTTAATAATTGGATTACAAAATAGTTGGCTACTTAAATAATAGCTATTTACTTTATTTTATGTTATGTTAGTTCTTTTTGGAGATTATGAAAGTTCCGAGATTCGAGCCCAAAGCAACAGTGTTATCCTTCAAGATTAAATTCCGCAACCTGGTTAATTAGCTATCTATTTTTGTCCTGTTATGAAAAAAATGTCTAAAATAATAATTATTAATTTGATATAAATTATGTGATTAATTTTTCAGGTCGCGGAACTCAAAGGGAACTTGAGTATTGTGAATGCTGTAGTAGAAGAGGTATTTTATCTTATGAATGATCAGTGGCGGAGCTTGCGTGTGTATATTGGAGGGGCGCAGAAAATTTTCACCATAATTAAAATTGTACAAAATGTTGGGGTGGCCAATATACATAGAAATACATAACTTCCATAATTTTATTCACTAAATTCTTGTAACATATACTACTTGTTCAAAAGTCTTGAGTGGTTCATGCCCCTCCAGTCCCTGTAAAGCTCTGCCATTTCTTATGATACGTAGACAACTATTTTACCTTCAAATTTTAAAATTAAATATATCTCTTTATTTGAATGCAACCATACAATCAGGTTCGGTGCTCTGTAAAGCTTAAAAGGATTATGCAAACAATCCTCTCATTGGGAAATGCAATAAACCAAGGAACAGCAAGAGGTTGGTTTGACATATTTTTATTTGATATTTTAAATTAATTTTATCAATGATATTGTCTTGTCAATTGAGTTTATTATTTGACCAATAATTAGCATTTTACGTTATAAATATACCAAATATTTATTTGGAAGATCTCATTTTATTTTATCCAGGCTCTGCTGTTGGATTTAAATTAGATAGCCTCCCCAAACTTAGTGATACACGTGCTCGCGACAATAAGACCACTCTAATGCATTATTTATGCAAGGTATTACTACTCAAGATTACATTTATATGAAGTTTAGACTTCCGAGTATTTTCAATATTTAAAGTTTTTGTATTTGTACATCTTGTTTCTATCTATTTAATTTTTGTCTAATTATAGGTTCTTGCTAAGTAATTTTTGTCTAATTTTAGTTTATTGCTTAATTATTTGGTTGTCCAATTATAGGTTCTTGCTGAGAAACTTCCAGAAGTTCTTGATTTTTCATTGGATCTCATACATCTAGAACCTTCATCAAGGGTATTATAGTTGGTTTTAACTTCTGTCCTTTCTTCATAAAACATTTCTATTTTTTTAATTCCTACTCCAATTGATTTTTATTTAATTAATAAAGATACAACTGAAAGACTTGGCGGAAGTAAGGCTAACTATACAAAAGGGACTAGAGCAAGTTGTAGAGGAGTTATCCTCCTCAGAAAATGGCGATTCTACTTCCGAAACATTTCAAAACGTAACAAATATTATAGTTTATAGATAGATATTATTATGTATTTCTTATTTTCTTTTTGTTATAATGAATTATTTTTTTTATATCTCTTCTCTATTTTCCTGGCGATTTTTTGAACTTGGAATAATTTTTACGACAGAATTTGAAGGAATTTCTTGAACTTGCTGAAGCTGAAGTAAGGTCCCTGACTGCTCTTTATAGTGTAGTGGTATGTTTCCTATTTCTCTATCCTTTTTCAAAACTTTGATTTAAAATAAACCCTGTTAAAATTACTATTTTAATATAATCTTTTAAAACATCCTTCAACAGTTTCTTGTTTTGCTTGTCCGACCATATAATTTTATTTAAATGTCTATATAAAAGAAAAAATTCGAAGTCAATATGTGAAAACTTTGGGAGAGTTCCAAATTCAAGTCCTGACATAAACAATCTCGTGTAACACATATTTAGCAAAGTCTCTTAATCCACGAAGTATGAGTTTGATCTAAAAAAAGAATATACATAAAAAATATCATTTTTATCGTAAAAAAAGCAATTGGTTTATCTGTATTTTATTTCAGGGAAGAAGTGCAGATGCACTGGTAAGATATTTCGGCGAAGATCCTGCACGTTGTCCATTTGAAACAGGTATTTTTTGTTTATAATTCAGGTCAAGTATATTACTTGGATTTACGTTTCTACCCTGAAATAGTACTCCTGATATAATGTCCATAATTAATTTTATATAAAATCACATTATAATAGATGCGGAAACAACTTAAATTTGCTAACTCTTTCGTTTTTCTTCTTTTTTTGTAGTTATTTCTACACTGTTAAACTTTGTGAAAATGTTTGAAAAAGCACACATGGACAATTTAAAGAATTACGAACTAGAGAAGAAAAAAGCTCAAAAGGAAGCAGCAGAAAGAGAAAAAGAGAACTCAAAACAAAACACCTCTAAATGTCAATCAAATGTATCAAATCTGGTGACTAGATCACTGTCAGGACTCGGCTTGGGAAATACAAAGCGATAAATACAATAATAATTTTAGGTCAATATGTTAACTTTTTGCATTTTTTCTAACTATATTTGATGAGAAAACAAACGTTCCTTTCCCTTTTTATTGGGAGAGAAGGATTACACAAGGAGGGATCCAAGTGTTGTTAGCTGCACAGATAAAATATGTTCAAAGTTCAAGGGCCAAGAGGTTTTTTTTTTTTTGTCTTTTTGTCAATAGGAGCTTGTTTTAACTCCTATTTTTTTCACTCATCAAATACATCCAACCGTACTAAATTTACTTTTCGCGGTTGCACATGATTTGATTGTGTAAATAGTTTGTAGTAAATATTGAGTTTCCTTAACAACTTGTGAGTCAAATGTACTCTCTTATGCTTGGTTTTAACTTTTAAATATTGATTTTCTGGTATGGATTCAATTCAAACAACAATGTGCATGCCGAGTAAAGTGACTTCATGACTTCAATTATAGCCTGTTTACTTCATTACTTTCGGCTAAAATGTGGTCACTACGATGAAAAATACCTAAAACCAAACACATCATTAATCAAGAAAAATCAGCTGAAAAAAAATTGTTCCTTTATTCATGCATTCTACTGTCAAGCCTCTTCTCTTAACCGTGAGACCAATGACACATCAGTTTCACTGTTACAAAATACTAAACCTAAGAGGAAGAGTTGTTAAGAACCCACTCGACCAAGGTGGAGACTCCAAACCCGGTCGCGGCACGCTTCTTGTCGTTCCAAACCGGCCCTGCCATGTCTATATGCAACCACTGCACCTTCTCATCCACAAACTATAAGAAAATACACTACTCAGGAAAAAAGGGAAATGAAAAAAAAAATCTTTTTCTGAACATTTTGAAAACCCCTATATTTTTTATTTCCCTTTTTTAATTCTTGATTATTCTTGATTTTATTATTTCTGCTTGAAAAAAAAAATAATATATGAAATGAAGTTCATAAGCAGTATTTCTATTTCGGTCCAAATTTTTTTAATTGCATGTGATATTAGAGGGGTAAAAAAACTTAGGGTAAAAAAAACTTACAGAAACAACAGTAGTCCACAAATAACGGGGAGAAGTTTCAAATATACATAAAATACAGGGATTTACAAAAAAATGACCTGTTTGAGGAAAAGAGCGGCAGTGATGGAGCCACCCTGGCGGCCGCCAGTGTTGACCATGTCAGCCACGCCCGATTTCATACCTTCCCAGTAACTCTCCTCCATCGGCATCCTCCACACCTTCTCTCCTGCCCTCTCTGACGCATCTGTCACCTCCTTCGCCAGCTCATCGCTAGGGCTGAATATCCCTGTTAAATAAAGAAATTATATCAAAATATTAAAATATTGTTGTCAGAAGGATATCATTTTTTTTTGTGTGTGTGGGGGGGGGGATTGGTGACCTGCGATGCTTGGACCGAGGGCGACGATGCACGCACCGGTTAGTGTTGCCAAATCAACTATCTGGATGAGATATTAATTATGTTACTAAAATATAAATAATCCAAGAGGGCGGCATAGCAGACTGTAAAAGGAGAAATTAAATAAAAAGAATTAATATGATATTTTGAGAGTAGGATGAATAATACCTTTTCAGCACCTTGGTTACAGGCGTAGACTAAGGC
This sequence comes from Juncus inflexus, assembly GCA_024447665.1. NCBI lineage: Eukaryota > Viridiplantae > Streptophyta > Magnoliopsida > Poales > Juncaceae > Juncus > Juncus inflexus. The sequence goes on along the minus strand of JAJHPC010000001.1, from coordinate 10,891,687 downwards.
ATCGGCAAGAGTAAGCCTACCTTCAGCATCTGTATTATTCACCTGAAATAAAAAAAAATAAAAAAAATATCACTGTATTATTAAATACGCTCAAAACATGTATAGTTACTAATTATTAATTAGGAATTATACCTCAATAGTCTTTCCATTAGAGGCAGTTACAATATCGCCTGGCCTCATGCCAGTCCCACTAATCATATTTTCACACGCAGCCACAATAAAATGGACCTGAATTAAATTATTAACATCAGTAAGAAGAAGATTAGAGAAGAGTCAACAATTACGATTACGCCCCTATAAGAAAAGAAAATAATGAATATTAAAGGAAATAAAGAAAGTACCTCAACGCCAGGTGGCTTGATTTGAGCGATGGCCTTTGCGGCGCCAAGTGTTGCAGCAGAACCGCCCATGTCAAATTTCATTAATTCAATCAAGCAGCCCGGCCCAGTCTTTATGTTGTAACCGCCACTAAAAGACAAACAAAAAAAGAAATCAATACTAATTCTGGTTGCAATAAAGAAGTTGAAATTTGTACAAAGCCCCTGCATTATGCCTAAATTACAAAAACACCCTCCGGTACTGAAAATTACAAAAAATACCCTATAAGAAAATTCATATCTATCTGTACCATCAACTAATACATACACCGTCGCAATTTAGGCATAATTGAGGGGACTTTTTACAAATTCAACAACAAAGTTAAGGACAAGCCAATTAATATACCTGTCAAAAGTCAGGCCTTTGCCAACAATGGCCAGCTTCCTTTTCGCGTTGCCACCTGGCGGCTTGTAGCACAAATGGATGAAATGAGGTGGGTTGGCTGAAGCTGCAGCGACTCCTAAATAAGAACCCATCTTTAGCTCTTCGCATTTTTTTACATCCAATATATTTGCTGTCATTACATCGCTGTATAATGAGGCCACCTTTGATGCCTCCTCAGCAAGCACACCTTTAAGAAAAATAAAGATTTATATAATTATCATATCAGGTTATTGCTTATTATTAATTCCGGTGCTGTTTTTAGGGGATTTTTTTCAACATAACCCCTGTATATTCTGGTATTTTTATGAAAAAATGCTAGCTTTTGGAATATCAAAAAAACTGTTTAAAATTTTTATTTTGAAAAGCACCTGATTTTCAAAATACTAAAATAAATAATGTTATTTTCTATTTTAAAAAAAATAACTTTAATGTTTTATTTTAAAAAACACCAATTCATTTTGAAATAATAGAGAAAGAATATGTAAGCACTTTAATTTATTTCAAAATAATCGACAAATAATTTGGATAATGTGCTTGCATACTATTTATCATTATTTATACATCATTTGTATACTATTCAGGGGATTTTTAAAAATAAATTTTAAAGATAAATTTTTTTTTTCAAAAATAGGGGGCTTTTTGAAAAAAAAATTCCAAGTTTTTATGATTACCACCAGATTTATTTCCACTTACCAGGAGTAAGAACATTTGCTGGCGCATTAACAAGTTCTTTTCCGAATATTACGCCAGAGCAAAGCTCAGTAGCAAACTTCAACTTTTTATCCAGTTCTGGTCCGCTTCCCAAACCGATTATATCAACCTCTTTGAGAACCGACTTTTTCGATTCCGATTTGAAACGGCTATCTTCGTACAATCCCAACACAGTTCCTAGATTGAAAAAACATTAAAAATAATTTAGAGATTTTGTGGTATTTTTAGTAGAAGTAATAAGGAATAATTAATTATTATCAGTTTCTTAGAATTTGTTAAAATTTATGTATTTTGTGAAAATTTTCACGTACTTGTGTATTTGTTAAAATTTCAGTTAATTTGTGTATTTGTTACTATTTTAACAAATCTGTGTATTTTCTCATTCCTATAAATCTTCAGAAAAGAAAAACAAAAAATACTCAAAATTTAAAAAACAATGCTAATTGTGTATTCTTGGTGCTTATTTTCTATATAGGAATGGGAAAATTCCTCAAAAGCACTACAAACCTGAAGCGATGGAAGAAGCAGCTTTCGATTTAGCCGTCTCATTTCCCTCAATTTCAGAAACAAGCACAATGGCAACATTGCTAGCCTGAGCCGACTTAGCCACATTTGCAACCGCCTCACCAATTCCCCTGTAAGAACTCGTGCTGGGTTCCTTGATCTGTCCGATCCCAACAAGTCCTACCCTTTTGAACCCTAATCCGGCTAAGCGGAGTACTACAGTTTGGCCGGCCTTTCCTGTGAAATCCTCCTCTGCTGAAGCTTCAGCTAGAAGGCCGTTGAGCTTTTCGTCGAGCTTTTTGAGGAGCGGGTTGGAGAATTTTGAGTCTGCGTCTTTTGAGAAGTCCTTTTCTGAGACGGCTAGAGCGAGTATGTCGCCCTTCCAGTCGGCGAAATCGATTTCTTTGGCTGAGAATGAGATCTGAAAAGAAAAAGCACGGATTAGATTTGCTTTTAGTAATGAAGAGTTTGGCAGATCCAGCAAAAGAAAGAAATGGAAAAGAGAAAAATGAAGAAATGCAAGCGATCTGATCTATAAAACTAGAAAAAATCTCAAACAAGATTAAATTTTAATTTTTTGCAGGCGATCTCAGTCAGTCATTTCATCAAACACCTGGCCTGCAAATGACTAATCCAAACAGCACAGGGAGATCAAAATCGTGCGAGAACTGAGAACAAATAGCAACCTGAGGCGCCTCAATGGCGTTAGCCTTCGTCAGTCCGAGAGCAGCACAGGCGAATGAGTGAGCCATCCTAGCACGATATCCAAATCTCCAAGGTCTCAAATTACTAGAAGACGAAGAAACAGAAACAGAACAGGAGGAAGGACAACAAGAAGACGAAGAGAATCGAAGAGAGAAGGTTCTGAGGGAGGAGAAGCGAGAGGGGGAGACGTGGAGAGAGATGCGGGAGGCGAATAAGGCAGCGGTAGTGGAGGAGGAGGCGAGTGAGACCATTGGAGAAGGTGGGTATTTAAAGGAGAGGATACAGAATAAAGGAGGAGAGGATAGTACAGATATGTTCTATCGTCAGGACCCGCGTCACTCTTTCCCGTTTTTCAAGCTCTTTCCTGTCAGGGCAAGGATTGGATATTTTGGACGATATGATTTTGATATGATAATATCTTTTTGGTATTTTACAACGTATTCAAAATCGATTACTATGTTGTCTTTAGTTTTAAGTTTGTCTAAATTGCGCTTTTTTTGGTTAAAATTTCGCTCATTGACAGAGAAATGATATATGCTTTAGTTTTTAATCAAATCGATTCCTTGTCGGTTAAAACACAATTATTTAGTTGAGGTAATCTGGGTGGGATATTAATCAAAATGCTTGAGTCATATTCAGTAAAATAATTTCAAATTGATAATTCGTCTTGGTCCCTTCGTTTGTTTCTTGGAGTTATCGGTAGAGTTTTTAAACTATATATATATATATATATATATATATATTGATAATATAAATTATATTTTATTAGAACTTATATCACTCGTAATAACTATTTTATTATTTATGAAAAATAGATTAAATGAGAATAATATATAATAGTTTTGAGAAAATATAAAATATTGTATTGATTATATAAAATATTTTGAGAAATATATATTTTATGGGATAAGATGTGATTTGTGAGAAAAATGAATTGGCTCGGCAGACGGAAAAGACAACGTAAATCTCTACAAATTCTTCGAGGAAGTCGAGTTGGTCAAAGAGGACCTTCGATCCCTCGAGATTCCATGTCCTCCATCTGAACCTGTTGCTTCAGGTCCGAGTACTTTTTGAACGAGCTGGTCGGGAAGAGACCGTTCATCTTAAGAAATTCTGAATTGTGTGTCCAGAATTGGAATTAGAAGCAAAAAATGATAGGTAGGATTCAACAAATGCTTGAAGAGGAGATCAGTAATGTTTAGTTTAATTACTGAATATGACTGAATATCACATACTCGTAGGGTTTGGAGGAAGGAAGGAATAAAGACTCTCCTTAGCATATCAGTTATCAATTTGAAATTATTTAATATTTTACGGTTTCAAATTGATATGCTAATATCAAATTGATAATTGATATGCTCAATATTCTCTTTATAAAGGATAAATTCACTATTTCATATTTTACGGAGGACACAAAAGAAAATTCACCTCCTAATTCTTCTTCTTCTAGTTTCCGAACTGTGCCGCGCACCCTTCTTCGACGGCACCGTGCATCTCTCTTCTCTCAAATCCTTCAGAATTAAACCAAGAGAGAAAGAGAAGACTCAACATCAATCTTCCTTCCTTCCTCCAAGTATGGGTTTACTGAATATGATTCATGATCCAAATTCAAGTCCTAACAAAAATAATCTTATATATCACATATTTAACAAAGTCTATTAATCCACAAAGTATGGATTTGATCTAAAAAAAGAAGTCCATACATAAAAAAAATATCATTTTTATTGTAAAAAAAGCATTTGGTTTATCTGTATTTTCTTTCAGGGAAGAAGTGCAGATCCGTTGGTAAGATATTTCGGCGAAGATCCTGCACGTTGTCCATTTGAAACAGGTATTTTTTTGTTTATAATTCAAATCAAGAATATTACTTGGATTTACGTTTCTACCCTAAAATAGTACTCATGATATAATGCCCATAAGGCCATAATTAATTTTATATAAAATCACATTATAATAGATGCGCAAACAACTTAAATTTTGCTTACTCTTTCGTTTTTCTTCTTTTTTTGTAGTTATTTTTACACTGTTAAAATTTGTGAAAATGTTTGAAAAAGCGCACATGGACAATTTAAAGAATTACAAACTAGAGAAGAAAAAAGCTAACAGGGTAGCAGCAGAAAGAGAAAAAGAGAACTCAAACAAAACACCCCTAAATCTCAATCAAATGTATCAAATCTGGTGACTAGATCACTGTCAGGACTCAGCTTGGGAAATACAAAGTGATAAATAGAATAATAACGAGTGTGTTACTCGCGCGTTGCTGTGAGTAATTGTAAAAAAAAAAATTATATCCAACAATTTACAATTGCACAAAAATAAAAAAATAAAAATCATCTATTATTCACATCTAATATTAAGGGTGTTGCTAGTACAAATACAGGATTGAAATAAGTCCGCTTCTAATTCAACCACAAACCACCAAAACAATAATAAATGTAATGAATTAATACAAATCTATTCATTCATTCATTTATTGTACATATATTTCGAAGAAGTACAAAAGAGTAACAAAAAATTCATATGATTGAGAAACTTTATAATATAGATAACAAACAAATTATTATGACACATGATCAAACCGACATAGTAAACATTCATTGTGCCAAATCACCTGATAATTAAGTAAAAGTTATTTCGGCAAATAATAAAGATAAGGTTGGAATTGAACCTGCGCGACCAAAATAATTTAGCGATGAATTTTGCTACTCATCTCACCCAAAAATTCAATACTTAACAGATATTTTCTATATATGATTCTTGAAGGAATATAAAGAAGAAAATAAATACTATTAAGTCTCAAGAGTCAGTACCATCAAAATAATAAACAATTTGAGCTTTTAGTGACAAAGTAAGAATTTTCATTTAGCTTAAAATAAATTTAGCAGAATTATGTGGATACGACATGGTATTATACCATCACAGAAGCTTAAAATAACTCATGCCAGTATGGTGTTTTACAAATTGTTTCACAAAGGACATCCGGAAGCTGAGTCTTGTCTATCCAATTGCTACCGATTCAATCGAACCCTGAAATATAATTAAAAAAAATTGCTTGGCTTAACTGTCGGTTTTGAATAATTAAAAAATTAGGGTTTTGATAATAAAAAATTAAATATTTTTTTTACAAAACTAGGGTTTTGATAAAAACAGACCTTTTCGAACTTCATATTGACATCCCTTAAGAAATTGAATCCCGCCACGCCGAAGCATTAGTCGGCTCAATAACTATAAGAGCACCCTAGACGCAAACCTGTCAATTGCAAATCCATAGAATGCATCTATATAATCAGTAATTAACCAATCTAAACAACAATTAAGCACATTCAGCCAATTTCACAAAAATTCCAGATTCCAAATCAGAAAATGAGCTCATCAAAATTAGAAACTTAACTCTAAATCCAACTTATGTCAAAAATTAACCCTAAAAAGAATACATTCTGAAAACAAACGTTTTAATAGAACAATGAAACAAACTTATTAACTCTTTTACCACTAATTAACACTGCATTGTTATGCTTCATTCTGAAACAACTAATCCATAATTCCCCACTTCGTCACTAACTAAACAAAGTCATGAATTTTGAGAATTGTCAAAATGCTGGTAATTACCAGAAATAAACCAAGCAAGATTTTAGGGTCTTCAAAGTCAATCAGCTGCAACGTTACGATTCCTAAAGCAGTCTGTCTTTATTAAACTAAAATTTCATCAAAATCACAGGCAACACAAAAAAAATAACAAATCAAGTGTCGTGTTGTTATGTTCTCAATATACCCTTATCAGAAGATTCAGAACCCTAAAATATATCATTTTCCCCTAAATTCAATCATCCCCATATAAAACCCTAATATCCCAAATTAATTCAAATTAAATATTCTACTGAGGTAATCATGTTGAAATGTTCAATGAAATCACAGGATACATAAAAGAAAAAAGATCAAGTGTTACGTTACTCAATGCAAGCATTGGATTTAAAAACAAAACAACAGTTAGAGACCATGAGTGAATAAAATAGTATTGTTCTAAGACTTGCCCTTTGAAGGATCAAGGATTTGTGCATTACTACTAAGTTATGTCTTCTTAAGATTGCCAAATCAGAGAAACACCTCACTTGCTCATAAGGTGATTGATATAAAGATCGACAAGCAGAACATCATCTTGGCTCATTCTTTTGCAATCAACAAACTTAGCATCAGAAATTCAACAATTGATCACAAAATCAACTACGAAAGACAAACAAAAGATTAAATTACAAACCTTTTGTTCATTTATGACAACCTCCACAAACCGCTTTGATACATCTGGCCGAAATTTGCATAGAAACCTCCAGCCTTGACCACCTCTGACGGTGGGAACACACCTCCTCCGTGTCATTCTCTAAAGAAGAAGAAGAAGAAGATGAATCGTTTCTTTTATCGCTCCGGCCGCAACTATTGTAGTGACTGCAGGTTTTCTCGCGTAATTTCGAGTCTAGGGCTTGAATTAGTGGTAAAGATGACAGCGACTGCGGAGTCGGCGGAGGCGTGCGCGGAGCCGGCGGAGGCGTGCGCGGAGCCGGCGGTGGAGTGGGCGGAGAGGCTGGTTTAGAGATCTGGGAAAGAGTGGAGAGAGAAATTAAGAGATGTGAATGGGAGATCTCCATTTTTTTTCTTTTCTATTTTTATTTAAATTTTGTAGTGCAAGATAGTTTATCATGCATTTCAACCAATAAAATATTGACACGTGTCAATTTGAGCTTGGTCTAGGACGTCCTAGGTACACCGCGAACTTTTATTAAACCACTGATGTGGCTTCATCAGGGCGCAGCATAACTCCAAAATATATATAAGGTATAGATTTTAGGTCAATATGTTAACTTTTTGCATTTTTTCTAACTATATTTGATGAAAAAACAAATGTTCCTTTCCCTTTTTCTGGGGAGAGAAGATTACACAAGGAGGGGTCCAAGTGTATAGCTGCACAGATAAAATATGTTTTTGGTTGTTTTCCCTTTTATATAAGTTTAAGGACTAAAGAGTTTTTTTTTTTTGGGTCAATAGGAGCTTGTTTTAACTCCTATTTTTTTCACTCATCAAATACGTCCAACCGTACTTAATTTACTTTTCGCGGTTGCACATGATTTGATTGTGTAAGTAGCTTGTAGTAAATATTTTCTTTAACTTGTGAGTCAAATGTACTCTTTTATGCTTGGTTTTAACTTTTAAGTATATGAGTTTTTTGGTATGGATTCAATTCAAACAACATATGTAGTAAATATTTTCTTTACCTTGTGAGTCAAATGTACTCTCTTATGCTTGGTTTTAACTTTTAAGTATTGATTGTTTTGGTATGGATTCAATTCAAACAACAATGTGCATGCCGTGTAAAGTGACTTCATGACTTAATTATAGCCTGTTTACTTCATTACTTTCGACTAAAATGTGATCAATATGACGAAAAATACTTAAAACAGCTGTGTTCTTTTATTAATCAACTGAAAGTTGAAAAACAACTGTGTTCTTTTATTTCATGCATTCTACTGTCAAGCCTCTTTCTCTTAACCGTGAAACCAATGACACACCAGTTTCACTGTTACAAAATACTAAATCTAAGAGGACGAGTTGTTAAGAACCCACTCAACCAAGGTGGAGACTCCGAACCCAGTTGCAGCACACTTCTTGTCATTCCAAACCGGCCCCGCCATGTCTATGTGCAACCACTGCACCTTCTCATCCACAAACTACAACTACCAAATAAATTTATTTTAATATTGTATAACAATAGGAAAATACACTACTCAGGAAAAAAGGGAATTAAAAAAAAAACTAATCTTTTCTGAATATTTTGAAAACCCCTATATTTTTTATTTCCCTTTTTTAATTCTTGATTATTCTTTATTTTATTATTTCTTCTTGATGAAAAAAAATAATATATGGAATAAAGTTTATAAGCAGTATTTCTATTTCGGTCCAAATTTTTTTAATTGCATGTGATATTAGAGGGGTAAAAAGCTTATAGAAACAACAGTAGAGTCCACAAATATAGGGAGGGGTTTCCAAAAAATGACCTGTTTGAGGAAAAGAGCGGCAGTGATGGAGCCACCCTGGCGGCCGCCAGTGTTGACCATGTCAGCCACGCCCGATTTCATACCCTCCCAGTAACTCTCCTCCATCGGCATCCTCCACACCTTCTCTCCCGCCCTCTCTGACGCATCTGTCACCTCCTTCGCCAGCTCATCGCTAGGGCTGAATATCCCTGTTACAAAAGATGAAAAAGAAAGTAATTTAACTATAGTTAAAAGAAAAAAAATACGGTCAATATTTAGTTACGTGATCTTGCCTGCAATACTAGGACCGAGGGCAACTCTGCACGCACCGGTTAAAGTTGCCAAATCAACTATCTGTATAAAATATTAATATGTTAATGAAATATAATAATCAAAGATTGAGAATTGGACTAGAAATACTTAGAAAAAGAACAAAACGTCTCTTATTTTTTAATATGACGATTATAAGATAAGATACTACCTTTTCAGCGCCTTGGTTACAGGCGTAGACTAACGCATCAGCGAGAGTAAGCCTTCCCTCAGCATCTGTATTATTCACCTGAAATTAAAAAAATAACTTAAAGAAATAAAAATATTTCCTTATTAATAAATAGGCCAAGCATATGTAGTCAGTTACTAATTATTAATTAGGAATTATACCTCAATAGTCTTTCCGTTAGAGGCAGTTACAATATCGCCTGGCCTCATGCCAGTACCACTAATCATATTTTCACACGCGGCCGCAACAAAATGGACCTGAATTAATTTTTAAAAATCAGTAAGAAAATTAGAGAAGTCAACAATTACGTTTATGCCCCTACAGTAAATGAAAAAAGGCTTCATTTGAGCAATGGCTTTTGCAGCGCCAAGTGTTGCAGCAGAACCGCCCATGTCAAATTTCATTAATTCAATCGAGCAAACCGGCCCGGTCTTTATATTGTAACCACCACTTACAAACAAAAAAAAAAAGAAATATATCAATACTAAATTCTGATTGCAATAAAAAAATTGAAATTTGCTAAAAAGCCCCTGAATTATGCCTAAATAACAAAAACACCCTCTTTACTGAAAATTACAAAAATACCCTTTGCGGCTAATCCATACCATCAACTAATACATAACACCGTTGCAATTAAGGCACAATTGAGGGGTATTTTTGCAAAACAAATCCAACAATAAAGTTAAGGACACGCCACTAAATATACCTGTCAAAAGTCAGGCCTTTGCCAACAATGGCCAACTTCCTCTTCGAGTTGCCACCTGGCGGTTTATAGCACAAGTGGATGAAATGAGGCGGGTTGGCTGAAGCAGCAGCGACTCCTAGATAAGAACCCATCTTTAACTCTTCGCATTTTTTTACATCCAATATATTTGCCGTCATCACATCGCTGTATAAAGAGGCTACTTTTGCTGCCTCTTCAGCAAGCACGCCTTCAAATAGAGAAAATAAATGATTTCATGTCAGGTTATTTCTTAGCTACAGTATTTTAGGGGATTTTTTTCAAACCCCTATATGTTCTGGTATTTATAAAAAATTACACTTTGGAATATTAAAAAAACTGTTTGTAAACTTTCCATTTCTCAAAATGAGTGGACTTTCGGAACACTAAAATAAAATTAATGTCAATTTTTCACTTTACAAGAAATCCCAACTTTAATGTTTCATTTAATATAAATTAACTCACTTTGCAATAATAGAGAAATAATATGTACACACCTTAATTTATTTCGAAATAATAGAAATAATTTGTAGAATGTGCTTACATACTATTTATCATTAATACATCATTAGAATACTATTCAGGGATTTTTTTTTTTTAAATTAAAATTTGAAGATAATATTTTTTTCAACATTACAAAAGTTCGATGTTTTTCACGAATTCGAGAAACACAGGGGATTTCTGAAAAAAATCCCGACTTTTTATGATTACCACTAGATCTGTTCCCACTTACAAGGAGTAGGAACATTTGCTGGCGCATTAACAAGTTCTTTTCCAAATATTACACCAGAGCAAAGCTCAGTAGCAAACTTCAACTTTTTATCCAGTTCTGGTCCGCTTCCCAAACCGATTATATCAACCTCTTTAAGAACCGAATTTTTCGATTCGGATTTGAACCTGTTATCTTCATATAATCCCAACACAGTACCTAGATTAAAAAAATTAAAAATAATTAGAGATTTTGTGGTATATCTAGTAGAAGCAAGAAGGAATAGAATTTGTTAAAATTTTAACATACTTGTGTATTTGTTAAAATTTTCTTAAATTTGTGTATTTGTTAAAATATTAACAAATTTGTGTATTTTCTCATTCCTATAAATCTTTAGAAAAGAAATACCAAAAAATACTCAAAATTAGAAAAATTGCTAAAATTTGTGCATTTTGGTTTTCCTTTTCTACATAGGAATGGAAAAAATCTTCAAAAGCAGTAAACCTGAAGCGATGGAAGAAGCAGCTTTCGATTTGGCCGCCTCATTTCCCTCAATTTCAGAAACAAGCACAATCGCAACATTACTAGCCTGAGCCGACTTAGCCACATTTGCAACCGCCTCACCAATTCCCCTGTAAGAACTCGTGCTGGGTTCCTTGATCTGTCCGATCCCAACAAGTCCTACCCTTTTGAACCCTAATCCGGCTAAACGGAGTAATATGGTTTGGCCGGCCTTTCCTGTGAAATCCTCCTCTGCTGAAGCTTCGGCTAGAAGGCCGTTGAGCTTCTCGTCGAGCTTTTTGAGAATCGGGTTGGAGAATTTTGAGTCTGCGTCTTTCGAGAAGTCTTTTTCTGAGACGGCTAGAGCGAGTATGTCGCCCTTCCAGTCGGCGAAATCGATTTCTTTGGCTGAGAATGAGATCTGAAAAGAGAAAGCACGGATTAGAATTGCTTTGTTTTAGGTTTGTAAATGAAGAGTTAAGATATAGCAAGTGTTAGATAGAATTAGTTAGGTCCAGTGAAAAGAAGAAAGAGTGGACAAGTGAAGATTGAAAAACAACAACAAAATCTCAAATAAGATAAAATTTTAATTTTTTGAAGGCGATCTCAGTCAGTCATTTCATCAAAGACCTGGCCTGCAAATGACTAATACAAACAGCACAGGGAGATCAAAATCGTGCGAGAACTGAGAACAAATAGCAACCTGAGGCGCCTCAATGGTGTTAGCCTTCGTCAGACCGAGAGCAGCACAGGCGACGGAGTGAGCCATCCTAGCCTCAGATTACAAGAAGACGAAGAAACAGAACAGGAGGAAGTACAACAAGAAGACGAAGAGAGAAGGTTCTGAGCGGGGGAGACGTGGAGAGAGATACGGGAGGCGAAAAAGGCAGCGGTAGTGGAGGAGGCAAGTGAGACCATTGGAGAAGGTGGGTATTTACAGGAGAGGATAGGTAATAAAGGAGGAGAGGATTGTGTACAATGTTCTATCGTCAGGACCCGCGTCACTCTTTCCCGTTTTTCAAGCTCTTTCCTGTCAGGACAAAGTATTAGATATTTTGGACGATATGAGTTTGATATCCATATCTTTTTGTTTCTTTTTATGGGTGAATTTTGGTATCAAACTTCATGGTAGTCGTCTTTTAGTCTTAAGTTTGTCTAAATTGCGATTTTTTTGTTAAAATTTTGTTCATTGCTTGACAGAGAAATGATATATTTTTTTTCTGATTTTAATCAAATCGATTCCATGTCACTTAAAATGCATTAATTTAATGAGAAAAGTTCAATTTTGCCTCCTCAACTATTGAATTAACTCATTTTTTTTATCCTTTAATTTTTTATTGGTGTAATTTTAATCCATCAACTATTTAATAGGTAGATTTTGCATCCTTTCATCCGTTAAGCGCTTACGTGTCCGTTAAATATGACACATAAGCAATGACGTGGCATATATTCTTAACACATACGCAATAACGTGTTAACTTTTATTTAATAAATAAACATGCATAAAAAATATACATGTTTTAATTAAAATAATACTTTAAGAAAAGAGGAGAATTAATCATTTTTTTGTATGTTTTCCAAACATTTGTAACGTTACTAATGTCACGTCATTGCTTACATGTCAAATATAACGGACACATAATACTTAACGGATGGAAGTACCAAAGATGTAATTATTGAATAGTTGAGGGGCTAAAATTGAACCAATAAAAAGTTGAGGGACTAAAAATGAACTAGTTCAATAATTGAGAGGACAAAAATGGACTTTTCTCTAATTTAATTGAGGAAATCTGGGTGGGAAATGCATGTATTATGCACTTTGATTTAAATGATTCAGATAATCAAAATGTTTGATATGCTACTTATTGTTCATTTTGGTACTGAGTCATATTCAATAAAATAATTTCAAATTGATATGCTAATGAGATTCTTATCAAGTAAATTGATAGTGATATTTTTACATATTTTCATCAAGATATCTACCAAATTTGTAATAGAACTGTAGATTCTTGTCAAATTTGATTCACCTCCCAATTAGCGGATAAACTTCTTATCTCTCTAGCAAAACTCCCAGTAAAAACTACAGAATAATTTATTAATTAATCATTTGATTCAATACATGAGAGAAAGATGAAAACAAGAATGCAGATTTACAGGACCATACTTTCTCCACTCAATCTCCAATTTCGCAATCTTCTGCGAAGCTTCTGACATCTCATCTTTACAACTTTCCAAACGATTAAGATTCCGTTCCACATCAAACAAAGAAAAAGGATCCAGAACCAGAAATGTCAGTCTCACTTCCTCAAACCGTTCAAACCATCCCGATCCCTTTCTCTCCCTGACTTTCACTTCGCAAAGATCCAAACCTCTTCACCAATCGAATCAAGATCAAAGCGATCACAATTCCGGCTAGATCCGCGGCCGCGTCCTTGACAGACCCGCCGGCAGATCTCCAGATGCCGATCTCATCGCCGGCCTCCTTAGCGGCCCCGGCGGCGATGGAGGCTATGGTTCCCAGGGCTGCGCTCCTGCGGCGGAGGAAGGCGTGACGACTCCGGCCAGCGAGGGCGGCGACGATCAGAGTAATGAGGAAGCAGGTGAGGAAGTGCTGGAGTTTGTCGGCGGCCAACCAGTCGTCGTTCCACTCCATTGGCGCCGTTTTGCTTTGAACTTGATCCAACCCGTTTCTTTCAGGTTTGAGATTAAATTTATGACTTTGGTTTACCGACGGTTTTACTGTTTTAAGTTTTACTTTGGATTTTTAATATTTCATCACAGGCCGACCCATTAATAACATTATGAAAGATGAGAAACAAGCAGGGCCCAATAAATTACAATAAGGCACTGGTCCTTAGAAGGTATATGCAATGAGAAGACACCACGTCGCCTAATTACTTACGTGGCATATAACTGTTCCACCTACTAGCACCTTATCATTCTCATGCACCATCAATAAATCAGACAAGAAGACAGACTAAAAATTGAAATTACCAAGAGGATTTTCCCCAAATAGTAATTCAAATCAATCCTTTACACGGTTTAAATCAAAGAGAAATCAGCTAAAATCACATTTTATTATTATGTCTTAGGCAGCGGTTCGCCTGCCAAAAATGATTGAAATAATCTGAATCCTCTTTTAGGCTGAAATAATGGAACTTCATGTCCAGCTCCCCTTACTGAGGCGAATGTCAGTCCTTCATAAACTTCAGACCAGCCTCCCACCTAAATAAGTTAAAAAGTATTAATCACAAATTACATTATTACAAAATAATTTTGTTATTTAAGTTTCACATAAATAATTAGGAAGAAAAGAAATAAAATAATTACTTGTCCGGCTGAGTACCAAGGATACCAAGGGACTTTGATCTTGAGACGGAGATGACCAATGGAGAACCTTGTGGCTGTCACTGGAACTACAGAATCTGTGTCGCCACTGTAATATAAATAAATATATCAAATTCTCTTTTTAATTAATTGTTTATGTTTGTGATTTTATGTTAATAGAATTTAATTTAATTTTCATACCTAAAAACCCAAATCCTGATTAGGCCAGACTTAATCAGCTCCTTATAAGTCGGCAACATGGATAAATCAGTATCTCGCCATTCCTTGATAAGTACATCACTATAAATAAATTCAATAAGAATAATAATCTTACTAGCATTAAATTCCAAGAAAAATAAAGAAAATATAAGGTAAAAAATAATCACAAGAACTATAATTATACCTGCACGCAGTCCATTTATACGGAATGCCAGTAATATTTGCATGCATGGCTTTCTGCACGTCTATCCTATTATAATAACTCTCAGCGTAATTCTCAGTACACGGATCATATCCATACGACCTTCTTCTAATCAAGCTGCCTTTCAGCCTAATCGCAGCTTTAGAATCAGAACTGCTTGCATTTGACTTGGCGCAAGAGGGCGTGTAAATGCTGTATTGGTCTATATCACCAAATTCATGATTCATCGCATAATTTACGGCTCGATCGCAATGTTTTGAAGTGTTTGTTGAGGTGAAGTTACATGAAGTGAGGATTGAACGGTAAGTTTTGTCTGAAATCATTGCGTGGGTCCACCAGTATGAGACTGTGCCTAAGTTATCATAATAATTGTCTGTCACTCCATTTCCCACCTGTCAGAAAAAAATGATGTTTGAATATTATTTTATTTTTTAAATAAATAACATTATTTCGTTAAAATGGAAATAGTGAGTACTGCTTACGAGAATTCCCTTGAGGTTTATGAAGGGTTTTGATGAGCCTTTGTTGTAGTCGAGGACTTTCTTTCCTAGATGAGGAACATAATGTCCTAAAATACAATGAAACAATAATTAATGTCATTATTACAAGATTAATGGAGTGTTTGCAATATGATTATGATGTGATAAGCACAAAATTAGGTTTTGTATCTTACCGGCATAGCTCTCCCCTGATATATAAAAATCGCGATATTTATACTGCGGGAACCTTTCCATCCAGCCAATCAAAAAGTTCAAAGAATCTTGAGCTGTATCACAATTCACAATCATTTACAATAAATAAGCGTAAAATAACTCATACCTAACCTAGCTGGAGATGCATCAAAATCGAATTATATTTTTATTTTCTATTCTTTTGATAAAAATCCAAGAATACTTTCAGGTTTCAAGTATTATTACGAACCTGTTCTTTCGTCTCCTGTAGTCTTAAGATCAGAGCTAGTGTTTGTATATGAGAATCCAACACCCGCCGGAGATTCCAAAAACAATAGGTTTGCTTCTGTAGTATTAAAAAAACAATTTAAAATATCACTGTTATTTGCACAATTTAATGATCTTTTTGTGGAAATCAACAAGGCAATTTTGTACACAAGTACCTCTGTTCCATGAGTATTTATTGAGATATAGAGAGGTTCCATTTCGCTTAATCCGAAATGGTCCGATTTCTTCTGATGCTCCATAAGCAACTGAAGAGCAACCTGGACCTGATACAAATTATAAGTGTTACTTTTTCATTTATGATGTAAAAATTAAATCAATTTTTTCAGCAGAAAGTGCTAAATTTTACTGAGCATTTATGTTAAATTGCAATGTTAAAAAGTGGATCCCACAAGTCAACACTACTCGACTGAAAGCAAGGAAAAATTGCAAGTAGACCAAGGACCACATTACACTGCATTTTTCTTTTTTTTGTGAAAGATCACCTCAAACCGCATTTGAATATGGATTTATCTTTGAGCTTCCTAAAGATTAAAGGTAGCATTCATGACCTAAAACAACTTTTTCAGGTGCAATTCTTTTTGACTTTTTGTTAAATGAATACCATTTTTTACTTAAACATCTTTATTCTGCATTTAATTTTCCTAAGATTCTTAAAGAGTAATGATTCAAAACTCAAGACATATCATGGTGCCCATACATACATGAAGCACTTTGTAAAATGGCACTAATGTTCAATTACATAACTTTTATAAATTGGGCAAATATGCTCGCGTGACTGATATTTGCATTAGCAAAGGAAACAAAAACAAAGAGAAACAAAAATGATAAAGAGAAACAAAAATGAGAGAAGTTTTTACTTTTTTCATCCAGACTTAGGGCAGAGCAGAAAGAGAGATCTACTTTTCCAAAAAGAACAATGAAGAATTGAAGGGGCATTTGTTTTGTATCAGATGGCTTTATCTAATGTGATGATGACAAGAGACGAAACAAAGGGAATAAGATAAAGATTTGCAGCTTTGTATCTCTTTTGCCTTGCTTGTTAAGACCAATCCAAAGATATCATGTATCAGCCTTATCATTATGACTTATGAGGTTCCCTATGTACTAATTAATATAAATATAAAAAATATATCATCATTCTATCCAATTAAAATACTTCTACCTAGAATTAACGAAAAAATGGCTAAGGACTCGTTGCACAAAAAGCAACAAATAGATGGCCTTATAGAACCTAAACTCCAAAAGATCAAAAAAACTTTAATTTCCAACAGGCAACAGCTGATCAAAAGACGAGCCATAATTGGTGGTTATTATGTTTCTTAGGTTCCGACCCTCCTAACTACAGACAAATTAATTAACCCTAAACTATATAAACAATATAATTAGTGGGGCTCCCTAAACTATATAAACACTATAATTAGTTAATTACTGGTGCTAATTAAGCCACATTTCCCTATACAACTAGAAAACAAAACAAAAAACAGATGACTATAAACTCAGGGCCCGAAAAAAGAAAGGCACCACGATTGGGCTGATGGTCTGGTGTAGTGTACTGTCAAGAGAATAATAATGATCAGTCAGCACTCACATGATACCACTGAACCTTGAAAGTCAAAAAGCTGTACCAATATTTCCTTCGTAAAAAAAGAATCTAAAAATAGCCAATGAGGAAAAGCCACGCATTGATTCGCTGACATGGCATGTTCTCATTGACTCCGTCGGACCCATTCATGCATGGTTGCCTTAGATTATTTATTTCCATTAAGATATATTATTCATCTATTTATATTCAAGATTCATTTTCTGCAGCAGGGAAAATTTAAGGCTTTGCGTATTTATTGTGGCCCTGTGGGTAGCTATTGTGCAGTTACTATAATTTGTTAGAACTCAACAGTAAGAAATAAGTTATAACTAGTCCATATTTTAGAAGAGAATCAGTCACCTCAAAATTTCAAACACAAATCAGGTTAAAAATCTGAATTTTTTTAAGAAAAAAGAAAAATAAAGGGTGAAGCTCTATCAATGAGATAACAGACCTACTTAGATGTTTTTGGACCATATAATTTAGAATTTTATATGAATCGAAAGAAATTTAAGTGAGATCTTATCATAATTATGCTCGAAATAAACATTTTAGAATAAATATTTGATATTTGAAATATTTTATGATAAACAATTGATTTTCAAGCTTATTTCAAACGACTGAGTTTATATTGGGAACCAACAATAAATGATAAGCTATGTACATTGGAAAAAAGAAAGGTTATAAAAATATCTTTTGCCCAAAAAGCTCTGAAAGAGCGAAACAACAAAAGAAATCTTATGAAAAGACGAAATAAATTCCAAGTTGTTTATGATTTGTTTTATTAATGTTATTTTTTGGAGCACCAAAAAAGGTACTTGACTAGACTTGATGGATCATAGGAAACTTTTTGGAAAGGTTATGTTTAAATTGCATAGTCAACTTTAGTAAAGTCTTTCTTATAATCATTCATCCCTATAACTTTATGTAACAACTTTGTGTAACAATTAAAAAGATCTTACTTTTACTCATAAATCACCAATTATACCATGACGAACTGATTATGAAACAAAACATAAAAAATCATGTATACAAACATGAAAAAGAATGAGAAAAAAATTAAAACAGAATAATAATATAAAGCAGTAATTACCTCCATTAAGCCAAAGAACGAGAGGCTTCTTGTCAGCTTCACCGATGGCTTCAGTGAGCCAATAGAAGAGAGCTCTCCCATGCTCCTTATTCACAGTTACATAGCCTGAAAACTGTTTAAACGACACTCTTGGCTGGCCAGGAAGCTCAGTTATTCTATCCAGCTCTTGCTCATTAATGGCCGATGCAATCTGATGTAGCATCGCACAGAAGAAGAGGAAGTACAAACCATTCATTGCTTTTCGACTCCTGATTTCCATTGTTTCTCATCAAGAGAATGATATAGTGAGAGAGAGAGAGAGAGAGATAATGGAGGTTTTTCGTGTTTCTTCTTGTTGTTGTTGTGTTGTGGGCCAAAGAGCAATAATGTCGAGTTTGAAAAAAAAAGAGGGATTTGGATGGGCTCTGAGTCTGAGGTGGCGAGATGAGAAATTATGATATCATTGATTTGAGAGCAGGTTTTGTTCTTGTAGTGTTCATGCGCATGGAGCTCCTTTCGAGACGATAGAATAATTCTACGCAATTAATAAAAATACGAACGTAAAAATAGACTAGAATTTATTTCTTTTCTGTGAAGCCGACCTATAAGTGTCTCGCCATTAATACTCAGAAAAATAAAAATAAAAGCTTCTAGGAGAATATATGGAGATATAGAAAGAGAAATTAATATAGAAAGTGAGAGGAAAGATAATTAATAGAATTTGTATTGATGAATGGAGACAAATTCACAATGACAATGGTTCTCTTATATATAATGAGCAAATTACTAAGAAAAATTATTTACCTAAATTAAAAATATAATATACAAATTTTCTAAAATGAAATGTCGAAGTATTAGAATAGAAACAAAATATTTTCCATTCTTCAAATTTTTCCTAGATTGTTAATACTTTAAAAATTGTGAAATATAGAGGAAAATTAACAAAGTTAAACCATATATGCAATATGAATTGCATTTTTTTTCTTTTTTTTGCAATATGAATGGCATTTGGTCTGTGTGAGCGTGGGTGGCTGACAGGGTGAGTGTGGTCCCCTGAATCGAAAAGCAAGGAATCATGTGAGGAGTGAGAAATCGAACAAGTTATTTACATAGCTGAAAATGTGTATTAATGCAATTATATACTTGAAAATGACCTTTGTTTTTTATATATGTTTGATGAGTACAGTACAGGCCCAGGGCTGCAATGGCGCAGTAACAGAGAAATAATTCGACTAAGATTTGATTGGATCACTGGACCATTCATTCATACTACATCATTCGATTTTTTTTTTCATGGACTGCAGAAAGGGAAATTATTCGAATTTTAAGCTTAATATTATAACTTGATGAACTTAATAGAGTTAGGGACGTATTTGTCCTTCGTGTAAAAAAATTGTACGGTGTTAACTAATAAGAAGAAAAGTTTTTAGTCTCCAGTGAACGGAGACAAGCTCACTGAGCTTAAATATATATTAGTCTATTGCATGAGACATGTTAGTTCATTGTCTTTTATTTTGCTTCCAAAATCTTAAGTTTGACCAATCAACAGTAAATATACAGGAAAAACAACTCTCTTCAATTTTCTATCTCCTGTGAATATTGTCTGCTATCATTTAATTTCCATTATTAGTATTTTATTTGTACTAAGGTTATTTATCATGATCATGCATTATATATACAAATAAAGAATAAGACATGATATTTGTTCCTGTCTTTAGGTGCTTGTTTGTTTATTACCTGCCAGGTTTCGTGTTTCCAATTAATCATGGTACTATTCAAATCTCTACAGTGGAAGAACCCATTTGGCATCTTATGTAAACTCCATTATTGCAACTCGCATCACATAAATAGCTAGGTTTATATTATACAATTTTTTCTGTCTTTTGTATTTTTGGTTCTTGTTTAAACCGGGATATCTGGGTCGGATGATATCCTACCTATTTAATTTGTTTATGCACTCACTATTTATATTTTATGAGTTTACAACTTAGGTGTGAAATCAAATCATTAGGTATTAATTAATTAATCTACATTGATTAATTAACAATGTAAAAAATCAACTAAATAATGGTTCATGAATGAGAGACCTTGGTTCATTGGTTTCTTGGTTTGCATTTAATGGACCTTTGCGCATGGAATTGCAGGGATGTGATGTACTTGGCTGGAGGCATTAATGAACGATTGTAAATACAACGTTTCTCAGTCAGTTTTTGTCTGCAAAATTTATGATATGAGAAATTTTGTCCAACTAATGAACTATTTTTTGTTAGCAATTTATCAACATATTGTTAAGAATTCAGCAGATAAAATTAGAAAAATTAAAAGATTTATCTCGGGCCACATGTGCAAGCACAGAACACAAGTCCTGTAGTTCCAAAAACTTATATTTCATTAGAAAAGATTGTAGATTCTGTCTACTTATTGATTTGTATATTTTCACTATAAATTGTGAATAAGACGAGCCTAAACTGTAGACTTAGTTTCTGAGGTACACTGTAACTCTTTGCTATATAATTCACCTAAATACTCTATATTTGCAAGAAGAAAATGAAGAAAAGAAAGAAATAAGGCTCCTTGTAATTAGCACAAGAATCTTTCGTTATATTGCAAAATCAATTGAAATTTGTTACTATTGACAAAAATCAACTGCACTCTGTCTGAATTGCAGAAGCCACTAAAACAGTTTATCTAAATTAATCATCAAGCATCTTTTGTCTCAATTGTGAAAGTTATATGAGCGTTTCTTTTGCAAATTTCAACAATGTAGCGGCTATTTGCAACTAATCACATAAAACATAACTTGGGCCAACCCATTAATCTCACAACACAGCCTATTGGCCCATATTAAAGGCTTGATTAACACGTCGAATAGGCCATAATGCATTGATGGATTCTTTATGAAATAGAATAAAATAGGCAAATTTTCATATTTAATCATCTCAATTTCGACTCATTTACCTCACTAAAATTAATTCAGAGTTCCAACTTCCGCCTCAAATAAAAAAAGAGACATCAAATCCTCTTTCATAATTAAAATGTTAACAATACTAAACAGCATAAAACTTTGAGGAATTCAAAATGCTGTTCTTTAATCTGAAGGTGACATCTGCCAAATCCGTTTAATATCACAGAAATAAACAAGCTGAGCTGAAAATCGAGTTCTTTACCATACTGGCAAAATTGAGATGGCTCATGGAAACTAACTAATTAAATAACTAACATGACAAACAAAAATTACATAAAACAAAATCTCACTG
This sequence comes from Juncus inflexus, assembly GCA_024447665.1. NCBI lineage: Eukaryota > Viridiplantae > Streptophyta > Magnoliopsida > Poales > Juncaceae > Juncus > Juncus inflexus. Next base: position 10,869,934 of record JAJHPC010000001.1, on the reverse strand, counting down.
ATCATTACAGAAGATGATCAATATCTATTCCCCATATCTCCAACTCCTCAAATCAACAAGAACATTCACCTAATTAAAACCTCAATCACCATCTAATCCAAAGAATCACTCTTATCAAAACCATCTCCCTTACAAACCTCCTTATTCTTCCCCTTATCACTCTGGCAAATCCAATGAAGACCCTCAATCAAATCATCATAAACCTTCTGATTAATTCCACCTCTCTTCTTCCTCAACTCCTCTAACAGCTCAAACGCCTCATCAGCCCTTCCTTCTCTACACAAACCCTCCATTAATGTCCTGTATGTCAACACATCAGGTTTCTTCCCATTTTCCACCATGTCAAAAACGACCTTAATCGCCTCCTCAAATCGACTCTCCATTGCTAAGCTCGAAGCCAAAACCATGGAGACTCCGCCTGTCGGCACGAATCCTTTCTCTCTCATATGTTGGAAAAGCTCTGTTGCGCGGTTAGTTCGACCTTTCTCACACAATCCTTTGATTAGATAGCCGTAAGTCAGATCGTTCGGCTCGGAGTTGTACAACGGCATTTCTCTGAAGACTATGAGAGCGTCGTCCATTTCTAAGCAGCGTGAGTAAGCTTTGATGATTAAGTTGAGGAGGTAAGTATCAGGGATTATTCCCGACATTTTCATCTGTCTGGAGAGAGAGCGAACTGCTTTGAGATATACATAAGAAACAGGAGGTTTGCCTAATCGCTTGAGAATCGCTGAAAGAAGCATGGAGTAAGTTTCAAGGTTGGGAGCCCAGTCTGAAGGCGTGTTTTGCATCTTCTTGTAGAGATCAAATGCACGAGAGAAGAGGTGTTTACGGGAGGAGCAGAATCGGATGCATGTGTTGAGTAGTAAGAGGTCAGGCGGACATGCTCCGGCGAGGACCTCATCGACCAACGACTCGGCAGCGGAGAAACGGCGGGAACCGATGGCGGCGGAGAGAGCAGCGTGGTAGGAAGAGGCCGAGTGGCGGTACCCGGGGCGGAGCGAGGCCCAGCGGAAGAGATCGAGGGCTAGATCGGGGTCTGACTCAGCCCGCACGGCGGACGCTAGATCGTCGGCGGTGAAGCCTGGGGAAAGGCGGGAAACCCAGGAGTTGAACTGAGATTCGGATCGTGTGAGGCCACGAGGGGAAGGTATGAAAGAAGGAGTGGATGGAGGGTCTGGAGGAGGGGAAGAGGAAGAGGAAGAGGAAGAGGATGAGAGAAGGTGGCGGGAGAGGAGGACGGGCTGCCGGCGGCCGTGGAAGAGGCGGGGCAGGAGCCGGCTCGACGAGTGACTCATCTCAAAATGAACTCGATCAAAGTCAGAGTGAAGGGATAAAACAAAGACGAGCACAAACCCGAACCGGCCCGCTAGTAATATTCACAGGTAAATATTTTATAAGTACAGAGCAAAAGTATCTTGAAAAAGCACTAATTGCTCTTCTCTTAGCAAAATGAGGCATGTGCGTATCGCTTGCTCATTTATCGTCAGAATCCAGAAAAATCTATCAATTGAGCTGCATCACATTCACGCATGGCGGGACAAGGAAACAGAAGATAAGGCCACTCAACTCATCTCTCACTCTCTTCTTCCGAGCCATGGCTAGCACAACCAGCTTTTTCTACCGCCCTCTCCCGTCTCTCTCCGCCTCTCCGACCACTTCCAAACCCGCTTCGAATCTCCTCTTCTCCGTCGGATTCCTCAATAAACCGATCGGATTGATTAGTAATCCTCCGCCGTTACAAGGACGAAATACGGCCGTGGTTGTCCGTTACAGAGGCGGGAGCCGGCGTGTACCGGTCTCCGATGATGAAGGTGGGGAAGACGATGAGACGGTCTTGATTGAGGCAGATAAAGAGGAGAGGGAGTACGACCCGAATCTTGACCTTGAGAGAATCGAGTGAGTTATTATTGCTTGTAATTTGGTTAATTAGGATTTATCTCACGTTATTCACTGGATTCTGCGATGATAATGTGAAATTTCGTTTTAGTACTGGTACTATAGCGAAGTAACACCTCACTGTCAAGTCTAAAACGCATTTTTCTTACTTGAATCGTGCGATTTTTTTGTGTTTATTTGCTCATGAACATGGTTTTTATCACTTCAATTTTCCTTCCAGGTCTCCAACAGTGAGGCTTTTAGATGAACAAAATAATATGGTTAGTTCAAATTTTATTTTCTTTCATTTTACTTGTACACTCTATTTCTATATTGTGAACTTATAAACACATTAAATCTTTTATAGATTGGCGTAATGTCTTTCAGAGAAGCTGTAAGGAAATCAGAAAATTCAGGACTGATATTGGTATGTTTTAATTCAATTTAACTTCTCAAATTAAATTAAATTGAAGTCCTACTTAGTTTGATTTTTATTTATTTAATATTTTCATTTTTTTGGATATAGGCAATAGTTTCAGTAGATGCAGACCCGCCAGTTGTTCGCCTTTTTGATGAAAGTTATTACAAGTAATTAATTAATTATATTAATTTCTTAATTTTCGAATTATTCAAACCTAGTAGCTGATTTCAAATTTATTTCAAAATGTTTTATTTACTTTTCATTACAGGAAACATAAATTTGAAAAGCAGAAAAAGAAGAAAATCCAACAGAAACAATCCAGTACTCATTTTTCTATTTTTATTTTCCTTTATTTTCCCTTTCTGTAAGATATTATTTATTTTATATAATCTGTTTATCATGAAATGCAGGCGTGCGCACAAAGGAAGTAAAAATGGGGTATTTATTCTATCAATCCTCCAAATATTTTTCATAAGTTTTTAAAAAATATATATCAAGTTATAAAAAATAAGTTCACAAAGTTTGTTAGCTGAATAATACTATTTTAATTGCAGGTATAGAATAGATTCTCATGATTATTCAGTGAGGCTAAAACAGGGCAGAAAGTTTCTTAAAGAAGGTCACAAGGTTACTAACATTTAGTTTTATTATTTATTTTATTAATTATTATCTTAATCAGTGTATGAAATAATTTTTCTATTTATATATTTAGGTTAAAGCAATTGTAAATATGAGAGGTAGGGAAAATATGTATAGAACCACCGCAATTGAGCTTCTTAGACAGTTCCAAACCGATGTTGGCAAGGTATTTATTATATTAATTTATTTATTCTCATTTTAATTTGAAAAAAAACACATTTTCTGTTCATCTTTTTATTGAATTTACTTATAAATATCATTTATTTGTATTTGTAATTCGATGTTTTTATTTAGATGGCAATAGAGGAATCAAAGAACTTTGAGGATAAGAATATATACATAGTTTTAAAGCCAAACAAAGCAAATATACAAAGAGAGGCTCAATTAAAGCAGAAAGAAGAAGCACTTAAGAAGAAGGAATCTGAGGAATTAGAGGAACCAATAGAAACACAGGAACCTGTAGAAACCCAGGATTCAATAGAAACCGAGGAAAAAGAGGGATCAGTGGAAACGGAGGAACCGATAGAAATAGAGGAAAAAGAGGAAGCTGTGGAAACTGAGGCTACTAGTACAGAAGAAGTTTCTGTAAATGTATGATCAGATTAAATTGAACGCTCGATTTGAGAAATTTTCGTCTGATTTGATTTTGGAGAGGTATTTTTTGCAAAACATATGGGATCAATGAGATTTCCATTTTTGAGGGTGTCAAATAATTCTGGAAAGAAAAATATCTGCAAATATTTACCGGTTTTGGAATCAGTTCATGTTCAATGATAATCTTATTAAGCTTTAGGCGACTGAAAGATAATTAGTTAAAATATTATTAATTAATTATTTATTTGCGGATAAATGTAGAGTTCACCTTTTTATTGGAACAGAAATGTGAATTTTGTATCTCTTGGGGTTTATAGTGTAATATTTTTTATGTAAACTTATTATTTGTGATGAATGATGATGGATCTGTACGTGAATAGATTCATGTATTGCTTTTTATTTTCTTTGTTTCAAACCTTGCTAGTTAATATCATGTAAGGAACTTGAAGCTGCTATTATTTGCAGATAAAATCAAAACAAATAGAATCTGCATAACTTAACCAGTGAATAACATTTATACAGGATGCATTCATATTTTAACATTTGTTGCACTACTAATAAAACTATGCAACATAATAATGCTTACCCATAACTATTGCTTTCCTTTTGCTCCACTTCTATCTCCATGTCAGATAAAAAAACAGGGCAGCAACACAAGCCCATTAAAATAATTAAAAAGAAAAAGAAAAACTGAGAACATACATGCGCACCATAAAGTGCAAAACCATTTTAATTAATATTAAGTTAGAACTAAAGAAATCCGGCCATATTATTATATACTTAAATCTGGCACAGTTTCTTCAGTATGGTCCATTTTCAAGCCGTCCTGTTTGAGTTGAATAAGTTGTGTTTTTAAGCTGGATTCTTGCACCTATATAAAAAGCCAAACAAATTAGTAACTTGATTAATTATATTTCTTCAATTTTTTTAATTATAATTAATTTAAGGGCCAACCTGCAATTTTGCTACAGTTGCCACAAGTTCTCTTCCTTGATCCAACATTGCCCTTTCTTTCGATGAGATGAGAGCTAGTTCCTCAACCAATGAACTCGCATTTTCTACCTATAAAACCATTAAAAATAAAAATAAATTAACAAAAAATAACAAAATGAATAATAATAATTACAATAATAATTATAATATATTTATCTTACCTTGGGCAATAAGAGAAAAATGGAGGAACCCATTTTTTGCATAATATCAACAGCTGAGCTAACCGCATTTCTCACCGTTAATACATCAGCCTGCGATTATAACATACAATCATTATATTAATAAAATAAATATAATATAGTTGGATTTGAACTATATAATTATTATATTAACAATACCTTGGCGCCTCCAGTAACTGGAAGTCTGAGTGTACAAGCTTTAAGAGCTTCGATTGCATTTGATAACAAACCGCAATGCTCTCTCTCTAAACCCGCCCAGCTATCCAAATACTCTATCTAAATTAATAAAATAAAATATATAGATTAGAACTTAACTAAAAAATATATATCAAAATTTAAGGGTATAATAATAATAATAATAAATTAATATTCTTACTTGATCGTTTAATAAAAATTCCAATTTCGTCTCTTGCCTCAATTGCTGAACCTCAAGTCTTTTAATCGCAACTGAATCACGCAAGAGAGACAATTCGCTCCACATTCCATATAGCATCCCCTGTTCGAAAAATAATTACAAAATCAAAACCCTAGATATTAAATCAGATTAAATAAATATTTTTAGTTTTAACAAATGGAAAAACCTCAGAGATTAATTTCTGACTCAAATGCACATCATCAACGCACGCATTGACAAACTTCCACTGCAGATCCCTGTTATCCAACAATTTCAACTCGTGCAATTCCTCCATCTTACTGAACCCTTTCTTCTTTCCTTTCCTCGCATCACTAATTCCACAGCTAGAATTAAAATTACTAGAAGTAAAAGAACTAGAAGCAAAGCCGCCTCGCGAGCTGCCCCCACTAGAAGACGAACTAGACGTACTTGATCCACAAGGAGTCGAAGGTCTCCCTCTTAACGGGCTATTCACGACCCGTTTCGACCCGAAACCCGTTAAGGGGGAAGAAACGGTCCGGCTCGCCCGTGTCAGCGATTGGGACCGGGTCGGGTTCGGATCCGGACCCGATTTGCGGTCTGACTCGACCGACCGGCCTGAAGAAGAAACGGGTCTTTTTAACCTCTCAAGGTCCACGCTTTTGGATAATGAATTTGAGTAATTTGATGAAATTTCGGTCGTGGAGTTTCTTCTGAATGAGGACGAAACGGGCCGTTTTATTTTTTCCCCCAAATCCACGGATTTTGACAGGGAATTTGATGAGATTTGATTGAATTTCTGTGAAATTGGGAGGCCTCTTGATGAAGGAGGTCTTTTGGGCAGATCATTTAATGCAATTTCCTTTGTATTCTGAGCTGTTCTGATTGGAGAAATTCCCCGTACCGGTACCGGCCTTTTCGTACCGTCCAAAACAGGATTTGTAGGTAAAGTACCGTTTATGCCAGTCCGTGCTGGCGAAGCAGGTCGCGAAATGGGTCGTTTGACCTTGTCTTTAAGATCCGTGCTCTCGCTCGACACAGTTCTTCTTGGAGAAGCGCCTCTAGAAGAAACGGGCCGTTTTGACTTATCCATTAAATCCACACTTTTAGACATCGAATTAGGGCTCAGTTGCGATATTAACAGTCTGTTCGATATACCATTTTCCGTCTTGGGCGATCGTTTCGGCGAAACTCCTCTCGAATAAAGAAACGAAGATCCCGATCCAGATCCAACTTTATTAATCTTATCCGTTAAGTCCACGCTTTTCGACATATTAATCGACGAAACGGTCCCGCCTCTCATAGCAGGCCACCTGTGCTGGTCGATCATTTTAGAATGAGGAGTCGTATTTTCAGACTGAGTCAGCGGCGCTCTCTGAGAGGGTCCAGTTGTAGAATTTCCCTTCTTTTTTGGAACTGGAGAGGATTCCAGCTGGAAAGAAGAAGAGAGGTTTCTCATTGAAGGCCATAGAGATTCAGGCGGTGGGGCCCGCCTGACAGATGTACGAGTCTCTGCTGACGTGTCAGATACTGGGGTGGAAGGGGTTGAAGGGGAGGAAGGAGTGGAGGGCCGTCTCTCTGCTGAGTGGGGCCGTTTAGGCAGAGAGAGAGACGGGTTTGAATTTGGTGTTCTTGATGTTCTTGCATTTGGAGAGGGGAATCTTGGGGGAGTGGAAGGAGTTCGAGATGGAGGCTCTGGTTTGGGGTGGTTGCTGGAGAGGATCTCTTTTAATCTTGGCTTGCGGGGGCTTGGATTTCTGATTGAGTTTTGGTTTTGGTTTTGATTTTTATTTTGATTTTGAGTTTTCTTATGTGTTGTTGAGTTGGTTGAGTCGGATTTCGGCTTCAGAAGCTTGATTTTGCAGGTGTCCATGGGTTATTTGTTCCTTTTAGATGAAACCACATTGGTGGTGGAAATGGAAAGCTGAAAGGGGGGTTTGATGCTTCGAATTTGTTAAACCTGCTATGATGGGGAAATTAAGAAAGAAAAAGAGAGGATGGGTTAATTAAATCTCAAAGGCATTCATAATTCAGAAGGTATAAATTGAAAAAAAAAAAACAAAGGATATCACAAAAGGTTGAGGCAAAAGGTAAAAAAGATTATTTCTCAAAGCAACCAAAAAAAAACATTAGAATGCCAGAGAATAATACAATGTGGAACAGATGATGTGTAAAATGAGGTAATTTGCGAATTTATTAGCACGAATTTCACAAAAAAAAAATACCTGGAAGATGAAAACGGAGGCCAATTGAGTGTAGGAACGCGGATTGAAATCATGGATCACGCAATTCAGATATAAATGCCCCATTTAATTGAGGAATAGGAGAGAAATTAGGGGTTTCGATTGAAGATTTTGGGAAGGAAACGAGAAATGGAAGGCGAAGGGCGAGCTTTTGGGGGAAGGAAGAATGCCAAGAGGACTTTCTTTTTCTTTTTCTTTTTTGGAAAAAACAATAAATGGATATTTTACTTATTACGAAACTAAGTGTAACGGGTCAGCGTAGAGCCAACTTAATGACTCGCTACACGTGAGACAGCAAGAAAGAGGAAACGTGAAAATGGAATGAGCTCTAATGGGGTGCACATCTTTGTAAAAAGTCACACGAGATGGGTAGTGCCATGGTCAGTCGGGCAGGGGCTTCTTTGAAATCGAAAGGAAATTCGTTGGGCTTCTATGTTAGATTGTGTAAAAATGAAAAATATTTTTATCTTACTACAGGAAAAATTAAAAGAAGTTTATGAAATTATATGATTATTATATATATCAGAATTCCCAGGTAAATTATCAGAAATCGCATGAATTTCATGGAATCTGAATCAGCTTCGATGTAAGATAAAAGAGAAGAATCTGAATTCTGACCTGAAAATGGGTTAAGGATTGTCAGAGCGAGCTCCGTTCAATGGCGGAAAGAGAATTTCAATTGGGGATCTTGGCGCTGAAGCGTAATTAAAGCACTTCAATCGATTAAAGGAAGAAGGAAAGTAATCGATGCAATTATATCCCCTCTTTTTCTTTTTCTTTCTAATCCGTAATTTACGATTGCACTTTTGCTTTTATTGTTTTTCCTTTTTCCCCCCTTCTTTTTTTCCTTTCCTTTTTTTTTATTTTATAGCATTACTTAATGGAGAGAAAGGGGGAGCTGAAGGAGCATGCTTTGCTTCTTGCTTGGCGTACCTAATATGTCACCTACTTGTTTTTCTTATGTAGCTATTGACTAATAAAGTTAATCAAAAACAATACTGCTACACAAAATGATGGAAAAGCCTAACAATAATCTAATAGAATATATTGTGTAAATATTATAGCTAATTAAAAAAATAATGTTTATATTATAGACTTTAACGAGCTCGCATCATGCTCTCCCGTCATGTTATGTAGCATTTTTTTTTTCAAAAATATTATTATAAGTTATTAGTTTTATGATTTAGCTAAATTTTAGTTACCTTTTTTATGTAGCATATTATAAAATAATTTTTCAAAAATGATGTTTGAATGGTTGAGTTTAGTAAATAAAATATTTTTTAGTCTTAGTGGTAAGTTTGAAAATAATACTTATTCAAACTAACACTTAATTATTTTTTATAAATTTGTTATATAATAATATTATTTTATGAATAACTCAATCACTTAATTATTGTATTTTAGTTTTCAAATGAAATAGTTTAAATCTATCTTTTCGAGTTCGGCAAAATGTTAAGATATTTCTAGTTCCTATTATTTATTTTGCATCAAGAGTTCTCAATTTTTAACTTGTGAAGTTAAATATGATGGAGATCCATTTGGGTAAAATATGATACATTCCCCCTTACGAATTTCCTAATTTAATGCTACGTTGACCGTACAGAGACAGTATAATAGCCTCCTTGGTGGACCAAGACAAAAGAGTAAGATGACTCCCTCCTAGATACTTTTTATTATTATCTTTTGTTATAGGGGGTATAAATATTCACAACTAAAATAACCCATCCAAATTTATACAAAATTTAATTTATGACTTTTGAGGGGTTTATGCGCAAAGCGTTCGTAACCTTTTTGTGGAAGGTTGTTACGTGGGTCTAGCGCGCACATGGCTGGGGCTGGATGGGAAGGTGCGATACGGAGGCACCACATCACATCTTGACGTGATTCTGATTCCGACTTCTCCGTGAATAGGTGACGTGGCATGGTCCACTGTGGATTGCTCCAATGACAATAGGCCATGTCATTAGTTTGATTATATTTATATTTATATGTTGTATTTTTTATTTGTTGGGTCTGTACTGTATTATCAACCAGGGGATTTTTTTAATAAACGATTTATTTATGGTTGGAATAGAGAAGAAAATATGAACTTATTGGGATTAAAAAACTAGGTTAAAATGAATATTTATTTTTGCCATGTCATTAAATAATTAATGTTTTAGGTGGTGTGTCATCATTTAACAGTGAAGTCTACATTAAATCAAATCATTCAACCGTCAAGTCAGCGTTTAACTAATAACTAATGAAATGACTTGATCAAAATAAAAAGATGACAAAGTTTGATTGAACGCAACAGAGACTTGTTTGAATATTATGCAAAAATAAGTGACAAAAATGAAATTTTACTGTAACATTCCTTAAAAAAACTGTGACATTACTATGTGAAGTTCAATTCAATCATAAAACATAGAGAATAGTACGTCTTAGGTAAGGATCAATATCTAGACAAAAAATACTTAGAATATAACATAAGAAAAATCTTCTTCCACTATTCCACACATAGCTAAAGTCTAAAACATAACATAAGAAATATTAACAGCTGGAATTTTGTAAACATAATTTTTACATAATATTACAAAAATGATTTTTTCAATATTTCAAGTTCTTTCCATTTTCCATTAGTTCAAATATTTTTTAGGTCAATTGTGAGTTGAACAACAATTAATAATTAGAGAAACAAAATGTATTAGATAACACGTAACTTTACATTGAACAATGCATATATTAATGTGTCTATTCTGATTTTAAATTAAAATACAAGGACATGAAATGATGGATTGTAGTAATGATGACTTATCAAGTTAATTTGACAATTACGTAGGATAGGTGAAACAGGTGATGTGATTGCATTCATCAAATAAAAGGCATACTGCCACGTCAAAAAAAAAAACGAGTGGTAATATCACTTGGTCGTATTCTATATTGGATGTACACGAACACGAATATCGTGTCCGACATAACACGGACAAAAAAACATAACGAATCTCAAAATTCATCCGGACACGACATATTTTATATATATATTATTATATTATTTTTATGAATAAAATATATAATTTAATTATTGTATATATTATTTATGTCAGTTTTATGTTATTTTAAAGGATTATACATAATATTTTTATTTTATAATTAGAAAGTTATATACGTAATATTTTATAATTGATACAATATATATAACATTTGAAGTTACACTTTTATACATGTATACAAGATATTTAACATTTTATATGTTTGTGTATGAAAGCAACACTTGAAGTTATACTTTTATACATGTATACAAGATATTTAACATTTTATATGTTTGTATATGAATTTGACACTAAATAATCAAAATTTATTTTAAAATGTGTAGTCCCACAATTACTGGAATAGAAAAGTGAGATGACCTAGTCTCTAAAATACGAAGATAATGAAATAGTGCAATAATTGCGCTAATAAGTCCAATGCACGTGTGTGAGAAATGTCCTGAGAAATGTCCGAGAAGTGTTTTGACGATTTTTAACAATAAAATATTTGACACGTCACATGGGTGTGTCCGACACATGTTCGAGAAGTGTCCGAGAAGTATCGTGTCCGACACGGACACGGCCGAGTTTTTAAAGTGTCAGCGCAACATAACTCGGACTCAATACCAGCTATCTTCCGACGGAAAAAATGAAAAATCAAATTTGTGTTATTTTTGAGATAAATTAACATGACTGACATCATGCTGCTGTCGAGGACTTTTTATTACAAATTTGTGGCATACTATAATTTCCCAAACAAAAATGGTTTTCTTAAATTGAAACACAACAAACAATCTGGTATGAGGGGCCATGGCTGAGAGTTGGGTCTACATCTAAACAAGATTCCGATACCGACGGCTCTATATTTCATGAGAAATTATCGGATGACATGGCGTGATCCACCATAGATCCACCAATGAGAGCATGCCATGTCACAAGTTTGATTACGTCTATTGTTTTGATTTGTTGACAAGGATTGAAATTGAAGAAAATTATTGTCAAGAAAATGGTGAAAACATATGGAGGTAGTACTAGGACAAAATTGAAGAGTTATCCAAAGATTAATATCTTTCCCCGAATAATGAGTTTCACAAAAATTATTATCCAGGTAACTTTCTTATCCGATAATCTTCCCCAGACCCAAAATAATGAATTTCACAAAAAAATATTATGTAACTTTATAAAATTCTTTTTGGTCGGTGAGGTTATTGCACTCCTTTTTTTTTAAACAAAAGAAATAATTGAGAAAAATGATTTATAACTGTGTACATAGTTCGTCAACAAAAAAAATTGAACGCAATATTATTATTATTATTATTATTGTAGTTGGTAAAATCAAAAAGTAGGTATTATTATTATTATTATCACTCGCAGGCTCGCCTCATCACAGTCACAGATACATCGTTCCCCCACACAAGAACATAAACAAAAAAAACTCGATCCACAGAAATTGAATCCAACGGGCCCACGTAGTTTCATTCTTCACGTGGCACAACTCCCGCCATCTACGTCCCAATTCGTCCTCTTTCAGACTCAACCCTCACACCACTCCAGATTCACATTCACACACAACACAACTATTTAAACCCCAAAATCCTTGGTTCAAAAAAAATCTCCACATCCAAATCCAAGCTCTCTCTGATGGCGGCTCTCTCTTCTTCTTCTCTCTTAACGCCTTCAAGTGCCTCTCTGGTCGGAAGGAGAGCGCAATCAATGGCGGTTGTCTGTCTAGCGGGCAAATCGCCTAACGGATTGATGACGGCACGCGCTTCGGGTCGGAATTTGGCGTCTCGGTTTCATAAGGATCCGTTTCACTGGTCGAAACGGCTGAGAAGTCTTGGTATTGCTTACGCCACGTCTACTGCTGAGAAGAGCATCCATGAATATACTGTCAAGGTATTATTGTTTTTTTCGTGATTTTAGGGGAATTTTAGTGAAGATGATGGTAATAATTGATTTGAACGAAAAGTTGGAACTTTGCTGAAGGGTTAAGTTTGATTGTGTTGTATATTTGAAGTATGGTATGATAGAGATTCCTCATTCCACTGAAGCCTATCTATGGTTAACTTTAATCAATGCTATGATGGTGTTTTAATAGATTAAAAGTTAAAACAAAGCATTTTATTTGGAGTACAAAAGCTGAACATGAATAAAATAATTAATAATAGGGAAATTTGCAAAAAAAGCCCCGCCGTTATGCGTAAATTACAAAAAACGGATTATGAGGAAATTAAGAAATATAATTTATTTTACTTTAATTTTAAAAGTATAGAGTTTGAATGAATGTAGGACATAGATGGAAAAGATGTTCCTCTCAACAAATTCAAGGGAAAAATTCTACTCATTGTTAATGTTGCTTCAAGATGGTAATTCTAAATTCTAATTAATTCCCTTCAAATCTATAGAATTTAATTAATACATCATTTTAATTAATGCAACTTAAGTTAATGAATTTACTTTTCATTATTGTTTAATTAAAAAAATTCAACAAATGCATCTCTTCAAACAAAATATGTTTAATTTATATTAATTAGACTTCATAGTAGTTAATTAGATTAGTTGGACTTCATATACTTTGCATTAACTAGTTCGATTAATTGTATTTTCGATATGTTAATTCTTCTACTTTAGTTCCAAATACATCCTTCTCATGATTGAAATTGATCATTCTTTGCATATTTAAACAATTAATTATACTATCATTTTAATAAATTTTAAGCAAACAATTATTCTAACTTTTTAACAACAAAATTCCTGTATATTCCAAACAACCGAGCAGAGCATTTTTTTTTTTCACAATGAATTTCAGATTTTTTTTTTCCAGAATTTTACATTTTCAGTTGACAATTGGCTACTTAAAAAAATATTTCTTAAGCAAATCTTTGATTTATTGACGTAATATCTTTTTTATTTAAATGTAGTGGCTTGACTACATCAAATTACACTGAGCTTTCACACATCTATGAGAAGTACAAACCCCAAGGTAATTCTGACAATTAATCTCAACAATTTGAAAATCTATAATATAATAATATACCATTTTAATTTGATAAAATGGAAATTTTATTAATTTGTGTTTTGAAAATCAAGGATTTGAAATTCTTGCTTTTCCTTGCAACCAATTTGGCGGTCAAGAACCCGGTTCTAATTCTGACATTAAGCAATTCGCCTGCACAAGATTTAAAGCAGAATTCCCTATTTTTGACAAGGTATGATAATAAAAATTTAATAGAAGACAAAATAAAAAGAAGTTAAGACAAATTGTACTTTAAAAAATGGGTTTATAATTGTATTTTGACAGGTGGATGTAAATGGGCCAAATACAGCGCCAGTATACCAATTTTTGAAATCAAATGCTGGTGGATTTTTGGGGGATTTAATAAAGTGGAATTTTGAGAAGTTTTTGGTAGATAAAAATGGGAAAGTAATAGAGAGATATCCTCCCACAACTTCCCCTTTTCAGATCGAGGTATTATTATAATTATATTTTGTTTTCTCAAACTGTATAGTTTGGAAATTAATTTTGAGAATCAAATAAAGTTAATTGTTTTAGTAACAATTTTTTTCAATGAAAGAGGGCCTTAATGGGCCTTTTTATCACAAAAAAAAAAATTGATGTATCAATTAAACTTTTGATCTTGATCTGATTTAATATTTTATATATAATTTTGTATAATTTTGATTTGACCTAATATATTTATATTTTTTTGTAATTTTGCAGAAGGATATTAAAAAATTGATAGCTGCTTAAGCTTATGAGATTTTGTAATGGACATGTAAATATTTTTTAAACTAGAGATTATGGTGTTGTACATTAACAACTCAATTTTATTTAATACTAGGATAATGCTCGCGCTTCGCTGCGAATATTTAAATTTATTATTCATCTGAATTTATGTATAAATTTCAATTATGAAAAATCTAAATAATAGTTTGAAATAAATTTTGAGTACATAAATAATATATAATAATTATGTTATGTAAGTTGGTTATGTTTAAAATCATTTTAAATTACATCAAAAGATATTTTATTCATATATTATTCATTCAAAAATATTTTCTATATCACATTTAATTTTATAAGGATTAAAATTCTATACAAATAAATTACATGTAAGAAATACAATAACATAAAAAATAAATTCGTAAAAAAAAAAAAAAAAAATAATTCAAAAAATAATTTGGATTATTAGTTTACAATCTTAATTTATGTTTGCATTAAGATTTCTAAGAATAAACTATCATTTTTTTTATCTCTTTAGTTTTTTTGTGTCGTTATCTATGGCATATTATATTAGAAAAATATCAAGTATTAATCGACGACGAAAAGATATCGAAAAAACTAAAAATATACGATAATTTATTTCAAAGATTTTAGTTGAAACCCCATAAGACTTAATTATAGATGATTAACTTAAAAAATATATATATAGAAAAATAATAATTATATTTAGTATGATTTGTAAAAAAATGATATTATATATATGAAAAAAATATGTTTACTATACATAAGAAAATATAAAATGACTCATTTTTTGGAAAAGAAATTTGTCACCGCTATTTTTTTTATTTATATTTTGTTAATTTTTAAAGTGATACAAATTATCTCGTAATACATTAAGTAATATAATATAGTTTTTAATACTCTATAATTTTATTTGATATGATAGTTCTCACGTAATTAGAAATATAATTACATGAAACATTAATCTAACTAAATATGTAATCTTGTGATATAATTTAATTGAAAAGCTAAGATTTGAAAAGAAAAAAAAATAATCCTACGGCCGAGATAAAATTGACGATGTCTCTTGAGAACGCTCAAAGAAAGATGAAAAATAAGATATAAGGTGTAATTTAATGAGTACATCATTTTTATACATGTTATTTTATATAGTTTTTATTCACATATTTTAATAAGAAAAAAAATTAGAATCATAACAATATGGAACTCAAAATAAAGAGAAAATTCCAACAAATTTATATTTGATGATTTTAACATTAAAAATAAAATATTTCATTAAGAATTATAATTTTTTAAAGAAGAAAAGAAAAAAATTATTTATATTTTAATGAGTGAACTCTTCATTTACTATTGGTATTAATAATTGAATATAACTTTGAACTATGATTCATTGAAACCATCTGATTAAGATCCGGTGGTCAGAAACAAATTTTCCACGATTCTCACTAAATCGGGGATAAAACACAAAACACCAATTCAACCAATGATATAATTACGTTTTAATAACCACACACATGTTATTATAAAATATCAATAAATTTGAGAAAATAAATGGTTAAGATTTAATAAAAAAATTAATTAAACGATCGAAATAAAAGTAATGATGTGGCCTTTTGAGGAGGCTCAAACATAAATGAAAAATAAAGGGTTGAGGTTAGTTGCTTGATAGCATCTAAATTTTTTGGGTTTTTAAATAAATAATTTCCCTTCTATGTTTTTCGAGACGCACACCAAAAAAAACATGCCGGTCCACGTAACCAAATTTGTAACACTACTTATTATTGTATTATTTTATTAATCAGTAGGTACTATACAACTTGATGTTGTGCATGCCAGAAAGGCGACAAAACTAGAAATGAAAAAGTTTAAATTGTACATGAAAATGACAGGAAATATTTGTAGTGTTTGTCACGTCATCTTAACTTAATGATCGTCTTACAATACATCAAAACTCCTTTCGGCCCTAACTTAATTAAATCCACTTAAATATTATACATAAAATTTCGAAAGCTCTTTATTTTCAGATGAATTTAGAATCGTGACATAGGTGATGAAGTAACTCTATTAATATAATAACTATTTGGCAAGTGAAATTAGTAGAATGAAATTGAATTTTAAGATGGAGAAGTAAAAAATTCTGAATTAATTAATTCCAAAGTTTGTTTGGATATAAAATTTTGAAAAACATAATTCTTTGTTTGGTTGTTTGTAAAAATCCGAAATTATATTATGATTATACAATTAGTAATCTAGAATATGAAATAATATAATATAAAGTAATGTAAAATAATATAAAATAAAATATATAACATAAATAATATAGAATAAAACATATAACATAAATAATATATAATAAAACAAATGAATATAATATAACATAAGAAATATAATATAATATAATATAATATAACATAAGAAATATAATATAATATAATATAATATAACATAAGTAATATAATATAATAATATAATATAATATAATATAAAGTAAAATAATATAATATAAGCAATATAAAATAAAAATATAGTAGAAAATAAATAAATAATATAATATAATATAATATAATATAATAGTTTGCCGCACTTTGGCATTTCAATTTTTTTAGAGAATTATATTTTGGTGAGTTTGTATAAGATGGAAAGATTTTAGAATTAGCTAATTCTAATTCTAAAGTGTTGCCAAACAAAAAATTAATGTCTTGCATAATTTCAAAATCCAATTCGGCTCAAGATTCTACACTCCAAACCGGCCCCTAAGAATGTCTAGGAGAAAATCTTCTGTTTCAGATTACGATTAGAGTTTGCTTATACTAATCAACGAGTCAAAGAAATGTAATAGTCAACTGTAAATAAGAAAATATTAGTTAAAATATTATTTATTAAGCTGTCAACTCACGTGATAATAATTCTCTCTCTATCTTTTTTCTCCTTCAAAATCTCACATCTTATCGACCCCTTTCTTTTTGGCTTTTTAAACCGTCTCATTATCATTAGATATTATTAGGTGAGACGGGTCTATCACGAGACAAACAAGTTATAATTTGCCACGTACTAACAATTGCTGATGTGGTAAACCGGTTCATCATGGACCGGGGCTGTCTAAATTTCTTTTCCAAAATATCTCCCCTAACCCCACCAAGCAAACTCTCTCCACGTCATAATCCAATCACACTTTTAGTTAAAGTTAAAAACATAATTATGAATATGATTATGGAGGATAGTGGTAAGCTTGTTTGTACTGTCATAAATCATGCATAACAGCTTAAAATCTTTGCAATTTAATATAATGTTAATTGAACTTCTAAGTATCTTGTATATTATTCATATGATGTTCAATTTTTTAAATTGTGTGGTTGAATAAATCATACAAAAGAAGTACTTATTTTTATCATCAAATAGTGAACATATAATCTTAATATACATAACATCTTTTTTTTTTTGAGATAGTAAAATACATAACATCCTTATTATAAGAAAAATATCTTATGAATTTATGTGTAATATAATAATACTCCGAAAATTATTCTGTCCTAATACATGTGCTTATTCCATTGCACATGAAATTTAGAAAAATTGTGATATTAGATATTACTATTTGTTTAATGCAACGCGGTGAACTCATTAAGTATAACTATTTGCATCACAGAACAACATTCAGATTGCTTAATTAAATTATCAGTCATATACTCCATAAAAATTGTAAATCTCGCTAATTCTAATTCCGATTTAGCCGTTTTTGAGTCGGAATCGACAAGCTCCAATCTGATTAATAGCCGATTGTCTTGATTTGATTGATTGTGCAAATTCTAAATTGCTATTTAGAGACCGACTCCATTTCTGATTTCGATTTTCCTAACCTTGAAATTATATCAAGTTTCTTAATTACACTGTTTCCCACACATATATGATGCATATATGACAACAGAAAGTTTACTTTTCTTATAACAAATCATTTGACAAATTACCGTCAACTGTGACTTTTGCATATCTAACTAGTAATAAAGAATGGTATTTCTCTTTCAAAAATTTCAGTTTCTCCTTAATTAACTTAGCAAAGTGTAAAACATTAGGGGATAAAATCTTTGACTTGATATATATCCTAATAAACTACTCCAAACCACCAACGCATGTATATTACATAATTTTAATTATCTACTAATCTCGCATTATCTTCCTTAATTCTCCATTTAATCCCATCCAAATCCAACTATGCAGCCCTACATGGATCCTTCTATACTACGTGTAATCCACATTTCTAGCAGTTTTTCACTATGTGGCACCTCAAATATCTCTACACGTGTGCAGTCAATTTTCTGGCGCCTTACATAACGTATCTTTTTCAAACGGCAGTTAGGCAGCTACCTTTTTTTTTTTTTTTTTTTTATATCTTTCTTTCCAGCCTCTCTCTCGTTTCTTCTCTCCTCTCCTTAAAACCATGGCGGTGTAGCAATCAAAAGCTTCAAACCAATCACCATCAAACCAGACTCAAAACGAAAATGGCAAAAACATTCGATTTATTCATATTCTCTATCCTTGTATTATCCTTCCAGCACCCTCAAACTACCAAAGCTGAATCTCAAACCAAAAATATAACATCAATCGAAAGAGCTGTATTATTAACCTTCAAATCCGCCATTACTGATGATCCAAACAACTCTCTAGCGAATTGGGGCTCGCCAAATCATTGTAATTGGACTGGCATTAAATGCAATCCAGTGAAGAGCCGAGTCAGCCAGTTAGTCTTATCTGGTTTAGCACTACAAGGGAAAATCCATCCTGAAATCTCATCGCTCTCATTTCTCACAGTGTTAGATCTATCCAACAACTTCTTAACTGGTACCATTCCTTCTGAGCTCAGCTTGCTTTCAAGACTCGGCCAGCTGAGTCTTTCAACGAACCTTTTAACTGGTACCATTCCGTACGAATTAGGGTTTCTTCCAAAACTGTTCTACCTCGATTTGGGAGGAAATATGCTCACAGGTTTTATTCCAGAAACTCTATTCTGTAATTCAACCTCTGTGCAATATATAGACCTCTCAAATAATTCTCTTACCGGCGAAATTTCATATCCGACTCAATGTAAATTACCAAACTTGAGATTTCTCTTATTATGGTCAAATTATTTGAAAGGATCGATTCCAGAATCTTTATCCAATTCAACAATTCTCCAATGGATTGACCTTGAATCAAATTTTCTCACTGGCGGTTTACCGTCGAATGTTTTTAACAAACTTCCGCTCCTTCAAACTCTCTATCTTTCATATAACAATCTTTCTCACTCAGACGGTAAATATCATAATGCTAATCTCGGTCCCTTTTTCTCTTCTCTGAAAAACTGTTCAAACTTACAAGAACTCGAACTAGCTGGAAATGATTTTAACGGGATAATGCCACCTTTTATCGGTGAAATATCACCTAGCCTTCGCCAAATCCATTTAGAAGATAATAAATTTTCGGGCCCAATACCTTCAAACATATCATTTCTTGTGAACCTGACGTACTTAAACTTATCAAACAACTATCTGAATGGAACGATTCCTCCTGACATATCAAGATTGCAAAAGCTCGAGCGATTTTATCTCATGAATAACTTACTCACCGGTGAAATCCCACCATCCATTGGAGAAATCCCTCATCTTGGATTGGTCGACTTTTCAGGCAATTTTTTGTCTGGAACAATACCTGATACGTTCTCTAACCTAACACAGCTCAGAAGGCTCATGCTTCATCATAACCAATTGTCCGGTTTTATCCCTCCGAGCCTCGGAAATTGTATTAACTTGGAGATATTGGATCTTTCTTATAATAAACTTAATGGAAATATTCCAATTGATTTAGCGGCATTGAATAGTTTGAAACTCTATCTCAACCTCTCAAACAATGCATTAGAGGGCCAAATACCGCTCGAACTTACAAAAATGGAGGATGTACTTGCACTAGACCTCTCGTCGAATAGCATGTCCGGTCCAATTCCTCCTCAGCTTGGTAGTTGTGTCGCGTTGGAATATTTAAATCTCTCAAACAACCATTTTTCAAGCCCGCTTCCTAGTTCAGTAGCGGTTCTTCCGTTTCTTCAAACTCTCGACTTATCATTTAATTTTCTTTTTGGGGCATTGCCGCAATCTTTACAAGACTCGGCATCTTTACAACAGTTAAATGTTTCCTTCAACAACTTCTCAGGTGCAATTTCAAATGAGGGAGCCTTTGAAAATCTTGGGTTGGACTCTTTTTTAGGCAACTCAGGACTATGCGGGTCTATCGATGGCTTACGTAAGTGTGGGACTAAATCTAAAACACGTAGCCACAAGTTCTTGCCTATAGTTGCTATTCTAACAGGAACAAGTTGTGTGTTACTTTTTGTTTTGGTTCTCATAAGGTCTAAAAGAAAGTCTATGCTAGAAAGTTGTAGCCAAAAGAAAGGTATGCTTGATTTAGAGGAACAAAAGGAGAATGATCACCACCCTAGGATCTCATACCGACAACTTGTCGAGGCTACAAGAGGTTTCTCTGACTCAACTCTGATCGGCTCAGGGGCCTTTGGTCAGGTCTACGAAGGAATTTTACCTGACAAAACGAGGATTGCGGTCAAGGTTTTAGACCCGAAAAATAGTGGGAGAGAGATAACAGGGAGTTTCAAGAGAGAATGCCAAGTACTCAAGAGAACCAGGCATAGAAACCTAATTAGGGTAATTACAACATGCAGTAAACCGGATTTTAAAGCTCTCGTTCTTCCATTAATGCCGAATGGAAGCCTAGAGACCTATCTGTATCCACCTGAAGGATCGAGCCAAGGGTTAGATCTAACTGAAATGTTGAACATATTGGGTGATGTAGCAGAAGGAATGGCGTATTTGCACCATTATTCACCAGTCAAGGTTGTGCACTGTGATCTAAAACCGAGCAATGTTCTTCTAGATAAGGATATGAAAGCAGTTGTATCAGATTTTGGAATCTCTACATTGGTTAGAGGAAGTGGAGATGATAAAATTGGAACCTCTGAATCGACTCCATGCAACTCAGTGACCGGCTTATTGCAGGGTTCTGTTGGTTATATAGCACCAGGTATACACACGTCAATATTAGTACATATTTTCTTATAAATCTATCATTTTAACCATTTTTCTATTTTGTGAATGCAGAATATGGATTAGGAGGTAATCCTTCAACAAAAGGAGATGTGTACAGTTTTGGAGTGCTTATGCTGGAGCTGATTACTGGCAAGAGACCGACAGACGTGATATTTCAGGAGGGACTAACTCTCCAAGAGTGGGTTAAAACTAACTACCCTCATGATATAGACTCGATTATTTCACTAGCCAGATTAAGAGACCCACCGTTAATGTCAAACCCGACTTATTACAAGAAGGTAAAGAGAGATGTTTTGAACGAGCTGGTCGAGCTGGGTCTAGTTTGTACACAATTTACTCCTTCTATGAGACCCAACATGGCCGATGCTGCTCATGAGATAACCATTTTGAAAGAAGATTTGGAGAAACACGGGTTGTTTGGATTGAGTGATCAGTCGGCTTCCAATTCCACTCAGGGTTCCTCATTCTAATAAATTAATAACATTAATTAATTAGATCATGATCTTCGTTTTGATATGCAATCATGATTGTAATTTCAATTTTGTGCTAATTCTTTGAGTTCTTAATTCTTTAATGGAGTTTCCACTCACAAGTTGGTTAGGTCAGGTGCTCAGGTTCTGGTCTATTCTGATAGATTTGTAGATTAATAAAACATTCATGAGTCATGATTTGTGTACAGCCGCCCATAGGTTTTAAAGATGGTTTATTATTTTATGCTATATATTAGTACATTATTTCCATCATGTGCAAAAGTTTAATTTGTCTCCATTGTATGAATGCAGAGTATTTGAAGACATGGAGTTTATTTTTGATCAACTAATAAAGTCATATGTATATATTAACTTAGTTTTTGACTGCATGACTGAGCAGCCAAACACCAAAATAAAAAATTCAGAGGTGCATACTTAAATTAATCACAAAATTTGCCCCAGAACATTTTTTTCAACATGTGCGAAAATTTAATTTAATCCAGCTGTATGAATGCAGTATTTAGAGGCAAAACTTAGTTATATCAACAACTTAAAGGCATGGCGTAAACTACATTTGTGACTGCATGACTAGTTCAACTCAAACCAAAAACCAAAAATAAAATTTTTTAGAGGCCCAAGACTTGATTAATAACCCCAAAATTATCACCAAAACAAAAATATGAATGCAATAAATTTAGAGTCATGAAATTTGTTTTACCAACAACTCAAAAGTCATAGGTGTAAACTAATATAGTTTTGACCGCGTGATTATTGTTTCAACCAAACACCAAAATAAACAATTCAGAGGCCTAATACTTGCACCAATCACCACATAACTATCCCCCAATAAATAAAAAATTCAGGCCTAATAGTTCAACTAACTGCCAATCAATATCCATTTCATTACTGTTTTCCTAATCAAACAATACAATTACAAATTATACGTGGTAATCAATTTAAAACAACAAATTCATGACCGTATCAAATGAAAATCAAATAAAGTCCAATTTTAATTTAACAAATCATGAATCGCTGTGTAGTTCTAATTGAGTGGGCATTGGACTGCCAGATAAAAATGATTTGATTAAAGTGAGAGCCTGTTTTGGCCTGTGAAGCGGGACTTCATGACCGGCTCCTCTTACTGAAACAAATGTCAGGCCTTCATATACTTGCGTCCATCCACCCACCTATTTTACAAAATAATAATAATTATAATATATGTTAATAAATGTATAATGTTAAGCTGGTAAGTGATTAATCTGTTTCTTAAGAGGGGAATTAACATCAAGGATTTTGATTTTTCTTATTTGAATTTCTTCAAGAATGAATGTTTTTTTCTGTAATTTTCAATAATGCAGGGTCTTCTTTGTAATTCTCAGATCATTAATCTAGTAATCCATATTTTAAATTCGTACTTATTAATCATGATATATGACCAAAATGCATTTTTGTATATACTACTGAGCAAAATTAGCAAGAAAATCGGTGAATAAATACAAAATTAGGTTTAGTTAGGGTTTAAGAAAAAAGAATATATATACCTGACCGTCACCATCATCATCGTACCAAGGATGCCAAGGAGTAACAGTAGTAAGATTGAGAGAATCAACATTGTACCGAGTTGCAGTAACTGGAATTACCGTATCTGTATCTCCACTATACAAAATTTTCCCCAAAAGAAAATAATAATAAATTTATTAAGATTGCAGTAATATCACAAGAATGATTGATTATTAAGGTAAGTTTGGTACCTGAACATCCAAATACGAAGGCCATGCTGGATAAGTTCTTTGTAAATGTGAAGAACTGATCTTTCTGAGTCCTTCCAGTTCTCATTTACTGTGTTACTGCAAAACATACAAAAGAAAATGATTAAAAAAAGAAATTAGGATTAAAATTACGAATCATAAGATTTTAATGTTTACCTGCAAGTTTCCCAAGTAGAATTTGCGATAATTTTATTAACGTGAAGCGCGTTTTTCACTTCTTGTAAGTTAAAATAAACAGTTGAGTGCTTCTCTGTGCACGGATCGTATTTCGCCCCCATTTTCCCAACCTTCTATAAAAAATAAAATAACAAAATAAAACTTAAAATAACAAAATAGAGGAATATTAAATATTTAAATATAAAACTTACATGTAATCTTTTGAACAATTTATTACGGGAAACTGTGGTGTTTGAAGGGCAAGTTGGGGTGAAAATACTGTATGGATCAATATTCCCCATTTCTTGACTTGCCACATCGAGTATATTATCGCATTTTTTTGATGTGTGAATGAACGAATCTTGGTCGCAATATAAGTTAAGAAGTTTATAAGTTTGATCGGAAATTATTCCGGCTGCCCACATGAATTGGAACACTCCGTAATGATCATTATAATCGTCTGTTAATGCATTTCCCACCTTTAAAAAAATACATATTTTTTTCCAGTTTTAGTAAAAAGTTAAAAAAATGGTATGAAATGTTGAGTTGTGGATAAGTTTGATTGAGGTTTAATTATATAAGTAGGGTTTAAAAATGAAACTATACCATGTAGCCTTTGAGATTGATTGGGCTGTTTGAGTTTGACTTTTGAGACCGCACAATAGCTTGAGCTAATTGCGGCACATAATGACCTAATTAGGAAAAAAATATTATCAATAAATATATTTGAAATACAAGAGAATAAAGTAGGAAATAAATATGATTAAGAATTTAATATTTATTTATTTCATTACCAGCGTAACTCTCGCCAGTCAAATAAAACTCACGCCCCTTAAACTGCGGATACCTCTTAAACCACTTCTCCAGAAATATCAACGAATCCTCAGCTTTATTCACAAATACAAAATTACTATTACCAGTAAAAAAATGCTACAGTTTAACAATATACTGTAGTTTCTGTAAGAAACTGCAGTAATCAAAATTAATACCAGTTCTGTTGTCTCCATTGGTTAAAACATCTTCAGAGATGTTAGAATAGGAATAACCAACACCAGCTGGTGAATCCAGGAAAAGGATGTTGGCAACTGAAAAACCGGGAAATCAAATTCTCATTATTACTTATGATTTGGGATTGTAAGAAAATTGAGTTAGATTCTCTAAATAAACAATTGGATGAAAAAAGTAATTACCTTTATTCCAAGAGTAAGGATTTAAGTACACACTTTTTCCGTCTGGATTTATATGAAACGGCCCCACCTCTTCAGCCAATCCATAAGCGACTGAAGAACAGCCAGGCCCTATCAAAATCAGGATAATAAATTATGATCAATTAGTCAATAATCTTAAAAATCAATAAATGTCCAAGCAAGCGCAATAGAAGTACACATCACATAAATGGATCTCAAGACCTTTATTTAATTTGACTTAATTAACTCAAACATCTCAGCAAACCAATTCAACGAACACTTTAAATACAACAAGGGATATTTCCAGTAACACAAGATCCCAAATTTGAACCAAAGCAGCTCAAAATATCAAATATTAAAAAACTAAAACAAAATTAACATAAATGCTCCAAAATACCTCCATTAAGCCAGAGCACAAGAGGTTTTGAATCGGAATCCTCAGCCGCCTCAAAGAACCAGAAGAAGAGAGCGCGCCCATTCGTCTCATTAACAGTGATATATCCAGAGTAATGATTGAAGTTCACATTGAAGGCTTGGCCAGGCAGGCGGACCACTAAATCATCACTTTGCGCATCCAAGTGGGATCCATCAATGGAGGTGGAAGTGAAGAGAAGAAGGAGAAGGGGGAGAAGGAAGAGAGGCGAGAAGTTGCTTCTCATTCTCGCCATTGATGATTGATTGTTCGTTTTCCGAGTCTGCAGCTGATTTTTTATCGCCCTTTTTGCGTCAGAAGTCAGTACTCAGGCCATTGGTTGGAAAGTTTGGTGCGATTCCGTATATAAATTTCTGTGTATCTTTCTGTGTAGAAAGAACTTAATAGTGAATTCCTGTTAACGAGAACTCATTACACTGATTAATGTAGAAAAAGTTGCGCATGGAACTTAAAAAGTAGTGATATTGTTGGTGGATATAAGGGCCCACTACTAACAACTTTTTTGTGAACTTGTTATAAGTATTGAATCTATTGTCCAGCAACGAGTCCAGAGACTATGCAACCGGCCCAATGAACTTTAAAAGTCTAAACAAGAAAAAAAAAACTATCATGTTCTTATTATTTATTTATTTGGACTTTCAAAGTTGGTTGGGTGGTTGCAGGTCTATAGACTTTTTGTTGATCCAGTGAATTACATTTTTTTTATTGGATAATTATACATTTTTTTGAGAATTGGATCATTATATTCATTGACAGACCAAGCCTGTCATGTTAGCCGAACGGGCCAACGGCCTAGCATTTTTCTTCAAGCCCAAATTGACTTAAGCAGCAAGAAGTTGACTTCAGTTTCAGCAGGCCCCACATAAACCGAATCTCTGCTGATCTAACAACTGTTCCTTCTTTCGTGCTTGAATTGAATCTTCAAATCAAATGGATGAAGAAAGTGTAGAAGAAGAGACAACTGCTTTAACGAACTCATGTCCAGTCCCAAGCGAGAAGGTAGGACCTCTGGGCGCGGTGCACGGTGAGCCAGCATGGTCTCCTCTCCGCTGGTTCAGGATGCTGGCGACGGAGCTGCATTGGAGCTTTCTGTACGGCGTGGTCACGGTGTACGGGATCAGCCAAGGTTTGGGAGGAGGTATATGGAAAGTCGCAACGGATTACTACTGGAAGGACGTGCAGAAGGTCCAGCCATCTGCTGCTCAGGTTTATCAAGGAATCACTTCAATTCCATGGATAATTAAGCCGATTTGGGGGCTTTTAACTGACGTTGTTTCCGTATCTGGCTACAGGAGACGCCCTTACTTCGTTTTATCAGGCAAGATTTGTTAATCCATTCAAAAATCAGGATTCTGAATTGCGAATTTCAAGCGTAGTGATCTAATTTGGATTAAAGTGAACTAAATGTAGGGCTTTTAGGGGTGGTCGCAATGCTGACTCTCTCTCTTCACAGCAAGCTCCACGTGGCGTTCGCCTTGCTGGCGATGATCGGTGAATCGGCTGGCGTGGCGATTGCTGATGTCACCATAGATGCGTGTGGGGCCCAGAATAGCATCATTCATCCCGCTCTGGCTTCTGACGTACAAAGCTTGATGAGTTTTTGTGCTGCAATTGGAGGTCTTGTTGGGTATTCTATTAGCGGTCTTCTTGTCCATGCTATTGGATCTCAGGTTTATTTATTTTATTAATCCTTCTATTAATTTAAAAATAATTGGATTAATTGTTGATTGATGTTTAGTTGTTTGATTAGGGTGTGCTTGGACTACTAAGTATCCCAGCTGTACTGGTTTTCTCAGTTGGGTTGTTGCTAAGTGAAGATCTTTCGCCTAGTTATTCTTTCAAACAGGTAAAATAAAACACCTTAATAGTTTGTTTGTTTTTTCATCTTTTTGCTTAAAAAGCTTAGCCTGATTCTTCAATGGATACTTTTGTATATCAGGTATTGGAGAAGTTTCTAGAAGCGATCAGAACAATGTGGTCGACATTGAAATTGCCTGAAGTTTGGAGGCCATGTTTGTACATATATTTATCTTTAGCTCTAAGTCTGAATATTCAAGAAGGCATGTTTTATTGGTACACTGACTCCTCCAAAGGCCTTTCTTTTTCTGAGGTAATTTAATTTCCATCATTAATAAATCCAAAAAATGAAAAAAATAAAATAATAGTCCCAAAAAATTTCTTCTAAATAGGGAACCATTGGATCTATATTTGCAATAGGCTCAGTGGGATCTCTACTCGGAGTAATACTCTATCAAAACTCTTTGAAAGACTATCCGTTCAAAAGCCTTCTATTTTGGAGCCAGTTACTCTTAAGCCTTTCAGGCTTCCTAGACCTGGTCTTGGTACTCCGTTTAAATCTAAAACTCGGTCTACCGAATTATTTCTTCGCGGTAATCGATGAAGGAGTTTCACAAATGGTCAACCGTCTAAAAATGATTCCTTTTTTGGTAATCAGCGCGAAATTATGCCCTTCAGGAATTGAAGGCACATTTTTCGCTCTGGCCATGTCAATTGAGAATTTGGGGGCGATGACATCATCATGGGGAGGTGGGATTTTGTTACATATGTTGAGAGTTACGAGGACTGAATTTGGGAACCTGTGGGTTGCGATATTGGTTAGGAATTTGATGAGGATTTTGCCTTTGGTGTTTTTGGATTTGGCACCGAACAGTGATCAGAGTTGTAGGATTCTTCCAGCTGAGTTAGTTGAGGGAAATGAGAGTTTTGGAAGTGAAGTTTTAGTTGAAGATGGTTTTGAAATGGTTTCTCTTGTTGAAGATAGTGAGATTATTTCGTTGGTCGATAATAGGTGATTTGTTGGTTTGATCTTTTTTCCCTTTTGACACAACACATGCATTATTTTTTGTAAAGAAATTTATTCATTGATTTACAAAGAGTATGCATTGAATTCATTTAAATATTTTTATTGTACACTAGATCTTTTTGTTTAGCAGGATATTTATCTCTACTGAACTTGTTTAGTATTAAGTTCGAAATGATTTTTCTATCATGTTGTTCTTACAATTAATCTAAAATAAATTTTCTGAAAACTGATATTCATTCAAAAGTAAATTTGTTATTAATATTTTCCTCACAAAATTTGCAATATTGAATAATTATTCAGTTTTCCATTCCATGAAAAAAATATCATTAGTTTATTTTTCTTCCAATATGGATTATTTAAATTAAATATTTTATCATCGTTAATAATATATTTTTTAATTTCTTCCGATATGGACTGAATTAATGTCACAATAGTGGCAAATAATACTTTTTCATTACATCAAGTAAAATAAGATATTTTCATTTATTGTTGACAGACCAAGCCTGCTACTATAAAACGGCCCACTTTCACTTTTGCACTAAACTCAAGTTGACCAAAGATGAAAGAAATTGACTTTGCGGGCCCATCATGAACCACATCATAACCTATATAAAGCCTGAACCCAATTGCGTCTCCCTTCTCTTCTGTATGGACTTCGGAGTTCCTTCAAGCGAACAATAATCTCTTGCTAATCTAGGTTAGTAATTATTAACTTTTTCTCTCCCGATTTTCGACTAAATTTAGAGCGGATTGGTTGAATTGATTCCATAAAATTGAAAATCTAAATTAAAATATCGCAGAGTAGCGCGGGCATTAATCTAGTATTATACAAGAATATTAAAAATCTTGACAAAAGACAACATCAAATATCTTTGTATGAGAATATTTGTATATAGTAATAACTAGAATGTATCTCGCTCCGTTTCGGTTGTATATTTTAATAAAATTATGCATATTAAATGAATAACTATTTTTGCAAAAAAATAAAAAATAAATAACTGAGATTATTTTGAAAATTACATACAAAATATATATACTGTTATATATATTTTTGAACGTTATAATTTCAATTCTACAGTGGTGCAACTGATATTTTGATATCTTGTATTGATGAAAATGAAACTCTCCATGTAAAAAAAATATTAGAGGCTATTTTTTATTTACTAATTTTACTAATGAAAATGAAACTGTCCATATAAAAAAAAAATATGAGGCTATTTTTTTATTTATTAATCTTTTACTAATCACAATAAAATTATTAATTTTAACTTCACATGTAAAATTACAAAAGATATACAATAATATACATTTTAAATACTATAATTAATAATAGTACGTAGTGAGTTTTAAAAATATAAAGATAGCGAGTTTAATATTCCACAAGGAAGGAGACATGTGTCTAACTCTCCATTGTCTCAGGACTATATATCTACCTTGGCCTCTCATGGCTAGGTGCTGCGGTGTGTTGGCGTCGTCGACTTAACTAATCCTACCAGTTCATCTCTCCTTCGAATCACCTCATTCCCTTTGTCTCATATTGCATTCGACACGATTTCAGACAGATCCAGCAATCCACCGGCATCATATCTTAATCTTCCCCTTCTCCCTCAATTTTGCATTTCCAGGGGGGCCTCCGACGCACAGATTCCCTAATCGAGCTGATTCAAACGAGCCGAGCTAGCTCGAGTCATCGAGCCGATCTCGATCTTGCAAACGAGCTCAAAATTGGATTTCGGTTTCAACCTGAGCCAGCAAATGGTCCTATCTAGGCTTAACTCGGCTTGGCTCGCTTACAGCCCTAGTCGAATACATAATAAAATTTCATGGTAGGCATTCGCAATGGGTAAAATCAGACTCAATTTTAAAGACATCTCCGGTAAAAAAATCATTCAAGCTATATTTTTGTAATTTTGTTTTCCAAAACTTCTCCCTGGAAATAACAAGAAAAACAAAGTTTTACTTAAGGCAACAATTAATTTCAATAAAAAAAAATTAAGGAAAGAATTGTCCAGATTTAAATAAACAAAAAAGAAATATGCAAATTTAGTTTGAACCCATGATGACATTTTGGTACACATCTAACATGCTCTACCAACTAGAATACAAGCTATTTGCAAGAAAAATAAAGTTGATTTAGCGCGAAATGCATTTCAGGGTCGATGCCCCTGTTATTTTCACCATCGGCACCATAATGATTGGAATGCCTTATTTTCTTCTGTTTAATAAAAACAAAACATCTATATTCGTATAATTATTGGGAAAAGATTGAAAGATAAAATAAAGCGTAACTAAAAAGGCACATACCAAAGATCGGCGAAAAAATTATAATGGTAAGGATCGCCACAATAAATGAATTGCATGTATAACTCTAACCAACTCTCCTTCATCCTCGTCTCATTAAACCTCACCTCCTCTTTCCGCCACCACAACTTTGCCTTGTATCTCTCCATGGTCCAAACAATCATCCCATCGACGTCCTTCAACATTATATAACATAATTTCCCATTTCGTACTGTGATCTTCGAATGCCATTTATTATCAAAATCTATATGTCTTCCAGGGACCTGAATCAACTTCCAAGTCCTTTTATCTACGTCGAAAGCAAATATATGATTTTCGTCTTCTATGTAGTCTGATATCAGCCAATGAACAGAACCACCAACAAATACAGCTCCATTCTTTCGGTCAAGGAATTGACCAGAGAAATACATGTCTATTGTTATATCTTTGGACCGGTGCCAGGTCCAGCTACGCGAGTCAAATATTTCGCATGAGGTTTGTATTTTGTTATTATATGGTTGTGACAAACGAATGATTTTGAAGCCGGCAGGTCGAACTGTACTCACCACCATTGCAGTCGCAACAGTTCGATATCTATACAAAAAATATTATATTGAGATTGCTTAATTGATAGGCACATAATCTCTCTCAATATGTACAGAAAAGACGACATTCTTTAAAAAGTTCAACAAGAAAGAGAAACATGAAGTCATCTCATATATGCATCGCCCTCTAATAGTTTTGGTGTATTTTTCATTAAGGTCCCCATTAATACACGTCAAGATCCCTAGTGTCTACCTTGTTGCTGATCCCACTTTTTTTTTTTTTTTTTTAAATTAGCTATCACTACCATGAATCATAATTTCTAATCTTGAGCATATATATCAAACTTTTTGTAAAAATAGACAAGTAACTGTATTTTTTGCAATCATGCCTCGCCAAATTAATGGATTTGGAAAAAAAAAAAGGAAATACTAAGTGTTAAATTAAGCGGACAAATTAAATTAATAAGTGGTTAAAAGGATTAGTTATGCTTATACCAATTCAAATTGATTACCAAGATGCAGTTTACAACTTATGTAAATACCTTAATTTTGGGTTTGGTATGCTTCGGCATTGTCTTGTTGCAGGTTTGCACACGTAATACTGCCCCCTCTTCCATGTATCACTAAAGCAACAAATCAAACCACCAGATTGTGATACTGCCTCAATAGTGGTGTCATCATTTTTCAAAATAGACAAAGAGTCGATCGGACATTTTGTAGGGTAATCGGAGATGAACGAATTATAGCATGAGATTCTAAAATGATTATATTTTTCGTGTCGGATCAGGTAACCAGACATTACATTGGTTTTTTCACGGTGTTGTGATTTGAAGGTCGGCTCCTTTGTAATTTTGTAGAACTCGCGACTGGCTTGGCGGCAAGCTGACAAATCATCCAAATTGACAGACGTCAGTATCTCAAAAAGCACATCATTCGGCAAGGTTTCTACATTTTGGGTTATCATTAAAGTCATCTTTGAAGTCATCAATTTTGTATCTATTCAGAAAGAGCTCTGGCTGAAAATATT
Organism: Juncus inflexus; assembly: GCA_024447665.1. Classification (NCBI taxonomy): domain Eukaryota; kingdom Viridiplantae; phylum Streptophyta; class Magnoliopsida; order Poales; family Juncaceae; genus Juncus; species Juncus inflexus. The sequence goes on along the minus strand of JAJHPC010000001.1, from coordinate 10,838,082 downwards.
TGGTCTAACTTATTTATCTTTGGAATGAAGGAAGACAGACAGAGGGAGGGAATATTATATAGATTCTGGGGAGATTAAAACAAAATAAAGTTATTAAAAACACGGCAAAATTATTTTTAATTTGGAGGAACACTGCACCCTGCAACCTGCAACCTGCAACCTGCAACCGTTCATCCTTTCTTAGTTAGGAGAAACAAAAAAACAATTTGTTTCTTTATTTGGAGAAATGCTCCATCTTATAAAAAACCGTTCATCACTAAATTTGGAATTTATATTATTTTGGAGAGATTTGCAAAGGGAATTAACTCTATTCCCTATGCATTTTTTTTACAATAGTCCGTAGGCAAGACACTCACAACATTAGCTTTCTTTTTCTATTGATAAGCATAAAGCAGGAATTTGATCTTATGTGGCATAGAATTTATAGGAAAATATATAACGAGTCATATAAGGTGGCGAAATGAAATATTTTCTTTTGTAAGAATTCGTTGTTAAACATGTAACGAGTCCTTTAGTAGTTAAACATAAAATTTTCTTTTACAAACGACTCCAATTCTCTTCTAAAAATCACAACTCCAACTATATAGCAAGTCATATAAAATAGTTAAACAAAAAAAAAAACAAATCTTCCATAAAAATTTGTTAAATATGTAACGAGTCATATATAGTAGTTAAACATACAATTTTCTTCTACAAAAATTCACAACTCCAATTCTCTTCTAAAATTCACAACTTCACCTATCTTCTAAATAATTTCAGGCATGCTATTTTTCTACAAATTATCATACTAATCCGATTATTGCTCCTGATTTTTCATGGCACAAAATTCATTTGGCATCATTTATTAGATTCATATGAAATTTGCTTTTTTCACACATATATTAAATTGTCTTTGTTAAAAGATACATTTAGCCAGCTCAATATTAATACTAAATAGCTGATGTAAATGACATGTAGTATAGTTGGTAGAGAGCATATTGCATGTGTAACAAAATATCATTGGTTCAATTTCGGCAAAACATAAATATTTAGCAAAATCTCTCAATCCATTAATTATGGATTGATCTCAAAATAAATATCCAATAGCTGATAGCATGCTAGAACTCATAATATGTTTTGTCAAAACTTGCTAGTTTAAGCGGGAAGACACATCGTCAACTTTGGGAGAGATTTAAGTTCGCAATGAACGTAATTAGCTCAACACTTAGTAAGTCTAACAACCCGATGGATTGTCTAAAAAAACTATTTATATAAAAAATCAGGTCAAATATCACTATATTTGAGTATTAAATAAAATTCAAAGTATTTCGAAGCGAAGCGAGAGCCCCTTTAGTTGAGTTGAAGTTTATGTAGTTATGTTTGAATTCTTATTTCATATAATTCATTAATTCTGGAACAAACCAGACTTGGGTTCTTTCAAACTAAAAAAAGAACCTGTGGGTTGCGATATTGGTTAGGAATTTTGTCTTCGGTGTTTTTGGATTTGGCCCTGAAAAGGATAGGAATTATAGTTGAGGGTGAGTTTTGGGAATGGAGTTTTGGAAAAATGTGATAGAGTTTAAAATGTTTCTATTGTTGAAGAGAGTGAGTCTATGAAAATTGATGTTAGTGAGATTATTTCCTTGGTTAGTAGGTGATTTGTTTGTTTGATTTTTTTTCTTTTGACCCGACACATGTATTTATTCTTATTTTTTTGTAAAGAAATTTATTCATTGATTTACAAAGACTATGCATTGAATTAGTTTAAATCTTTTTGATATATATCTACTAAACTTGTTTAGTATTAAAAGTTCGAAAGTATTTATTCATTATGTTGTTCTTACAATTAATCAAAAATAAAGTTTCTGAAAACGGATATTCAAAAGTAAAGTTGTTATTAATATTTTCCTCACAACAATTGCAACATTGAACAAGTATATAGTTCTCCATTCCATGGAAAAAAACATCACTAGTTATTTTTTTACTTCCAATATGGATTATTTAGATTAAGTATTTTATGTTTAATTTTTTCGAATAAGAAGCAATTTTTTAAGTTTGGATCGAATAAGAAACATTTTACATTTAACTAAATATTTTTAAAAGGACCTGATAGAGCACGACAGCACTGTAGCATGATTGTTCACGACGGACCCAATAACGTATAAATAATTTATTTTCTAATAACAATATATACATAATAATATATATAATTTATTTTCTAATAATAATATATACATAACAAGTGAAAACAGTATATACAAATAATAAAATAAAAAATAAACATAGAATAAACAACAATGTATTAAATGGCAAAACAATATATAAAATGAGAAAACAATATATAAAACGGAAAAAAAGCATATCTAGAGTGCCGTCGTGTTTGCACATTTCTCTTTTTAAAATTTTATAATAAGTAATTGCGTTATTTGACCAACAAAACTTTATCTGGACTGAATTAACGTCACATTAGCAGCAAATAATACTATTTTATTACAACGAGTAAAATAAGAACTTTGTTAAAAAGAAATAGCACTAGAAAATAGAAAATTTTCATGAATTCATTTTATACTTTTGGCTACCCCTATTATTTCATCGTAATTCCGCCCCTAAATAACAATATATACATAAAAAATTAAAACAATATATAAAAATCAAAATAGTATGTTGGAACGTATATACAAATTCCAAAAGTAAAAAAAATATAAAAAATACATAAAAAATAAAAAAAATATATAAAATAGTAAAAACGGTGTGTTACACTAATATCGTGATATCACATTTCGCTTTTATTAAATATTTTTTCTACCGGTGCCACTTTGAAGAAATTGTCTAAAATAAGTTCTTTTTATTCATAATTGACAAAGCAAGCCTGCGACTCAAAACGGCCCACTTTTACTTTGGTACAAAACTCAAGAAATTGAGCTTTGTGGGCCCTAAAATGCGTCGGTGGATCCCACATCCTAACCTATATAAAGTCCGAACCTAATTGCTTCTCCCTCTCTTCTGTACGGACTTCGGAGTTCCTTCAAGTGAACGATAATCTCTCCCTCGCTAATCTAATCTAGGTTAGTAATTACTATCTTTTTTGCCCCGATTTTCGACTAAATTTAGATCTGAATTGTTTCGTTTTCGATTGGTAATTTAGGGCCGCGGATTGGTGGAATTGAGATTGGCTTGGAGAAATTGATAATTCTTCCTTTACTGAGTATGCGAGTATAGATAAATGAGGCCTTCTATGGATCGTAAATGGTGCCCTAAAACAGGTAATTGATCGTATTTTCGAAATTCTGGCATTGATTTCTCTAATTGGAAGAGTTAACTACTAATTAGTCGTAATTTGGTTAGCATTTGATGTATAGTGTAGTTAGGCACAATTCCTCTACCTAATGTGAGAAATTCCAGATTCGATTCATAATCTTGTACGGACAAGCAGCCATGAATTTGATTTTAAAAATTTAAACCTCAATTGTATCATTCCTGGCTGCTGAATTTCTGAGTTCTTAGTGCAGTATTATTAGGTCTCGTGTTTCATTATAACTCAATTTTATTGAATTAAAACATTACCACAATTTTAAATAGAGTGTAAGCACAATTTTGAGTACAAGAAACTCTGTATACAAATATGATAATATCTATGATTTCTTTCTTAATCATATGAAATTGCAAATTCAAATTACTGCAAAGTGCAAGGGGCGTCTTACATACTTAAATTACTGAAAAATCCGTTTTATTCATAATTTCATATTCCTTGCAGAAAATGAGAAAACCACCTCAAGCAATTCATCATCAAGTACTCAAAATGCATCAAATCGAATCACAAGAGCCATTAATAAAGCCGTGTCAACAATTCTCCCCTCTTCAAGTAACAAACAATCACTCAACTCAACCAATAACAATCCGCCACCTGGCCTCTCATCAATCCTCTCAAGACCTTCCTTAACCGTCCATTCAAATCCCTCTTCAAAAAGAGCCACTGGATTTTCTTCTTCTTCGTCTCAAGTTAGAGAAAACCAAACATCTAAACCTCACCCTAACCCTAACCCTAATTCTCGTGTTAATCCAGTTTTACGCACGAATTTACTCACAACTACCCCTACTTTTAGTGGAGTTACTTCAACTCAATTAACAAGTAATTCTAAAAACAAAAGAGTTACTTATCCCGCAGGACCAGTTTTACAAAATCCAGTACCTACAAACAGCTATTGTGAGAGTAAGGGTAAAAGAGTCATTTCAACTCGATTTGCAACTAATTCGTTTAATCCATCTCAGCCAGTCAAATCAAACTCAGCCAGTCAGACTTATACTGGTAAAAGTTTGCTTAATCCGCCTAATTCTCAGTTTAGGATTAAAATTCCTCCAATTAAAGGAAACCCTACTTTAACTGGTTTTAGTAGTGCTAAATCTCTCTCTCTAAAAGACGGACATAAAGCTGACACAATTCCTACCAACAAATCTTCAGTCAAAGTCACTATTACAGATCCTAAAGGTTTAATCTCTGATTCTCTCCATATCAACTTGATTACTGGACTCTCCAGTTGTTACACTAAAAAAAAAATTCTATATTTTACTGTTTTAAACAGGTAAAGGAATTGTGAATGTTGGTGAACCAAGTGCAGCCAAGAAATATCCAAATCTGAGGCGGATGGAATCAGGAAACCCATCAGAAAAAGTGCTTTTGAACAGTAATAAAAAATCTACGTACAAAAATTACGAAGATTGGCTTAAAAATCGCTTCATAAGCGCTTCAGGTAAGATTCCTCTCATTTCACTTCCAATTAATTATTTTTTTCTCGATAAACCCAGCATCATGTTTAAAATCTCAAATCATAAAAAATTCATATAAATTTCACCTAGTAGAATTCATCATTTGCCCAGTGATTTAAAACAAAGCCAAACACCCAAAATTCATTCATAAAATTCAAAAAAGAAAAAAAAAACTCTCTAAAACTGGAATTATTCAATCAATCTACCATCACACACCAATATTTAATATTTAATTTCCAACTCCACTTATATTATTCACAGACAGGAGCCAGCTGACCGAGCCAGTGCCAGTGGGAGAGAGGTGCCAGCTGTGTTCTTTGGATCTCGCATTTCTCCCGTTCCTCTCCAGTTCGCGCAGTTCACTGGACCCTCCAGTAGTTGCCGTTCTGCCTTGCGGCCATGTTTCACACGAAGCTTGCTTGGAGCGTGTGTTTGGCTCGCTGGAGGAACCCAAGTGTTTCGCTTGCCTTACTGATAATAGGAGAGTCTGATCATGAAGGAAATTATTTTGGATTGGAATTTTTTGGTGATGTGATTTTAATTGGTATGAATGTGGTAGAGGAATAAAAGGGTAGTAGTAATGGTCGGTTGAGGTAGAAATAATTCATTCATTCATTGCATTTTTGTCGCATCACTGAGAGGGAAGAGAGAGATATATAAATATATAACTAACTTTTTTTTATATATAACAGCTTAAAGAAATGATATGTTTTTCTCGAGTTGTCTGACTCTAAAACTTGTTTTCTGATTTTGATTTTTTTATTGTGTTGTCCATGGACTTAGTCAATTATTTGGACCTTTTATTAGTACTTAATTGGTTGGGCTAATATTAAGAGTTGATTATTGGGCCTAGTAGCCCATTGAGTGACCAACATAGGATTCCTAATCTGAGGTCTGAACGAATCCGGGAATCAGATTCCAGAATATGAGAAAAATGTAAAAAGGTTCCTTTGAACGATTCTCCCATAGTTTCTTGTATTTATTTAATAAACAAAGACTGACATCACCACGCGATTCAGCATGTACTGTAACTGCACTTCTCCCATCATTGATTTCTTCGTAACCGCAAAGCAAAATGTCACTCCACATCTCCATTTAACCAAATAACTCAGTACTTCCAGTTCTTCCTCTAATTAGATATGTAGTTCTGGAGATCACAAGTTAACGATAACTGGAGAAGATAATGAAGAAGAGAACATGTAGGACGAAGTGGCGTACAGAGGAGGATAAAAACAGAAAATTGCAGAGAGGCATTTCTTTTCTTCTCCTTGTTCATTCTACACCGCAAGAAATAACAAGAAAATCCCTAATTAATTAATCTCGAAGGAAAATTAATAATAAGAAGAAGGAGAGATCTCTGCTTTGCTTGGCCACAAACTAAGTGGTCAGCTTAATCCAGCCAGGTCAGCCACATCCATTCTAATTTTGTCAAAAATAGAAAACTTAAGCTCCTTTAATTAATTATCACTATGTGCTCTGTTTCTCTCTCAGACACAGTCTAATCGATCTTTTTTATTCTTCTTCTCTAGCGCTGGAGCCATGGATGGCTTATCTACCGGCTCTCCTCCCCGGATCTTTTGGAATTCTCGCAGGAAATCAGGTAAGCTGTAGTAATCGTAAGATTATAGAAACTTCACTTTGTTTCGTCATCATAGATTCATTCGATTTTTTGCTATTGAAGATTATAATCGATTTCTTACTTCGTGCAATTAATTTTCTTGTTGTTTTATTTAATGTGATTTTTGGTGGGTGGGGCAATTAGTTTCCGTTGGGGAAAAGTAAAATCCGGAGTTTGTGGAGATGTGTCACACTTACCACTGACGTTGATCTGTTTGATCTGATGTCCCACATGTCCGTCACTTGTTTTTGAGTATACTCAGTTTAATGCCTATCTGTATATATGTCCTTCATTACTGCAATATTATATTTTCTTATCCACCAATTGATTTTTTTCCATTTTTCTCTTTCAAGTGGTTTTTTCTTTCGATCTGTTCGCATTGTTTCTTGAGCAAGGAATTCTAATTTAGAACTAATTTGGTCGTTCCAACTACTGGTTGATGGGAGCCAATCGTATTGTGTGATTTCTTATATAAAAAAAATTATGTGATTCCTAATTTAAAGTCAAGTTAAATGGCTTTATGCTCAGACAAAGGAGTCAAATGAATGATAGGTGTAAAAATTCTGTTCAGCAATGCCATTGACTCTGTTTTAAACAATTTGCTTAAAATATTATTTTTTTTCTTCAAAATGAAAAATTATTAAATCCAATTATTAAACTCCTCTCCCTCTCCCAGCCAAGGGGAGATCTAACACACTAGAACCCGTAAAAGAAACCACTCCAAAACCAACGAACGAGAAAACCGACAAGGATCCAATGAAAACCGATGAGCTGTCATCCGAATCAGAATCGAAAGAAGAAAATATGACCGAGACAAAGGCTGAGCTGTCAGAGAAAAGGAAGGCCTTGTTCGAGCCGTTGGAGCCGGCCGGTACAAAGAGGAGAATCTCAACAACGGAGGAATTACTGCCGCCTCCTGATTTTGACAGCATGGTTTACCCCAACGGATGGCTGAACGGTAAAAAACGCAAGCTTGTGAATGTCGATGTGGTTGAGAGTATGAGGAGGATTGCCGTGCAAGAAATCAATCGAAAGGTCATCTTTTTTTTTCTTATCTTTTCAGCCGGTCGCAAGTAGTGAATTGTGAGATATATATTGTTAGAGCAATTGTTTATATCTGATTTAAGTTTGAGAATGCTCGGTATAGCCTGATTTTCAACTTATTTCTCTCATTAATCCAGTTCAGAATTTTCAAATCTCATATCAGATAAAAAATCATAATTTAAAATTCCGTGTCAGTTTTACATGCAGCACTTTTAGTTTTCAAAATGTTAACTGTAGGATTTGAAAAGTTGAAAACCAGGTAATATCATTGAACAAAACTAAAAGGATAAAATAAAAGAAGGCACTTAAACAAATAACAAGTTGGCGTATTGATTATTGGAACAGGATAGAGAGATAGGCGGGCTGAACGAGCAGCTTGAGGAGGATTCGCGTGCCTTACAACACCTACAATTGCAACTTGTGGAGGAAAAAAGGAAGCGATCTGAAGCGGAACGGGAGAATCAGATGTTGCAGGATCAGATCTCCGTTTTGATGACCATGCTTGATGAAAATCAGCCGATGGATGAAGAAGGTGATGAAGGAAACCAGATGCCTTTTGATTATGATGATGAAAATCCTCCTGTTTAGTAGATATTTGTTTGTTTGTTACTGCGTTTGTTCTTTTATTTTCCTTGTTTATTAAATAGCTGTGAGCTATTACAAAGTAGAAAAAAATAGTGTGATTGCGTCAAGGTGAAGCAGTCTAGTCTCCTCCTGGTTAGCTTTATTTGGCAAAAACCAGGATGGATTGAGTCGTTGCAATTTCTTTTTTTTTTATTGGTTTGGTTTGTAGATTCTGTGGTCTTGGGTTCAATTCATTTTAGATAGTGTTTGTCGATAAAGTAAACTTGAAGGTCTCTGCTGCACAGATTAAGCGGAGGAGAGATGTTATTAAGAGTTTTAAAGATTTGCAAGGTCAACTGTTACTTGCATTGCTGTCACTATTATTATTTTTTTTCCATTTTCCTTCACTATTACAAGTAAAAAGTAATGGATTGAGTCAAAGTGCAAGTTGCAGATGCTAATGATTCCAGGTATACTGGTATAATTTGATGTCAGTTATGTTCATATAAATTCATTTAATATAAATTGTGTCTGTTTAATGATTCAATATATCTCTTTCACATTAATATCTAGTTTTTTGTTGCGTTCGTTAAATCAGCACTCCAATCTAAAAGGTCCGCATTGATGCACTACAAAGGTACTAGAGGAAAAATATATAGAGCCTCATCTATACATGTAAACTTCAAAAATTCAAGACACGTTTCCTGTTTTACAAATATTTTCTTTTCATCTATAAAAGATTTAGAAGTTTCCGATATAAACACAAACATGCAGCACAGTTGGCATGACAGGCAAAAAGAATGAAACACATAAAGAACGAATGAACAACTTCTCCTATAATTAAACAGCATCCAGCCTCTTGCAGAAAGCCTACAAGTCTAAATCACATATTTACACAGAAGGGCAAGTAAAATATACTCCAAAATACACAAACCCACTAGTAACCAACCCATTCCTTCCTTTCCTTTCCTTTCCTCCAACCATTCATTACACAACCAACCAACCAACCAACCAACCTTATCGCGTCTCATTCTCCGAATCCTCCGAAATATTAAACAGAAATTGCGGCATAGACGCAATCCTAGGCAGATGCATCAACAGCTCCCCAAACGAATCCTTCCTAGACATTCCTGCAGGTTTCTCATCCTTACTACTACCACCATTTTCCCGCTTCCCGTCCTTCCTATCAAACTGCTCCACCTCATCGTCCGAATCCGAACAGTCATCTTTCACAGCTTGAACAACATTATTATTATTATTATTATTAACATTATTCACTAGCCCGCCACCACCAACATTATTATTCCCACCATCCTTCTGAATCAAACAACAGAGCGAATTAACTCTGGCCATCAAGGACTTCTCGTCAGAAACCGCTGAGCTGGCGCCCTGAGTATCGCTCAGCAGATACTGTGCTAATCCTTCCAGCATTTCCTTGGGCGGCAAGGAATTCGCGGGAAGAGAAGGGTCGGACGAAATGCAGTTTCCCAAGTGGTTGACTAAGTCATCGACTGACATGGAGGCTCGAATCAGACCAGGCACGTTGAGCTGGTCCCACCAGTTTGGATTGTTGAGTAATACGTCTTGTTGCTGAAAGCTGCTTGTTGCTGTGTCCATAGATAAATGCCTCTCTTTTGCTTGGATTAAACCGCCTGTGTAAAGAAAGGTATAAGAGATCAGAATTCAGACACGTTTCTTAAAATTTCCTAAGGGATGGCCCTACAAACAAAACATAAAAAGTAGCATGTGTTCTCCTATAAAACATTAAAAAAAATCATGTATACTCTTTCTTTTAATAAAAAAAGCTTGCTCGTTATCTTTTATTTATGCATGAATAAGTGAGAAAAATGGATAATTCAGATTTTGTTTTTTTTTCTTCTTAAAGATGAGGGGGTATAAATAATATTGTGAAGTTTTATAAGGGTATCCACGACATCTCACGCTTCAAAGAGGGTATACATGACATTCCAAACTTTCACAGGGGCACAACTCAAACTTTACCTCCAACATTAGAAGTCTGAGCATTAAACTCAGGCAACTTCCCAATCGAGTCTCTCACTTCACTCCTATTCGACACCGACAAAGACGGCGATCCAGGGTCAATAAACCCTGAAAAGGACGAATCAAGATCATCCTTCAAATTCCCAAAAATATGAGCGGGCTTCTTGCCATCCATTTGCTCCTCGAACAGAGAGCACCTTGGCTCAAAAAACAGCGACTCCAGTGCTATTTCCGGCTGCTGACTCAGCAAGTGGAGTCTCGGATCGCACTGTACGAGTTTCTCAAAGTTCTTGCTAAGTAAGCCTGATGGACACTGGAGAAAATGTCTCCTGTTGTAAAAAAAAATGATGGAAAGAAATAGAATTGATGTGAGTTGAATGTTAGGTGGATGGTCGTAAGCGTTTCATGTTGGAAACAAAACATCATTGTTATACACTCTAAAACAAAACAACAAAGAAAAAGAGAGTAAATATAACCTAACCACATCCAACCAAAAAATCAAAATCAAAATCTAGGTGGATGAATGATTATTATTATTATTATTATTATAAATTTATTGACCTGTGAATACTTGCTTGGCCGCCAGTGAAATCAGAAGTGGCTTGCCATAAAGTGTGCTTTCTAGGTTGAGGATCAGTTTCTCGGAAGAAAAGAGGAGCCCTTGCCAACTATAATAAAAATAAATAAAATAAAATTATTATAATGTTATTATGATAATTTTAATTTATAAAGGGGAAAAATAGAAAAAAAATGTGAATTTTTATACTTACTACAACATCTAGGGTTCCAGGTCCATCTTCAGGAGAAGTAGCTTTAATGGCGGTAATGTCAGACCATTGAATCTCTATTTTACTCTTTAAACCTCCGTCCAAAACTTCCCAAACTAATTTATGTTTTGCGTAATAGCATTTCGCTACTAAGTCCCCTTCATATCTCGATACACACTGTAAAAATAAAATCAAATGAGCCCCAAGAGAAGAAAAAGGGTGATTTTGGTATTAATATTGACTGGCTGTTTACCTCCCAATTTCCGATTCTTAAGATGTTGGCTGGAAAATTGGAGGCTTTTAACCTCTCATTGCTGGAGCTTGTAGCACCAGGTTTTGATTCCTTCTTCTTTGAGCTGTCTGAATTTGCTTGCGTGAGTTTCATTTGGATTAAGTCTAGAAGAGAAGGACTCTTTCTTAGGCGTAACCCTAATGGACTAGGCTCGTCTAGTACATCATTATACGCATCCTACCAAATAAAGATGAGTAATAAGTTAGCAAACATCTGAAAAAAATCAAACTGACAGAAAAATCACAAGGGAAGAATAGCAAAGATCAATCAAATACTCAAAAGAATGATTATCACCAAAACGAGTAAGATGCGACAGCGGATTAAGATCCAATAAGTAAACAAACCTGATTAGCAGAACCAGCGAGCTTCGATCGCTTACTGAAAGGTCCATGCTCGTCCTCCAACGCATCCTCAATCTCCAGCTTCACCATGCCCTTAGGGTTTCCGTTCGAATCAGGTCGGATCTTGCTCGGATTCGGCATTTGTACCATTTGGGACTGGCAATCACTCTATATTTCCACCCAAACCCTAGATCTCGACACCGATTTACAGCAGCACACTCGTCGTAAACCCTAATCCGGAAAACAAATAAGGAATCGATACAAAAGAGGAAAGATTTCGAAGAATCAGTGAACCCAGCCCTGAGAGAAATCTAGAGAGAGAAAAAGAGGACGAATCTCTCTTCTTCAAGTTGTTTGCCCTTTGGTGGCGCACAAAGGACCAAAAAACAGAAACTAGTGTCCCTTCCTCTCCATTTTACACCGAACCGCAGTCTCAATCAGTACAAATTATAAAAGAATAATAATATCCGCAAATTTGATTCTACTGGATACGTACATTTTTGACAGAAACGGAGGGGAATATTTTCTGTATTTGGAAATTCGGAGGAGGTGTCGTCCACGGTGGCGCACGTGGAAATACTCGCTTTCCCCATCTCGTATATATTACGGGGGAGCCGCCGTGTCTAGGTTACGGTCCATACGGATTTTATGAATTTATACGTGTGGACAAGGTCTAGCACTCAATGCTTGGGATGGCCAATGGATATGTTGAATGAAATGAGCCCCACTTCATCCAGAAATAAAAGCAAGGATCCTATGACTAAGAGAGGTTTCCAGTGCATGCATTGCATTTGTAGCAATGGCTGGAATCCATTAACTAAAATCAACCACAAATAATTAAATGAGAAAAGATATCTTAATTATTTTACTCTTATATTTCTAATTTTTTCATTTATAGGATTGATTATACGACCGATTTACGAATTGAATTTTAGCATTTTTGAAAAAAAAAAGTTTGGAACGGTTGTATCATCAAACAAACAGGAATTAAACTTGAATAAGAATAATCCTAAAGTAATTGAGTTGATACATAATACTAATGACAATTCTATCAATACAACAAAATTTTAAGCTACTCAACACATACTACATCTAAAACAATGAATAAATTTCTTTACAGGAAAATAATACACGTGTCTGTAAAAAAATCAAACCGGTAATCAATCACCTATTTCCGACCAACGATACGAGCTCACTATCATCATCATTTCTCTCATCGATTCCTTCATTTATATCAATTTGCATACACAAATCAACAGATTTACTTTCTTCAACAAGAGAGAACATTTCAACATCATCCTGTTTTATCAGAACTTTTTTTTCAGAACTCTTATTACCTCCTTCCTCAAGCAACTCAACAGGAAGAATGTTGGAATTCTGATCACTCTTAGGGACCAAAAACAAAAACGCCAGAGGCAAAAGCCGCATCAAATTCCGTACAAACACGGCAACCCACAGGTTCCCAAATTCAGTCCTCGTAACCCTCAACACATGCATCAAAACCCCGCCACCCCACGATGACATCAGCAACCCCAAATTCTCAATCGACATGACCAAAGCGAAAAACGTGCCTTCAATTCCTGAAGGACATAATTTGGCACTAAGTACCAAAATAGGCATCCATTTTAAACGATTGACCATTTGTGAGACTCCTTCATCGATTACCGCAAAGAGATAGTTCGGTAGACCGAGTTTTTCATTCAAACGGAGCACCAAGACCAGGTCTAGGAAGCCTGAAAGGCTTAAGAGTAACTGGCTCCAAAATAGAAGGCTTTTGAATGGATAGTTTTTTAGAGTGTTTTGGTAGAGAATTACTCCGAGTAGAGAGCCCACTGAGCCTATTGCAAATATAAATCCAATTGATCCCTGTTGGAAAATTTAAGTGTTAATATGTTTATTTTTATTTTAGGAAATGAGGGATTGGAATTAGGGTTTAGGGTTTAGGAATGGTAGGAAAAAATACTTCGGAAAAGGAAAGGCCTTTGGAGGAATCAGTGTACCAATAAAACATGCCCTCTTGAATGTTAAGACTTAGAGCTAAAGATAAGAACATGTAGAAACACGGTCTCCAAACTTCTGGCAATAGCAAGGTGGCCCACATTGTTCTGATCGCTTCTAGAAACTTCTCCAACACCTGATATACAAAAATATCCATCAAGAATCAGGCTAAGTTTTAATGCAAAATGTTGAAATAAACAAACTGTTAATTTGTTTATTTTACCTGTTTGAAAGAATAACTTGGAGAAATATCTTCACTTAGCAACATACCAACTGAAAAAACCAACACAGCAGGGATACTTAGCAGCCCAAGTACACCCTAAACAAATAAATTAAACATAATCAATGATTAATCTAATTTTTCAATTGATTATAAGAATTAGTAAAAATAAATAAATAAACCTTTGATCCAATAGCATGAACAAGAAGGCCGCTAATAGAATACCCAACAAGGCCTCCAATTGAAGCACTGAAACCCATCAGGCTTTGCACGTCAGAAGCCAGAGTGGGATGAGTGATGCTGTTCTGGGCCCCACACGCATCTATGGTGACATCAGCGATCGCCACACCAGCCGATCCGCCAATCATCGCCAGCAATGCAAATGCCACGTGGAGCTTGCTGTGAAGAGACAGAGTCAGCATTGACACCACCCCTAAAAGCCCTGCATTTCGTATAATTTAATCAAAATTAGATCATTTTACTTGAAATTGGAGATTGAGTATCTTGATTTTCGAATGGATTGAGAAATCTTGCCTGATAAAACGAAGTAAGGGCGTCTCCTGTAGCCAGCTACAGGAACTACGTCAGTCAAGAGCCCCCAAATCGGCTTAATTATCCATGGAATTGAAGTGATTCCTTGATAAACCTGAGCAGCGGATGGCTGGACTTTCTGCACGTCTTTCCAGTAATAATCCGTGGCTACTTTCCATATGCTTCCGCCCAAGCCTTGGCTGATTCCGTACACCGTGACCACGCCGTACACGAAGGTCCAGTGCAGCTCCGACGCGAGCATCCTGAACCAGCGGAAAGGAGACAGTGATGGCCCACCGTGCAACGCGTCCACGGCTTGCTTCTCCTCGCTCGGGACTGGTGATGGCTCCGCCAAAGCAGCTGTCTCATCTTCGCCCATTTGAGATTCAAACAGGAAAGAACGAACAGTTCTTTCTTCTCTTTCAGATCAAATGATTCGATTTTTGTAAATTTGGTATTACGGAGTAAACACAACAAAGAATCAAAGTATCTAGGATTTGGACAAAAACAAAATGGAGTTACCGATGAACTCCAAAATCTGATCGTCGTTGTCTCTGAGCTGAAGGCGAACTGCCGAAAGTCAAAAGTTTCTAATTGGAGCAGGTTTCAAGTAAGAAGCGTTCAAAGTTCAGGTGAGTGTTTAATTAAACTAAACACGAGCTAAACGAGAGAGACAATGGAGCGAGATTGGTCGTTGGGAGATTTAGATCTGCAATGCATGCGTGGCATAAGATCAGTCTTCGAACTCAGACCCCTCGTGGGGTCTCTTTCTTTCCTTTTCTCTTTTTTTCCTTTTTTTGATGAAAAGGCCCATATATCCAAAATAGGGCCATAAGAACCACAAGTCAGCGCTGTATTGTCAAGATAAAATAAAAAAAAGTAGTTCATTAGGTGGTAGTCGCTTCCTCTAAAATTTTCATTTTTTTTTCTTTTTATAAGACCCACATTGAACTTATCTTATTTATTAGTGGTTTGAAAGTCTCTTTCCCATCAAATATTAACATTATCAGTTTATCACATACAACAAAGTTTTCCTCCCATTAAAAAAAAATGTTAATAAAGAGTTAAGGCAGTTGCAATTCAATCATTTTAAAGGAATCATAATTCATCAACATTGACCACACAGAAACCTGGTGAAATCAACAACGTGCAGGCTGCAGCAGAACCCATTTCTCATCATGAAAGCAGCAAACAAAACAAACAATTAAATCATTAACACATTTCTTCTAATTAACAAATCTCCATGATTAATCATCGTTTAATACACGTACTAAACACACAACCTCACAGAGAGGAATTATTCTTCATCAAACTTCACTCAATAGTTAATCCTGATCCAATCCAAGCACAATCTCTTTATTAGCTTAACTTACAATCACTAATAACACAGCTTAAACAAGGCTGCCGACGATCGGATACTTGGCCTCGAACTTCTTCTCCCAATCAGCGAGCGTCGTCATCTCCTTCTCAGTAAATCCGTTCAGATCTGAGCTGCAATCGGACTCCTCCTTGCTCATCTTTCCCAGGGCGCGGGCGCACTCTTTTCCGGCGAAGACGGCGTAGGCGCCGCCGGGGCCGTAGAAGTTCTTCCCGGAGGAGACGTCGTAGATCTTCCCTCGCACGGCGAGGTAGATCGGCTTGCTCCCGTCGTTTCCGTCGTAGGCCTTCAGTTCCGCCACCGTCAGCTCCATGTGAAGATTTGATTTGGCCTTTGGGGGTGAGAGTAGAGTCGAGAGGGGAAGATTAGAATGCAGCAATAAATGAGAGAATCGTTTTTTTAGTGTCGCTCTATTTTAGCCGTAAATGGAGGGCAATGGATGATTTGAGTCTCTGACTGGTGGGACCAGTTCATCTGATATGCAAATGGGCTAGACTAGTCTTGGACTCTTGGCCCATCAGCCCAGCACCATTTTTGAATACTTATGTGATTTAGTCAGTATATCAGCACACACAACATATTCGATTACCGAATAGTCCTTTTACATTAAAAAAAGTAAAGGTTAGCCAGTTTTGATGGAAATTCAGTATCTAACTAAATGTGCTAATTTGTTATGAGTGAAACAAATATGATGATTGACTGATCATTTCTTCATCTCTTCATTTTTTAAAAATTTGATAAGAGTGAGTTTGGTGATAAGAGGAGAATAAATCAAATTAGATGACAAAATTGAGCATTGATAATTTCTTTAAGCATGCTATCAAGTGCCACAACTAGGAATACTTAATTTGATAATCCACTTTATGTTTTATTATCATTGGTAAGGCTAAATTCTCGAATTTTTTCATCAAGCATTCAATTTTTTCGGAAAAAAAAAGGAATACACTCAATCAGTTCAGTTAGCTTAGTAGTGAGTTGGCTCTGTATTTAACGAAGGATTAATTCAGTAATGAGAGGAGTAAAACGTAAAAGAAAGTACGAGAAAGCTCCAAAGAGGGACAATGGGAGAAGATATGGACCGCAAATAGATGGATTGGAGGTTTGAAGGGAGAGAGAGAAAGAGAGTAGAGATTGAAAGTGAGAGATTTGTTAAGATGAGAAGACGGACTTTAGCCATTGATTTTGAGGCCTCAAATCCTCTTATCATCCTTCCCTCTTATTTTTCTACCTCTCGGCTTCTCCCTCTCCATTTCATCTATAACTCATGCTCTCTAATATCTTATTGACCTTGATATATAAACTACCGACTGAACAGTCAGAAGTAGAGTGGACGTCTCCTGTTTACTGACACTGGAGAGAATCAGCTCACTCTCAATCTCTCTCACACATAAACACTGGAAGTACACTCATAAAACCTTATCCCTTTTTTCCACCTATACCTTATACGCTCACATAAACATCATCTCTACACGCCCTATACATTCCTTCTTCTACTAACTTTTTCATTTCTCTTTCTCGAACAGAATTCCATAATTCAATTCCCTTATCTTCCCTCTTTCAATCCCCTGACTTAGTCCCATTCAGCTTTTCTTTGATGTGATTCTCAACAGATTCTGAGCTAGCTTTCTTCTGAATCTAAGTGAGAAGAACAGAGGCAAGGAATCGCGAAGCTTAATTTGCACCATTAATGGCGCCCAAGGCAGGAAAAGCCAAGCCTCACAAGGCCAAGGGGGACAAGAAGAAGAAAGAAGAGAAAGGTCCCATTCCTTCTTTCATTTTTCACATGGCTTAATTATCCTCTGTTTGGTAATAAATGGCAATGCAAGGAGGGAGCAGTTAACTCAAAATTCTATCTCCAACGTTTTATCTCAAAATTCCTGTTGCGTCAAAATCAAAATTTTCACTCAAGAGTCAAGACAAACCGAATCTAGAATTACCTAATGAAATGGCATTGTGATATTGATTCAGAAGCATTAATCTATAAAAAATGATTTTTTCCAGTTTTAATTAGAAAATTGAACTTGCTTATTTATTGCAGTTCTACCAACAGTAATTGATGTAACAGTTGAGACACCAGACTTCACCCAGCTCCCTCTCAAGGTCAATTGCAAATTTTCCACATTTTACTTTTATTTTCTTAATAGTTAATATATCTTACTTCATTTAAACCAAAGATGAAAAATACTCTGTTTATCTTAAAACAGGGGATATCAACGGACAGGATTCTGGACATCCGGAAGCTCCTGGCCGTACACGTGGACACGTGTCATTGGACGAACTATTCCCTATCTCACGAGGTACAGAATTGCTTTGAGATATTTGTTCATTGATGATATTCCTATATTACATCTGACGCCCGAAATTGATACACGTAATGAATGAACAGGTACGTGGAGCTCAGCTGAAAGACACGGTGGATATTGCTTCACTCAAGCCTTGCCATCTCAACCTTGTTGAAGGTACAAATATACCATTTCATCTTGTTTCATAAGTACGTATGTAGATTTATACAGCTGTAGAGTTGTACATTTATACGGCCATAAATCGTAACTGAGTATTTATTGTGAAGTATTGACAATTTGAAAATTGTCGAGTCAGTTTCTGTTCTGTTCTGTTCTGTTGGGGTCATTTAGCGTACTGGGCTGGCTCAGTTCTGTGGGCTCCAATTTCATTTGAATGAAATAGAGTATTTTGAGAAATCATTCTGGCCCACAATAAATGAGTTTAGCTAGGTATTTTTTTTCTTTCTTCTTGTCAATTTCATTTAACAGAGTTAAATTCTGTTTCGTTTTAGTAGACGCCCATAGTTCTTGGGTTGAAAAGCCTGTGGGCCAAAAGTATTTACTATTGCAATGACAATTACATGCACTTTTATTTTTACCATATAAAAAATTAAAAAGTAGATATTCATGTAACTGTAGGACATTTGAGATATTTTGATGTTTATACCATATAAGAAACTCTCCGCTCATGTTAGACTTCAGTACTTAAACATTAACTTGAGTCAGTGTGATTTGGCGCGTAATTTAGCCATTAATGGTTTTACTTTTCCCTCTATAATCGTTACACAGAGAACTACACAGAAGAGCTAGCGATCGCCCATGTCCGCCGTCTCCTCGACATCGTCGCATGCACCACCGCATTCGGTCCCGCTCCGACGAAGACCTCCACGGCCTCCTCGGGGCAATCGCCGGCGGCGCCAGTGTCTCCGGGCGCAGCCAAACCCGAATCCGATCTGCAGGTTGAAGCGGATCCGAAGTCCAAGGTAGGGCCGAAGGAAGAGCCGTTGTTGTACCCTCCGCCCAAGCTCGGCCAGTTCTACGAGTTCTTCTCCTTCTCCAACCTTAATTCCCCCGTCCATTGTGAGCATTTTGTTTTCTTCGCCTGTAACTTATTCATCAATTGCGATTTTGGAGTAAAATCAGATCTAGAAATCTGTAATCCGCATCTGATTTTCAGATATAAGGAGATCATCAAAGCCATTTGTGGATGATAAGACAGAAGATGACTTCTTTCAGATCGATGTGAGTGCAAAAATCCTTTCTATTTATTTATGAGAAGCTTCACTAATGACTTAACTAAGTTCAATTGCATGGAAATGTGTGTATAAATGCATTTAGGTGAGAGTTTGTCAAGGAAAGCCAGCGACAATTGTGGCATGTAAAGGCGGATTTTATCCAGCTGGCAAGCGGGCCCTGCTTAGCCACTCTTTAGTCGGTTTATTGCAGCAAATCAGCAGGCCATTTGATGGTGTGCGTGCAATTTTTACCTTCTTATTTCTGATAATTTTATTTTAATATTATTTCCAGCATATTTACTAATTATTTTTATTCATTATTACTAACTTGTATTGTTATTACAGGCCTACAAGGCTCTCATGAAAGCTTTCGTCGAGCACAACAAGGTAATGTATATTGAGTACTATGTAGATTAAACCACAAAATTTGCAAAAAAGCCCCTACATTATGCTTAAATTGCCAAACGCCCCTCCATTATCAGAAATTACAAATTTTCTAGTAAATACTAATTCAAGTCATTATAACGACTTTACTAATAGTGTTGCCCTTTAACACATTCTTTTTTGGAGCTTCCAATAATAGAGGGGCTCTTTTGCAAATTTCTCATTAAATTATTTTGGTTTTATTCATAATTTTTTGTTTCTTTTTCTAATTTCAGTTTGGAAATCTGCCATACGGATTCAGATCAAACACATGGGTGGTCCCTCCACTAACCTCCGACTCTCCTTCAGCCTTCCCGCCCCTCCCACTAGAAGACGAAACCTGGGGCGGGACCGGGGGCGGCCAGGGGCGAAACGGTCATTTCGACACTCGACCTTTCTCTAAACAATTTTCCATTCTAGCCTCCATGCCCTGCAAAACCCCTGAGGAGCGACAGGTCAGGGACAGAAAAGCCTTCTTGCTCCACAGCCTGTTTGTGGACGTCGCGGTTTTCAAAGCGGCTGATGTCATCAGGCGAGCTGTCGCCAGCTGTCAGGTTGAGACTGGATGTGTGAAGTTGATTGAGGAGAGGGTTGGGGATATGAGGATTGAGGTGAGGAGAGATGAGTCTGACGTGAGTTTTAAGGAGAGTGTTAAGTTGGATGGGTGTCATGTTTTGGGGATGAGTGAGAGTGAGATTGCGAGACGGAATTTGATTAAGGGGATTACCGCTGATGAAAGCTCCACCGTTCATGTAATAATAATAATAATAATATTTTTTTATTTTGAAGAAAATTTTGAATGTTTGTTGGGTCAATTAATTGTTTGATTTTTTTTAGGATGTTGCTACACTTGGTGTGGTGGTGGTAAAGCATTGTGGATATACAGCTGTCGTGCGAGTTCCAATTGAGGTTAAAACTGGTCTGGCGGAACAGGATATCGACATTGAAGACCAGCCGGACGGAGGTAGCAATGCATTGAATATTAATAGGTATTTATTTGTTTTTATTTTAAATAGAATATCACAACAGACCTGATTTTTTATTTTCTAATTTTTATTTTTATTTTATGCAGCTTGAGAATGTTACTTAACACTTCAACTGGTGGGACCCACAGAGCTCTGACCATAGACAACGAAGAAGCAAATAGTAACAACAATAACAACAATTCAACGGCCTTTGTGAAAAAGATAATTACAGAGAGCATTTTGAAGTTACAGAGCGAGTCTGGCAAAAAGACAAAGCCGATAAGGTGGGAGCTCGGTGCTTGTTGGGTCCAACATTTACAAAATGAGAAAAATGAGAAAAACGAGCCTAAAAAAACAGAGGATAATAATAATAATAATAATAATAATAATAATAATAATAATAATAATAATAATAATAATAATAATAATAATAATAATAATAATAATAATAAAGCCGGGCCCGCTGTGAAGGGTTTGGGGAAGAAGTTTGGGCAATTGAAGGAGATTAAGAAGAAAACAGAGGACTCTGTTTTGAGTGAGAGTAATAATGAGTTGAGTAATGTTGGGGAGTTGAGTGATGGTGAGATGGAGTTGAAGAAGTTTGTTTCTGAGTCTGCTTTTGAAAAATTGCAAGAGTCTGAAGTTGGGCTTCATGTTAAGGTACTAATTCTCCCTAATTTGTTTTTTTATGTAATTATATTTACTGTTTTAGTATTTATTTTGATTAATTAATGGCAGTCTCCAGAGGAGCTGATTGAAATGGCGTACAAATATTATGAGGATACTGCATTGACTAAATTGGTAAACCCTAATTCCTTCAACTCTTTAATTATCGTTATATTACTTAGTTTTATAAAATTAAATGACTTAATAATGGTAATATTGTGTAGGTATCTGATTTTGCTTCGCTTGAGCTCTCTCCAGTCGATGGGAGAACTTTGACTGATTTTATGCACACTAGAGGCCTTCAAATGCGCTCATTAGGCCGCGTGGTATAAACCCTAAACCCTAATTTTGAATTTAAACCATAGTCCCCCTCTTTTTATTTATTTAATTTTTTTTTTAATTTTTGTCAGGTTGAGCTGGCCGATAAGCTGCCCCACATACAGTCACTTTGTGTGCATGAAATGATGATTAGGGCTTTTAAACATATATTACACGCTGTTGTTGCATCAGTAAATGATATAAATAATGCATCAGAAGCAATAGCTTCATGTTTGAATATCTTGCTTGGAGAAGAAGATTCCGAAACTAAATCTGAACAAAATAATAATAATAATAATAATCTTAAGCAAAAGTGGCTTGAAACATTCTTTGAGAAACGATTTGGGTGCGGGTGGAAAGACGATTATGCCCTTGACTTGAGAAAATACGCCATTTTACGTGGAATATGTCACAAGGCATGTTATTATTTTGTAAAAAAAAAATGTATATATATGCAAAATGAAATATATAATATTTTTGAAATTATTTAAATATTGCAGGTAGGACTTGAGATGGTGACTAGAGACTATGAAATGGAGGGCCCACATCCATTCAGAAAATCGGATATTCTTAGCATGGTTCCTGTATACAAGGTATATTAATCATATTTACGATTAAAATCAAAACCTAATTTTTCAGAAGATTTAAAATTGAATTATTTATTTATTTAATTTAATTTAATTTTGTGCAGCATGTGGCGTGTTCATCTGCGGACGGAAGAACTCTGTTGGAATCATCCAAGACATTCTTGGATAAAGGAAAATTAGAAGATGCTGTTAATCATGGCACAAAAGTATTAAATAATATAAAATAATAAAAGCATAATTATTAAACTTCAGAAATATATTTTTTTATTATACCTGTACTAAATTTTTCTTATAATATTTTGTAATTCTTAATATGATAGGCACTTGCGAAACTTGTGGCGGTTTGTGGGCCGTATCACAGAATGACAGCTGGCGCTTACAGTCTACTGGCTGTGGTTCTGTATCACACTGGAGATTTCAATCAGGTAAATAACAGTAATAATAATTCATGAGAGGATAAAATAAAAATAATAATTAAATAATTTAATATTGATTGAACTTGAATCAGGCGACAATATACCAACAGAAGGCTCTGGACATAAACGAGAGAGAATTAGGGTTAGACCATCCTGACACGATGAAGAGCTACGGCGACCTGGCAGTTTTCTACTACCGCCTTCAACACACCGAACTCGCCCTCAAGTAACTAAAACCTATATTTCAATTTTCAACATTCATATATTTATTTATTTGGTTAATTTATTTATTTTGTTTGTTTGTGCTGTAACAGGTATGTGAATAGAGCGTTGTATCTGCTGCACCTGACATGCGGGCCCTCGCATCCGAACACCGCAGCGACTTATATAAACGTGGCGATGATGGAAGAAGGATTGGGAAACGTGCATGTGGCATTGAGATACCTTCATGAGGCTCTCAAGTGCAATCAGAGACTTCTCGGTGCTGATCACATTCAGGTCTCTCTCTCTCTCTCTCTAGAATCTTGTACTTCAAATCTGTAATTTTCTCTCTCTAAGATCTTGAACTTCTAATCTGTAATTTTCTCTCTCTATATAAGACCTTTGAACTTCTAACTTTTCTCTCTCTACAATATCTTGGACGTCTAACTTTCTCTCTCTGTATATATAAGATCCTGAGGTTCTAATTCTCTCTCTCTAAGATCTTGATTTTTGTTATTTTTTTAATATTTTATTGACAGACGGCGGCGAGCTACCATGCAATTGCAATCGCTTTGTCTCTGATGGAAGCTTACACGTTAAGCGTGCAACACGAGAAAACCACTCTCAGAATTCTTCAAGCCAAACTCGGATCAGAAGACCTTCGCACACAAGTAAATACATACATATCTCCATTATTATTTAAAAATATACTTTTTCCATATAGAAAAATATAATATGATTAATTTTTTGGTATTTTACAGGATGCGGCCGCATGGCTAGAGTATTTTGAGTCAAAGGCGTTGGAGCAGCAGGAAGCTGCACGGAACGGCACGCCAAAGCCTGACGCCTCAATTGCCAGCAGAGGGCATTTAAGGTAATTTTAAACAGTTTTGATTATGTTTTGAAATTTGTTTTAATTGATTGTTTAAATTTTTTTATTTTTGTCAGTGTTTCAGATCTTCTAGATTATATCAATCCTGATGAGGAAATTAAGGCGAGAGAACTTCAAAAGAAACTTGCTCGTGCAAAGGTTCATAATTATTTTTTATTTTAATACTAGTTTAATCTTACTATATTAAAAGGAAATTTAAAGACAGTAAATAATGCAGATCAAAGGGAAAACTGGTCAAAACCAGTCCGACTCAAACGAAGAAGATGAACAAACAAACTTACCACCAAACCAAAACCAACAAGACTCTCAACCGGCAAAACCCTCCAATACTAATACTAATAACAATAAAGAAAACAATAACAACAATACCCAGTTACAAATTTCCAAACCCAAAGAAGAAAAGCCCAACGTAACAATAATCCACGCATCACCCGCCTCTCAAGATGACATCATCGCCGAAGGCGACAGCTCGGACGAGGGCTGGCAAGCGGCTCTCCCCAAGAACCGGTCCACGGTGCACCGTAGACCCGGTCCAGGGACAGCTCGTAGACCGAGTCTAGAGAAGATAAACACCAACACTGACAACGGACGGCTCAGAGCATCAAAGCCTCCAGCTTCTATCAGCCCTTCAAGCTCTTCAAGCTCAGTTTCCAAGAAACTCGCAAAAAGCTCCAGTTTTAATAGTAATAGTAAATTAGGGGGAGAGAAATCGCCTAATGCCAGGCCAGCGCCAGCTGTCACAGTCTCCAAGTCTGTGGGGCCCACTGCTCAGAGGAAAGCTTTGTCTTATAAAGAAGTGGCCTTGGCTGCACCAGGTAGTTTGGTTATGTCCGTTGATCAAGAAAAGGAGTCTAAAGAATCTGATGCTGACGTGGCGAAGGAAAATACTCAAACAGACTCAGTCAAATCAGAATCGGAATTAAATAAGGATGGTGAAAAGAAAGTATCAGAAGTTTCAATCCAATCCAAAGAAGATAATAAAGGTAAAGCTTCTGAATCAAAAGAAGAAAAAACCGAAAATAAAGTAGCAGTGATTGAGAAATCAGATAAAAAAGAGGATCTTGTAAAAGAGAAACCATCTGAACCTTCGGATTCTAGCAAAGAAACCGAGACCAAATCAACGGATCAGATCCTCTCTCCAAAAGAGGAAACATCCCCAGGAAAAGAATCACCGAAAGAGGAAAACCAAAACCAGGAAACGCTTTCCAGCGGGAGCGAAACTGAGAAATCGTCTCCAACGTCCGACAAAAACCGGGAAATCATTTCCAGCAAGCTCTCCGCTTCTGCTCCCCCCTTCGTACCAACTGTACCAACCGTACCGGTTTTCGGGTCCTTTCCCGTACCGGTTTACAAGGAAAACGGAGGTCTATTACCGCCACCTGTCAACATCCCGCCCATGCTGACTGTACCGGTACGGAAACAGCACCCACATCAATCCGCTACAGCTAGGGTTCCTTATGGCCCTAGAATTGCAGGGGGGTACAATCGTTCTGGCCATAGGAACCCACGCAATTCTAATAATAGTAATAAGGGTGGGGTGAGTAATGGGGAGGGAATTGGGACTAGAGTGATGAATCCTAATGCGGCAGAGTTTGTGCCGGGCCAGGTTTGGGTTCCTAATGGAAGCTATGGGATCCCGCAGTCTCCTAATAGCGTTATTGTTTCTCCTGTTTCGCCTGAGACTCTGGTTGAGAATGAGGAAAGTGGGGAAGTAAATGATGGGAATGAAAGTAAGGTTGAGATTGAGGAGGGTGAGAAAAGTGTGGTGGTAGATTCTGAAGTTGATTTAGAGAAGAAGGAATTAATTGTTGAAGGAAATAGTAATAATAATGGTGGTGAAGTTCAGGTGGTTGAGGTTGCCAGTTGAAATTGAGGCTTTGGGAATTTAATTTTTGAGGTGAGAAACTGGGAATTCGTTTCTTGGATTGGTAATCATGGTTTTTTTGTTACCCTAAAATTGGGAGTTGAGATTTAGAGAAGTTTTGTTGTGGTGATGGTTTGGTGAAGAGGTGAAGTTTTCTTGCATGTAAAGTAGAAGAATGGAATGAGCTGCCGTTTTGTTTCTTTTTCATTGTACTTGTATTTTCGTGTAATTTTGAGTTGTTTTGTAGTTAATCTATGGACTGAGAAATTACTCTTGAGGGGACAGCTGAACTAATAATGTATCTATTTTGTATTCAAAATTCAATAATGTATCTATTTGCGGAATTCTAGTAAATAATGATATTATTTTGTTTTTGTTATTTTTATTTTTATTTTTAATTTTATTCCTAAATCTTGAATAATTGTTTTTCTTGGTGGTGAGGGCCAAGGCCGATCTTTATTTCAGCCGAAAATCAGAAGAAAAATTTAGACCTCACTTTAACCGGCTTATTTCCATTAAGATCCGGCCCGTTACATTCTTGCTCCTTCTAATCCAGGATTTGAAATCCCGGGTTACTCAAAACCCAAATTTGGTTTCTGTGTCTAAATATATGGACACATGTAAGGTCGATTTGTAAACAAACCAACGCGGAGAAGAAAAGGCGGGAAAATCGAAAAGTCGATCTCATCTCGCCACTCGCTCACTCGCCGGCGGTGAGAGCCACAGATGGGCGATCGGACGGCGGCTGTGCAAAAGCAGCGGCTCAATCCAGCCGTGGATGACTTGATGACGGTGCTCAGCGAAGCCAGTAGTAATCTCGCCTCCGTACAGGATCACCTCCTCGCCGAGTTCCAGCGCTCCTATCCTGACCGTGTACGCACCTTAAGTCTTTAGATTTCTCGATTGATCTATCGTTTGTTTTTTGAAACTGTAATGAATAATGATTGATTTGTTTTGTGAAAAAGGTGAATCCGTGCAAGCTGGTAGCTCGGATCAAGAAGATCCAGGCGGAGCTTGTGTCTCTCAAGGAGCTCTGCCGTGAGCTCCTATCAGAGAAACAGGTAGTTTTTCATCCCTCGTTTTACTAATTGATTTGAAAAAAAAAAAACGAATTATTTTCCTACTTATTACTAAACCAGATTTAAGGATGCGAATTTAAAAATATCAATCTTTTTTATTTAAAAATATCATATTATCAATTGTTGATGAAGAAATGTTGTTCGATTCAGAATGTGATGGAATTCTGTTCCCTTTCAAATCATTTAAAAGTCATTCGATCTAATTTATTTTCTTTCTCTCAAATCATTATTAATAAGTAGATTTTAATTATTTTCTTTCTTTTTGATCAGGAACTGATAGACAAAGCAAGGGCAAGTTTGGTAGCGCAGAGAAATCCGATTCAGAAATTACTGGCCTCTTCTGGGTTGCCACTCATGAATGAATCTGATGAAGCGACGTACACAAATTTGGATCAGGTCATTTCCTTTCTATTTTCTTGTTTACCCACCAAATGTTTGCTCTAAAAAATCTATCTAAAAAAATTTGCTCTTCAGAAAAAGGATTATCAAATTGGAATCAGGCCATTTTTCTCCAAATCATATTTTCATATATAGCTACTTTGCTTTAGTTCCATTTTCATTAATAAATCTTGTTGGTAATATAATGTTTACCTCTTAATGAGGATAGTTTGTATTGTACATAATTTCTATGTCTATGTTATTCTATTTCTTCCGCATTATTTTATATTCTAAAGTAATTTAATCTTTTTTATAGATTATTGCTGAATGGTCTGCCACAGTGAGGACTAAGAAAGGTATGATGTACATGTTAAATATTTTGTAAAAGCTTTTATTGATCAAGTCTGACATTTTTGTCATTATCTTTTATTTTTTTGTTGTAATTTTTATTCAGAGGATGGTGATTCTGAAGATATAAATAAGATGCTCTTTTCAGCTATTGTTCAGAATGACTGAAATTGAAATCTGGAAAGTGATTTCTTCATCATATTTTACATCTTATCACAATACTAGGCAATGTTGTCATGTACATTTAAGGGTCTGTTTTAGTATTTAAGGAACTGTCTTATTGTTCTTCATATTATCACTTTTTTTTTTCTTGGCGTTTGGTTTTGTGTCTTGACTATTCTGTCGACTTGAGATGATGAAATCTATTTATTTTTCTTGATATAGTGGTTGAAGAGATGGAAGAGTTCAACTGCTCCTAACTTTCATGTCTATTATTCAAAAAAATTATTACAAATTGAAAGCACAATGGAAAACAATTATTACCATCTATCAATTTCCTATGTTTACGATGCTTTTTTCAAACTCTTCGAGTTATTTTTCTGCAAATTGGTTGCCACTGTGAACATAGATAGGGGCAATTTCACCAGGAAACTGCATCATAGCAAAAGGTAAATGAAAATATAAAAGATTGCAGAGATAAATTGTGTTTTTGGTTTTTCTTAAACAAATATTTTTGAAGTAAATAACATTACGTTAGCCCGCTCATAAAACATATCCTTCATCTGTAACCATTGATGCTTTGAGAATGTAAATTAGGGCATTTCTGCCACCTCCTGAAATTTCTGACAACTGCCCAATTGAAACAAAATCACAAATATTATTCATCAGAATGCTGGATCTTGAATCAAGAAGCATACATATTCATCAAATAAAATATAAAAAGATAAAAGATGATGGAATAAAAGTTTACCTCAGCCAAACTGATTGGAGCATATCGCTGAATTTGCTTTTGCAAATTTGAACTACGCGACTCGGTATTTTCTTTGTACCTAATTAAATGCAAATACAATTCATTTATTCATTTATCTAAACAAATAGTTAACTGAATAAGAAAAAAGAAAATCAACTCATCTAACGGCTAAAATATTTGGTAAATATCCCATTTAGGATTTTATCTACCATTCAACAATTAATAATGATAAATGTTTATGGAAAAAGTGCTTTTGTCAAAAATTTAGGTTCGACAAAAAACTAGGGCCTAATATGGATAAATTACCTTTCTTCAATTATAGTAAATAATTGACCATACGGCCCATTTATATCTTTTGGTAAATATTCTTCATCTCCTGTTTCAAGAGCTCTCTTATACTCAAAACAATTCATATATTTAACAGCCGTAATTGCTCTTTCCTGTAGCACAAAAATATCCAAAATTCAATGTTCAACAAGAAAAGTATAATAATTGCCCCCCACCCCCAAAAAAGAAAAAACAGAATTTTCTCAACAAAAAAAGGGTATAACAGATGAATTTTGTTAAGAACTTAGCAAGTGAAATGGCTTAATAACCTCGAGGGTGAAAGCCTCAAAAGGAATACGATCCAAAGTTGTGACAAGGTAGATATCATCATATTCATTGTTCATAAACGATCTACTGCTTACAATACTGCACCAAAAAAAAAATTAATATAAAATACATTTAAATTTAAATTCTAATAATATGAATTTTATTCAAAAATTAAATTAAATAAAAAGAGTGCCTACCGTTGCTGCACACAAACAAACAAAAGCTCAAATGCATAATTTGGTAGTTTTAAGCCTAGCTCTTCTTCAACCTCCCTCCTGAAACACACACAAGGAAATGAAGTAAGCAATTTCAACAAATTCATTCAGTACCTGCTTTTTCATACAAATCCCCTAATTACCTAGCTGTCATGAGAGAGGAATCGCCAGCTGAAACATGGCCGGCGCTGGAAATATCCCACTGCTCCGGCCACGAATCCCTGCTGGCGCGTCTCTGTAGCAACAGCTCTCCCGTTATCTCAGCATAAAACCACACGTGCACTGCCCGGTGGAAATCTCCGTCCCGATGGACCAGCTTTCTGTACGGAAATCAAAATTGATCCCTAATTCTTTGAGAAATGATTAATCGTGATGAAATTGAGAGGTGCCTGGATTTGGAGATGCCGGTTTTCTCTCCGGATTCTGTGAGTACGTCAAGGAACTCTTCGTTGTTGTACTGTGATTCCGCCATTGTTGATCGGAAGGAGATTGAACCTGAAGCAGCAGTGGAAATTGAATGGAGTGAGTGTGAGTGATGTTTCGAATTCCATGAAAATATTGGGAAAGCTAGTTACGTTGACAAGAAGTTCAGATCTTCTGTGGATCTCACTGATTTATGATTTGCAGGTTTATTCAGCCGAGTGATTATCCATTGTTACTTAATCGATCACTGCACAGATAACACAGTACTTATGAGACACAGAGGATACGAACAAAGCGCGGTCTTTAAAAAATGAATTAATCAGGCATTCAGCAATGATTACTAGAAACTATTTCCATACCCGAGAATTCAAATGCTGATAATTAATGAATCCCAGAATTCAGTTCTCGGATTACTTGTAATTAACCCTGAGGTTACTAGCAATGAAACATCAAATTTACTGTAAAATCTGATAAATCAAATCCAGGATTACTTTTCAATCCGAAATTTCCAATGTCGAATTAGAAAAAAGATATATATTGATACAAGAGTAATTACATATTCATACATGATAAAAGAGTAATTCATTGTAGTAGATATATTAGTACATGATAAGAGACTGTATCATAATAAAAATATACTGGCAAAAAAAAAAAATCATATACGAAACAAATTTGTCAAAAAAGCTTGAAAAAATTGTTTAGGTTGAATGAACAAACATAGAGTATTGATTAATTTAACGGAAAATAATTAGATTGTATCTGCTGAGTTGTGAAATGAACTATGAGTTAGATCAAACCATCGAAAGTATTGAGAAAATGGTAAATGAGTTCGAACTCGACATGCCGCAAACAAAATCTCATGCGTTTTAAATCCGTATTATTAGCAGTAGACTATCGAGCCACCGTCTAACCAAGAAATTAAATCTTAATAATCAACCAGCCGTAAATTCTGAGTTACTATCAAACATGGAAATTGAAGTCCTGGGAATTCAAATCCCTGTTATTAGCTGCTACAAGCCTACAACCGCGCCTCTACGCTGCTGTCCTTTTCCTCGCGTTCTTTATTCTCGTCACTCTCTCCGCAAATTCTCGTCTCTCGCAAGTCCCACCGCACCCCACTACTCAAGTCAAGCTCATCAATTTTCTCCGCTTAACAATGGCTGAGACCGAGCATCGTCAAGAGGAGTTCCTCGACGTCCTCTCCAAATCCGGCGAGAAGACCGGCGTCGCCAAACCCAGGCACCTCTCTCTCTCTCTCTCTCTCTCAACCATTTGTTCCACTTGCTAGAATCTTATTTTGATCGTAATACTGAACAGGGGGTTAGTTCATCAGGACGGCGATTACCACCGGGCGGTGCACGTGTGGATTTACGCCGAAAGCACTGGAGAGCTCTTACTACAGAAACGATCGGATTGTAAAGATTCGTGGCCTGGACAGTGGGATATTTCCAGCGCGGGCCATATTTCCGCTGGAGATTCCTCTCTCTTGTCAGCAAGGTAATCAAATCAATTATTTGCTTGTTTTTCATGTTAAATCCAGGATTTGTTGTTTACTGCCGTTTCTCCATGAATTGAATGAATTTACTTGATAATTTTTCAGGAGGGAGCTAGAAGAAGAGCTGGGAATAAAACTCCCAAATGATGCATTTGAGCTTTTGTTTGTTTATCTTCAAGAATGGTTGGTATTCTTCCTATTTTAAATTTTTAATTCAAATTATCTTATTTTTTCACTGTTGTTCAGACTAAGTCAGTTGTCAAATAATTAGAAAGAGTCAAGGATATGAATAATTAGAAAAAAATAATCAATGATTGCTGAGATTCTGAATTTCCACCTATCAGAGAATGATTTATTAAAACGCCATTGACTTATTTTATTTTATTTTTACAGTGTTATTAACAATGGATCGTTCATAAACAATGAATACAATGATGTATACTTTGTGACAACTTTGGTTCCTATTCCTTTAGATGCCTTCACTCTTCAAGTATATCATTTGATTTACAAAAATTCCTTATTTCTTTATTATTTTTATATGATATTAATATGAATAATTTTATATAATGCAGGAAAGTGAGGTTTCTGCTGTTAAATATATGAGTTGTGCTGAGTATAAAACTTGTCTGGCAAAAGGAGACGAACAATATGTCCCATATGAAATAGATGGATCTTATGGCCAATTATTTACTATAATTGAAAATAGGTAAATTATTTTTAGTACCAATTAGTCTGCTGAACTTGACTTATCCTTTAAGTTATTTAATTTCTTGCTCAGAATAAATGATTAAATTGTCCTTGCATCTAATTGATTAGGTACAAAGAGAATATTGAGTCGCGTAGTTTAAGTTTGCAAAAGCAAATTCAGCGATATGCTCCAATCAATTTGGAACCTGAGGTTAGCTTTTATCTAATCATCTTTTATCTTTTTATTATTTTCTTTAATTTTAAGACTCAGGTTTATCTGAATTTGTATATTTGTGTATGCTTCTTGATTCAAGAGTCAGATTTATTTGAAATTACAAGATAATATTTATGATTTTATTTCAATTGAGCAGTTGTCAGAACTTTCAGAAGGTGACAGAAACGCTCTTATTTACGTTCTTAAAGCAGCAATGGTTTTGGACGATATATTTTACCTGCAGGTTTACTTTATTTAAATTTATTTAATATAATATTTTCTTAATAAGACATAACATGACTCATGATTTAAATATACACACTTATTTTTGTTATCTATTCTTCAATGTCAGCTTTGGAATACAAATCCAGACCTAAAAGACTGGCTGAAAAACAATTCCAACTCTTCTTCTATCGATTGCTTGAAATATACATACTATTTAATCAACAAAAGCCCATGGTAACAAACCAATTTCATTTCCTTAATAAACTTTTATCACCTAATTATGCTTATTATCATTATATATATATTTTAAAACCAGGTCTTGTCTCGATGAAAACAAGGCGTTTTTAACAACTGCTGACTCAGCAGTGAAATTACTGACAAATGCCACTAAGCCTGTTTCAGGCTGGAAAGGCATTCAATACAGAGCTGCTTTTCCTCTGAACAAGCCACCTGGCTCTAATTTCTACCCTTCAGATATGGACAAAAATGTAATAATTATAATTAATAATCTGACATGTGTATTTTGTATATTGATGGATTGATTGATCTTCTTTTATGTGTTTGTTATTTAACTGTGTTGTTATGTGGGCAGGAATTTGAGTTGTGGAAAAAGGGATTGAGTGAAGATGAGCAAAAGGAAGCGATTGGCTTTTTCAGTGTGATAAAAAGAAATGAAAATGATTCAGATAATCTTTGTCTTGTTCCATTTTCTGAGGAGTATAAATGTGCTCTTAAGAAAGCTTCTGATTTGCTCATCAAAGCTTCAGAATTGTCTGATACATCTAGGTATTTAATTTAATTCGGTGGTAATTTTTAATATTTTATATTGTTTTGTATTTTAAATAAAATAAAAGTTTGTCTGACAAGCTTGGTTCTATATATAATCTCAAGTTTATGTTTTACTTTATTTCAGCTTGAAGAGTTTACTGGAAGCTAAGGCTGAGGCTTTTCTCTCAAATGACTATTATGAATCTGACATAGCCTGGATGGAATTGGTAAGCTAATTTTATTCAATTTATTCTAATCTGGATTCTAAATTTTTACAATTCTCTCTTTTTTCAATTTTAGGACTCAAAATTGGATGTGACAATTGGTCCATATGAAACATATGAAGATGAACTTTTCGGTTACAGAGCTACATTTGAGGCGTTTATTGGGATTCGTGATGACTCAGCAACTTCTAAAGTCAAACTTTTCGGAGACAACTTACAGGTATTTCTGTTTCATTAATAATAATTTTTTTAACTTGCATTTTATGTAATATTAATAAAAAAAAAAGTAGGTTTTGGAGAGGAATCTTCCAATGGATGATTGTTACAAGTCAGAAACAGTTTCTGCTGCTCCGATCCGTGTTATTAATCTTCTCTTCAATTCAGGGGTCCGTATTAATATTAATTATTCTTTGTTTACTAATTTAACTACCTTATTTATTCCAATCTTTATTTTTATATGTTAATTGTTATTTTAGGATGTAAAAGGACCTCAAACAGTTGCATTTAACTTGCCAAATGATGAACGGATTGTAAATGAACGTGGAACCTCCATGGTTTTACTCAAAAATATTTCTGAAGCCAAGTATCTTATCTTTCTCTAATTATCTCTCTATTCTTACCTAAATTATTAATATAATTACCTAAGTATAAGATGGTTGTAATAATTTATATTTTTCAGGTTCGAGCATATATTACAGCCAATAGCTGATGTCTGCATAAAAGATGAACAGAAGCAATATATAGATTTTGAGTCATATTACACGCATATAATTTGTCATGAATGCTGCCATGGAATTGGCCCTCATTCCATCATCCTTCCGGATGGTCAAAAGTCAACCGTTCGATTGGTACGTTGCACCTCAGCTCTAACTTATCTAAACATGTTCCTTGTTAAATGCAAATCCTATGAATAATTAATGTGTCTTTGTTATATTAAAAGGAACTACAAGAAGTGCATTCAGCAATAGAGGAGGCAAAAGCAGATATTGTTGGACTTTGGGCTTTGAAGTTTCTTATTGACGAGGTAATTTAATTTTTTTTGTTTCAATTAATGTCTAATTTATTGACATAAAAAAATGATTTTTAATTTTTTTTTGTTTTTTGTAGGGTTTACTTCCGAAAAGCTTGTTGAAATCAATGTATGTATCTTTCTTGGCGGGATGCTTTCGATCCATCAGATTTGGACTTGAAGAAGCCCATGGGTAATAATGCAATATTGTCATAAAATTTAATATAAATTAATTGTTGTAAAAGATGTTGATTTGTTTGGGTTATAATGCAGTAAAGGGCAGGCATTGCAGTTCAACTGGTTGTGTGAAAAAGGAGGCTTCGTTTTGCATTCAGACGGTGCATTTTCAGTTGATTTTACAAAGGTGATAAGAGACTAACGTTATTTTCTTCCAAAAAGAAAGTTGCAAAAATGTTTGCAATATTTTAGAATTTTTGTTTTTAATTTATTATTTTGAAGGTTGAAGAGGCGGTAGAAAGTCTGAGCAGAGAAATATTGACTATACAAGCCAATGGTAATAAAAGTGGCGCCAAATCACTATTGCAAAGCTATGCAATCATGACTCAACCGTTGAAAAGCGCGTTGGATAAACTGGAAAATGTGCAGGTAAAAGAGATTGTTAATTTCTGATGTATTTTATTTATTGGGTGAATTTATTAACTTCAAAAATAGTAGGGTGTGCAAAACTTAAAATACTATATTTTATTGAAAAAAGTTGTAATTTTATCCGCATTGTATTTTCTTTTTCAGGTTCCTGTTGATATTGCCCCGGTTTTCACAGTTGGAAACAGTTTGCTGGAAAAGCCTTTTTAAGAGTTATGAAAGAAGTTGCTAATAAGTAATAATTCATTTTATTGCTTTCCATCACCACGACCTGGATTACCTTACCTTTGTGAATGCTTAATCAGATCAAATATCCTATTTTGTGGCCCAAAACCAATACAATTTATAATAATAATTTCTACTTTTGAAGCAATTTAATTTTGACCTTTCGGAACAGTCAGCATTGTGTTTTATCTAAGAAGACCGCTTCATTATTTGAAACCCATCTCGTTGAACAATTTTAAGTATATAATACGTAACATATAGAATTGGGATCCTGGGTATATTGAGGAGATTTTGCCATATAAACCTCAAATTGTTAATGGTTATTATTGTCTTTGGTATAGACATGCAATTTGATCTTACTATATTATGTATTAACGCTTTCCTATTCAATTTTTCAAATTTACACTGCGGGTTTATAGGCATCCATGGTCCACATGAACAAAATACTTGGGAGGAATGTCCATGCCTTTCTTTCATTTTATCTAATTCTATGAGATCTCTTGTGGTTAATAATGTAAATATTAGAAATATATATTAAATTGTTTGAAATAATATAAATGTGTCATTGTATTGTGCATATTGTTTTGTTTTTCAGTAATTGTTTACTTACGTAAAACATACAACACATGCAAAGCACGTGCCTAGGTCTAGTTAACTAAAAGTTTCGTGTACATTCATGAGGCCAATGGACAGCACAAACACAATCAAAAATCTGGATCAGAAACAAATATATTTTAAAAGTTCCAATTTAAGTAAAAATCAAGAAAATTATATAATTTCAATAGGCTGTTACATATAAAAAATTTAGTTATATATCATATCTCTCTCTTCCTTCTCCCTGACATGACAAAAATAATAATACATCTTTAATTACATGGTAAAGCAGAATTCTCATATAGATTCTGCATGAGTTATTTCAAGTGCCAAATAAATTTCTTTCGTGAGACGTGATACAAATCACTCAGTTGAAATAATACGGAAGTACGGCGATCATATATGAAAAAAGGAGAGATATAGGGATGATAGATGCCCACGTAACTATCTTAATCAAGATGCCAGTTCCTCTGATGGGTTGGAACATTGCCCAGACGGCGACTCCTTGAATAATACCACCATAACCGTAGGTAAATAAGAGACTATCCATGTAATTTTTGAAAAGTGGCCGAGTAATTTTGGTTTCGTTGGGAAGCAAAATCCATGATACACATGCAAGAAAGCAGCATATTATTGTAGCATTTAATGCATTATCTATGCCCTTATTTCCTTCTCGCTCCTCATATGGTAAGTCATCATATTCATCAAACTTCGTGTTGCCTGTATTTTTCCCTTTACTAGCTTTGTTTGCTGTCATGTTTGTACCGAACAAGAGCTCTATGTCGTGTGGATTCATGTTTCTTTTTGGAAGAGGCGGATTATATAAAGCCATATTCCAACCTTCACAGGTACAATACTGTTGGAAAATGGCTATTTTCAGCTAATTCCTAAATCAAGTAGAATCTTTTCAAAGGCTGAATTGTTATTTTAGGAAAAATGTTGTTGATTTCGGTGTTAATGGCTTGTTAAATTTACAACTGTATTTCTTGACGTGTGGTACAATTGATGATTCAGCATAACCATTTGCAATTTTCAATACTAACAATTAACCAACTGTATGACGACGTAGGTTTAGTGTGAAAAAAATAATTAGAAGTCAGCAATTTGTATGACATTCAATATGCTATTTTTGGCAAAATTAGTTAGAAATCTTCTGGAAGCTCCTGGCAATAAATGTGGACACGTGTCATTGGACGAACTATTCCCTATCTCGTGAGATATGCTCATGTCATGTCATTGGTTTAAATCCGACGGTACAAACAAAAGTGCTCTGAGATATTTGTTGCTCCATTATGTTCTGAGACGAAAATGATTCAAGTATTGAAGGAATCTGAAAGATGCGGTGGAGATTGTTTCACTCAAGCCTTGCCATCTCAACCTTGTTGAAGGTGCCAATATACCGTTTTATTATTTTTCTTGTGCACGACATATAAATGGTTTTGTACATTTATATAGCTGTAGAGTGGTCTCCAATTCCGTCTGGTCTCCAATTCCATCAATAAAATAGAATAATATCAGATATAATTCAAGAAAAATATATCATTTCAATAAGCTGTTACATATAAAAAAAAAAGTTAAATATATATCATATATTTGTCTTCTCACTGAAACTACAAAAAAAAAAAAATGCAAAACTGGATTAATACAAGAATTAGGTTAGGGTTAGATGTTCGGTTTTCTGTAACTTGAGACGAAGAAGAGGAAACTCCAGTGGATCTTTTTGGGGAGGAATTTGAATGGGTGGTTAAGGATGGTTTTCAGAGGATTGATGAGAGGCCTGGTGGCAGATTGTTATTGGTCGAGTTGAGCGATTGTTTGTTACTTGAAGAGCGGAGAATTGTTGAGAGCTTTATTAATGGCTCTTGTGTTTCTATTTGATGCATTTTGAGTACTTGACGATGAATTGCTTGAGGCGATTTGATGCATTTTGAGTTCTTGATGATGAATTGTTTGAGGTGATTTGCTCATTTTCTGCAAGACATAATAAAAATATGAATAAAATGGAATATTTAGATGTGTAGTTCAGTAATTTAACTATTTAAGAGGCCCCTTAATTGCACTATGCAGAAATTTGAATTTGCTATATCGCATGATTAAGAAAAAATCATAGATGTTATCACATTTATATATATACAAAGTAACTCAAAATTGTGTCACGGTTTTAGTTTGATAAAATGCAGGGATCATGAAGCACTAAACCTAATACTGCAATTTCAGTAAAAACATGAATGATTCAATTGAGATTACAAAAATCTCATGGCTGCTTGTCTGTAAAAGAATATATAAAACAAATCTGGAATTTCTCACATTAGGTGGGGAAATTGTGCCTAACTAACCACATTATACTGCTAATGCTAACCAAATTGTGAGTTTATTTTTTATTTTTTATTATTGAATAGAGAGGGCCAAATTGTGACTAGATAGTTATTTAACTCTCCAAATTAGAGAAATTAAAGTCAGAACTTTGAAAATACGATTAATTACCTGTCTAACTTTTTATTGCAAAGCTATGCAATCATGACTCAACCGTTGAAAAGCGCGTTGGATAAACTGGAAAATATGCAGGTAAAAAGGAATGTTAATTTCTGATGCATTTTGTTTATTGGATGAGTTAAAACTTCAAGAATATTCTGGTGGGCAAAACTTAAAATACAATATTTTATTGAAAACATTTGTAATTTTATCTGCATTGTATTTTCCTTTTCAGGTTCCTGTTAATATTGACTCTGTTTTCACAGTTGCAAACAGTTTGCTGGAAAAGTCTTCTTAAGAGTTATAAAAGAAGTTGCTAATAAGTAATAATTCAGCTAATTGGCACAGCCAATTTGTAAACTACTTGAAACAAAATAAGCAACTAAATAAAAAGCAGTTTATTTTCATATTCAACCAGTCGAACATTACATCAGAATTTCGGAAACACAATAATTAAATCTTAACATTTAATATTGCAACTCAAATCATAATTATTATAATTCATCCTGGGCTTTATTGCTTTCCATCACCATCACCAGGACCTGGGGCCGGGCCTGGCGTTGGAGGACCTGGGGCTGGGTCTGGCGTTGGGGCCGGAACTATATAACCTGAAAAGCAAATAATAATAATATAATAATAATAATAATAATAATAATAATAATAAAACGTACTTCCACATTTAGTTCCAGGATCAATAGGGTTATGACACTTTTCAGCAACATAAGCCAACTTCTCCGTACTGATAACCTTTTCGACGATCGGTGGTATGAGTTGGCATATAAAAGTGAAATCAAACTTTTTAATTGCTTGGCAGCATAACATATTTGGTTTCTTTTTCTCGCCTTTGACACCAACGTAGGGCCCACAAAACATCAGCAGTTCAGCAATTTCTTCCAAGACTGATGCAACACTTTCTGGTGCTTGATCTGAAATACCAATTTCATGTGATCTACTGCCAGAAATAAGGATTGTCATGATTATGATAAAAAAGGTTGATGTGTAGATATGAAGGTTTGTTTTTGCCATTTTTGATGTTTTTTTTTGTGATGAAATGTTGGGATTGGGAGGGTGTGTATTATAATGGAGAATTGATTGGTGTTGCATGAGGGAAATATCATATATTTATGCATATTTAAGAAGGTATGAATCATTGAGTAAATGGTGAAGATAAGTGCAATGTAGTAATTATTGAAGGGATAGATTTGGGCGTTTTCAAGAACTAAGATATACTGAAATTAAATGAATAATAATTGTTTAGAGAAAGAATTGAATGGATATGATTAACATTTTGAAAGTTGCAACAAACAAGATAATTTCAATTAGTCCTAGTATAACTATAATTTTAATTATCACTTCATCAAGTGTGATTCTATCAAAATATAAGAATCATAATCCTACACACTAATTTGAATGAAAGTATCTAAATTTGCCTACTTCAGCCTCCAAAAAGCCTCCACAACGAACATACAAACTCTCATCTTGCCCTTTCACTTAAAAAACATAGAACATCTTATTTTTGCCTCATTTCCACTGAAAAAGAACATAAAAACTCCTCAAAATGCCACAATCTACAATTCATCATCAATACAACTGAAATAAGATAACTATAACATGCTAACAAGCAATTCACATTACATCTAAAAAAACTTCACAAGAAGAAACAAGTACCAGTGTACTTCTCTTTCATGCTTAACAAATCAACCAAAGAACCTTAACGCAATTCAAAAACCCTAATCCCTTGAGATTTTCTCTACAAATCCATTCTCTTCAGGCACGTCCAACGCCAGCTCATCAGATTTGGGTCCATCTGACTCGACCGCAATTTCCCCTTCTTCTTCATCTGAATCCAGTGTGAATCTTGAAGGCGCACCACCCATTTGAACCTCCTTATGCAACGGCCTATAACCATTACTATTGGAATCTCCCTTCTTTTTCACAGCAAACATATACAATCCAGCTCCGATGGCGATTAGCAAAGCGAGCTGACAATTAAACTGAAGCGTAGCAATTGATCTTGCTCGGTGGTAATCCTCATGAGACTTGCATTTAATGGTGTAATTCGCCCTGCTCTTCTCGTGAATCTGGCAACCGTAAGCGATTGCATTGGTGAAGAAGGAGAAACCCATTTGGAGAAACCAAGTCCCTTGTAAAGCTAACCCAGCTGCTCTTGCGAGGCGAGGGGCGGAAGAACGAGGCCATGAGATGACAAGAATGGTCGAAATGATGCACAGAAGAATCGGGACTAACAGAAGATCGAAATACCGGTTCTCAATCCCGTCCAGATCTTTGCGGCGAAGGTAGAAGTAGATGAATTCTTGTCCAAAGGAGAAAATAACAAGGAGATCTAGCAGGGACGACGGGAGAGAAAGCAGGGACAAAGGCGGCAGAGAGAGAAGGCCGGAAAAGGCATAGAGAACGAACAACAAAGATGCGGCCAGGGAAGATAACGGCAGTGAGGCTCCAAGCAGGTCGCCGGAAGATGAAACGGAGGTGAAGACGGAGATAACAGAAGAGAGAAGGAAGAGAGATGAGAGCGTCAAGGTGGAGAGGTACCGGAGGCGGAGCGGATGGTAAGGGGAAGAGAAGGAGAAGAGAGACGACTCAACCAAGGAGATGAAGATGAAGCCGAGTCCGGCGATGGAGAAAGGTATGAGACCGGACATTCTCTCCGGCGAACGGATCTGGTCTGCACGCCGGCGGTTTGATCGCTGACTCTGGCTCGATTTGGTGGCGGTGGTGGTTGAGCAGAAGGTTCGCTCCGAAATTGTTTTCTTCGTTTTTTCCACTGGTTACATTATAACGACAAGTGCAAGACCTTCTAGATTCTATAACAGTTTATTTTATTTTGACTAGTCAATCTAGATTTCAATTCCAGGTTTTATAAATACGGGAATTCAAGTCCTGGGAAATCGATTTCTCTGAGAAGGTTAGCGAGGGTCTTCCGATTATTGTAGTTCCGTTTTCATTTCTATCGGAGCTCATTGTCGCCATTAATGGCGGATGAAGAAAGCTTTGAAGAGGAAGCAGCACTTGAGCTGCAGCTGGAGGAGCAGTTGGATGAACAGAAGACCTCGCTCGACGCAGTGAATGAAGCTCTTGACTCTGATCCTTCCAACTCTGAGCTCCTTGCGGTACTAATCACTAACCCTAATTACTCTTCTCAACAAGACACGCTTCTTCACGGCTGATTGAGATTTCGTAATCAATTTTGAAGGTTCATGAGGAGCTTGTTTCGGCAATAAAGGATGCAGAAGAAGGTCTTCTCCACTTAAAACGGTCTAGGCTGCTAAATCAAATTGATTCAATTTTCCCAACTGAAGCTTCGCCCTCCCAATGTCACAGCATCAGAATCGAATCCTTAAACCCAAGCCAAATTGAAGCTGAGCAATTGCAACCAGAACCAATATTTCCAGTTGGATCTAAGTGTAGATTCAAACACACAGATGGCCGTTGGTACAATGGATGTGTTGTTTCACTTGAAGGAAATAACACTGCAAGAGTCACCTTTCTTAACCCCACTTCGGAAAATATGATGGTAAATGAGTTCAACTGTTCAAGCTCCTTTCTTGTTTCTATCAATTCAATTAGTATATATTTGTTGCATGAAGTATATTTTTAATTCTG
The DNA here is from genome assembly GCA_024447665.1 of Juncus inflexus. Lineage (NCBI taxonomy): Eukaryota > Viridiplantae > Streptophyta > Magnoliopsida > Poales > Juncaceae > Juncus > Juncus inflexus. The sequence goes on along the minus strand of JAJHPC010000001.1, from coordinate 10,796,649 downwards.
GTTTTGGTATTAATGAAGTTCAAATGATAAGTCCAGATTTGCAAGTTTTTTCAACAACAAAGATGTCGGTTTGGGGGCAATTGCCGTATGTCTCATGGTTAGTACTTATATTCCTCTTATTTTGTTTTATTATTAATATATATCTTTTAATTTTATGTTAAACATACAGGTTTCATTATGTCAATTTCCTCATTGAAACAATACATTCCCACTGTATGGCACAATTCCTTAGTGGGCTCCACCATTTTAGCCACAACAGAACCAAATTCAATCTGGAAAAAAGCCGAACTAGAAACATATAACGAAGAGCTAAATCTCGCTCAAGTCATTTTTCTAGAAACCGGTACCAGTTTTAAACTCGGTACCGATTCCTTATCTCTCTCTCAGTACGCTCCAACAACATCAGAATCAGAATCAGAAGAATTATCAGAACGAGAAGAAGAACTTTCGTCTTCTAGTGATTTGGAAGAAGAGGAAGAGGAAGACGAAATTTCAACTTTCCAACAGGGTTTAGGGTTTATAGAGGCGACAAAACTGCAAAAGGGTGTTCAAACAGAGACCTCTGTTTTTGCCAAGTGGGAAAATCACACAAGAGGAATCGCTTCAAAAATGATGGCTAATATGGGATATAAAGAAGGCATGGGATTGGGCGTTTCAGGTCAAGGAATTCTTAATCCGATACCCGTTAAGGTATTATTTAAGTACAATTTAAATTCATTCATTTCATAGTTTCTTTTGTTGTATAAATAAATTAGGGGAAATGTGTAAAAAGCCCCTGCATTATGCTTAAATTGCAAAAAGAGCCCCTCTTTTATTTAGTTAACTCATCTTAATGATTCTAATTAATATTTTTTCTGAGTGGATTTTTTGCGATTTAAGCATAATGCAGGGACTTTTTGCAAATTTCTCATTAAGTTAATTAATAAATGAGCAGGTATTACCTGGTAAGCAGTGTCTTGACCACGCGGTAAATGCAAACGAGAGCACAAAAGATGGAGACAAAGGAAAAAAGAGAAGCAGGGGCGGGAAAAGGAAGAGAGATAAAAAGTACGCAAATCTGGTCAAGCAAAGAAAAGCCCAAGAAGAAACAAAACCCGACGTATTCACCTTCATAAATCACCAGCTGGGTCCGAACGGAAATAATAACAATTCGGGGGGTAAAGTGCAAAAAGAGGAGAAAAGGGAGGAGAATAGGAATTCGATGGTGAAGTGTGAAGATGAGGTGAAGGAGTTGAGAGTTAGGGTTGGGAAACTGGAGGAAATGGTGAAGAGGAATAAGAAGGATAAGGCGGTTTGTGAGGCTGCTAATAGGAAATTGAGTGAGGTAAAAAGGGAACTTGAGAGCGCTGAGCTGGCGCATGAGAATGTGTCTAATGAGGTGTTTAGGAAGGAGAAGATGAAGAAATGGTTGAAGTTTTGATTGCGGTTGTAGTAATGATGATGATAATGATTTGTGATGTAATGTGAATGTTCACATGTTTTATGATTATTTATGGCTGTGATTGCTGGATTTCTGACTTGCTAGTTGTATTAGGTTTTTAGATTATTAGTTAGCTATTTGTTTTCTAATTATCTCAATGGAATTAATATATTTGTAGATGATTCAGTTTAACACCTTGTGGAGAAATTAACATTAGCATCATGGAATATTATTGCAATTTCTGATGGGGGCTTTCTGCAATTTAAGCACAGTTTGAGGGTCTCTACAGTTTTTTTCAAAATTCAGACCTTGAAAGAAAATGCCCATAATAGACCTGGGCTACTTTTATTAGCCCAAAATGGCGTATTACCTTTCTTTTCTTTTTCTTTTTTTTTTCGATGGAAAGCCCGTAGGCTAGCGTATTACGTTTCTCTATCCATTATTTCCATTGACGTCATAATTAATTAACTAATTAGCCGAGAGGAAAAGGCAAGCCTACCCGATCCTTTTCTCCCCCAAATTGCTTCGCTTTCCGAATTGCTCCCCCAAATTAAGGTTTCGTTTCCTCCGATTTTTCCGAAGAAGAAGAATAAATCAGAAGTGAGAATAATCAAGAGATGTGGGCTGCGTCGTGCTTGGCGTCATGCTGCGCCGCCTGCGCCTGCGAGGCGTGCCGGTCGACCGTCGGCAGCATCGGCCGTCGATCGGCTCGCATCGCCTACTGCGGCCTCTTCGCTCTCTCCCTCATCGTCTCCTGGATCCTCCGTGAGGTCGCCGCCCCTCTAATGGAGAAAATCCCCTGTAATTAATTTCCCTCTCTCCCCTTTTTTCTTAAACACAAATCAATCGATTCATTCTACAATTCTTGAATCTCAAACTTCAACTCACAATTCCTCTATTTTTGCATCGATTCAGGGATCAACCACTTCCAGAAAACTCCAGATCGCGAGTGGTTTGAAACAGACGCAGTCTTGAGAGTCAGTCTTGGAAACTTCCTCTTCTTCACGATCCTGGCCCTAATAATGGCAGGCGTGAAGGACCAGAAGGATCCGAGAGACCAGCTCCACCATGGCGGATGGATGGCCAAGATATTCTGCTGGTGCGTGTTAGTCGTCCTCATGTTCTTCGTCCCTAATGGCCTTGTCAGCTTTTACGGTACCAACCCTACCTTTTCAGCTTATTGTTTTGGTGATTTATTTGTGAGAGCTGAATTGTTATTTATTTATTATTGTAGAAACGATAGCGAAATTCGGATCTGGAATGTTTCTTCTTGTACAAGTTGTTCTGTTGCTGGACTTTGTTCATGGATGGAACGAGAGCTGGGTCTCAAAGGACGAACAGTTTTGGTAGAACATTAACACATTTAAAAATCCCAATTCATTCAACCATTTCATCAATTAAATTTTGAATAATTAATTTTTTTTTTATAAAAGGTACATGGCGTTGTTAATAGTATCAGTAGTGTGCTACATAGGCACATTCACATTTTCAGGCCTTTTATTTCACTGGTTCACTCCTTCAGGCCAAGACTGTGGACTCAACACTTTCTTCCTTGTCTTCACTCTAATCCTCGTCTTTCTTTTCGCCATTGTCGCCCTTCATCCAAAAGTATATTAAAATAATCTCAAAAGGTCAAAATTAATATATTTTCACATCAATTACTAAAGCAATAACTTTTTTTTAATTTGGTAGATAAATGGAAGCTTGTTGCCAGCGTCAGTAATGGCGTTATACTGCACGTATTTATGCTACAGCGGTTTATCTAGCGAGCCGAGAGATTATGAGTGTAATGGCTTGCATAACCATTCAAATGCCGTTTCGACAGGAAGTATGACTCTTGGTTTACTCACTACTGTTCTTTCTGTGGTTTATTCGGCCGTTCGTGCCGGCTCCTCCACCACTCTCCTTTCGCCACCTAGCTCTCCTCGTGCCGGTCAGTTTTACTTTCATTATTCTTTTTTTTTGGGGGGGGGGGATTATGCAAAGAAGCCCTTGTCTTGTTGGAAATTATGAAAATAGCCCCTGCATGATTGGAGATTATGAAAAAAAAATGTTGTTAAACAATAATGTTAATAAACATTAACTGATGGGAGGTGGCTAAATTTGAAAAGATTTTTATTTTCTTAAGGCAGATATTTTGCAAATCCCCCCTCTTTATCCTTTGATCTAATCCTGTGCATTTAATGCGTGGACCAGGTTCAGAGAAGCCGCTATTACCCTTCGACAAATCCGACGCAGGAATGGACGAAGACAGAAAGAAGGATTCACCCAGACCTGTTTCGTACTCGTACTCTTTCTTCCACTTGATATTCTCGCTGGCGAGCATGTACTCGTGCATGCTGTTGACCGGGTGGTCAACCTCGGTAGGATCCAGCGGGAAGCTGGTGGATGTGGGCTGGCCGTCCGTTTGGGTCAGGATTGTCACTCAGTGGGCCACGGCTGTGCTTTATATATGGTCTCTTGTCGCCCCAATTCTATTCCCTGATAGGGAATTTTAAAAATTCTAATTACTAATTATATGTACTTTATATATGTTTGCATGTGATCTTATGTGAGACATGTCACGAGATTGTAGTTTGACGTGTTTATATATGTTTGTGTGTGTGTGGTATTATGCAAGAAATATGTCAGGAAACCCTAGTTTGAGTTTGTGGGATGATGGATTTCAATAAATTGAGTCCGAATTGTTATGATGTACATAGTTCCTGTAGGAACATTGTTCTGTGGTCCAGTTTATGTTTGATAAAACTTGAAAATATTACAATACTGAAAATATGGCAATCAGAATTTGTGATATAAATATATAATTCAACAAATGAAACAAAGAGCAATGTAAAAACAGAAGTATAAAGTTGGTGCTGAAATTGTTATATAATTTCTATCTAAACTCTCATGAAACAAAAATATACAAACAGTAATTACAACTTGCAAGTTTCAAACTTGATAACCTGATTCTTACATTACAACCTCCTATGTGTTCTAATAAAATTCGTAGTTATAAGCGAAACAATACTAGAACACACGAAAGATCCACCCAACATAAGAACTGTCGACACGAGCATCGCAATTTTCGTTCTTCTTGCGGCAGCTAAAACCGCCATTGCAAATGAAACTGCTGCAAGAGCCAGAAACCCGTTTTTCCAAGTGCTGTACTTCTTAACTGAATCTCTACATTCTTTACAATGCACCACGTGTCTGTAATACCTATTTGCCAAGTTGGGTGCGTATTGAATTCCTACACCGCCTTTTGCCGGGAAACTAGCCGAGATTCCCGCAACCAATCCCGCGGGATTCTGCTCCACAACCGCGGGTTCTTTAGGAAGTGAAAGTGATTTATGACCGAAGTAATAAGGCATTCCATGGCCAACCTTATCCATCCATTTCCTATACTCCACAACCCACGTATCGCTCGACTTTAGATTCAAATAGAGTTCCTTTGTTGGAACCTTATCTTTCAACAAAACCTCGTTTTGTGAGGAAAGAAACCCCATATCCTGCTCAAACACCTTTCCCGCGTTTTGATGAAAATACCATTTTGGCAATATGTTGATTAAATTTGATCTTGTCGTATTTCCAAACCGGACTATAAGCATGGACTTGCCCTGACCAGCCGGCCTGCACAAAAACAAAGCTTGGAAGCACTGCTTCACCCCTTTCTTATCTTCAAACTCCAAAGTGTTAGACAAAACACAAGGAGCCTCAAACCTCAAAAAGTTTACCAAATTACTCTTCCTCGACCTGGTCCATGTGCCCGCAAAACCTCTCCCCGTTCTTTCCATGACATTAAATATTAATGCCTGTGCATCTTCACGTTTAGCGGTCCAGTCGGTCCGGTCGTGGGAGATCGGCACGTGAGCCGGGTCCATGAGGTTTTCTAGAAGGATCGAGTGGTCGTACGGTAATTCATGGATGGTCGACAAGTCTTGGAAGCCCGGTAAGTCGTACGATTTGAAATACGGTAGTTTGGTTGAATCTGAAGGGTTTTTTTCTGACATCCAAACCCACACGACTCCTTGTGAGTCTTTTACTTCGTAGGATTTTACGCATGCGTTTTTCGGTATTTTCGCTCCGTCTGGTAACTGTAGTGTATTTTAATAATATGAATTGAGTTTATTTGAGGAGATTTATATATGTTATAATGGTGATATATTAAAAAAAAGACCTGTGGGATATGTATGCACTTTCCTTCACCATTAAATTGCCAGCCGTGATAGAGGCATTCGAGGGTTCCATTAACTATCTGGCCTTCTGATAATTTTGCCAATCTGTAATTTATTTCACAGTACATAAAAATTATTAAAATAAATTGTTATTATAATCACTAATCAGACATGCTATATCTTAAGAAATATTAGTAAATTGTAAAAAGAATAATCTGAATTTACCTATGAGGGCATCTATCTTCATGACACCTCAGTGTACCAGTTGAATCTTTATACAACACGAGCTGTTTATCAAACACTGTCAGTCCGAGTGCCACGTCAGCAGGTACTTCAGCCGATAGATAAAGCGGGTACCATTCTTCTCTCCAATCATACTTCTCTTTTTCTTCAGCTTCGGTTTCCTCTTCTTTCGGAACCAAAATCTCCTCCTCTTGCGAGCTTTCTACCACCGCTGCACGGATTTTGGAAACATTTCGCCTAGTTTTGTTGTTCAGAGATAAAAATTTTGCTGATTTGGGCGTGAAAGCTCGAGATTTAGTAATGGAAAAGGGATCTTTTGGTGAGATGGAAGAGGAGAGAAGGAAGAGAGAGGAACGATGGAGATGAAGAAGAGCCATGGATTTGGGGAGTTACTGTAGTTGAATTACGAAGAGGAGTGTGCCATTTTGTAAAGGATACCAAAATTGAATTATTATTATTATTATTATTATTATTCAATGGTTGTTGCTTGTACGTTGCTAATTTCTTCAGGCGATTCCTCGCCACACAAAGCTGGGTGAAGCTCACGAGCATTTCATTTCACATTTCAAGTGTTTTTTTTTTCTTTTTAGAAACTCAAATTAATTTGATTTTGAAAGGCCCAATAAAAGATTCATAATAGGCCCAACATATTCATACTTTACCAGCCCATTATTTTGGGCTGAAGAATACAAATTTGGATCATGATCTTTTATCAATTGTAGAAATATAATTGACAATAATTTTTTTTAGATAAAGTAACAATAATTTTCTAGCCACTAAGAATTTGTAGTTGAGGTATATAAAAATAATGACAGAACGGCGGGATCATCGAGAAGATTAGCATTTGAAAAGCATCGTATAATTAATCAATTAACGGAAGTAAAGTTGTAAAGAAAGATGGAAAAGAAAAGGTGCAAGACAATTATATATACTTGAGTACCTTGAAAAGAGATCATAATATTTGTCATTTCCAAAGTTGGAGGGTGAAAACGATATTTAATTTCAGAACAAAATTTGCTATTTGATAACAGTTAAACAAGATAGATTTTCAGATCCTAAATTTAAAAAATTCAAATCCGTCCAAAACCACCAATAAATTACTCAATAGTTATGGCCCTACTCATTAGCATAAATCCTCACTGTCTGTTGCCTCGGAATTCGTTCAAGCATGAAGGTTTTTTCCGGTTTCTCTCCCCTACTTTGTCCACTTTCGGAATTTAATCCCACTCACCAACTCTGTCTCCTTGCGCCTCTAAAAAGTACATTATTGCATAAATTCTTCTTAATTAACATAGCTCCAAACTTAGACTATATTTTTATATGTTGCACTTGCATATACTACATATAGGAAAACTACAAATTTTTAGCTCATGCATGGTTTGGGTTGTCTTGTCTCAACTCCCAAGCTTGCGTGATGGACCATGGTATTTCTATTTTCAAGTCATTTAACTAAAAATAAACTTTCAAATAATATATGTTTTAACAAAATATATAAGAACATTAATTTATATTTTTTCACCTCAATGAAAATGCAGCACCAAAAAAATGTACATCTTAACCAGACATCTATATTTAATTATTAAAACCCAAATGCAATATAATTTTTTCATGTCAAGCATGTTTATCACTACTTCTATTATTAATAATATTACAATTACAATTATGCTTATTGTTATGCATTATTTATATTCTTTTTCTTCTAAACTCTGGTCTGGTCTTGGTCTTGGTCTTGGTCTTGGTCTTGGTTGTGATGAACGAACGTACAGTCAGATGAACTAAACCGTCCAGTAGTGAACTGTTCCGCCTGAACAGGCTATCCGATTTCCAATTTCCAGACCAAACAGAAACCAAGAACTCAGATCTTCTATATCGAGAATTATATTTCCATCCATGCAACAACTAATCAATCATCAAATATAAATTGACCCGTTGTATTTGTTACTACAGAGGAAAATTAATGAAGGATGAAAAGACTTATTTTTTTTTATTTCCTCGTCTTTCTTTTCTTTCTAATCTGTTTGTAATGTATGGTCCTGTAAGAGCCGTCACACCACGCCTCAGCTTTGCAAAGGAAGCGAGACGCCTTCGCTTCGTTTTTCGAGCCTTCGCTTATTCTAAGGAAAATCTAAGATATCAATCTCGTTCTTTCCTTTTCATATCGTCCTCTTTTCATCTTTATTCACACACACACACACACACAGAGGCAGTGGCATTGGTTATTCTCTTTTGAAGTTTCAAGTCCGAGGAGAGAAAATAGGGGAGGAAGACACAAAGAAAGAAGAAGAAGATAAGGTAAATAAACACTACACTTTTACTCTGTCTAGTTTGGTCCAATCCATTTTTGTTACTCATTGTTCTTGGAAGAGTTGAGGGAGAGAGGGCTAGGGTGGGGGAGCTGGATCTCTGCTTAGAGAGCGACTGAGGCTTCTCGCATGTCAGAATCAGAGTGATCAACAGAAAATGGAATAATAAAGCGTTACAGGGGGAGACTCCACAGTGCACAACTCATTCTCTCTCTCTCTCTCACAGACACACAGACACACATTCATTCTTTCACTCTCTGTCGATGCGTTTATTGAGCTAGTTGAGACATTCCGTCCTTGTCAATGGGCCTTATCATCACAAGTGGGTGTCAAAACACGATTCACAGAGGTCTGAGCAAAAGCCCAACTATGGAAGAGAGAATTTTGGAGTGAGAGAGAGACCCACCTCTCATTGTTTCTCTCCCTCACACAAAGACACAGAAACCCAATTCTAATTGCCCCATTTCCCACCGAGAAGCTTGTCGTCTTTGGAACTTGTATATCTACTTGAATTTATCAGTTTTGTTTGTTTTGTTTATTTAACTTGAGACTGAGAGCCAAACTACTCGGTGTTTTGACCGCACTTTTTCCCTCGTTTTACTCTCCACTTCTCTGTAGACTAGTGGATTTACTAGATTAACCCTCAACTCATTGTCCATTAGTAAGTAATTTTCAATCACTTCAAAAAGCGATCCGAGTTTCAGTTCATCAATACAAACAAGCCTAGTCATTTTTTAACTGGAAAATCTTACCTTCAAGAGAGAAAGTTACAATACACGCCCTACATTATGCTTAAATTGAAAAATTATGTTATTCTAAATTGCAAAAAATAAATTCTTTAGAAATTCAAACTTTATTTCATTAGAAAAAAGGTGTTTAACACATCTTTAAGATAGATCGATAGTTCATTTTGATAATAATAATGATTTTCATGATTAATATACATAACTCCGAAGTGTTAAGCCAACACATACTATAGTAAAATATTTGAAGCCCCCATCTGCTTGCAAGAGGGGAAGGTAAAATAATCAAACGTAATGGCTATTCTCAGTTAGATATTTAATAGGATTAATCTAGGGTGAATAGTTATAATCATATAAAAGATCTTAAGGGAACTTTATCTCAAATAAAAACACAGCCGGGATAAAGCGGTAAGAAATCGAAATCCCAACGAGGGGTAACGTGTCGGTGGTCCAACGTGGTCGCGCCTGTTCCTCGCCAGTCCGCCCACATGCCACTGCCACCACCTTTCATTTTCCCAACGCCGTCCACCTCTGTAACCCCTGAAACGGTCAGTAATCAGCGCCTTCGCTGACTCGCTACACGGACTACATTTTGAGTGGGGAGGAGAGGATCCTGGCACGGGAGTAACATAAGCGTTATAATTTGGCAGGCAAACCTGTTTTAAATATTTAATTCTGTTTCCCAACTCGGGGCCTGGCGATTTAGAAAGGAGAAGCGCGCCAGGCGATATAAATAGTGCCTTGAATTGACGTTTCTGCCCTGTGGGCCCCACTCACTCTGCTTCCCTCTTGAGAAAATTAATTAATTCATGTTAGATTATGCGATTTAATAACCTTTTTTTCTTTACTAGAAAAAATGATATATATATATATATATATATATATAGTGTTTTATATTGAGTTGTTGGGATTTTTCTTTTCTGTCTGAATTGGGCAGCTGGAAGTATTGATGAGATATGACAAGCGGAACCAGTTTATGTTTTCGTGTAAATACGCTTCTGTACAGTTTACTTTCTACAGTCTCCAGTTTGATTTGTTAACTGGGTGAGTCAAGTTGTGAATTTTACTTAAATTTAAAAAGGTTGAAAGATCTACGGTTGTGTAAAAAACTGGAGAGGTTATATTGTCTTAATTTTTCATGGAATGGACCGAACATCCCACAATGGATACGTAAAATCCGGGGGAGTACGTTTTCCAATATAGAAATACGAAACTACCCATGGTCCTGTTTGCTTTATTACCGCATTTCCGGTTTACCAAATCTTGTGTGAAGGGTAGTTTGGTCATTTTGATGTAGTGCTGCTGATGAGTAGATATCATATTTAAACTATTTCAGGTCGGAGACCCAATTCGTGTGGATTAGATAGATAAATCATACATGTTCTAGTCTATATAAAAAAATAATAATGAGTATTGAAAAATAAATCAGTAAATAAATACTGGAGAGAGAGGGAAGGAGAGAGAGAAAAGAGAGGTTTCTTGCTGGATTCAGTTCACTGTGCCATCTGAAGCCTGAACACTGGCATTCAATTTGGGTAGGAAAAAAGAGTAAAGAGGCGAGTTTTATAAAGCAGAGAGAGAGATAGAGAGAGAGAGAGAGAGTGTTCATACTTGCTTCCAACCTTTCATTATTTTCTTCTTTGTTTTAGGGGATGGTGAGGTTAATTTGCAAGGAGATAGGAGAAGATAGAGCTGAAGAAAATAAGAGATTCAAGAAGCCCACAAGAGGAGGAAAAGGATCACTTCAAAAAGAGAGAGAAAAGCAAAGTTAAAAGAAGGCGGCTTTAGTTCATTTGAGAGTTGTCATTTTTGTTTCTTTCTTTCTCATTTTTGAAATGGCTTTTGAAGAAGATGAAGAAGAAGAGGGAGAGAAAGAGAAGGAGAAAAAGAGGCGGGTTTTCTTCTTGTCTTGAGGTTTGTGTCCATTTGTGGAGTAGTGTAGTAGCTTGATATTGGCGTAATAGGCTCAATCACCTTTATTACTTCGAAATTTCAATTCGTTTTTGCCTGATTTATTTCTGGGTTTTTTATTTATTTCGGATTCTAATATGTCGCATTTCGTTTCGCATGAAAAAAAAAGATGGACAAAGGAAAGATCTTAAAAACACGATTGTTTGTGTCCTTTTTTTATTTGGTGTTGTACATAAGAATCCAAATGTGCAGTGCTAAGGCTATGATGATGTTTGTTACAAAACTTACAACTTAGCATTATTATTTTCTTTTATCTTTCTTTTTTCTGCATTCCTTCTGTTTACATTTCGCATTAATTTGTTGTTTCCTGTTTGTCTCTTCTTGTTGGATTGTTTTGATTGGTCATTTGTTTTAGTAAAGAAATGGAGACCACAACCACATAGACCCCTTGCCATTCTCTTGTAAGTTAGACAAAGTGTTTTAGGGAAGAAAGGATTTCTAGCCCTTGTTTTGGAAGTGGGGCTCTTCACTTTTGCCCCTTGTTTTTCTTTAATTGTAATGAAAAGCATGGTTTTGTTAGGGTTGTATTGCTTTTATATGGAAATGTTGCTAGAACAAAGCTATCTTTTTTTTTTTCGAAAATGTAGCCGAATATATTACATTAGATTTTCATTAAATAAAATGATGCTACTACATAGATGAGATAAAATAAAATCATTTTTCGAATACAATCCGGTGGTCTTCTTGCTAAACTTACCCTTCCATAAAAAGAAAATGAAAACCTAAGCTAGGCATGAGTCATTTTGGCATTCTAAATCGGTCCCTGTACCGATCAGAATTCCATCTCGTACCATACACGTATCAACCACAAAACCGACATCAAATCGCCTCGAAACACACCTCAACTCCATCAAAAAAGACTCAAAACACAGCTCCAAAATCAGTTTGCCTCCAAACACACCTCGACTCCATAAAAAAAGACTCAAAACACAGCTCCAAAATCAGTTAAGAAATCGCCTCAAAACAACCGAGAAAAGCCTTTTTAGAACAAAGCTATCAAAAGGCTAATCATGTGGTAATAATAAAACATCAGAAATTCAGCTGTAAGGACCATGTTATCTTCTACATAGATTAGGTAATGAGAATAATGATATGAATTATGAAGATTTGAACATTATATTCTTAAAGATTGATTATCAAGTATTTTAAAAGTGGGCAAGATTTGTTATGATTAAGTTAAATAATTTGTTCATGAACATGTGGATAAAGGCGTGAGTTAAGAGGCGCATCATGATTTGCATCTGATTCGGATTCGGAGATTTTGGTGGCAAAAAGTAAAGTGGGCGCATCACATTCCATTCCACATTGAAAGTTACAATTCAATGAGCCATGCCTGCCTCCAGGCTTCAAGAAAAGAAAAAGGAGATGGTCCTAGGCTGCGTGTAAAGAAAGCTAAACTGTATTAGTGGAAACTTAAAACTTTTAAATTAATTGTATATTTAAACCCTAATCAACTAAAAAGTGAAAATTTAGAATGATCGGAACTCGTTTAAACTCTATAAGTGGGTTGGGTTTAATACGTTCAAATGTGTTTGAGGCCCAATAGTTAGTTTCAAAGCCTGGGCCATATTTGTTCGCGTTGTAACTTGATATTGTAACAATTGATATATGCTATGAACTCTATATTCATATGTATCGCTAGCGCGATAAGAGAATGAATGAGACATAATAAAATAAAAGAAGTACACTGTTAGTCTAATATGTTTATTTTTTTAATAATAATATATATTATACTTTTGAATGTTAATGTTATATTTTTGCATATAAAAAATGCGTACCTGGTTAGTTAAGTAGTAAGTACTAATATATATTTTTTTTGTTCGACATGTATTTCTTAATATCACTGTAGTTTACGTTCAGTATATTCATTTATGGAAAAGTATATATAGCCCCCATCTACCGGCACCCCCAATCCGCTCTTTACCACTGGTAAACGGGTCCCACATATATTGAAAATAAATGGGTCATGTTTATCAGTAGTAAATGATGGGTTGAGGAGACTGCTCGGGAGATGTGTATATAAACCCTTCATTTATCTATCAGATACTGTATGTGACTATGACGCGCAAAAAAAAAACGATTCCACATTTTCCATGTCCCTTTTTTTCTGCTTAAAATTTTCCATGTCATATATTTGCAATTAGGCCTGGGGATGAGTACTAGCGGTGTTAGATATAAAAAGGTGGACATGCCAGTTGTCACTTGTAAAAAAATCAGGATGCAAGTTGCCGAAGCATAGAGTACAAGTGTAGAATGAAGACACACCACTTGCCGAAAAATCAAGATGCAACTTGCCAAAATAGCATTGATGTCTCTCACCCACTTTTCTTTGCACACAGCCCAACAAGAGTAAGATAAGCACGCCAATGTGAGACTGTGTCGAGCGTGAGAACAAGCAGTAATCAAAATCCAGAAAGCGGTGAAACAGGAACAGCATTCCAACAGAAGTCCGTAGCTGCAGCTTAACAGTGACAATATGATAACTGACACGTGAGGTTAGGAACTTCAGCCCTCAGCATCCACATCTCAATGGTGTAGACGAGCTATCTTGGTCATATCTTGAGATTTCGATTCTTATTATAATCAAAGATGTCAAATGAGAGTTTTATGAGCTCGAAATTGGCATCCTCATCCCCAAGGTCACATCACATGTCAACCTCCCAAAGATAATGTCAGCTCGAAGTTATGCTTTGAAAAATCTCCCCACGATTTCATGTCAGCTTCTAAAAACCGTATATAAAAAACTTGCAATAATAACTGTATATTATTCCATGTTAATCTTAGAATGAAATCAATCATAAAAATTAATCAAATATAGCAATCTTCATTTCCGTCGCTATATAGGAAGATTCATCACACACAATACAAGAGAAAGATCCAAACAAACATTGGCTCATCATGGCACACCAACATACCACCTAGAGCTCTTATTCACACTCACAGAACATAAAAACAATAAAAAAAAATATTCAACACCATAGCCTCTCTCTCAGAATGAGTTTCCATCATCACTCTCATCCTTCTCAATTTTCAAACTAATTCCATACTTCAATTCATCAAGCACCGACCGAGGCGACATTCCACCATTTCCACTTGCAGAGAAGCTCTGATAACAAAGCACAGCCCCACCAGACATGCACTGCTCCACGTCAAAATTACAAGAATACCCCTCAACTTCCAGTTTCTTAGCCCAAGTGCCAGCATCACCAACAGAGCCATGAATTGTAATGGCAACAGAGAATTCAGAGGGGCTGAAACAATTAAGAACCCTTTTAACCACATCAGAATAAATTAAGCACTCAGGTTCAAATCCCATTGCTTCATAGCTTGCGTAGCTGAACCCTGATTCTGGAGTGACATGAATAGTCGACTCAGCCGGTCCGCAAATTGCGTTCATAGAGTACCCACACGGGTCAAAATCAAAATCACAGACTTCCATTTCTGGAATGATGTCAGAGATTCCGGAAACGAGAGTCATTTCCTTAGCAGAAGAAACGTGGCCGTCAGATTTGTTCTTAAAGAACACAGAAGCCTTTTCGTTGTCGAGACCAGTCATGCACATCTCAAGAGTGACCATCTGTTTTTCAGGCTTGTTGGTCGCGTAATACACATGCCATTGTTCTCTCGGATTGGCTGGATCGCCCATTAAATAAGCATTACCGCCTGATTTAAGATGGCCGAAATAGTTATCAAGGACCACAACTTCTTCAGAGAAGCTCCTGTGTGGGGCCGGCTGAGCATCAGGGAAAATGAATGTCCCGCGTGAGTATTTCACGGAAAGAAGAGGGAGCATTAATTCCTCGGAGAGCTCCAGAATTCTCGGAATGGATAAGAGCAGCTTGGTGGTGCCGCACGTTTTGAGAACCATCTTGTAAGGGTAGATAAACAGACTGGATTCAGAGAGGACGTAAGAGTCAAAGTCCTCGTTTGAGAGCTGAGAGACGATTGTGCATTTCGCCAGGTCGAGAATTGAGTCAATTTGGGCCCGGGTTAGAGCGCGGAGGCCCAGGCCGGAAGGATCCAGAAAGACGGGCGCCTCAGAAAAGGAGATCTCAAGGCGTTTTTCATAGCCCTCGAACCCGATTGCGGAGACCGGGTGCGGGGCCGGGGCGTCAAAAGAGAGTATTGCCATTGATTAGAGAGAGACGAGAGCAAAAGAGGGACAAAGACTGAGAGAGGGGCTTTGGTTGTTGAAGAAAGAAGAAAAGACTTTATTCTGAAGATTGAAAGTAACCAAATCCTAAGCTAATAGAGGTTTTCTTCAGTGGGGGTACTCAGGAGGGCTTCTTCGCGCACTGCAAAATATAAATTGGTGAATACATGTTAGCACAAGAATGGTATGAATGAAGTAAAAATTGAACTAAAAAGTTAAGTTTGATTTGAGGAATTACGTTGGAGTAAGCAGCAGATTGGAATTTCTTGATGCCTCCGGCAGGTCGAACGTCTTCAATGCTGTATCCTAGAGGAGCTTCATAAAAGGAACTACTACTGCTACTACTACTACTAGGCTTTTTACCTCCTTTCGACTCCATATATCATCAAATGTTCCTGCAATTTCAAAAATAAACGTGATTCAGTACCAGAGAAGATGATTCATCCAATTAGATTCAGTAAAAAGCACAAGACAGGTAAACAATAACAGCTTGTTTATTAAATTAGATGACAAAGTATTATAGATCAGACAAGTGGCTACAAAAAACAACGAAGATTTCACACATATGGAAGAAGGTAAATTGTGACATAATTTGGACTTGTAACTATATTGAAATTTCAGGTGCGATATTCGTGGATCCAGCATAAAGCTATACAGATCTAAGATCAAATCCCCTTTCTGACGCCATATCAACATCATATACGGATCTACCGCCCAGATGCCTCCGCATCTAAACCATGATCCACCCTTAAGCCTACGCCCTAAAATTTACAAGAAATAAACACAGAAATTGAAGGAGAGAAGAAACTTACAATTCCAAATTGAGTTTTCTGCCACAATTACGGCGATCAGCAACTCGATCAAATATCAAGATTATCAAACCCGAGGTACGAGACGAACAGATCTGAGACGAAACAGAAGAGAGACGGTTTCTTCTTTCTTTTCCCCTTTCTTTGTTCTTTCTTTCCCTGGAAATAATACAGGGCTGCGCAGCCTTATTTATAGTCCAGGATGCCGAGTCGTGTTGGTTGCGTCAGCCCTAGGTCTAACTGCGCCAGCTGCCCTGCAATGCAATTTCGTGGCCCCGAAGTAATGGAAAATGACGCGGCGCGCAAACACCGTGCTTGCGTGGCACACTTCTGACCCTCCGTTTTGCAGGTAGGAGTTTGAATCCGACGGTTGTTGTAATATTCTAATTTGGGGGGAAAAGAATATTGTATTGCCCGATAGAGATAAATATGAAGTAAAAGAGTGTTTCTGAGTAAAGTTTTTTAAATTATTTATACGGTCGATATCAATATAGATCTAATTCGATAAATGTTGTTAGTTTAGTTTATTTACTGGAAGAGTGTGGATGGACTTGGGATGTGAAGAGATAAGGTGAATGGAGGCCAACTATAGAAAGTGGCGTGCTAAAAGATTACTTTGGTTTTTCAAAAGAAATTTCCTTCTGCAGAACAAAATTTATTATTTATTATTTATTATAATAAAAATATTGTGAGTAGAAGAGTGTGGAGGGGACACATGTGGTGAGATAAATTAGGGGCTCGCAAGTTACGTCCAGTCACCAGAGTAGGACGAAAAGAATGAAAGCTCATATGCATGATGGAGATTTGTTAAAAATCCTATAATTTTTTTAAAATTTAGAAAAAAATTATATGTTATTGTTTTCTCCTTGTAGTCCCTAGAAGCAGATGAACTTATTAATAATCTATCAATAAAGGTATTATCCAATTATTTATTTTGTGGACCAACATATCCGTCATCATTATAATGTAATTAACAAATAACAAAATAATATTTATCATACATTTATTATAATGCAAATTCATAATATTATCTGCCACATCTATTATTTCATTTTATGATTTTTAATATTACACAAAATAATATTTGTACTATTTAGTATAATATTAGTTTAATTTTTTTTTTTTGTTTCATTTTGATTTTTCATTATTTATATTTTTATATTATATATTTTATTTATCATTTGTGTCGAATAAACTAAAAATATAAAAAAGATTATTATAAGTATTTTAATCTACAAAATAAAACGATTGGATGCAAAGATGCAGATGATTATAATATAAATAAAATATAATATTTAATAAAATTTATAAAGTAGGAAATGTAGGGGTTGAGAAAATTCACATGGATGTTGGCGTGGTATCTTTAGCGAATAGAAAAAGAGCAAAAGATGCCTTCCACATAGGCTGCTGCTGGGTCTAAGTCATTTTCCACCGCACAAATTCGTGGCTCAGAATCACTTTGGAATCCATTATTGTTGTCCTCAGATGTTTATAATATTGAGCTCCCAAATTTGGCTTCATGCGTAGAGCCATGTGATTGTACAGTGAAACACGTTGATCATTAGTTTAATAAAGTTCATGTTTAGATGAATTTTTTTCCGTAACTTGACAAATAGTGTTTTCAAATATTCTTTCTAAACCTTTTATGAAAATGGAACTTTAGATAAAGATTAAAAGTATGAGGAGAGTTTTCAACCATTTTACCTCTCGGGGAAGAATCGAATATTCAGCATTATTAGTGTTGTCCACGAATTCAATGAAGGTGTGCAATTGAATTAGAATATGATTCTGTTTGCATGTTAATATCATCAAAGTTAATGGCCCCAATCTAGAACATATGCCGGCCTAACCTAATTTATATAAACGGAGGGGACTCAAGAGCATAAGCAATCTACACAGTTATCTAATACATGAGAAAGAATAAGCCTAAAAAGTCATAGAGGAAAAAAAATAATAAAAGACTGATTGGATCGTCATTCAGTTTTGAACTGTTTCAAACGAGCTTTTTCGAGCTTTTATTGAATTAAGTTCGAGCGAACTACCGAGTCACGAGTTTTTTTGCCAGCTCTACTCTAAACAGACAATACAGAAGTTCTTATGTCTCCACATTTACCATATAGAATAATTTAAAATATCTTATACCTAAAGTCACTACAAAAATATATCTTTTATCTATAGCCAACTAAAACTAATGCATATTTTACACAAATTGGTCCATCCAATAAACCAAACTTTAGAGATCAATATTTATACTTCGATCAAATCTTATATAATATCAGTATAATTTTGTTGTCAATTATATTCTTGCATTTGCATATTAGTCTACTTATTATAAATGTTACAATTACATATGAGGAAATAAGTTCTTTAAAATTGTGAATCACGGTAATGAATTTACTAGTAAACTATTATCTCGAGATATTGAAAAAATTAACCAAATTTATCAATAAACCACAAGTGAGGAAATTAAATATACTTTATATTTTTCTCATAAAATATAAAATAAAATAAAAGTAATTTAAATTTTGCCAAGAGCCTTCGAATTTGTTGGGACGCCCTTGTATATATACTGTTTGATAATTGTAAATACAATGACATATATTAAAGTATAATTTTTTATTGTGTATATTATGTTTGTAATTCTATATTCTATATTGTTTCTATTATTATGTCTATTACATGTTTTTATTGCAACTATATATTATTCTTGTATATATGTATGTATATTCTTCCTGATATACTTCTATTATATTATAATGCATATATATTTTTCCTATTATATTTCTACTAGTATATCATAAAGATGTGTTATTTTATTAGTCTCATCACATTTTATGTCTATATACATTATATTGTTCTGTTCTGCCCTTTTTATCACTCTATTATAAATTATAATAATATTTCTTTCATTACAGATATATACTATTTTATTATACTTACATATATTTATATAAATATATGTTATTTTTTATGCTTATAAATTATTTTCATAATTCTTACTAATATATAAAGCTTATGATTCGGGGCTTCTTTGACACGTGTCCCTCTAAGAATTGATAACAATACACAATTAATTCTCAATATGTATTCTCAATTTGGGCCAATAATTATTTTATTTTTTATACAAATATTTTAATTTATTAAGTTATAATAAGGAGCAATAATATAATAAAATATTATTAAATGAGGAATTATCTTATATATAAAGTTTGAAAAAAGTTCATTTTGTGACATGTGTCTATTTTGCGTTGTAGACATTTATCAATCTGTATTGCGTTGCCAGTCATATTCAACCCGTTAAGCCAAGTTTGTTTATTTATGATCCTTAGTGGCATTTCATGTATTAGTTTCATGCATTGAGTTATCATAAAATTACAATAATTGATATAACTAATTATACATGTTATGATTTCATTTACAACCAAAATAAATATCTCACTTTTAATCATATAATTTAAAATCATTATGCATTTATCAATTAACTATTGCGTGATTAGTCATATTCACCAATAATTATGATCTTAAAATTTTGAAAATTATTCGCAACAATACAAATTAAATTTTAATTGATATATCATAATTAAATAATTTATATTCACAACAATGATCCAAGATATATTTGAAAAGAAGCTAAAATATCATATATAACTTATAAAATGAGAAATCTAAATAAATTATTTTTTTCATGCCTTCTCAACAAATATTGAGTATTACGCTTAAAAAAAAACTGAAATATTGACAATATTTTTCGTTATAGAAATATATAATCTAAAATTATCATATATACATCTTAAATTTTAATGTATAATACATGACTAAAGAGTCATACTAAAATACATATGTAAAAGATTACAAAATTTCAAATTATTAATTGCCCAACAAATTTTATCAACCCGTTGTTGTAAGATTTTTTATGATTTAAATCACGAGTGATAAAATAATATTTTTTTATATTTAATGCAAAATGTTATAAAATAATATTATTGTGACAAAAAAATAACATGAATATAGCAACATTTATATTTGAATCTATCTTAATTAGAAATATGCATTAACTAAGATGATCATGATAACAAATATTATATAAATCTAATGTGTTCAATATTAATAAAAAATTAGCTAAAAAATAGATATTATAAGGCTAAATTATGAAATATATGATTATTATTTTTATTAATTTCAATAAAAATATTAGGTCGGAAGCGGAACGACAACGAGACTCCCACAAGTAATACACAATTTTAATGTGTGTAAATATGGGGTCAGGATTCAGGAGGGGACTTTTGAACTGATCGGTTCACGTGCATGAACAAAACAAAGGACCTTTTTCTGTTCGGACAACTTTTGACCTGACAAAACAAGACATCTGCTTGAAACCAATACAAAAAACGACCTCTCCTGTTTCTTAAAACTGGAGAGGATTCTGTCTCTCTTCCCCTCCAGATTTCCGCGGGAAAATGTAAGACAGCAAAGACAGAGACAGAGACAGAGAGAGCGATGGAAAGTGAGGCGGTGAAAGGCTCAACGTAGTGACAGATAACATCGACGAGGAACAATCTAACAATAGAAAATGGAAGACAACAATACAGACACGCTCTCCTGGCCTTCCTTCCTATTTAAACCTCTCCGGTGTCAACCTTCGATTAAAAGATCAAAGGCATTCTTAACCTGGTTTATTATTTTTCGATCGAAACTTGACCTAGAACATTCTCTTTTTGGAAGGAAACTTGCCCTAAAACTCAAACATGGCCAACAGGATGAAGTACTCAATCAAGGCGGAGGATTACGAGCTTTACGAGGAGATTGGCAATGGCGTCAGCGCCTCAGTTTATCGCGCTCTTTGCAAACCATTGAATGAGACAGTCGCCATTAAAATCCTCGATTTTGAAAAAGACAGAAGCGATCTCGTAAGCAACTCAAATTTTTCCGTTAATCCATTCAATTTGTGCAATATCAACCCATTTCACAGATAAACTTTTCGACCGATTATCTAATTTATATCCATTCTTTCAATTGTAGAACAACATAATGAGAGAGGTTCAAACAATGATTTTGTTGAACCATCCACACTTATTAAACGCGCATTGCACGTTTGTGAAGCAGCATGAGTTGTGGGTCGTGATGCCTTACATGGCATCTGGATCCGGCCTTCACATTTTGAAATCGGCTCATCCTGAAGGACTCGACGAGCCGATCATCGCCACCATTTTATTAGCGACTCTCAAAGCCTTGGATTACTTGCATCAAAATGGCCAGATTCATCGTGACGTTAAAGTAAATTAAGATAAAATATTATTTTTGCTTGATTTATGTGTTGTTCTTATGGATTTGTTGTTTATAAGATTGAAATTTGGTTAATTGTAGGCTGGAAATATATTGCTCGATAAGAAGGGAGGAATTAAGCTCGGAGATTTTGGAGTTTCGGCCTGCCTTTTTGACGGTGGTGACAGACAGCGCCTCAGAAAAACATTTACTGGAACGCCTTGTTGGTGCGTGCATTTAATTAATGGACCAATTTTGTATTTACCCTTCCAGAAAGTCAAAATGTCAATTTATGGTCTCAAAACTGCAGTCAGAATTTACCCGTCCAAAAACTGGAAATTTGATATTCTGTGTTTTTGGAAGGATAAATTTGATATTGCAATTTTCGTAGGATATATATATGAAATTATTTATCAATTTTTTTTTATCCTTTAATAGACATTGGTAACTTTTTTTTAATATATTTATTTTTTTTTTGTCCAATAGGATGGCGCCAGAGGTGATGGGGGAATCGGGTTACAATTGCAAGTAATTTTCATTTTTCTTATTCCCTCACATCTTAATTATATAATATTAAATTTAAAATTCACATTTTAAGTTATTATTTATACAGGGCGGATATATGGTCATTTGGAATAACTGCACTTGAACTTGCTCATGGTCATGCTCCTTTTTCGAAATACCCTCCTATGAAGGTAAATTAAAATCAGAATAAAATAAAATAAAATATTAGATCTTAGTATTAATATCAAATTGGTACATTATTTATTTATTTATTTTGTAGGTATTTCTGATGACTCTACATGGTTCTCCGCCAGGACTGGACCTTGAGTCGGATAAAACTAGATTTTCCAAGGTATATTTTATATATTAAATTTAAATAACCAAAATTTTTAAATTGTCATTTAGTAATCCTTTTTAATTAACTCAATAATTTCTTTTATAATAGAGTTTCAGGCAAATGATTGGAATGTGTCTAGTTAAAGAGCCGTCGGAAAGACCGACGGCTCGTAAATTATTGAAACATTCTTTTTTCAAACAAGCCCGCTCACAAAATTATATTAACCGGAAATTATTGTGCGGCTTGCCTATTCTTGGTGACCAATATAAAGCGCTAAAGGTATCAATTAGTGAAAAAAAAAATTGTAAAATTATTTTCATTTATATTTTGGATTAAGAGTTATTTGTTTTCGATATAGGAAAAGGAGGAAAAACTTCTGGCGCAAAAACAGATGCCGGATGGAGAGAAGGAAGAACTCTCTCAAGTTAGTTTGTCTTTTAATTTAATTTGGAATTAAATATTTTCCAAATATTATTATTATTTTTTATGTTTAATTTTTTTGATTTGAGTTTTTTGGTTATTTGTATATAGAATGAGTACAAAAGAGGAATTAGTAACTGGAACTTTGACCTGGACGATTTGAAGGCTGAAGCTGCCCTGGTAAATTACATTTTCTAAATACAAACTTATTTCATCATTTATTTTATTCAAAATAAAAAAGGTTCATTATTTTCTTTATTTAATCTAAATTTCATTTGACAGATTCCAGATCAGGAAGGCGGCGAAAGTTCTACATTTGAAACTGACCCGTTTCAAGATTATACAGTAAGTTTCTAAATTATTCATGCATGTTTATAAATTTCACACAATATAAAGTACTAAAAAAATGTAAATTATTTCAGGGAAATGATTCGAGTCAAAACAGTTCTAATAAAAAACCCTGCAATTCTAAGGACTGTTCTGAAGCACACAGTCAAAGGTTTCTCTTTTTTTCTTCATATAATATGTTTGATTCTTTACTAAAAAAATGATATATTGTTTAAAAATATGAATTATTATTTTCAGTATATCAAATCAAGACAAAAAGAAATACAACAGGGAATTGTCTTTTGGTACGTCATTTCCTCCATATGTTCAAGGTATGTGTATCTAATATAGCCTTCTTTGCATATTAAAATCATTAATCTATTATTTCTTAATTTTTTATTTTTTTTAATTTCCTTCAGGTGAAAATGGAGGCCAAAATGAGAAAAAAAGAAAGCCTCCGGTTGTAAAACAGAGAGGCCGTTTCAAAGTAACATCTGCAAGTGCAAATTTAGATAGGGTAATTTATATCAAACCTTATTTATTTATTTCCTATAAGTAGTATTACAATTACTTTGACGTTATTTGTTTTATTTATATATTAATTCCATTTTTTTTTCTCTTACAGACATCTCCTAGTTCAAATATGAACCTGCATAAGAGCTACAGCATGCAGGTTCTTTTTAATTTATTTTCATATTATTATTCTTCTTCAGAAAAATAATTAATTAATCTATTAGTTAATTAATTAATTTCTTTAATTATGACATAGGCAATATCTCAACTCCATCCAAATGATGTAGCTGGCAACGCACCACCAATTCCTCTTGCAAATTCTGTTCATAATAATCTTCTTTTTCTTTTGAACTCCAACCTGCAAGAAAGGGTATTAAATTTTATTAATTTATAAAGTTAATTTATAATCTCAACAAGTATTACTGTTATTATTATTTTATTTTATTTATTTATTTTAGGATGCAGTGCGTAATTTGATGAGGGAAGTTTCTGTTGGAGACTATTCCCCAGCTTTAATGAGCATTATTGCTACTGGCGCTATACACTCACCATGTCTACCCTCACCAAGACCAGTTGTAATAACTGAAAAATCTTTGGTAATTTTACAAAATATATTATTTATTTTCTAACATTAGAGAAAAAATTTGTCACATTTATTATTATTTTTAATCTTTTTGTTTTTACAGATTGAAGCAGCGTATAGAAAGGAGTATGAACTCCATCAAGAAGTATCTGATCTTCGATGGAAGTAAGAGTTATTAATTTGAAATTATCATCTTTTATTTAAATAATTAATATTTATTTATTTACAAAGAGGTCCTTGTTTAATGACTATATTTGCTCGCTTGCAGGTTGGAGTGTATTCGGGATGAGATAGACGAAATTAAGAAAGATATTGCAGAAAAACGTAAGGACGATAATCCTTAGGTATAAGAAAAAGACAACTATTTAGGGTTTAGGATTTAGAGTTAGGATTTAGTATAGCACATTGTTTGTATATATCTTTTTTTGTTGGACACATAATTTGTATCTTGTAAATATTTCTTTGACAACTAAAGAAATGCGTAAAATGTAAATGATTAGTATTGAAAGAGCATTGTATGCATGTTTGTATATTGTAAAGAGTTATTCTTTGTTATATTTCAAGCCTGTTTGATTAGTATTGAAACTTGCATTCATTGTTTTCAATAAATCAGAAACTCATGTCCTGGTTCTTACCAAAACCGAGCATTGAATTGGAATCCATGAGTTCAAATCTAGGATTTCCTAGAAATAAATCATGGATTACTTGCAAATCCGAAATTCCAAGTCACGTTTGTTGTACTGTTCCTTAACTTCTCTATATTATAAGTTTAGGGGCAGTTTGGTCAATAAGTAGGGTAGTTAGAAAATATATTTATCCTAATTAAGATTTTTTGAGTGTTTTAATTGTGATATTTGCTTTAACTACCGAAATTTGAGCTTTCATACATATTCACGCGTGATAGCTCGACTTTCTATCAAAAATACGAGCTTCCGATTTACGGAGAAAAGACAAGACTAAAAAGAAATATTGTTAAATTAATGATTAAATTAGATAAGACATTTTAGACTTAATTTATTTCTTAATTATATTAGTTTAAATATGAAAACTGTAATTATATTAATTTCAAATTCTTCCATTTAAACACTAAAATTGTAGGTGCAACCTTTGAAAATTTAGCTAATTTTTCTAGTAATTTATTACGGTCATCCATACAGCCCCCTGATTAATTTGGGGGCTAAGTAACTTTTCTTTTAATTAAATACTTCGATTGGATTTGGAAGGGTATAAATGGAATTTCCTTCCTTCCCCGCGAAAAGCATAATTCGCAAAGAAACCTTAATTTTAAGGCACGAATTTTCTCATGGCGAGTGGTTCCTCGCCTTCTCAAATCCTCTGCGCATCATTCAATCAAGACAACAGGTCTGAAACGCTAATTACCCCTTCAATTTTCCCTTTTTGATTTAGTTTTGTCGGTTCAATTGCTACTTTTTTTCTTATAATTCAAAGGAATTTTGAGTTATTCGGATGAATTACGCTTTATACTTGCGAAATTCACCTAGCTTTCAGCAAAAATGAATCACCACTAGCTTTGATTTTAATTTCTGTTGCTCTCTTTTCTTATTGAATTGTAATTTTGCTACCAGCTTCTTTTCTATTGGAACAAAGGATGGATTCAAGATATTCGAATCTAGAAATGGAAGATTGTGCTATGAAAAGTGTGAGTTCTCATTAAACAAACTTCTCACGTCCTAATTCTTCAACTTCTCTAATCTAACCAAACTTCAATTCCATATTTCCCCCCTTTTGAATCAGCTCTTGGTGGATTGAGCATCGTAGAAATGCTGTTCAGTTCGAGTCTCATAGCGATAGTTGGATCAGGAGAAAATCCATCACTATCGCCACGTAGGCTCTGCTTATTCAACACCGCCACTGGATCGTCCTTGAAAGAACTCAACTTTCTCACTTCCATTGTTGCTGTTCGATTCAACAGAAAAAGGTTTCTTTCAAAATCAAACATTCAATTCAGATTATTATTATTATTAATATTCTATTTAATTTTGCTAATATATGTATACAGGCTTATTGTTGTGTTGCAGGAAAAAACGTATATATACGATTTGAACAGTATAGCTATCTTAGATGAAATTGACACTGTCCCCAACACAAAAGGTAATAAAAATACTTTTTTTTCCAATTTATCCATAAAAAATAGTTATATTAATGGTTTGTATAATGTTTCTTTTAAAAGGATTATGTGCATTTGCACCAAATTCAGAGGGTTGCTATTTAGCAATTCCAGCCAGTACAAACAGAGGTTCAGTTCTAGTTTATAACACACTGGAGCTTCAGTCTCACTGTCAGGTCATTCAATAATTAAAGTATTAAATTAAATACGCTATCTCTCTTTTTTGCTTAATAAATTTTTTGTTCTTTTTCAATAGATAGATGCACACAGATCAGTATTAAATGCTCTAGTTTTTTCATCGACTGGTACTTATCTTGCAACTGCCTCAGAAAAAGGGACTATAATTCGTGTCCATCTTGTTTCTCAAGCTACCAAGGTAAAATATATTTCCCAAATATTATATTTACTTTTACTTGAAAAAATTAAGATTTTTAAACTATTTTTTATACCCTATATTTTTGTTATATAGTCCTATAGTTTTAGGAGAGGAACATATTCATCAACGATATATTCTCTAGCTTTTGCACCATCTCTAGATATTCCAGATATTCTTATCTCAACTAGCTCGTCTGGCTCTCTCCATATTTTCCTTCTAGAAGCTTCCATTAATGGAAAGTAAGTATTAAATATATTAGAAAAAATTATAAACAAAGTCTGAGTATGAGTTTTATTCTTTTGAAATGTTTTTTAGTAGGCAGAATAAACTGCTTGGATCGGTGATTCCTGATTCCATAAATGACGCTTTTGACCCTGCAAATCATCATGTTGTTCATAATATTGTTCCACCAGGAATCAAGAGGTCCATTTTTTTATATTTAATTATTTATAAAATGAAAATATTTTTAATGAATTAATTTTGCTTATGGTTTAATGATAATTGATCTGTTTGTGCAGTTATATAACAGTGAAAAGCATAGAGAATGCTCCGAATTCTTCGTCTGTTTCGGCTTTGAGGTGAGATGGTAAATTTGTAAATTTAATTGCATTTTTCATAATTCATTTTTGTTTATTTTCTTTTAATGACAGAGCAATAATATACATTATTACTCAAAATGGATATTTTCGCGAGTATGTGTTGCAATTTGCGAAATTGAACGAGTCTTCATGGAGTCTGGAAAGAGAAGTCAATTTGCTCGATGTAATTTCTGATTCTAGTAAATAAAAAAGAATTAGTTTTCATCTTTAATTTTTTGTTAAAATTTGTACATAATAAGGAGAAAATGTTGTACATATGTGGTCTGTCTTCTTGTAAATATTTGGTTCCCTAAGTATCCTTTTCTGACAATTATCTGAATATAGTGTTGAATGATTGAATCCAAATCCAACAATTTTATTTATTGTACTACATCTATATTTAAACTAATGAATTCTTATCTATTCATGAATTCTTATATAATTCTACAAATCATGAATCCAATATTTAAATTCTTGATTGCAAATCATTTTCAAAGCTAACATTTAAATTCATGAACTCTTATCCAGTTCTTGGATGATTACAAATATTTGCATTTAACATTCGCGATTCACTATCAACCTGTAAATAAAAATCACATTCCTTCGTCGCACTACAAGGCTTTATCATCCTGATACCACAGAGAATCTTAGGGCCGTTTAGTTTGAGTTTTTAAATATGGATGCCCTGGCATCCATGAGGATGGATTCAATTCTCACGTTTGGAAGAGCCACCCGGTAATAAAGTAATAGAATCCGTGATTTCTATGGGAATATTTGATGAGAATTGGATAGCCACCAAAATTGGTGACTTTCCTCATTCCCATGAAGAGGGAATGCAAAAATAAGAAAATAAATCTTTATATGAAAACATCTTTTCTCTCATTATTTTGTTGATTTAAATGAAATTTTACAAATTTGGAATATCAAGAAATCAAGATCTTGTACATTCCTTGAAATAAATACATCAAATCAAACATGTTAATATCACATGTCTTGAAATTGCATTCCATGCAATATGATTTCTTGGAATCATACATTCCAATGCATCGTTCAAAATTCGAACCAAACGGCCCTAAATGATTCACAACCTTGTTCTTAATTCCACTCTTGTTAGCCAATTATAAGCCTTCTTTTAGCCTTTTCTCAAAGGAATAAGTATTTTCACAAAGTTTTTGTTTTTTTAAGTCTGAAAGAACAAGTGTTGAAGCAAAGACATGCAAATACCTTAAGCAAATGAACAAAGAAATTTGTTTCTACTATTCTTTTTTTTTTTTTTTACTCTGCTTTCTATACTGTCTCCCATATTTTTTCTTTTGCTTTTTTCACACTTGTACATAACTTTATTCTTTAATCAATATTATAAATAGGACTTAGCTTCTCCTTGAAAAATATATATATATATATATATATATATATATATATATATATATATATATATATATATTAGGCAAATCAATATAATAATAAACAAACAACACACACAATCAAAGTTTTGATACAAAAATCCAATACACTCAAGTACAATTATTCCTTCAAAAATTTCCAATACACACTCCATATGCCTTTTTCGCTTTTCTGAACTATATGATATTTCGTCTCGAGCTCGATTTTATATAGATAAAATCTATCAAAAATCAAAGATTTGGAGCTCCAATAATCTGACCGGATCGATCCATCTTTTTACCATCTCTGTTCAGATCCTCTCCATTTTCAACCAAAAATTAATCAATGAATAAATAAATATATACAACTTTATGCTCTGTTCAGACCCTCCCCATTTTTCCACCAAAAATAAATTCATGACCGTATACAAATTCTCTCACAAAAAATATCTCCAATATTTTAAGCTGCTTACACCTCCAAAAATATCCTCCTTCCCAAATTTGTTTCTGTTTTTCACAAGTTATCTAGTAAGACTATTTTTTCTTTTTTTTTAAAGTCACTCTATTTAATGTCAGAGTGATTTACAAACTTATATATATGATATATGTCCAAAAGATTATTATCACTCATTAGAAACTTTTTCTTTGAGATTTCCAAATGATTATTATCACTCATTAGAAACTTTTTCTTTGAGCTTTGCCAGCTCGTCCTGTGCACGCATCAGCCTGTGTGATTAAATATTTATTCTTAAAAAAGTTCAAGAAACAAAATAAAATAAAACAAAACAAAAATAATTTAATATTTATTTGTTTTACCTCATTTGCAACTCGGTTATTTCTTGCATGTAATCCTTCTCTCTATCAAACGCCACTTCAAGCTACAAAAATTAGACAAAAAAAAATACGAATGATGCTAAAAAATATTGAAATTAAATATATTATTTTTTTTAATTAATTAATTTACCAAAGATTTTTCGCTTGAAGTAGTAGAAGAAGGAGGAGAGACAAGTTCGCCAGAATGATTACTCGAAGAAACCGAAGCAGGCGATAAATCACCGATCGAAACTTGTTTCATTAAACTCAGTATATAATCCTGCCAAAAAGAATAAATTAAAAAAAACAATTCTAGTTATTTTTGGCATTTAATATTTTTTATACCCTTTGAAGCATGTTGTTTTGAAGTATAGTTTGGAGCTGAGCGTAAACAGTAGAAGGCGGAATATTTTGCGGCATGAGAGCTTGAGGAGTCGTATTAAATGTTGGAAGACGGGACATAACCTAAAAAAGAAATAAATAAATAAATGTATTTGAATAAACTATTATTTATTATATACAAAAATAATTAATTAATTTGGTAATACGAAAATAAATTATAAAAGAACAAACCTGCATACTGTAGCTTTTTTGTAAGGCGGACAAGTTCGGAGCGGCCTGAAAAATAAGAAAAATAAAGATATTTAATTAATAAAATAAATTAATATATTTAATACATAATATAATTATTGTAATATATTATTTAATTTACCTTGTCTAAATCGACGCTTTCAGATGTAACTTTAAATCGGCCTCTCTGTTGTATAGCTGTCGTTTTTACTTTTTCTTCCTCACAATTTGAACACGGATTATTATTAGTATTAGTATTAGTACTTGTATTTCCATTATTATTATTACTATTATTATTGGTAGTACTAATATTATTATTATTATTATTAATTTCTCCTTCGGTTTTATGCGTACAAACTGGAGTAACCGATCCATTATTTTCTCCTTCGGTCGATAATTTTTCTTGCATCGTATCAATTTCAAACAAACTTTCCGAATCTTTTGATGAAATCACACCATCTTCATTATCTGGCAGCTGAAACAATTAAATATATATTAAACTTTAAAAGTAAATCTTATTACTTGTAAAAAAAACTTAGATTAATTAAAACAGAAAATTAATTAATCAATTGAAGATTTACAAGTTGAGCTTGAGCTTTCAGATCTTCAATGTCGAAATTCCAACCGCTAATTCCTCTCTTGTATTCGTTCTAAAAAAAATAAAAAAATCAAATTGATAACCTATACTATTACATTTAAATTAGAATAATCAAAATTAAACAAATAATTATGAGTTATAAAATGAAAATATACTTGAGACAGTTCTTCCATCTCATTATCAGGCATTTTCTTCTGTGCCAGCATTTTTTCTTCCTTCTCCTGCATTACAAAAAATCAATTAAATAAACAACAAAAATACACCAAAAATACACAAACGAACAAAATAAAATAAAATATAAATTTATATACTTTGAGAGCTTGGTATTGGTCGCCAAGAGTTGGCAAACCGTCGAGTAATTTTCTATTAATATAATCTTGAGACCTTGCTTGCTTAAAAAAAGTGTGTTTTAGTAATTTTTTAGCAGTCGGTCTTTTTGTCGGGTCTTTCACCAAACACATTGCTATCATTTGCCTAAATGCCTGTTCATTCCAAATTAATCATAAATTAGTTAATTGATTAATTTATGATTTTTTAATTACTAAATTAATTTGATATTTTGAATGAAATGTTGATTTACTTTGGAGAATCTGTGTTTGTCTCTTGCGTAGTCAAGACCGGGTGGAGGATTTTGTAGCGTCATGAGCAAGACCTGTTATAAAAGAAATAAAGTTAATGTGAATTAATTAATTGGAAATGTATTTTGATATTTATTATATTGAAATATTATGATACTAAACCCTAAAATGTACCTTAATGGGAGGGTACTTAGAAAAGGGAGCGTGTCCATGCGCGAGTTCCAATGCAGTTATTCCGAAAGACCAAATATCCGCCCTAAAAAAATAACAATTTTTCCAAAATTATAACTTTCTATTGATAAAAATATAAATATTAGAAAATAATAACAAAAATATTGAAGAAAAAAACAACTCACCTGAAATCATATCCTTTTTTCTGTTCCAACACTTCCGGCGCCATCCTATTTTAAAAAAAAATAAACCACCAAAAAACTCATAAATTTCATAAAATTAATTGGGTATTTAATTCATTATTATTTAATTATAATTAATAATTTACCAGCAAGGGGTGCCAACAAAAGTATTTCTCAATCGCATCCTATCACCAGTTTCAAAGAGGCAAGCCGAGACCCCAAAATCCCCAAGCTTTATTCCTCCCTTTGAGTCTACCAAAATATTTCCAGCCTACATAACAAAACAAATTAATTCTACATAATTCAGCATTAATTATCTCATTCTCATCTCAGAGGGAGGAATAATATTGGGATGAATTACATATATTTCACGTTAATTCTAGTTTCAGAAACTTGCCTTGACATCTCGATGGATGTGGCCATGGTGATGGAGGTACTCCAAAGCTTTGAGAACTGAGGTAAGAATGGTGGCGATGACTGCTTCTTCAAGCCCGTCCTGGAAGGAAGATTTCATGATGTGAAGACAAGATCCGCCCGCCATGTACGGCATCACCACCCAAAGCGTCTCTTTGTGCACGAACGAGCAGTGAGCTTTCAGCACATTCGGATGGTCGATCAAGATCATCGTCTGGGCCTCTCGCATTATGTTGTCCTGCCCAAATCAATCCGAAATTGAGAAAAAACGGAGAACTAATTGAAAATCGAGGGGAGAAATCGATTGATTGATGAATTACCAGATCGGAGTTATCCCGCTCGAAATCGAGCACTTTGATGGCGACGATTTCATTGCGTGAAATACAGAGAGCGCGATGAACTGCGGCGCTGACGCCATGGCCGACTTCCTCGTAGAGCTCATATCCCTCGGCGCCGATCGGGTACTTCTTCTTCTCCATGTTTTCTCTCAATTATCAGTGAAATCGAAGGATCTTTCAAAGCTAGAAGGTGGAGGGTTTATATACGTTTGAAAGGAAGAAGGGAATGGAAGGGGTTTTGCAATTGCACCTGTGTAGTAGTGTTAGCGTGTTTTTGTTCGTTGCTTTCTGTTTTTTGCGATTTTCTATTTTTGGCTCGCTGCCGTTTTTTCGTTCGTTGCCATTTCCGCGCTGCGACGACTACAAGTGAGCAGATTTATTCTCTCCAGTGTGAATATAATCGAAGGCGAGCTTATTATTGAAATTACGATAAGGTGTCTGTGCTTGTAGAAAAACTGGAGGAGAGAATACTCAAGTTGAAACTTCGGCTATTCAAATTTGATAATGGATGTAGCTCGCAGTGAATTCATAAACCATAGTTTGGATTTCATTAAGTGGGTCACTACAGATAGTCTTACTGGTGTTGGAATTAAATGTGATATGATGTATTAACTCTGCCGTTGAAACTGATGTTGACAAGGCAGTCTTGAACCTGGTCATAGGGGTGAGTACAATATGGGCTTTTGTATTATAATTGACCGGGCCTTATTTTATGACAGAACAAAAGGTTAACAATATGGACCCATCTTAGTTCTTGGTATAAACGAGGAGGATAGAATCTGCAAGAAAGATGGCATCAAAATAAATCTCAGCTCAAAACAAAAAAACAAAATAAGATCTCAGAGCTCAACTGTTCATTATTGGATCGGAGTCACAATCACATAGAATAACTGAACACGAAACATAACAGTTATCATTTCATAATTAGCATGTACAATACCGAACAAACTACAAGCCTACAAGTCGAAAAGAAAAACAACACAAATTATCCAAAAAACACAATCACATCAATTAATTTCCCTACTCTTTTTCTTTTCTTATTATAAGCCATACAAAACCACAATCACAATCAGCGCCTTAATTACTCACACGCGTACCCTTTTCAAGCTCTCAATAAACACACGTTAATTTCCAATTTCCATCTACCATTTCATGATTTGATCCTCTCACGAAAGCAATGCATATCATCCATAAATATTAAATATTGCATACCCTACTCATTTTGTTTTCTATTATAAGCCAAATACACACAATGACACACTCACAATCAGTGCCTTAATTACTCCTCGCATTGATTAAGTTCCATCTACCCATTTTATATCCTTTATGTAGACCGGGACCACATGAAGTCACCCGTGTCTTCCACCGAATCCTATCCTATTCGGTTCCATCTTCTTTCACCCAAAAAGTAATGTATCCAACACAATCAAATCAAATAAAATAAAAACTAAAAGAATACTTTCTGTCAAAAAAAAAAAAACTAAAAGTATACTTTAACCTGCACTTTTTTACTTTTTTATACGCCCATACTCTTTATTAACTTGCCACCTTTCTTTCACATTAGTAGCCTGTACTGTTTCTACTTCCCTTGACTTTCAGTCCAAGCAACCCACTAACCAGCCACTCGACCATAATCAACCTTTTCTCTTCCATACAGTACAGATATAAATAGATTACACTCCCTATGACATACCTACTGTTGAATTCTTTTTTTACAATATAAATAAATACATTCAATGGATCAAGAAATTCCTTAATTACATAACAATGAATGAATAACTGCTAATAAACTAGGGGGAAGTTTTTTAGATAATAAACATGAGAAATGTGATAACTATTCGGTGACAGCTCACTCAAAATGACCATGTGGTCCACATGGGCGTCCAAAGGCAAAGATCTGTCTGTCTTTACACCTCTTTCCATCAATACCCCTCCCCGCCCTGACTCTTCAGTGAAGAGAAGAGAAGACCATCCAAACAGTATTAATATTGCTTGCGGTTTATGGACCGCTGATCTCAGAAAATCCAGCTGTAGTGGACGAATAGAAAGACCCGTGCTCCGGCCTCCAGCTGGCGCCCATTCTTATTGTTATGAAACCAACCATGGTTCATGTGATAAATTACGCACTGCCACTGGTCGGCTCCACGTGAGAGAAGAAAAAGAAAGAGAAAGGTATGAACATAGCGGGAGAATTAGGGAGATATTTTTAAGGATTCAATTAACACAAGAGGAAAAATTAGTATTAACAATAACTAACTAAGATAAGAAACAAGAAAAATACACAAGAACATGAAAGAAACAGCCTTGTTGTTCTTGCGTTGTTCATAATTTCATTCTTCATCCTCCCCAAATATCCAAGAAAAAGAATTAATAATAACAATAATAATAACAATATTCTTCCGAGTGTCCCAAAAAATTGGCAAAAAATTACCCTAAATCGAATTTTTAAAAATTAGAACCCAAAAGAAAAGAAAAGAAGAAATAAAACAAAGAAACGAAGGTTAATCCACAGCTGGTCGGTATCTACACAGTCTCATTACAAGCTTCTTCCTCCTCTCGCACTGTAGCCGTAGTAGGTGAGGTACCACTTCACGAACTTCTTCAGCCCCGTTTCGAGGTTGGTCGTCGGCTTGTAGCCCAGCTCCGCCCTCGCCAGGCTGATGTTGGCGTGGGTGAACGGTACGTCTCCGTTTCCGGGCATCTCCACCACGTTCCTCTTCGCCTTCACCTTCAGGTTCCTCTCCAGGATCGCCACCAGATTCGGGACTGTGACCGGAGACGTATTACCCAAGTTGTAAATCCGGAACTGGGCCGGCCGCCTCTTCTTCCCGCCGGAGCCGGTGCTCTTCTCAGCCGTGTCCAGGGCGCCGAGACAACCTTTGACAATGTCGTCAATGTAGGTGAAGTCTCTGGCGAGATCCGTGTGGTCCTTCCCTCTGTAAACGGTGATCGGTTTCCCTTGAAGAATGTTTCTTGTGAAGGAGAAGTAAGCCATGTCAGGCCGGCCCCACGGGCCGTAGACCGTGAAGAACCGCAACCCGGTAATGGAGAGGCCGTAAATGTGGTTGTAGGTGTGAGTTATCTCCTCACCGGCCTTCTTGGTGGCGGCGTAGAGAGATGCCGGCTGGTCCGTACGGTCTAGTTCGGAGAAGGGAACCTTGTCGTTCAGTCCGTAGACAGAGGAAGACGAGGCCCAAACAATGGAGGGCTGGGGCTCCGCCGCTTTGCAAGCTTCTAGAAGGGTCACAAGTCCGGCGATGTTGCTGTGCACATACGAGGCCGGATTTTCTATGGCGTATCTCACGCCGGCCTGAGCAGCCAAGTGCACAACGTGCGTGAAAGGCACCACATCGAACAGCTTGGCGAGCAATTTCCCGTCGTTTATATCTCCTTCTACCACGAAGATCGAGTGAGAAGAGAGCAGAGCCTTCCTCGCCTTCTTGAGAGACGGGTCGTAGTACGAGTTGAAGTTATCCAGCCCGACAACTCCGTCGCCCCGCCGGCGGAGTGTGAGGGACACGTGGCTGCCGACGAACCCGGACGCGCCGGTGACCAGGACGGAGAAGCCATTGGGTCTTCTTGGTTGGGCGGAGTTACGGATCTGGCGCTCCCAGTGCATTCCGCCCCATGAGGCGGAGAAGTACTTTGAAGACGTGTCGACGAAGCTCTGAAAACTCAAATAAGAGGCGGTGAGAGCGATTAAGAACAGGGCCCATAGGAACATGGTGCTGGTGGAGGCGAAGCAGCGGTGGAACTGGCGGTTTACATGGGCGCGCTCGATCTTGACCTTGCCCGGCGTGGAAGGGAAGAGCTCGTCTTCCATGCTCCGCATTGTCTTGTCGTCTCTTCTTCGTTCTTGTCCTTTCTTGTTTCTTCTTTAAACGCCCTCGTTGGCTGGCTGGCTTCGGATCTGAAGGAAACCCAACAATGGTGGGATTCGTTGCAATTTAGAGATGGGGCAGCGGAATGGGGGAAGAATGGAGGAGGGGATAAAGCAGGGCAGAAGATTTGTTAGATGTTTTGTTTTTTAATTTAGTTTAGCAAATTCTGCACCTGCTAAAGATAGACGGTGGAGGAGCGGAGATATAAATAGCATCAACTTGTGATGGAGGAGAAGAACCGACATCTCACCCCTCTTAGTTATTTCCCTACACCCGGCTCATCACAAGCCGTGTAAAACCAAGGAGCGGTATTTGCTGCTGGTGTTGGAGGTACGGTGTGACACGGGAGTATGGTAAAAGTGAATGACGCGTGAACGCGTTGTTTCTAGGCCGTACGGTACAGCGTGAAATTAAAAACAACAAGCGCCTCGAGTTGTGCTGTGTTTTTATCATTTCCTTGTTTGAACTTTGAATTTTTTTTTTCTTTTCTTTACTGGAGTCTGGACTGGTGCTTTTCGACTTGTTTGACGATTCTAGAAATTCCAGGGGTTTGGTCGTTAATTTGGTGCATTTTATCATCATTGAAAATTTAATTGGTACACTAGGAAAGTGGGTTCGTTGGTTCGTTGGTTGGTGGATTTAGATGAGAGAGAATAGAGATGCTGTCTCTTCTCATCTCACTTCTTTCTTCTCATCTCATGGGATGAATGTGGTGAGCTGTAAGGCTGACATGTGTTCAGGGAGAGTAGGTGAGGTGACTCAGGTGAGGCATGATAAGCGGAACTTGGGGTCCTGGTTTATCTGAATTTATCCTTTGGATTCTTGGTTTTTTCCTGTGGGGATTTGATAGTGATAAGTGCTAATTAAGTGACTGAAGTGAAATCAAATCCACACAGTACAGGACCAAATAGATATTTGGATGTAAAGTCTCATTTGTTTCTTTTTATTCTTATGTAGCTAGCTACCAATTGTTTTTTTATTGTCTTATCAGTATTGGTAGTTAAATTGTCTCTTTCAGTGTTGAAACTTCGAAAGGCTTTGTGATAAACCTACAGGCTACATGTGGATGAATTGAGTGATGTGGTGCTTTTTATTGGATTTGGACTTGAGTCGAATGATAATTTAATGTGATAGACAGTTAAGGGAATGGATCCATCAGATGAAATTTGTTAAAAAAAGGAAGAATATTTTCTTAGATAGATAAATGACTCAATAACTGATAACTAACTAGGAGTAAATTATCAATCTCACCAAAAAAAGGAAGAAATGGAAATTAACAAAAACAAACAAGAAATGAGTGATTTATAGTAAATTAGTTGGATAAATGTTTGACTCGCTAAATATGGTGGATTGTGGTTAAGACTTGTCGAAATTCAAGATGATTTTATTCTAACATTTTGTTAGGGCCAGGCTAATATTAGGAAATCGTGACGTTTCAATGATCGGTAATGGCAGCCAAGTAATGATTGAACGAAAAAATTCATTAAGTTTGCAAACTATAAGAATTTGTTTTTCTTGCGTGATTATTTTTAAAGATTTCACACTACATGTACGGCGTGCTTTCCGTCTAGTAACAGTTTATAACGACTTGTAGAGTGAGTAAATTGACTACGGAAGTTCTGTTCTATTACAACGGTGATTAAATATTTGTGAGAATAATGACATTCTTTTGGAAATGAATAGTTTAAATAGTATAGTTTCTTTTCCAATATTAATTTTAGATAATTTTTACGTCAACATTTTTAGATATTTTTTTATGCATACAAGAACATTGTTCAAAATTGACAGCCTAAGGGCTAGAGAAGGCCCAAAAGAGCTTTCGAAGCTACCAAACAGCCCAATATTTTTTTTCTCAGATTTAAACCATATTGCTTCTCTCAGATTTCAACCCAAATTAGCCCAATATTTAATACCAAATAATAAATTCAAAAAAATAGTTGAGTGAGGACGGACTCAAATTCCGGCGATCCGCCCATGGAACTCTGTAAACCATGGAACGCCATGGATTTGCAAGTTCTTAAGCTCTCTAATTCCTCACAGACTCATCAATTTCTCTCTGTCTTCTCAATTGATCAATGGCGGAAGAAACAGTAAGCTCTCTTTCTCTCTCTCTGAAATTGGTTTCATCCCTTCACAAAATCAAACAAAGCACTGTTTCACTTGCTACATCGCGTATCACAAGTATGTTCTCTGCTTCTTCTCTTCGTTCAATACAAGTGATTTTCGTTTAGAAAATACAAGCAATTTTTTTCAATTTCAACTTTGCAATTTGTGAAATATGATGGAAATAAATATATAGATGTTAGAAGGCCAAAAGTGAAGAACCATCGAGTGATGGTGTGAGTAATATTTTAAGTGATGGTGTGAGTAATATTTTGACATTAGAGTGGGTGACTAAAAATTGTTTCAATTTTTTTTTTTATTTATTTTAAATGTAGATAATTTGTTTATTTAGACTTTTATTAAAAAAAATAATTTTTTTACAAGAATATTTACAAGTAATTCTCAAGAGCTTAAAAGTCTTTTTTGAGATACAAGCCTTCAATTTTAACATGACCAACTTTAAAATATTTTCTTCGTTCTGGAATCAGATTAAAAAATAGAATGAACAAAGGGAGAATGGTATGTTTCCTGGGTCTCTGTAGAAATATATAGCAGTTAATTATGTAATGCACTCATGACTTATTTTTTGCACATGGAATTTTTATGTAATGCAATATATTGCCGTTATATTATGTTGTTTTTACACTTAATTTTTGCAAATAATAAAATAAATTAACGAAATTCTCATTGGTTTGTTGTTTCCTTTTTTTGAGGAAATCAAAATATACACACTCTCACAGGACTGTAAGATGACAGAATCTAGCTATTTATACCAAACTCCGTATGAATATATATATATTTTCAAATTGCAATAATTTGATCTCTACTATCTTCAGGCGAACATATTCTCCATACAAATCTTCTATATATTAGGTTAAATTTCATCATGGGAATTTGTGCAAACATTGTAGCACTGTAGCACGACTATAGCACAACGCACTGTAGATATACTGTTTTGTTTCATTTTATATATTGTTTTCTCATTTTATATACTGTTTTGCCATTTCATATACTGTTGTTTATTTTTTGTATATTTATTTATTTTTTTACTTTTATATACTTGTTTTCCCATT
The DNA here is from genome assembly GCA_024447665.1 of Juncus inflexus. NCBI lineage: Eukaryota > Viridiplantae > Streptophyta > Magnoliopsida > Poales > Juncaceae > Juncus > Juncus inflexus. Next base: position 10,757,716 of record JAJHPC010000001.1, on the reverse strand, counting down.
TTATATACTATTTTCTCATTTTTATATATTATTCTCACTTTTTATGTAAATACTATTATTAGAAAGTAAATTATATATAATGTTATGTATATATTATTATTAGAAAATAAATTATATATACTATTATTGGATCTCATCATGAACAATCGTGCTACAGTGCGTCGTGCTGTAGCAGGTCCCTTTCTTTATAGGTTACTCAACTTTCAAAAATGACTAAATAAGTTAATCAACTTTCAATTATAGGTCACTAAAATTTCAAAAATTATCAAATAAGCCACTCAACTAATAATTCTCCCATATATGTCACTCAATTTTTAAAAATGGTAAACTAGGTCACCCGGTTAATTAAAATTTGAGTGACATATTTGATTATTTTTTAAAGTTGAGTGATATATAGAAAACAATTGAAAATGAAAGTTGAGTGAGTTATTTGATCATTTTTTAAAGTTAAGTGACTTATGGTGAAATAATCTTATATATTATTCATGATATATATTTTGGTGAAATAACCTTATATATTATTCATGATATATATTTTGATGTACAAGATATCTTACATTGTTTGTAGTTATACAAAATACATTTTGCATTTACATGCATATTATGCTAACGATATCCAACTGATGCTTTTTGGTGCAATATATATATATATATATATATATATATATATATATATATATATATATAACTGACCCTTTCTCATCCGTATTCAGTGACGCTGAGCAAAGGAGTTAATTACTGCAAATCACAAATAAATAAAATAAACAGATTAAAAAGGATAATTGGTTAATGAAAATAATGGCTGGTATTGATGAGTTGAGCTTATTTGGGAAATTGAAAGTTCAGCGATGCGAACGAGACAATTAAACCAACCAAATTAAACAAAGTGAAATCTTTAATGACATGCATTATATAATGAAATTTATTCAATAAAAAATTAGCTAATAAATAAATAAAACACTTATATGCCGAAAAAATGAAGAAGAGAATGACCTTTTAGCTTATTTGGTTCCCTTCAATCGTTTTAACAAGAAGCCGCATTACATCCACTTGCGCCTTGAGCAATTTCACGTAATCTAGGGTTTCATCCAAAAGCGTACATCTATCCATGCATTTCCCGCCCGGTACCAGTCGTCTCAGTACCAGTTCTCTCTTCTTCACCATGCATTTCGCTATACTGCTTGCTTTAACCTGACTTCTCGGTATATTTACCCTCACACCCCTCAAAATTCTCTTGCTTCTACCAGACACATTCCTCAGCTTCAAGGGTAAAATGGACTTTCTTCGACTTCTACTTGAGAGATCGGCCATTAGAGCTGAGCTCCATTTCGCACCTTTTCTTGCGGAAGCTGCCATGGCCAGATCGGCACTGAAACGGATAGCCCTTTTTCTCTCTAAGAGACTCATGTTTTTGTTTGATATCTTTCGCTTTTTTAGACCCGATAAGAAGATTTTCAACAAGGCGGCTCGCTTTGATGAACGTGTAATTTCTCGCATTGTGGTTATACTTGTTATGAAACAAAAATAGAAGATGGTTTAATGAAGAAGAGAGAGAGAGGGTTAAGAAGTTTTATTTTAAGAAGGCTAAGAGAAAAATTATATTATTAATTTTAATGGATGTGAGATTATATTTTACTGCTTCCAATTATTTTCTTTCAATCTAATAATTTTTGTGAGGGAGACAAACCACATGCATGCACATGGTGGTAAAGGCCCACGTCAAAATTTATCTACTATATGCCATAAAATAACTACAAGGATTCTCATTTGCATCTTTTGATCATGATTAATTAGGTATCATGCAAAGCTCTACTATAATGTTGAAATAATGTACCTTTCAAAAAAAAATGTTGAAATAATGAAAGTAATTAGCACGTGAAATATAAAATCAAAGTATCATGGTGCCTTAAAAAGCGAACATGGTCCGTAAAGCAAGGAGATGATGATTTTGTCTTGAAATGTACCGTTGAAGCATTTAGCTCTGTCCTTAAAACAAGGAGATTGACGCATGTAATTTGTATTTTTTATGTTTGATAATATGTGATTAAGAAACAATGATATTAATAAATCAATATGCAAATTTAATAAAGAGGATGTTAATAGTTTTGTTTGGCACGTTCTTGCAAAATCATCTAGGAGTTTTATATTTGAAATTTAAAGTAACTAAGAATCATGTGTGCACATTTGTGGGCTGAAATTACAGCTTTAAATCACGAGTTAATAGCAATGATGGGCCAACACTATGGACCTACCTGAATAAGGAACAATAAACTTGTATGTTTGAGTCTGGATTTCCTGTAACCACTCTAATTGGAGAATAAAACTTTTTTGTCAATATTTTCTTACTATCTTATAAATTTTTTGTGCTTATTAATTAGTTTAGTAATTACTAACTGTATATTATGCTTGGGAAGTATAGTAATTTTCTTTTCGCTTTGGAAACTTCTTTTTTACCATCGAACTTTTACCCTTTTCCTTTGGTTTTAAAAGGCTAGAAATCGGTAGGGTTTTCCCAAAGTTGGAAGACAAAATGAACAGTAGCACGAAGCATCACTTTGACAAATCATCAACAATCAAATCGATCTAATCTATATATTCTTTTACGCATGAGGGTCTGTACTTCAGATTGTAGCCAGCATCTTTACCATTTTCATGAAATTTCTAAAATACTCGACATCTCATGCAAGATCACTTTTTAATTTAGGCCCTATATTCTTCCAAATACTACACAGAAAAAGTTTGCAAAAATAGTGTCAACGAAATACCTATTTGAGCAGCTTGAATGCACAATTATGTTCTTGAACAACTTTTTTCTGAAGGAGTGTAGGAACAATTTTACAAGTGCGCAAAATTTATTTTTTAAATCACACCACAATAATAAGTTAATAACATCGGATAAAAAATGAAATGTTAGCAAACAATGTTCACAAAATTTGATGTTTCTTTAAACTTATAAAATAAAGTGTTAAATATATATATACTTTCAACTTAAAAAAAAATGTTATGAAAGTAGTGCTGATTTGCCTTATCTGAAGATCTAGATGAACACATCAGTACATCACAACATACGAATCAAATAGACAAGTCAGGCGGGATTAAGCAAATTAATGCGAACAGTAATTATACTGGTTGGTTTGTTTAATCCAAATCCATTGTAACTGATAATGTTTCATGTCATGTGTGGCCTTTATATTCAGAAAGAGAGATCATATTAAATCATTTTACAGACCTCGTGTTCTAATTAAAGTTTCTCAGATGATTTGTACTAGCTTGGGTTTGGGGTTGTTTTCTCACATTCACTACTGTTTCACCCATCTATCTGTGCATGTATTAATTAGGAGTCGTATGCTGTTTCCAAAGAAATACAAACAGTCATAAAGCCCCGATTCTGACTTCTCTTTCCACCTTTCCCCAACAAAGATTCATCTCTCTCTCACTCTCCTTTGCGTGAGTTTGGAGCCAAGAGATGTGATGTTTTAATGACCATGAGATATTGTGATTGACTCTATTTATTCACTGTCAAACCAAACCACAACAAACCTGTCTTCTTCTCCAGTATATATGTATTTCTTTTCATGTTGATACAGAGATCTTTACAGATAAGTACGTATATATAATATTAAATGGTAGTGCTGATTATGTTCATCAAAATTGAACTTTTTAGTAACGGCATAAGATTCTCAGAACTTTCATTATGCAGGGAAATAATTGAGGTACCATAAGTAGCCGAGCTTGAATATATATATTGGGTGAGTAAAAAAATTCTTATTATTTGATTATTATTGTATAAAGTTTTTGAGGGGAAATTACACATAAATATATATATTTTAAAAAAAATCACTAAAGCACCTGTAATATATGCTATCCTATAAAAAATGTAAGTTTTATAAAGCTTTGTCCCTGAATAACATATACAAGTTTATATTGTTATAAAACGTGTTACATTTGTTAACTGAACCTCTCAAGTTCAAAACAGAATGGAGACAGTATAAGTAACAATGCTGCACTTACTATACAACTATACAAAAGCATTGGTATTTGATCTTTCATAAATGTGCTCATCAGTCATTCATCACCATTGACTCAAATCGGTGCAATTGCATCTCCATCTCAATGCTTGCTTCTGTTGGCCCTCTTTTCTCGTTCAATCTTTTTTCCTAACAAAGGGGATATATACTGTCACTCTTAACTCTTCGCAGTTACCCCTCGCCTACCCCCTTTTTGTCTATATAAACTGGGCCCTTCATGCCCTAGTCCCCAAAACCCTTACATGAAAATTTATTTCACAACCCTAGTTCCAACACCCTAGTTTCCTCAAATATAGTCTTCCAACCCTGATTAACATGAAAGATTTTCGTTTCTTTGATCCAAGATGTAAGAGCCACTTTACATGGAGATCTTTTGTTCTCTCAGCTGATGCTTATGATGAATATTGCATGAGGCCAAACTATTTCTTTTTGATGATAGCATATGCGAAATGTGTTCTATTTGGATGGTGCTATTCTTACTGAGCTTTTTTATCTTTTTTTTTAATTCATATATCATAATTTTTTTTTTCGGTTGTACGTAATTTTTTTCTTAAACTTCTCTATTAATTTCTGGTCCTTCTTGACCTTGCAAGATCTTTTTCAAATATTTTCAATTGCATATAAATTTTTCTTTCTTTGAAAGGTTGTTGCAAATTTTCTTTTTCCCAATCAATTCATCTCTCTTTCTCTTATCCGTCTATCCCTCCTGAGCTTTTCCCTATTTTAATTTAAGTTGAAATGTAATGTAAAATGTACCTTTTAAATATAATTAATATAATTTAAATTTACTTTTATGTTCTAAATATAGTTTATATTTACTTTTATTTTGTTTCTTAATTGTAACGTTGAAATGCATCTTATTGGCTATTTTGTTTAGTTAATGTTGTAACTTCTAATTTATGATGCTGTGAGAAAGTATGGACTAATATAAATTTCATTTCATTGTTTAAGTTAATAATAACAAAATATCAATGTATATTTGTAAAACAAAAGTAATATTACCTGACAAGTGGATACTAAGAATTATTTTCACCTTTAATATTGACCTACCCTTCGTAACATAACATCTACAAAAAATACGTTTTAGCACATGCAAGATCTTCTGTAGTACTTGCCGTGTGCTGCTTGTGTAACGGATCGTATCTCCCCAGTGTTTATGCTGTCGTCCAGAAGAAGCTTGATTAATTTAGAGCAACTAAGCAATATGAATTTAAAATGTTATGTATGGTATAATAAAAAGATAAAAAAAGAAAAGAAATTAATGGCATTTCAATTTTAACCATTCATACTCAAAAGGAAAAAATACATAGTAACTAGAATATTTCTTATATATATTCATAATTTTTTACGCACACAAATTCATTTTTTTTTCCTTTTCAGCTACCTAACCGTTAAGTCTCTTCCGCAAAATATCTCTTTTATTTACAAACCAATATAAAAAAAATACATCATCTGTACATAATTTACAAACAAGATTTCCATTCCCACTTTCTCTCAAACAAAAAATAAACTCCACCCAAGACCTGAAACCCAAAAAATCCCTCCTCAACTCCAAAATTCCACACTCAAATAACTTCCAACTCAACTCAACCGCTACCAGCAGCAGCAGCGATCTGATTAAACGCAAACGGCCACGAAACCCTCCCATTACTACTCTCCACTTGCGAGCTAGACCCGGTCCGCCGTAGACCCGGTCCGCCAGCTGGCGACAGACACGGACTCCTCCCCTCGCTCATCCCCATGCAGAATATCGGGTTCAAATTCAACACCATCGATGGGTGACAGCTCAACGAATTCCTCATACTATTATTATTTGAATTATTGTAATAGTTTCTGCAGAGGTGCTGCACGGAAATCGAGGAGGAGGAATCTGAGGAGCTGCAGTTGGTGCAGAGAGTTAGTGAGAGACTGCGTCTAGCTGGCAGGTTTCGAGCCGGGCTGGATCTTGTGGCGGTGGTTGATTGGAGCATTGTGAAGGAGACGATCGGGTTCCGGCAGAGCGGGCAGGGGATCGCGCCAATTGGACCTGGTGCGACACTTGGCGCGATGTTAGTGGTGCACAGGTATAATGCGCATCTCGTGCAGAACTCATGATTGCAACCTGGATAAAAAGAGCAGCATGAATAAGTAAATATAGAAAATGAAAAGGGTATGTTATATTATATTGTATTATATTATACCTCGAGCGGCAACAGTGCAAGATTCTTCTAAACAAACGACGCATGGATCAACACAAGGAGTCATATCGTTTGAATGTCTCCACCCGCCTTCTCTGTAAAATAATCAAAATATACAAAATATTAGATAAATTACAAAATGAAAAAACTAAAAAACACATGGAATTGCGGAGTAGAATAGTAACAAACCTGGCAATGGTTATAATACTCATGAGGGGGAGGCAAAGGTAAGGAGAAGGAGAGACTTGAAGAACTTCAGATTGAACTGCATTGCGTAGAATCTCCTCCAGCCAGTTTCTTTGCCAGGTCCGTGCTACCATTAATGGCGTCAATCTTCAATAATAATAATTTAATAATTAATTTGATCATTGTTTTTGTTTCAAAATGAAATTAATTAGTGGTATATTAATCTAATTGTAATGTAAGAAGCTTACCCACTAGCGTTTTCTACTGTGAGACTCGCTCCTTTCGCAATAAGAATCTGTAACAGAAAAATTAAATTTTTAATAATAAACCAAATTTAAACTTTAATAAGATTAGCTCTTTATTAATGAAACATTAATAAAAACCTGGCAACAAAGTGCATTTCCGCCACAAGCCGCATAATGCAACGGTGTACTTCCCGCCCCTTTTCACAAAAATAACAAAAACAATAAATAAATAAATTCCCTCAAAAACGAAACAAAACAAAACAAGAAATAGAGATATTATTACAACAGTTATGTACCGATCAAGTCAATGGTGGTACCGTCCTCAACCGTAATCACGGAAATCGATGCGCCCAGATCGAGCAACAGCTGCACGCACTCCGCGTGGCCGTTCAGCGCAGCCATGTGTAAAGCCGTTATTCCTCCGTCCGCCTTTTGGTTCACCACCTCAATCAACACCCTGTTATTTAATTAACCAACCGACAAACATTAATTAAATGTTACATTATTTATTTAATTAAGGTACAAAGGGAGGGGGGTGAATGTACTTGAGATCTTGGTCTTGGATGGAAAGTTCGTTTTGGTCCCTGGAAATACTCTTCATTGTGTCGTACAAATCAGGAATGCTTGGCACGTAATCTGCGAGTAAAAGGCGGATGCAACGCGCGTGACCGTTTAATGCGGCGAAATGAATCGCGGTCCCGCCATTCAAACAGTCCGTTTTGTGAATCTGACATGAAAAGAATAGTTGATTAGTTACGATTTATGGATTTTGAAGGGGTTTAAATAGAGAAAGGTCCAAAGGATGATTAATTACGTTGGGTTGTAAGAGCATGAGAGTCTGGACGACTTCCCAATGGCCGTACTGACAAGCTTGCATTAGAGCGGTCTGGATTAATTGAGATAATAATTAGTATACTGATTTCATATTATGTAAATGTTTTAATCATTTTCAGTAATTCAGTATTGTTAATTCTTTGCAATAATCTGAATTGTTTTTACCTGGCCGTGGTAGTTTCTTAGATTTATATCAACACCCGATTCAATCAGCAACGAAACAATCTGACCACAAAAATCAAGACAAAAAAAAGTCAATTTCGAAAAATAAAACAGAATTCGACCAACAATCAATGAATCGTATACTTTTCTTCAAGATTTTACTTACCTCATGGTGGCCTCTTGCAGCCGCAAAGTGCAAAGGCGAATTTCTTCCCCCAAACGTTGAGTATCGTGCGAGTCTAGGGTTATATTCCAACAGAGCCTTAGCCTCCTGAAAATCTCCGTCCCTTGCGGCGGAGACGAGCCGCTCGCCGGAAGCAGAGCACCCGAATGAATTTCCGACAATGCTAAAGAGGCCCATTGTAAATTGAATCAGAAATGAGGTAATTGAACGATTAATTCAGAGTCAATTACTCCATTTCGTATGCAATTTCGCTGATTTAAGAACACCCATTATGTCAAAAACACCAGGTTGGAATTTAGATCCTTCAAATGATGCAATCACGTTCCACGACCTCTTCAAAGAAAAAAAAAGTCGATTGAAAACCAAATTTCAAGAATCTTCTCTCAACGAATCAGACTGTTCTCACAAAATTGACAAATTGGCAGACAGGAAATACTCTGAATTTGGGGGAAATACAAGAGAGAGGGGTTGAACTATTAATGGGGGGATTTTGAATTGAGCTTCGGAAGAAACGGTGCGAACAGCTAGAGAGACAGAGGTATACAGCTCATTGAGAACCGGTCATAGATTGGTTGAAGAAACGAAATACGAAACAGAAAAATGAAAGGATTACATAACGGTTTCTGTTTCTTTCCAGAATCAGAGGGTCGAGATAATAATAATGAGTAATTAGAGATGTAATTAAGAGAATTTGCTTAACAATGATTATTAAGTCCGCCTGAAACGGGTCGGGTTAGGTTTACGCTGACTTGACTCGAATTCGTTATATTGTTTTCGTTTAGGTTTAGATTTAACTGGGCCGGCCTTCTAACCCAATTTCATGGTATTTTAGGTATGTAGTTAATTTGGGTCTTATAAGCATTTCTCACAGTACATATACTCCCTTGTTCGAAATGAATATGCTTGCTAGAATCATTATAAGATTGGATTCTATGATGTCTGTTTAGTCCAACAATTTGTAATTGACCAAGTCCAATCCAGGTTGAACCGTTTTAGAGTACATCAAAATCCATTTGTTAAAAGAGCAATACAGAGAGTTTTTATTTCGAAGCAAAAAAAAAAAAAAAACTTCGTGATCAAAATAGAACTTACTTCCAACAAATCAAGATAGAACTTGAATCCTTATTTCCTTTCTACAAAAAATCTCTCCTCAATTTATTGATTTTCTTAAATTTGAAAATAGAGAAAGTATAAAGACATGAATTATAAAGCTCTAAATCCAAAGACAAGTTAAAAGTCCTCACAAATTCTAATGCAAAAATAACATAATTGTCTCAATAAATAGTCCACACAACACAAGGCATAGGGAAAGTCATCCCCTTGATCCTGGTTCATTACACGCACCCATTTTTCCCGGAACGAATTTTTATGCAATTTAACCTTCTTAAACCCTAATTTTTAAAAAAAATCTTAAACACTGAGCCCATTTACATCAAAGTCTAATAGAATAAAGTCTACAAATACTCATGCATTTAACTTATATTTCTGTACTACTTTTACCCACAAAACAAAGAATTTCGTGATCCTAACAAAATCTTAATTATATATATTTGTAACAAGTTCATGATAAACTGGCGAAAAAACAAAGGAATGGCATGTAAACACAAAAGGCCAGGATGAAAGGCACCAAAAAATTATTCTGCCCTCTGGCAAAGGAATTTAATGGAGCTCGGGTCTGCTGCCATACAATTTAAATCCATTAATTAGTTACAAAGTCAAACCTAATTAGATTTTAGAAATTGAAAAGTGAAAAGAGATCTAATCTGTATTTGGATTTGAATGGGGTCTCGGATCATCTGGTCCTAAGATCTAATATTTATTATGTATTTTTATTTTTATTTAGCCAATGCACGGGGTGCATGTGTGTTCTAGTTTCAAAGAAAAAAAAGTAAATTTCATTATCTAAAAGAACTTATGAACCCGTTCAATATATCATAGTAAAAGTTTACCACAATTAAAAAAAATTATAACTTACCCTCTCATTTCCCCACAAAAACATAATATACATCATCATTAAACCCTATAATTTTATAATTTTTATATTTATATAATCCTTATTTATAATGTCATGATTTTTATATTTATACTTCATATAATATCATGATTTTTATATTTACATTTTTATAATATCATGATAATCTATATGATATTGTTGATATTGTTGTGAAAAAATGAGTGGGCCCCATATAATCTCTCATAAAAATAAAGCGGAAGAAAATAATATGTGATTTGTCAGTCAGTAAAACATATATTAACTAGGAGTTCCTACTTAACAAATCAAAGCAACTTAGAAAATTGAAATATAGAAAATTCATATTATCTAGATTCTAGGTTCATTGATGGCCCAATTAATCACCCCACACAATATATCTCCATGCATTTAAAAGCCCCATGTGGCCTTTCCTTTCCCTCTCTCATCACACATCTCATGAATCTCTACTCATTTCTTGTATTTCTTCCGTTTCAAAATGCAAAAAGATCTCATGTAAAACTAAAAACCAACGAAAATCTTCAAAATGTTCTTTTCTCACTTCTCCCTCGTAATATCACGTCACCATCACCAGGTAAACCCTAAATTTCAAATATAAAAGAGAAAACTTTTACAAAATTTCTCTTTCCTTCTCTAATTAGTAAGGATGGTATCTCTCCTCTCTCTCTCCTAATCAAAGTAGAAAAACACCCTCCTTTAAATTTTAGATCTACCCTCTCTCTCTCTCTCTCACTCACCATGAATAGTTTCACACACCAAGAGATTGTCTCACCATTACCACAGCCAACTCCTTCAACATACCAAAGCATCCTTCAAAACAAACTTAGTCCAAGCATTCTTCTCATAATCATAGTTCTCTCCATCATCTTTTTCATCTCAGCCATCCTCCACCTCCTTGTAAGATTCCTCCTCAAATCACCCGTTCAGAACTCTGACGAATCAGAAAGGGCATCTGTAACTGCCATGCAAGGACAGTTACAACAGCTCTTCCACTTACACGATTGCGGCGTTGACCAAACCTTCATAGACACACTACCTGTTTTTCAGTACAAAACCATTGTTGGCCTGAAAGATCCATTTGATTGTGCTGTGTGTTTGTGCGAGTTCGAAGGAGATGATAAGCTGAGACTCTTACCGAAATGCAGTCATGCATTTCATATAGATTGTATAGACACTTGGTTGTTGTCTCACTCAACATGCCCTTTGTGTAGAAGAAACCTTCTGCCTGATTTCTCTCCGAATAATAGCAGAAGGGCTACCATGTTTATTCTGGAGACAGAGAGTGAGAGCTCGAGAGAAATTGCATCTGACCTAGTCGAAACAGGATCGATTTCAAATTTGGGTTCACTTGTTGATCACCAATCAAAGCCTTGTGTAGATGAGATCTTTCAAAAAACGGAGGAAAATGATAAAATGGAAGAACCAAAGGTCGTTACCGTCAAGCTTGGTAAGTTCAAATGTGTTGAAACTGAGGCGAGAGAAGGAGAAGGAACAAGTAGCGATACTAATAAAATAAATAAAGGAAGTATGAGTAATAGAAGAAGGTGTTTTTCAATGGGGTCTCATGAATATGTTATGGATGAAAATACTTCTCTTTGTGTCACAATAAAACCCCCAAAGAAAAAGCCAGTTGTAAAGAAAGCAAACCGTAGACGACTCGCCATGTCAGAATGTGATTGTTATTCAAGAAGAGATGGGTTTAAATCATTGTTAGATCCGTCCCGATTATCTTCTGCTAAAGTTGAGAGTCTAAGTTCTAGCACATGCTCCATTAATGGCAGAAAAGATAGTTTTTCGGTTTCCAAAATCTGGATGGTGCAAAAGAAAACCGATCAAAATAAACCAGCTTTGGATGATTTGAAGAGACGATCTATGTCGTTTCAATTGCCGGTGCATCGGCAAGGTGGCAGAATGAGTCCGGTCAAATTGTTGGGGAGTCGTGTTAATTTAGGGTATGATAATAAGAGTGTAGACAGTGAAATTGATTGGGATTTAGAGGAGGGGAGTTTTAGAAGTAGTGTGGCTCCTTCCATTTTGGAAGAGACGCCATCTTTTGCGAGAAGAACTTTACTATGGGTTGTAGGAAGACAAAACAAGAGTTGATATTAGTTCAAGGTTTTAGATTGATTGTAAGATTTGATTCCTTTTATTTTCCTTTTTTTGGTATGAAAATACAAGCTTCTGGAAGATTGAAATTGTAATATTTCTAGTTATTTAAGTGGTTGCCTAGATATATATCCATATCAATATTATGATCTAATTTATACATTTTTCTTTCAATATTTTGTGTTTGGAATCTTTGGATTCATCATGATCTCTCTGTTCTTTTTTAAGTGACGAGATCCATGGCCGATCTATTAACATTTTCAGTGATTTAATGACATTTTCACTGAATTGTCTTATCCAGTATTAAATGTGTTAATTGTTGATTGAATTGAATGTGGAAGCTGAGAATTCAGATTCAAATTCATTCAAAATTCATGAATGGAGATCTAAAGAGTTAGGTTACAGCTGTGGTAGTAAATGCTGTTTGGCAGAGGTGGTAAATGAATTCAAATTAAATAGGTAATAGTCCCTTGAGGGGCCTTTGTATATTTAATTTGTTTTTCATTAAAAGGCCAATACGGGTTGCATTCCTTAATGTCTCACTGCTTCAAAATTTTCCTTTTTTCCTTTTTTTCCTATGCATTATGATTCATAATGAATTGGAGCCTAACAAGCTATAGCAGTGGGAGTGAGCGTATAGTGTGTGATTCTTTAACACACCTTTCGCAACAGGACAATTAATTAAGTCACTCTTGACCATTATGTCATGCAAATTGCAGGTTTTGTGACCAACCAACGTTTAAAAGCGATACACGCTTTTTATGTCAAATGAGCCTCATGCAATTAAACATAGTTTTTGGGGTTATATAACTGACCCAATTTGGCTCAATGTAAATCCAATATTGAATTATTGTTCAATATTTTGAACTTGTATGAACTTCCAATATTATTAAGCAAATTTTCTACTTGTATCCAACTTTTGAAAGAAAATATCATATACATACATTTTTTTTTCGGAATTCCACAAATAACACTTTCGAAGTTTCAAACGCCAATAGAAATAAAATTTCAGCATTTGAAACGCCGAAACATGTTTAAAGTCACTAAACTTAGTTAACAAAATGGTTAACAAAAAAAATAATAAAAAAAAAATTCCGGTCTTTCAAAGACCGAAATTTATATATTCGTTATTTTTTATTAGGCTTGGATTTGATTAATATAGATTAATATAAATTAATAATTATTCCACAAATATATTAATATTAATTAATAATTATTTTAATACAAATTTGATTTATATTTATTTATTTATTTATATTAATTATTAATCTTATTTATTTTATTTATAATTTATTCATTATTTATATTAATTATTTTTAACTTATATACAAATTTTATTATACATAACGAATTATTTTTAATTTATATACAAATAACTTATAGACAATAACAAATTATTTTTATACAAATAAGTTATTTTTAATTTACAAATAGCGAATTATTTATATACAAATCAAAATTATAGACAATAACGAATATATAATGTCTATAACTTTGATTTCAAATCAAAGTTATAGACATTATATATTCCTTATTGTCTATAACTTTGATTTATATATAAATAAAAATAATTAGCTATTTGTATAAATTATAAATAAAATAAATAATAATTAATACAAATTAATAAGTAAATATAAATTAATTTGTATTAAAATAATTATTAATTAATATTAATATATTTGTTGAATAATTATTAATTAATATTAATATATTTGTTGAATAATTATTAATTTATATTAATCTATATTAATCAAATCCAAGCCTAATAAGAAATAACGAATATATAAATTTTGGTCTTTGAAGGACCGAATTTTTTTTTATTTTTTTGTTAATCATTTTGTTAACTGAGTTTAGTGACTTTAAACATGTTTCGGCATTTCAAACGCCGAAATTGTATTTCTACCAACGTTTCAGTTATTTGTGGAATTCCGAAAAAAAGATGTGTATAGATGGTATTTTCTTTCAAAATTGGGTATTACTCGAAAATTTCCTATTATTAAATTAGACACTTAGCTAGACATCAATCACTACCATTAGGTGAAAGATAAAAAAGACTAACACAAGATCATCCTTCATTCTTAAAGCAAAAATAAAGATTATCCTTCATTAACAAGCTTTAAGGAAAATCATAACCCATATCATATGAACTTTTTTCTCTTAGAAATCATGAAATTACAATGCATTGACACATAATAATAATCTTATTCATCACGCATCTTTCTAAGCTTATCCAACAGCTCTTGAATCACCACACGTGACGCACCACTTTCAGCCACCGCCACTTCAGCCGCTCGCCGGAGCTCCTCCGCCTTCTCCCTGACCTCTCCTGCTTCCATCAGCTCCTTCACGCTTCTCTCCACCTCCTTTCTTCCCAAAATCTCCCCTCTCTTCGCCCCAATACTGACACCATCACCTAAAATCTCGACCACATGCTTTTCATTCAACGCTTGTTCAGCAATCATTGGCCAACACAACAATGGCACACCATAACAAATACTTTCTAAAATCGAGTTCCATCCACAGTGGGTGATGAAGCCTCCAACTGACCTATGCCCTAAAACTTGCTTCTGTGGGACCCACCCTCTGACAATCTTTCCTTTGGATGATATGTCTGTTAAGAGAGACTCAGGCGGAATCCATGTTTTTGATCGGACGGCCCAGATGAAAGGATGGCCTGAGGCGACCAGCCCGTGTGCCACCTCATCTAGTTGTTCATCTGACACGTGGGTCTGAGTGCCAAATGACACATAGACAACTAAATTAGGGTGTTTCTCTCTCTCGTCTAGCCATGGGAGACAACTCTCTTCATCAACGGTTTCTTCGTTTAGCATCGACTCTGCAAGGAGGAAAAGCGGACCCATGAGCCATGCACGTGCTTCTTCATGATAAAATGATTCAAACAGCTTCACGAATCCTTGGTCAACGTCAGTGAAACTGTTGACCAAAATGCCCCAGCTTGAGGTATCTGTATTTCCCACATCTTTCATGTCAAAGACATAATTCATTAACACGTGAGTCATTGGATCATCTGAGTTTGAAAAACTAAGGATGTCTTGTGGTACGACATCTCGAGTCAACATAAGAGAAGGCGGTGTACCGGGCAAGTTAAACAGTGCGCCGTCATCAGGAGGGAGCTTAAAAGCGAGTGATTTGGAAAGAGCCATTGAAAAAGTCGACATGCCATGGAAAACAACACGTGGTACGTTGAGGTCTTTCGCAACAAGGAGAGTAAAACCAAGGAAAAAGTCAGAGATGAGGCAGAGAGGTGGGGGGGAGAGGAGAGAGGAGAGATAGGAGTTGGCGGAAGGGGGAGAGAAGGAGAGTGGTGGCTTCAAGGGAGGGAATCGGTGATTCGATTCGAGGAGGGAGAGGGGGAAAGGAGGGGAAAGGGAGGGAAAGGATTGATATGTTGGGGTGGAGATGAGAGGGGAGGTGGGCGTGGAAGAAGGACGAGTTTGAAGGGGTGGTGATAAGGCTGATTGAAAGGTTGTGGTGAGAGGAGAGAAAGGCAGCGAGTTGAAGGAGGGGAACCGTATGGCCTTTCGCCATGAATGGGAAGATTACTATGTGATCTTTGCTTGGAAGAGAAAGAGAGTTGGCTACTGGCGCCATTTCTGGGGGTTCGAGGATTTGGGACTAGTGTGGTAATGAGAATTTAGGATACATTGGTTCGTATTTGAGTTAGTTCATATGAGCTGGTTTGACTTTCTAATTTATGATCGGAAATTAAAAAATTTCACAAGATGACTTGCAATAATTGCTATTTACAATATATTATTGCATTGGTCATCATGATAATTAAGCCTCATTTAATATTGTTAGGTTGATAATTTTGTTACTGCTCATCTGTTTCACCAACTCTACTAAGGGCACCCATAATGTCTACTTATCCAAGCAATTCATGATGGACCATGAGATGCATATTCATATTTTTCTCTGTTTATTACATAGTGATATATATGAGTTTGATTTTTGAATCTACTTCAATAAAATAAGTCAAATTCCATGAGCTTATGAAACAAGGGCATAAGATTCACAAATCCGAACTCCCAAGTTAAGATGATAATCCATATATTTGGGAGAGTCGAAGTATCGTCAGCCTTGTAAAATCAAAATGTCTTGGGCTTAAATCAGAATAAATTTCTGTATTAAAAAGATCAAAAACATCTAACGATGAAAACCCTTTTCTTCATCATATAGGACGATAGAAAAGAAAAGTCACTGCTTCTCGTCTTCAATTGACCAAGAATATTATACAGAAGTGAGATTCATATCATACTGGGCTGAACAGTAATGATTTTACTAGCAACCGAAATAAGAATAGCAACTAAATAAGAAATGAATATACAAATAGAGCACATTTCCTTTCTAGTTTCTAATTTGAAAAGAACATAATTGCTTAATTTGAGTCAGCATACCAGAAATATTTTTTCCATGGATTACCACACTGTGAGAGCTACAGAAAATGCATATACATACGATCCATTCATAGACCGTATTAAAGAAAGATGCTTCTACAGTCAACGCATCCTTTTTCCTTCTCAGATTCCCCGTCTAGGGCTTGTTTGGATGAGTAGGAAAACATAAGGAAATTTCAGAATAGGTAAAAATTACGAAAAATTCCCGAATGCAAGTTTGAATGCATGTAAGGAAATTTAGGAAAACTTTAGGATAGAAAATCATCAGGAATATTTGTATAGAAAGTGAGGTGAAAAAAAAAATGATCTTTTTGGTCAGTTTTTATCCTGGAAAGAATCTCTCACCGCTATTTCTCTCTCCTCATTTAATTCGTCTCCTAATCCCCTCTCTCCCCTGTTTTTCTTTTGCTCGTTCATGGCCATGTTCAGATTTTTGTTAGTCTTCTCTCCACCTATACAGGTTCTTCTTCTTTCCGGTTGCCATTAGAGTCTTCTATCCATCTAATCATCTTCATTTATGCCGTTTTAGAATTAGGTTTTCTGAATAAGGCGTTGCAATGATAAGGTCTCTTTTCTTGGTTAAGGCGTTTTAATATCAAATGGAGAGATCAAAGATATCTCACTACCTGTAGGATTGCACTGAAATAATAAAGTGAGGCTTTTCCATGCGTTTTTTTGACTCAATTGATCTGATATTTTGTCTGTTTGTTCTTTTTGTGTATGTCTTCGAAAGATTCCTCTTTGCTTTCAAATTAATGTCAGATTAAGGGTTAGTTGTATTCTACTAATCTTAGAGGTTTAAATTGAATAAGTTGTTGCTTTAGTTTCCTATTTGGGACTTAATTAGCTTGAAACAATCATCTGTCTTTTTCCTTTTAATCGCACAGTTGGGTAACTTAGAGCAATTGATGTATTGGCGGTTCTCATTCAAGACTTGCATGCTTAATTTTGCAAGGAAGATCCAGTTAGTGTTTAATAGGGTATGTAATATGATGCATGCGCATATGCAATTTTTCTTAAAAGATCCTTCTTTGTATGTTGATTTGTTGAATGTTTCATTTTTATTTATCCGAATTATTCTGATTTGTTCAATTGTTGATGGTATTTGTTCAATTTGTTCCAATTAGTATTTGTTCAATTATTGTTGATTTGTTGAAATAGTGATAAGATAAAGAAATATATCATATCCAATTGATACATATAAAAGATATCAAATCTAATTCACAATATATCTAAGTAAAAGAAAAACAATGCACATATTAATAAAATTGAGAATTCACAATATTTAATTTTTTTAGTTATGTGATATTAAATAATTTTTTAGCTGTTTCTTTTTAAAAGATTAATTGTTTTATTAAATTTTGCTAAGAAAAAAATAGTAATCAATTAATTACGAAATGTCTTATTATCAAAAGCTTAACATTTCCTTAAAATTTCCTTAAAGTGATCCAAACTTGCATCATGCATTTACCCCATATTTTCCTGACATTTTAGGAATAGCAAATATCAAATCCTGATCCCTAAGAAAATCCTTTCCTAAACTTACAAATTCTTGAGCATCCAAACAAGCCCTAAATATCTCTACAAATTCATATACCCGGTGACTGTTTCATTTGGAAGAACGACTCGTTAGACACACATTATTATATAGTACAATAGGCGAATCTGCTCAGCTCTCACAGATTCTTACCAAAAAATAAAACGCGATTAATAATTATGACCGTTGTGAGAAATCGGTTGGAACCATCATTATTGCCCAAAATAAATATATGGAAAGTAAATATACACCGTGGATCTCCAGATCAACGGCTGGATAAAATCCTTGCTCACAACGGAACTATCAATATTCAATGTTACCAAAAATATATGGAACGTAAATATACACCGTGGATCTCCAAATCAACGGCTGGATGAAATCCTTGCTCACAACGGAACTATCGAAGTTACCAAAAATAAATGGAAGCAGATGGACACCGTCGATCTCCAAATCAACGGCTGGATGATGCCCTTGTTCCCACCGCCTCTCCGTCTCTTTATATTCCCGCCCAATCCTTTCCTTCCCTCCGTCGCCCATTTCATTCCCTATCTTTCCCTCTACTCCCAAATCCGAATCCATTCCTCTCTCTTTAGTTTAGCTGAGCGAAACGCTTCATGCTTCTCTCTCGCTTGATCTTTGCCTCTTTCAGACGATCGGCAATTGATAGATCTGCTAGGTGGATTGAGTATCCGGATCGATGATCTGCAGTTCATCCAGAAAGAGGTTGTTCCTTTCCCCTATAGATCGGGTTAGTTTTGTTCTTTTATTTAGTTTTCATTGCTTCCTTAGGTGTTTGTTTTCTATTTTTTTTTTCAATTTTGAAACTGGATTTCGTCATCTATAAGCCTGATGCTTATATCGGTTCTTATTTTTTTTCATTTGTCAGGTGTTTGATGATCTCGATCTAGTTATTTCTTTCCGTGAAGCATCAAACAGGTCACGGATTTTTGCAATTCAAACTTCAAATGAAAATTATTTGGTTTCCATTTGAATATTTTCGAGATATAAGTATGTACCAGTAGATGTTATGCTTTACTGGATTATTGTGTTTGTATTTTATTTATTTATTTATGTTGTTTATTTTATTTATTTATTTGTTTTTGTTTAGCTAACAATGATAGATGGAGAAAGGCAGCTTTGGTCTGGTGGACCCCGCAAATCAGAGACTTGTATTGCTATCTGACAGGTTGTGCTTTTTATTATTATGTTTTATTTTATAAATTTAATTATTTAGCATCTAAGTTTCAGAGCATCTAGAGTGATTTGAAAACACACAACTCAAGCTGTGAGTTCAATTAGGTTTGTGTCAACTGTCAAGTCAAGTTTTCCAAGATAAATCAATTTAATTTGGTACCAAATTCAGTTTGTTTGGAGCATATTTTGGTCAAAATTGTAAGTTAGTTATCTGAACTTCAATTCATTCAGTTCAGCCCAATTGCAAAAGATAGCTTAGCTTAATTACTATTTGGTTAACCTAGCTTAATCACTATAATTAATATTGTTTTTTATTGTTTAATAACATCTCTCTCACCATGGTCATGTCCAGTGCCACTCTTACACACACAATCCAAACACACACACAACTCACCCACACTCCATTCATTCACATACTTTAATGCGACTTTGTGAATATTGGCAAACAGAGAACATATTATATTATATGACTGCTTGTCTGAGAGTATGTGAAGTAATACACACACACACTATGTAAAACCAACAAGTATAATAATCTCTTTTAATTCATTATTGGAAATTTTTATAATTAATTAAATCAAGTCATTTTTGTAATTCTAATATAAAGTAAGATAATTTTTAAATAATTGTAATGATTTTATTTTAAATTCAGGCAAACTGAAAATGGCTCGTTTTACTGGCTATTCAAGAGTGGCTGAGATATTAGCTTGTGATTCTAAGAGGAAGAATTAAATTAGAATTATATTCACATGTTCCGCCACTAATAGTGGCGAAAATAATAGTTACCCAATTATTTTCAAAGCGGTGATAACTATTGATTTATTTTTGAAAAAAATAGTATATAAAAAAAATCTTAAAAATCCCCCTTTTATTAGTTGATTAAATATTGTACTTTCTTTCAATTTTGGGCGTTCAGGCACTAATACATAATGGTCCTCGACAGAACTCCAAAAGACTCCCAAGTTCAAGGTCAGGCCCACGACAGAAAGGTACAATAATATTTATTTCAGAAAAAAATACTTTCTTTTTCTTTTTAACTAAACAAATTCCAATTGCAGATCCATTGGATCCGCTAAGGCTATATGCTTGGATGTACAAGGAATTTCAAGCAAAAAGTAGGTTAGGAAACTTTTTTAGAATTTTTAGGAATGTATATTTGGATGCAATTTAGGAATTTATAGGAACTCTGTACTTTTGCTTGGTTTGTTCCCACAACAGTTTTGTATGAATCTGATGCTAAGTACCTAATCTCCCATTATAGTTCAGAACTGACAAGACTAACGAATCTAATTATTCAAGATGGTGCATAACGAGTGAAGCTACCTTCAGGGCCGGCCCAGTGATAAGTCCAGCAACCCCGTGGGCTGGGGCAGCCATCTGGGCCAAGGGTATCTATTATATGTATATTATTTGTTTAGCCCAAGCCCATAATAGTTTATTTCTAAATATTATGCTAGTTTTTCTTTCTCCTTCTGCGTGAGTTTCACCTTTTCAAGTGTGAAAATATTTGTCATTTCATCTCTTTTTTTCTTCTCTACTGGAGCATAAAAGAGTTGCCCTTATCTTCACTTTTTCTCCTGTCAAAATATACTAGAGAAGAGAGAAGTAATCTCACTGGAGAAGAGTGAAGAAAAGAAAAAGAAAGGAAGAAAAAGAGAAAGGAAAGAGTAAAAAAGAAGAGACTACTTTAGCTCAATTTAAAACCGTGAAGAATTTAGAAGCTCACTAATTGACCAATCTCTCAAGAATTCATGGTGTCTCTTACTATGGATAATGGATGTTGTTGCCCAGATTTTCATCTATGGTTTTGAACTTTTGATCTTATTTTTTATCTTCAAATGGTTCCGTTGTTATACAATTGGGTGGTTGCTCATTTTTCTTACCTTTATGTTGTTAATTTTTGTTTCTTTTATCGTTAGACTTTCTTCTTCCTTTAAAAGGTTTTCTTCTTCTTTTATAAGTTCTATTATTTTTCTATTGTTCGTAATTCTAAATTTCATATTTCGAGTTGTACTTTAGTATTTTCATCTCAATTATTTCTCCTTTTCATTGCTCATAAGGTGTTTGACGAATTATCTAATAGACGAGAATGCTATGAATTAAGAGAAAATATTATGTATTCTAAGAGAGGATAATATTGCTCATAAGGTGTTCGAATAAATTCTAAAAAGAAAAATATTATGAATTCTATGTAAGGATAATATTGGTCATAAGATGTTTGAATAATTTCTAAAAGAAAATTTTATGAATTCCAAGTAAGTAATAAGGTGTTTGAATACTTTTCTAAGAGAGAAAAATATTATGAATTCCAAGTGAAGGATAAATATTGCTCATAAGGTGTTTTACTGATTTCCTAAGAGAAACAAATATTATGAATTTCAAGAAAAGATAATATTGCTCATAAGGTGTTTGAAGATTTTTTTTCTTTGTTTTTCATTGCATTTATTTGTTATGAGGGTAACATTTCAAGGCATATATTGTGGACGGTTACCGCTCGGGCTAGGGCAACCGAACAGTCGGGGCCAGCCCTAGCTATCTTGATAACATAAATGGAGGCAATATTGGCTGCAGCACAATGATTGACATAACAGATGACCAGGCGCATAATGATGATGTGACTGACTATTTGGAGAATAATGATGATGTTGTATATTACCTGGAGCATAATGATGACGTGGCAGATTACACAAACTTGAGTATTCACAATATATAGGACATATATCAAATTAGTCGTAGATTTACCTGCAGCATAATTAATGATGACGTGACAATTCACTTTGAGGTGATTTTGACCGAGGATAATGTAATCAGTAACTAAAGCATAAGGATGATATAATACTATTTCAAAATCAATGAGAGGACGAAGGAAGAAACTCAGGCTTATGATATATGGTTCTGGTTTATTGACATGAATAAGAAGATGAGCTGCAAGGAAAGGAGACGAATTGACTGACTAGTTATGGCAAATATATGATTTGATAGTGCTATGAGCATATAGTACAATATTGAAATGTTGTTCTTGCTCGTCAACTAAGTATCCCACACTATTACTGGTACTTTAATAACTAGAATGTTATTTGGACCTAATCCATTTCACCTCCAAACAGTGGTAGTTATTTATCATGATTCTTTCCATATTTTAATAATAAAACTCATTCAAAGTTATTCTAATATTAAACTATCCATGAAATTTTTAATAATTTTTTTAGGTGCCA
Organism: Juncus inflexus; assembly: GCA_024447665.1. Lineage (NCBI taxonomy): Eukaryota > Viridiplantae > Streptophyta > Magnoliopsida > Poales > Juncaceae > Juncus > Juncus inflexus. The sequence continues at coordinate 10,735,440 of JAJHPC010000001.1, read as the reverse complement.
TCAAAGCCTTGTCAAGTTGTCAGGCATGAGCATGAGCAAGAAATGCAGAGAATATATGAAGAGAGAAGAAGAATGAATGAATGAATGAGAGAGAAAAGGCTCAGAGGGGAGACTGTATGGAGCTCAGCCTATTCTTCAAGAGTAAGTTCAACTAATTTGCTTGCTTATTTATAAACTGTTTATGTTCTGATATGTTTTAAATGGTTTGTTTTAAAAAGGGGTCTTATTCCAGTACAAATGAAGCACCGAAGGTTGGCCTTCAGCTGACGTGCAACGTTTTTTTCATGTGGATCAGAGATTACGTCTGGAGGCAACAAAGTAGCAATAATATGGTACTTTTCATATTTATTTGGGGTTTTTTAGAGTGCCCCTAAAATGTCCCCCATCCTCCTTGATGTGGTAAGTAATTTTATTTTTAAGGGGTAAGTGAGCCCCATTTGGAATGTACTGAAGATAATATACAGGTAAAAATAATAATTTAATTAAATTATATCCAAAAAAATAAGTTTAATAAAATAATAATAGTTGAGCCAAGAGATAGAAAAACTAATTTTTCACATATAGAATTGCACATGTTAATTTTAATCATATATCATAGACTGCTGCTTAAGTAGGTGAAAATTTGAAGGACCAAGTGATATGAAGTTGAAGAAATGATAATGAAATTAAATCTAAGCAAAAATAGAAAAAGATGAAAAGTTAATGTATTCTTCTTTTCGAAAAGATGAAAAGTTAACTCATTCTTCTCTCCGTCTCTATTAAATTGAATATAGGAAAATCTATTAAATCTTGTGGGACCCATTTAGGCATGACTCTCACTATTGGTTGTTAAAAAAGATCCTTCATAGTAAGTAAAATAACAGTAATGCCACTCATTTTTAATAAGCACAATACTGGATAACATCTAGCATAATAAAATTTAAAACTAAGATTTTTTTAAAAAGAAAACATAAAATATTGTGTGACCCATAAACCATACCTTATCTGTTGATTCACTATTGGTCATTAAAAGACTTTCAATATTGATTAAAATTACACCTATGATACCAAAACTTTTAATAGTAATAATATTGAATGACATATATGGTAATAAATTTAAAGTTAAGATTTTTATTAAAAAGTAAAGAGAAAAATCAGAAAGAATCCATAATTATATGATTATTTTGTGCAAATAGTATATTGGCCTGAAATGACTCACTTTATAATATGAATATTAGATATTTCACAAAAGATCCCCACTTGAGACATGTGTCATCCATTTTCCACCTATTCAACTTTAAAAGAAGCGAGAGGTGCCTCGCTCCGCTTCAGACTTAATAGTTTTAACAGAAATAGTAAAAATAATAGTCATATATTTCATAATTTAATAGCATTATTTTTAATTTTGTAGCTTATTATTTTTTTGAAAAATTGATGACAGATTTATATGATATTATCTATTATGACCATCTTAGCTAATGCATGTTTTTAGTTTTGCATGAATTCAAATAGGGATGTTTACTATATTCATGTTATTTTTCTTTTCTACCGCAATTAGTATATTCTGTAACATTTTTTGCATTAAATGTGAAAAAGTAATATTTTATCACTTGTGATTTAAAGCTTAGACAATCATATAACAGCAACGTGATAAATATGAAATTTGTTGAGAAACTGATAATTTGAGATTTTACAATATTCTATATATATATTTTAGTAGGCGCTTTTATCATATACTATATACATTAAGATTTAAAGTGTATATATGATATTTTTATATTATACACTACTATAACGGAAAATATTGTCAATATTTCAACTTTTTTTAGAGCGATACTCAATATTTGTCAAGAATGCATGAAAAAATTAAATTTATTTAGATTTCTCATTTTATAAGGTATACATGATATTTTAGCATATTTTCAAACATAACTTGGATCATTATTATGAATATAAATTATTTAATTAGGATATATCAATTATAATTTAATTTGTATTGTTTATAACAATTCATACTATTGCTGAAATATAATCATGAACTTATTGTTAATATTTTTTGGAATTTTAAGACCAAAATTATTAGTGCATTTGGCTAACCACGCAGTAGTTAATTGATAAATGCATAATAATTTTAAATTATATGATTAAAAGCGAGATATTTTTTTGGCTGTAAGTAAAATCATATTTAAACATATATACATACATATATGTGATATTTTTATTTCTAATAACATGTATAATTAAAATAAATTTATAAAAATGAAAATAATTATTGGGTTCAAACTGGGGATCTTTATTAAATGAAAATGCATAAAGAGACGTGATATTGTGTTCAAACTGGGGATGCTTAATAAATTCTATAAAAAATAACATTATTTATTGGGTACAAAATGGAGATGCATATCGAATAAGAAATATATATGGATTATTTTAATGCCAACCGGTGGCATTATCAATTCTCATACATGTGAACGGCAAGTTCGAGATTCACTTCACCCTTCAAATTGACTTTTTTTTTGAAATGGCCAAAAAAAAAATAATAATTAAGGGAATGGCCAAGTTTTAAAAATATTTGCAAAAGTAGCCATTTCGCCCAGCCACCGGGCGAAACACGAGCGGTTTCATTTGCGTTCTGGGCGAAACAGAGCAAATCACGTTACGAGCGAATTTACTTAATAAAACCTGTTTCGCCCAACAATTGGGCGAAACAAAGCTTTTTAGTATCGGTTTTTATAAATAACCGTTACGAGAATAAACAATTTAGTATCGGTTTTTTAAAATAACCGTTACGAAAAAAACACTTTTAGTATCGGATTTTGGAAATAACCGTTACGGAATGAAGAATTTTAGTATCGGTTTTTATAAATAACCGTTACGGAATGAATACTTTAGTATCGGTTTTTATAAATAACCGTTACGAGAATCAACACTTTTAGTATCGGTTTTTATAAATAACCGTTACGTGAATGAACACTTTTAGTATCGGTTTTTATAAATAACCGTTACGGATCGGTCTTTCGCCGCTCACTTTGGGCGAAACAGCTCTAGTATAATAGCAAAAAAAATGTATGCTATGAAAATCCTTCGAAATTTTTTTTTTGTTAATATTGTTAGAAAAAGAAGAAGAAGAAGAAAATATAATTATTACAAGCAAATTTGTAATATTTTCTCTAGTTTAGGTACATATTTATTTTTGAAATTATTTATTTTTGAAATTAATTTTTGTAGTTTAGGTAATGTATATATTTATTTTATAAATTATTTTTCTTGTTTAGGATTATTTATTTATATTTTTTTTGTTATAGATATATTTTTTAGTATATTATTTATAGTTTTATTTTTTAAAAGTTTAAAAAATCAAATGTATGCTATGCATTTATTTATTAAGTGATTTGTTTTTAAAAGTTTATAAAGATGTTTCGCCCAAAGAACCGGCGAAAGACCGATCTGATAACGGTTATTTATAAAAACCGATACTAAAAGTGTTCATTCCGTAACGGTTATTTATAAAAACCGATACTAAAAGTGTTTATTCCAGTAACGGTTATTTATAAAAACCGATACTAAAAGTATTCATTCTCTAACGGTTATTTATAAAAACCGATACTAAAATTCTTCATTCTGTAACGGTTATTTCCAAAATCCGATACTAAAAGTGTTTTATTCTGTAACGGTTATTTTAAAAAACCGATACTAAATTGTTTATTCTGTAACGGTTATTTATAAAAACCGATACTAAAAAGTTATTTAAAAGTAAATTCGCTCGTAACGTGATTCGCACTCGTGTTTCGCCCGGTGGCTGGGCGAAATGGCTACTTTTGCAAATATTTTTAAAACTTGGCCATTCCCTTAATTAATTTTTTTTTTTGGCCATTTCAAAAAAAAAGTCCTTCAAATTCGAATTTTTTTGAATAGTAGCACTATTTTGAAGAATAATTAATCAAATAGCATGATTTTCAAAATATTTGGGTAAGTAGCACTTCCGCCAGACCTTCTGGCGGACCTGAAGTAGTTCCGCCAGATGGTCTGGCGGAACTAGGGAATATTTTTTTTTTGCTAATCTCGGCCATTTGGCATCCTTAAACAGCCGTAATTAATGAAAAATGCTAGTTCCGTCACTGGGTCTGGCGGAACTAGGTAAAATTTATTTTTGGCCCAAAAATGACGAAAATATAGGTTCCGCCAGACCCTCTGGCGGAACTAGCTAGCTCCGCCAGTGGGTCTGGCGGAACTACACTTTTTCCCAACTTACAATCAAAAGTCCAAAAAAATGGTCTAGTTCCGCCGGTGGGTGCAGGCGGAACTAGACCATTTTCCCAACTTACAATCTGACCCAAAAAAATTTCAAAATTTAGGGTTTAGTAACGGTTTTTAATAAAAAACCGATACTAAATATTAGTATTGTATCGGAAGTAACGGTTTTTAGGGAAGAACCGTTACTAAGTTTGAGTTTAGTAACGGTTATTTTATAACAACCGTTACTAAAGGAAAAAAAAAAAATTCCCAAAAAATCCGATACAATACTAATATGTAGTATCGGTTTTTTATTAAAAACCTTACTAAACCCTAAATTTTGAAATTTTTTTGGGTCATATTGTAAGTTGGGAAAATGGTCTAGTTCCGCCAGACCCACTGGCGGAACTAGACCATTTTTTTGGACTTTTTGATTGTAAGTTGGGAAAGTGTGTAGTTCCGCCAGACCCACTGGCGGAACTAGCTAGTTCCGCCAGAGGGTATGGCGGAACCTATATTTTCGTCATTTTTGGGCCAATTTCATCGTCTAGGCTGTTTAAGGGTGCCAAATGGCTGAGATTAGCACAAAAAAAAAATTCCCTAGTTCCGCCAGACCCTCTGGCGGAACTACTTTAGTTCCGCCAGAAGGTCTGGCGGAAGTGTTACCTACCCAAATATTTTGAAAATCATGCTATCTGATTAATTATTCTTCAAAATAGTGCTACTATTCAAAAAAAAAATTTCAAATTCCCTAAATGTTATTGATATTTTGAATAAATTGTAGGATTCTAATGGCACGCCAGCTGTTATTAAGGGAAGCTTACAAGAGAGCGCTGTGAAGTGTGAATTAGTGAGAAGCAACAGGTGAGGTCTGTCCACTTATTCCTGTAAAATATTTATTTCATAATTCTAGTATTTTTTTTCATATATGATAGGAGGACAACAGGAACCACAAGTTCTGTTGATTAGATGTATTGCATCTACATTTAATAATGAGGTGGCATATTTGCTAAAATTACTGCTAAAAATAATTGTAATCCTAAATAATAATCTTATTTCTGGTTATAAAAGATCTATCGTGTGTTTCACTTAAATTAGGCCCTTCAAAATTTCTGCGCCTGAGTTGAATGTATGTTATTTTTTTTGTGTGTGTGTGTTTGTTATTGGAATGCCATTTTTTTGGGGTTAATATATTTAGAGGAGCTGATATTTCACGACGGTACTGTAGTGATGGTATATAAAAATTGAAAAGAACATATAAACTGAAAACAAACAGTATATAAAAAATTCATTCGGTAAAACAGTATATATTTTAGAAAATGAAAACAATATATAAAAAATGTATACTTACCCGAGCAATTTTTTTTTGAAAGGTACGTTATATTAAATCAAATAAAATGTTCGTTACATGAAATATTTACAATGATAGTGCTAAAAAAAGAAAAGATAGTCTATTTTTAGAACAAAATCTACTTTTTAAGAAAAAAAAATAGAAAACAAATGAAAGTCTAATTTAGTCTTAAGTTCAAGTTCTTGCTTCCAAATCTAACGTCCATTTCTTGGCCGTTTCTACGGCCTTCTCTGTGGTTAAAGTCGTCGTTTTTTCACAATTGCGAAAAATGGACAGAGAGATGCATATTCAGTTCTTCTGTTTAATATATATGAGCTTGATTTCTAATCTACCTAAAAAAAGTCATTATAAGATGTCATATCTGCAATGTAATTCCCACAAAATGACATTATTCATTAAGCAACTCGGTAGGACCTGCAACAATTCAAATAGAAAAAAAAACAAATTAGCTTATCAAAATAAAATTAATATATTAAATAAGATGAAACAATGCAATCTTAGTAAATATAGGAAAGCTAGAAAATAGAATTAAAAATAAAAAAAGCAAACTAATAAAATATAATCAAAGAAACTAATCTTAAAAAATAGAAAAAAAATATGATAAAAAAAATACAAATAAATAAATAAATAAAACAAACTAAAATTAAGATTAAAAAATAACTAAAATGTGGAAATTCTCAAAAAGAGAAAAATTTGAAATCCATAATAATAAAAAAATGTGACAATAAAAAAAAATAAGCAAATGAGAGAAATATTATATCCCCAATTAATATTATGGCATAATTACTAAAAAGAGCCGATGTTCCAAGTCCACCTTGTTGGCCGCTACAACAGTGGAAGCATTGAGTTGAATTCAAGAATGTGGACTCGACGTCGTTACAGGTGGGCTTCTTTGTGTTATTTTTTGCCAGCGAGGTGGAAAGTCGTCTGTGGTGGCAAGTTGTGCTTGTCATTGACAATTTGAATAGGACTTGCCTCGCCGTTAAGGTCGATTAAGGCATCTAAGATGAAATGAGACACCACACACTCTCACACCCGCCTAGATTACCACTGGCGAGGTGTACCACAGGTTGAGGGCGTCATACTAGATCTAGAGCTTTATAGAAAGGCAGGCTCTCAGCTTGCTATTTGTCCGTGGTAGTGCGGATGGCTCTCGCTCGCCAATAATTTTGTCTAAATTATATGATATGATTAAAACCACATCTACGCTATCTTAGAATATTAATGAATTTAAGAAATAAAATACTAAGATTATAGAAAATTTTGTAATTGTATGGCCCATTAAAAAAAAATGTGATGTGGCGCAATGAGAATTGAGAAAAGATGTTGAACAAAAAATATGAGAGGTTGATTTATAAATTTCATCTTCTAAATACATATTATTTAATTTTCTCATATATAATATTTTTATATTCTTATACAGAGATAATACGTTTTTAATTTTCTACATATATAATATTTTATAAAGATGTGTCAGATAATAATTTTTCATAAGTTATTTTCATATACTTAAGTAAAAAAATTAAATCAAAATCATATTAATATGAATTTCAAAAAGAAAAGATAATTTCATTAGAAGGCCGAGCAAAACTAAAAAGAAACAAAGAATTTACAGTCCAATCCCAAATTATATAAAGCATACTGACCCAGTAATCACCTAATCTCAAACTGAAAGGTAGAGATATTATAAAATAATGAATAATCCCAAAATTTGTCATATTTTGAATTAAGTGACGGTACATGGAACACGAGGCCTTATCCATACTTATTCTGAAAATTGTGGCAATTATTTCTTTTGCGTTTCTTCCCACCAGATACTTCTTCATTCTTTGTCCAACCCATCCTTAAAAGGATACAACGATAGTACCTTCTTAGGATAGGTGGCACGTATCATGTTTAGATTTTCTGTGACGACCAATGAACAACGAACAACGAACAACGAATAATATAAAGAGTCAAATTTCATCTCTCTTTTCTGATTTTTTGTGGCGAACTTGATACTTATATATATAAAGCAGATCATTTTCAAATGAATATACTACTTGATTCATGATTCGGACGAGTCAAATAACGTTAACGTCATGATTGAATTTTCTATGGCGACCACTGAACAATAACCAGCGAATTTAATACTCATATATATAAAGCGGGCCATTTTCAGATTAATATACTACTCAGTTCACGATTCGTCACATGATGAGTTATTTTTGTTGATTTTTTGTGGACATTATTTTCTTTTAATTAATGTTCTTAAAGTTCAACTATACTACATTATATGACATGGTATTTCGTTATTCTTATTAAAATTAAAATTATTTCTTTAGTTTGTATTTATGTTCACACATACAAATTTTCTATGGCAAATTTTATATTTATATATATAAAGTAGATTAATTTCAAATAAATATACTATGTAGTTTACGATTCGCCACATGATGAGTTATTGTATTGATTTTTTGTGGACAAGTTTTTCTTTTAATTAACGCCCTTAAAGTTCAACTATATTACATTATGTGCCATTAAATTATTACATGTGTTCAATTTTTTAAAAAACAATGAGGTTAACGTTATTTTTATCAAAACTAAGATTATTTCTTTAGTCTCTCTTTATGTTCACACGTAAAAAATAATGACATAATTTATATACAATATTTATAATCTAATTTTTAAATTCTTTATTATTTTTATTATGTCCTTCCAAAATTACAAAATATTAAATTTAAATATATTCTCAGCGGGGCATGGGTGGGAGTAGTTCCGAACAAAACACGACAAGAGAGAGAGAGTTCAGTTCAATTAAGGAGACCGTTTCTTAAAGAGTCCGTTCGCATAAGCCACAGGGCCACGAGTTTAAACTCCAGCCAGACACAATAATGAAGTCCAACAAATAAACTGGCCTTTTGGACCCACATATGCATCCAATTCTACATCAGTACAAGGACTCGTAAAATCAGTGAAAAATACCTTTTACCTTCAGCTCGGCCAAATCTAATTTTATATCACAATAAAACCAAAACAATCATTATACCCAATACAGCATAAGATGGTAAAAAGTAAAAAATGTATGTGCAGTAACTTTTAAGAAATTTTATCAATTGCTAAGTTAGTACATAAATAACCCATCATACGTTTTTTTTGCCACACCTAAAATACATATTAAAAAAATAAAAATAAAAATTTCAACCGTACGGATGTAATATATATGTTATGAATATGTTGGAGATTAATTTTCACAAAAATCAGAATATTATATCATTATCATCATATATAATCAAAAATATGCAGCACTATTCAAAATATATATCGGAATAATAGTTTAATGATATATAATGGCAATGATATATTATTCTGATTCATGTGAAAATTAATCCACAATATATTCATAAAATATATATTACATTCATACGATTGAAATTGAAATTTTTACTTTTTATAACTCTTTTACGGATATTTTAAAAAAACGTATGTTCAAACATACGTATGTTTTTTAACATCTTCCTATGAATAGTCCCTACTGTTGTTACATTCAAGTTCAACTACGAAAACACAAACCCATATTTTTTTCCCAAAAAAGAAACATTATTATAAAGGTACAGGTACAGGTACTAAATACAAACATACTCACTCGCACAGGAAATAAAAAGAACATTTCCCTTGTATTTTGATTGTTGACACTAGTTTAGTAGTTTCCATACGGGTATTTTACATGACTGGCTACTAACAAAATTTGGTTTTCGTCTGGTACTATGGAATGTGGATTCAGATTTCAGAATTTCAGATGGCTCTTAATATTTCTCAATACTGATTGACATAATAATTAAATTTGAATGAAACAAAAACACACAATTTAATTACCAAGTCCAAAATTACTTCGACTTTCCTCGGATTAATCCCCATAACTAATTTAAACCCATAAATAGATCCAGCAACACAAAAAAGATCACACACAAAATTATTCAATATATATACATAAACATAGCAATTACACACCACATAATACTTAAACCAAAACAAACCAGTATTGATATTCTAAGCGGCCTCAGTCTTCAATGGAACACTGGAATACATAAACCCTTCTTCAGTAACCGTAGTGCCGACCGTCTGATCCAGCCCATGACTTTTTCTACAGTAGTAATAAAACACCGTGTAAGCCGCCCAACAATACACCTCCAAAACCGCTCCAACCGAGGCCACAATGGTACCGATCTTCACCTGTTTATCTAGCGGTATGGGCGGCTGAGATGAGAGAATCATCGCAAAGGACCCATATATCGCCATGCGAGCCGCCATGAGGAAGAAAGTCAGCGCCGTACCGATCATTTTGTTTCCGATGAACAACTCGACGGACCAAGACAGAGCTCCGATGCCCCAGGTTTCTTCTATGACTGTTATCACCATGGCCATGGACCACCTGGTGAGAAGGTAGAAGTAGAGGAGGACTGAGACTCCGGTCATGGACATGGCCGAGTTCAGCAAGGTCTGAGACGAGGTGTCCGGATCCGTGTTGAAGTAAACCATGCCGAGTGAGAAGAAAGAGAGACATGAGTAGCCTAGCGTTAAAAGAACCACGTAACTGCCTGTGACGGCTGTCTGGTAGCCTCTGGAAACGACGCGCTTGACGAGGGTTTGAGGTGAGAGAGATGATTCAGTGTAGGTATAAGAGAAGATAGTGACGGCGGATAGGAGAGTAAAAAGGGAAGAGAGAGTAACAACGGGAAGGAGCACAGAGACGAACTGAGCAGTGAAACGGAGGTCTGTGGTGACTTCAGTGAGGATATTCGGAGGGATCGGGGCGGGTTTGAAGAGGTGGCAAATTTTGTGGACTAGATCTGAGAGGATAGGGAAGAGTGTGGGGTAAGTGGATGAGAAGAGATACGAGGAGGAGACGGTGGCAAGGAGGAGGAGCGGGAAAGAGTAAGCGGCGGATTGAAAGAGTAGAAGTAAGGCGGAGTAAAGGATGGAGAGGACTGGGGGAAGCGACGAGGAGGTGGAAGTCATGGAGCGCATTGTGCGCTTGTAGGAGAAGAAGAAAGCCATTGTTGACTGAGAGAGCTAGGATTTGGAGGAGTATTGAGTATTTGGTGAAGAGGAGGAGGAGGAGTTTCTTGATAAGAGCGGGATACAGTGTGTGGTGTTCGGTGTTTAGTCGGCACTCATGAACAGATATTTGAATTCGACCCAAATGTGTCTCATGTGTACAATAAATTTCAAATTATTCGCAGAATATTATTAGTAGACCGAGTACAGGGAGATAGTTATGAGGTAAGAAATGAAAGGACGAGACACGAAAGTCGCATTCAACTTTGCTACGTGGGACCCGGCGTATTATTGAGGCCTCAGAATAGCACATGATATAATAGGACCTGGCAGAAAGAAAGACAAATAGATAAGTTCACAAATCAATCAGTAAATATATGTCTATTGGATCTAGTCCAGCCCAAAACTCAGTATTATAACCCAACACAATAAATTTGGGTCAATTGGGCCAAGTAAAGACCGAACATTTATAAACTTTACAGGCTCGGCCCGAGTTCCTGAATCTGATGACATGTCGATTGAAGAGATTCAGGATCGTCAGATCTAAATCGAACGGCTGAAGATTATCGCCACCACGTCATATGGAGAAACTTAGAAGAATGTTTACTTGCACTTGGTGTATTTTACTTTTGTTAGACCAGACCGAGAGCAAGTGGGTATTAAGACATGGTCTTTTGTAACCCATGTCTAGATAGAAAGTTTAAATCTAACAGTTTGTTAGCATACTTCTCTCATTTCTCTCCCCACTCGAAGAAAATCTCGTCTGAACTCAGAAAATTATTCAATTTCACATCTCTTTTTGCTCGAATCAACAATGGACGCTGTGGATTCGGTTGTGGATCCGTTGAGGGAGTTCGCAAAGGACAGCGTGCGCCTCGTCAAGCGCTGCCACAAGCCAGATCGCAAGGGTGAGATTTCCAATCCTTCTGATCTTTCGATTTGAACTTGTAATTGATTGAAATTTGATTTTCGTTTTGATTTTTTTCGATGGATCTGGTGTTTTAGAGTTCTCTAAGGTGGCTGTGCGCACTGCGATTGGGTTTGTGGTGATGGGATTCGTGGGATTCTTCGTCAAGCTCATCTTCATCCCAATTAACAACATCATCGTCGGATCTGGTTAAGGTAAATCTATAATTTTAATTTGGTTGATTGTTTATTGTTATTATAATGTGAATTTTACTCTAGATCTTATATATTTGTTAACGTGGTAATTAATTATGTTATTTATCACATATAGATATTCAAACAAAAAGGGGTGAAATTAGCCTAATTGAACTCCAATACAGTCAAAACCATGCATGTATACAATTGAGACATTTGTTCTTAGTTATATGCTCACTTTCATTCATATAGTCTAGTTACCGTGCAAATTCATGTTATATTCCTAATTTAGGGGGTCTTTCTTAGGGTTCTCAAACTAAATAATCCAATACCCGCACAGCTCAGCTTAATCCTAGTTAGACTTTTTTTTTTTACATTTTAACCTGAACTTCTATCAGATTTAATCTTGTCGTCCATAAATGCGTTTAATTTTGCAAGTTTATAGTGTATAAATACTAAATACACATTTGGGATCTGATCATCTGAATTTTTTTTCATTTTCAGATATTTGAGTATTCTAGAAGCCTATGGTGCAATTTTTCTGGAAGAGCAACTTTCTCAGCTAAATATGATGAAAAATTTAGTTTCAGTTTTGGTTTCTGAAATTTGACATTCATGGTTTGTAATCTTATTAAGATGTTTTTATAATAATTAGGCTTGGAGTGAGTATTTATTTTGCATCAAGATATTTGTGCAGTTCTTTTTGTCTTAAAATTCAGAAATTGCATTTAGAAGTTCACTTAAAATTTCAGAACATATCTAAATCCCGATTTTGGGCCTTAGTATTTGGAAATGGGCCTTCCTTAATTTTGGAAATGGCCTTTTTAATCAGCCCAAATGAAGAACAGAACAAATCATATAAATAATAATGTATTCGAGTCATATAAACCCAACATTTAATTCTTCATAGTCCAACCTAAACATGTGAGTAATGAGATCACATGAAATCTGTAAAATGTAGCCATCAATTTGTCTTTAATAGAAGCACAATATCTTTGTTGGATTCCATGTCACCATCTCAATTTAATTTCTGACATCACAGCTGGGAGGCCAATTTGCTTCCAAAATGAAATTATCTCCCATATTTCAGCGCATTATTTTGTGTCATAAGTAATATATAATAGGAGAAATATTTTGGAATTATTGGTTGACGGATTTGTATTAGCTGGTCCTAGACGACAGCATGAATCAGTCCTGAGTTTAGAGTTTCATTTCTCCACGATTATTCTTCAATTATTGATCATATTTAAGTGGAAAAAGTGGAATAACCACCACTAAAATTGCATCTGTTCTTTTAGTTTTTATGAACACGTGAGGTCTTTCTTTTCTTTCGTCCTATTATTGTACTCCAAATTATTTGGAAATCTAACTCTGGACTTTCTTATTACATCCAACTAATCCTCAATTATTGTTTAAATAAAAATTCCTTGAAAGAGTACCATGCTAATGCGTTCAATCAGGAAATTAATTTCAGATTTCCACGAGATATCCAAAAAAGATATTTATTGTAATGAAACATGTAAGGCACAAATTCTACTTGAGAAACGGACACGTGCACAGGAGTCCGTCAGCCCACGATATCAATCCCTCCTCACAAGTTTTCTCTACAATTTTCGTACATACCCCTGAAAAAATAGGAAATATTAGAATATAGATTTTAGTTTTTATTTGATCTTATGTGGCCATGTCTATTTATATGTATACAATGAGTCACGTCAAATGTAATTTCCGACCCGGCACATCTATATAATTATTCTGAAGTTAGTAATTTTCATAATCTTCCAATTTTGCGACACAGTTTTATTTTTTTTAACACCCTTTCGACATTGAAAATATCAACTACACCCCTACAAGTTCAAGTTCAAATCTTTGCTTATACATTATACCCCACCTCCAATAAAATTGAATATATTATTTTTTTGCACACCCCTATAAAATGAAATATAATTTTCAATATGATATATTCAAATGGTTATACACTAAATTTGCACATATAATATGGGAAATATATGCAATAAATAGGATATATCATGTTCTACATTATTCTTTCCAATAGAAGATATATTTTTCATAATAATTCTATAAAAATATTAGATGTATTTAAAAATAAAGATATTTTGTGCATTCAGAAGCGGAGTTAGGGTTCCCCTAATTATATAATAACTCTTTCAATTCTCACATGGTGATACAATATTACTAAACATAACAAAGAATATTTTTCCTAAAAAGCAATTCAAAATACTTAAATCTTTGAATTATTCAATTCTAGCAACTAATTCAAAATATTTAAATATAATTGATATCCCGACATTAATTATTCAATTATTTAACGATTTGATGCATAACTAGGAAACACGGAAACTTAAATGTCTATATCAAAGTTCCCTGCGAGGAATCATCATCTCTCCCCAAATTTGACCAGAGGTGTTTCATTTGAACCTCCTTCCTATTTTCAGTAAGCTAAAATCTCATTAAACTGCAAAAGAAAAACTAAAATTTTACCTTAGCACCAATTAATAATTATCCAAAAGAACGTGCAAAATGCACTACATCAGTAACAATAAACAAAACATTAACGGGAAAAAAGAATGATATATATCTGTGGTCCATTCGTCATGAAATACACCAAAAAATAAAGAAAAAAAGTTACTCGTAATATATACAACAACAAAAGACAAAACTAAAAAACCTTTTTTTCTCAACTCCTATCCTAAAAACCTCAAAAACCTTATAAACTTCACTTTATTCTTTCAAAGAGACCCTTCAAATGAAACAGGGAGGGAATATTCTCTCCCTGTTTCATTCGAGTCTGACGAGTGGGCCAGCCCTTGAAGCATCTTGATCACATCGACCGTATCGTCCAAATAATATTTCGCCATGCTTGGTTTTTTACCGACCGTACATGCAAAAACCTCCACATTTGTCGCGAAAGGACAATTATTTTTCATATTTGATACGGTTTCAAACATATCTTCGTCTGATCGGTCGTCTCCTATGCAAAGTATGAAATCGGGCGGCTTGTTTGAGGCTCGCATGGTTGAGATTAGGGTTTCTACCACCACCCCTTTGCTTATTCCCTATGATAGAAAGAAACAAGTAATAAATAAATGAATGGATTTTTTTGAGAAGACAGATTTGAAAGTGATGGATTTGTGTGGTAGTGAGAAAATGAGATGTGATGTCTAACAATAAGGCTGGAATGAATTTAATGCCATGCTCATATTCAATCCTTATCTACAAATAAACCCTTTAGACCGAAAGCTAAGCTTTCTAGATGGATAAATAAAACCATCCGTGGTCCATATTTCCACACACATCCATCCATACATCTCTCTCTGTCCATTTGACACTTTCATCTCAAAAACTATCTCACGTGATAATAATATCAACAATAATAATAACTCTCGTAAAAAAAACAACAATAATAATAACAATACCAATACTAATACTAATACTAATAATTATTAATATTACCTGTGGTTTAACCTCAACAATATGTTGACCGCTTTTGACCACAACTGGCTCATTAGCCAACACGTTTTCCAAATGATCCAACAACTCTTTGGCTTGACACGAACCGAAGTCTGGATCAGCCTCCTGATGGTGCCAAACCAACGCGCTCTCTTTCCACTCAATCGAACTTCCGTCCGTCGACTCTGTGTATAATCTCATCACCGGCTCTGCGATCCTCATCCAATCAAAATCCAACGCTATGTTACAGGACTCCCACTCACTCTCCCTATTCCATCTAGTCACCAAAAAAAATATAAAAAATGTTACAACCAACAAGTAGCCAAATTTTATAATATTATTCTTTGAATAAATAATGGATGTTCTTTTTTAATGTTTACCTTGTGAAGAAACCATGTTCCGCTGAAATACCCAATTTATCACAAGGATCGAACCACTTGCTCAACTCGTCCTTCCCTCTCCCACTTACCACAAAAACAACATTTCTATCATCCTCACATAATTCATTAATTATGTTAATAACCTCCTTACTAGGCCCCTTATCAATACTCCCTTGAGGCATCATGGTTCCATCATAGTCCAACAAAATCAACCGGCTCAAACTCCCTTTATACGCCTTCACAATCCGCTCGACCGAAAGCTTCCTAAAATTGGGACCCAAAGCCACGACCTTAAACCCCATTCCAAACCCTATCCCCCAATACCGTTTCAAGAAGTGGTCTTTACACGCACGTTGTAAATCTTGGTCGAAAGATTTGGCCCAATACGCCACGTCATGAGAGCTGATATACTTGTAATGTTTTTCGTGCCGCATTTCCTTTTCCGGCTCTGGCATGGTGAGAGCTGAATTCATCGCCTCGGAAACAGCGTCCAAATTCCATGGGTTGACTCTTATCGCGCCGCTTAAAGAAGGCGAACAACCGATAAATTCTGACACGACTAATACGCTCTTTTTCTTCACGGTTTTCAAAGCGGGGCTCTCGTGTCTACAAACAGTATAAATGTACGGAATTCTATTTAGACCGTCTCTTACAGCGTTGACCACACAACACTCTGCCGCAGCGTAATACGCGACTTTTTCATGAATCTTAATGGGTTGGTCGATTAAGACTATCGGGTCGTAACCGGGTCGGCCGAACCGGGTATTGATCCGTCTAGAGATCGACTCAGCCTCTTGTTGGACATCTTGAATGTCCTTGCCTTGACTCCGAGCCGGATTGGTGATCTGGACCAAGACCGCTTTGCCTCGTAACTCGGGACGTTGCTCTAGTAACTGTTCCATCGCGAGGAATTTCAGCCCGATTCCTTTGAACAGGTCCACATCATCAACTCCTAGTAGTAAAGTACGGTCTCTGTACTTCTCGGAGATTTCCTCGACTTTCTGAAAAGTTTCTGGGGAAGAAACGACCGTTCTGAGCTGGCCCATGTCGATTCCAACCGGCAGGATTTTGACGGTTACAGTTCGGCCGTAGTATTCTATACCAATATACCCTCTTTTGGATTGATAATCCAAACCTAATAATCGTGAGCAAGAAGAGAGAAAATGTCTGGCATAGTCAAAGGTGTGAAAGCCCACAAGGTCTGAGTTCAGCAAAGCTCGCAAGAGATCCTCACGAACTGGAATTGTACGGAAGATTTCAGAGGAAGGGAAAGGAGAGTGAAGGAAGAACCCAAGTTTGATTCTTGGGAATCTCTTTCTGAGAAAAGTTGGTAGAGCGAGAAGGTGATAATCGTGTATCCACACAAAATCCTCGTCTGGGTTTAAAATCTCGGTTATTCTATCGGCAAAGATTATGTTGGCCGAGAGGTACGAGCGGTACAAAGACCGATCAAAAGGCAAGCCGAAAGAGGGAGTTAAGGGGAGGAGATAGTGCAAAAGAGGCCAGAGATAGTGCTTACAGAAACCATGGTAGAATCTCGAGTGGAGCTCCGTCGGAATGAAAACGGGCAGACAAGAAAAACGAGCGTAGAGATACTGCGACAGCTCTTCATGGATTGCGGGGTCGATGGGCTCTGACGTGTCAGGCAGAGCGCCGACGTGGACCACCGGAGACGGAAGTCCGGCGCGGAGCTGATACGCCACTGTGTCTGCGTCGAAAAAGAAGGAGAGCTTGAAAGGCGAAGTGGGGTCTGGAGATACAGAGAGGGGCAGTCTGTGGGTGACGATTATCCGCCTGGGACAGGTGTCTGGCTGCGTTTGGTCGTCGAAAACGCCGGGCGGGAGCGTCATGACGCGTGGCATGCGGGGAGTTGTCCGGCCCGGCGAGGCAGGGAAGTCTTCTCCTGCCACCAGTTCTAGGAGGTTTGTGCAAGAGAGAGACGGCATGGATGATTGATTAGGTTTAGGATAATGTTTGAACAACAGCAGTAGCTGTGGTATTTATCGGTGCGTGTTACAATGGCGGATAAGGAAGGAGCAATAGAAACGTTGCATGAGATAATATAAAGAGAGGAGATACGTAATTTCGCAGGGTTTTAAGAGGAAAGTCCAATCGGGATGTGAGATTTGGAAATAGTGAGGAGGAATAACGAATTATTCCGGAATTGGCGCAATGATGGAGCAAATGGAATGTAATGGAATGGAAGAGACGGGCGAGAAAAGAGAAGATGAGGGGATAAATGGATAAACTTGAGGGGGAGGGAAACCGGCAGTACGCGGTGAGGTTATCCGGATTCAGAGATCCAAATGACCGAATTGCCCCTGTGATTTTTTCAATGGTTTGAATTCGGAGGTGTTTTTGTCTAAACAACGTGCTGATTGGGAGTCCAATTTTTTGTTGAGGAAATTTCGTATTTGAATTCTGATCCTAATCCATTGAATTTGGCAGAATTTATTCTGGTTAAACTGTATTTGATTATGTATTTAACTATTTATCGTAATTAACGTTTATCTCGTAATTATGTTCTGGATTGTTTTTCATTGAATTGAGCTAGAACCGAAACGATACTACGTACGTTTATTGTAATTTAATTTCTTGCATTTATTGATTTAAAGCGAAAGTATGACGATTGGTACTTTGGCACAATTTGGAAGGACAAATCTTGATCAAAATAGGATGCAATATATAGCAATACACCAATTTTTGGATTGTGAATAAGCATTGATTTTGATTTGTGAAAAGATTTTATGGCATAAAATTAGAAACATACTACTACAAATTGAGAAAAAAAAAATAATATCAAAGGATTATAAAAATCAATCATGCATTTAGAAGGTCTGAAACGAGTATGTGTGAAATGAACAATCATTCAATTTATTATAATATTGTCTAATCAATCATTTAAATAAATATATGCAGAAAGTTCGTCAATTCATTGATATGTGCAAGGCTGCTTCAAAATGTACTAAAATGATTTTTTAACTCATCTTTCAAATAATACAATTTTCAACCCAGTACTTCCAAAAAACTGGTTATATGTCTCAATTACTCCTCCCACTTTTTTTCATCATTCAAACAAATACTAAAAATAGACTTTTTTTCCTGTTGAAAACAAATATTTTAAAGTTCATAAGAATCTAAACAACGACTATACTTAGAATTGTATGTTCTCCTAATTAAACTATTAAATATTAATTATTTAAATAAAACGACCAAGAAAGAAATTAAACGACCGACTGAAAACTCATACATAAATATAATTCCAGCCTAAACGGGCCCATCCGGCCATATCCCGGCCTCCGCAAGCGAACCCCACATAAACTATTAAAAAACATGCCCAATTTCGTCATATAAAACATTTGAACATGACGGCAGTGGGTAAGACCGGAAGGTGTCGGTGGCAGGAGCAGAGCAACCGGTGTGAGCGGACTCGTCTTCTACTGGATAAGGTCCAGCTGGAGAGAGTAAATACGCGAGACCCGAGAAACACGGCATGTACCCGACATAACCTCCTCGTCTCCCATACACCAACAGGATTCTGACACGTGTCGATGTCGTCCACGTGGACCTCGTGAGAGCCGGTCTTGATCGCAAGATGAGGATGGTTGATAGACTTGGTTCTTGTTGGTGGGCGTATAGACCGAAATACAAACATAATAAGACTTCTGTTTATTTTATTCTGGATTTTGAATTTGAGTTTTTTTCCTGTAAAAAATGGAAAGGATATGTATCGAAATGGATGCATAGTTGACTTATTTTACCTACTTTATTTAATAGACCTTGATGCAGTCAACTTTAGTTTATATCTTAACTTTTTATATAATTTTTGAAGCAAATGTGTTAATAAATTGTATTTATTGGTTATATTATATAATTTCAATTTTGTTAAATTATAGTTGATTCATCTTCATGATATTCTATTGATTAAATAATAAAATTCTAAACATCAAAATCGTAATTTACATTTTCGTCACTTGAATAAATTTATATTAAAATAAACCTGGCATTAACATGTCCAAAATGTTACTAATGCCGATATTTAGTTCCTTCCTTCTTTTCATCTTTTTATGGCAAAATAACGCTACAGACGGACGAGTTACTAATATCGATGTCAAAATCTTAAAAATACTATAAGGAAAGATCTTAACTTACAGAGACTTTAAGAAAGATATTAGTTTATAAGCTTGTATGTAATCTCTTATTTTTGTAATTTTTTTTTATTTAATTTAATGAAATTGTTGATAGATTTTTCACCTTCGAACTTTAAAAAAAAAAATAACATGTCCAAAATGATCAAAATCAAATAAACATATTTTTCTCATATATATAAGTACAATCATCTCAATTGTTTTTCAGGAATTATATTTTTGGTCCATGACTAAAATTTCTCGAGAAGGTGTACCTAAACATGTTCCAACCAATAAAACCCTAAAGAAAAGTGAGGGCCAAGCCAGGCCAAATGGTTGAGCTTGAGGCGTGGGCACCGCACAGATCTGGCACGTGGGCTCCATGTTTTGCCGACTTTGAACTTGCTTTGCCACCTGTTCCGTTCTGAATTCCAGCTCTGCATCCTTCATTCATTTATTTATCACATACAAGATAATTATATTTACATCAATTGATAAATAAGATAGCAATATGCCCCTGACTTCAGGCTAAGCTAAGCTCGTACCTCGGATGGAACCCACGTCATTATCATGAATTATGACGTCTTCCAACTTTATTTCTTGCTTTATAATATTGGGCCGTCGTTAAATGTAAAGACTATGTTTGAACATGATATATGTGAATTTGAAATTATAATTCTTTCTCTTGCTGATTGCGCTTCGGTTTAGGTATTTAAAGATGAAGCGCCTTTTGGCTTTATAAATGTAGAGAGAGAAGACCGTTATCTATTTTTCTTTGACGAGACTAGTTGACTCTTCTCCGGTCTTTCTAGCTGGAATTATCCTAAACAACAGTGACCAGCATTTTAAGGGTCTTCTTGTGTTTAGTTATTTTAATTTGTTGCACAATTAAACAGTTGAGTCAATCGAAATTATACTATTATATCCATTATTTGGTAGTAGATAGTTTTTTTTTTTTGAAGTTTGCATTAGACTATTGGTGTAGTATTTCACTAAATTGGAGACCTCAAGGTTTGTAGAAATGGAGATGATGTATTGGCACAAGTGGAACCCACTTTATCTTTTGATTGATACAAGGTTTGGTGTTGGTATCATATTTAATGCTATTGACTATAGTGTGTCTTATGATTTATGAAGCACTCGTCTATTTTTCTAATTTTATAATAAAAGATTAGATGATGAGTAAGATACGATTAGCTAGTGATAAAATAGTGTTAAGTGAAACATGATTTTTAGTATTATTTTGCAAGTTTTTTTATCGGTCAATGTTTCTCTCACTTATCATGTATATATCTTCCTAAAAAAAAAAGAATCATATATATCCTACTTATTAAGAAATAATTTAGAGGGATCTTTTTCTATGTGACCTTAACTAATTACACTCAACATTCTGTTCTAATAAAAAATTATGATAGTACTTTCTAGAATATTCTAGAGGAACAGTTGGGGGTTAGGATGGTCGCTAAGGAGAAAAGCAACCAACCTAATACTAGGTTTTGATTTATCTAAATAGTACATGTTTCATTGAATCTCCTCTTCTTCTCCTTTTCTTTTTAATTAAAAAAAATAGATATGTCTGAAACGTGAAGGCAACTTGGTCGAAGGTAGGTTTGAAAGAGGCTGACGTTAATTAAGAAAATTCTAAAGCAAATGGATTAGCATGCACTTAATTGTTTTTTGTTTGGATAAGATATACAATATCATGCGTATCAGTCAAGAACTTAATATCATGCGTGCAAACGCGCACTAATTATCACAACAATAATATATGTTATATAATTAATTGTCCGTTATTAATTAATGTTTTAAGTTTTTAACAAAATCAAACGAGTGATTTACACAATTAGGGAGGCTTGGCAGATAATTCAATTTGGTGAAATAATTATATTAGTTAGTATGTCATTAATACAATTCAACATAATTTCTAAATCATGTGGTTAGAACGTGCAGTGCAGAGATCTTGAAGTGATATATTTTTGACTTGGAAAAATCTTCTTAAATCCAACAGGCCGAAATGTTTGAAATTTGGGGACACCCGTCTCAAACGAAAAAATAAAAATAACAGAAAAGAAAAGAAAAGAAAAATAAAAATGGTTGCAAGCTTAATGGTCAATAAGTGGGGAAGTTCTTCAATTGTGTATTATTATTGAATTTTTGCTATATAAGTGGGGAAGTTCTTCAATTGTGGATTATTATTGAATTTTTGCTATCTTTTGTGTGAATTATCATTTTTGGGGACTTAACTAAACAGATGCCTTATGTTAATTTTCTTCGATATTTTTGATACCGCTTTAATTTACATTACAAGAAACCTAATAAAAAAATAAAACAAAGCACTAAAAAAATATATATATATCTTGCTGTACCAAGTTGGTACCAGATGATCAGGATCTTGTACCAATCATTATGAGTAAGTTTGAAAAAAAAAATCAATTTCACACAATTTACCGCAACAACGTTTATTGCATGTATATTAGATTAATCAACATCTAACGGGCGGTGATCTAACAGTGTTAGGTTTGAAATTATTTTCTGTGCCTTTATGATTTTTGAAAATTAATTTAACGCTTTAAATCACAATTGCGATTTTACAGTTACACTATTTCCATCAAATCTGTAAAGCAGACATAAATATAGATAGTATAATATAAAGTAAGATTTACGATCATAAAGGATAAAACGATAAGACAATGCCTCCTCACCTCCCGCTTCTTCTACCTTAATCCATTTTTAATTAGGTAAGAAATAGATAGCCACCAATGAGGATTAACCTAATTAAGAACTATCCTATAATAAATCAAAAAAGATTTACAAAAAGGTTTTTTGTGATGTGTTGTCAATTTGTGAAGAGAAACGTGGGCGACATCGGCTATTCTGGTTAGTTGTTGCTTATTTTTTCTTCTTCAAGTCAAAGTACGGTCGAACATGTTCTGACAAAAATACATGGGCCATTAAAGGGCCAGCTGGATCAAGTGATTTCACTTTGGTTGAGATAATTACATGCTTTAATTAAGCTTTACCTCCGGGTTAAGCGGAGAGAAAAAAAGGATTAGTTGGATTATGTAGCCAGTTGGTGGCTTGTGCAGTGCGAGTTTTGTACACATGATTATCTACTTGGGTTTCTTTTAGGCGTCGGCAAAAAGTGGAATAGTGAAAGAATATTTTATTCTATTTTATTTTAAAATTGTTCGACATAATATTGAGTGGAAGAGTGTAATAAATAATTAATGTAATATTTATTTAATTTGAAAAGAGAAAAGAGATAAAAAATCTTCTTATTTCATCTCTATTTCATCTCTCTTTCAATCTTTTACCCCTTATGAAATAAGTTAAACCATTTTTCTACCCACTGTTTCCACTCTTCTTCGGCGGAATAAGTAAATTTCTTCCACCTTCTGCCACTCTTCCACTCTTATTCCATGTTACCGAACGGGCCTAGGAAATAAAGTCTGTTAATAAAGATATTTAGGATGGTGTTTGGCACAAAGTGAAATAACGGAATAATGAAAGAGTGTCTCTTCCATTTTACTCCACTTGTTCGGTCAAAGGTGGAAGAGTGGAAGAGCGATTATTCCATTTTATTCCAACATCATTCGGCAACAACCATGAAGTAACAAGTTGGCTTAAAATATATGAATAATACTTAATTACTACAATATCCTTATTCTAATCATACTTTTTAAATTTATTTAATTATTATTATTCAACCTAAAACAAAATAATTTTTTTTTTAATAAATAAGATAGAAATAATTTGTTTGATTTACTAAATCTTTTATGCATGACAAAAGAGATGGAAAAAATGAATAACGAAAGAAATATATGGTCGATAGATCTCTTTAGATAGAGAAAAATGAGCATAATTATCTTCGCATTTTAAATATATAATTTCATGAAATTATTATTGAGAATTGATGATTTTTTCATCGTTATTTTTCTACAAAAAAATATTTGGAAAGAAATAAGAGAGAGAAATGTAGCATTAATTAGTAGTGACATGTCATCTTAAGGTGAAAGAAATAGTGATATTTTTGTTTTAAATTTTGTCTTATTCCATGGAAGAAGAAAATTCCATTATTCCACCTATTTATTCTATTTTTTCATCCTTATTCGGCTGGAATAACTCACTTCTTCCACGCTTCTGCTCTTATTCCACCATGCTGAACGCCATCCAAGAGTGTTCGGCACAATAAATGAGTGGAAAAGTTGAATAAATAATTAATACAATATTTATTTAATTTGGAAAGAGGAGAGAGAAGAAAGAAAAATCTTTTTATTTCACCTCTCTTCCACTATTTCACCCCCAAAATTAAACTACTCTTCCACCTTTTTATTCTATCTTCTTCTACTTTTGCTCGGCGGAATAAGTAAATTTCTTCCGTTCTTATTCAATGTTACCGAATGGACCCATGTTTGACTGTAAATAAAGTCTGTTAAGAGGATAAGTTGGATTTTGTAGCGAGTTTTGTATACATTTTAGTAATTAAATAACTCAAGGCAACCTGTTATAAAGGGTATCTCATTTCAAACGCAACAAGAGATTCACAAAACATTCCAAGATGGTACAAACAAGACATTGGAACTCCACATATTTTCCTCCAAAATTATGTGCTGTTCGCCAATTATTCCTACTCTATTTGAAAAGTAGGATTGCGACTAGTTCCTGTGAAAGAGAATATATAATTGGTCATACTATGTGATCCTTGTTCTCATGCGACATTTTCTCCTAATAATAACAATCATAATTGTTTTTTTATTTAATTTATAGCCGAGATGCTACTTAAAACTTTTATTTATAAAAAAAATGAGCTACATTTTAATTACAAATATTAAATATTTTTGACTTACTTTTCTCACTGGACTAATAGAAACAAAAGAAATATAGTAATTACAACATAATAACTATTTTTCTAGCCTATTTCCTAAATCACTTTAGTTTTCTGTACGGCTGCGATCCGTTGTGATGCCGTTTCTCTAGCTACCGCAAAATAATTAAAAGAATTTTCTGCAATTCATTTGTTTCGGGAGAATATTCAAACTTTCATCCATTATTTTACCACTTTTCCTACATGAGTTCACAGTCCAACATTCTAAAAAATTGTTCCCTCAGAAAAAAAAAACCCAGAACCCGTTAAATTTAAGAAAGAGCCCAATTTAATTCCTTGTAATCTAGATAGGCCCTGCGATTTGGTTGTTTGGCCCAGCACAGTTATAATCTAGCTGTTTTTCCCTTTTTTACACACCTTGCAAATTTTATGTTTAGAAAATATAACCAGTACAATATTGAAGTATAAGAAAAAAATTACAATATCAACAATTTTTTCTTTGTTTTGCTAAGTGGTCCGTAGGCTAATCTGGATTCAGAGCCCAGTGCATTAATAGATTAAAAAAAAAAGAGATAAAGCAGAAAGATAATAAGAGTGATAAGCAGGAACAAAGAGACATGCATAGATCTTCAGATTAGAACATCAATCACGAAATCAAAATCATCAAAATCCAAACAAATACGCACATAAAAATCCAAATCAAATCACATACAACATTCAAACTGTAATCTATCAACAAGCTCAAACCCTATCAGTACAAATGTTAGAAACCAAATCAACAAATCAACACATCAAACCAAACCAAACCCAAATCATCACCTAAACCTTTTTTTACACCACAAACTCAAAACTCAAAACTCTCTTTTATCAATACAAAAGGACGAGACTTTATTCGGCGTGGCCACAACAAGCGGAGCCTCAGGCGACCCGCCGACCGCAAACTTATCGTGCATGAACCTGCTGTCCACAATTGAATCGTCCTTTGGCAATATTTTATAACAATAACAAGTCTTCAGGCCATCCTGATTGGCGTAGCAATGGTGTTTGCTGTTCTTCACTTGCGTGAAATCCCACACCACGCTGAACTTCCCCACAGTCGCCACTAAGTGCCTCTCCTGCTTCCCGTTTTCTGTCACCTGTAAAAAGTAATAAAAATTAAATTATTCAGTATGTTAAATAAATAAACAAATAAATAAGAGATAAATATATTTTCTGTTTCAAATTTTCAAAACAGGAATTATTTATGCTAACAAAGTTATTTTTCAAAATTAGTTTTTTTTAAAGCTAAATCCTTCTAAAAGTCAGAGGATTTTAATTTGTAAATATGATAATATACATGGTTATTTTTGTAATTTTCCAACTTACCCAAGAAAACTGTCCGCCATGAAACCTGTTATCCTTTCCGGCCGAGTGAGCATGTAACGGATTCAGCTTCAGCAATCTCGGCGCCGAAATCCTATTCCCCATCCTCCCACCGAACCCAGTCTTCTCCTTCCCATCCTTATCTTTAAAAACCGTGCAGATGAGAATCAAATAAGTATCCGTGGTCCCCAGCACCCATTTCCCATCATAGGTCACATCCACATGCGTAATCGGCGAACCGAGTCCAGGAAAAGCGGTCTTGGCCATGCGCATCGAGTTTGTGGAGTACAAACGGATCTTTCCGTCGACCGATCCGATAACTATGGACCCGTCTCCTGTGCTGGCGAAGCACTGGAAGTTGGTCCCTCTTGAGAACTGGTGTCCTTGGGCCCACTCTAGCACAGGTGTTGATGATGCTGAGCTGGCGATTTGTTGGACTGAGCCGTGTTTATCGCGCATGTCCCATCTGCAGAGCCGGTTGTCGTCCAGGCCTAGGAAGGTGGATTCGGTCAGGTTTAGTTGGGATCCTTTGGTGTCGTTTGTGATGTCGCGCATTGTGATGTCGGTGTTGTCTTTTGAGAATTTCCACTCCGTGATTATTTTCCCGGTCTCGATGTCGAGCTGGTGGAGGGATTTGGATGAGGGTTTACCGGATTGTTCGGGGCTCATTAAAAGCATGTTGGTCTCGGCTTTCATTAGGAGGGCTTTTGTGGGGGTGGAATATTCGTTTTCGCCCCTGCGGTTTGCGAATTTTACGGAAACGCCCTTGCCGTGGATTCCGTGGCTGAAGTTTCTGACGACTTGGATCCCGGAATTGCCGACGAGGAAACTGTTGTCCAGCGCGCCCAAAGCCAGGCTTTGGATTCCCGCGTTTGGAGCCTCTTCTTCGTATTCTTGTAAGGAATCTTGGTTTCGTTTTGAAGGGGTTAAATAGTGAGGGCTTTTTTGTAAAGTTTCCTCTGCGTCTTCCCAAATTGCGTCGTCGGCTTCTTGTGGCCGAGCCCAGGACATGAAATCCTTGCCGAAGATTTTGAGTTTGTTTTCGTCTGTTAGTGGAAGGCCGTATGTATTTTCAAACATGGATTTTTCGTACTGTGAGTAAAAATCATGGTAAGATGCAGCGGAAGGAAATTTGAGAGCCCATACACCACTCGCGACAAAATCGACTCGTTTCTGATCTGGAAATGCCTTTAATTGCAAATCAGGGCTGACCTTGGCTCGCACCTTTGGATCCACAATCAGAAACCATGAGGATGAGAATACGTCTTCTTCTTCTTCTTCGTCTTCTTCGTCTTCATCAGTGGCTTTGATGAAAGAATAAGAGGCTGATTTGTCGGAGACAATCCATCGAGCGTTTGGCGAGGTGCCCCCTATGTGAAGGTACAGCTTGACTCTGTTTCCAGAATTAAGGTTAGGTTTCTGAGAAGATGAAGAAGGAGACGCATACTTGAGCTTGAGAGATTGGAGCTTTGAGTCTATGTCACTAATGGAGGCTGGCGATTGATTGGATTGGACTTTTGGGGTTCTTTCCGTTAATTCTTCTTCTTGTTCCGATTCTTCCTCTGATTCTTCTTCTAGTTCATATTCATCTGAATCGGAGAGCTCTAAGTCTTCACGGCTGTGAGTTCCTCCCATGGCGATCGAGAAGAGAGACAGCGATCAGTGAAATCGGATGTAAAATGACATAATCTCAGGGCTCGATCGAGAAAATAAGAGCTTTTGGATAGTGCGTTCCCTCAAATGTGTTCAACGCCTATAGACCTGGCTTATATATAGTCTGTAAAGCGGGGCCCTTAAGATATGATACCGTGTTATGGACCGCGTGCATTTAGAAATAGTCTGCGTTAAAGCGGCGCAACGCGGGCAACTCGGTTCGTTCGTTACTTGCAGACTGAGCAACCTCTTAATGGGCCGGGTTTGAAACTCTTATTAGGCCTTACTTATTATTATTATTGGGCCGACTGTATATATTTCTGGGCAATACGGGCCCAAAAGGGATTGGATTTGCTATTGCAAGAATAAAATTGTTATTTCTGGAAGTTTCGTCGTCTATCCCCCTGTCCGTTCGTGTTGCCCTAAAATAGCCGCCTCAGGTATTCTCTCTTTTTTCCTCTCTTCAGACCTCTCTTGCATATCTCTCGATTTGGTGTTAGGAATCCTAGATCTGAATATCGTTGCTTA
This sequence comes from Juncus inflexus, assembly GCA_024447665.1. Classification (NCBI taxonomy): domain Eukaryota; kingdom Viridiplantae; phylum Streptophyta; class Magnoliopsida; order Poales; family Juncaceae; genus Juncus; species Juncus inflexus. Next base: position 10,707,393 of record JAJHPC010000001.1, on the reverse strand, counting down.
TTGAGCCGATTGGCAGGTTTGTATGCCTATTTTTTGTTATATCCCGAGGGATTCCTTTGATTTGATTTTTCCAATTGAAATTAGGGTTTGCTTTTACAAAAAGTTCGATTTTTTTGGAGGTAGAAATCTGGATATTTGTATTTTCGGTGTAGAAACTAGGATTTTTGACATTGATGTCGTAATGATTGCATATGATTATTGATTGTTAATTGGGTCTTATCTAATTGGATTCTTCTCTAATCTGTTCACTCTATTTGTCTAAATTCTCTGTTTCTTTCAGCAACTAAGCATTATTTTCTTCTTCCTTATTTCTAGTTTTGAAGAAATCAGCAGAAATGGCTAGAGTTTACATCGGCAATCTGGACTCCCGAGTTTCCGCTCGGGAGCTCGAAGATGAGTTTCGCACTTTTGGTGTTTTACGAAAGTAACTCAAAAAAATTCTCCTCCCCATTTAACTTTTCTCTTATTCAATTCCACACCAACTAAATTCTACGCAATCCTCTTTTCATTTACACAGCGTTTGGGTTGCGAGAAAACCGCCAGGTTTCGCCTTCATCGATTTCGACGACCGCAGAGACGCTCAGGACGCAATCAGAGAACTCGACGGTAAATCAAATCAATCCAATCAACCCTCAAAACTCATTTCCACACCATTCTAACACGGTACAATTCTTTCAATTGCAGGGAAGAACGGGTGGAGAGTCGAGCTCTCCCACAAAGGAGAAGGAGGCGGCGGCGGCAGAGGAGGCGGCGGGAGAGGAGAGAGAGGAGGAGAGAGAGACCGATTCGGCGGCGGATCCGACAGCCGTAAATGTTACGAGTGTGGCGAGCCGGGCCATTTCGCGAGAGAATGCCGCCAGCGTGGCGGGACAGGTGGCAGGCGCAGGAGCCGAAGCCGCAGCCGCAGCCCGCGGTACCGTCGCAGCCCTAGCTACGGCCGAAGGTAATTTTAGAGGAAATCTTGTTAGGGTTTTGAAGAATAGAATTAGGGTTTAGGGTTTATGGTGTGGTTGTTTTGATTGTAGGAGTTATAGTCCGAGAGGAAGGTCGCCAAGGCGGAGGAGCGATTCGCCGGTGAGGGGACGGAGCGTGAGTAAGTCGCCGGCGGGGTTTGAGAGGAACGGACGTGATGCTTCTCCTTATGCCTCCAATGGGTAAAATTATATTAATACCTAAATTTTCATTAAATTTTGTAATTTAAGTTGGAGAGACTGAGAGATTATTTGTTGTCAGGTATGCGCGTAGGAGCAGGAGCTGAAGGACTTGAGGGACGGTGAATCCTTGCATGTGAACTTTGTTGTATTTTGGTATGGTGTTGTTATATCTTTGCAGTGTGAAGTTCAATCAGACTTGACTAAGACTACCTTCAAATGGTTTAAGGTGTTCTTACCTTATCTATTTATGATTATTATATATTGTTGTAGACTTTGAAATGATGTTATGGTGTGAGACTAAGACGTATATCTTTTTTTGTTGTGTAAAAGGCATCGACCTTGCTTCATGTTTGTGCTCTTCTCTTCTCTACTCTTCTGCTTTCTTCAATTCTTCATTCTTCATTCTTCATTCTTCAATTTGAGAATGCTACTACTACTAATGTTTCTACACTTTTGACTTCAACTTCACACTACTACTATTCTTCTAGTTCTACTAAATGGAAATAAAATAATACCTAAATCGGGACTGCCTCCTTTTAAATGATTATGTACAAGGTCCCTTTATGATTTGAGAGGCATTAATGAAACAGAAGGATCGTTAATACCACTCATATGAGCTCAGGTTTCTCTTTTGACCTAAAGAGTTCTGTTGCAACTAGTTACATTAGTTTGGTTGCTACTAGAGTTGTGGCGTTGTTCAATTTTGCAGAAATACCTAGTGTTAGTTATAAATTCAACCATATAGCTTACTAAATTTTAATTTTGTTTTTTATGAAATGCTGTTCTTGTTGCAAGCCTCAAATATTTTCAGTTATTTGATTTTGATTGTGGAAATTGTTCTCATGTTTCTGCCCTTGACTACTGCATAATCCTTTGAATTTCTGAGGTATATGATATATTGTTCGAAAGAATTGATTTGATTTCATAATGTTTTATCCCTGGTTAATAGTTTTTTTCTCTTTTTGAAATGTCGGTTAATAGTTTTCTTGTTTGTTATTTTGAGCTATCCCATTGCGGTTGCATTTTTTACATTGTGAAGTTTTTACATTCTTGTGTTTTGCTATTGCATGATGTTTTTGTTCAATCAGTATGGGATTCAGATCTTATATTTCATTTTATTCAGTATATCCTGAGTTGAATGAATGACAATAAAATTAGAAATGTTTACAAACTAATATAATTATCATGATCGGTCTGTTAACCTAAATTTTTTACGTTGAATGGCAGTGACTAAACTTTTACTTCAGTGGTTAGCTAACTTTTACTTCACTAATGACAAATTCTGAATGGCTAAATAGTGCAATATGATTTCTCATTATATCGGTTCAGTGATTAGTATTCTATTGACAAGGAAGTGAATTCCACACGCAAGGAGACTGATTATGTAATAACCATAGTATCCATTTACTCAGGTTTATGAATTCAATATTTCAATTTGCGTGTATAACAGGCCTTAACTAGGATTTTATAATTTTAAGGCAAGCATAACAATGTAATAACAGGCCTTGACTAGGATTTTATAATTTTAAGACAAGCATAACAACTACGAGTCAGACTCCACACGTGCTGCAAGAAAGATGCGTGCAAATTTAAGTACTAGCATTTGACCTGATAGTTTGTAGAGGTCCAATTGTATTACGGACCAGCAATTGGATCTTGTGCCTCGTTAATTTTAAATTATTCAAATTGAATCCCAGATAATTTCGATTATAATTTCTCCGTCTCGTCTCCGTTTTTTACAAAAAATTAATCACCATTTACTCTTATTATATACAATTTCTTTTCAAAAATATTCTAAGTACTAACGTATATTTACAAAAGTTCATCATTAGTAAACTGTAAACCCCAACTGATAACGATTTACACTCTCAACGCAATTTTCGTACTTTCGATGCATGATATAAATAATGCAATAAGTCTATGCGACTGGATACCACAATCAAATTCGCAATCGGATGATGATTTGACATACTAATTATTTAATACTTTTCCTAGATGACACTATTTATTTATCTATCTCATCAAAAAATTAAATAATCAGCATGTCAAATCATCATCCGGTTACAAATCCGGTTGCCTAGACTTATTGTAAATAATATAACATGATATCTCCAGTTAATAGGAAACGGAGAGAAATATTATTGACTCGTGATTCGTGCAATTTTTGTCTGTGCTTGAGCTGAGCTGTTCTACCCCTCAATCGACGAATTATCATCTAGACCTGGTCCATGATATACCTCCTTTGGTCTTCTTATCTGGGCAAATAAAAGTGCCACGTGGAAACGCCCATACATGCGAGAACCGTTCATAGACCGGCACACTATAAATAAAAACGTCATCACTATATTTTATTTATAGTGCGCAGGTCTATTATGAACCGGTTTTCGCATGGATCAGACAAAATATCAGACAAAAAGGAAAATCTTGTGATTTCCATAGAAAAAAAAGAGGAAAATCTTGTGATAAGAAGATGAAAGTTCCGTGACCTTGCGTTGCATTTTTGTTTGGAAATCCTTGTTTTTACTAAAAGCAGTTGTGTTAGTTTATCTGTTTTGACGGCTTGCCAAAAGTCTCATTACCCCTTGTTTGAATTTCCATTCATATCCAAATTAATGTAATAAAAACTCTAATCCAAACCATCCACTTTATTTTATGCACTAAAATCATCTTAGAAATTTTGCATAAGCAACACGAAAAAAAAAAAAAAAAAACCGAGAATCTCTGACACCGTTTCAGCATTTGACATTTTTACCCTTGTAACTTTGCGGCCCCACTTGACAGCAGCGTTTGTTTAAGTACTGTAATTAAGACAAATTAAGTGCAATAAATCAGTAAAACAATAAGAAGAAAAAGAGAATTAATTAAGAAGACAAGGTCTTCGCTTCGCTCGAGTTCTACTGGGTCTCTTTCTCTCCCCTTTCTCCCCCAATTCATCGATTTTTCGTCTCTCTCTCAACAAATTCGTGTTGTTTTCGCTGTTCATTTGAATAGCAAACCGGAAAAAGTTCGATTTTCTTTCCGGGGTCAAGACACACGTCAGTGAGACGGTGCAAGGGCCCATTCATTGCGCTTTTGGAAGATTTTTCTACTGTTCTCTGATTGGATTGTTCTTCAATTTTGGCTCTTCTCATGCGCGGTTTCTTCACAACTCGTGAAGGGATTGAGATTTTGGTTCGGTAGAAGAGATTGATAGATGTAGAGATTGAACCATTCGTAGATCGGTTTTCTTCCTTCCTGATTTTGTGACATGTTTGGTTCGCGAAGATTCAACGATGAGATGCCTTTACAGAAGCAGAGGACTGTGAGGTTAGTGCCCTTTGAATATTACAAGTGTACAATTTTTGATTTTTTTTTGCCATATTTGGTTCAATAGGAGTAAAAGAGAAGCCACCATTCTTTTTCCGTTGGTTTACTTAGTTTTTTTTTTTTGTATAAGATTTTCCGGTTATACTTTTTCCCCTAATTTGTTCATTCACAAACAGTTTATTGCCCTTAATTTCATATTTCACTTTCAATTTGGTTTCTTTTTTTCCATTATCACTCTTTGAATCAAATCCAATAAGAATCAAAATCAAACACACTGATACTACTATACCAGTACCAAAACTTCGCAATTTGGTACCAAAGAAACCCCATTCAATTCACATTTCTCTTCAAATTTCAAACAATTCTCAAATTTTCCCCTTCAGATTCTATTCTGATGAGAGGCAAAGACCAACAATACCGACTCACCAACCGCCTCGACCCGGCTTTCCAACCGGCGTAAATCCAATTCTTTCCAAGGGCCAATCCGCAAATCTACCATGGCACAAACAAATCTTCGACCCGACAAGCAATTTTGTCCTGACCTGGAACCGAGTCTTCTTAGTCCTCTGTTTCTGTGCGTTGTTTATCGACCCGTTGTATTTCTACGTGCCGATAATAAATTACGATTTTACCCCTGCCACCTCGTGTGTTAAGTCTGATACGGTCTTGAGCATCATTTTGACTTGTTTGAGGTCTCTGTCTGATTTGTTGTATGTGATTCATATAGTTATTAAATTTCGAACGGCTTATATCGATCCGAGCTCCAATTTGAGGGTTTTTGGAAGGGGGGAATTAGTGAGAGATTCGAAAAAAATCGCGATTAGATATTTGAAATCGGATTTTGTTATTGATGTTGCTGCTGCTTTGCCACTACCACAGGTTTAAATTATAATTTTTTTTTCTATTTTTGGTAAATAGTGTGGTAATTTTTTATTTTTCTTCTAAGGGGGATTTCATATTTATTATTTACCCTTTCGAAAATTCACAATATTGTATTTAACTCACTAGAACGGCAAATGCCAAATTTATCTTTCCAAAATATGATTAAATGATATTTATCCTTCTAGAAGTAAAAATATCAGATATATCCTTCCAAAATTGAAAAGTTATCATATTTACCCTTCCAAAACTTCTGTACTTTGAAGGATAAATATGACATTTGCATCTCTATAGGTGTAAATAAGTACATTTTATCTTGAATTTCAGAAAGGCAAAATGTGCTATTTATATTCTGAATTTCTAAAGAGGGCAAATAGAAAACACAAATCCCTTTTTTCTAACAATTATTTCTTCGCAATTCATAGATCGTGATATGGCTGATAATTCCGGCGATAAAATACTCAACGGCTCAGCACAACAACAACATCGTGGCCCTAATCGTGCTATTACAATATATTCCGAGGCTGTATTTGATATTTCCGCTGAGTTATGAGATTGTGAAGGCGACAGGTGTCGTCGCCAGAACGGCCTGGATGGGCGCTGTCTATAATCTCGGCCTTTATTTAATTGCTAGCCATGTATGCTTTTGACTTTTTTCTTTTAATTTTAATTTTACCGTTTTTGTTGTAGGTTTTTTTAGTGTATAAAAGACCTAAATGAACACCGAAATAACAGGAGAAAATAACGAAATGAATATATGCTAGTTATTGTATATACAATTTCTTATGAATATTTAACAATTTAGTCCATTTTATTAATCTTTTTGACAATTCAGTCCATTTTTTAATCTTTTTAACAATTCAGTCCATTTTTTTAATCTTTTTAACAATTCAGTCCATTTTTTTAATCTTTTCAACAATCTAGTCCATTTTTCTAATCTTCTTAACAATTTAATCCATCTCTTTAATCCCTTTAACACTTTAGTCCATTTCTTAACCTTTTCAACAATGTATTCCCTTTTTTTTAATCCATTTAACAACTCAATACATTTTTTAATCTTTTAGGTTTTGGGCTCATTATGGTACCTCCTCACGGTGGATCGGCAAACCACATGCTGGAAAGAAGTGTGCAAAAACGAATATGGATGCAATGTTAGATTCTTAGACTGTTCTTATCCGATTGAACTTCAAGAATATCAGAATTGGATTAAAAATACGAGCGTATTTACGAATTGCGACGCGAATAAGGATAATATTACGTTTGTTTTCGGAATGTTTAAACCCGCTTTGACGAATCAGGCGCCGGCCCGGGGTTTCATTGCTAAATATTTCTATTCATTCTGGTGGGGCCTTCAAAATCTGAGGTATTGTTTAGTATTGTAAATATGTGCATGTTTATGTTTATAAATAGGGGGGATTTAATATGTGTGTTTGTTATTTTTTTAGTTGTTATGGCCAGACTTTGACGGTAAGCACGTACATTGGTGAGACGGTTTATGCTATCTTCTTAGCCGTTCTTGGTCTTGTCCTTTTCGCCCATTTAATCGGAAACGTCCAGGTACAACTTCATTATTATTATTACTCTTACTCCTTCCTTACTATTATTATCATCATCATCATCATCATCATCATATTATTATTAGTTTGGGAAATTTGCAAAACAACCCCTGCATTATTGAAATTTGCCAAAAAAAACCTGTATTATTTCCGCAATTGCAAAAAACCTAGCAATTAACAACAATTACTACTCCTACAACAACAAGAATAATGCAGTCTTTTTGTAATTTTCAATAATACATGGCCTTTTTTGCAAACTTCCCTTATCATTAATAATAATAATAATAATAATAATAATAATAATAATAATAATAATAATAATAATAATAATAATAATAATAATAATAATAATAATAATAATAATAATAAAAAAATAATAATAATAAAAATAATAATAATAATAATAATAATAATAATAATAATAATAATAATAATAAAAATTTGTTTTTACTGATCAGACGTATCTGCAATCGATAACGGCGCGAGTGGAGGAATGGCGTCTGAAACAGCGAGACACGGAAGAGTGGATGCGGCACCGGCAGCTGCCTCAGAACCTGAGAGAGCGCATCAAACGCTTCATCCAGTACAAGTGGCTCGCCACTCGAGGCGTCGATGAAGAGTCCATTCTCCACTGCTTGCCTGCCGATTTGAGAAGGGATATCAAACGCCACCTCTGCTTGGATCTCGTCCGACGGGTAACCAATAAAAAAATAATAATTCAGAAAAATGTTGAATTTTAGTTGTTTTTTGGGGGAATTTTATTTTATTTGGTGTGTGGACTACTACAAAGGTCATTGTATCATGTTATGCGCCTATGGAATGTGAAATAGCGTGAACACAAAACGTAAGAAATATCACCAATTCACGTCTAAGTACAACTGTAAAAAATGATGAAAACTATAATATGGGGATCTTATGAACAAATATGAAAAAGGGAGGGTATACATGATATTTTATGTATTGTAGAGGTATATCCTATATTTTTTCATGTTTTATAGGGGTGTCTGTGTCCATGATATTTCCTATTATCTATGGGTATACCTTGTAAGTGATATATGTAGATTTTGTAAAGGTACAAACACATGAAATCACCATTTTTTGCAAATACATATCCTAGCTTTTAAATTCTAATCATTGGCTTTATCTTTTCTAGGTGCCGCTTTTCTCGCAAATGGACGATCAATTACTAGACGCGATATGCGAGCGTCTCGTATCCTCACTAAGCACAGAGGGCACGTACATAGTCCGCGAGGGCGATCCTGTCACCGAGATGCTCTTCATAATCCGCGGTAAGCTCGAGAGCTCGACCACCAACGGCGGCCGCACCGGCTTTTTCAACTCCACCGAGCTCAAACCCGGCGATTTTTGCGGCGAAGAGCTCCTCGCTTGGGCCCTCGTTTCAAAATCCACTCTCAATTTGCCTTCTTCAACTTGTACGGTGAAAGCGTTGGTTGAAGTGGAGGCGTTTGCGCTAAGGGCGGAGGATTTGAAGTTCGTGGCAAACCAATTTAGAAGATTGCATAGTAAGAAGTTGCAACATACTTTTAGATTTTATTCGCACCATTGGAGGACGTGGGCGACTTGTTTTATCCAAGCCGCGTGGAGGAGGTATATGAGGAGGAAGATGGCGAGGGATTTGAGTATGAGAGAGAGTTTGAGTTTTTCATCGGTGAGATCTGAGGAGGAAGAGGAGGAGGAAGAAGAAGAAGATAAGGTTGAGCCTGGCCCTGGTCCGTCCAGGGGCAGGCAGAACTTTCGGAATATTGGGGTTAAAATTATGTCGGGAAAGAGGAAGGGTAATAATGATTTGCGCAAGTTGCAGAAGCCTGACGAGCCAGATTTCTCGGCGGTGGGTTTTGAGTAGTGTTTTGTATATTTTGAGAGTGGATGGATGGTTTGTTTAGTTGATTGGATTGGGAAGTGTAAGCATTTTGTTGTACATGGTGTTGTAAGTTATAAGGTTTGTAATGGATGTGTCATGTGATAGGGTCTTCTAACATTCAAAAATAGAGCTTAGGAAATTAGCATTTTTTTTTCATGTTTGGGGATTATGAGGCGAAGATTGTATTGTATGAATTTTGTTGTTGTTTCTCTTTTTGAAGAATGTATGTTGTAACAAGCCATAGAAAGAATGTATGTTATATGAAGCTATAGGTCAAGTATGCATGATCGTCATGAATTTTGTTGAATGTTCAACAAGGCAAATCACTTATTTACAAGCATAATTGCACAATTAATTCATCTGTTCACCAATCAAATCGAGCCCCACAAGAAGAAACGCCGCTCCTTGAAACAGAAGGAAATAGAAATGGACCCCACGGGCCGACAGAAGGCTTCGAACCGCAGCGGTAAGAAGCAAGAGAGCAATTGCCAATTCTTTTTTGTAAATCTTATTCGCCTTTTTAACCTTTGGTAGATCTCCTTTATTTATCTCCTTATTTTTATCAATCTTCATTTGTTCCTTTTCTCCTTGATTGCCCTCAGATGATGTCCTACCTGTTATTAGTAAAAATTTATACTATATATATAATTTGACCTAACACTTTGGGTTATTGATTGAATCTCAATTGTTAAAAATATATATACCTGCTTTTTTTGTAACAACCCATTCATAAGAGCTTCCCAACTGAAGCAAACCCGAAAGCATGGCATTAAACTTAGTAACCGACATGGTATTCTCAAAAAGAAGATAAGGAATAACAAAAGGAAAGTATTTTGGGGCAGGAAAGACGTTTAGAAGAGAGAGAAGCACCGGCACGTAACAAATGACCCAAACGGGTAATTCCGCTTCCGGCACGAACATGGTGAGAGGCAGAATCACGCAAAATAAAATGAAAGAGTAAAATGGGAGGATTAGTTTGCGCAAGAGGAAGAATAGGAGTATTAGATTCGCCTTTTTCCATACCGATATCTAAAAAGATAATGTCCGTGTTAGATATGAGTAAATTATTGTAATTATTGATTATTTGAAATTTAACCTTGGAAGTAATAATGGGGGGAATGCATAATCTAAATAGATGCATTGGACCAGAATGCCATCGGTGTTGCTGCTTTCTGTAAGCCTCATAAGATTCCGGAACCTCACATAAAACCTATAAATGTATAAAAAAGGCATTTTATATGTATAAAAAGGCATTTTATATCCAATCCAATTTTTCCAAATTATATATAACATGCACAAAAATAACTACCTTAACATCATTTAAGAAAATGAATTTCCATCCATTAACATGAGCTCTAACCGCAATATCCATATCTTCCACAGTCGTTCTCTCAAGCCAGCCTCCAGAATCTTCCAGACATTTGATTCTCCAAACGCCAGCTGTCCCGTTGAATCCGAAGAAATTCAGAAATATTCCGTTTACTTGTTGCTCCACCTCAAAATGGAAACTCATGTTTATGTATTGGAGTCTTGTTAGTAGGTTTTCGTCTTTGTTTACAAAGCTCCATCTCGCTTGGACTAACCCTAGATCCGGATTTCCCTGCATTTAATGCAAAGTTAGAAAAAAAGTTTTTTTGTTGTGAAAAATATAATGGGATTTATATATAGTACCTTGAAATGAGGGATGGTTTGTTTGAGAAAATCAGGATTAGGTTGAAAATCAGCGTCAAATATTGTGACAAACTCATAATATTTGACATAATCACAAGTCATAGCGGACTTAAGATTTCCAGCTTTGTAGCCTTTTCTGACAAGTCTATGGCGGTAAATTATGTTTATGCCTCGCTCTTGCCACTTGGCGACCTCTGATTGGATTAAACTCATGATGCTTTCATCATCAGAGTCGTCTAAAACTTGGATTAAGAATCGGTCTTTCGGCCAGTCGAGCTGACATATTGCACATATAGACTGCTCATAAACCTATCGAAAACAAGGAAGTGTTAACTAATATAGTAATTTAATTAGTGATAATAAATAAATGATAAAAGGGAAGTTTAAATTAAATTACCTCTCGTTCATTGCACATAGGAATCTGAACTAAAACCATTGGGTATTTTTCACACTCTGTTCCATCTTCCTTGAAAGGCTCGCTTTTGATTCTCGGTTTTAAACCCTTTAACTTGACCCAAAAGCATCCAATGCATAAAATGAGTCTATCAAGAGATTGAATGATAAACAAAACCACACAAATATTCGACATGATTTGAATCGGATACGCGATATATTTCACTCTAAATGAAATCCATGATAAATACGCAAAATGCACCCAATTTTGTATTTCAGGCATGTGCAAATTCGGATTGTGAAAACGCGGTAAATTCCATTTGTTGAAATAGCCGATTAATTCAAATCCAAGAGTTATTAAACAGAGCAAAAGAAAGCCTCTGATGAATTTGAATAGTACGCTTCCTTTACTTGGCTTTGTTTTAATGGAGAGCCTCTGTTTCAAAAGGCTTGGAAATGAGAAAAGAAAGGAGGTGAAACAAGAGATGAAATTGGCCGCTTTGTGAGCTTTGAGTAGAAGAACCCAAGTGAATTGTTTTGGGGATTTTGAATGGTCTTTGTTTGAATTTGACGAATATGATTCAGGTCCGTTTATTTCTACAATTGAGTAGTTTGGATTTTCCATTGTTACCACTAATGGAGTGGTTCTTTGTGATTCTTTTACCCACCAAAACCACCCCATTTTTTCCTTACAAAACCGAAAAGAGAATAGCTTTAATTTTTGAAGCTCGCAGTCGAAGTATTTTCTATATTAATTGAGCAAGAAGAACAGAGTTACACTGGTGTCTCTGACCTTTTTGAATCAAAATCAGATCTTGCATTTTGAAATCAAACTTCAAAAAGGTGAAGAAAGCTCCACTTTTCAATGCATGAAAACAAGAGGAAGATTTTAGAGCATTCTGCAATAAAGTTTGAACAGAGAGAGAGAGGGAGAGATAAAGAGAGGGCTAGGTTTTACATGAGCAACCATTGCACTTGGCTCTCCTTTAAGTATTTGTATATCAAATGAATGTTTTTCACCAAACCTCCTACTGAACTAGCTCATTTGTTGGTGAAGTATTATTTATACTTCTCTTAGAACAATAACAATAAGACAACAATCAACGAATCAATAATGTAAAGAAAATCCAATGGCAACAAACAACAAACTTCTAGAGGGCCAAAATAAAATCTCATTATACAACGGTAAAAAATAAAGATGCTGCTAAGATGCTCAAATCTTGTATGTATGTAGCAGTAAGATGATTTATGCAAGTAATTATTGAAGGATAAAAATAAAAGGAAACAAGCCGGAAAGATAGTTGAATAGTAGCAGTGGCTAACTTTTGTCATTTCAGTGTGTGAGTGTATGTGTTTAGTTAAATAGGGGAAAAAATGTGAAATTTACCTATCAAGTGAGGCAACGGAATTACTGAAGGGGACCTCAGAGAAAAGGTCAGCCTTTTTTGTATTTGTTGTTCTTATCAATGATTCATCATATCTTTGATTGTTAATTATCACTTTAAAGAAAGCAGTAAAAAAGAGTTAATTATGTCTATGTTCTCACATTTGTAACCTCTTCTTAAGATGAAGTTATATTATTCATCCAACTTAATTTTATATCTTAAATTAACCATCCAACTTTCAATATTCTAATAATTCTAGTTGAACTTTTCATTCGTCCATATTAGATAATATCATAAATCTATATTCATCATATAACAAAATGCTAACATAATGTCGAAATCCATGGCCAAAATCAAAATCCCAAACTAAAAAGAAATTCTCATTAATTTTTCTTTTTATCATTTCAGTCGAGTAACCTCTGCAAGGTAACCTATTTTGTACATAAGAGGGGCCCTATGCATGGTTGTATTCCAACAAACCTAAGCATGAGATTTAGAGTAGATCTCTTTTGCAACCAGTCAATTCATATCCTAACCCCTATTTTGATTTTCTCCTTTTTTTCATTTTTTTTCTATTCTAGTTATTTTCTTAGTGTCAATTTCTCAGTGGAGTTGAGCAGTCTATTCCAATGCTGAACAAAATTTAGAGCCTCTTTATGGTGCCCCTCAACTACATAGACATCTCAACTTCCAAACAGCACTTCCTTTCGAAATGATAAAAATTAATAAATAAACACATAATTAAGTCTAAGATTTTTAAACTAGAGCGTTTATTTAGAGAAAAAAAAGATAAAGGACTAACAAAGATTCCTTAGTTTTATAATCAATCTTAGAAAGAAAATATATTACTTTTCGTGTGGTACCGCTGGTGTTTTTTCAAAAATCTTGGAGTCCATTATTAATTTTGAGAGCTTTTCGCAATGGTGCCCCTCATACTACATATATTTATTTATATCAATACCCTTCAAAATACAGCAAATTCTAAGCCCATAATGCAAAATCCAATCATACTATCCTATAATCTTCTGCTACTCAAAATTAATTCTTATAATCTACTTATTGATTTTAATGAAATTAAACGCGTGGTTCTGATTTGCGAGAGATTTTCTTCTTCTGCTGGTACTTTGCAAAAGAGTACCAAACACCGCCAAGTGTGTTAATTACCAATCCGCTCACATTTAATGCGTGCACTTTTACCCCTCCCAATAGGACGAAGCCAAGTGTCTACAAAATAAATCCAAACATCCAACAACAACAAACACCACATCAACTTTTATACTCCAAAACACACACGAGAGAGAGAGAGAGAGAGAGAGAGAGAGAGGTGTACCGTGGAGCCGACACCTTTGAGGACGCCAACAATGGTGGTGGTCAAAGCAGAGTTGACTATGGTGCATAAAAACATTGTGTAGTTTAGAACGATTCCCATCACTAGAGAGAGAATAAGGATTACTATGAATCCTGCCGAAACCGCCTGCCCAAATAAATAAAAATAAAAAATATTAGATTTTAGTTAGCGATAAGTTATATCTACTTTGAAAAATGCGTTGCACTATCCCCTCAATAATTGAGATCATATAATGGTAAAAATCAAATATAGGATGTCTAACAATCGACAATGAGTCATCAATAAGTGAGGAAAATTATGATATTTCTTAAAATAAACTCAATAATTGAAAGTATATAATGGTAGAATCAAACATTGTATACTCAGAATTGAAATGTCTGTTTCATATACTATTGTCTCTTCCAATATAGCATCACATAATTAATATTATATTGCATTACAGTTACTGATCATCAAAGCTTGCTGAAACAACAAGTAGGCTTCTACAAACTTTCATAACTATCTCATACATATTTTGGTATTAACAAGTGATAACTCTACAGGTACATTGAAGTTTAGGTGAAGAAAAAAACAAATAAATAAACAAATAATAAAAGGATTTTTTGAGGCTGACCTTGTCAGAAAGAACTGAGAGAGAATTGGGAAATTCGCCAGTTGCAATTATGACAAATAACAGAAAAGGGAGAGACAGCAAACCGTTGTAAAACATAAGTTCAATCGATGAAAGTCCATCTTCTGCTCCTGATTTCTCAACCAGAATCAAATACATCGTCTAAAAAAATAAAAGTATTACAAAGTTTCATATATAACCCTACAAACCTCAAAATATTTAAAAGTTGTGAAAAATTATGTATAAAATTACCTGAAAAAATACCGATACAAAAGCCATACTATATCCAAATAAATCAAAAGAAAAATCACCTACTGCCGCAATTAACACTCCAGCTGCTGTACAAATAACAGCCAGCGATACCTAAATTAAAAAGAAAAACATTAATTTTCCCTAAAAACACAAAGTTAGTATAATTATTTTTTTAGTATATTTGAAACAAACCTGTGTAGGTGGTTTTCCTTTTCCTCTCAAAATGCCAGTGATTAAAACGGCAAGTGGAGTGAGTCGCTTTATCGCAATATACATTGGAATATTAACTCCTTTTAAACTTGCCAGTGCAAAACCGACATTTGCGTTGTAAAAAATCGAAACGGGCAAAAGTTTTTTAGCTGTGGACCAATTAAACCCTTTTCCTTTTTGAAATCCCATCACTCGGCCGAAATATATCAGTAAAGTCGTCGCGAGTTGCTGTTGTAAAAAAAGAAGAGGAATTATGTGGTGAAGTTTTGTGATTTTTCAGGGGTGTGGATGGAATTTTATAGATACCTGTAAGGTTAGAAGAGTCATGGAGTAGGAATATTGCATGAGGATAGCTTTGTTGATGAAAACCATGGCCATTGATGCGATTCCATATGAGAAAGCTGCAAATAAGCTACAGAAGAAAGAATTAGGTAAGAATTCAATTGCAATCTTAAATCTCAGAACTGGATCATAAGCGAGCCTGACATTATATATATGAGTTTTATGGCTGAATTGTGGTTTTCAAGTAAAATTGCTATAGCAACAAGTGCTCAGCCTCAAAATGCAAACCCAAAATCCAAGAAAAGGAGTATAGAATTGGAAAAGACGAAGGAATTACCTCAAGAAGGGGATAACTTCGCCGGCTCCGCCTTCAATCGCCATCTTATCGCCAGATAATCCAAAATCACAAGCTCATTTTCAGATCAGGAAATCGATTCCCTCACTGAAGTCAAGGATCCAGCTCCAGCACAAGAGTGAGCCGAAAGCGAACAGCACAAAAGCGCGAGATGAGAGGCGCCAGCACAAACTTACGTACTTATTCTTATTTTTAATTTCCGAAAAAATCGGGAGCGGAGCAGAATTGGGATTTTTTTTTCAAAATGGCACTGTTCACGTTTGACAGTTCGAGGCGTCAATGGTGGGCGAAGGAAAGGAAGCCTTAATGAGTTCTTGAAAGAAGAAACACAAGACCGATGAAGGCCCGATGAAGAAGGCTTTTAGTTAATAAGATTGAAAATGAAGGCCTGATTTTTTAGGCCCAAAATGAATGAATATATATATATATATATATATATATATATATATATATATATATATATCTTGGATGAGTCATAACTCAGTCAGATCTCACATGTCCCTGAATAATTTCGCCTCGAATTGGAAAAAGGAATCTGAATTCTCGAGGAATCCAGCTATGTAGCTTGGAGTTTGCGGAAACAAACACCAGCTAAGAGATCAGACTGTTGAGACGACGATGATAACATATAATATACTTGTGTAAGCTTTTATTCAGCAACATATATACTAGTGTAAGCTACAGTCCAAGTCCTCTACAATTTTGATGGAGCACAACTCTTTGTTATATAATCCAAGTCCTCTGGAATCATACCCAAGAATTTACAGTGAACAGAGGATCATTCTACCCTGTAATTTGAGAGGAATGATTGCCTAATTTGGATGTGGGGCCCACATGATGAGCGGTCCTGATTATATGGCTGCCAGCTGCATTATCTATTTGGCCACAGAAAAGAATCGGACTCACCCTCCCAAGGCCAAGGAGCAAAATTCAGAATCATCAAATGTATCCGTTCTGTATTTCCGTGCGGAAAATCCCTGACAGTGACTCCACAGGAAATTTTGTTATATAATCTAAGGAATGAACAATATACAAAACCTATCAGTCGATTCACTAACGCGAGATGTATATCAGTACTATATACAGAAGATCAGAACTCCTTCCCGTGCTTAGTACTCTCAATTAACACGTGGCTCCATCCTGTTGCTTTATCACTTTATACTTAGAAACGCAATTAACACGTGGCGACTCTATATAAGCGCCATTCGTACATTCGACTGTTTTCGCGAACTTATCCCCGCCCCTCTCCTCTCCTCTCCTCTCAAACTCCTGACGAAGCTCGACATCAATGGCGAAGAGGGAAGATGAGGAGGAGCTGTTCATGGAGGACGGGGACAGCGACGGAGATATAGAAGAGAATAACGACAAGTACGAGGAGAGCAGCAATGAGGACCAAGATGGAGATGATGACGCCACGTCATCTTTTTACTCCCGCCAGTGGCCTCAGAGCTATCGGTTCGTCTTCTTTCTCTTCCTTCTCTCAATCCCTTTCTGTTCTTCAAACGTTGTTGCAAAATGGAGTGTTATTTCCTGTTTGATTGAATATTTGTCAGGCCCTTGATCTCAAATAATCAAAATCGAAATGAATTTGAGGAAAAATTCGTGCAATTTGGCTTAGTTCTAAAATATTGAATATCTGTAGAAATTAGAAACAGTAATTATATATTCAAATCGTTTCTTTTCAGGGAAGCTACTGACCCCTATACAATTGCCGCATCTCCAATCTTTGGATTTCTAGGCCGTTCTTTATCGAGCACCAGATACTCAAGTGGAATTTTTACTTCAGATTTAAAACTACCATTTCTTTCTGATCACAACATAATACCACCAACCAAAGAAGAAGAAGAAGAAGAAGAAAAGACTCCACTTCAACCAAACACGTCTATACTGGACGAATCCATTTCACTTCACAGTGCATTAAATGCCGAAGGGTATATCGGCCGTGGCTGCAGCTTAACTCAAACCGTCTTTAACGGTAAAAAAATGTTGTATCATTATTATTTAGAGTTTTGTTTATTTTTCTAATTATTATTTTTAATACAGGGGTGAATGTATTGGCTGGAGTTGGATTACTATCAACACCATATACAGTTAAAGAGGCGGGTTGGGCCAGCCTGGCACTTTTAGCACTTTTTGCAGTTGTTTGTTTTTACACTGGAATTTTGATGAAATATTGTTTTGAGAGCAAAGAAGGCATTTCAAGCTACCCTGATATTGGTGAAGCTGCATTTGGCCGATTCGGTCGCCTTTTTATCTCAGTAATAATTATTTAATATGCTAGTAAAATAAAGTATTTATTTATTTATCGTATCTTTTGAGTATGTTTATTCCATTAATTCTCGTATTTTTATTTCCTATGTAGGTTGTGCTTTACACAGAGTTATATGTAAGCAAACAGTCTCTTTTCCCTTTCTTTGCCTTCATATTAAAAAAACTAAGTGAAATTTGCAAAAAAAAACCTCTATATTTTCACATCTTTATATAAAACCCCCTAACTTTTGAAATATTTAAAAATCCTACTTTAACTTCTCATCTTTAAAAACCCCCTAACTTTTCATTTCCAAGAAACACCCTGAGTTTCTCAACATTCCAAAAGTTACGGTATTATTTTCATAAATATGAGAAAATACAGGACATCTGTTAAAAAAATTCCATAAACTAATTATCAAATTATAAAATTTAAATGCAGTCATACTGTGTGGAGTTCATAATTCTGGAAGGAGACAACCTAACGAGCCTCTTTCCGGAAGCTTCTTTCGACTGGGCCGGAATCCGCATCGACAGCGTCCACCTCTTCGGATTAATTACGGCCCTCATCGTGTTGCCAACCGTGTGGCTCCGCGATCTCAGAGTCATCTCTTACCTTTCCGGTACTTCTCACTTTATCTACTTTTCTAACGGAATTTTGCAGAAAAGCCCCTGCATTGTAAATAATGTAAAAAAATGTTGCAAAAAAAATATGGATTGGATAAATAGATTTAATTAATTCGTTTATTTTTTTCATAATTTCATTTAAATAATGCAAGTTAACTCTGTTGTATATTAACTAATTCAGTTTTTTATTTGTAATTTATGCATAACAGAAGGGCTTTTTAAAAAATTGACTTAATTAATTAATTGTTATTTTTTAATAGCTGGGGGTGTAATTGCGACATTGTTGGTATTTGTCTCGGTTGCCATGGTCGGTACGAGTGGAGAAATAGGGTTTCACACCGGGGGAAACGCTGTGAATTTAAAAGGCCTACCTTTTGCAATTGGTGTGTATGGATTTTGCTATTCTGGCCATTCTGTTTTTCCGAATATTTATCAATCTATGTCTGATCGAACGAAATTCAACAAAGCGTTATTCATCTGGTAATTAATAAGGATAAAATAGTTATATGTGTTTGAATTGAATTAATTGTGTTTTTTTGGGTGGCAGTTTTGCGATATGTACGGTTATATATGGATCGTTTGCTACGATTGGGTACTTGATGTTTGGTGATGCAACGTTTTCTCAAATCACGTTAAATCTTCCGAAAAATGTATTTGCTTCAAAAATTGCACTTTGGACAACGGTATATTATATTATATTCTGTTTTTTATTATTAATTTCTTACTTGATATAATTTGTTTACTATTTTGACTTATCGAATGTTTTTATATATCAGGTGATTAATCCATTCACAAAGTATCCTTTTTACCTTTTCAATACATTTTCTTCTATTTTTCTTATTAATTTTACTCGCAAAAAATTGAAAAAGCAAATGAAGTTTCTTTAATGAATGAAAAGATATGCATTGTTACTAAATCCACTGGCAAGAAGTTTGGAAGAGTTACTGCCAGAGAGAATCTCGAACCAATTATGGTGCTCTGTTTTATTAAGAACCGCTCTGGTCGCTTCTACCGTTTGCATTGCTTTTCTTCTCCCTTTTTTCGGTCTGTTTTTTTATTTATTTATTATTTACTGGTTTTTATCTTCGCTTTTTGAATATTTGTTTGTATATACAATTATTTATTTTTCTGAGCTGCATATTTTTGTAATGTGTTCAAGCTCTTGTGATGGCACTGATTGGATCACTTCTCAGTATTCTTGTGGTATGTTTTTATACTTGTTAATGTATTATTTTTATGTTCATTATTTATCAAGTCATTCGATTCAAATCAGGGTTTTCTTATGTTAATATAAAATAACAAATCAAGGTTTACCGAATAATCGACTTGTACTTTTTTTCTTTTTTAAAAGAAAGAAAATACTTTAATGTATTGCTTTATGTGTGACTAAAAGTTGTGGATATTTTTTTTTTCAGGCGGTAATAATGCCAGCTCTCTGTTTCTTGAAGATTGCTCGCAATAAATCAACGCCTCTTCAGGTAATTAAGCTTAATATTTACCTACAGGTTTTGCACTAAAAAAATTAAGCTTATTTTTTCTGTATTTATAAACTTTACATATCTCTGCCATATTTTTTTTTTCTGACACAAACATATCTCTACCATATTCAAAATGTGTACAAAAACATTATGTCCTTAATTGTAATCCTATTTATTTTAATTTTACGCTCATATTTATTTTCAGGTCACTTTATCTGTTGCCATAATCGTGTTGGGAATTGTCAGTGCTTCACTGGGAACATACTCTTCGGTCTCACAAATCGCGAATAATTACTAATATATCATTTATTGAAAATTTAAACCTTAGTCTAAAATTCCCGCGTAGAATTATTAGCGCGATTATATGTTTTTCCTTTGAAATTTATGTATGATCTCTATTCTTCTGCAGCTAAATTCTAATATGGAAATCCTTCTTCTTAGTTCTATTTTGATTTTTGAGTGATAATGAAACCATGACGTGGATTCAAGTATGTGATCACGTGGATTAACAAGAAAACTTAAAAAATGTTTCTACTAGTACTTAGTGGAGTTTGATCAATTTAGGGGTGAAAATACTCAACAAACACTTATCGTTACATTCATTGAGGAAGCACGAATCTTGGAGATTAGACCAAAGTAATCTCTGAGGAAGCAAGAATCTTGGAGATTAGACCAAAGTAATCGCTGAGGAAGCACGAATCTTGGATATCAGACCAAAGTAATCGCGTGGATTTCTCAAGTCAACATGTTGGATTTAGATGGCATCTAGTCATCAAATGCTATTCCTATCTAATTAATTAATGGTAAAGTACAATGTAAACTATTAATGTAGTTGTGTCAATGCATGGGCCTCAAAATGGTATTTTCACTTTGGGCAATCTTCCATGCATATGCTCGTTTTAAAAGCTTAATTAAAAATAGGGAGATCTAAATACGCGACGGACTCATGTCAAAAATGTGATGGTATATTGTTTTTAGTGGGAAAAATGAGGGTGTTTCGCACAAAAATTCTCGCTCGGAACTTTTGTCAAACACTTTCTGTGTTGTTCTTATGGTTAACTTAAACGGACCTGATAGAGTACGACAGTACTGTGGCACGACTGTTCACGATGAATCAAATAACAGTATATATAATTTATTTTCTAATAATAGTATATACATAACAAGTGAAAACAATATATAAAATAGAAAACTGTATATAAATAGAAAAAAAATATATAAAAGTAAAAAAAATAAAAAAAACACAAAGAATAAACAATAACATATAGAGCTTGTCTACAGTACTCCACATTGAAAATATTAATTATGATGAACGGTCCAGATTAATCTGAAAGTGGAGTACTGTAGACGTTTTTTTTACATAAATTAAATGATAACAGTGTAAAGTCGTAATTTCGGGCCTAATTATTTTGCTTTCTTTATTTTCTCTCTCCAATATCTTTGTTCCATCTCCGGTCCTTTAATTAGCTTTCCAATCTTAAAATCATACATAATATCCTGACAGATTTTTCAGTCAACTTCCATATTTAATAGCCTTTATTTCCTGTCATATTTGATAGGCTCTATATAATATAATATAATATAATATAATATAATATAATATAATATAATATAATATAATATAATATAATATAATATAATATAATATAATATAATATAATGTAATGTAATATAGCATAACATAATTTAGCATGGCATAACATAGTGTAACATTGTATAACATAATTTTTGGATCATGATTTCTTTCTGGTTTTTGCAAGATTTTGTTAAAGTTATTTCATGATAGAGACAACATGATTTTGTCTAAGATTTTGCAAGTCTTATTTTAATGGAGTTCTCCATTGATTGAAGAAATGGAGAACAAAATAAAATGGAAATGAATTTGAAATTGAATCTCTGTAATTAATACCACATATACCGAAAATACGGGTCAATCTAATGGTCTTGATTAAATTTATGATGAAGTTAAAAAAAGAAGTGGAGTACTATAGACGAACTCTAACATATAAAATGGAAAAATAAAATATCTACAATGCCGTCGTGTTTGCACATTTTTCTAACTTAAATACTCAAATTAAACATTACAAATTCAACCCGATTAACAATAGTATGTAAGGGATAAACAAACACAAAGCAAGACACACAAATTAAGAAAAACTTTTTTGTATTAATCACTTCAGTGTCGTACCAGTTTAATTACATACAAGAATAACAATCTTCTTCTAGAGTTTCCAATTAAACGCCTAGGCTAACCATCATCTTTCGGTGGATCACACACTTGGAGGATTCCAAAAGAATAAAGAAAAAAACTACCGAGCTAGAGAAAACTGACCAGTTAGTATCAACTGACGATACAAGAGAGCTTACAAGAACCGAATCCGGTCTCTTTCCCTTCTCTCTCTATCTCTTTTTCTTTTTCTTTCTCATTTTTGGAGCCGCCAAAAATGAGAGTTTCACTCTCTCCACGCACAAGGAAAGAAGCCCCTGAAGCTTCTCATTTTTATGTGCCCATTTTGCACAAAAGCTTTGAAATAAAAAAAAAGTAGTCATTTTTTCAAAAGAAATATTAATTATTTGTTGGCATTTACTTTTTTTAAGACTTTGTTGACATTTACTTGCTTTCGTTCATTGAATGGGAAGAAGATTCATAGGCCACCACATTTACTTTCGGTCAAAAGAAAATATATTCCTTGTTTCCTTTATTTTTTAACAGCTTAATTCCTTTTTTTTTCTAAAGAAAATAAACCATGTTACACGGATATTTACTTTGTGTCGACTGATCTTAGATTCTTTACCCTAGCTATTCAAAAGAAAAAAAGAAATCTTTAAAAGTGGATTTCTTTTGTTGTCCAGTTTTAAGGAATCCAAAGAAGCCCAGCCCAAAGATGGGGAAAGAAAAATGCCTTTATTCAAAGTGGCGCCTTTTTCAGAGGGCATCCGACTTTTTTGCACTCTAGTCCCTATTCGAGACAAAATGCCTTTTTAGCACTACTTTTCCTCATAATTGCAAGTCCTTTTCCCCCAAAAAAAGTATGTCGATTGATATTTGATACTCTTTTTGTTGGCATGTCACTCCAAAAAGCAATTCCACTCTCTCCATTTAAATTTCAAACCATTCGTACCTTGAATGGGCCCTTTTATAGGGAATTTGATCTTATTTTTTGCATTTTCATCCTCTTAAATTGTTGCTTTCGTATCGGAAGCACCTTTAAGAACTTTTCAAAAGTCACTCTTTGAAATACTGTTTTTTTAGCACGTTTAACTACTCAAAGATTTCAATGTTTTCTTTTCAAAGGACAAAATGGTAATATTGGGCATAAGTATTGCTTCAGCTTTTTCATGAGCATTTTTGTGCTTTACTTTAAAGATTTGAATTTTCAAATCATGCTCCATCATGAAATAAGAAATATTATTGTTCGTATATGGCTGAGGAGTTAGGTTTAAATGAAAAAAAAGACTATTCTTCCATCATTTTTCATGATGCTCATGAATATGATTAGTCTAAAAAAGGCAACAGAATATGAAAAAAATGGTGTATATATCATTAATTGCTGATAAATCATATATGTTTGCTAAATAAATAAATAAAATGATACTTATTGTTTGAACCAAAATGTAGTATTTTGACTTCCATTTACAAAGTAATATAGCATTACATTTCTTTTTTTGTTGTGTTTGATCTATCTTATCATGAATGTAGTACAAAATATCAAGGATTAAGAACCCAAAATATGGAGACCAAAATGAGACTAGAATTGATAAATTAGGGGGGATTTATGTAATTTCAAGTGAAAGTAAGTGGAAGAAACAAGAGTGGGCAGCAAGTATGAATAAAGGCGCAGTGGGTGGGATCAGGTTGGGATGGTGAATTCAGTCAGTCATGAGCTTTAAGGATTTAATAAAGGCATCATTTTAATATGATGGTTTAGATATGGTTTGGTAGACATATGTATGTAAGCTCATATCCTCTGTTATTCCAAACAATTCCAACATATACAAGCATATCATATTGGACGAAATTTGAATCATACAAGTTTAAAATTGCATGGATTTGTGAAGTGGGCGAAACAGAGGAAGGGAAGGGGAACAAAATTACAACTGCTGCTTTTGTAAAAAGAGAAAGGAAAGGAGTTTTTTTGCTTTTTGGCCCTTGTTCTCTTCTGAATGTGCTCATGTTGCCCTTTCAACTCATGCAAGCCACACAGTATCTAACCATCTACTTCATTTTATGATTAGATATATTCTTTTATGAGTTTTTTTGCATTTATATCCTTCAGATATTGTATTTGCATTCCCTCAATTGACCAAGTCCAATTGTAAGTATTTGTATCCCTATATACAAGTTGAAGCCACAGAAGATCCGTGTGATAAGAAAGGAGAAATAACTAACATGATTACATTAGGACTATGAGTATGTAGTAAGTAGTAAAGTAACCTAAACCTAGCAAATTCATTATATATTTAAGGAATTCCTTATTTGATATATAGATTATGGAGAAATTTCAGGTATACCCTTCCAAAAATCTGTGCATATTTTATTTGTCTTTTAATTTTTTGGAATGATATTTGTGTATTTTTATTTGTCAAATTATAAATAAATTATAATTATTACTTCAAAAAATATTTTGATTAGCAAGTACACTATAAATATATTATTTAGAAAAATATTATTAATTAACATCAAAGTATTATTTTTTTCTTATTTTTTTAAGATCAAACCAATGTATTAAAAAATAACAATAGAACAAAATTGTCAGCTAAATGTTGTATTTTTAAAGATAGTAAGTGATATACAGAATAACTTGTCTAAAATTTCTATTATTACATATACGGGTACACCAGCATAATAATAAAGGCGCATACATCTGTCAACAATATATATCAATTATTAAAGACGCATTTAAAATCTTCAGAAACCGCCAAAATAATGCAAATCTAATCATATTTTATTAAATAAAATGATTTAACATGTAATATGCACTTTTAAAATAATACAAATATAACTTTAGCTCATGAAAACAATCATACGGTATCATGTTGTCATTTTGGCATTTTTAGCTGGCATTACTGTTATCTTTGATTAAATCATTTTTTGAATTAAATAATAATTGTGCTTAAAGATATTCAGTCAATCAATTGATTATCAGACAATCAAAACGCATGAGTTTGATGAGACTCGCTGACTCAAACTCCGCCACACAAGATGATAGAAAATGAATCATAATTATATAATTTTGTATGCGTTCATTTAACTGAGTACAGAAACCTCATATTAACTTCTAACAAAACACATAAAATTATACAAAATGAAGCCCTAAGAGATCCCAACCAAAATAAACCGAACCTGAAACGTATAACTTTCCTAGAAATTAAAAAATAATAAACTTTCATTATTTTCCCCTTATAAATCCCCACTTCCCCTTCCTCAGAATCTACTGTCCCACACTCCTCAACCCCTCTGTCTTTCTCACTCACTCACTCATGCAACAGCAAACAGCAGTCATGGGAGTGGGAGTGGGAGTGGGAGTGGTGCCGCCGGTGGCCCCTCAAATCACATCTTCAGTCCAACAATCTCTAACAGAGGAGGCGGCGGAAATCATGGCGTCCGCCTCCGCTGACGCACTCCGACGCCACCACTCTCACATCTCCCCTCTCCACGTGTTTGTAGCTCTCCTCTCAGCCAGGCGAAACCCGTACCTCCGGCGAGCTTGCACTTTCCTCCAGGCACAAAAAACCCCTTATCCTCTCCTCCCTACATGTCGAGCTCTCGACCTCTGTTTTTCGGTCGCGCTGGACCGACTCCCTTCTCTCCCTTCTCCCTCCCCTCCCTTTTTCTCTCCCCCTTTCGCCAACTCGCTTGTCGCTGCTCTTAAGCGGGCTCAGGCGATACAAAGACGCGGCTCACCGGACCACCCTCTGATTTCGGTTTGTGTCGATCATATCCATTTGATCGTCTCCATTCTTGACGATCCATCCGTCAGTCGTGTCATGCGTGAGGCCGGGTTTTCTTCTGTGGCTGTGAAAGGCTTGCTTCTTCCTTCGAGCAATTATCCCAATCCGAGGCTGGTTCAAGGGCAAGAAATTGCAATTGCCATTGGAAGCTACAGGAAGGAGATAGAAAAGGTAGCGGAAGTACTGTCAAGAAATGTAAAGAGAAATCCAATCTTAGTCGGTGACTCGGGTGTTGATTTTTTGATGGAAGATGTGCTTGGATTAATCAAACGAGGCGAGTTTGGATCGATATGTCTGGTGTCTCTCAGTCACAACATAGGCAAGATGGAAAGATTTCAGATGGTAGAAGAAATCAGGAAGGCAGGAAGCAGTGTCACGTTGAAATTGCTCGTTTTTGAGGGCGCAATTCTCAATTTGGGCGATCTGAAATGGCTTGTGGAGAGCCCTGAAACTGAGGCCGGTCCTTCTGCTATTAGACATAGAGAGATAATTAAAGAGAGGCATAAGGTGATGATTGAGATGGCGCAAATCGTGATTGCTGAGGTGGCATCTATTCTGAAGAAGCATGCGAGCCGTGTATGGGTGATTGGTACGGCAACTTGCGCTACGTACCTGAGATGCCAGGTGTACCATCCTTTAATGGAGAAGGAATGGGACCTCAAGGCCCTGCCTATCACACCTCGATCTTTAGTTGGACTTTCACCAAGGTAATAAAATGAATAAAATAGTAATTTGATGATTTCATTTACATAGTTTTTTTTTCACTGTTAGGACGCTTCTGTTGTTCTATCTTCTAATTCAATATGTTCACCCTGTTTCTCTTTTTTTTTTGGAAGAACTGTCATCCTGTTTCTCTTTGTTTTGATAACAAATACTGATTTTTGTTTTTTGAATTATGTAGTTTGGGAGGGAAAGGGATACTGAGTAGTTCAGTAGAGGCACTCAATACATCGAAAGGCCTCGGTTCGAATTTCAATACTAATTCGACGGTACCAGCGAATCATTCTGTGGAGATTGCGGTACCTTGTACCAGACCACAAGGTGTCTGCAATACTTGTTTAAAAAATTATGATGAAGAAGTATTGGTTCAAATGAAGAAGACATCTCCATACTTCAGCCATCTTGTGCAGCTAAACTTCTTGTGGAATCAGCTTAAGGTTTGCATTTGTATATTTTAATTGCCACATTATTTTAGTAGACACATATTTGCATTTCACAAATAGCTTGAATTTTACTGGTACTAATAGCCTTGTTCTTTTTTTTCAGGAGGAGGATAAAGTCATCTTGGATCAAAGAATCCAAGAGACGAACCAAAAATGGCAAGATACGTGCAAAAGGCTCCATTGCTACATTGAGAGCATGCCTAACTCAGACACTGACACGAGAGGCGTGACCGACTTGTCTCTCGGCTTACCAGCTTATTCCGCTCCGAGCTATGATTCTGATACTCTATTAAAACTCTCTAAAAGGCTCGTAAACAATGTTTCCTGGCAGCCTGAGGCCGCAATGTCAATCGCATCAATAGTGATGCAAATCAAATCTGGATCCAAAAAGAGATGCGGTCTAATCACGTCCAAATTTGATACGTGGCTCCTTTTCACTGGACCTGACATGATTGGTAAGAGGAGAATGGCTTCTAGCCTCTCTAAGCTGTTCTTTGGCGCCGAGCCGATAACCATTGATTTCGGCCCGAGAAGGGAGAGCGCAAATGATGAACCTAACACGGTGTTAAGAGGCAAGACGATGATTGATCGGGTTGTTAATGCTGTTCGATCGAACCCGCTTTGCGTGATTGTGCTTGAAGGAATGGACCAGTCCGACAATGTAGTTCAACAGATGATTAAACGGGCCATAGATACTGGTCGGCTTACTGATTCAAATGGGCGTGAGGTTGCACTGGGTAGTTCTATTTTTGTTATTATCGCAGAGGGCGAGGCAAAAGAAAATATTTTGGATCTGGCGAATCTCAATTGGCACTTGAGGCTTTCAATTCACGAAAGAAAGCGTCCGGCGAATTGGGATATGGAGGAAGAAAGCAGAGGTAAACGTAAGAAAGATAACTCCCTTCTATCCCTCGATTTAAATCTTGCAGTTATCTTGACCGATGATGATGAGAATAATGATCATAGCGGCGAAGGAAAAGAGGGGTCCCCTAATTTTAGTGACGTCACGGTAGAGCACGGCCATGCCTTAGCCCGACTATCTAATAAACACCCAAATTCGTCCGACCTGACCGACCTTTTCAACTTAGTCGATCAGGTCGTACCATTCAAGCCGTTCGACTTAAGCGTCGCTAAGCTTGCAGTATCTCAGATAATATCAAAGAGATTCAAACAGATCATGGGCACTAAAACAACAATAGATATTGATGCGCGTGTTTTTGATAAAATGGCCCACACTATTTGGTACAGTGAAGGGACCAATCTGATGGATGAATGGGCTGACAAAGTGTTGGTTCCGGCTTTTCAACAGTTGAAAAATGAATCGAGTTTTGAGGATGGAGATACGGTGCGTTTATCGGTTGCAAAGGGTCGAGTTTCGTGCCAGATTATTAGTAGTTGTGGGTCTCCATTTCCGGTCTCAGTGGTAATGGCGGTTCACAGCGCTTGATCGTCGAGCTTGGAGCGTATTAGTTTTATGGGGGTTTAGTTTGTGAATATTTGACGAAATGGGGGATAGAATGGAAAAAAACTAATCTTTCCTTTTTTAGAAATATGCAGTCTAAGTAGTTTTAGAAGTTTTTTAGAAATAATTAGCCTTAGAAATAAGTTTTTTGGGGGTTAGGGACGTTTAACTTTTATATGCTCATGCTGTACTTGGAAACTTGGTCTCTCAATTTGCTCTCTCAAATCCTTAGGGGGTGCTTAATTTGGACTGAGAAAACTGGTTGATTTTGTAATGACATGTTATTTTTCTAATTGGTATTTTTTCATAGACATGATAGGTTATTTTTCTAATTGGTATATTTTTTATATACATGACATGTTATATTCTCATAGATCAACAATCAACCTTCTGATATATCTAATATTTTGCACAAACTGAGTTCATTAGTAGAATCTGTTATGAAAATGGTTAGCTGAATCAAATTTTTTTCCAATTATAAAAATTAATCAGTCAACACATCTTACAAATGACTCCTGAGATTAATCACATTTTTATTTGTTCATTCATAGCAACTTTAAGCGAGACCTTGTATATAACATCATTTGAGCTGAAAAATTTGAGACATGTATAACACGAATAATTAATTAATAAAACTTATGAAAATAATAAAGAAGATAAGAAAAAGTGACTTGATCAGCAAAGAAAACTTTTTGAAGACACATAAAAGCTTGATGCGTAAAAAATAAAAAGTGAGGGAGCACTGAGACTGAGCTGAGCAGAACTGCAGTCAAAAAAGGTCGTGATGAAACGAAACCTCTCTTCTATGCACTGCCAAACTTAAAATAATTCCAGCAAAGCAAAAGGTAGAATTTTCTCAGTGCATGCGGAGCCTCCTTTTTTTGTTTCTCGGATTTGAGGCCAGGCACGATTAATCCCCTGTTTCATTCTCACGTATATATTGTTTAGCGAGTAGTTTTGTTATTGATTTTTGATCCACAACAAGAAAGAATGGATGGTGAGACGAAATGATAATGAAGAGTGGGTTTGTGACGATAAAAGGGAACAATTAATCCAACTTGTGTGTCTTTAAAATATTGGATAAACTAACCATGGAAAGATTCACTTTTCTTTCCGTACTGTCACTTCAATATACTACTACTGTATACACAGATCCAAGTGCAAGTACCATCGGGTCAGATCCGATCCAATATCAACAAGAGCATAACAACCTTAACAGAGTGGGAGGGTCACGATTCTTTTAAAATTTTGATTGAAAAATATATATCTATAGTGGTTTAATAAAATTTATTTTTAATATATATATATTTCTATACTTTTTGTACGGTGTTTATCAGTAGAGATATTTTTTTAGCCCCCCATTAAAGCGGGTCAAGTTTTGTGCCTAAACAAGAGTATATCCATATACTCATTGGTAAAAAAAAAAAAAATTAAAAGACCCAAAATTGATCCAACTTCAATTAAAAATACAAGAGATTGTTAATGTAAAATAGATAAATATGGTTACATAATCCAGTGGGTTGATTTTTCATGGTAACATGCACCTGCATTATAGTCCTATTTTTAAATGAGTTTGGGTCGGGTCTGAGTTGGTTGGATAATCCAATAACAGTAACTCTCTAGATAAATTTAAATTATGATTAGTTCAGCACTTAACTAACTTCACCTTTTGTTAAATGGTACCAGTAAAATTTTTGAATAGTTAAACCTAAAGTGGTGCAATTTATGAGCTAAAAACAAAAGAATGGAGAGGAATAGATGAGGTTTAAGAAGATAAAAAGTTGTCTGTTTGCTAAATGCACGGATTAACATGAAGGTATTAGGGATGGATGCATTCTAAATTTCTAACGAGATCAGCTTTTAGTTTTTAGTATTGAGAGAGAGAGGATATGGACGAATGGTTTAGGGATAAGGGCCAAAGACAAAATAAAATGGAATGTTTGGTAAATGTACTTTATCACTATTCAGTGAATTAAATTCCAACATCAGAGGGCAAAAACTTGGTTCCAATCACTACAACCAAGGTTCCATTCCATACGACCATACCCCATATTCTCTTTGGATCCCTGCAACGTCAGTTAATCATAAAAATAATCAACTTATTAATTGTGATTTTTGCAACAAATGATATTTTGTGATTGTTACATCAGGTTCAATACATATAAATTTATATAATTAATCTAAAAATAAAGATATTAAGAAAACAATTATGGAATAATATTATTTTAGTCTCCATATATTCAGTTTAAAAGTAATCTATTATTAGCACAATAGGGTGGAATATTGAATGTACTGCCATTTGGCAAACTGTTCTTTTTGCACTAGGCAACATGTATATAAACAAAAATACACCTAGAAATCAAACTCGAATTACCAAAACCAGTCAGAAAGTAATTAACACTTGCCATCTTACATTCCGTTATTTCGCTTTCATGAATTTTGAAACAGAGTCACCGACCGTTTGTCTGAATAGAGGTCCCATAAGTAAATGTGTTTAGTTAGAAAGGCTGC
Source organism: Juncus inflexus (assembly GCA_024447665.1). Lineage (NCBI taxonomy): Eukaryota > Viridiplantae > Streptophyta > Magnoliopsida > Poales > Juncaceae > Juncus > Juncus inflexus. Next base: position 10,676,670 of record JAJHPC010000001.1, on the reverse strand, counting down.
ATGGGGAGGAAGAGTCTAAAGGCTCAAGTCTGCATGGAACAAGACAAACTCACAAAGGAGCAGGGCTGCTTTGCTTATCAAACTGAAAAGGGTTCTTAATTTGGACTGGACCCATGAATCATGTTAATAATTTCTGGTAACTTAGCATGTGCCTTCGGTGTTATAGATCAAAGTTTAATTCAATTAATTCAAATCTCAATGATATGATATGTCAAAAAAAGAAATGATATTTAATTTCGTGGATAAATGGTGTATTACTGGGCCTAGATATTGTATGATATATATAATTTTTTTAATAAATCTATTTTTTTCTTTCTTTTGAATAAAATGATATATGATATAAGTGACACATGATATATCAAAAAAAAAATCATATATGATATAAAAATATATATGTATGATAGATAAAAAAATGAGATATATGGTATTGGGTTTAGTAGGCCGAATTTACCTAATTTAATATACACATATTAAATTGGGCCAAAATCTATTACTGGTTACCCGAATCCAGATTTGAGGCCCTAGTCCACAGACGATTCGCCAATTTGGACTGGGAAGGGAGGATAGGAATCGGTGGGGAGAGAGAGGAGAGTGAGAAATTTGGCCATGGAGACTGGAGCGGGAGTCTGGATGAGAACAGCGGCGGCGGCGCCACCTCCTGGAGCAGCGCCGAGGAGAAGTCGGTTCTCTGACGGCCGTTTCTTTTCTCAATTTCCCTCCGTGGTATGGCGAGATAGCCCTAAATTGCGCTTGTAAGTTTTTTTCACGCGGATTTGGACTTTGTTTTAACGCTCGCCAAATTGGTCGATCAATTATGTCTCTGTTTGAATTCAGGCCATGGTTGTAAGAAGGAACTATGTGTTTTGCAACTGGCAGTCTAAAGCATATTCTCTTCTCCATGCTATAATTTGACTAACAGCTTCTTGTTCTCATTTTTTCTCCCATTCAAAACTGAACCTTAAACACTCTTTCTTTCCTAGAAATTATAGAAAATCTTTGAATGAAATACTGTGGCATATTATTTCATCAATTAAAAGGAAGCGACTTTCTTTTTACATAATTAACTTCTGTTCAGCGCAGGGCTTTCTACCTCAACCTCCCAATCCCTGCCCCTCAAACCCCAACCACTCAGAGTAAAAAGCCGCGACACTGAAGAAAACCCAAACCCAAACCTCGAAACTCCAATCCTAGACGAACAATCGCTTCAAGAAGCCTTACAAGCCGCAATAAAGCAAGAAGACTACTCTCGCGCAGCGAAACTCCGTGACCAAATCCGTCTCCTCCAAGAGGATAACAAATCCTCCGTTCTTTCCGCCAACTCGCGGTTCTACACCGCGTTCAAAACGGGGGATTTAACCGCCATGCACAATATTTGGTCCAAAGGGGACCACGTTTATGTAATCCATCCGTCGGCGGGGAGGATAGAAGGGTATGAGATGGTGATGGGGAGTTGGGAGATTGTGTTGGGCGCGGATTACGAGTTCCCTATTATGATTGATTTGAAGAACGTGGAGGTGTTTGTTAAAGGGGCGTTTGGGTACGTGAGTTGCTTGGAGGTGGTGAAGACCAAGGGGAGTAGTTGGGGGAGGCAAGTCGCCACCAATGTGTTTGAGAAGGTGGATGGCAGGTGGTTTATTTGTGTTCATCATGCCTCGCATATGGATGAGTGAGTTGTTGTTTTTTGTGTTTTTTTGATTAAATTGTGTAGTAGTCTTTTTTGATTGTGGGTGTGGTTTTGGTTATGTTATTTTCTTTTTCTTTTTTGTTCTTGGAGATTGTGTGGCGATTGGGTATTTTTTTGGTATGATAATTTGTAAGAAATAATAAATATTGTCTAAATTCTAGTTTATTTTGACAATTGCAAGTACACATTTTGGAACAATATTGAGGACTCTACTTTGTTAATTTGAATCTTACCAGACATGTAAAGAAACAAAATACATTCTACATCTACTCAACAAACATACACATGATAGTGAGTCACTAACGGGAAAAACGAAAAAATAAATAAATATATAATAATAATAATAATAATAATAATAATAATAATAATAATAATAATAATAATAATAATATATTATTATTATTATTATTATTATTATTATTATTATTATTATTATTATTATTATTATTATTATTATTATTATTATTATTATTATTATTATTATTATTATTATTATTATTATTATTATTATTATTATTATTATTATTATTATTATTATTATTATTATTATTATTATTATTATTATTATTATTATTATTATTATTATTATTATTATTATTATTATTATTATTATTATTATTATTATTATTATTATTATTATTATTATTATTATTATTATTATTATTATTATTATTATTATTATTATTATTATTATTATTATTATTATTATTATTATTATTATTATTATTATTATTATTATTATTATTATTATTATTATTATTATTATTATTATTATTATTATTATTATTATTATTATTATTATTATTATTATTATTATTATTATTATTATTATTATTATTATTATTATTATTATTATTATTATTATTATTATTATTATTATTATTATTATTATTATTATTATTATTATTATTATTATTATTATTATTATTATTATTATTATTATTATTATTATTATTATTATTATTATTATTATTATTATTATTATTATTATTATTATTATTATTATTATTATTATTATTATTATTATTATTATTATTATTATTATTATTATTATTATTATTATTATTATTATTATTATTATTATTATTATTATTATTATTATTATTATTATCTGTAGGCCTTGTTCTCCAGGTGAGGGTTGATGTATGAGCTGTTGTTCCGGTTGTTCCGGCGTTCCTTTTATAGAAGAAGTTCTATGTGAAGATTGGTCTTGCGTGTTGTTATTCTCAGCAACATTTGTTCAGGGCACCGGATCCCTATTTAGTGCAGTCTGATTTTCTTCATTAACATTTATCATTGATTTTTCACGTTCCATTTTGGCCCGAACACTAGAATCCAACTGGTCAAAATGTTTAAACAATGCACACAATTTCTCAAATATGGTTGGTTTATCTCTAAGCAATCCTTTTATTTCATCATGGTATTGGTAGATATACCGAGCCAGAAAGAATATTATCATGATGCTCGAAATGACACCTGTTATGATAAACAAACCGGCAAAACTCCTGAAACCGAGGCTAGATGAGCCTAAACCGGAGGTCTGGCTAGGGCAAGCACTTGGGTCAGAGAACCATTTGTTCTGGATTTGGGTCATTTCGTCCCCTTCCGTCACGTTCAAGATAGCTCTCGACACATCTGCTACCAATGGAGACCCTTTTGGAAATACCTAAATTAGTTGAAATAGATATTTTGTTTTTTATAATACTCGAATAAGCAAAATCTTAATTAAACAAAAAAATATTTGTGTAAGGTAAGTTATCAGAAATTGTGGTTGAGAGACTTACAAAACCAAATCCATCAGTCTTATAGGTAGGACCAACCATAGTATGATTAGCACAATACTTCCCTAAAAAGACCTTAAGATACGGAATCTCGTCAAAAATTGCGGAAACTCCTCCATTGGCTGAACCCTTGGCAAGGGCTGCAGCGTATTCATCAATCGTACTATAAATCCTCATTTTTCTAGGGTCAAAATCCAATCTTTTTAATAAAAATGCAACTACAAATGACCCGCTTTGGTAACCTATGTAGTCTCCACGTCTTAGAAGTTCATTTATGTCCGTAATTGTTGGAGTTAGTTGTTGTACAGTCAGCATGGATGCCAGACTGGCCGTGTAGCTTGAAGTTAGGATTAGAACCACAAATACCCAGATCGTTAGTAAGATTCTTGATAGGTTGCTTTGCAATTTCTCAGCTGAAATTAAAATATATGTGTTAATAACACACAATTTTTTCAATATAATATGCAAATAAATTAAATTAAAGAATTATTAAGACGGGGAAGAATACAAACTGTGAGCAAAGACAAGAGTGGAGAATGCAAAGTAAAACACGAGGCCCACTTGGTGCCATTTCGACCCTCTGAATTCTGTATTTATCCGGTGTTCGATCAGCCACACAGCAATCCCAGTCAAGAAGAAGAATGCAAGACTAGTGAGCCATAACTTGGCAGTCAGGGGTTGCAAGAATATCCACATGGTCTTACTCGTGTCTATTTTGACCGGCACAACCATTGACATGCCAGAATCCGTATAAGGAAATGTGTAGTCCACATAATTCGTCCTGTTGGCAGTTATGGTAGTGTCACCTACTATAGCGTCGAATTTCTGTTCCAAAAATGGATATGATTACGTTTAGAATTCAAAAAATAAAATATTAATTATTGATGAAGGAAATTGAATTTGTAAGAATTACTTACGTTTAGATAGACTTGGTAAACGAAATTGTTGTAAGATTTGGAGCTATCTTTATAAGGCACATACTCATAGCTTACGTGGTAAGGAAGCTTTTTCATGACAGCATCGAAAACATCAATGCAATAGCCTGTAATTTCTGAGTTGTTACTGATCGGCTCTGACACATTCACAAATTGGGCAAACCCGTGTTTCACTGGCACAGCTATTCGTAGTGTCTTTCCTTTTGTTGGAATAACCCAACCTTTCGGTATCGTTGTCAAGTCCCCTGGCCATATGATTGCCTTCAACTTGTTATTATTATTACCGTTGTTCTTATACTCACTCGTGATCCCCACTTCTTGAGTCCAAAACCCGACTCTCCTTGTGCCTCTGCCAATCACATTGAATATTTCATATCCCGGCAGCTGAAGCTGTCCATCTACTAGTGTGAAATTACCAGCCAAGCCATCGAAAGTGGTGCTATGAATTGCATTTAGTAGTTCCATCCCTGTTTTGGAAACACCTAATGCATCCAGGTCTGTGGAACCGGACCGTGGAACCAAAAAACTCGGGTTCGTTACATTTGCCATCTCGATTGCCATAGCCATTGCCCACGTTGCATCATATGTCCAATATTGGTACACGTTCGTTTCCATGACATTACTTCCTGGGTAATCCTGCATATACCTCGATCTGAAACGAGTAGATAAATCTCTTATTTTATTTGACAACGGCACATAAGATCGAAACCCGACCACACCTTGCATGGAGCTCAACACCGATGGGTCGAGCGTATCAACCACATACCCTACACTATCCGTTACAATCCATACATATTCCTCGGACAACATCTCAAGTTTATGGGCAATGCTGAAGAGACGTGTTGCAAGCGGGGAGAGCATATGCACTAAAAAGACACGCGTTTGTGAGTTCATGAGTCGATAAAGCTCCTTTTCGATCTGATCATTTGATGCAATGCTAGATATGACAGCACGATCAGGGATTCGTACATTAACCGGTTGAAGGGCATCGACAAGGGAGGGGAGAATGCCGGACCCATAGTTGGAGTCTTCATAGATCGGGACTATAGCACGCCAACCAAAATGCTGGATGAAGATGGCAATGGGAACAGATTGGGACGAATCATTGAGACATGCTCGTATGAAATATGGAAAGTGGGATGAAGATATGGAAGGTGTGCTGGCGGAAAAAGAGAGGAGGGGGACTTGGGCCTTGTCGCATATATAAGCTACAAACTCAGTCTCGGTCGAGGTTTGTGGGCCCATTATGGCTTGAACTTGGGTCTTTAGTAGGTCCACAACTATATTAAAGAAAAATGAAAAAAATAAATTTGCTTCCTTAAATTGTCATAGTTTATTTAATTTTCTTATGTTTATAATGTATATTGTTCTCACTTATTTCCTTATGCCTATAATATATATTAAACAAGAACACCATTCACTCCTGAAGAATTGACTGAAAAAAACTCATTGCACAAAAGGCCTATATATGCTCTAGCACCCCACAGCTATGAAACAAAGGATTCTCTCATACCCTTTCGATACCCGCCCTTCTTTGTTCTTGTGGGTTCTCTTTGAGATTTCTTTCTCCAGAACTGAACGTGCTGAAAAAGAAAATTTCATTGACCTACGGCACGTATATATCTTACTTAATACTTATTTTAGATTTTTTTAGGAGTATTACATGAAGCTCTAATATATTTGAAGTACAACAAGGAAAAAGACTGGAACAGCCCGTTAAGTGTAAGAATATTATGTAGTGTTGCACGAGATCCTGCTTCTCTAATAGGTACAAACTACATATCTTAAGTATTACACCCAACCCAAGGTACTTCACTATTGGTTGACTGTACGAAACCATATTCTGAGTAAATACATAATATTAATTGTGACTAGGAACAGCTGTCCAACCCAAGGAAAATGTTAGAATAAAATAAAATAAACACTTGGTTGGTTGAGCACCCATCAAGTGTTGAAAAGTGTGCGTAAAATATTAGTCAGCCCTAAAAATTTGGAGTTATAAATTATCATTTATCTTGACTTCACGGCCCACGGACCTATCAAAGATCCAACATGACAATATATAACAAAAAAGTTTGGTCACCAAACAAATAAAAAAGGCCGAATTTCACATGTGCTCCTACAAAAATATCATAATTTCACATAGATTCCTATAAAAAGCGAAATTTCACCAATATCCTTATAAAAGCAGTAATATATCAGAGAAATTCCAATAATATATTTAGTATTAAGATTATTATTATTTTTATCTTTCTGTTTTTGTATTTTTGCTTCAATATAAATGCAGTGGGAATTTGTACTGAGTCATTTTATGTCCTCTTTTAGTTTATATATGATAGATTCAAGATGAAAATATATGAGAGAAAATTTATAATTCTGTGAAATAAATAAAAGAAACATTGTATAAAATAGTCATGTTATATATTTGATAAGTAATTAGTAATAATGAAATCATTAAGGATGTTATTTGAGTGGCAGATTTTTTGCGGAACATTAATGACAAAATTATTAATGATATTTTAAGAATTTTATAAGGATATTCATGATATATGTGTAATTTTGCAGGGATATTCATGATATATGACTATAAGAGTATTGATGTTATTTTAGTTTTGTAAGATTAAATATGAAATTATGAGGTTTTGCTGGGTTAAATATGAAACTTGGCCAATAAAAAATATCTATGGGAAATTTGCAAAAGAGCCCCTGCATTATGCCTTAATTACAAAAAAAAACCCCGACTTATTGGAAATTGCAAAAAAGCGCCTACATTATTGCTTAAATTGCAAAAAAAATCCTACCGTTAGATTGAAGTTAACATCGTTTGTTTCAGTTGTTTAATCACTTCAAAATTATTTTTTTAAATATTAATTAACATTTTATCTAAAAATTATATTTTTTAGAAAATATTTTTAAATCTATTTTTAAGAAAAAAATCGAAAAAAATTTTGTTTCAAAATTTTTTTTGTTTCGGGAATATATTTTTAATAAAACAATTTACTGAAAAATAATATTTATTTTTTTAAATATTAAAAAAAATATATTTTTTCATAATTATTTTTAAAATACTTTTTCTACAAGAATGTTAATTATCATTTAAAAAATAATTTTGAAGTGATTAAACTACTGAAACTAACGGCGTTAGCTTCAATATAACGGTAGGGGCTTTCTTGAAATTTTAGCAAGAATGCAGGGGCTTTTTTGCAATTTCCAATAAGGCAGGGGCTTTTTTGAAATTAAGGCATAACATAGAGACTTTTTGCACATTTCCCAATATCTATTAATTTTTTTTCTTCTCTTTTGAGATATCTCTTAACAGGATTGATGGCACAGGACAATACACTTAAAAGACAACTTTTGTCCGGAATGGAATTGAGTTGAGATGATTACAATTTCAGAAAAAGAATAGATAGAAAAAAGGGTAGAGCTCATTTATGGTAGAGAATGAGGGAACTCATCAATTTTTTTCTTTTTTGAAGTAGTGGAACTCATCAAATTAAATTTGAAAAAGTTATTAAAGAAAAAAAAAGGATATTTGAATCAGAACTAAATTTGAAAGAAGTACCAGCAGAAGCAGCTCCAACTGTATCATTCATGGAATCCCTAAAATCAAAACTAACTCTAGTTTTGAAATTCGGATTCCTTGCATAGAAATCCTCCATCGCAATCGACATGCTTGTACGGCTCCTCTTCCCTGCTGGTCGCGATAGATCAAGCACGACTCCAACACGCACTTGTGCTGGCGTGGCATACTGAGCTCGCACTGTCAAGCCTCGCAAGTCAACAATGGAGGAGAAGAAGAGCAAGAAGGAGAATAAGAATAAAGGGTTGCACGCAAGGTGTTTGTTGTCTTTAGGTTTCTCCATTTAGAGTTGTGACAGAGGCGTCTTTGTGAAGGATAGTTGAGCTTTCTACTTATGACTGAATTTGATGCTTTCATTTTTGTTCTTATTTGTGCCTGACTGATGGTATGAAGAACTCAGTCATATTTTAATGGCCAATTGGTGATACACATCGATGTGAACTCGAGTCTCGTAGTGTAGTTTTTATGTAGTGGTATCGCTATAAATGGTATCATGACTCACTACATGATTCACCCTTGACTAGTTTAACAGAAAACTGAGTCAGATGCATGAATCTGGTCGTCAAAAATCAGAAAGAGGAAACTTTGAATAGATTCCTTTGGATTCCCTTCTAAATAGACCGCCATATTTTGATATTTTTTTTTTTTGTGACAATAGCCATATTTTGATGATTGAAGAAAAATCTATGGTAGATTACTTTAAGAATTTTATCATCACAATACAAAGAAAGTGATGTCCAAAAAGAAAAAAAATATATACTAAGAGGATGGTGCCAATGATCTCTAGCTTTTTTTGGTTGTGAATTATGTATACGATTTAAGAAGTTGGGAGTTTAATTTCTATTGACAATAAAAATGAATATGTAATTTTGAACCTTCATTATATAAAAAAGAAAAGACAGTGATGGTAAGTTTCAAATGTCTCTTAACTTGTACCGGTCAGAACTGACGAGCTAACAGAATTGACTATGTTTTCTTCTGAACCTCCTACAACTAATGGTCTGAAAACAACTGGCTATATTTCTATATAATTTTATTATTATAGTACTGATGTAAATAACAAGAACATAGTCAGATAAAATATTTTTCAATAAAAAGAAGAAAATTACAACGGAGGCCCATGACAAGAATAATCTCAGCCGAAAGGTCTTTAGCCTTGTAAAAGCCCAATATAATCCACTCGGCCCACATATTTATCTAGAGCTGCGTCAAGAATCTTCAGTTGCTCCCACCATCACTCTGGTCACACTCACCCCTCTCTCTGGTGTTCCTCTTTCTTCCGCTCCTTTCTTGATTTGTTTTGTTTGATTTTGCCATTCTTTCTAAGATTTCTGTTTAATCTAAGTACTAATCAATGTTTGTAATGGTTCTGTGTTCTGATCGTTTGATTTCGTCTTCATCTGTGAAATTTCTTAGCTAATCTATTTGGTGTAACGGTTTCTTGATCTGCTGATTAGCTCTTTCTACTGGCTATGCCTAATCGTAGTTAATTGAATTTTATGTTTTGAAATTTTTGTAATTGTGTTTAGTCCGATAAACGTATTAGGTTTCTGTTACTAGTATTGTAGTTTAAATCTAATAATTAAAACTGACAATTAATAGAAATTCAATCCGAGAGAGAAATGTGTGTCACAGATCAGATCACCATTGTTGAGATTCAGCAGTGCCTTTTAGTTCTTTAATTCAGCTTTGTAGTTTAACTTGATAATTTAAAACCGAAAAATTCAGAGGAAATTTTAATTTGAGAAATAAATGAAAGTCAGTTCAGATCATTTTGAATATGTCATTTAGCCTAATTAGTAATTATTGTCATTTTTTTCTTGTTCAATAAGAATGTTTTTATTTGTATTGCAGCTGAAGGGGAAAAAAACACCAATGGGAGCTCAAGGCACTGGTATAACACATATTAGTATTATAATTTTTTGGGTAAATTTTACTATAGGACACTCAACTTTCAAAAATGACTAAATAGGTCACTAATTTTCAATTGCCCCTAATCGGCCATTTAACTTTTAATCTGTCCAAATTAGGTCACGCGGTTAATTTTTCATTAATTTATTGACAGAATTGACACGTGTATGACACGTCATCATTAATTTAAGCAGTCCACGTCATCGCCGACTTATAGTTCAAATAATCATCTCAAGTTTTACCAAAATCAAGCGAGGTTATCCAACTTTACAATTATTTCACGGTGGATCACTGGATTTTGAAATTTTATCATTAAAGGTCATTCAACTAATATATCACATGAAGTCACTAAATTTTAAAATATATCACGGGAGGTCATTGAACTTTAAAATATCACATTAGATCGTTCAACTTTATAAATATATCGCATTAGGTCTTTCAACTTTTGGATTTGTATGGCTGATTTTAGTTTTTAATTTAGGATATAATATTCACATCGCAAGATTGAGAGGATAAATTGTTTGAGGAAAGCCAATGGAGGTTGAAATTTGCATTTCAAAAGAGCTTAATGATAGCCATGTTGAAAAGCTGCTCAAGTCTTGAGAAAATTACTTTGGTTTTTGTTGATTCATGGCAAGATGTAAAAAATAATTATTTAAAATATTGTTATTTTTTTTTAAAAAGGTGGCTCTTATTTCGTTTGTTTTTGTAATCTTGAGATTGTTTGGAGTTGTGTGATGAGTTGTTTGATTGCGAGGGCTTAGCGATGTTCTATTTTTTTGTTGTTGGAGATTGTGTTAATCGTGTATTCTTTTTGGTATGATAAGTTATAATTAACTTGTAAGAAATAATAAATAGTATTTAGCATTTTGGTCTATTTTGACAATTACAATTACATATTTGGAACAATATTAAGTCATGTTTTGCTAAATTGAAACAACCAGACATGAGAAGGAAGTTCCCTGAGAAACAAAACAAATTCTACATCTACATCAGCAAAACTTACATCAAGTGATAGTTAGAGATACAAGATATACTACTGCCGAAACTTTAGGCCTTTATTATTGGTACTAATAATAACAAAAGTAAAATCATCTTCCTTGAGGAACCTGTTGGAGCTCTAGAGCTTGCTCTTCAGGTGAGGTTTGGTGTGTGAGCTGTTGTGTCGGTGTTCCTTCTACAGAAGGAGAAGTCGTCTGTGAAGACTGCTCTATGGTATCATTATTCTGCATACCATCTGGCAAGTTTATTGGATCCGGCCTAATTACTAAAATCTGAGTTTCTTCATTAACATTTACCATTGAGTTTTTGCGTTCCAATTCGGACTGGACACTAGAATCCATCCGATCAAAGTTTTTAGACAATGTATGAATTCTACCCAACATAGTTTTCTGATCTCTAAACACTCCTTTTATGCTATCCCAGTTTCGGTGGACATATCTCACTAGAAATATTATGATCATGAGGCTCGAAACAACACCCGTTATGATAAACAGACCAGCAAAACTCCTGAAACTGAGGCTGGATGAGCCTAAGTCAGAGATCTGGCTAGGGCAAGTACTTGGGTCACAAAACCATTTCTTCTCGATTTGGGTCATTTCATCCCCTTCTGTCACGTTCAAGATAGCTCTCGACACATCTGCTACCAATGGAGACCCTCTCGGAAATACCTGAATTATTAATAAAATATATATTATAATACACGAATAAAAAAATCTCGAATTAATTAGAAATCGTGGTTGAGAGACTTACAAAACCAAATCCATCTGTCTTGTAGGTAGGACCAACCATAGTATGATTAGCACAATACTTCCCTAAAAAGACCTTAAGATAAGGAATCTCGTCAAAAATTGCGGAAACTCCTCCACTGGCTGAACCCTTGGCAAGGGCTTCAGCATATTCATCAACTGTGCTATAACTTCTCATTTTTCTCGGGTCGAAATGCAGTCTTTTTAATAATGCTACTACAAATGACCCACTTTGGTACCCAATGTAATCTCCACGTCTCAGGAGTTCATTTACGTCCGTTATTGTTGGAGTTAGTTTTTGTACAGTCAGCATAGACGTCAGACTGGCTGTGTAGCTTGAAGTTAGGATTAGAACTACGAATACCCAGATTATCACTAAGAATCTTGATAGGTTGCTTTGCAATTTCTCGTCTGAAAATGAATTAAATAAGTATGTGTTACTTGATAGCATACAATTTTATTTTTGATACAATGTATAAACAATATTTTTAATAGGGTGCTTGAGGCAATATATAAACAAGTTAGAATCAAAGAAATATTTAGATAGAAAAGTATACAAACTGTGAGCAAAGACGAGAGTGGAGAATGCAAAATAAAAGATGAGGCCCACTTGCTCCCATTTCGGCCCTCTGAACGCTTTATTTATCCGATGTTCGATCAGCCACACAGCGGTCCCAGTGAAGAAGAAAAAAGCGAGACTACTGAGCCATAACTTGGGAGTTAGAGGTTGCAAGAATATCCACATGGTCTTACTCGTGTCCGGTTTGACCGGGACAACCATCGACACGCCAGAATCCGTGTAAGGCAATGTGTAGTCCACATAATTCGTCCTATTGGCAATTATGGTGGTGTCGCCTACTATAGCGTCGAAATTCTGCTCCAAAAATGTATATAATTACATTATAATTCGAAAAATGAAATCTTAATTATATATGAAGTAAAATGAATTTGTTGGAATTACTTACGTTTAGATAGACTTGGTACACGAAATTGTCATAGGATTTAGCACTATCTTTATAAGGCATATACTCGTAGCTGACATGGTAAGGAAGCTTCTTCATGACAGCATCGAAAACATTGATGCAGTAGCCTGTAATTTTCGAGATGTTACTGATCGTCTCTGACACATTCACAAATTGGGCAAACCCGTGTTTCACTGGCACAGCTATTCGTAGTGTCTTTCCTTTTGTCGGAATAACCCAACCTTTTGGCGTTGCTTTCAAGACGCCCCCTGGCCATATGATTGTCTTTAACTTGTTATCGTTATTATTGTTGTTCTTATACTCACTCGTGATCCCCGCTTCCTGAGTCCAAAACCCGACTCTCCTTGTGCCTCTGCCGATCACATTGAATATTTCATATCCTGGCAACTGAAGCTGTCCATCTACAAGCGTAAAATTACCAGCCAAACCATCAAATGTGGTGTTACGAACTGCATTGAGTAGTTTCATCCCAGTTCGAGAAACACCTAGTGTATCCAAAACCGTGGAACCGGCCCGTGGTATCGAAAAGCTCGGGTTCGTTATATTTGCCATCTCGACTGCCATAGCCATTGCCCAAGTTGCATCATACGTCCAATATTGGTACACGTTTGTTCCCATGACATTACTTCCTGGGTAATCATGCAGATACCTCGATCTGAAACGAGTATAGAAATCTCTTAGTTTATTTGATAATGGTACGTAAGGCCGAAACCCTACCACACCTTGCATGGAGCTCAAAACCGATGGGTCAAGCGTATCAAGCACATACCCTACACTATCTGTTACGATCCATACATAACCGTCGGACAACATCTCAAGTTTTTGGGCAATAGTGAAGAGACGTGTTGCAAGCGGGTAGAGCATATGCACTAAGAAGACGAGCGTTTGTGAGTTCATGAGTCGATAAAGCTCCTTTTCGATCTGGTCATCTGTTGCAGTGCTAGATATGACAGCACGATCAGGGATTCGTACGTCCACCGGTTGAAGGGCATCGACAAGGGAAGGGAGAATGCCAGACCCGTAATTGGAGTCTTCATAGACCGGGACTATAGCACGCCAACCAAAATGCTGGATGAAGGTGGCGATAGGTACGAATTGGGATGAATCATTGAGACATGCCCGGATGAAATATGGAAAGTGGGACGAAGATATGGAAGGAGTGGTGGAGGAGAAGGAAAGGAGGGGGACTTGGGCCTTGTCGCATAGATAGGCTACAAACTCAGTCTCTGTCGAGGTTTGTGGTCCCATTATGGCGTGAACTAGGGTATTTAGTAGGTCCACAACTACATTAAAGTAAAAGAAAAGGAAAAAATTAGTTTGCTTCCTTAAATTGTTCTACAGACTGCATACGTTAAGTATTGGTTTAAACTGTACGAAACCATGTTCAAAGTTAACACATTATTACTGGAACCGCTGTTCAACCCTAGGAAAAGATTAGTATAAAAGAAATTAAACGCTTTGGTTTAGCAACCATCAAATGTTATAACTTAGCCCTCAAAATTTGGACTCTTGTATATTATTATTTCATTATTAAATCTTGACTTCACTAATCCAAGGCCCACGGACCTCTCAAAGATCCAACAGGAAAATAAATAACAAAAAGGTTTGGATACCAAACAAATTAAAAAAGGAAAATTGTAACTTGCCTCCTCATTTTTCCATAAAAAAAAAATTTATATACATCATCGTTGAAACTTATGATATCATAGTTTTTGTAGTTACAGCTCATATAATGTCTTGATTTTTGTATTTATATGTCTATGATGTTATGATTTTTATATTTACAATTTTTATGATGTCATGATGATTTATATGATATTTTTTGGAGAAACGAGAAAGCACCATAGAAGACTCTCATTAAAAAAATATAGATTAACAGAAAAATTTCTCCTCCTTTTTGAAATATCTCTTAACAAGATTGATGATCCACTACACTTAAAACAAATGAAATGAGAAAGCACCCCAGAAGACTCTCAATAAAAAAAATATAGATTAACAGGAAAATTTCTCCTCCTTTTTGAAATATCTCCTGACAGGATTGATGGTCCACTACACTCAAAACAAATTTTGGCTGGCATTTTTTTTTTTGGGGGGGGGGGGGGGGACTAAATTGAAAAATGAAAATAAGTACCAGCAGAAGCAGCTCCAACAGTATCATTCATGGAATCCCTAAAATCAAAACTAACTCTAGTTTTGAAATTTGGATTGGCGGCATAGAAATCTTCAATTGCAATCAACATGCTCGTATGGCTTCTCTTCCCCGACGGTAACGACAGATCAAGCATGACACCGACACGCACTTGTGCTGACGTGGCATTCTGAGCTCTCGCTGTCAAGCCTCGAAAGTCAACAATGGAGGAGGAGAAGAGCAAGAAGGAGAAGAAGAAGAGAGGAGATATAGAATTGCACGCGAGGTGTTTTTGTTTAGGTTTCTCCATCTAAAGTTGTGAGCGGCAAAAGGCTTCTTTGTGAAGAAGGATACTTGAAATTTCTACTTCTTAATGAATTTCATGGATCCATTTTTGTTCTATGTAGGCTTGACTGATATTATGCACAAGTTAGTCATACAATAATGGCGAAGTGGTGATACACACCGATGTGAACTCGAGTCTTGTACTATAGTTTTTATGTAGTGGGTCGTTATAGAAGGTATCACGACTCGCTACATGATTTACCTCTGACTGTTTTAACAGAAAATTGAGTCAGATGCATGAGTCCGGTATTCAATAATCAAAAGGAGGAGACTCAATAATCAGAAGGAGAAGACTTTGAAGACTCTGAAGTTTGAATCAATTGACCGTTCGCTTTCTCTTCTAAATACACCGCAATTTTGATGATTGAAGGAAAAATCTATGGTAAGATTACTTGAAGAAATTTATCACCGATAGTACAATGACAGTGATATTGTGATTTAATTGTCCAACTTGTACCGATCAGATGTCATGGGATCATAAATTTCATAAAATCTTCTTTGGACCCCTACAAATTAGGGTTCGAGGATCCTGCTTCGTTCATGTCCCTCTATTTCCTACCATTTGATTAATGGGTTGTGATTAGCCCAATTAATATTAATGACTCCATTTTAACAGAGGAGGAAGGCTCTGTTAACAACTTTTTTTGGAAGTAAATCTTATCATATAATCTCACCTAATCTTGTGTAAGGAATTCCTCGGTACTAAATAACATTAAATCTTAGCATGTCATTTTCTTATCTCATTTGTAACAAAAAAATTCATTATTTTTTTGAACAAAAATATCAGGGAGCCTGGTAAATTATGATTTTTAATCAATATGAAACTTGTATACTGGATTGTTTTTTTTGTCATTATCCTTATATGATTTAACCATATACGTCTATGTGATCGTTTAGAAAAAAAATGTGATTGTAGTGTATAAAATAAAATACTTCATATATAATTATTTAACAAAAATGTTAAATAACTCCATGCTCTAATAATATAAAAGAGAAGCTTAGAATTTTCAGTTCAAAAGAATTACAAAATAAACAAGGAAGAAAAGATTATAATTAAATTTACTTCTAAAAGAAGCTGATAACAAAAGAATACTCCGTTAAGATAGAGTCATTTATATTAATTGTGATATATCACAGTCCATTAATCAAATGGCAAGAAAGAGAGAGACATTAAGTATCCTGCTTCTAGAGAAGCAGGATCCTTAAACCCTACAAATTAATGGTGGGGAGTGAATATACTTACTATATTTCTCGATTATTTTAGTACGCAGACCGACATTTTGTTGTATTCTTTTTGTATATAGACGAATGTTTTGTATTGGATATTACTTTTACATAAGCCATAGTAGTAATAAAACCGAGTCAGACAACATTCAAACGAAAAAAAAGAATAATCAATCTATAGAACAGATTTGATGCATAAACTGATACTACAATCCTGGCGGGCCATATGTTCATCTCTGTAGAGAGCTGCGTAAAGAACGCCACCAATCATCAACCCATAATTGTGACAGGAAAGAGTTTCAGTTTCAACATGTATATTGACATTCATTACATATGATTTTGGGCTGTAACTGAAAATGGGCCTGGTGGAGATATGGTCTACCAAGAGAAAGAGAATCAGAATAGTGCATAACGGGTCAGTATCACACATTATTAACTCGTTACATACTTTCCCTAAAATGTATGGCATAGAAATCTATTAAAGCCTATAGATTCCCCACAAAGAGCGGAGAGCCAATAACGAACTACCATCGGCTCTTCGTCCAGTCGCACGATGACACGTGTCATGCGAACTTGGAAACCGTCCCGCCTATAAATACTTGTTCGTTTCTATCTTAAGCTGAAACAGAACAGAACATCTCTCTTCCTCTCAAACTTTCGATCAAAAAATAAAACTTTCAATCTATACAGATCAAGCATTTCAATGATCAAAGAAAGATTAGGAGATTCAGTGATTTGTAATTATCTCTCTTTCCGAATTCGATCCTATTGTTGCTTATTTGAATTCTCAGCTATTTATTCTGTTAAATTTCGACCTATACAGATCACACATTCAATGATAAAAGAGAATATTTAGGGATTTCAGTGATTGTGAAGCTCTGAGGTTTGTTTTTTCATCCTTTTTGATGATTCCTCTTTTCAGATTCCGAATTCTTATAGTTTGTTTGTTTTGAATTATCATCAAATTTCTCAGTTAATTTAATTAATTGACTGTTAGTTCAAGAATCATAATGATTCGAGATTTGAAGCAATTCAAGAGTCAAATTGTTGTTTGATGGAATTTTCGGCGAATCTGCATTGGTTCTTAAGGAGGACTGAAAGCAAAGTGAATGAGATGATCCTAAAGAGACTCTTCATGAGCAAGACCAACCGCATCATCAAAATCATGTCCACCAAAGATCAGGAGGGAAAGGCAGCGGTTATTGTTGGTACGACAAGAGGGTTTATGAAGTGCCAGCCATGAAAGTGACAACTCTGAGGTTCACTGAGACCGTCCGGGCCCGCATTGAGAAAGCCGGAGGTGAATATTTGACCTTGACCAACTCGCCCTTTTTTGAGAGGATGCAATGGAAGGAGCAGCACCAATCCGTTTTCGACATCAATTTTTGAGCAAAATCAATAAAAAAAAATCTTTTTAGTGTGCTACTAAAATTACTCAGTAATCTTTGTGAGATTAGGGAGAATTGAGTGGGTTTTTGATTGTAAATTGTTGATTGAGAAATGATTGTAAGTTTGTTTCATCAAATTCGCTACGGGTTGTTGTAAGGCAAAGGGTGAATTGAAGTTTTGTAAAAAAAAATTTCTATTTGGATTAATAGAATCAAGAAGCTGAAAAGCATATCCGGAGAGTAAGCGCTCGTGAACGCAGCAAAGGCTGCTAGCGAGAACGGGTGATTAAGACTAAACACAACCATCTTACCGAACTTCGTTAACAAATTTCAGTGTTCGGTAAATTCGTTATTTACTTTTATTTATCTTTATTAATTTATTTATTGTTTCTTTGATTATCTGATTTAATGCAACCATCCAACTTAAAAGTAAATTAAACTAAAAGGCACAAAACTCTAAAAATTAAATTTACACTTCCGCACGAAATTATGCCTTTAGCCCTCTATAGACCGCAATCGTACAACACATTTTCATTTTTTAAACTCAGTATAATTTTTTAAATGGATAGAAGTCGAAGAAATTGATAAAAAATAATAAACAAGGGTCAGATATATTGCATTCAATAAAATTAAATTGTGCTTGTTAGATGCACACATATTTTTTCATCTGTCTGAATAACTATAATAAAGTAAATGGAACCGTTAGTTGAGCACAAAAATATAATAAGCATAAATCATTAGTTCAAGTATATTTCACAAAAACAGTAAATATATCATCATATATTTACTAATAAAAAAGTATATATTAACGACAAAAACAATATAAATCTTATAAAATAGTTACAAAAATATCATACAACATGATATATATAAATAAATTTGTAGGTACACAAATAGAGGAATGCAAAAAAGTGTTCGTAAAATGAGGGGTCCGTTAAAAAGAAATATACATTACTCGGTGAAGAAAGTCATTAGTTAAGGGTTAACTTGAGTCGGTCAGGAAAGTCATTAATTAATAAAGTAGGGGTAAACTTGACTTGGTGAACAAGGTCATTAATTAAGAGTAAATAAATGTAGGAAAGGAAAGATTCGACGGATGTTTACTGTAGAAGCAACTAGGCAACGGAAAAAAGAGTGAATAAAAGGAAAGAATCGTATAACGTTCGGATCCGAGAGGCGGTGGGCGTGGGCCTATAACAATCATCAGCCTCGCCTCGACACGACACGACACAACACAAACCCTTTCTTCTTCCTTCCTTCTCCCGCCCTCTTCCGAGTTGTCAAAAACCCTTTCATCTTCATTCATTCTCCCGCCCTCTTCCGAAACCCTAGCGAACTAGTCCTCTCTTCGACTTGTCTAAAACCCCTACCCTAGCTAGCTAGTCCTCCTCGGTTCTCAAAACCTAGTCTACTTCTTTCTGAGCGAGCAAAGAATGGCCACGTAGATCTGATCTCAGCAAAGAGTCCCCATGGCGATAAGATCTTATCTGAGCAAAGAGGAAGAGGGACAGCTTGTGCTGTCAAAGAGAGCTTGATCATGCCATTGCTGATTCTGCCGAGGTAAATAATATATATTGTTTTCTTTTTTCTGTAATTTATGAAATGACATTTCATTTTGACGGTGTGGATTTGGAGATGAATGTAAATGGCACCACATCAAGATCGGTTCATAATTAATCCATTCCTTTATTAATTTTTATATTTGTTGTTAATTGGATCTGATGGTTTAATTGATTAATTGGGTTTGTTTTGGTTTCTCAGATCTGTAATCTTTGTTTGCCGGATCCGGACCTCACGCTCTATGCCTGTTTGAAGGGGATGATGAATCGTGTCGACTATTTCACTGGTGGCAATAGTCCCTGCCTTATCACTGATTCTAATGATAAAACCACGAAGGTTAAACAAACCCTAATTTTTTAACTTGTATTATTTTGCATTTCATGTTTGATTTGATTAATCTGTCCAACTGTTATATTAATTTTCAAACTGTTATTTTTTCATCCAGAGAGATGTGGCGCGGGATCCATGGAGCAGCCGAGGAGGCCTGAACATCATTACCACCGAAATGTTTGAGAAGGAAGGATACGGTTGATTATTATCATATTATAAATAATACATATTTCTTGAAATATTTTTCCTTCATAAACTATATTGAAACCTCCTGTCACTCATCTGTTTTTTTATGTGATTTTACAGGATATTGGAGCATGTTGGGCCCAAAAATAAAGGGTGACGTTCTTAGCCTGCATTATCGTGTAGAACGAAAGATCAGGTACTGGTGAAGACTCTTCTTACCATTATTCTTTCCAAATCAAGTATAAAAGTAGATTTAAAATTTAATATGTCCCATTAATTAAGTGATTTATTTTATTTTATTTTATTTTATTTTGTGATAGGTGTTGAAGAAAGCGGTGGAAGGGGCGGCGGCAGATAAGGATGAAGAGGATATGGAGGGTCGAAGAGCTCTGCATTTCGCGTGGATATGGAGATGTTTGAAGGATACTGAATATTGTATCCTTCGTTTTTATTTAATTTTCTTTTACTTTTAATTAGTCTCTAAAGACTATTAACTATTACTTTTATATGAATTTGGGCTTCCTTAAAAATTGATAACTATATGTGGAACACGGACACACAGTGCATTTGGTTGCCCAGTATTCACAGAGAAATATGGTACTCTCTCATCTCAGTTCAACTATTTAGCCATGTAATTTTCAGTATTTTTCATGAAAATGTTTACTGCCACCCTTCAAGTACTATTGTTTCATTTTTGGTAACGACATAATAGACAAGTGCGTATATGTAGAGTGGCAGTTGAGTTTATAATATTTAACGTGCTGATTTATTTTCGTATTTTATATTTTCAGGTCAAATCAAAAGATAGCGGGAAGAGCGCTCCTCGTGGGGCCCTTGACAAATGAGGAGTAAAAGACGGAAGCGGGCCCCACTCATGCTCTGACAGGCAAACCAAATGGGCCTGAAAATAAGCAAACCCCACCACCTGTTATTTTACCACTGAACCATCATCATATATCACCGCACGAATCTCAAGGCATCTGAGCGCCATTCTCAATGCAGCCGCTGCCGCCATGCTTCAAAACAGGGCCTATCTTAATCAATACTGCTATATTATTATTATAATTTATTATCATTATCATCATTGTTATTTTTTTACTTATGAGATGCATTTTTCTGTTGCAGTGATTTATGAATGATTTCTTCAAACCGGTCAATACATGCATCTTGAAGAAATTGAGACATGGCAGGCGAGCCAAGCAGATTCAGAGGAGAATCAAGCAGCAGATGAAGGAAGAGAGTTTGAAGCCGTTCAGTCAGAGACACAACTTGGTCTACTATGGTAAGTTTTTATTCATTCAACTGCTTCAAATGAGTACATTAAATTATTGAACACCGTAATTTCATTGAATTATTATTTCTTTGTTTATTAATTCAGGTCAGAGAGAATTCGGCAGCATTGCTTTATATGTGCTCGTACTGGGCATCTCATGGAATTGGATCAAAGGTTAATTAATTAACTCTGATGTTTTTAATTTAATTGATTTTATTTGACATATGTAGTTTATTGATTTTATTTAACATATGTACTTTATATGTTCATTAATTAACAGTATATATAAACATTCTTCTTATCATTTTTGTTAGGATATGGTTGTGATTCCTTTTGATAACTTGTTACTCTTCACTCTTCAGTGTTTACAGTAATTAGTCTACAGTAACTAGTCATGGAATCATTACGGAAGGAATTAGATCTTGGTGGACATTTGGTATAGTTCGTTAAGAATTTTTATTTACTTTAATATTTTATTTTTCCTATTTTCTTACTATAAAATGCCCATTCATTTGATAATTTAATTCTAATGACCGTCTCTTTTCTTGCCAGGTTAATCATGGGCTAACTGATGGAAACAAAGGAAACACATGCTTAAGTGTTTAAAATATTCAGATCAACTTTTAACTTGATACTAATTTATAATTATAAACTAATTACTTTTATTGATTTTATGGCATATATATTCATCAATGAAGAGCAATAGTGCACAATTTTTTCGTAATGTTGATAGAAGTACTGCGCCATGTCTGACACCACTAATTAAAGAGAGAAAAAAGAGAGAGAAATGGAAGTGGCTCCTGAAGCATGAGGTGCCGGCCCATCTGAAGTATCTGATAATCAATGTCAGGTTGTCTTTACTTTTAAACATATTTTTTCCTTTTTATTAAACGTTCAATGCATTTTTACATTCCATGCAGCAGAGGAGGTGAAGTTACGCTGAAGATTCAAAAATCCGAAGACCCCCCTATTTGAATATTGTATCCTTTGTTTTTATTTAATTATTTATTCATTTAATTTTCTTTTGCTTTTAATTAGACTCTAAAGACTATTAAGTATTACTTTTATATTAATCCGTGTTTCCTTAAAAATTGATAATTAAATGTGGAACATGGCCACACATTGATATCGAGCAGAAGATGAAGGAAGAGTGTTCCAAAAGAGAAAGGATCCACTGCGAGAAAAATTAACCTTTTGGAAGAACAATGATGTTGAGGGTTATCTAAGACTAATGGTCAAGGCCAGGTTATTTACTTTTCTTTGGTTGGCCTCTTGTTTCGGTTGCAAAACGAGAAGTAAAAGACGGAAGTGGGCCCCAACCAAGCTCTGACAGGCAACCAAACGAACCATCATCATCTATCACCGCTCGGATCTCAAGGCATCAGAGTGCCAATCTCAATGCAGCCGTGCCGCCATGCTTCAAAACAGGGCCTATCTTAATCAATACTGCTATATTATTATTATTATAATTTATTATCATTATCATCATTGTTATTTTATTACTTATGAGATGCTTTTTTCTGTTGCAGTGATTTTATGAATGATTTCTTCAAACTGGTCAATACAGATATGACGCACTTGCAGAAATTCGGACATTGTAGGCAAGCAATGCAGCTCAAGAGATTCGAGCAGAAGATGAAGGAAGAGATGCAGAAGCGGATCCGCAAGAGGCAAAAGTAATACAATTGACCTTGAGCTTTCTTCAATCTATCTGGTCCCCTCCTCTCCCCTTACTTTTTATTATACTCACACATGTAAATTTGGTGTTTGTTAGTAATTTGGATTTATTTTATTTGTGTGGAATATTTTGTAGAGAGAATGGAGGAAGGGTTCAAGGCCAAAAGCGTCGTAATGGCTACTCCAAATTGGAAACCTTGCTCTGCCAATGGCCATGAAGAAGCCGGCTGAGGAGGAGGCGAGTGCCATGCTGGACAAGATCGCCGCCTCAAGTGGAAGTGCCTCCCTGAGCGATAGTTGAGAAAGCCAGCAAGGTTTGTTCTAATATTAAATTTCTTTCTTTTTTCAATTTAAATAATTTTATTCTGACAATTTTTATATATAAAGGACAATTTGGCTGATGTGCTCAAGTGGCTTGGTGGCAATAAGAAGCATATGAGAGAACACACATGTGCTACTTTAGATTCATGGATTGCTGCAACTCATCTTGATAAAATGGTACATTGATATTATTCATCCTATTTATTTCCTTAATTTGATGTAATTTTGTCCGTTTGGTATTTTTTAAATTTGATTAAATTATTTTTCATGATTTAGGTTCCGTACATAGCTGTGGCTAGCCGGATCCAAAAACCTACTCTAAGGGAGAAACGTCTTTTGAGTGGTTGTCTAAACATATTCCCAAACTCTTAAGCATGCACGTATGTTCTTTTTTTCCTTTTCATCTTTTTCTTATATATATTTTTTTTAATTTATAAAATGACAATTGTTTGTTTTGTTTGTTTGATTTGTGTATGACGGTGTGGAATTGTAGGTGAATATAAATGGTGCAGGATCATGATTGGATGATGATAAATTAATTATATGGAGGTTATTATCACTCTTTCCTATTTTCATATATATATAATCATAGAATTCAATAGTATTTTTTTTAAGAATATATTTTCTTTAACTATTAATAATAACATAATATACTAGTGCATATAGTAGTGGCAAATCAAATTTATAATATATTTAACGCGCTGATTTGTTTTCCTATTTTGTATTTTGAGGTGAAAGGATAGCGAACAGTAAAGAGCTCTCTTTTCAGGTGGGAATGATAGCAAAAGGCACGAGTAAAAGATGAAGGGGTCGTACAATTGTGAGGGCCGCTGAACAATGGTCCGCTTCTAGACGGATTCCGTGAAGCTGCTTGGAGTTTGGATGAATCAATTGGGTTCCTTCATGGGTATTCCAATTTATTATTATATAACTCTACTTTCTATTTATCAATATTTTTTTTTGGACTTTGTGTAAATAAATTGATTTTCTTTTTTCTTTTTTAGGCAGTAAATAGAATCCTTGCAATGACGGCTGACAGTGTAAACTGGTGTGTTTCGAGACAGTGGCCTTGGAGGGTTCCACAAAAGAACCTCTCATCACTCAAAAAACCATGGACCGCATGATCAACAACTGTTTTCTGTTAAAATTACATGATTTTTAGTTATTGTTAAACTATCTTTTTGACCCTTCTTTTATTTATTCATTTAACAATGTCTCTTATGCGGCCATATATTTAACCCGCTAACTTGTTTTCCTGTTTAATATTTTCAGGTGAAAAGGATGGAACACAGAAAGAGCCCCACCCAAGCTCTGGAATGCAATCAAACGAGCCTGAAAATAAGAAAATCCCACCTGAACCATCATCATCTATCGCCGCACGATGTCAAGGCATTCGAGCGCCGATATCAATGGAGGCGAAGAATGACAGGGCAATTTTTTAATGTAGACGCTATTCAAGAGGGTGCTGTTTCTGGAGGGTGTTCTGCTGTTCTTAAGGTACATTCTATTGTTTTTATATTATAATTGTGCTATTTTGTTGGGTGATTTGGAAACTAGTACCTGGAAAAACCGTTATATTATCTTCTACAAATTTATGAAATTATATGCTTGTTAAAAATTTGATAGGGGAATATTTATGAAAATTTGAAGAATGGAGGGGCCTTTTTGTAAATAATGTATTATATATCGAATTTATTTTCTATATTTAAATTTACGAAGTTATATCATCTATACAAAGTAGGCGCCATTCAAGGGATAGTGCTCTCAAACACATCAAAAGGTTTAGTTCTTGTATTTGCCGCCCAATGCTCTACCTCTAAGTTCAATATTCTATTTTAAATTTTTAATCAATGATCTATTATTATTATCTTCTTGTATTTATTATCTTTATCTTGATTTTTTTTTTCCTTTATTTTGTATTTCAGGTACCAAATGTGACTTATTTGGGAATTGAAACCGCAACAAATTAAGAAAATGTTGGTGATTGGAGGCGGTTTAATGGGATCCAGATCCGGAATTGTGAGCGCTTGTATTTTGAGTAATATATCTCTTGTTTTGAAGGAAGTGGATTCACGGTTTCTTCATGAGGACTTTAAATGATTTCAGGTGATTAGTATTACTATTATATTGTATTTGTTTGTACTTGTGCTTTTATTTTAGTTTTAGTTTTTTGTTGTGAATAATTCCAGGGAATTTGGAGCATAATGCAAAAAAAATCTCTCAATCCTAAAAGGAACCTTGGATATGATTGTGTAGATATGATGTAGAATTTTGGATATGATTTCAGTAATGTATATGTTTTAATTTTAATATATCATACTAGCAATTTCAAGCTATAACATAAACTATTATTTTTTTTCAGGCGGTAATTAAAAAAGTTGAGTTAAAACACATCACTGAAGCATCAAAGGGCTTAGTTCATGTGTTTGCCGCCCAGTCCTCTACCTCTAAGGTCAATATTCTATTTTTAATCAATGATATATTATTATTATCTTTATCTTGATTTTTTTCCTTTATTTTGTATTTCATGTACCTTAATTTTTTTTTTTAATTCATTTAATAACATTTATTTTGTGCTGTTTGATAGTGTGGATTTGGAGATGAATATAAAGCGCTCTCTTTGGTGGAGAAAAGGGTTGCAAGAAAGAGGGAATGAAGGACGGAAGTGGGCCCCACCTTCTATTAAACAATCCACTGAACCATCGGAGCGCCATGCTTCAAAACATGGCCAGTCTTAATCAATACTGCTATATTGTTATTATTATAATTTATTATCCTCATCATTGTCATTATTTTATTATTTATGCCTTGTGTTGTTTTGTTGCAGTGGTTTTATGAACGATTTCTTCAAGACGGTCAACATAGACATGACGCGTTTGACACCATTCAAGATATGAGACATGGCAAACAGCTGGAGAGAATCAAGCAGAAGATCAGTTCCAAAAGAGAAAGGAGAGAATCCTCAGAGAAATTTGATAGGATCCAATGCGAGAAAATTAATTTGCAAGACCAATGATATTGAGGGTTATCATTAGACTAACGGTCAAGGTCATCTTATTTACTTCTCTCCTCCCCTTGTTTTATCAATCTATTTTTTTTAATTATATAATAATTTTAATAATTTCTTTCACTTCTAAAAGTCCAATAAATGTGTTAATAATCTTTGTTTTAGACTGACGAATCCGGCGCTGCTAGGGCCGAACACGAATAAAGGCGCAGTTATGCCATATTCAACATGGGCCCGACAATGCCCAGTTCTACAAACTCCAGGATGAACTCCGCGAGGTAATTTTATTTTATTTAATAAATATTTCTTGAATTGAGGCTGCCATTAAATACTTAGCACTGGTTTAATTTATTTCCAGTTTAGTATATACTCATTTGGTTGTATTTTTCGATAAATATTTCCTCCATTATGAATAATATATACAGGAACGTGAGGAGCTAATATCAAAAGGCATAACGAGCTTTGGTCAGAGATTCGACGGGTCGGGCAGGCGACTAGGCGGGTTCACCATCTAGCAGCCCTTACGAGTCCTTCGTCAGCTGACTCTGAAAGCAAGTTGTAATGGATTGGACGGAATGATGCCATCATGACCTCAGTCAGCCCAATACAGGCTGCTGAAAGGAGAGAGACTCTACGGCGACTTGTGGTGCAGGTCCGGGTTTGATTAAATTATTTATTTTAAACTATATTTTTCTTTTTTGTGAATTTGATTAAATTATTTATTGTTGCAGCGACGAGTGACTACAGACAATCTCTCCAGTTTAAAACTAGCGATCAAGTAAACTTAATTATTTTTTAATTAGTAATCTAATAATTACTTTTATGATTATTTTTCATTAAGTTTGTATTTTCTTTTCAGGAAGTAGTGCAATACTCTTACTTGAGAGAGATCCAAAGGATATAAGTGTATCACTTAATGGAAGTTTTGCTTTAAACTTAACTGGAGTCAGAGTCGAACAACATCGCCTCATTTTCAGAGGAAGAGTTTTGAAGGATACTGACCCCCCTCTCTGAATATTGTATCCTTCGTTTTTTATTTAATTATTTATATATTATTTATTTATTTATTTTTAATTAGGGTTTCCTAAAAAAAATGGCAATTAGATGTGGAAGATGGCCACACATTTATTTATATATTTGCTGATTTAGACCTAAATGTCTAATTTTCTTTGGTTGGCCTCTTGTTGCGGTTGCAAAACAAGGCGTAAAAGATGGAAACGGCCCCCACCTGCTCTGACACCAGATGAGCCTGAAAAATAAGCAAAGCCCACTGAACCATCTATTGCCGCACGGATCTCAAGGCATCCGAGCGCCATGCTTCAAAACAGGGCCTATCTTAATCAATACTGCTATATTATTATTATTATTATGATTATTATTATTATTATTATTATTATTATTATGATTATTATTATTATTATTATTATTATTATTATTATTATTATTATTATTATTATTATTATTATTATTATTATTATTATTATTATTATTATTATTATTATTATTATTATTATTATTATTATTATTATTATTATTATTATTATTATTATTATGTATGATTTGTGCTTTTTCATTGCAGTGATATTATGAATGATTTCTTCAAACTGTAAATATGGACATGTCACGCTTGAAGTAATTCAAGAAATTGAGGAATGGCAGGCCAGCAAAGCAGGTCAGAATCAAGCAGAAGATGAAGGAAGAGAGGCTGAAGCCATTCCGCCAGAGGTACAAGTCGGTCTACTATGGTATGTTTTTATTCATTTAACTGCTTCAAATAAGTACAGTTTTTATAGAACACAGTAATTGCATTGAATTATTATTGAATTATTATTTTTTTGTTTATTAATACAGGTCATAGAGAATCCAGCAGCATTGCTGTATATGTGCTGGTAGGATCAAAGGTTAATTAATTAACTCTGATGTTTTTTAATTTAATTGATTTTATTTGACATATGCAGTTTATTGATTTTATTTAGTATATGTAGTTTATATGTTCATTAATTAACAGTATATATAAACATTCTTTTTATCATTTTTGTTAGGATATGGATGTGATTCCTTAGTCTTACTAGGATAGCTTGTTACTCTTCACTCTTCAGTAGATACAGTAATTAGTCATGGAATCATTACGGAAGGAATTAGATCTTGGTGGAAATTCGGTATAGTTCATTAAGAATTTGCATTTACTTTAATCTTTTATTTTTCCTATTTTCTTAATATAAAAAGCACCCATTCATTTGGTCATTTAATTCTAATGACTCTCTTTTCTTGCCAGGTTAATCAAGGAGTAACTGTGTATGGAAACAAAGGAAGCACTAATCACTGATCAACATGCGTAAGCGGACGTTTCCTAACATGCTGCAGCATTTAGACGCTATTCAAGGAGGGTGCTATTTCTGGTGGGTATTCTGCTGTTCTTAAGGTACATTATAATAAGTTTTTTTGTGTTTAAATAATTACATTATATTGTTTTTATATTATAATTGTGCTATTTTATTGCGGGATTTCGAAACTACTCCCTATATTATGCTTAAATCGGGAAAAAATCTATTATCTTGTAAAAAATTATGAGATTATATGCTTGTTAAAATTTCAATATTCTATTTATGAAATTTTGAAGAATATATCTCTTGTTTTGAAGGAAGTGGATTGACGATTTCTTCACGAGGACTTAAAATGATTTCAGGTGATTAGTCTTATATTGTATTTTTTTTTGTAATTATGCCTTTACTTTGGTTTTTGTTTTTGTTTTTGCTGTGAATAATTTCAGGGAATCTGGTGGATAATGATAAAAAATCTCTCGAGCCTAAAAGGAGCCTTGGATTATTACAATTTCAGTGATGATGGTTATTGAGGTACATATATTTCAGTGATAAATATAGAATTGTAGATATGATTTCAGTGATGTAGATATGTTTCAATTTTAATATTACATACTAGCAATTTCAAGCTATAACAAAAACTATTATTTTTTTCAGGCGGTAAATAAAAACGTTGAATTAAAACAATCGTTTTTTTCTGACTTAGAAAAAGTATGTCCTTCACACTGCATCATCGCCTAAAACCGCCAGATTGAAACTGGCAATACCTTACACAGGAAGAGACAAAAAATCCAACACGTCCTCTATGCGAGCTGTCACTTCTTCCTCCTCAAAAACCGGGTACTTCAGTTTTAATATTATTTATTCTCTTATTTCTTTTCTTTTTTGGTTTAATTGTTTACTTCCTTATTTAGCCGAATTGTTAATTGTTTTTCAATATGATCTTAATTAATTCTTTATTTTTCACAGAATTATGGATGGGTGAAGGAAGGAGCATTCATCTTCATGCAGTGGAATGAGGTTCAGAAAATTTGAGGTTCAGAAAATTGGTTTTCGCAAGTCTGAATTGAACTCTAGAGAGTGAGCCCCATCTTCTGGTCATGACCAAGAAAATCTGGTATGGAAAAAATATTACTTTTTTAGGGTTTATATTTCTCATTTTTTTAGTTACAGTACATAGGTGAAATGGTATTTATGAAAAAAGAACTTTTGGAATATTCAGGAAATGACGAACACCTTTACTTTAAACTTTTCTTTTTAGAAACCCGCATGACTTTTCAAATGCTCATGAAAACCGCTAGTATTAACTTTTTATTTTTTATTTTCAAGAACCTCCTAACTTTAATGTTTGTTTTTTAAGAAAACCACAGTTCATTTTGAAATAATAGAGAAATAATATGCCAATACCTAAATATAGTTCTTAAAATAAAAGTTGAAGTTAGGTTTTTTTTTAAGAACTGTAAAAGCTAGGAGATTCTATAAAGATGGTAATTTAAAAAGTAGATATTTCTTTAATATTTCATAAGCTAACTTTTTTGGATAAATTTGAAAAAACATAGGAGGATTTCAAAACTTCCCCTAATATATAATTTTAAGAATTAGCTAATTTATTTTAAAAATCTTTAAAAATCCATTTTATGATTACTTTTTTTGATTATTAATCGTTTTCAGGTCGCTTGAAAAAATTGATCTAACTGGTATAGTACCGCCAAACACCTGGCAAGGCATTGCATTCACTGGAAACGGAAAGCCTTATTTTGTAAGATTTTTTTTTTGTTCCTTTTTGTTTCATTATAGAAAGAAACCCAAATGACTATGAGAAGCAGCAGGTTTATCCCCATTTGTCTTTAAATTATTAAATGTTTATTTATTTTTAAACTAACATGTATGATATAACAAGAAATTCAAGATCTACCAATCAGATGTATCATGCAGCATTTAGGGTTTTCTGGAAACCGACAAATCGCAAATCATTTGATTTTGAATAGTCTCACTAATTTAGGAATTGTGGATAAATAATTTTTTGAACAATTTGGAGGCAAATAAAGTGAGTAATTAATTTAATTTTACATTATCCAATTATTATTACTAACATATCTTCCTTATAATTTTTTGTATTCTTCAGGTTCCTCCCTCTTTGGTGCGAAAGGTACTCATTCAGATATTTTCGTTTTTCAGTGGATGATACGGAAGCTGGAAAATATTAGACTTGGTAGAATGACTAAAACACGGCCCTTCGAAGCAGGAGATTATTGAACAGCAAAAAAGAGGCGCAAAGGCATTATGTGAAAGATATTTCTTCTTAGTACAAACAATAAAATGAAAAGCTTATTTCTTACTAAGTTTTTAAAATGACATGTTTAAAATTGTTTTTTTAGGCACCAAGACTGTCAAAGAGCGAGTTTAGTTGTGAACACAGATAGGGCTAGCAGAATTGGAATGCCGCTGCGATAGAGCTACAATTGGCATCTTTTTTATCCCAATTATTATTTATATCCCGTTCAAGTTCAATTTTTTTTGTACTTATTAGATTATTACAATTTGGATTAACTTTTTTTTTATTAATTATTATTTATAGTTGCTTTTTTTTATCGTTTAGATCATTCCATTAAAAATTAAGGAAAATACTAAAATGAAATGAGTGACGATCTTTGACCGGTAATTGGACTGAAGGAATTAGTTGAGATGGAGCATAATTAATTGATGTATACTAAATGGACCTAAGACTTGAGACTTTTGAAATCACTGAAAATGACAAAATTACATGAAGCAAACTGACATGTCAATATTAAATGGACCTAAGACTGGAACTTTTGGAATCACTTATCACTAGAAATGACAAGATCAAATGGACCTAAAGATGACAAGATTTCTTGGAGAACAATGATAAGATTTGACATTTCAGTTAAGGTGATATTCACTCAGGATAATGGACTCGCCCAAGATTACCTGGAGCATTAAGATGATGTGACAATATTAAGATTATTCGATGGCTTTTTGGTGACCAATATCAAACTCTCAAGGGTATATAATTTCTTAATAATTTTCTTAATAATTTTTTGGTGACTGATATGCATTTGCATATATTTATGTACCATATTTTCTTTATAATTTTTGTTGCTTTTTTTATTTGTATTTAGTTGTTTTTCTAATACAGGAAAAGGAAGACGCCTTGCTGGCACAAAAGGAAATGGCTCATAATGACCCATTAAGGATAGTACCAACTTGAGAAAGAACTTCTTGAAGAGGGAGAGGGAAATAGACAACAAGTAATAGTTTGAAGTAATCTCTTTTTTCTCTCTTTTTACAAATTTGGCTTTCCTCATGCTAAGTAGTACAGTTTATTTTAACTCAGATTTGAACTTTGTGTCTAATTTCTTCTTAGTTAGATAATTATGAATGCATTATTTTTCTTATTTTTATTTTCTTTTGAATCAGGATTTCATATTTGAGGGAGGCTGACGTCAGCCACTTGGTGAGGGACTGGAGAGTTCAACAGAGGAATGATGAAATATGTAGTGTGGATGCTTCTATGAGGCTTGTGGCGTACCACTGAACAAGGTATTTATTTATTCTATAAATGCACGGAAGCATGAAATAAAATTGTCCAGTTTAATTTTATATTGGTTGTTACAAGAAATCAATACTCAAATTGATCTTTTTTTATCTTGGTATTTCTATAATTGCAATTATTTAATTTACTTTTTTTCCAATTACTGGATGTGCATCTGCATCAATTTCCCTTGCAATGTTCAAAGACAATGCAGCATGCCGAAAGGTTTGTACATTTGTATACTTTTGACTCAAATTAAGCAATTATGTTCTTTTCAAATTAAAAAGAGATATGTGCTTTTATAGAATATGTTGGTTTATTGCAGGTACCTACTTAGGTATAAGTATTTGAGAAGTGCAGAGACAGTGTTGATCGCATAGAGGTGTTTTTTTTCTAAATCACCCCTTCTAACTCTTTGTATTTATATATAATCTCTGTATTGGTATAATTTGTATTAGATTTTGTTTGAGCTATAGATAAATTGTATTCGATTTAGAAACTGGACACTGAAATGAACTTTAGAAGTAACTACTTGTTACTACTGAGCGTTAAAAATTATGAATATTAAAGTAACCTCTTGTTACTACTTGTATAATGTGCTTTTGTGTGAGAGTGTGTGTGTGTGTGCGTGTTTTGTGTGTAGGCTTTACCTTTGTAGTTACTCGCATGCCTCGTTTATGTTTTTCTTTATCTTTACTATCTTTTGTGTATGTTTTTCATCTTTATTGTTTCTCTTGTGTTTTTATGTGCATTACAAATGATGTTTTTCTTATCTCATTAAAATTTTAATGCACGCACCACATAATTTGAACTGGTTGCTTTTTGGTCGAACTTTGAAAGCTTGTATTTTAGTTGATATAGCAACTTATTAATTTTAGAAGCACATACTGTGCTCGTGTTTTTGTGTGCATTAAAAATGATGTTTTTCTTATCTCATTAAAATTTTAGTGCACATAGCACATAATTTGAACTGGTTACTTTTTGTCGAACTTTTAAAGCTCCTATTTTAGCTGATAGACTGCACACAGCACATACTGTACTCTCTCTTTTTCTCTGTAGGATTTTAACATACATTCAAATTCAAGATTTATTATTTGTATACATCTTTTTAGGGTTGCTATTCTTGTCAAGGCTTTTGGTTGCTTGCATTAATGACATTTAAAGTTTTTTGTTTGGATTGTTGCTCTCTCTTTGCATCAAACTGGTTTCTCAATCACCGACATTCTATTTTTGTATTACTAAAGTATATGATTATATAGTAAACCAACAACATTCTATTTTTAGAAGCCTTTTTAAATTCTATTGTTTGAAGTTTCAACCCAATTGGGCCTAAATTACTAGTAGTAAAAATCATTACTTCCAGTTCAATATATATGAATATCTCTTCCGTATACTATTCTTTGTTAACTGATGAGTGAAGACAAGAAGCTGTGACGTGATTTGTTTATTTTCCTTCTGAATGGAGAATGGTATATATCATTATATGTTTTTGATCTTTTTTTTAATGATTTGAGCCTCAAGACATTTTTATTTGGACCTCAAGACACTTTGATTTTGCAAGGCTTGATGATACTTTATCTCTTCCCAAGTATATAGAGTTTTGCCTTTATTTTGACGTAGATTAGAAACCAAACTCATACATATCACTATATTAGTTGAAAATTTGTAATAATCAAGTCGATAAATAAGAAGAGATGAACTCATAAAAATGCAATAAAAAACTGTTTTAACCTTCTTTTTGCTGGCGATTATTTCTGTGTTAATTAATGGTATGGAAATGATTGTTATATAATTTCTGACCTTGCTCTCTGGACGCACCTCCTATGACAACCCCCCCCGGAGTATGATTTGTAATGATATGTAATGAACTCTTGGATCCTATTTATTTATATTAACTGAAGGCTCCCAGGTTCAACCTGGGGCCTATTTGTCAAAAAAAAATGAGCCAGAATTTACATCTTTACATAGATAGTAATTGTACCTCAACATTCATAAATCATAATCGTCAGATTGGCAGGAAAGAGTTTCAGCATGGCATATTTCATATTTGACTTATTCATTACAAATGATTTTGACCTGTAACTGAAAATGGGCCTGGTGAAGATATGGTTCCCCAAGAGAAGGAGAATCAGAAATCAGAATACGCATAACGAGTCAGACTGTCACATAATATTAACTCGTTCCATAGTATCTGTAAAACAGTTGGCACAGAAAATCTATAAAATAACCACGTCTCATGAATTCGAAGGATAAATCGAGCCCTTCTGTTAAATGGTTAAACTGGAGGCGATCCATC
Source organism: Juncus inflexus (assembly GCA_024447665.1). NCBI lineage: Eukaryota > Viridiplantae > Streptophyta > Magnoliopsida > Poales > Juncaceae > Juncus > Juncus inflexus. The sequence goes on along the minus strand of JAJHPC010000001.1, from coordinate 10,642,436 downwards.
AAAAGCCTTTAGATTCCCCACAAAGGACGGAGAGCCCATAACAAAACCAGCATCGGCTTTCCGTGCGGACTTGGAAACCGCCCCGCCTATAAATACTTGTTCGTTTCTATCTTAAGCTGAAACAGAACAGAACAGAACAGAGCAGAGCATCTCTCTTCCTCCCTACCTTTCTATACGGATCGCTTCGACGATCGAAGAGAGATTCAGCGATATTGAAGCTCTGAGGTTCGTTTCTTCGTCCTCTCTGATGATTTCTCTTTTCTGATTCCGAATTCCTATTGTTATTTGATTTGAATGATCATCGAATTTCTCTGTTAGGTTTAATTAATTGACTGTTACTTCAAGAATCACAATGATTCTTGTTTGATTTGATTTCTCGGCGGACTTCTCTGTTAGATCTCTTTAATTCACTGTTAATTGTTAATTCAACAATCACAATGATTTGAGATTTGTATTAATTCAAGAATAATATTGTTGTTTGATTTGAATTATCAGCTAAATTTTCTGTTACATATCATTAATAATTCTTTTTTGAATTGTTAATTCACTGTTAAATCAAGAATCGTGGTGATTCCAGATTCCATTTTTTAATAAAAAGATTATTTATTCCATTTTGTACTTTATCTTGATCACATATTTTTATTTAAGTTTGTCAATGCTTGTTTGGAATCTACAACTTTGGTAAATCTCTTTGTGTCTTGTAATTGAAAGGAAATAAAAATTCTGAAATTTCTGATTAATTAAAGAGAATAATATAATCTGCTTTGAGAGACGAAACCAATTAGTGGTAGATCAATTAGTTAATAAGATAATTTTTTGTGGTTTACTTCTTTCAAATGATTTTTGATCTTCTATACGATAGTTCTGTTTACGTTAGATCTTTCTAAAGATTGTTGGAGCTTAATTTAATTAAAACAAGTAAAATTCAGAACATGTAAATTGAGGACAAGAGTTTGTATTTTCTTTCTCAATATGTTCCATTTTTCAAGCTACCCTGTGTAGTTAATACAGTCTATGTTTGCCTTTTATGATTCCGAATTAAAAATTGATTTGTTATTTTCAGGAGAACAGATCTTGGAGCATGGAGTACGGAATAAGGAGCGGGAGCACGAGAACGAGAATTTTTTTATATATTTCTTACATAAATTATGAGTATTTTACTTTATTAAAATGATATGTTACTTACTGTTCATGAGAAAATGATGTTGTTATGTATGAAATTAATGTTGTACTAAAAAAATATGGGGAGCAAGGAGCAGCAATGCGCTTCGACCAACTTGGAGCAGCAATGCACTTCGAGAAACTTGGAGCAGCTGGATCTTGGAGCAACTCGGAGCAGCAATGCGCTTCGAGCAATGGAGCATAGTTTTAGGGTTTAGGATAGGAAACTAACATTTTTTTCTTTTGCAGATAACTCTGCCTCTGCTATTTTAATAGCAGTGCCGGTCCCCAGCCCGGAAAAAAAGAGGAGGGTCTGTGTTTGTTTTTGTTTTTTTTCCTTTTCTCTTTAAACAGGGCAAGGAGACAGCTGGCGGTTTGGCAATTTCAGGCCACCTAAATCTCTCACCAGAAAGCTGGTAGGGCGGTGCTACTCTGACGGGTGGACCCCAAAATGAATCCTATAATAAAGGTATTTTTTGAAGTATTATTGTTCTTTATTTGTTGAATTGGGAAAAATTAAGAATAAAATGAACTGTGAAACTTGTATTTTAAAAATTAATTTTATTTGAAATTTTTGCATCAGGGAGAAGTCGTAAGCAAATTAGGGTGATTTGTGAATGGTCAATGCACAAGCAATTGACCAATGAAGACAGAGAAAAATTGTATCTTCAATTCAAGTGAACATAAGAAAGAGAACTGAGAGGTTGGCTTGAAGGGCAGTCAGGTAATTTACTTTTTTTTGTTCTCGTTAAGCTGTATGGATTCTTGATAAAGAGGACTGAAAGCAAAGTGAATGAGATGATCCTAAATAGTAAATAGACTCTCCAAATTCATGTCGGCCAAAGACCAGGAGGGAAAGAATGCAAGTGGGGCGTGAGGCACTTTGGTTATGCACCTGTGTACCACATAATCACACCAAGCCGTGCGCCAGAGCAAAGGGAAGGAAGTTTGAGAGGGCGAGTGGCTGTAAAAACAGCAGGGATTTCAGACCTTAATTTGTCCTATTTAGCCTTTCTCTCTGTTTTAATTGTCATGTTGGTGAATTTAGCTCTCTAGTTAGTATTTGGAGTTTGTTCTGTTTGTTGGTTGAATTTGGAGTTTTAATTTTTGTGAAGTTTTGGTATGGATGTGTGACCTGATGACAAACAGAGTTGATTTCAAAATTAATCTTGATAACAAACTGAGTTGATTTGAAGTTAATTGTTTTAAATCTCTATTGCTGATTTAATCTTAACAAAGATAAAATGAGTTGATTTTATGACCATAGGTAATCTGCTCAAAGATTGAAATTTATTGCCAGTAAACTTCATTTTATTTGGTCTTGTATTTTAATCAGAACAAAAACTCTTTTTAGTTTATTGTGATTTGGGGATTGAAAAGGGGAGGATGTTGGTAGTTTAATTGAGGCATAACTGAACCTACTAAATAAGAAGAGCTAATGCCTGTTTCGTCTGATATAATAGATACAATTTTCCGTCTATTATATTTTACTATTTATTTTAGAAATTGTAATTGTTACTGGAAGTGATGATTTATAATTGATATGATCTTATACAACTTGTACTACGTTATTCAAAGTGTTACGCAATCCTTAGAGCTATATAACTGATATGCACCAAGTGCATAACCCAAATTCATTAGACAATCCATATTCCAACATATTCCACTTCTCCAAACACAAAAATTATATACCACAATCATACATCAAAAATGCAAAATGAAAATAAAATTAAACTCCATAACTTATATTAAGACAAATGATCGAGGCAAAGTAAACATAAAAATCAAGCAATGATACCATCACAACTAAATTCACATAAACATCATTAACAAGTCATCACCGACAGAACATAAAAAACCAAAACAACACAGAAAGAAACACATCTGTTGCAAACCAAAATTCTCAAAACACACATAATCCCACAAACTCCACCCTAACTTAATTAGGCCTAGGGGTAGCCCACTCCACTCTCAAAATCAAATTATCATACCCATAACCATTCAACTTATTAATTGCCCGTTCAGCATCCTCACGATGCACAAAGTTCACAAACCCGAAACCCCTGCTCATGCCAGTCTTCTGGTCCACGGCCACATAAACCCTGCTGACCGGCCCAAAAGTCCTGAACAGCTCAAGCAAATCAGGCTCGCGCGTATCTTCTGACAAATTGGTCACCCTCACGGAATTCTCGTCATTCCTGCGACGGCCCATCTCAGCGCCAGCTCGCTCAGCGGCGCCGCCACGGAGGCTGGGAGGAACGTAGGCGGATTTTCCTAAACCTGGTCCGGCGGCTGAGGCGTCGCCAGTTGGCGGGCGGTCCATGACAGTGTCGGTCTGTGGGGCCAGGTCCTTGTAAGGACACTTTGAGGTCCAGTGGTCCCCTTTCTTGCCGCAAGTACGGCACACCATGAGGACCGCACCGGATTTTCCGGCGGCTGCCAGCGCGTCGCCAGCTGTGCTTGCTTCTTCGGCCTTGGTTCCTGAAACATAAGATGGATTGGGTTTGAATTGACATGTCATGTATAGTGAATGTAAGATACGAAATTTGGATAACACGGAGAAGCTGATCTGATGATTTCAAAAGGCAACTAGTGCAAATAACAATGACAGTACAGATTTATTGAAATAGTAACAGGATCTCAATCTAAATCAATTTCTGAATCAAACATAGATAAACCTATTTATTCCCGAATCAATATGAACGAACTTTCAAGTAAAACAGCAGTAAGAAGTATAATAAACTGGAGAAAACAATTAATCAGAGATAATCATATTACTGATGCCAGAATTTCAATACCCAGTGTAATCCTAGGATTGATTAGAGACTGTAAATACGAATTCCCGATTACTTTCTCTTGAGAAATTGGGCAAGTTCTGATTCACCCTAACTAGTTCAGATCTACAATCCAACCCAATCAAATAAAGAAAACAAAACAAAAAAAACAAGAATCCAATCAAACCTGGAGCACGCGGCCTTTCAAGAACGATCTCTTCAGTACTGACCATCGTGAGCCTGCTGCCCACATCCTCATGCCCGACGTCTCCGAACTTGGCCCAGCTCCGCCTCTCAATGGCCTTCTTCGTCAGCCTCGCCTTCGCGAGCTTCCTGACGCGCGTCGTAGTCGTCACCTTCACCTTATTCCCATTATCATCGAACCTGTACTCGATCGTCTTGCGGATCCCGTTCGCGTCGGGCTCCGTCACGACGCGCGGCGGGAGGAGGAAGTCCAGATCGCTTCCGTCGTCTTCCTCTAACTCGCTCCACCGGAGCTTAGCTGCCTGAGGCCGTTGGAAGTCCGCCGCCGCCATGGTCAGTGATGGAATTAGGGTTCTTTTTTGCTCTGAGTCTCGAGAGATTATGTTTTGCGGTTAAAATGAGATGTGTGGGGTTTGGGTACTCTGGAAGGAAGGTTTATGTGTGAGGCAGAATGAATTCATTTCATAATTGGGCCTAAGTTTAAAGCCCATAGTAATACTGGGAAGGTTGTATTTATAATTTATCTATTGATTTGGAAGAAGAAGAGGCCTGGAAAAAGTAAGAGACAAGAGCAAGCATTAAGCAATTGTTTTTTGATATAGAAACATAACGTTAACGTTTAAGCCACCTGTAGGCTGTAGGCTGTAGACTGTAGTGTAGCTGGGTTTTTTTTTTGTGAGGGAGTTAGTGTAGCTGTGTGTTAACAAATGCTTTGGTTGATTATTTGTTTGCTTCATCTCGTTGAAAATTCGCCAAAAACAAATCAGAACTGTAGTTTTCAGTCATAATCTAGCAGTCTTCGTGTTTGAATATGAAGAGAATATAGGTAGCGATTATATAATATACATGAAGTTTACTCAAAAAATATGATGTACATGAAAAATAATTAAAATATGTAATGAAATTTATGGGGAAAAAAAACAAAAGTCTATGACGTTATCTTATTTTTCTTGAACTGTTCGTTCTAGAGGGAAGAAATATTTGCTCTTTCAAGTTTCAACGAATACATCTTCATTAAAATTCTCCTTTGAAAAAAAAAATCTATATGAATATAATTATATAACAATGAAAGGATATTCAATCTTTTCAAATACTTACAATATAATTAACTGAAAAGTCAAATCACATTTAGTTCTCAATATATATTTGTTCAGATCGTACCATTATAGTTACACCCAAGTACCCAACCCTACATAACTATATCCATTAGCCCAACCAGAACCAACCTCATTGAAAATGAGACCTAACCAGTCCAGATTGTACATCAAATGCATCTTGTTGCTATTGAAGCTCACACCAACCCAGAGTCAGAGATCAGACAGATATCATTAAAACCGTTTAATATGGTTGGTCCTACTTATCAATCCAGTTTTATTTAACCATCCATGATGTACTGGATCTACTAAAATACCAAAATTTCTTCGAGCCGTATAAATAATTTTCAAGATATGTCAAAAACATACAAATTGTTGGTCAGTTGTTCTTGTTCTAGAATGAACCAGAAGGCAAGAAAATCATGTTCATGGTTCCAAAAGGGTTCTAAATTGGCACTTACTTTTTCCCAGTACGTATGAATGTATGATTATGACATGTCATTTACTAATGCCCCCTGAGTTCATGAACAATACCATCAAGTACACCTATTTAATTTTTTCATGGACAAACAGTAAGGAAAGTAGCCAATGCTAGGTGTTCATTTAAGTTTGAAGCTCTAAGCAAAAAAAAAAAAAATTTGGGTTTGAAGTTTGAATCTCACAGCGGTATATCATATGCATGAGCATGATGAATAATAATAGATTTTTTTTACAAAGACCTTTAATATTTTCTGAATATTTTAGAAAATACCATTACCAATATAAAAAGCTCAGTTTGAGCTAGAATGTTGACATGTGTCAACTTTTCAATTTTTTGTGGCCAAATCTTTATGTTATTTAGTGTAGTGAGTCACTTTAAGTACATTTTTTGAATTATATTTTTTTAAATGATCATTTTAACCTTTATATTAATTGCATTAAATACATATTAAATTACTACAAATTATAGAAATTTTACATACGTTAACAATTTGACTTTCTGTGGCCAAATCTTATGATATCTTAGTGTAGTGAGTCATTTTTAAGTATAATTTTTTAATTCTATTTTTTAAATGACCTTTTTAACCTTCTGTGTTAATTACATTAAGAATATTAATTAATACAAATTAATATTAATCTAACGTAGTAATTAATATATTAGATATTATTTATTTTACTAATTGCATGTTAATCATTGTTTTAAAGATTCTTGCATTTTTTTATTAGAAAATAATAAATGACATATGATATTATTATTATTATTATTGTGTTAAGTATATACTATTTATTATGTTAATTAATATTTTAAATATTTAATTTTTTAATATTTAAAAAATATTAAGGAATATAAATCAAATTAAATATAGAAACAAAAGAGGTCAAGAAAAAATTTAAATTAATTTATGACTGTAAGTTTTTTTTTGTCAATGACACAAAAAAATTCGATACTTGAGAAGTAATACATAATACTAAGCTCTTAATTTTTTTTTTATTATTCTCTTTCCTTAATAACAATTGAATATTTTGTAATTAAAAAAAATTTGAAGAGTATCTTATTCTAAGCGGAGCAAGTATACTGTATACTCGCTAGTATATTTCAGTACCCACATTTTAATTCGAAGGCGGCAGTAAGATGTTATTTTGGATTAAATATTAGTCCTCTAAATTTCATATATTTATTCAATTTAGTAACTGCATCATTACATGAGAGAGGATCATCATGTACCAAACCCAAGACATATATTTGCGCATCTCATAATATAAAATAAATTTTAACGCATTCCCAAGGGGAAACAAAAGCCGGTGACTCTTTATCTACCGCAAGAAAAGATGCAATGTGCCATATCTACTTACTTCAGTCCGTATTAAATGGAAGATACATACCAACATCAGTTGTAACGAGCCATTAATCCAAATGAGTTATGACTGTAAAATAACTCATTACATTATACTCAGAGTTTTGATCCAACCCGTGTCATGAGGCTGAAGAGAAGCCGACACACACGTGGGGGAATCAAATGTTTGTAAGGTCCCGGTTCTGCTTTGTAGCTTAAACTGTGTTACGCGCGCACTTCAAAAACCGATCGGACACGGCACACGACTCAGACACGTGTTGTACACGCCACGTGACGTATCCGACTATTTTAATAGTAATTAATTTTTGGACACGGCGGGACACGGTTCGGACACGGTTAGGATACGGTTCGGACATATTATAATATATAAAAGTTCAATTTAAATCAATATTTTTTATATAAGTATATATTTTTTCATTTTTTCCTAAAAATATATTCTTTTTATTTTACTAACAATATTTTTTATATATTTTTTCTAACAACCATAACTTATGAGAATTAAGTACTACCATACTAGAGACAATATCTTTTTTTTCTTTTATTCATGCATTTTCATAGGAAAAAATAATATTTCTTATTGTTATCCTTTCGAATCTTTTCATTATCATATTTATTATTTTATATTTTTAGATATATAATTAATTATATTAAAATAATAATAAAATAATATGTATACATAACGTGTCGTGTCCGATATTTTTTTTAAAATTGTCGTGTAGCCGTGTCCGTGTCGTGTCGGACACGACACTCATGTCCGTGTCCGTATAACATAGAGTTTAACCATCTATGTAGCGAATTGTACTGCTAACTTGTACATTTAATTCGCTGTTAACTTATAAAATACTATAAAGCTCCTCCGTCCCTGGAATGGACATTTGTTAAATCTTATTATGAATTTTCAAGATAATTCTGTTTGTATATACAGCATTGAATTTAGATAAAAAAAAATTTCATAAATTGAAATATGTATATATATTTTTTATTTTATCTTCACATCCAGTATCAGAAAAATATGGATTTTGACTAATTTAAATACAACTACTTATGTAATTCTATAATAAATACTTCTTAGTGTGTAGCAATATTTATTTTCAATAGATTTTTAATTGTATATTTGAAATTGTAAAGTATATTGATATAATTAGACTTCATAAATTCTTTACCTACTTCAAGATAAAAGACATTCACAAGACACACCACATGTTGTGTTTTTAACATAATATTGTTCAACCGCCAATTTCGATCAAAATCATTAGGGGCGTAATAGAAATTATATAAAAAATTTAAAATGACAGTGTACAGATAACTTCTAATCATATCACAAAATAAAGTAATATAATTATATATGTATTTTATTCTTTCAAAATCCATGGGGCGGTTCCTTATAGTTTCTATTAAGATGGCCACTAATATAGTTGCTATTAAGATGGTAACACATAAAAGATACTTTCAGAAAATAGAGATTTCATAAGATATCGTTGTAAATACTTGAATGTGATCCTTAAATTGCAGTACTTTTCCCCAAAATGTTGGATACCCTCATTTGTGACAGGAACACATGATAAACGCCCCTTAATTTCACAAAAAACATCCCTATACAAAACAAAAGGAACACCCCTAAATTCCTTTCACAGTTAAAGCATTGACGATGGACTGGAACTGGAACTGGACCCAGCCAACTTGATTACCCTCTCAATGGCATCTCCGTAATTATCCCCATCATCAGTGGCATATAATCGAAATCCTGGCCAATGTTGTAGTTTTCAGGGAGAAAGCGACCTGCCGTTAATGGATTTCGACCTTTCTCCCTCTAGAATGAATTTCGTCCCTCCTCACCACATCTTGAACAACAAATTCCGTAACGAGTCAACTTAAAATATTGAAACAACCTGCTACACACAATATAATAAGTAAGGGATACATGGTATTATATTAACATCCGTATTTCTTACGCAGTTACGCTGGTTCGATATTCAATTCAATTTATTTTTCAATTAGTATTAAAATCTCTGAAATATTCTCCTGCGATACGCAATAAATATTTACTACGCTACGCGGCACAAAATAATTTCCCAGAGATTCAGTCACTGAACAGTGGCGCACACGCAAAAATATAAACAAGAATTAAAAATTTATGATCCATCCACATAATAATATTCACAGACTCCAATTAAAAAACAAAATCCACACAATTAAACAAGACTCCATTTTCTTTTCTCACATCGAACCGAAGACACTATAAATAAATGATAATAAATCATAAATCCCAGACATCCTTCAAAATCGAATCTATCGATAATTTGATTCCTTTCTTGTCCCTTTCCTCTCTCACTATCCAAAGCACCAAGCTTTCTAGAAGCAGAATAAGAGAACGAATTGGGAGGCAAAGAGAGGAACAGTGAATGTCCGGATCCGAGGAGGCGGAGTCGGCGGCGGGAGGGAAGGTGATGGCGTCGAGAGTATCGATCTGGGAATCGTTAAAGGGATGCGGGATCTTCCACAAGGAGATCGAGAAGGAGGAACTGAGGCAGAAGATCCTGATGCCGCAGTACCTGCGCGAGGCGATGAGCAGGGCGGCGAGGACCAAGGATCTGACGGCGGAGGCGGCGGGGACCAACGGAGTGGTCGGCGATGAGGAGCCGATGGTGGCGCCGGATGCGCCGCTGGTCGTGTTCGTGAATTCCAAGAGCGGGGGACGCCATGGACCGGAACTCAAGGAGAGATTGCATGAGCTCATGAGTGAAGAACAGGTCAGGAATATTTCATTTTTTTGTTTGATTAATAGTTATTGTTATTATTTTATTTGCTCTGTGAAAGTTAAAATGTTTCTTTATTGTTTCTGGAGTAAATGATCTATGTTCTGAGTGCCTTGTTCATTGATTGGGCCGTGGATATATAGCTTCTTCCTTTTTTTTAATAATTATTTTTCAAATAAGTTTGGAAGGATGGGTTAGAAATTATGCTTGTCTATTGTGGGCAAAAATAGGATGTTGAACTATTTAGATTGAAAAATGGGGAAAAAATTGAGATCTGATTTGTAATTTTTAGCTAAATAATGGGATTTAATCTTCCATTATTCTCTTCTTTTTTTGCTCTGTTTTCAGATTTTGAACATCTAACATAACTTATATCTAACTATAGTCTGTCTTGACTGAATTATTTGTGCAACCTTTTTTGGTTCTTACCCTTTTTTGAACAAATATTGGGTTCAAGTTGAATTTAAATATGATTGGTTGCTATTAGCCCTCTTTCACATGCATTTTTTCTGTTCACACCTGAATTGCGTTGGCTTTCTTGTTTTTATTCAAAATTAATGTGCTGGTCCTGACCTACTTTAGCTTATCTATGTTTGCTAAACATTTCAAATATGAAACTTTACATATTGGTGTATAATTGTACAAATAATATCTGACTTGTATATGCCTGTAAAACAATATAAATGTGCAGTTTTAACATATATATAAATTTGCAAAGTACATTATTTTCCATTCATATGATCTAATATATGATAGGCCTTAACTAGTCTTGGGCTATCAGTGTTTGAGTGCTTCTTCTTTTCTTGGTAGCAATATTTCTTTTAGTGGGCCACTAGTTAAATTATTACTTTTTGAGATAAATGGTTAAAATTATTATTTTTAGGTTTTTGATCTTCAAACAGTACAACCGCCTGATTTTGTTAATTACGGTTTGGCCTGCTTGGAGCAAATGGCCGCTCATGGCGATACTTGCGCAAAAGACACACGTGAAAAACTCAGAATTGTGGTAAATTATCTTAATTAATTTCACTAATCATTACTCTTTATTTCTTACATTATTTTAGACTGATTTATTTATTTACTTTTTGGTGACAGGTGGCAGGAGGAGATGGGACGGTCGGTTGGGTATTAGGAAGCTTGAGAGAGTTATATGAGAGGAAAAGAGAGCCGGTCCCACCTACAGGCATTATTCCACTAGGGACAGGCAACGATCTTTCTAGAACTTTCGGCTGGGTAAATAAATAAATAATTTTAATACATTCTCCCTTTTTTGTTTTATTTTATTTATTTATTTATGTTTGTGTGGAGTTTGTGTTATTTTTTTTGCAATTGATTAATGTTTTTATAGGGCGGTTCTTTTCCGTTTGCTTGGAGATCCGCTGTGAAAAGATTGCTGTACAAGGCTGTAATCGCGCCTGTTTGCAGGCTTGACAGGTTATTTTGTTGATTAAATTAATATTACTTTTTATTATATTTAAATTAATATTTTATATTTGAATTTAATTTTGGGTTATTTATTTTCAGTTGGTCAATTGAGGTTGTGATGCCAGAAGGAGAACTTACCGACAGGCCACACGCACTCAAATTAAAGGATAAGGTTCTTAATTTAAATCATTTATATATAATAAATTATATATAATATATCATTTATAACTTTAATATGTAATATTAGTACATAATTTGTGTATTATGGTAGGAAATGGATGTAGAAGGAGAGTTGCCTGAAAAGGTTTCTTGCTATGGTGCAGTATTTTACAACTATTTTAGCATTGGTAAGTTTTTATGAGAAATATAACTTCTCTTATTTTATTATAATTTGTAATACATGTATTAAAATGTAAATGTTTGTATATTGATATTATATTAGGAATGGATGCTCAAGTGGCACATGGTTTCCATCATCTAAGAAATGAGAAGCCTTACCTTGCACAAGGCCCTGTTGCAAATAAGGTATGTGTATTAATGAATATATAAATTTTGATAATTTTACTTTTTATTATTTGTATTTATAAATTAAATTAATTGAAATATGATTTTTTTTAATGGTAGTTGATTTATGCTGGATATAGCTGCACGCAAGGCTGGTTTTGTACTCCTTGTGTTGCCACTCCCAACTTAAGGTTATTTGCTTCTTATACATTTATTTCTAATTTATTTAAGTTTATTTTACAATTTATAATATAATGTTTGGAATTTTTTTTATGCAGGGGACTTAAGAATATTCTGAGGCTGTATATCAAAAGAGTGAATTGCTCTGAATGGGAGATGGTTCCGATTCCTTCAGGGCAAGTTATTTATTTCAGCCCTTTCCTTTTAATTTTTTAGATGATGAATATCAGTATATGCAAATAGAATACTTACTTAAATGTGTAAATAGTAAAGAATGTTTGAATTTTGATTATTAATATTTGAATGCAGCGTGAGATCACTTGTTTGTTTGAATCTTTACAATTACGGAAGCGGCAGACATCCTTGGGGCGATCTCAAGCCCGACTATCTTGAAAAGGTTTTCATCTTCTTTTCAATAATAAAATATATATTTATCATTTATTTATATTTTCTAAAATAATTATTTATGATTTATTTAATAGAGGGGATTTGTGGAAGCACATGCTGACGATGGATTATTAGAAATATTCGGTCTCAAAGAAGGCTGGCATGCTTCATTTGTTATGGCTGAGGTTATTAAAGCCAAACATATCGCTCAGGTCCAATTTTCCCTTCTCACCCTCAAAAACCTTGAAATTATTTCTCGAATTAAATAACTTATTGTGAAATAAATAAATCAGGCTGCGGCAATAAAGTTAGAAATTAGAGGGAGTCAGTGGAACAGAGCGTATTTACAGATAGACGGAGAGCCATGGAGACAGCCGTTAAAAAATGAATATTCGACTTTTGTGGAAATAAAGAAGGTGCCTTATCATTCTCTCATGTTAAATGGTGAGTGACTATATATATATTACATACGTATTTTAATCTAGGGAGGATTTTATATATATATATATATACTACTAGTTGAGTATTGTTTTGTGAAATTGATTTGTGTGCAAATTATGTATAGTTGTTACTTATTGGTTGGTTATATTAGTGTTGTTTTGTTTGAAATTTGAAATTGTTGTTCATGTGATGTAATACAGTTTTATGTGTTTTGGTACCTTGGATTAGTGTTGATTTTTATGCGTCTTGTAAGTTGAAATATTGATATCAATTTGTTTACTTTTACTTTTACTTTTTGTTTATTTAATTCAGCGAATTTGGGTAGAAAGGTCTTATACCGTGTTTGAAGAAACAAATTAATCTCCGTGGGAATTGCAAGGAATTCTCCTGAATTCAACAAAACTATGAAAAGGGAACAACGATTAGTATAAAAAAATTCAATGTGTGCTATCAGATGACGACTAGAACACAGTGGATATAATAGAATACAGGTGGATATAGATTAGTATATGAATGCTAAGTAAACAAGATTAATTTGTTGCCAGATAGAAAACCAACTTAGAAAGTCAACTTTGAGATTCTCACGTTATTGTCGTCTTGATTTCATTTCCAAAATTAGTTTCGTGATTATAGTAAAATAAATTAACATTTTGATTCTGTCATTCTTACTTTGGATCCACATCATATCTTCCACGGCTGTACTTATGATGTTTGAATATATATTTTTTTGTTTCTGACGATTGACAAAATACTCTTTCTCAGTTGTATCTAATGTACAAATCAATTGACCAAGTCAACCCAAAAATGGCGGACAAATAAAACAAGTTCAGATGCTCACCAGTTTTGTAACTTGGAGACGCCCATTTCCTTCTAAACTCTCTCCATACTGTGAGCAAGTACTCTATTTCTTTAAAGTATGTAGACAAATGTTTTATCATTTATATTTGCTATATTAGTTTATATATCCATAAACAGCTTTATTGTAATTATAATTACCGTTTTATATTTTGTTTTATTATAAATGCGCGCCAATTAAGGTGATATATCACATCACATACCGTTTGTTTTAATTAGTTCTTAAATCTGTTGACTTTTTAATTATTACATATATTGAATTCTTTTAGTTTATATTTTTTTCTTGCTTCCTCTGTCTCTATCCCCAACTGCTTACGACAACATTTTAATAGCACAGTCTGTCACCAAATTATCAAAGCTTCTTTGAAACAGTCTTACGTGCCATGAATCTATTACATTATATTAATTAATGAAGCTCACTGAAAACCGACCCCGACAAAAGCTCTCTCTATCAAACAATTCTCATTTTTTGTGGGTTCCTTTTAATTATTTATTATTTCATTCTTGCAATTTTCAAACTAGGACGGAGATAATTAGATACATAATAAATGAAGAAAAATACCAAGTCAAAGTCAAGCAAAGCTGAAAATTAGAAGATCTATACTTGTGTTAGTAGCATAAAAAGCAAGTCACATTTCCCATACTTCCAAGCGAAAATCTCTCTCTCAAAATGGAGAATCAAAAACACAAACACCGTGCGTTCATCCTTTCATCTATCTTGCCCTTCTTCCTTCTTCTATTAAATTTTCATCAAAATTTAGCGGTGGGAGCTCAGAATGCGACGCCAGCATTGGTTCGTGTTGGGGTGGTGCTTGATTTGGATTCAATGGCCGGAAGAAGGAGCAAAACGAGCATTTCCATGGCAATTGAGGATTTCTACGCCATAAATACAAATTTCAACACTAGGGTTGTTTTGGAGTATAGAGACTCAATGAGCAATGTCGTGTCAGCAGCTTCAGCAGGTTAGCTTCAAATTCTTCAATATCAGTTTTGAATTTGGACTTTCATTTGATTCGTTAAATATATTCTTCTTTTGTGAGTATTCTCTGTTGTGCTCTTGATTAAAAAAATGTGAAGATTTTTAATTTTTCTGTTCTTGTATTTCTCTGAGAAATTTTAATGCTTTGTGCACTGGTGCAAAAGATGGTTAAGATCATCGTGCGTTGTAGTAGTTATAGTCTGCTAATCATAAAAAAATAATGATCCTCTTTTCATTGCTAGGAAATAAAATCATTTAAAATTTAAAGAAAAATCCGGAATTTATCCTTTATAATTCATATCATAGCATTAAAGGGTTAATGGACTACTCCAATTCTGTACTGAATGGAGATGTGGCAGACTGTTTATATTTTTCACATTTCCGTAACGTGGGTCTCTACTTGGAAACATAATTGATATTCATCAATTTATAATTGTTTCTAATGATGTATCTATTGGTTATTTTTTTCATGATATACTACTCTGTACTGCTAAATGAATCGTCATATATACCATTATCCACACATTCCAATATCAGGATCAATCACTTTTTAACTTGACTACTCGGTGCTGCTAAACGAATCGTCATATATATCATTATCTACACGTTCCAATACCAGGATCAATCCCTTTTTAACTTGTCTAGTGACTCAAGGGACGGAATTTGATTGTATTATTTAGGAGACTAAACAAATTTTTTTATAGGGGAAGACAAATATATAAAAATATATGTATTTAATTTTTTTCCAGTAAAACATTACTATTATATAATATTCTGTCAAAATATTGAGAGGGTCATGTCTACTTTCAGTCTCTATTTTAAGCTTCATATCTGTTGTGACTACTTTTAATTTTTGAACATCATTTCCACTTTACTTCTAACGAGGTGAGCAATCAATAATTTTTTTTCGGATATTTATAACAACAACAATAATAATAATAATAATAATAATAATAACTACTGATTTAGGAAGTACGTAACTGTAAGAAAAAATGATTTTGGAAGTTTTGACTCTAATAATTTTTAATTGGTCAAGTTTTCAGTCTTATGTGATATGAAAGAAAAAAAGATTTCTTTCAATGCAGGCCGTATAAATAGTCTCTATTAAGCTCAATGCTTGTAGTGACTACTTTTAATTTTTGAACATCATTTCCACTTCTAACGAGGTGAGTAGTCAATAATTTTTTTCGGATATTTCTCATAGTAACAAGAAGAAGAAGAAGAACAACAACAACAACAACAACAATAATAATAATAATAATAATAATAATAATAATAATAATAATAATAATAATAATAATAATAATAATAATAATAATAATACTGATTTAGGAAGCACGTAACTGTAAGAAAAAATGATTTTGGAAGTTTTGACCCGAATAATTTTTAATTGGTCAAGTTTTCGGTCTTATGTGACATGAAAGAAAAAAAAGATTTCTTTCAATGCAGGCCGCACAAATAGTAAACACTCAAGAAAAATTGGCACTACTTTGAACTATTTTCTTTTGTGGTTTTGCTTCTGACTGTCAATATACACCACTATAGGTAGCACGCGTAAAGCCATAAGATTCCACACGGCTTAATTTACTAATTCAGTCTAATATTCTATCTCAATAAGCTAAGACTTTTACACGTACTAATTCAAATATGTACAAGAGAAGACCAACATACTGACACATACACACGTAACAAATTTTCAATCCGAAAAGCCCTAAACATAGATGGGTATGGAATTGTATATAGTGCCATGTGAGCGAAGGAATATAGTGACCGTTTGATTAGAGGGATTTTAAGTGGATTTGAATTTTTGTGATGTGTATAATTTTGTAAAAAATTTACCTAAAAAACACTAAAAGTTTCATATTTTTTACAAAATTTACCTAAAAAACAGTAAAAGTTTCATATTTCGTTTGAGGGAATTGATTTGTAAAAATATTTTTATCATAACATGTGGAAAATATTTTTAATCCCGCATAAATCGGCATTTCTATGTTAGCTTTGGATCTTCTGAAGAACTCTAAGGTGCAAGCTATAATAGGCCCACAGACCTCAACCGAGACCAAGTTCGTAGCCAATATGTGCAACCAGTCACGAATCCCCTTACTCTCCTTCTCGGCATCTAGTCCCTCAATCTCTCCTTCTCATCTCCCATTTTTCGTCCGTGCAACCATTAATGATTCTTCTCAATCCATACCCATTGCTTCTTTTATTCAGTATTATGGCTGGAAAGTTGTGTTACCCATTTATGAAGATTCAGAATATGGCTCGAGTATTATCCCCTCACTAGTTGACGCTCTACAGTCGGTTGACACAAATATACCAGATCGTGTGGTCATATCAACTGAGGCAACTAATGACCATATCGACATTGAGTTGTACCGACTCAAATCATTACAAACTCGGGTGTTTATTATACACATGCTACCTGCACTGGCTTCTCGGTTATTTCTTCGTGCAAAAGTGCTTGGCATGATGTCCATTGGATATGTTTGGATTGTGACTGATAGTGTAGGGGACGTGTTTGAGACACTGGACCCGAGTGTGGTTCGTTCTATGGAGGGAGTAATTGGGTTCCGACCCTATATTGCTTATTCAGATAAAACAAATGATTTTTCAAAACGGTTTAAGATAAGGCTTCTACAAGATAATCCGAGGATGGAGATAGTAAACCCTGATATGTATCAGCTTTGGGCATATGATGCAGTCTGGGCGACGTCAAAGGCTGTTGAAATGGCAAATATGACGAACCCGAGTTTTGTAGTACCGCAAAGTGGTATCACTGATTTGAGCAGGATTGGGATTTCACAAACCGGGCCTAAACTTCTCCGAGCAATACTAAACAATAATTTTAATGGTTTGGCCGGAAAATTTAGGCTTTTGGATAACCAACTTCAGCTAGTGGCATTTGAGATTGTTAATGTGGTTGGCAAAAGTGCCCGGACAATTGGATATTGGAATCGAGATAATGGGATTATACGCGAAATTAACTCTTCTCTAGGTAACACTAAAATTAATAACAGTCTAAAATCTATAATATGGCCCGGTGACTCAATGAAGGTACCAAGAGGTTGGGTTGTACCGGTGAGTGAAAAAAAGTTAAGAATACTTGTGCCAGTGAAGGAAGGATTTAATGTTTTTGTCAATATATCGGGACCGATCCAAGCAAATGTGTCGACTGGAGTCACGGGTTATTGCATTGATGTATTCAATGCGGTCTTGAGCAAGTTGCCTTATGATGTGCCATATGACTTTTACCCCTTTGTAGATAGCTCGGATACATATGATAATCTGGTGTACCAACTCTATCTGAAGGTAAACCTATATGAGTTATTCATTTTCCATTTTAAATCATCTCACTATTCTTTTATTGAATTTTTATTTGATTAATTGGTAATACAACTTTCTTTAAAAAAATTGATAACAGAAGTATGATGCTGTTGTGGGAGACACAACAATCAGGTCTAATCGTACAACCTATGTAGACTTCACAATGCCATATACCGAGTCCGGTGTTTCAATGGTTGCACCGATCAAACCTGACGCGAGCACCAGCATGTGGATTTTCTTAAAACCACTCACAACCACACTTTGGCTTGCGAGCCTTGCTTTCTTCTTCTTCACTGGATTTGTCGTTTGGTTGATTGAACACCGTATCAACCCCGAGTTTAGGGGGACACCGTGGCAGCAGTTCGGTCTCATCTTTTACTTCGCATTCTCCACTCTTGTCTTTGCTCACAGTATGTGTTAAACCCTAAATAAAATAGAAACACCAGGCTCATTTTGTAAAATAATCAAGAGAAAGTATGTAGCAAAAATAGTCTTGTTCGTTATAATCTTATTCATTATAATCATATAATAGTTATATTACGTCAATATCCACTTAGGCTCTAATTACAGAAGAAATTAATAGTCTAAATTTGTAACTGTTTCAAATAATATTTCTTTAACCAACAGTAATTTCAAGATATCTCTGATTTTCATGTATTCATATTTTTTCAGAGGAGAAGTTGGAAAGCAACTTATCACGGTTCACGGTGGTAATATGGGTTTTTGTGGTACTTATCCTGACATCAAGTTACACAGCAAGTCTGACATCCATGCTGACTGTACAACAACTCACTCCTACAGTTACCGACGTGAATCAGCTTATAAAGCAAGGCGATTATGTTGGCTACCAAGATGGTTCATTTGTGAATGGGTTACTGATCAAGCTAGGTTTTGATGAGAAAAAATTGAAAAATTATAGCACGCCAGATGAATATGCAGATGCTTTGTCCAAAGGGTCTGCTAATGGAGGAGTAGCAGCTATTTTCGATGAAATTCCTTATCTTAAAGTCTTTCTTTCTCAGTATTGTGATAAATACATCATGACTGGCCCCACCTATAAGACTGATGGCTTCGGATTTGTAAATCTCTTCTTCTTTGCTTTCTCATTTGATAATTAATTATACTTACTTGCACTAATAGATTCCATAAACAGTATCTAACTTTAGTTTTGACTATTCAGGTTTTCCCTAGAGGCTCTCCATTACTACCGGACATGTCCAGGGCGGTCTTGACAGTTACAGAAGGACCCGAAATGATTGAGATAGAGAGAAAATGGCTTGGGAAATCCGCCATAATCCCTAATCAAAGCGCGAATCTCAATGGTTCATCCAGTCTAAGTTTTCGAAGCTTTGCTGGGCTCTTCATAATCACAGGAAGTGTATCAGGGCTCATGCTTTTGGTTTATCTAGCCATGTTCATCTACAAAGAAAAAGATGAATTAATATCTATGGCAACACCCGAGCGGTCATTACTGGAGATAGTAAAGCTCTGGTTTGGGCATTATGATGGTGTCGACCGTAATTCACCAACTTTGAGAGAGTACATTACGTACTCTATGAATTCAAGAAGAAGAAATCAAGATCAGGGTAGTGGGGGAGAGGTGAATTTAACTGGATCAACGGGTTCACAAAGTCCCGTTAGCATCTCGAACCTGACTCCAGAATTAAATTTTGTGTCTGGGCAGGAAGGGATATTGACCCCACCTGAGATTGAGAGTCCCAGTCCAAGCAATAGAGGCCCGTTTGAAGAGGAGTCCGCAGAGTTGACTGTAGAGAGATGAAATTAGTTAGTTTGTTTCTGGTGTTTTGGTAATTTCAGTTCTCCCTTTTTTTTTAATTTCATATGCTGTATATAACTGGAATTTAGGAGATAATGAATATCTTAGAAGCTCAGGGAGTGATGTGGACTATTTTCACAAATGTTTGTGTTTAGGTGATATAACTGGTAAATGATATATACAATATATAGCACGGATGTAATAGTTTTACGAGTCTAGGCTCCTCAATATGTTGTAATTCAGAGATGTAAGATCAAATATCGAAGCCTTTATGTAAACAAATACAGTAGTTTGTGTGCTAGTTTGAGGACTGAAGATTTCTGCACAAATATCCAAATTCCAAATCAGTTATGGGTACATGATGATCATCAGATTTAGCAATTTTGGCTCAATTATGTGCACGAGTGGTATCTACATAATATGTTCTTTAATTATCACTCAATTTTCGGCAAGTGTTTTTGTAATTTTATTTTATTGGCTAGAAACCATCACTATAGCAAAAAAAAATATATATTTTTTCACAGTTTTATATTCACGAGGATAAACCGTGTATACGTTAATATTTTTGGACGCTTGTTACTACTGTTTTTTTTAAATGTAATGTTACTACTATTTTAAAACTGTGTTAGAAATACTACAATTTTACTGAAAAGCCGTAGATGTTTTCCCGGTTTACTGAAAAACCCGAGATCACCAATGCAAAAAAAGGTAGCAATGGTATCATGACTGCATCTTCTGTTTATCAATTTGATTGGAAAAATTGCAATTTTAGCCCATGAAATCAAAATTGTGAAGGGATGCAGTATTACAGGAGCCAGTTTTATGTATTTTTTTTTTATGTATAGGAGTAATTTTAAGTCCAACATTTAAAGTGCTAGTACCTATGTTACATCCATACTAAATTGCATGTGCATTGTGCCCAGAGATTTTGACCATGAATAATTAGACTGCTGATAAGCCAAAAAAAGTTTGCAATGTCTTCTTTAATAATGTTTTAAGGATGTGTAATTTCCAATTGTTGGTCCTTTTTCAGAGGAGAAGTTGGCAAACTTACCACGAGTTCTAGTGCTAATTTGGATTTTCGATGATACTCATATTGACATCAAGCTATACAGCAAGTTTGGCATCTTAATTTCAATACTCCAATTAATTTTAGGGAAATTGAAAATTACGCCGGGGGTACTGTAGCGACCCTGTAGCGACGGATTGAAATTATATGCTTTTTTCTCGCATTTCTATATACACTATATACTGTTTTCATTTTTTTAAATATATATTGTTTACCGAATGAATTTTTATATACTGTTTGTTTTCAGTTTATATGTTTGTATATACTATTTTCATTTTTTTTAAAATATATACTATTTTATCGAATGAATTTTGTATACTGTTTGTTTTCAATTCATATGTTTATATATACTGTTTTTAATTTTTATATATTGTCGCTACAATACCGTCGCGCAGTATCAGCTCCCTTAATTTCAATGGTCTTAATTACCATTTTGTGACCATTATTTGCTATATAAGTCTATATAATATTGTATTATAAATCCATAGGCATGCAGTTTTATTGTAATTACAATTACTTTTTTTCAAATGGTAATTATAATTACTTTTTTTCATAAGGTGGACTGATGCATTCTTTACATATTTTCAAATAAATCAACTTTCCCGAGTTTGAACCCACAACAACTTCTTGAAATATTAAGGTGATACATAATCCCTTAAGCTTTGGCTACTATTTTTGAATGGTAATTAGATTACCGTTTTATTTTAACTTTAGTGCTACTTTATAATTAAATGCACGTCCAATGAAGGTGATATATCACATACCTAGTTCTTAATCTGTTGACCTTTTTACTTATTATTTATTACATTTTTATTTTTAAAATATTTTTGCTTCCTCTGTCCCTATCCTTAAACTAAATTAACAGACGTTTTAATATTTTGTACCATATATGGAAATATTAAAGTCCATTCTTTCTTTCTGATAAGTAATCATCATATCTAATTGAGTTTACAAATATATGGGACTTAGTCATCATATAACTTGTCATTTTCGATAATAACGTGCTTGCCCCACCGGGAAGATGCTAAAAAACATACGTATGTTCGAACATACGTTTTTTTAAAATATCCGTAAAGTGATTATAAAAAATAAAAATTCAAATTTCAACCGTATGGATGTAATACATATGTTATGAATATGATGTTGATTAATTTTTACAGGAATCAGAATAATATATCATAGCCATCATGTATCATCAAACTATTATTCCGATATATGTTTTGAATAGTGCTGCATATTTTTGATGATATATGATGGCAGTGATATAATATTCTGATTTTTGTAAAAATTAATCTCCAACATATTCATAATATATATATTACATCCGTACGGTTGAAATTTTTATTTTTATTTTTTTAATAAGTATTTTGGGTGTGGCAAAAAAAACGTATGTTGTGCATACGTATGTTTTTTAGGCTAACCCACCCACGGTATGTTGAAGCACAAAAAAGGCGGTCAACTCAAGCAAGTTCTCATGCTCACCATTTCCTTGAAATATAGACATTCATTTCCAGCCAAAGTTCTTATGTGGTCAATGTAAGAACAAAGCATCCTATTCTTAACGAACGGTAGAGGAGTTTAACTAACAGAACTGGAGGGTAGAACAGTATCACCAAACTTAAAAATCTTTTTTCTTAAACCAAACTTAAAAATCTTGAAATAGTCTTAGTCAAGAATCTATTTGTTTATTTTATTTGTCTGAGATTGCGTTTATTAATGAAGCACTGAAAACCGACCATGACAAATCTCTCTATCAAAAAATTCTCGTTTTTGTGGGGTTCTTCAATTACTTAGTATCTATAATTCATGCAATTTTCAGACAACGAGTGAGATTATAATACCAAGTCAAAGTCAAGCTAGCTGAAACTTAAAAGATCTATTCTGTAGCAAGACCGTGTATCGATAATGTAAATCTAGTTACTATTTATATTTGGTATAGAAAAGCCACAATATAAACTAAAGCTAGTTACAGTCCCTCACAAGCCAAAATATCCCGCTCAAAAATCAAAATGGAGAATAAAAAACAGAAACACCTTGCATTCATCCTTTCTCCCCCCTTGTCCTTCTCATTTTTGTTATTTTTTCACCAAATTTTGGCTGTCGGAGCTCAGAATGCTACGCCAGCATTGGTTCGTGTAGGGGTGCTGCTTGATTTGAATTCGGTGGCTGGAAAAAGGAGCAAAACGAGCATTTCAATGGCGATTGAGGATTTCTATGCAATAAATGATAACTTCAACACTAGGATTGTTTTTGAGTATAGAGACTCCATGAGTGATGTCGTATCAGCTGCTTCAGCAGGTTAGTTTCAAAATTTTCAATATTAGTTTTGAACTCGACTTTCTCGCTTTATTCTTAATATAACTATATAATGCTTCGTTCTGTGATTATTCTCTCATTCGTTCTGAAATTTTTTTATATTCTTAATAATGGTGATGTTTTACTGGCTATCGAAAATAATCATCCACCTAGTCTTTTCATTGATAGGAAACAAAATCATGTAAAATTAGAGAGAAAAATAATCCGGAATATATCCCTCATAAATCATTTCTCATGTCACAGCATGAAAGGGATAATGGACTTGTCCACTTTTGTACTGAATGCAGACGAGTCAAACTATTTTTTATTTCCACTTATTGCCCAAGTTGTTCTCTACTTACTACTTGAAATAAATTATTCATCAACTTATTTATGGTTTCTGAAGAAGTATCTATTGATCATTTTTTACATGAGATGCGTCATTTAATACCAATATCAGAATATTCTGAATCTGATGTGGAGTTTTGACTTGGCAACAATTTTTAATTGGTCAAGTCTTCAGCCCTGTGTGCTGATCTCAGGAAAGAAAAATAGATTTATTTCAAGACAGGCGACAAACATTCAAGAAAAAATGGCATTAGGTAGTCTAGTCCGAGTTAATTTCTTTAATGGTTATGCTTCTTGACGGTCAATATAGACTGCTACAGGTACCGTTACAGTACAGCCATAAAAATTCAACAGGTTCAGTTCAGTTATTTCTAATATGTGCCAATAATTTTTACATAACGTGTTTTGACTTTTGAAACGGAATAACCCTAACAAACAGAGATGGGATTAGAATTTTATATCTTATCTTGAGGCTGAAGGAATACGGTGCATTTTGATTTGATAGAGGATTTTTCATGCTTTTGAATTTCTGTGGTCTGAGATTTTATGGAAAATAAAACTATTTGAATTTTGAGGGATTTGATTCTCTAAATCTTCTATTGTCATCTTTTAGTTAATGGGGTACACCAAGTTCTTTTATATGAGTAGCATTAATTTTGTTAATTTTACATATGTAATAATCAATAGTTCCCTTCCATTATGAATATTGAAGTTATTAGTTTTGAATTTTTAAATCTCACACATTAATTAAAACTTATAATGTTGTTTATTTCAAAATACTGATCTTTTAAGTTCATCACTTACCCTCCAAATCAAATGCTCTAAAGTTCATGCAATTCTATTTCAGCCCTGGATCTTCTGAAGAACTCGAAGGTTCAAGCAATAATGGGCCCACGAACTTCAACCGAGACTGAGTTCGTAGCCAACATGTGCAACCGATCACAAGTTCCCTTACTCTCCTTCTCTGCCACTAGTCCCTCAATTTCTCCTACTCACCTCCCATTTTTTGTTCGTGCAACCATCAATGATTCTTCTCAATCAATACCCATTGCTTCTTTTATTCAGTATTTTGGATGGCGGACTGCGGTACCAATTTACGAAGATTCAGAATACGGCTCGGGAATTATCCCCTCTCTAGTTGATGCTCTGCAGTCGGTTGGCACAAATATACCTGATCGTGTGGTCATATCGACCGAGGCAACTAATGACCATATCGACATTGAGTTGTACCGGCTCAAGTCATTACAAACACGGGTGTTTATTATACACATGCTACCAGCATTGGCTTCTCGGTTATTTCTTCGTGCAAAAGTTCTTGACATGATGTCAGTTGGATATGTTTGGATTGTGACGGATAGTGTAGGGGATGTGTTTGAGTCACTAGACCCAAGTGTGGTTCGTTCAATGGAGGGAGTGATTGGGTTTCGACCCTATGTTTCTTATTCAGATAAAATAAATAAATTTTCAATAAGGTTTAAGGCAAGGTTCTTACAAGATAATCCGGAGAGGGAAGTAGTAAATCCTAACTTGTATCAGCTTTGGGCATACGATGCTGTTTGGGCGATGGCAATGGCTATAGAAATAGCAAATATGAAGAACATGAGTTTCGTCATACCGCGAAGTGGTGCTACAGATTTGAGTCGGATTGGAATTTCACAAACCGGGCCGAAACTTCTCCAAGCAATAGTAGAGAGTAAGTTTGATGGTTTGGCTGGGAAATTTAGGCTTGTTGATAACCAACTTCAACTATTGGCATTTGAGATTGTTAACGTGGTTGGCAAGAGTACACGGAGTATTGGATTTTGGACTCAAGATAACGGGATTATACGCGAGATTAATTCTTCATTAGCAAACAACAATACTAATAATAGTTTGAAATCTATAATATGGCCCGGTGACTCAACTGAGGTATCAAAAGGTTGGGTCATACCGACTAGTGGGAAGGTGTTAAGAATACTTGTACCAGTGAAGGAAGGGTTTAATGTTTTCGTAAACATATCAGAGCCTATTAAAGCAAATGTCTCGATTTCAGAAGTCACGGGTTATTGCATTGATGTATTTAAAGCAGCCTTGAGCAAATTGCCTTATGCTGTGCCATATGAGTTTTACCCTCTTGTTGGTAGCTATGATGATCTCGTATACGAAGTCTATCTAAAGGTAAGATAATTTTATGTTACTCAAATTTCCATTTTAAACCATCTCATTAACTCTTTTACTGAATTTAATTTGATTAATTGATAACAGAACTATGATGCCGCTGTGGGAGACATAACAATAAGGTTTAATCGCACGACCTATGTAGACTTTACAATGCCATATACTGAGTCCGGTGTTTCAATGGTTGCACCGATCAAGCCTGACCCGAGCACTAGCATGTGGATTTTCTTAAAACCACTCACGACCACACTTTGGCTTACGAGCCTTGCCTTCTTCTTCTTCACTGGATTTGTCGTTTGGTTGATTGAGCACCGTATTAATCCTGACTTTAGGGGGACTCCTTGGCAGCAGTTCGGTCTCATCTTCTACTTCGCATTTTCCACTCTTGTCTTTGCTCACAGTAAGTGTTACTCCCTAAATAAAAATGCGAAGCCCCATTCTGTAAAATAATCTTTTTTTAAGGTTCATTTTGTAAAATAATAAAAAGCAAGCAATTATGTAGCTAGAATAATCTATTCACTATGACTAAATATTAATTATATTAGTTAAATATTCCTCTTACCTAAAATTACAGAACAAATTTAGTCTAAATTTGTAACTATATTGCAAAATAACATCTCTTTTACCAGCAAATAATTTCAAGACATCTATTTGATTTCCATCTGTCCATATTTTTTTAGAGGAGAAGTTGGAAAGCAACTTGTCACGGTTTGCGGTGATAATATGGGTCTTTGTGGTACTCATCCTCACATCAAGCTACACGGCAAGTCTGACATCTATGCTGACTGTACAACAACTCACTCCGACAGTTACAGACATTAGTCAGCTCCTAAAACAAGGCGATTATGTTGGCTACCAAGATGGTACATTTGTGAAAGGGGTGCTGCTAAAGCTAGGTTTTGATGAGAGCAAATTGAAGACCTACAACTCCTCGGATCAATATGCTGATGCGTTATCCAAAGGGTCCGCTAATGGAGGAGTAGCAGTCATTTTTGATGAAATTCCTTATCTTAAAGTCTTCCTTTCTCATTATTGTGATAAATATACCATGACTGGCCCCATCTACAAAACTGATGGCTTCGCTTTAGTAATTATCTTCTTCTTTAGTTAATTATCTTCTTCCTTAGTAATTCACTTTAGATCTTTTAATTAATATATAAGTTAATTTTGTGTTATTATTTAGGTTTTCCCTAGAGGCTCTCCATTATTGCTTGACATGTCCAGGGCTGTCTTGAGTGTTACAGAAGGACCCGAAATGATTGAGATAGAGAGAAAATGGCTAATTGGGGAATCCACAACATGCCCAAGTAAGAGTGCGAATCTCGGTGGTTCCTCCAGTCTAAGTTTTCGAAGCTTTGCTGGGCTCTTCATAATCACAGGAAGTGTATCTGGGTTCATGCTTTTGGTTTATCTAGCCATGTTTATCTACAAAGAAAAAGACGAGTTAATATCTATGGCAACTCCCGATCGGTCTTTCCTGGAGATAGTAAAGCTCTGGTTTGGGCATTATGATGGCATCGACCGTAATTCACCAACTTTGAGAGAGTACATTACGTACTCTATGAATTTGAGAAGAAGGAATCAAGATCAGGGAAGTGTGAGAGAGGTGAACTTTACTGGATCAACGGGTTCACAAAGCCCCATTAGCATCTTGAACCTGCCTTCAGAAATGAGTTTTGTATTTGCACAGGAAGGGATATTAACTCCGCATGAGACTGAGAGTGCTGCCAGTCCCAGCCCGAGCAATAGAGGTCCATCTGAAGAGGATTTCGTAGAGCTGATTGTAGAGAGATGAAATGGTTTAATTAAATTCTTTATGGTGAAGAGATGAAATGGTTTAGTTAATTTCTTTATGGTGTTTTTGTGATTTCAGGGCTTCCTTTTTAATTTTATATGTTGTATATAATTCACATTTAGGAGACAATGAAGATCTTAGAAGCTCAGGGAGTGATGTGGATTAGTTTCACAATTGGTTGTGCTTAGGTGTCCATATAACTGGTTACTGATATATACAATACATAAACACAGATTTAAGTATTTAACTAGACTTCTCAAATTGTTGCAATGAGATGTAAGATCAAATATCGAATTGATTTAACCTTTATGTAAGCAAATACAGTAGTTTGTGCTAGTCCCAGGACTGAACATTTCTGTACAATATTCAAATTCCAAATCCATTACGAGGTACATGAGTGATCATCAGATTTAGCAATTTTGGCTCAAATATGTGCGCCAGCGGTAGCCGGTATCTGCACAATCTATTCTTTAATTATCACTCAATTTTCCTCAAGTGCTTTTGTAATTTTATCGTTTTGTCTATAAACCATGTGGGTTGTAGTTGTAATCATCTTGCAATTATGTGGGATTTATGTAATTTTCTCTTTATAAGTTGATTTCATGACAGATTTTCTTAGCCAAGAATGGAGATAGGAAAGATTCTGAAGTTAGATTTAAGCAAGGTTGTTGTTGGGCCTGGTGAATCGTCAGATTTTAGTCGATACAATGGGTCTTGGGCTTGACCCTATCAATAAATGTATTAAAAAATAAAAAAGTAACCAAAATATTTTAATATCCCTTTTGATCACGAAATAATACATTTTGTAACTACAGTTTACATCTTTAACTTTGTTTTGGAAGGAAACAAGGGGTCATCGACCTTGTGAATCAATTGATAGAAACGCAAGCATTACAACAGTTCTGGATTCTGGTCTACTTCATTCACACTTGAAGCAGACTTACAATACACGATAAGGCAATAGTCCCTACCTATACACAAATCGGACTAAAAATATAATATATAATAATAATATTAATAACCATAAGAACAATTATAGAAGAACATTTGGCATCGGGTAGCAATTTTTCTGCGAATATAGAAGAACATTATAGAGCTATTACTAGTTTGATAAGCAACTTCATAAGTCATGCAAGGACTGGGGAGTGTGGACTGGATTTCAGTTCATAAGGAAAAAATGATGGAACCTACAGAAAAACGACAAACTCACGACCAAGACTATGACTGAGATTAATTAGATGCATAGTAAAGAAAGAAAATACCAAGTTAGTCAAAGTCAAGCAATTTGGAAATTAAGAAAAAAATTATATGCCTATGGCATAAAAAGCAAGTCACAGATCCCACACTTACAAGCCAACAAAATCTCTTTCTCTAAATGGAGAATCAAAAGCACAAGTGCGTTGCGTTTCTTTCATCTCCCATGTGCTTCTTCTTTCTTTTGTTGAATTTTCACCAAGTTTTAGCTGTCAGAGCTCAGAATGCGACGCCAGCATTGGTTCGTGTCGGGGTGGTGCTTGATTTTGATTCAGTGGTTGGAAGAAGGAGCAAAACGAGCATTTCCATGGCGATTGAGGATTTCTACGCGATAAATGCAAATTTCAACACTAGGGTTGTTTTTGAGTATAGAGACTCCATGAGCGATGTCGTATCAGCTGCTTCAGCAAGTTAATTTTTTTTTTAAAGCTTTCGGAGACGATTGCCTCACAGAGATTCTACTAAATAAATTAAAAGTTTTTGATACAGCGCGTAATTACAATGAATAGAAATAAAGAAAAAGGAAAAGAGAAAGAAAACAATCTGAACTCCCCACTAAGAAGACTACATGAAGCCTTAATTGCCACCCCTAACAATACCAAAGCCAGTTCGTTGTTTGATGAGCAATATCAACTTGGACAGCATCTCTGAAAGGCCTTCTTTGCCGAAAGATCCATTGATTTTGGACCTTCCAGATACACCAACACGTGCTTAGCCAGTCTGTTCCCCAAGCGCTACGGGCCACTTTGTCATTCTCCTCATCTCGCGCTTTCCAGAGTCCTTCAATCGAGGTTGAGTTCTCCAGCCGAATCCCCTTGTGCCTCCAAATATTTTTTGCAAAGTCACACTGTAGAAATAAATGTGTTGCTGTTTCCTCCACGTATTACGTACACATTGTACACTCTTTCTAATTTGGTCAACTTCTTTTGACGATATTGTCTTGGGTCATGAGACGACCTAATATCATTTGCCATCCAAAAAATCGTACCTTCTCTGGACATTTTATTTTCCATAATAAGGGATTCCTTTTGGAAGCAGAGTGTGTTAGGTGTAACATTTTATATGCCGATTTCGTTGAGAATTCACCGGATATCTTCCATCGCCATTTTGGCTTGTCACCTTGAGAAGTGGGGGTAATAAGCGCGATTGCTAAGAAGATGTCTTGTGCTTCCTTACAAATCCTCTTATCCGAAGATGCGAGGAGTTGTTGGAAATTGACTCCCCCATTGAAAACTTGAGCAACCGTCAAGTCGTCATTTCTAATAATCCTATAGATCATTGGGAAGAATGATTTAAGGGTTCCCTCAAATGCCCATATATCATTTCAGAAGTTAATTCTCGTTCCTTCTCCAAGCTCATAAGCTATAGAGATAGTAAATATCGGCATTAGTTTTGCCAATTGTGAGAGGAAGAAGGATATGGGTCACGAGGTGCCCACAAGGTCCTTCGGTTCTTCAAATTCATACAATGTTTTTAAGGTTTGCGCCCATTGTCCATTTGGCTCAGCAGGTTAATTTCAAATATTACTTTGCCTCATTTCCTTTTTTTGATCGATGGACTTTCAAAATATATTATAATTAATTATTTATATGACATATCTAATTAACAACAAAGTTTCATCACAACATAGCTCGTGAATTTTTTTCGTAGCGCGTCATTACTTTTTAACTTGCTTAAGTAACCTCAACAAACCACTTCATTCCAATGATTTGTTGTGCAATTCGTACAATTTTAATCCAACGTTTGATCATGTATTTGTGTTATCTATATGGATATAAGTTAAGAACATTTATTAGAGAGTGAGATTCATACTATACTTGAATAGTTGAATTACAATTGTCTACCAAGAGTTTAATAGCTTTGTTATTATAGTGAATCATTTTTAAATTATTCTTTATTTTTTTAAAGAGAATGATTCTCTTTTTTGATATTTCTTAATTTTTTTTATGTTGAAAGAGAATGATTCTCAGTCAAATATTACGTTTTTCATGCTAAAAACTTTATAATTAGACACATTTAAAGAATTTCATGGACGGAGCTTAATAGATACCGGGGAGGAGGGCATAGCCCCTCCGATTTTGACGGAGTAAAATATATCAGTAATATTTTAGTGAAAAAAAATTAAAATACATGTAATTTTATGTATTTGATTATCTCAAAAATTTTGTACAGTATTAATTAGTAGTGAGAATTTTTTTGGGCTCTATCAGTAAATTCAGTCAAACTTCGTGCTTGATGAACTCCAAATTAGTGTAATTCCAAATAAATTTTGTCTTTCGAACTTAAACATGTGAACGACAGCTATTGATAAAATCTTTAGAATAGTTCATTTTTTTTATGAAGAGTAGGTTCGGTATCCTACGTCCATAAAATCTTTTAGAATAGTTCATAATAAGTGATTTTATTTTTATATTAACAAATTTTGGCATTAATTTTTCTCGGTTAAATAAATGTATTGCAATTACGTGAGAGAGAATGTGAATAAGAAACAATATGAAGTAATGTATCTTTCCGTAATTAAAATTTCAAAATATATAAGAAAAAAGCTCACTTTAGCACCCTTAACTCTTGAGTTTGCTCACTTTTGCACCCCCAACTATTTTTTGCTCACTTTTGCACCCTAAACTTTTTAAATTGAGCAATTTTGCACCCTCCATCCGTTAAATGTCAAGTCAGCAGTTAGATGATGACATTGCACTATGATGTGGCAAAAAATATTGTTTATTTATGCTGACTGGATATTTATTTAAAAAAATAAAAAATATATACCTTCCCTCCCCCTTCCCTCCCCCCTCTCTCTCCCCTCTCTGCCTCACGAAAGAAAAAAACAAAGAAAAAAACACAAACACACCCGCCCTTCCCTCCCATCTCTGTCCGTCCGCCGGTCAGTTCGCCGGCCGCCGTCACCGCCGCCGGCCGCAACCTCTGGCGGTAGATTATTATTTTTTTTTTCAAATTAGTAACGGTTTTTATGAAAGAACCGTTACAGAATTGCTTAAATAGTCCAAAATCTGTAACAATTTTGGACTATTTAAGCAACTTTGTAACGGTTCTTTCAGAAAAACCGTTACTAATTGTTATAATTAGTAACGGTTTTTGTAAAAGAACCGTTACTAATTGTTATATTTAGTAACGGTTTTTTAAAAGAACCGTTATAAATTTAATTCTGTAACGGTTCTTTAATAAAAACCGTTACTAAATTGAAAAAATAAAATAAAATAAACTACCGCCCCTTCCCCTTCCCCTTTCCTCCCCCTCTCTCTCCCCTCTCCGCCTCACGAAAGAAAAAAAGAAAGGAAAAAACACAAACACACCCGCCCCTCCCTCCCATCTCTGTCCGTCCGCCGGTCAGTTCGTCGGCCGTTGGTCACCGCCGCCGCCGGCCCCATTAATTAATTAGGGACTAAAATCCTAATCTCTACGCACCTTCAAGATCAAAAGATGCAACGTCCTTCACTTCCATCTTCTTCCTCATCACGTAATTAATTTATTATTTTTTGTTGTATTTTATTGTTTTTTTCCTTCATTAAACTAACTAATTAAATTTTTTATTCAATATATTGTAGAAAATTCGGGAATGTACACCGGTTGTTCTTTTAGGATTTTTTTATAATGGTTTATTTGTTTTGAACGGTTCTTATTGGGTGTATGTTAATGGACAAAATAATCAATTGGGGGATACGGGTTTCGTTGGGACAAGTTGGAGGATTTTAGTCCCTAATTAATTAATGGGGCCGGCGGCGGCGGTGACCAACGGCCGGCGAACTGACCGGCGGACGGACAGAGATGGGAGGGAGGGGCGGGTGTGTTTGTGTTTTTTCCTTTCTTTTTTTCTTTCGTGAGGCAGAGAGGGGAGAGAGAGGGGGGAGGAAAGGGGAAGGGGAAGGGGCGGTAGTTTATTTATTTATTTTTTTTCAATTTAGTAACGGTTTTTATTAAAGAACCGTTACAGAATTAAATTTGTAACGGTTCTTTTAAAAAACCGTTACTAAATATAACAATTAGTAACGATTCTTTCACAAAAATCATTACTAATTATAACAATTAGTAACGGTTTTTCTGAAAGAACCGTTACAGAATTGCTTAAATAGTCCAAAATTGTTACAGATTTTGGACTATTTAAGCAATTCTGTAACGGTTCTTTCATAAAAACCGTTACTAATTTGAAAAAAAAAATAATAATCTACCGCCAGAGGTTGCGGCCGGCGGCGGTGACGGCGGCCGGCGAACTGACCGACGGACGGACAGAGATGGGAGGGAGGGGCGGGTGTGTTTGTGTTTTTTTCTTTGTTTTTTTCTTTCGTGAGGCAGAGAGGGGAGAGAGAGGGGGGAGGGAAGGGGAAGGGAAGGTATATTTTTTTATTTTTTTAAATAAATATTCAGTCAGCATAAATAAACAATATTTTTTGCCACATCATAGTGTCATGTCACCATCTAACTGCTGACTCGACATTTAACGGATGGAGGGTGCAAAATTGCTCAATTTAAAAAGTTTAGGGTGCAAAAGTGAGCAAAAAATAGTTGGGGGTGCAAAAGTGAGCAAACTCAATAGTTAAGGGTGCTAAAGTGAACTTTTTTCAATATATAACAATAAATTATTTATTGTTTTGTTAAATAATTCAATACCCTGCTGCAGCGTAGCAGGGACTTCTCTAGTATTAAAAAATAATCTTCCATGTTGAATACTAAATTTATTATTTTGAATTTAAATCTCACACATTAATTAATTTATAATGTTATTTACTTCAAAATACCGACTTTAAATCTCACACAATACTTAATGTATAATGTCTTTTACTTCAAGCACTCTTTTAACTCAAAGCATTTCTATTCCAGCTCTGGATCTTCTGAAGAACTCGGAGGTTCAAGCTATAATGGGCCCTCAAACTTCGACCGAAACCAAGTTCATAGCCAATATGTGCAACCGATCACAAGTTCCCTTACTCTCCTTCTCCGCCACTAGTCCCTCAATTTGTCCTACTCAGCTCCCATTTTTTGTTCGTGCAACCATCAATGATTCTGCTCAATTGACACCTCTTGCTTCTTTTATTCAATATTTTGGCTGGCGAGCTGTAATACCAATTTATGAAGATTCGGAATACGGCTCGGGCATTATCCCCTCTCTAGTTGATGCTCTGCAGTCGGTTGACACAAATATAGTTGACCGTGTGGTCATACCAACTGACGCAACTAACGACCGTATCGACATTGAGTTGTACCGACTCAAGTCATTACAAACACAAGTATTTATTATTCACATGTTACCAGCACTTGCTTCTCAGTTATTTCTTCGTGCAGAAGTGCTTGGCATGATGCATGTTGGGTATGTTTGGATTGTGACAAATAGTGTAGGGGACGTGCTTGAGACACTGGACCCAAATGTGGTTCATGCTATGGAGGGAGTGATTGGGTTTCGACCATATGTTGCTCATTCAGATAAAATAAATAATTTTTCAATACGGTTTAAAACAAGATTTATACAAGATAATCCGGGTATGGAGGTAGTAAACCCTGATGTGTGTCAACTTTGGGCATATGATGCGGCCTGGGCAATAGCAACTGCTGTAGAAATGTCAAATATGACAAACATGAGTTTTGTGGTATCGCAAAGTGGTACGGCAGATTTGACTCGGATAGGGTTTTCGCAAACCGGGCCGAAACTTCTCCATGCAATACTGGATACTAAGTTTGATGGATTGGCAGGGAAATTTGGGCTCGTTGATAACCAAATTCAACTATTCGTATTTGAGATTGTTAATGTTGTTAGAAAGAGTACTCGGACTATTGGATTTTGGACCCAAGAAAATGGGATTATACGCGAAAATAATTTTTCGCCAGGTAGCAATAATATTAATAATAATTTGAAATCTATAATATGGCCCGGTGACTCGAGGGAGGTACCAAAAGGTTGGGCTGTACCAATAAGTGGGAAGGTATTAAGAATACTCGTACCAGTGAAGCATGGGATTAGTGTTTTTGTAAATACATCAGGGCCGATTAAAGCAAATGTGTCGACTCTTGGAGTTATTGGTTACTGTATTGACGTATTCAATGCAGTCTTGAGCAAGTTGCCTTATTTTGTGCCATATGAGTTTTACCCTTTCGTGGATAGCTCTGATACATATGACAACCTCATATATCAGGTCTATCTAAAGGTGAGTTTGTATAAGTTACTTGGATTTCCATCATAAACCATGACACTACTCTTTTACTGAATTTTTATTTGATTAATTGATAACAGAACTATGATGCTGTTGTGGGCGATACAACAATTACGTTTGATCGCACGGCCTATGTGGATTTCACAATACCATATACTGATTCTGGTGTTTCAATGGTCGCACCAATCAAGCCTGATGCGAGAAGTAGTATGTGGGTTTTCTTAAAACCACTCACAACCACACTTTGGCTAACGAGCCTCGCCTTCTTCTTCTTCACTGGATTTGTCGTTTGGTTGATTGAGCATCGTATTAATCCTGACTTTAGGGGGACACCTCGGCAACAGTTCAGTGTCATCTTCTACTTCGCATTCTCCACTCTTGTCTTTGCACACAGTATGTGTACGAGATCACAGTTTTATTTTGTAAAGTAATTATGTATCTAAAATAGGCTATTATCATTATAACTAAATATTCTATGTTGTTGATATACTTTGAATAATTATATTAAGTCAGTATTACACTTATATGCTGTAGCTGAAGAAAAATAATAGTCTAAATTTGTAACCATTGGAAATAAGATCTCCTCTCTTAGCAGTTAGCACTATCAAGACATGCCTAAAATTTCCATTTTGTCGATATTGTTATAGAGGAGAAGTTGAAAAGCAGCTTATCACGGTTCGCGGTGATAATATGGTTCTTTGTGGTACTCATCCTCACATCAAGTTACACAGCAAGTCTGACATCCATGCTGACTGTACAACAACTCATTCCGACAGTTACCGACTTGAATCAACTCATAAAACAAGGCGATTATGTTGGCTATCCAGATGGTTCATTTGTGAAAGAGTTACTAACAAACCTAGGTATTGATGAGAACAGATTAAAGAACTACAGCACCCCAGGTGAATATGCAGATGCCTTGTCCAAAGGTTCCGCTAATGGAGGCATAGCAGCCATGTTTGACGAAATTCCTTATCTTAAAGTCTTTCTTTCTCAATATTGTGATAAATACACCATGACTGGCCCCATCTATAAGACTGATGGCTTCGGTTTTGTAATTCTCTTCTTTTTTCGGTTTCTCATTTGATAGTTAATTTTCCTTGAACTAACCATATGTCGTAAATATCTAAGTGAATTTATTTTTATTTTACTATATTTAGGTTTTTCCTAGAGGCTCTCCATTATTGTCAGACATGTCTAGGGCGGTCTTGAGAGTTAGAGAAGGATCCGAAATGACTGAGATAGAGAGAAAATGGTTTGGAGAATCCACGAATCAGAGCACGAATTTCAGTTCCTCCAGTCTAAGTTTTCAAAGCTTTGTTGGACTCTTCATAATCATAGGAAGTGTATCTGGACTCATGCTTTTCAGTTATCTAATCATGTTTATCTGCAAAGAAAAGGACGAGTTGATATCTATGATCACACCTGATCAGTCTTTCCTGAATATAGTAAAGCTCTGGTTTGGGCATTATGATGGTATAGACCTCAACTCACCAACTCTGAGTTGGAGAGGAAGGAAACAAGAGGGGTGTGTGAGAGAGGTGCACCTAACCGGTTTAACGAGTTCACGGAGCCCTGGTAGCGTCTCAAACCCGACCTCAGAAATTAATTTTCCATCTGGGCAAGAAGGGACATTTGCCCCACCTGAGACTGAGAGTTCAAGTCCAAGCAATAGAGGTCCATCTGAGGAGAAGTCCGTAACGTAGAGTTGACAGTAGAGAGATGAAATGGCCGAGTTAATTTATTTCTAGTGTTTGGTAATTTTTTGGTTCCCTCTTATTTTGTAGTTTTATATGTATATAATTGGGAGTCAGGAGATAATAAATTAAGAGCCTAGAAGAGGGAGAGAGGGATGCGGATTAGTTTCACAAGTATCCATGTTTAGGTGTACATGTAATAGATATGGTTAATATAATTTTATAGATTAATTTAACTAGGCTTCTCTAAATGTTGAAATTCAGAGAGGTAAGCTCAATTAATTGGTTTAAACTAATTGATTTAAACTTGATTTACAAGATCGGTATGGGGTACATTACATGGACTGATGATCAGATTTGCAAATTTGGCTGAGTTATGTGCAGGAACAGTATATGCATGTTCTGTTACTTAATTTTCACTCGATTATCCGCAAATCAGTTTACGTAATTTTGTTACTTAATTTTCATTTGATTTGCCGAGAAGATCAAGATTGGAAGAGTTTCTTCTGTTAACGACTTCGCTATTTTCCTTCTGGCTTCTTTCATTTATTTTACTTTCTTCGATGTTCAAATATCTAATTTAGGACCTGTTAAGGCTCCACTTGTAATTCTAAATTCTCTCTGTAAACCTGTCTAAGGACTCTTAATTTTATTAATATAATTGATTAACAGCGAAGCCTGATAATCCTTCAAAAAAGAATTATGAAAATTTGTTGAAATCTTCATTATCTCTTGCCATCATGTGGGATTCATGCAATTTCAAGTGAGATTTTCTTAGCATGAAAGAAAAGAAGATGCGAATTAGGATTCTGAGTATCATATTCATAAATCATAATTGATATCTGCTCAGATTTAGTTCGCCACTGTTAATAAATTAATTTAATGTATAAGCCAATATTTTCACATTCCTTTTGATCATGAATTTTGTAACTCCCGCTTTTAATTTCACAATGCATGAGCCAGCAATTTTCAGACTTCAGAAAAAAAAAAGCTGGAGGTTAGAAAAAAATACAAAAGAATCGCCGTCTGTGGGAATCGAACCCACGACCACACGGTTAAAAGCCGTGCGCTCTACCAGCTGAGCTAAGACGGCCTGACATTGAGCTTCAATATTTATTATCCATAAGGAATACGAGATTCATCCAAAATTGACGGACTAGATTCGAGCATGCCGGAGAAAAGTAAATTCCATTCATTCATTCATTCCATTGCCTCGCCGTTTCCTCCTCCTTCGCTTCGAGTCTTCACGCAGAATCCTCTTCCCGCTCCTTTTCAAATCCAAGCTTCCTCCGCAATCCCCAAGACCCAAAAAGCATTGGAAGACGGAACGGAGGATGGAAGTGGCCGATCTTAACAAGGTGTGGGAGACGAAGGCGCTGAAGAAGCCCGGCGAGGAGGAGGCCCGCGCCGTGCTCGACAAGATCGCCAAGCAGGTCCAGCCCATCATGCGCCGCCGCAAGTGGCGCGTCAAACGCCTCTCTGAGTTCTAGTAAGTTACTCTTCTTCCACTCCCCTCAATTTCAATCCTTCCTTTCAGTTCTGAATTCCAGCAAATAAGAGGTGAATCTTACTGCCTTGGTTTCAGTCCGAAGAATCCGGCGCTGCTAGGGCTGAATGTGAACAAGGGCGTGGAGGTGAAGCTGAGGCTGAGGAGGCATAACCGGGAATGGGATTTCTTCCCTTTCGATCAGGTGCTCGACACGATGCTACACGAGTTGTGCCATATTCAACACGGGCCCCACAATG
This sequence comes from Juncus inflexus, assembly GCA_024447665.1. NCBI lineage: Eukaryota > Viridiplantae > Streptophyta > Magnoliopsida > Poales > Juncaceae > Juncus > Juncus inflexus. The sequence goes on along the minus strand of JAJHPC010000001.1, from coordinate 10,604,215 downwards.
CCCAGTTCTACAAACTCTGGGATGAACTCCGCAAGGTAATTCATTAATTTTATTTAATAAATTCTTCTTGAATTGAGTCTGTATAATCGCCGTACCACTTTGTTACCAATTTATGACGCATTTTCTTTTTACCAGTTTGCAATCAAAATACTCCTTGAATTATACCCGGTTAGGTCTATCAGCATCTCTACTCTTATCATTTCGTTGTATTTCTCAATAAACATTTCCTGCATTATGAATAATCAATGCAGGAATGTGAGGAGCTGATATCGAAAGGCATAACGGGTTCGGGTCAGGGATTCGACGGATCGGGCCGACGACTAGGCGGGTTCACTATCCAGCCGGCCTTACCAGCCCTTCGCCAGACGGCGCTAGCAGCGGCTGAAAAGCGGGCCCGTAACGGCGCGTTATTACCGACCGGCCCGAGACGATTAGGTGGGAATGACGTCATCATGACCTCACTCAGCCCGATCCAGGCTTCTGCCATGGCTGCTGAACGGAGACTTTACGATGATTTGTGGTGCGGGTCTGGGTTTGCGGATGCAGAGAATTCGGACCAGGTAGGTGAGAGTTTGTCTTCTAGTGGGAATGGGAAGAGGAGCGAGAGTTCGTCTTCTAGTGGGAATGGGAAGAGGAGTGAGAGTTCGTCTTCTAGTGGGAATGGGAAGAAGAGAGGGATTGATGAGGTGGCGGGAAGTGGGGCCCGCGTTTCGGTCTCTGGTCAAGAGTTTGGAGATGATGATGATGATATTGAGATTTTGTGGGAGTGTAGTTCGTGCACTTTGTTGAATCCGGTAATTTAAATATTAATTTTGCGTCGATAGTTAGTACTCTTTCTAATGATGTACTTGGTTCATTTATTTGTTTTTGTTTGTTTATTATTTTTTGTTGTGAAGCCTTTGGCGCTGGCATGTGAGGCTTGTGGGAATGTGAAACCGAAAGCTAGAGGATCTAAATTGAAGACATGGGCGTGTAAATTTTGTACATTGGAAAATGAAATTAAATTGGATAAATGCACAGCTTGCAGCCAATGGAAATATTCGTATGGAGCGCCTGCTTCTACTTCCGGCCCGTCTTATGGCACATGACATAAAATATTTTTTAGAGGGGCATATATTTGGTAATATAAAATAACTCTTTGTTCCTATTTCGTTATTATAAAGTATAAAATTGAATTGTTAAGTCTTTCTCATTTTTTTGTATTGCAGGATTTCAGATGGAAAGTGAAAGTTGGATTGGGGGAATGATAATGAATTGATGTTGTTTTAAACCATTCTTTGGTTTTTGTAATGTATAGATGAAATTTCTTTGCTAAATTACAACATTTTGTTTTATCATTTGTTGCCCCACAAATCCATCAATTTTATGTGCTTGCTTTTCATAAAGATTTGGAGTTCTGTGCAACTAGAAAACTACTGAAAGCTACCCTTAAACCTCAAGCCATCAAAAAACATCAAAATTATCAAAATGCCGTGTTCTTTAGGTTATTAACTTGGAGCCAGCCAGCCAGCCATCTGTTTTTTTTTTAATGTCAAATTAAGCTTTCAATTTGTTAGTTATTACCTTCTGAAGGGAAACATAGTCAATAACCTTTCAATTTGTTATTATTACAGCTGAAAATTCATCTGTTATAACTTATAAGTTACAACTTAATAAACAATCACTAAATGGGCCCAAATTAACAACCATTTCAAATCTGCAATTTCACATCCATAATAAGTAAACATGTCAACAAATCAATCACATTTGTAGTACCACGCATGTCCTTTTCTTTGATCTATTCTTTTCGCATCTATAGTACAAAAACTTTCATTATATAACAAGTCAATTTTTGAATTTACAGTATAAAAGCATTCATTATATAAAAGAAACAAGTCAATTTAGAATCGGACTAGGTGGGTAGGAAATTGACCGGGTCAACCCGCCACACCGAGTCTACGAAACCGATTGAGCTGAACAAGTCAGAATCAGAAAACACACCCAACTGGGCCGAATGGCCCATTGTAATCTAACCAATTTGGATTTTGATCGACCTTCTAGACTAGGAATAAAGTTTAGAACCTTTAAACCTGAACTTACGGTTGGTTTAATTTAATCCCAAATCTTTTCTTTTTTAAATCTAATCTCCCAACAATAAAATAAAATAAAATAAAAGAATAAAAAAGGTGAGAAGATAAACAATCTCCCCAATCATCCTCTTTTTATCCCCCCTACCCTTTATTTATTTATTCTCTCGCCTTTTCTTCTTTTCTTCTTCTCCTCCTCCCCCATCCATATAAAAAAACTCATCCCCTTCACTTTCATTAACCATTTAACCTCCTCGCCCTCTCTTTTCTCTCTTCATTATTATTATTTTTCTCTCACTCTCTCTCTCTCTCTCTCTGTGTATCATCACAATAATTCCAACTCATTCTTCTCACCAGTTTCTATTTCTATTCGGCTAGCTAGCCTTCGTAAGAAAGAAAATAATCTATACAAAGTAGCTAATAGGAAAAGAAATAATCAAAAGCTCAATCATGAGACCAGGCGCTAATAATACAGCGCCAGCCGGAAACCGGCCAGGTCAGCCGGCCACGCCCAACCGGGCACGGCGCCGGCCGGACCTCACTCTCCCCTTGCCTCAGCGCGATCTCACTTCTCTCGCCGTGCCTCTCCCCCTCCCTCCGCCGCCGTCCACCGCGCCATCCACCACCGGCAACACACCCTCGTCCGCACAGCCCGCGGCTGCACCACCCATAACCGACCTGGAACGGATCCGGCGGATCGGGAGCGGCACCGGCGGCACGGTCTGGCTGGTGCGCCACCGCCCCTCTAACCGGATCTACGCCCTCAAAGTCATCTTTGGGAACCACGATGACTCGATCCGTCGCCAGATCTGGCGGGAGATTGAGATTCTGCGCACGTCGGACAATCCCTACGTGGTGAGGTGTCACGGGATGTACGACCATGGTGGAGAGATCCAGATCCTTCTGGAATACATGGACGGCGGATCCCTTGAGGGACGACGCATCTCCAACGAAGCCTCCCTCTCCGACGTAGCTCGCCAGGTAAATTTCCCATTTCATACTTGCAATTTTCCAGTTCTTTCTGGAAATATATCACTCATCCTCTCTCACTCGCTCATTCTTAGAATCGAAGAAAAGAGATTTTTAAGTTTTTAACCCGTTAGTTTGTTCTTCTATCTTGATTTGTTCAGGTTTTAGGAGGGCTAGTGTACCTGCACAAGCGCCGCATAGTGCACCGCGACATAAAACCCTCGAACCTCCTGATCAACTCAGAACGGCGCATAAAGATCGCCGATTTCGGAGTCGGTCGGATCCTAGCCCAAACCATGGATCCGTGCCACTCGTCAGTCGGCACGATCGCCTACATGAGCCCAGAGAGGATCAACACCGACCTGAACCACGGCAAGTACGACGGTTACGCCGGCGATATTTGGAGCTTCGGTTTGAGCATACTCGAGTTTTACTTGGGGAAGTTTCCGTTCGGGGAGAATCTGGGGAAGCAAGGCGATTGGGCGTCGCTCATGTGCGCGATTTGTTACAATAATCCGCCTGAGGCGCCAGCTGGCGCGTCGAGGGAGTTTAGGGATTTTGTCGGGAGATGTTTGCAGAGAGACCCGACCAAAAGGCTGAATGCCGCGCAGCTCCTTCAGCACCCGTTTATACTGCAGCATGCTGCCATGCCGCCTCCTGCTCAGTAGAGATTGGGAAGGAAGAAATTATGTTTTTTGATGAATTTTGATGGTGAGCAAAGAGATGGATGTGTCAGTTTATTTTCTTGTTTAAATTAGGCCTTTTTTGGGTCTTTTTTCTTTCTTTTCTTTTTGGTCTTTGTTGAACCATCGCAAAATTGGTGAAGCTCAAGATCAAGTCATTATGATGAGATGATGAGAGGTGGAAAGGGGAACTTTCATGGCTATTTTCCTCTTTTTATTTTTTATTTATGCAATGTTTTTATTCTGGCATGGGTTAGATTAAAGATGGGAATTAGTGGGCTAAATTTCTTTCTATGTGAAATGTGAATGAGTAGCTTTTCTTTTCACGTTAGCAAGGGAAATGATGCGTTCCGTTCTGACCTTCTCTTTATTCTCTCATTTTTCTTCTTGCTGCTATGATGTCCCTTTTGAGTTTCTTTTATGGCTTTAGGATTTAACGATTGACATTGAAGTTGTGTAAAATTGGGTAATTGAAGTTTGCATTTTTTCGAACTGATTGGGACATTTAAAGAGAGAGAGAGAGAGAGAGAAGAAAGTATCCAATTAAATCCAACCGTCCATTAAAATAATGCATGTGATGTAAAGAAAGAATTGTACAGAGTGAGGTCTGCAACTGCAAATTCAGACCTGTTGCTCTGGTAAGCTAATCAGCAAGTTGTGTGAAACAAACAAATAAAAAGATAGAAGGGAATAAAATTGTACCAAAAAAGTAGGTTGGTGTCTGGAGACATGCATGCATGGGAATAGATGGTGTTTATATATGCACAATTGAAATATCATGTCTCTTTTAAAAAGAGGGGATTTAATGATGATTTATCTTTAGCAGTTCTATTGTTGGCAACTTTGTTTTCTAATTCTGAAAAATATTTTTTTGTGGGAATAGGTATGAACTGAATTGATTGATTTCAGTCTGAAAAAAGAGGAAGGTCTGACATTAGGCTATTTATTGAAGAGTGTGCATCCAATTAGAGATCTTTTCTTCATTTATTGTGTCCCCACAAAAGTATTGGATTCTCATAATTGTCTGCAAAAAGAAAAAACAAGAGGGCTTATTTGTTGATTTTTGTTTTTTAAGTTTTTTTTTTCCTGGCAATCTTAGGAAGATTCCTGTAGTTCTCTGAACATTAGCAGTTTTGCTTCCTTTTTTTGAATGTCACTTTTACCTATTAATTCTGAATACTGTCTATAATTGGAGATATTACAGAAAGGCCGTAATAGAAAATCATATCCTGGACGACTTTGTTGTTTTGTTTCAATAAATACAAACAATATACACGAATGATGAAAACCAATCAAATAAAATATAATATACATTCTGGCGTCCTGGTTTTTTTTCTTTCTATCCTTTCGTTTCTAGCAACATCTTAAATTGAGTAATATAAAAGAAATAAATTCTCTCAATTTCAAAAAGTCTACACGTCATGCTCACGCAAAATGACATGCAGTATGATAAATATATAAGGAACTTGATAAAATATAAAGACAACAATCTATACCAAAGTTTTCAAATTCTCTGTCGTTAACAAAATATCAAATATATTATTTGCTTTTTTGTAAGGAATCCGTAGTAATTAATGTAAGTTGACTGCAACATTGTGAATGGCATGACAACAAGGGATTGATTCTCATTGCGATAATAATTTCTGAGATAATAAGTCCAATTACACTTGTATCCTTAAATATATATATATATATACATCCTTATATATATATTTTGGTAACTTGCTGAAACAAGCATTTAACTTGCTAATTTACATTAGATAATTTTTCAAATCAACATGGACCACAAGATTTAAGCAAATGAAGGGTCTAAAAGAGTTGGATGTACTGAAGGAAAGCTCATATATCACACCTGGTACCATATAATCCATATAAACTCCATCAAAACAGAGAATACTTCAATGTCTCACTGAGAGACAGACGCTAAACATACTTAAACGTCTCACTGAGAGATGATAAACATAGATATTGAGAATTGCACTTGACAATTCTCAACATATACTTTATTAGTTATAGACACATGACACATGCATAAGTAGATAGATATTGATTATGAAACTACATCCATGAAAGCAAGACCTCAAGTCAAATCAACCGCGGCCGAGCTGACGGTCCCTCTTCACGGCCAACTCGTGCAAGAAGAGATGCAGCTGTTTCGCCACGATAAGCAATTCCACTGCTTGTCTGGGACTCAGTATCTCTGTCAGAAGAGTCTTGGCAGTTGACAGCCTCAATCCATCTGCTTCTCCCACTAACGTCGCCAGACCTTCAGCATGAGTTTGCATCGCCATCTCCACCTTCCAATCGGTATTATCACCGTCATTCAGATGAACCGTTGAAGAAGAAGCAGAAGAAGATGAACTATTGGTATTGGTGCCAGCCTGTTGCCACTTTCTAATGATGGGAAGGAGAGGCTTGTCGGCTACATCCTCATGTAATGTGGCCAACTGGGACGATAGTCGATCCTCGGCATGTAAAGTTTTCTGATGGAGCTCATTCACCATCTGTAGCTGATGAGCCATGAGGCTCATCAGCCCGATAGAGGCAAGCTGGCCTTGAAGGAATTCCTCCAAGTGGGAATCCATCTCCGAGCCTGTAACCGAATATAGAAGACGTATGGCCAGCGAGGGCCGGCAACCGCCTATCCAAAGCATTGAGTTCTCAAACGTGGGGCACCAAGGAGGGGAGAAGAAGGTGGGTCCATCTTCATCCGCGAGTGCCTTGCGTTGTTCCGAATAGTCTTCGTAGTGTTGTATGCACCGCTTGATGATCGCACGGACCTCATCCTCAGTCATGCCAGGAGAGGCCGAGACACGCAGGAGCTCGCTCAGGTCAGACTTTTGGATAAGGACCGAGTTGTCAAAACATGAGACGAAGCGCCTCGCCATAGATATAGATACACGGTAGAATCAAGAGTGAGTTGTCTTATAATAAAGAGAGGATTGGAACAAGCTGTAGGTGGTGAGTTAAATAAGATGAGCTGGTGCAGTGAACTTGTAACTGCTCAATGGTGGTGAGATAAATAACGTGGGCTGGTGAAGTGAACCTTGTATCTGCTCAATGGTGGTGAGGTAAATAAGGCGGGCTAGTGCAGTGAACTTTGCAACTGCTCAATGGATATAATTGCATGATTGTGTACATGTGGCTGCATGCGGGGATGTCTACAGAGGGAACTGGCATCTCAAAGTTCCAATGTATTTTTTGTATTTTGTACTGCTTTTGGATTCACTTGGTTATTGTTACCATCAATTTTTTTTTTTTGAGGAAAGATGTGTATCAAATTTGATGGTATAGCCACAAATAATGTTTACCTAAGCAATGGTGGATCTTAATGCAAAGAGGGCGCAGCCGCCTTTCTAAATTTTGAATAACAGTATATATATAGATTATATTACTATATTTTGTATAAATTTGAAATTTATATATACATCGTTTTGTTCTAAATTTTTGGTATATTTTTTATTGGAATTTATATACACATCCCCCCATCATCCCTCCAATCCACCGTTTACCACTTATAAACGGAGCCCACTTATTTTGAATATAAGTGGGTCCCGTTTATCAATGATAAACGATGGGCCGGGGGAATGGTGAACAAATATATATATATATATATATATATATATATATATATATATATATATATATATATATATATATATATTGGGTTTATATACACATTCCCCTACTATCCCCCCAACCTACCGTTTACCACTGATAAACGGGCCCCACTTATATTCATCGTTTGTTTCATAGTGAGGCCCGTTTATCAGTGGTAAACAGTGGGTTGGGGGAATAGTGAATGGGAACATATATACTTTTCCTTTTTTTTTTCTATTGTATGTTTATTTATATGCCGTTACGTGTTACCCATCACGTGTGCATCATTGTTGATTGTACGGTACCCCGTTCACGGTGACAGGGGCATTAGATGACTGACTGTATTATCACCGGCAAAAATGTTGATTTTTGTGAAGTTCCATGAGAGCTTATTCTTTGTAGAACCAGATGAGCCTAATTATATTATCATTCACATTTGATGGATATTTTTATGAAATAAGGAGCTTATTTTCTAGCTGTGGAATTTAATTTCATCTATGTACAATTTTTCAAAATCAAACATCAAGCTTGCATTCAATTTTTTTTTTTCACAATCAAACATAATTTTCTATGTTTTTTGAGTATGGACCAGAAAATTAAGTGGATTATTTCTCTTGGAGAAAACCCGACAAAAAACTCAAGAAAAGGTCACCGGCTTTTTCCCTTGTTTAATGCATTACAAAGTCTGATTGATCTGAAAAATGTTACTATCAACGAATTATTCTCATAAAATCAATTTTCAATGCCATGCCAAATATCTAACTTGATGCAAGTCATCAAAATCATCTCTTGCCAACACTTTCACACCAACCGCGCAGCCATCGTGTTTCTTTTCTAGCAACATCTTACACAAAAGGAGACTATATGATAATATGAATTGATTAATCAAATTCTCTGTCGTTGACAAAATATCAAATATATTATTTTTTTTTAAAGGAAATCCGTAGCAATTCAGACAAAATATCAAATATATCTTTATTTTTTTTTTCAAGGAAATCCGTAGCAATTCAGTATTAATTAGGCAATAATTGTAAGAGTAATTAATGAAGTGGACATGTGGCAAGTCATGAATCTCTTTTCTCCTTCCCTTCAATTTCAAGACGATCATCGAGTCACCGATCAAGAAGAAAAATATAAATAAAGCCGTTGCAAATAGGTCAACTACAACGTCATATAATTAGGAGATCAACGTCGTTATATGGACATGTGGTGGCTCATGTATGCACCTTCATTTATTGAACTTTCTTTGTCCTTGTGTTGTGATCTCCCCTGCCTTCTCATATTTCCAGCACATTATGAATTACAAATGTACAGTCTCTCATAATCAAGTATCAAACTGAACTTTTAAATGAAGTTCTTAAACATGTAAAATGAACACCCACATTTCCTAATTAATCTATTATTTGACAGATCAAGTATTATTTGTTATATATTCAATTACAAAATCAGGTCACAGAGGAACTGGATATTAAACGAGGCACCTTCCTTTGGCTTTCGGCAGCTGGACTAAAAGTGGAAAGTGGAGAATCAAGAATCGAAAGGATCCATCCAAAATCAGGAAGAAGAAAGGAAAAAGCATGGAAAGTAGGAAATGAACCAGAAATGAATGAAGTCGTGCTACGTTGGTTTGGTTAAAAGAAGAAGAAGAAGAAGAAGAAGAAGAAGAATGGTTCAAAGTGAACTGAAAGGTATTTGTTGTCTTCTTGAGCAAAGTTTCAAAATTGGGGATTTGGAGTTTGGTGCACTTTCACAGCTCTAACAGTGACTGAAGGTCAACTTCTTTATTTCCGCTGACTTGGTTGTTTAATTAATAATTTAGTTTTATTTAATCAAGTCCAAGCATGTTTATTAATTATTATATTGTGCCAAATTTGGGCCGGATAAGCCCAGTTTACTATAATTTTATTTCTGGGGCAATTAAACATAAAAATAAAAATAAAATAGAGAATTTTTTTTTTAAAAACTCAATTAAGGTTTTAATTTATTATATATACTCTGTTGAATTTGGGCTTAGATAAGCCCAGTCCAGTTCAATATAGTTTCCTATTAAGCTCAAAATAGAAAAAGAAAGATCTAGAGAGCGAGAGAGAGAGAGAGAGAGTGAGCTTGCGAGCAACCATGACGAAAACCTCAACCATGAGCACAGGCACAGGCACAGGCACAGGCACGGCGGGTAGTCTGCCCCTGCACCGGCGGCTGCAATGGCCGATCGGCGGGAAGAGCGAACGGGGAGGAAACCTGGATTTGATGCGCTGGCTCGGGTCGACCTTGCAACGGAACTGGTCGACGTGGCGCGCGAGTTTAGCGCCGGTGGAGGTGGAGGCGGATTGCGGAGGAGAAGATATGTGGAGCGCCGAGGCCGGGAGGGAGGGAAGTTTGCCCGGACACCTTGTCGTCATGGTTAATGGATTAGGCGGGAGGTAATTTCTTGTTTCTTCTGTATTTGATTTGATGAGTTGTGTTGTGTTTTTTTGATGGTTTATTTTGATTTTTAGTCCGAATGATTGGAAATTTGCGGCTGAGCAGATCGTGGAGAGGCTTCCGGATAAAGTAATTGTGCATCGTGAGTTCTTCTCCCAGTTCGATTTATTCATCAAAATCATTTACATTGCCATTGAATCTCTGATTAAACGTTTCTAAATCAGGCAGCAAGTGTAATACTGCCAAATTAACTTACGACGGAGTCGATAGAATGGGCGAGAGACTAGCTGAAGAGGTAATTGATTGTAAGACTATATACCAAAATCTCTCCTAAAACGACCATTTTCATGCATTTAGCAACTAAATTTATAATTTTGACACAACAGGTCAGATCAGTAATCGCACAAAGACGCAATCTCACAAAAATCTCATTCGTAGCGCACTCGCTGGGCGGACTAATCGCTAGATACGCAATTGGAATTCTATACAATCCGCCTTCCGATCTGACATCTGAAGGAAGAATTGCAGGGTTAGAACCGATGAATTTCGTGACATCAGCGACACCTCATCTGGGATCAAGAGGGCACAAACAGCTACCGTTTCTGTTCGGTTTGTCTTTATTGGAAAAAACGGCGGTTGAAACGGCGCATTTAATGATCGGTCGAACTGGGAAGCATTTATTTCTTACGGATAATGATGACGGAAATAATATGCCTCTTTTGGTGCGAATGGTTCATGACCAAAATGACCTGAAATTCATGTATGTTGTTTTGATCGGTTCTTGTTTTTGGGTTCTTGAATTTCTTGATTTATCGTGTTTTGATGTTTTTTTTTTTTTTTTTTTTTGTGTGTGTGTAGGTCGGCTTTGCATGCTTTTAAACAGCGTGTTGCGTATGCAAATGCGAATTATGATCGTATCCTTGAATTATTTTTGTTTAAATTTTATTTTGTGAATGATTCGTTTTGTATATGTGGGACATTTATTGAGCCTTGACTAGATAAAAAAAGATATAGTTGGATGGAGAACTTCATCGTTCAGACGCCCGCATGAATTACCTAAAGTAAGGAAAATAAAATAAATGCAATTAAGTTGTTTATATTTTTAGCATTTATATACTTTTCTTTAATTGATTGTGTTTATTTGTTTCTCTAGCAACTTACTTGTTCGTATAGCGACAAGTATCCAAACATAGTAAATATTGACAATGGAAATCAAGAGAATTGTCAGGGACTGGAGAGTCCAGTTGTAAATGGAACTGGTGATGATTTTGAAGGTGAATAAATTCTTCTCAATTATTATAGAATTTCAGTATTTGTTCTGATAATTATATTTATGTTAAAATTCAGAGGAGATGATAAGAGGCCTGACACAAGTTCATTGGGAGCGAATTGATGTGAGAATCCAAAAGAGTAGATTAAGATACAATGCTCATAATACCATTCAAGTAAGATAGAAAGTTCAAAACTTATTGAATAATTTTATTTACTTTGTGATTCAATTTGTGAGAGCTATTTTTTGGATTTACTTAGGTGAGGAGCAAATTGTGGAATTCGGACGGAGCTGATGTTATTTTTCATATGATAGACAATTTTTTAGTATAGGTGATTTTTATTATTATTATTTTTATCGTTATTTTCACATGGAATTGTCTATTGTAGTGGTATGTGTATACCGTATATTGGTGTATATAATTCAAGAGATATTATGTTAATATAAATACTAGATTCATTTCTCATCTACTGACCATCTAGAGATGAATCTGTTGGTTGTGTGAAGCCTTAGAAAACTCATTTTTATTTTTTCCCTTTATAAATTGATTTTACATTTACTCCACCATGAAAATTACATTATTTTCAATAAAAATATCTGTACATATGATTTCCAGAAGAGTTATTATTTGCAAATCAGCCCTACAAAGACCGGTCATAGTTTCTTAGTCGGTAGAATTTTTTTTTACTAAATATGGAAACATATAGTTGAAGATCAGTTCTTACAGTAGCAACCAAAGGCCCAAAACCAACATAACAAACTCATATAAATAAACAAATGGAACTATGACCTGATGTATCCTTCTTCACGACGACCAAACAGCAAACCGACATTGTACTTTCTTTTGAATCACATTCAAACAGAACAAGAAAAAAGGACTTCCCAAAAAGACCTTCCTTCTCGTTTTTGAATTGGGGTAATTAAGAGAGCAATTGTATTTTTATAATGGGGATTGATAAAGCCATTGTAGGGCAAGAAGCAAATTATCCATTGGTGGCCGTTGCGATCGATAAAGACAAAGGCTCTCAAAATGCGTTAAAATGGGCTCTTGATCACCTTATGCAAAGAGGCCAGACTATTGTGCTTGTCCATGTCAATACCAAGGCTCCTTCTGGTTAGTCCAGTCTCGTTTTAATGTTCCGTTCATTTGAAATTATGAGATTTCTCTTTTAAAGTATTTGAATGATCTTTTTGTCAATTCTTCTCAAAAGAATTTTGTATTATTTTTTATTTTGAAATGAATAGGAGGGCAAGAGGATTCAACTGGTTTTAAGCCGGCAACCGACCAAGCAATGAGGGACCTCTTCCTCCCTTTTCGTTGTTTCTGCACTCGTAAAGATGTACTAATTTATCCAACTCCTTTTCTCTTTCTTTTTCCTCTCTTCCTTGCAAAAAACACTTGATCATTAATCATTTCTCTCGTATTTTGAACAGATACAATGCAAGGATGTAGTGCTAGACGACAAGGACATTGTGAAGGCACTCATAGAGTTTGCATCGCAAGCTGGAATCGAAAATTTCGTGTTGGGATCCCCTGCCAAAGGTGGCATCATGAGGCAATTCATTCTCTCAACCCATCAAAAATCGTACCTTCCTTAATTAGTAAAAAAAATTAACTTATTTGATATTTTATATCAGAAGATTAAAAACAGATGTGCCTACGAGCGTTTCGAAAGGAGCCCCCGATTTTTGTACCGTTCTCATCATTTCTGCAACGAAAGATAAAGTTACGTCCCAAAGAGATGCGGCTCGTGCAGCTCCTGCCGTCTCGCCGCTCCGTCAGCACATGACCTGTCCTTCTGTAAGGAAACCCGATTCTGCCTATCCTGGTCTTCCAAAAAAAGGCTCAAAAGGTGACATTTCTTATTTTTTTTTTCAAATATTGTTATTTTCATATAATTCTTTATTTGATCTGACAAGGGAACTTATTTTTTTATTTTATTTATTTATCAGGTGATCTGGTATCAGAGTCTAACTACCCGCCGCTTCCGCATGAAAATTCGATCAAGTGAGTTCATTTTCTGTTTCAAAAATCAATTATGAACTAAATAATTAAATCAAGTAAAAAAACCTCATATTTTTAAGTTTACCAGGTCGCCGTTCTCACGGAACAACTCGCAACTCTCGGCTAGAAAATCGTACGAATTCTCGTCGTTTTCCGACTCGACGACGGACTTATCATTCATCAGCTCGAGCCGGCCGAGCGTAGACCGGTACCAGTTTCCGAGACTCTCGACCGGCTCGGACAGCAGCATGTACGACTCTCGACCTAGCTTTGAGTCGATGAGGACCCCACTCCAGCTGAATGCAAACGATTATTCTAGCTACTCGCAGAGCAGCAATACTTCCTGGTCCTCCCAAAACATGGCAAGTTTGTTTTTACTAGCTCTGTTTTAGAATGTTGTGTTTGAATTATTTGATGTGATGTTTGAAGTATAAATATAGGATGATGTTGAAGCCGAGATGAGGAGGCTGAAGATGGAGCTGAAGCAGACAATGGAGATGTACCAAAACGCATGCAAGGAAGCCATAAATTCCAAACAACAGGTACCCAACCGAAAGAAAGCGATAACAATCTAACAAATTAATCAAATTAAAGACAGATGAGTTAATACATAGATAATTTCTTTCGTGTCAGGCGAGGCTGTGGCAGATGGAGGAGCAAAAGAGGCTGGAGCAAGCGCGTCTGAGCGAGGAATCAGCCATGCAGCTTGTAGAGAGAGAAAAGGCGAAAGCTCTGGCGGCCATGGAAGCGGCTGGTGCCGCTCAAAGGATTGCTGAGCTGGAAGCTCAAAAGCGAATGAACGCCGAAAAAGTGGCTCAGATGGCTCAGCAGGAGATCGAGGAGAGGAAGATCATGGATTCGATGAACCGTGACGTGAGGTACAGGAAATACTCCATTGAGGAGATTGAGGTGGCCACTAATCATTTCAACGAGAGTCTCAAGATTGGAGAAGGTGGATACGGCCCCGTCTTTAAGGGCTTCTTGGATCACACTGTGGTCGCTATCAAAGTCCTCCGTCCGGACGCCGCTCAGGGCCGATCTCAATTCCAACAAGAAGTAATCCTTAATCAGAAGACTCAAATTACCAATTTTTATTCAATTTATAATTAATTAAACAATTTATTTATTTATTATCTTACCATCATCTAGGTTGAGGTTCTGAGCTGCATCAGGCACCCGAACATGGTCCTCTTAGTCGGTGCATGTCCTGAATACGGCTGCCTAGTCTACGAGTTCATGGCAAACGGTAGCTTAGACGACAGGCTGTTCCGGCGAGGAGGGACACCTGTCATCCCGTGGCAGCACCGGTTCCGCATCGCGGCAGAGATCGCCACCTCGCTGCTCTTCCTCCACCAGACCAAACCGGAACCACTCGTCCACCGCGACCTCAAACCGGGCAATATTCTGCTTGATCGGAATTATGTTAGCAAGATCGCTGATGTGGGGCTCGCGAGGCTGGTCCCGCCGTCCATGGCCGATACTGTTACGCAGTATAGAATGACGAGTACTGCTGGCACGTTTTGTTATATTGATCCTGAGTACCAACAGACCGGCATGCTCGGTAATTTAATTTTCCATTAGTTAATTACACATGTAAAATATTGACACATAAATGCTCATTTTAATGATGTTGTTTTGGGTGGGCAGGGGTGAAGTCGGACATATACTCTTTAGGAGTGATGCTTTTGCAAATCATCACGGCCAAGCCGCCGATGGGCCTGACTCACTACGTGGGCCGCGCCATAGAAAAGGGCACATTTAAGGAGATCCTGGATCCGTCCGTGACAGACTGGCCGGTCGAGGAGGCTCAACGTTTGGCTCAGGTGGCATTGAAGTGTTGTGAGCTGAGGCGTAAGGACCGGCCTGACTTGGCCACTGGCATTCTGCCCTTGCTCAATGAGTTGAAGTTTCTTGGAGAGGAACAGGATTGCGGCCCTATGCCATTTTACGGCCAGGCTTCTTCTGCCTCCTCCGGAGCCGTAAGTTTGTAAAAAAGAAGTATATTTGTTTATTTATTTATTTATTTATTTAAGGTTTTGAGTTTATTTGTGAGTTTTGTAGTGTGGGAAGAGTGATCCGATGTACGGATATCCTGGTTTCAGCACGAGAGGGCACTCGCATTCGTCGTCGATTTCTGTTGAGTCATTCGGTGGAAGAAATTAATCTGGATGAAAAAGGAAAAAAAAGGAGAGAAGTTAGGAGTCAGGTTCGAGCAATTTTTGAAGAGATGCATTTTGTTACTACGTTGTTCAATCAATATCTTGTTGCGGAGGGCCTGGCTTGAGGCCGGAGATTTTCGTCTAGTTCTCCCTCTTATTTTGATTTGATCAAATTTAGGTTATGATTTGATCAGATTTACTATTTATTAAGATAACCAGGATCTATTTGAGACGTGTTTCACGATAATATATATGTATATTTGAGTTTTGATTATATTGCTCCTTTCTCTGTTTTTTTTTTCTTACTCGACATTTCTCTACATGATTATTTTGGTTGATTGTTAACTATGGTAATTATAAAGGGTAAAACCAGAATAACCTTAACTTTCAATAAATTTGGGGAAATAATTAGGGAGGACACACAACCACCAATTATTGGTTATGGTACCAATTATGCAATGCCAACCTCTATATATTCCTCCAACTATGCTAATAATAATATTTTTCTTCAGGAACAAAACCCAAAATCTATAGCCGGCACTAAAAAATAGCTTAATTAAATATTTCTACTTTATTACTGCCATATTATAAATATCACTACTATACTCATTCTGACATATCAAGAGTTGATTGATGAATGTTCGAATATACTCTTTATAAAATGATATATATACTAATATGTTATTAAGCAGGGTAACTAATTAAAAAGAGTGCAATTTGTCATGTGAGATTCTTTCCTCCCCTTAGATTTGATCTCTCATGTGAATAATGCTGACATGTGCTTTCCTCTCATGTGAATCGCAACGCATCACCGCCCAATCACAAGCATTATCGAGGTGAAGAACTCTAGATATGAAATAATTCCACTTACTGCCATCAAACCAACCACCAATCTGTCTTAAGTTCAGAATAATCTTTTTATTTTTGAGAAAATGTGTAGATAAAATATCCCCCTGCAAATTCTATTTTAGCAAAGTTTCTGTTTAAGTTTCCTTTCAACTTTGGATAATGCAGTTTTTTTTTGGCAATTTAAGAGGCACATTGAGCAAATTAAGGGTGATGTAGGGGAACTTCTGCAATTTAAGAAAAATGTTGAGGATCGATCGAGTTCTATGCACATATTTTAGTATTCTCATCCTTATTTCCGACAAAAAAGAGTAACTAAACAAGTTACAATACGAAGTACAACTAAAAAGTATGAAAATAACACATTTGTGATGTTCATTATTATAATGAAAACTATATAGTATATATATTATTGTTGACAAACCTAAAGGTTCCTTTATCTACACATTTCTTGGACTGCGACCAAGCAAGTTGGCAAAAAATGCAAACTTTACAACACATAATGCACATAAACGCATCAACTAATAAACTTCCATTTCTCTGCTACTTCATCTGTTACTAAACGTGTAACGATATTCTGAAACACGACCCTCTACACAAACATTTGTGTCTTGTAACAACTTAAATAAACTAGAAAGACCTCATAAATGATAATTAATTTTCTTGACAATTACTATCAATAAGGCCTGATTCCGACATAATTCCCCGGCGGATCATAGCTACAAACCACAAATGTACCTCTTCCATTATCACACGTCGCCATCGCACAACCAAGCCTCCGAGTACTCTTCCAAACAACTTGTGTATAATGGCCACACATTCCGTGACACGAGTTGGAGTTATAATCGTACTGCGGTTTTTCTTGAACCCATGCTGCGACAACCTGTTGTGGTCTCCAGCCAACTCCGCTTCCCCAGAATAAATTCTCTCCGTATGGACCGTTAGAATGTATTAATTGGCAGTCTCCTTTCCGTTGATTGGCGTACCATTGCGCGTATGAGGCTACACGCGAGTCCCACTTGAGTGGTTTCAAACCAAGTTCAGCTCGTGCAACGTTATGTGGGTTTAGAAAGTATGACCTATACTGGGCGGTGACTATTAGGGTTTTGAAGGAGAGGAGAAGAGAGATAGTTAGGATGGAAATGAGGGAGGAAGTGTGAAGAGGGGAAACCATTGCAATTGATTTGGAGGTTGGTGTGTGTTTACTGCGTGGTGTGTGTATTGGGGACTGGGTGTATGTGTATATATATGTGTGTGTGTGAATAGAGTTGGAAGGTGGAAGCCATGTTCTGTGATGATTGATGAATAATATTCGGTTGGTCCACCTAAAGAGGTTTATGTATTAAATGTCAGCCTTTGCAGATGTATAAATACACTTTTATTTTGTTTACTTTTTAAGAATATGGTGACCAGATTAGGGATGGAATGATGGTGAGTTTGAGGTTTGTATTATTGAATTAAGGGAAATTCTTCAAAAAATCCCCAACTTTTCTAGAAATTATCAAAAAATCCCTATCTTTTAGATTTCTTCAAAAACCCCTATAAAGCATAATCAATTTTTTTTAACCCCCTATGGGGTTAACTTTAACATTCATCTAGTTAACTACTTTTATTTTACTAAAAGACCCATGATATATAATTCATATATACTATTTTCATTTCTAATTTTCCCTAATTTAAATAATAAATAAAAAAATCAAGAAACAAATATAAAAAATAATCTTATATAATATTTTTTATATTTTTTTAATTTTTTTTTAAATATATTTTTCTTTTGATATTTTGACTTTTATTCATTTATTATTTATATCCTATTATAAATAAGATTGTAAAACAAATTATTATATTTTAAAATATAAGATTGTAAAATAAATTATTATATTTTAAAATAAATTATCTTTTGATATTTAGACACTTATTCATTTATTATTGCATATCCTATTATAAGTAAAATATTTTATGACATAATAAGGAAAAAAATAAAAAAAGAGTATTGTATAATAAATTATTATATTAATAAAATATAAAATTTCCGTATTTATGTCTTGATTTTTTTACTTAGTATCTTAAATTTAACAAAATTAAATAAGAAAATAAAAAGTCTTAGAATATAAGAGGGTATTTTGGTTAAAAAAATAATTTAACTAGAAGGGATGTTAAAGTTGACCCCATAAGGGGTAAAAAAAATAGATTCTACTTTATAGGGAATTTTTGAAGAAGTCTAAAAGGTAGGAGGGTTTTGATAATTTTCAGAAAAATTAGGGGGTTTTTGAAGAATTCCCCTTGAATTAATGAAAAAAACAACCTGAAAACAAAAGGCCTGATTGTAAATTTTATTATTTATTATTTAATGCAATTAACCATGTGTGCTGTGGGCTATATATACTTATTGGCTTAAAATTATTACTCGAGTTAAATGGTTGAAGAAAAACTAATATTTTGATGGTCAAATTGGGCTTAAAGGAATAAAATTGCAATAAAATTTGACAAAATGTCAAGACATCCGGTTGTCCAAATATTCAAATTCTCTATTTTTTTAGGGATCCTAAATAAAGATAAGTTTTTTTTTTCTTTTTTACTTTGAATATACAGGAACTGTGGTACTGAAGCCAAGTAACGACGTAATTACTAATTGGTCTATAGGTGTTTTGGGACCTACTTATTAAATTGACGCCGCAATGAGTGGACATAAGCCACCTAACCAAGAAAAATTGGCCTCTATTTTCTTGAAGAACAGAACTCTTAACCCCAAACACAATAAACCTACCTCCAATTTGAATTTAATCCACCAAGATAAATACATTTAAAGAAAAAACACACACACACACTATATATATATATATATATATATTTCCTTGTTTCTTCTTGCACAACTCTCATATCCATTTGCATGAAATGCAATAATTATTTATAAAAATATACCAAAATTACATATAAACATGAATATAATAAATAAATAAATAAATAACAAAGAGTCCAAGTTATATGATCGGCCGGTAGATTTAGTAAGGCCACATACCGACATAGTTACCAGGCGGATCATAGCTACAAACCACGAAAGTCCCCTTATTACCGTAACAAGGGACCATCGCACATCCCAGTCTGGTCGTATTCCTCCACACTACTTGTGTGTAATGGCCACACATGCACCCTTCATCACACTTGTTGGTTTCATAGTTGTAATTCTTTTTTTCGACCACCCAAGCCGCTACAACTTTGGCTATCTTCCAGCCAGAACCGCTTCCCCAAAAGAGGTTCTCACCATACTCTCCGTGCGAGTGGATCAAACTGCAGTCATATTGACGAATACTAGCATACCATTTTGCGTATGCCGCAACTTCATCATCCCAAATGAGTTTTGACACGTTGACAAGCTTACGTGCATTATTATGCGGGATGAGGAATTTGGATTTTAGGTCTGGATTCGTCGGATATGACTCCGAGAGTGGAAGGAGAAATGTGATGGTAAGCACGAAGAGGATGAGACGGGTGTGTTTAGAGCCCACCATGGCATTTGGTTCCTTTGAATTTTTTTGTGGTTATTAGGGTTTTGTAATTTGTATATATGAATGACATTTTGGAATTACATGTTCCCATGTTCGATTGTGGTGTGCCATTGTTTTGATTTCGGAGGTCAAAGGAGTATGTTTTTTCTAGTCATAACATGATTTTGTATTTAGCAATTTTTATTCTCCCCAAATTTTCCCTAGTAAGTTTACGATATAGATGTAATGAAACTTGTGACTAATTTTATTCAGAGATGTAATGCATGAAGAGTTTGATATTAAAGTCAGCTAAATGATTGTTATTTAATATATACATGTAATTAATTTCATCTGATAAATTTTTTAGGAGCAAAATTTATTGAACAGATGTACTAGTAGACTCTTCGTCAAAAACATCATTTTGAATTTTTTTATGCTATATAAGCATCGACTAAAGACCATGAACATTGCTCGACACTTAAAATATTAATGGGACAACTATTAGGAGATCATAAACACTAACCTGATATTATAATATTTTAATTTTGCTTTAATGTGACCTGACTGTCTCAAAAAAATTAATGTGGCCTGACCTGAGATAATAATATTCAAGGCACTTTCATCATTTTTAAATTTATTTTTCTTAGTAAACTATCTTTTAATACATATTAACAATATTTTCAGCAGGAGTTTTTTTTCTTATATTAAGTGGTTCTTCTAGGATTGGGTGCCGGCCAATTGAAAGAAAGGGTATTTTTTTCCCGAAGGAAACAGAGGGTATTTAATAAATGAAAAAAAAAGTTTGAATTGTAACTACATTTGCTTTAAAAAATTTCTTTGTTATCTCTATGGGAAAAATGTAGTTGACATGAGAAATTGAATCAGGCTTCTACAATTGATACTCTTGTGTATTATTGTTCAGAAGAAATGCAATTTTTGACACCAAAAGATAACTGTAATTTTGTAATCTTCCATCAAATGTCATAATAAACATAAAATCAAGTACAAGGGAGCAGCATTTATTGTTCTAGTCACTTCAATTTACAATGAAAAACATGCAAAATTATTAAAGAGCTTCTGGTCCCTCACTGGTCCTCGGTGGTCATCGTTAATCAAGCTGAGCACCTAATCACAAGAAAAATAAAAATCAGACAAAATTCAGAGGTTAATAAATATCACAAGTAAGTATTAGGCTAATATACTCCACGCCTCATACACTTTCTAGGCCCAACAGAACGGGCCGGTTCATAAGAATGCATTAGGCCTACTGGATAGACTTTTCATAGACTTATTTCGAACTAAAATTTAGGAGTTAGGCCAGATCTTGGGCCGGCCAAGCCTCATTACTGATTTATACATATTTTTATATAAAAAATATTTTTTCCTATAAATGTTACAGTTCTAATTTTAAATTTAAACCGAAGCTGTTAAATGAAGTCGATTAATAACTTACTTCCGCATTTGGTAATAGGGCGGCCACACTGCTTACTGACATAGACGATCTTCACAGGACTGATAATCTTCCGCACCGGCGGCGTGACGTAACTGCACACACAAGGGATGTCGGCTTTCTTTATCACGGCACAGCAGCTGGCATCAGGTGGGGTCATCGGGCCACTCGCACTGACATATTGAAAACATTTCTCCCTCAGTGAATTCACGTCGCCCATGCAGTCTGATACACCATACGCGACAAGCGACGCGGCGATTAATAAGGCAAGGAGAAACCTTGAAGAAGTAATTTCCGCCATTTTTGTGTTCTCGTTTTTCGTTCTTTGGTGTGTATATATTTGTTTGTTTGATTGTTTTAGTTGGTTGAAGAATGAGGAATTTGAGAGGTTATATATAGAGACGGTTCTTATTAATAAATTCAATTTTGTCATATAATTTGCATGATTTTGGAGTGGCGTGATAGTTTCTCTATTCTAATTGGTGCAAAAAGTGTGAATGTTTTCACTTTTTTCATGCTTATTTTCTCCCCCAAAAAAGAAACGTCATATACATGCCAGCCTATTGGGCCTGATATTTATTTAAGCCTGTGGGCCAAGATTATTTCCTTAAATTGTTTTTTTAATAAATTTTTAAACGAACAACATTAAGTTGATACATATGTGTATTTTCTACATTTAAGTTAACACATTATCAAAACTAATATGTTATATTATTATCAATCGATCGTAATAACATCATCTACAACACACAAATTAAGAACGTTCATCTCATAAACTAGTGTAAATGACAACATTGTGATTGCCCAAATTTTTTTTCTTCTTGTTGGTAAGACAACAATCTTATAATCCATAACCCCCTAAAACTTGCCAGAAATTCATAGACATAGCGTCAAATATAATAGAATAATATGAATGAAAAATATATCAACCATTATCAGATTCTATACACAAGCTGTAAAACAGATTAAAAAAAAACACTAATACAATGCAAAGGTGGCAAATGAGAGTTCCCACCCAATATTATTCACATACAAAACAAGTAAAACTCAAAAACTCCAAAAAAGATCTACATGCATAAAAAGTATACTAAACAAGTCTAACATGCACATATAAACCTCTACATGACTATATCTCATTTCCTAATAATCCATAATACTCTTGTAGCATCAACTCAGGTTGAAAACTCGATCCGACATCCCATGCTAAAGATGACTTCTCATCAAAACCATTAGAACTCCACCAACTCAGATTCTCTTCTTCATTCAATCCCTTCTGAGTCGTACCGCTCAATTGAGGCATTAAAAGCTCATTTTGTGTTCCAATATCGCAAGGACCAGTCTTTCCGTACATCAATTCATACAACTCGGGTTGTAAACCAGTAACAGGAGAGCTAAAACCCGAACCAGAATTTTCAGTTCCTGCACCATCCGTTAGACTAAGAGATGGAGAAGGAAACCCTAATAAGTTATTCGTGCTGTCTAGACTTCCTTCCACGCTTGTGTTGAGCACCTCATGATATTCTAAGCCTTGCGTTGGAAAGTTTGAATTGTTCTGAAGAATATTAGGGTTTGGATGAAGAGCGGGGTTTAGGTTATAGTAATTAGCGAAGGGATTATAAAGGCCTTGGAGTTGCATGTGGAGTTGCATTCTTTCTAGAGCGGATCTGCTTAGGGTTTCAGAAGGCGTAGGGTTGTGGCACGTGGCTGGCCTATTACTGTTGGATTGTGTGATCGTGTTGGAATTTGCGGTTGAACGGCGGGATAGATGGCCAGGTCGCTTGCCTAAGAGCTTCTTCTTCAACCTTGTGTTCCAATAGTTTTTTATATCGTTGTCTGTTCTTCCAGGTAATTGAGCTGCTATTATTGACCACCTGTTGATAAACAAATTTTAGTTCTATGTTTTGGTAATGAATGATGAATCATTAGAGTTTCTTTATAAGAAAAAATACAAAACTTTCAAAAATATGTGGAAAGTAAAGTAAAATTTGAGGTTTATAGGTATACTGACTACCTCTCTTGTCTTTAAGATAGAAAGATTTATTTCTTTCAAAAAGATAGCTAGATCTATATAAGAGAATTGAATTAGATCTGAATGGGCTAAGAATGGATTTTGATAAAAATCATACTATTACTTATTTGACCTTAAAAATTATGAAAGAGAAATATTTGGAAAGAGAAAACAAGAAGTAAATAAGGAGATATTAATCATCAAAGAAAGATTAAAGGAGAGTTTTCTCAAAAAAAAAAAAAAAAAAAGAAAAAGAGGAAAGGAGATATTACCTGCTTCCAATACTAATGTAGAGGCGGCAGATGACATCGTCTTCTGCTTCAGAAAACCCTCCATGCTTTATGTTTGGCCTCAGGTAATTCAACCATCTTAGCCTACAACTTTTCCCACAACGCTTTATACCTGTGTTTCCCATGGTTTTATATACATTTAGTATAGCAAATAAAGCTTAATTCGCAAACGAAAAAAAAAGGAAATACATAAAATGATGGAAAAGAGAGAGATGGAGTTAGCTAATTACTGACCGATCTTCTGAGGGAGTGCAATCCAGTTACCGCCAGTTCCATGTTCCTCTATGTAAGCTTTGAGTGTTGCATCTTCTTCAGGAGACCATGGCCCTCTCTTCACCGTCGTCTTGTCACAGCATGGCGCTCTCCCCATCTCTCTCTCTTGATGCGTCTGCCTCTCTCTAGCTCTTTACTCCGATCTCTCTATCTCACAACTTTTAGGGTTTGAGGGTGGAAATGGAAAAGGAAGAGGAGGTGATTGGGGAGATATATAGCCAAGAAAAACACCGGGAGAGAATGGAGAGCTCTTTTTGATGGTGACGGTTTGAGAAAAGACAACTCTTGCCGGTGCAATGGATCTTTGCTTTTCTTATTTCGATTCTCTGTGGCTCCGTTTCCCCCCTTTCTTTCAAAAAGAAAAAAGAAAATGAAAAAGCAAGAAAAGAAAAGAAAATCGAGAAAATATATAATTTACTCATGCCACTATAATTTATTACTAAGTATGATTTTAGCTTTTTAACTCACTAGCTTCTATGACTATTATTTCATTTTAAATTTTATATTAGATATGTTAATGTTATGATAACAAAATATTTATCAATACTCTACTACAAATACAAATTTGAGAAAAAAATTATAAAGCAACAAGGGATGTAAAACAAAATTCGACTGGTTACACGCTGAATGGATACATCTTGAACATCAAAATTATAACAGTTTCTTATTTCACCATTTAAAAAAAATACGAAAAAGCCAAAATGTGACTTAAGCTATATTAAACTGCTTTAGTAGAAAGATCAAAATGATTTATAAGCTTCTTGTTTATTTTTCTTTTTATTTCTATTGCATCTTAATCGAGCTATTTGCTTGCTTCCTTAAAAGAAAAAAAAATATTGTAAATTATACATTTTTCAATATTTACCTTACAAAAAATATTTGTCATGACTCATAGAGCCACATGTATGCCATATTATCCATAGTAACAAAAGATCCAGACTCAAGGAGTCCCACTAAAATATATGTCCATTTATAATATAAAAATATAATTAAAGGAATTTGAAATAAGACGTTGACAAAGTCTCCTTTGCCGAGTAAAATTCGTTAAATATAATTACCCAAGTGAAAATGATTTGTTTCAATATTCAAGATCAAGACCTAACATTCAATCAAGGTTTATTATTTTACAAAAGCTGTTTGATTTGATATTATAATATTGTTTCAAGCAGGACCAGAGATTATGACAGTGGAAAGTATTCTCATTTCTTTGGAGTCGCCTAAAAAGTACGACTTTAGGGTACGGTCATTAAATTTACTTCTTCTTTATATTTCTACTTATCCTTAAGAATATTATTTGAAAATGCAAAATAATTATTTTTCAAAAATAAAATACAAAATAATTGAGACGAGAATATATTAATAAAATTGTCATTACAAAAAACTTTGCAAATTTAGGCTTATACAAAAACTACGTTGATTTTCATAAATGAAATAAAATAAATTTCACTCAAAAGAAGAAATAAGAAATACAGATATTTTACTGACATGGATGTGGTAATTGTTATAATATACTAAGTTTCTGGATCAATTAATGGTGGAGGTGAAGTGCGTTGTTTCTTTTGAAAATGGAAGAAACTTATTTGGGACATAAAGGAGAAGACAAAGATCCCGTTCAGTCTAGCTTTTCCGACTGATTGATCCAGAAGTTTAGAAAAAGGTTTTGACAAGTAAAAGCATGAGCTAAATGTGAATATTACTAAAAGGTGTGCCAATTATGAATATAAACTTTTCATTGGATTCACCACTTTAGGTATAAACTAAATGATAAATTCTTCATAATCTATATTATTGAGTCTTGTTTATTAATACAACAAATCTCATTCAAAAAAATAGATTCCACACTAGTAAATATAAATTTCGGTTGATTGACATTTTTTAATCAACAAAAGGTGGAAATTTGTGAATAGACATACTATTAAGCTCTTTGATGTGCCTCTGAGCACTAAAGCAAGTTTCCCTCGAGCTTAATTAATTACATGTAACTCAAGGTCAACAAAGAGAATTAATCCTTTTCACAATAGAAATCCAACCACCTTCTAGTATCATGCATGATCATTGGAGATACCATCAATCATCTAATAACTAATTTTATTATTTATTATAAAATATTGTTTATCATGCATGTATATGATTCTTACTGAAGTTATATATTTATATATATAGTTAAACAATATTGTATAGTATCATGAAATAATAAATAACAGTGAAAAATGAAAAAAATATATATAATACCAATAGAATCATATATAACGACAATAAAAAATAGTGCACAAACATAATGAAATAATATACCATAATAAAGATATAATAAATAAGTATATATATATCATAAAATGATATATATAATACAACAACATATATAAGAAAGCAATAAACAATATATATGATTATATATTTGGATGATCGCGTTGGTGCAATAGAAGATCTGGTCTTAAATAAAGGAGAGAGTAAATTAGGGTGAGGTAAAAAAAATCTTCCATTAGAAAGATGAAAAGCAGAGTTCTATTTGTTTGACAAGTAGCTATATTTTATGAAACAGTAACAAAAATCCAAAGAAGAAGAGGCCGAAATTGCAAAAAGCTCTTTGGGCCATGGCGAGGAAACCTCGCATTTGACCTTAACTACATGGCCTTACGTACATTGACATGCTATGCAAATGGCCCCCCTTCCTTAATCAATGTCACATTTAAAACGTTTATGCAAAAACCCTCTGTCATTGTAGAATTTATTATTAAACCCTTTTTGTTATTTGTTGTACAAGATCGATATTGTTTAGCATTCTGTAATATTACTCAGACATCACGTGCTTAATATTTAACATCAATTTTTTCAAATAATATATAACATAAATTTTGCTGAACAAAACATGCATATCTCTTAGGATAATGGATGAATACAAATATTTTCAGATGCATTATAGTAAATATTTTGAATTAGTGATCAAACAAGGGACTAATTTGTTTTGTCATTATGAAGTTAAATAAAAAAACATCAATATGTATGGATTTTCTTATTAAGAACTTATACAATTAGGCTATTAATTAATTATTATTTTTGAAGACAAGTTTTGAGAATAAACAATCAACTTTTGAGAATTATCTTTTAGTAAGTTAGTAAAAGTGGGTTTTATCAAATCCATGACAAATGTTGGGGCATTTATACTAATTCTAGAGGGTACGTATGCAAAATTACCGAAATAAATAAAGATCACCACCTTTCCAAAAGGAAGAAAAAAGCAAAGAAAGACTTAATAAATTAAAATCAGGAAGCCTAGCTAGCAAGAAAAAGTGAATTAATGCAGTTGGTCTTTTGTGGTTTGTCTGTGCCTCATCTTCAGAATACTCTCATCAGCAAAGAGAGACTTTATTAATTAAGTCCTAAAACAAAGCTGAAGGGATAAGCACTGAGATTACAAAAGATTAGAGAGAGAAACAAAGAAAGAAAAAAAATTAAAAGGTAAGTGGGAATCAAATTTAATTTGGAGGGTCTTTGATGGACGTCATCGGATTTGGTATTTGAATCGTATTGATCTCGCTGGACTCTGAATCCTCTCAGATTTAAGAATTTAATTTATGATCTATGTGGCGAGTCAATTGAAAAGTGTTTTTATCCTTTAGACAATCTTTCTATTTTTTTTCCATTTTGATGTGGTTAGTAAACTATTGTGATGATTAATGATGTTGAGTATTTTCGTTTACCACCATAAAACACTATAATAATCACATATGGGGAGTTGGATTTGTACAATTTCCTTTATGAAGTTATTGGTAAAGATTGATAGAAAGTGAAATATTTCAAAAGAAAAAGTGTAAAATAAATATTTGAAACAATTTTTTCTAAGAAAGTAAGCAAATGAACACACTTTCATGTGATTTTGATTAAATAAGCATGATTTTGCCGTACAATTGAGACCCGGCACCACTATACCAGTAAAGATCTTCTGTTTTTTATTTTCTGGTTTGAGTTGAATTTTACTGGGTCATAAAGCTAAGTTGAGACTTAATAAAGGCTATAATAAGTCAGACATTTCAAAAGGTGACGGGCCAAATTATTGGGAAATAGGAATTGGGCAAATTAATTTATCTTTGGATTTTACTTCAAAATTTGTCACGCCGTTTCTTCATCTTGAAGCATTATAGGAAATTGGGATGTGGTTCAAAGCTTCCCCTTCCTCTTCTAGAATCTATTGCAGTATTCATATTTAATGATATATATTTTTTATAATTTTTTTTCTCAAAATTTTTTTTATTATTTTTTATCAGCCTTTTAATGTAAAAATCATTCATATTCAATTGTATAAGATGAAGTAACACCAACAAGAACTTGACACGTAAGGACTTGGTCCAGAAGGAGCTTGCATTGTAAACAAAGGGAGATAAACTTCGTTCACTAAAGCAATTTATATTTATATCATTACTTTATCTGTTTTGACAAATTGCATGAAACCGTTTCTATGACAGAGCCTTTAAAGTCTAGGCTTTGACAAATCAGATTTGTAGTTATCCCAAGGCCTCATGATTAATTACTTACTGCTGTACTCTGGTTGAATTTGAAGAATAATTTCCTCAAAAATCAGATTATCTGTTCCTTACTTTACTCGAAGAAACAGCTTACCAATTTCATCTTATTAATTATTCACAAAATTTCATCATCAAAGCCGTCTACTATTAACATAAGTTGACTTCTAAATAGTTTTATTAAAAGTTTTGATTAAAAATATGTTATATTAAATGAGTACACCCTTTTAACTGTAGCCCGTTTAGATGAAAAACAAAACAAGCAATGCACTTCTAATTCATGAGTCAATTAAATTGCAGTATCTATATGTACTAACCCTAAATTCATGTTAGATGGAACAATAAGAAGCCAAATTGAGCTAGAACGTTACCTAATGTCAATAATGTACCAGACCAGACCAGCTTCTCTGTCTTCAGGTGCTTTTGACTTGTAACCTAACCTGCATCTATATACTAGACAATTACCCCTTGTTTTAGCAACGACTAATTAAAAAATGAGGCTATTTTTAGATGACAACAATATCATCAATTCATCATTAGTTATCTTACAAAGCGTTTGAAAATTAACAATACGTAATGCAAGGAGATTTTTAATTACAATATTTCAAGAGGGTGAGAAACCAAAAGTTCAAGATTAAAAGGAGGTAAGGCTAAGCAATAATCAGGTGTTTAGGACTTAATCAGGGTTACCTTCAACTTCTGAAAAGAAATAAAGCTATAAGCTGTAGGGCTTCAGAATTTATTTAAGAGTTAATTTCCAGTTTGCAAATAAGATTTAAAGGGGATAGAGATAAAGATATGATGAAGGGTTTATGATTTAATTAGTTATTTTGAACTTGTAAAATCAAATAAACATGTTCTTTTTCAGTTGGTATGTTTGACTTGGCAAATAAAGCAGCATTAAGAAAATAATTTCTAGCTCTAGGTGTTGGTTGGTGATACACAACTTTTTGCAAACAAATCCTTTCGCAATCCGAGCAGTTTCGTAAAAAAGAAGAAAAAGAAGGAAAAACAGTATCATGCTATGTACAAGACTCCAAGTCAATCATATTAATGCTAGAATTTGAATAATTTAGGGCTAAAACAGCAGGTCCTTGCGGATACCTTCAACCAAAAGTCTCATAATTAAGACATAATGATGATATACAATAATATTAAAGTACCTAATTGATCAATTTGTCATTCGTTGAAAAAGCAGGAGACTGTAACTGTGATTTATAAAAGAAAACAGTACATAAAAAGAGAGAAATTAAAAGATAATTTCATGTTCATCATCGACCAAAACAGATTATTATTTTTGTAAAATTTAATACACCAAAACCGTGGCACTTATGTTACATTTACATACATCAAGACAACAAAACCAGATCCTTTTTCAGGACACAATTCATATTAAAACAACAAAACTGCGTCCAATACCAAAATAATTTCGTAAACACAAACACCTTATAAATGTTTAGGCCTGAGTTTATTTACACAGAAACATACCGATTCTCATTCAGAAGATAAACCGTAATAAATACACACTTCATTTATTCAATTGATGTGAACCTGTAATAAACGAAAAAAAGAAGGGATTACTATTAACATAATAATTTAAATTCCAAAATTGGATCCTTATGTACAAAACATGCCAAAATGTAAAGTATCACTTATATAAATATAACCCTTTAAAAAATAACAAAAGAAAAATAAACAAAACTTACATCTATAAAACAGTCATGCGCACCATCAATTCACCAAAACTGCAAACATAACTTAAAACTGACTGTACAACACATATTTCCACAAACAAGTTTTTCATATAGTAGCGTAAATTTTTCGTCTTTATCCTGTCAAAACATCACTTGACATTAATTGCAGCCGCCATTTTACGCAATTTTTGAGAAATTTCAGAGAATGAAGGTCTCTGTGTCGGATCCGAATCCCAGCAACTCTCCATTAAACCCTTCCATTCTGGATCGCACCATGTTGGGATTTGCGGTCGAAG
This sequence comes from Juncus inflexus, assembly GCA_024447665.1. NCBI lineage: Eukaryota > Viridiplantae > Streptophyta > Magnoliopsida > Poales > Juncaceae > Juncus > Juncus inflexus. Next base: position 10,574,183 of record JAJHPC010000001.1, on the reverse strand, counting down.
CGAATTATTCAATAACCCCCCTAAAATTGTTAATATTTAAACAAACATGGTGAGAATAAAAAAATATAATATTTAAATGCATATTTATAGGAATAGAGAATTGAGAAAAAAGAGGAACCGATAATAGAAGCGGCGCGCATTTCGGCGTACGGCTCTTCGCCCGTGAGAAGCTCCCACATGCAAATTCCAAAGGAATACACATCGATCTAAATAAATTTAACAAAAAAAGAAATATCATACAATGATTCAATGAAACACTAGAAAAAGACATACTTTCTGTTAATAAAATATAAAATACCTTTTCTGAAACCATATTGCATTTTCCACTCAATAGCTCAGGAGCCATCCACGGTAAAGTTCCTCTCACACCGCCAGACACCAACGTGTGCTGTTTCACCTTTGACAACCCTAAATCCCCAATCTTCACCAAAATCAAATATTCAAAATACTAATCATAATAATTTCAGCCGAATTTGAAATGGGTTTCTTGATTAAATATAATACCTTGCAGATAGGGCGATGCGGGTCACGCATGTTGACCAACAAATTCTCGCATTTCAGATCAAAATGTACAATATTTTTCCCGTGTAAATACTCCATTCCAAAAGCCGCATCCATGGCTATTATCAGCCTTTTCCTCCTATCGATCGTCCTGCCCAATCAAAACCATTCAAAAATTAATACAAATACATATGTATGTGTAACAGTTGTGTACATAAATAAATGATTTTTGGTTATTAACCTGTCTTTTTTGTGGAGGAATTGTTTGAGAGAACCGTTGACCATGAACTCGGTAACGGTGGCCAAACTGTTATCCGGTCCGTCACGCACCACTCCGTAAAAAGACACAACGTTTGGATGGTGCAACGAACTCAAAATCAACGCTTCCTTCCAAAAATCCGCAATCTGTAATACCAATCAAATCCAACGTTTAATTAATTGAGTAAAAAAATAATTGAAAAAAGGAGTGGGTAAAAAAGAGTACGAGTTTTTCTCTTTCGGAAGGCCGTCCTTTGAAGCAGCTCGCTTTGATTCTTTTGATCGCCACGTCAGAACCGCGCCACTTGCCGTGAAATACAGAGCCGTATGTACCGGATCCTAATTCTTTTATTTCCTCTAAATCTTCGTTCTTTATTGTCTGCACAACAATAGAAATATAACAATTCAGTTTAATTACGATTTTTATATTTTAAGGTTTAAACCCTAAAGTTTAAATTTATGTCTTAAACCTGTAGGCCTTTATCATGAGCTTCTCGTTCAGCACTTGTCGGTTCAATCGTTGAATTATCTTCCTGCTCATCGTGGGCTTCTGTTTCTGCCTCGAGATCCGTATTTCCATTCTGCAAAGAATGATTAATTAATTAATTTACTGATTACTCAACCTCAATTTGTACAAAAAAAAAACTCACCTCATGCTCAGCTCCATTTAAATCCGATTCACCAACATTAATTTTCTCTTCATTTCCAGCAACTTCTTCTTTATTAGTCTTTTCTTCATTTCCACCACCTTCTTTAACAGACTCCTTTTTCTCAGTCTTTCCTTCTTCAAGTCCTTTTTCTTCTTCTCCTAAAGATAGCTTTTTAACCGGCTCAACCAAGCCTCCATTTTCTCGAACCTCTCGATCTGTAGATTTCACAACAACCTTCTCTTTCTCATTACATTCCAAATCATTCAAAGCTTTTCCTGACAAGCGGGCCCCAACAGTCAAAACTGGATTCTCCATTACAGGCTGGCACTGGAGAGGAGCAGGCTGAGCATTATTAGGGTTCAATCTCGACCCTCCATACTCCGCTTGAGGACTGTCGAGATTCGGAATCTTCTCGGCAAAACCGACAGAAGCAGGGATCGGATTTTGAGGGATCCGGTCATAAGGACCAACAGGAGACGGCATGGGGCTGCCATCTGGCGTGCCCATCATGAATCCAGACTTAATCCCCACATTTGGGATGAATAAAGGATTTAAACCATTAACGCCATTTGGTGTTCCATCTGGAGTATTTCTGATATATTGAGGGGGGATAATTACATCAACGCCATTTGGTGTTCCATCTGGTGTATTTCTGATGAACTGAGGGGGGTTAATTACATCAACGCCATTTGGGGTTCCATCTGGAGTATTTCTGATGAATTGAGGGTTTAAAATGCCGCCATTTGGGGTTGCGTCAGGTGTGTTTCTGATGAACTGGGGGTTAATTACATTAACGCCATTCAAGCCGGCCATGTGGACTTGTTGTTGCATTTGCATTTGCATTTTGCTTCTGAGAGACGGAATCGGTGGCAGATTCTGAGGCACTTGATAGAGGCTCTCCAAATTGTTAACATCAACTTGTTGTTGGTGATGTTGTTGTTGTTGTTGTGTGATGGTACGAAACATTTCCTTGTTATGAGCTTCTTGATTGTTGGCGTTGTGAGTATTAACATGGGGGTACTGGTAATTTACTCTGTTTCCGTCAGGAATATACGGGTCAGGTACCGGTACCGGAACAGGTACGGGTGCTCGGTGAGTTCTTGGATCTTCGTACCGGTAATTGAATTGATTGTGATGAGCTGGCGGCGGGCCCCACATCCGATTATCATGACCGTGATGATCGTTATAATAATTATTACCACCATTGTTATTATGATTATGGTGGTAACAATCGGCACAGTGATTGTTATTAATCCCGCCATGAAAGTGACCCGTTTGACCCGCGTAGTATCTGTGCGGCGGGTCGATCGGCGGAGCGACGCACTGACGATACGCCACGTGGCAATGCTCGCAAAAATTCCCATTCACATCCGCCAAATTGCAAGGAAACCCTAATTTCTCCTGAACGGCCGTTCCGCCAGGTGGCAGCCAGCTGGCGACTCCCTGTTCGTTCAAATCCTCCTGAAATTTAACTGTGGAAGGCGAAGCGGGCGCAGAATGATCTCTAAACGGGTTTGGAGACAAATAACCCGCACTCCAAGGCGAATCCACGTCGCTGAATCTCTGACCGTAAACAGAAATAGGAACATTCAAATGCCTCAGGCTTAGATTGCCAGTTGTATTGATTTCAGTATCGGGCGAATTGAGACCCGTTTTGGGATCCGTTAAGGAGTTCAACGCGTCCACGTAGCGTCTCTCGCCGTCCCGCTCGCTGACCTCATCGAAAATCGGCGAATCGATCTCGCTCTCCAAATGAAATTGCGAAAACAAAAAGATTCTGAGTCTGGTAAAAGCCTCGCCGCAAGAGATCAACTTGTCGTACTCGTCCATCATGTTGATGACGTCATCGTCGTTGACGACCGACACGAGCGCGTCTAAGTCTTCGTCCGGCTGTTGGTACTTAATTACGTCCGCGCCCTCGAAAGTCTCGCGCATCTTTTGGAGGAGCGAAGAGTGAGAAATGGTAAAAGGGACGGTGATGATGCGAGTCTCGCCGCCAACGTAACGGAGCCGGCCGTCTAAAGGACGGGGCAGAACCGAGCCGCCGAAACTGCAGAGGAATTTCGCTAAACGGGGCTGTGGGGATTCGGATTCGGAGATGACGGGCTCGGATTGGGGATCCGGTATCCGTGGGGAGTCGGATTCGTCCATGGCCGATTGATTGATTGATTGATTGATTGATCAGAGCGTTTGTTGGTTTGGATGATGAGGGATTCCTGTAAAGAGAACGAAAGTTTGTTAATTCAGTGAATAGGAGGGAGGAAATGAGAAGAATGAATGGGGTGGAAAGATTGGAGGAATGAATTGAAAAGGCGAGAGCTTTTGAAGAATGGAATGTAATTAGTCGGAAATGAAGTATGCAACAACAGAAAGTAACGAGACGAAGAAGGAAATTTGAGTTGGCATGTACAAGGAGGACCACGAACAAACCACCCAAAACGAAAACTACAAAATCGATTTCAAAGGAAAACTGTAAAAAGTTGAAGCCTAACAAATTAAGAACATAGAATCAGAACGAACGCTCTTGCCATTCTATTCAGAAAACACGATACAGAAAGAAATCCCAAAATTAGATACACAGAGCGATGATAAGAGAAATCTACGAAGCAAAAAGCGACTCCTTCGAACAATAGAGAGGAAACCCATCAAAATTAACAAATGAAAAAGTGAGCTTTTGTTGCAAAAAAAAAAGAGAATCGTAGTACAATCATTACAAATTCGCGATTAAAACAAATCATTCATTACCAATTATGTTTATATTCCTCTTCTCGTTGAGAAATACGTTGATTTATTGTTCCCCCCAATAATCAAAAGAACAAAGAAATAGTGCGCGAAAGAAAGAGGGAATCAATCAACCGCGCGAGTTGGGCGAAATAAAACAGAATATCCAATTGGCAATTATGCCGCTAAAGACCAACAAAACACCATTAATTGGCTTCAATAATTTCTCTCAATTCTCACCTTTTTCTCCCGATTACGCGACAAGGCGCGTGCCGCAGAAGATAGGCCGGAGGCCCCGAATCAAAACAAACCACTAATATCCTCTTTCCGATTAAACACCAACAAAACCCAACGAATTCGCTTCAATATCTTTACCTTTTCCCCCGATTGATTATCCGAGAAGGCGCAGAAGTAAGCTCCGAATCAAAACAAACCAGAGTCCATTCTATTCTATTCTATTGGCAGCAACAAAACACAATGAATTTTGTGAGAAAAGAGAAGAGAAGAGAAGAGAAGAGAAGGGGCAGTGGAGAGCTTCGCCTGACGGCGAGAGAAGGGCACAAAGACCCAGCCGCAGGCTAAATGCCAGGCGCTTCCAACACGTGGCGACTTTCTACGAGGCCCTTCGATTTCAGTTTATTATCTCTAAAAATAAAAAGAGAAATACGGCTGTGGGGGTGCTGTTATATTGTGCCCTTTTGTGCACCCAACACAACGCGGTTGCCTAATTATATTGTGCTGTGTTGTTTTGTTTTGTTTTGTTTTGTGGGGAAATAGTGGGCGAGTTGGTTTTCAGTCTTGTCATTTTTAAAATTAGTAATATATTAGTTAGTTAGTTAATAAATTATGTTGAATCACAATCACGGGTTGTATTAGTTTTGCTATTATAAAATTTTAAATGTGTTAAAGAGTAATATGTTATTTTATTATGATGTTTGTTTTGAATTACTTGTGTAAAATCATTTGTTGGAAGCTTAACCACTATCACGATATATAAATGTGCGAAATGGAGAGTTCTAATTTCCCTTCTGACAACAACAAGTTTCCCATGGTAAATGGGCCCCTTTTGCTTTTTTTCCTTTCTTTTTCCTTTTTGCTTGATTTTAATCATCAATTAATTACCGAAATAAATATGTGCGGTGTTTTTTAATGGTTTTGAACAAAAGTAATGTTTTTCTTTCTAAATATTTGGTACCTTTAAAAGTTCAATAATTTACCTCAAAATTCAGCCTTATATTATCATGTTCACATGAAAAAATGTCAAATTCTACATAATATAAAGTTGGAAGACCAAATATTAGTTAGGGAATAAAAGAATAGAACCCAAACTCAAAATATCCTTAGCATCCAAATTTTAAATGGAACCATTAAATAATATTAAACTAAACTTTTATTTTAGATTGTTAAAATCATTTCATATTTTAAAAAATTACATAATTATTTTTAGGGTATTAATTAGAAATAAATAACTACACTAAACAAAACATTACCGAGACTTCAACATGTATTTCTTTAAGAAAAGAGATGTGAATGATTTCAGATGTCCTTGCTTGTCCATTTCTATTTTCTATCCTCTTCCTCATCTTTTTTTTTTTTCTTTTCATTGTTTAGAGAAAATAATTTGTGAGGGTGGGTTGCGTAGAATACAGAAAATGAACTACTTTTTGATTGGTATGTAAGCTCCATTTGTACAACCGACTCTTGTTCTTATTAGGCCAGTTTCTTTCGCCACGTTGATTGTTTCTTTTTTTTTTCATTTGAGGGAAAAAAAATATTCAAATCTAATCATTAGGTTTGTCAATAATATCATTTGTAATTCAAGTCTTGCAAAGCAATCTTTTATAGCAAATATTTAGCTAGGTTTCTCAACCCATCAAATATGGATTGAATCTCAAAAAATAAAAACATCTTTGTAGTTCCAAATTATAAAAGTCGATTTAAAATAACATTAGAAACATTAATTAACATGAGTATATATTCCGACATTTTATTAAATTCAATCAGGATCCAACAATAGATGAGCAAGCAGGGAGAGAATATCTTCTCTCCCATTTAGATGTCAAAAAGGATCAAAATTCCAAAAGAAGTGTTCTCATATCATGACAACTCACAGAATGACAGAAGTAAAATTTAGCTTCTCCACCACTGCACTCCATCCAAATTCTTTCTTCAATCATGATGTACTTAGGGCTTATTTGGTTTGAGGAAAATTTAGGGGAAGGGAAATTAAGGGAATGAAGTAGGGAGTCATCTTCTGCTTGCTTGGTTTAGGTGAAGGGAAAGTGAGGTTAAATGAACAGAAAAATTTAACTAAAATAAAAAAAATTTAAAATAAATATATTTTTTGACAAAATTTTCTATATATAAATATTTACAATTTTTAATATAACAAAAATATCATATTATTCCAACTTTTTTTAATACGATACTAACATCATCACACATATATATTGTAAAATTATTATTTTTCAATAAATTTTATGGAATATGCCAATTTTTTATTTCGAGAAAAATGTTTATTTTAAACATAATAATTTTAGTAATATATTTCATACATTATTATTTTAGAATATAGATGATAAAAAAATGTGAGATTATATTCAAATTTTAAAAGATAAAATATGCTAACTAAAGTTTAAAAAATAAAGTAAATAAATTTCATGTTATTCTCTCCATTTCCAGCCACACTTGATATCTCCATTTCTCTTATTCTCTTTTTCTCCTAATTTACCTTCAAACCAAACATGAATAAATCTTTTCCTTTACTTACCTTCCCCCATTCTACGCCAAACTAAGCAAAGCCTTAATTTCTCAAAAACTCTTTGCTTCTTCTAAAATTCACAAGTTAATACTCGAAATGTGCTAATAGCCAAAAATCCATTTATTATTATTTTTGTGTTTTGTTTGGGTATAGAGAAGTTTGGATATTGCAACAATGATATTAACCAACCAAAATTATGGCGGGCCGCATAATGGTATCTGTGTACAAATGATCCTCTGGTCACAGTCACTTCAATTCAATTTTCAAAGGAACATGGGAGATGCCATGCAGTCTCAGAATGGAACATCAATAATGCTTAGCATATGAATTGGCATATCTCACGTCTCTTTTAAGGAATAAATCTGTGCCTTAAAAAAAAAGTATTTATTTTTCCAGTATTTATGGAATATGTATGGAACCTTTAATATTCTAGAACATATTTTGTAGACCTTGACTAAGCATGGAAGCTTTAGACCAGTCTACTACTGGCCCTTTCTATAAAAAAAATGAAAGTTGGCTTGAAATTTTGGAAATTTTATGAAGGGTTTCCAAAATTAAAATCGGCTGGTTTCTCTTGTTTGAATTAGGCACACATTAACAATTATTTTTTTAAAACAAATAAATAAGTAAATAAAATAAAGACAACTAGATCACTACTTGAACAACTAGACCATAATGAATCCATCTGATAAGTTTCCACGAATAATCAAATTTAAGACATGACAAATATAATAATGCATGATTATCCAAAAAGATTAGGGCTCCACATAATGCTCAGTTATACTTGAGTACTAAAGAATTATCATTTCTTCTAGCTTTCCACTGACATGTGGGTCCCACCTTTGTAGTTGATAAGATGAAGAAAAAAAATTCTTGTTTTATGACTTTTTTACTTGGTAGCTTCTTAGGACGGTAGAAAAATTAGGACATAAATCCACAAAAAAGGAGACAAATTATTTCTAGTGGCTAGATATTTTATATTCTATACAAAAATTTGAATATGAGATCCCAATACAACAAAAAATGAAATAAAAAAAATATAAAAAACACAAACCGAGGTTAAGAAAGAGCCGCTACAACCTTCTCATCATCTTACAAAAAATAAACAAAAAAATCTAGAAAAGAAAACAATGCTATTTACATTTCAGTCCTTCCAATAACCAAAAAAATAATACTAAAATATCAGAAATAGAAAATCATTACCATATTAAGTCAAAATCACAATGCTCCGTTCTGAATTTTATCATCAGTTACAGAAGATAGCTGCTCTTCTAGCAAGTTAAGCAGCCCAAGATACTTCTTAAATTCCTCATGTGACTATAATTTTTCAAATTACAAATATCAGAAAACTGAAACAATTATAAACATAACAACAAAATAAGTAATGAAACTAATTATATACCTGGAGAGTCATACTATAAGCTTTCCACAACCGCATATCATGCCTAAATAAATCAACCAAAACCTAAACAACACATAAAAAATTAAAAAAAAAATTAAGCTACCTGCTCTACAGGCGCATAAATGCAATATGGTATATTACTAGGGGCATAAATGGAAATATTAAATATTTAAAAATACCTCAGCACGGCTAAGAAGGGTCGCAAGAACGACAATCCATTCTTTAAATTTGACAGAGCACATGTGAGCGAGTAGAAATTCTGCGTCCAACCTGCTTTGTAGCGTGTCCATGTGCAACTATACATTCATTCAACCACAACATTTTATTATTGCAAATCATAACTAGTAAATATTAAAAATACTAAGTAAAATTGATTGAAGAAAGGAACCTTTTGGCCGATTAATTCAAGGGCTGAGGCAAAATTGTCGAGCTGAGCCGATCCCGATCTCTCTCTTTGAAGGTATTCCTGTGAATTATGTCATTGCATTTTAATATCAATTTTTTTTCTAGAATAAATAAATAATTATATATATAAATAAATATATTACCACAAGATCAAACTGGGTGCCTTTGACAAAAGCAACAAGCTTAGAAAGTTCTTTCCCGGACATTAAATAACTCGCGTGGCTTTCTAGAATGTTCTTCACTGAATTAATATGTGGGCTCAGCTCTTTAGAACTTCCGCTGAAATAACAAAAAAATGAAATATTTTTAATTTCAACATTACAATAATAAATCCATTATAAATAAATACATTTCAAGCCTTTTGAAAGAAAAGAACCTTTTCAAATCAGAAGATTGCCTCTTGTAAGGAGAGCGAAAAATAAAGTATCCCAAAAACCTTGGTGATAATCTTTCTGAATCTGACGTGGCGTTTTCAAATTCTCGCCCTGACCTTAGCAAAAACCTTACCTGTAAATATTTTTCACCAAATTATATTATTTGGCACTGGAAAGAAAATAGTGCAGTGACATGATTAATTAATAATATGATATTAACATAAAAAGAATATCGTACCAGTTCACCAGCAAGTTCGTACAAGGACTCGTCCAGCGTGGCCTGTTTGTTTGTTGCATAATTAAATGCAATTTTATAGATTAGTTTATAGATAGATTAAATAGCACATAAAGGACAAACATAGATAAAGAAATATATTACTTGCAACAAGCGTAAAGCACAGTACTGACTCACAGCCGGGCCCTCTAACTTAGCAATCACCTGTCATCAATTAATTAATTACACCACTTTTAGAATATTCTCATTAACGATGAAATATTCTTAGCTCAAGTTAATTTTATTCCTCAATTTATCTTAGAGAGAGAGAATAAGAATACCAAAATATAGCAAGCAGCAGTGCGGTACCATCTCCTCTGAAAGCACTCTTCAAACAACCTAAAACAAAAACACTCAACTCAGAACTCCCTCTCATTTTTCTTCTTCTTCTTCAAAAAAAAAAAAAAAAAAAAAAAAAGAAGAAATCAATATAAAACAAAATTGCATCGAAAAGCGCACTCGGTGGATCGGCCAGCGGCGGAGAAGAGGCGGGCCCAGTGCCTGCCATCTGTCTTTCTAGCGACGCTCACAACCACGTCGAAATATTCCGGAAAGTTCCGTAATAAATCACATGTTTTTTCCAACAGAGGTGCTGGTGATGGATCGCTCGAAGAAGACTTGTTCGCCGAACTTTGACTGCAAAATGGAATAGGGATGGATAAAACAAGCAGTTCCCTTTTTGCTGTATATTAGTTAATATTTAATATTATTATCAATTACGTGGATATATCTGCATCGAAAACCGTGAAGAGGAGCCACTCCAAGCAGTGCGAGAAGTGGGGCTTTTCCGCCGACAGATGAGCCAACCGCAACGCTTCTTCGCTCTTATCCCTCTATTACACGAAATCAAAATACTTAATCCAAGACATCACACAAGATCTAGGGTTTAGGGTTTAGTATTTAATTAAGTAATGAATTACCTGGAGAAGATGACGTAACAAGCAGTGCAAGATTGTTTGAGCTTGAGGCGAGGGTTCAAAACAGGGGAACTCAGAAGTGGAAAAGGACATGCGCTGAGTCACGCCCACAACTACTCCGACGTTCGGAAGAAGGCCTAATGGGTATATTTCCCTGTCGAACTCCAGCTCTGGATCCAGCTGTCAGTCATAATTAATTCATTAATTAATTAATTAAATATTGTGTTGGGAAATTGATGAAGATGTATATATAGATTAGTTTGAGGCTGAACCTGTAGGAAATCCTCCTGCTTGAACGGGTCTCTACCTTGTGATGGATACCACACCTACAATAATAAACAATAACTAAATTAATTAATAAAAATTAATTAATTAATAAATCAATAAATTATTTAACTAATTAAATAAATAAGTAATATAATATAGTATAATATAAAAATAAATAATAAAATAAATGAATATAAATGAATATTATAGAAAATATAAAAAAATAAATATATATAAATAAGTTAATTGATTAATTAATTAATTATTAATTGTTGCAACCTGCATGCCACGATGACCATAATCGAGCCAAGAAACTTCTTTGATAAGATTGGCTTTATTATCTTCTGATTTGTCGCAAGTCACCCAAAATAAGTCAACCGAATTAGTCAACACTTGTTCATGCCCATCATCCAAATCAAGAAGCGAGAGCTCTCCGTTTTTACGCAGAATCAAGCACCTGACATTACACTAGACCCCAACTTAGATCTTGTTATTACTTTAATATTTCAAATGAAGATTTTTGTTTTTGTTTTGTTGGGGTGAATATGAAGGAAAATTACCTTGAGGGCTGTTGCAGTAACAAATCTGACGATTGGTCATAATTTTTCGACTTATTTTCGTCTGAAGAATCGGGAATGAAATGCATCGATGCTGGGTGGGATTTCACACTCATGATGGAAAGTTCTCTCACAGTAGTAAGCTGTATTATGTTAAAAAAATATTTCCTTTTGTCATATAATATTTCCAAAAATTGAAAAATAAATAAAGTTTTTAATTTTTTTTTAAGTTGACCTGTAAAACTGGAGAGGAGGTGGGAGAGAGTTCGCCGGTGATTTTGGCATGAAAAATATGAACATCAAACGGATTATAAGTGACAAGAATATAATCTTGAAAAACATCCATCACGATCGGCTTTCCAACCAACGTTTTGCGACAGAGCAACGAGCTTTGGTCCAGGTGGTACCTCGGATAAAACAACAACTCATACCTACACCCCAAAAAAAATAAAAAATAAATAAATCAACATTAAAACAAATAAAATAAATTTCTTTCTTTATTCATTTTAACGGTGCTGACGTGTCAGAGGAATCGATGTAATTGCACACGACGATGATCTTGCTTTTGAGCCAGAGCAAGCCCTTGCATTGGATCCTCTGCTCCTGAGTGACATCACCAAAATACCGCCATTTCTTGTTGCGCAAGTCATATAAAATAACTCCGTGGGTACCAGACACAGCCAGATACATCCCGTCATCACTCGCCGCCACGTGCTGGACCGGCCAGTTTTGCTCTATATACGACACCTACAAAGAAAAAATAATAAATCATAATGATAAATAATAAAAGCACGGTTAGTCCCTGTAATTTAATTGGATTGCAATTTGGTCCTTTCATTACTGATTTAAACTTTTTGGTCCTTGTACTTTATAGAATTGTCAGTCAGTCCCTGCCTCGAGGACTAATCATGCACGTTTTCATAAAGTACATGGATCAAAAAGTTTGAACCAATAGTAATGGGACTGGAACTAACAGTGCATTTATCCCGAATAAACAATACTGCCATTTTAACATAATTGAAGGAAAAAAATCAAAAAATTTCATACTGGAAGGTTCAACTGGAGAATCTTGAGCTCATCAGTAGCGTCCTGTTGCACCAATAAAACGCGATCCTCACCGTACAAAAACTGTCTCGAATAAGTACTTCCAGACAAACCCTTATCAAACCCGCACTTGCCGAACGAGAACCCGATAACCCGATCCGCTGAACCTTCCTCAACGGCAAACAGCCTGTACCCGTTCTCATCCCACGCCAGCTGTCCCGTCCCCGCCATAAGCGGTTCCGCTTTGAAACCCGTGCTGGGCTTGCCCATAGGGGACGAAGCAGAGCTTAAGCTGGTCTGGCGGAGCGTGCACATCAAACGGCAGCCTGACGTTGACCAGACCGAAAGGCCTCTGAACTTCCAGCCGACGGCCAATGCCGTGCTGCCAGGTGTCCACACGAGGGATGAAACTGGTCCGGTGTCTTCGACCGAATAGCCCCAATCGTAGAGAGAAATGGTTCTTAGAAGCTGCGCTGACTCGGTCAAATCGTATAACTCAACGGCTCCTTTGGCTAATCCGACGGCAAGGAGAAGCTGATCTGGCGCGAAAGAGGCCTGTGTGGCCATCTGTGTGTCCAGCCATCTTTCGGACTTGATTCCGTTTGTTTGCTTCAAGCCCTTTTTGCCTACTGAACAGAGCTGTATCTGGCCGGTTGAGTGTATAACAGCTAGCATTTTAAGTTGGGGTGAGAATTCGAGCTGGGAAATTGAGGAATTACGAGCGCAGCAGCGGAAATTAGGGTTTTGGTGAGATGTGGATGCTTCGTTTGGAGAAGGGGAGTTGGTGCAACATAGCCTAAAGCTGTCTGACAACTAGAAATTGAGAAAAAAGAGAGGAGAAAATAAGGCTATTTTTTTTGGAAAAAATACAGTTGTTAAAAATAAGATGGACAAATAATTTGCACGGACCTCGGAATTCCAGGAAATTGGTTGTAAATGGCCGTTCGATAGTCCAGTAAGCATGCTTTTTCCATCACATACAAAATTACTCCTGAAACATTTTAAACATAGCCAGATCCCTATTAGCTTCATAGACAAAAATATATTCGTAATTTCGTACCATAATATCGTGCGAATCATTGTTTTTATACAATTGAAAAGAAGATATAAAATCTTACGTTGCAAAACAATCTGTAGAAAAGGGTATCGATTCAGTGATAGTAAGAGATATGTTGGCAAGAAGAAGGCCGGGAAATTGTTTGCCTCCGATAAGTAGCCTCTTTCCGGTCAAATGTATTTTGTATATGTGGAGGAAATGCGAACTCGTCTGTATAAACAAAAGAATTTCACTTAGAAATATTAATAAATCCCTAGTAGAATTCACAGCTAACGGAGCAAAATTAACAATATAATTTCACTACCACAAGTAAAACAAATCAAAAAATCTAACCCACCAAGTTCACAATTCGATCATAAATTAAGCAAATAAACCAACTGAAGCAATCATGAGAATTAAATTAATCATTCCAACTTACAAGTACAGCGACAGTCTTAGTATCAGGGCTCCAAACAGCCTGCGCATTCTCTCCCTCAATCTCCACCGACCTCTCCTCTCTTACAAACTTCCCCAGCCTCACCTTGTGCTGAAAGAAACCCACACACAATCAGACTCAAACATCAATACACAAAAAAATCACTCCAATTGAACCAAAATAGTGCACATAAAGAATTACCTGAGAGGAGCTCCAGAGCTCGAGATGCGTGGGGCCGACGATGAGCAGAAGGCGATTGACGGCCTTGAGATAGATTGTGCGGTCAGAGGCGAGGCCGGCGTCGAGCGGGATGACCTGCGGCCATCCGTACGCCATGTACATCCTGGCAATCTGATTGTTGCTGCTTCGTCTTCTCCCTTCTCCCTTCTCCTTGGAAACTGAAATGGAGAGGGAGATCTGAGATCAGAGAGTTTAGTTGAGTTTAGTTGAGTTGAGAGAGAAAAGAGAAGAGGTGAATTGTATTGTATTGTAGGTGGGAGGAGGTACTCTGTAGTTTGTACTTTGGATCGTATCTAATCTAAGGATTAATTTTTGTCTTAATGATCGATTCATGGTAAATTGGTAACTCGTTGAGTTTTGCCAACACAACGTGAAATGCACGTGCGTTTAATACAGGCCCATCTCAATTCTCAAGCCCGTTAATTAATTTAAAAAGGCCTTTTGTCTTTTTATTTCAAGCATCCACATTCATATTCAATAGTTCAAACATCAGAATGGAACTTAAACTAACTAGTCAACTATTGGAAATAATTACTTTTACAAAACTCATGCATGCCGGTAATAAACGAAATGATAATACAACAAGGTTAAAAATTCCTCTGGAAAAAGAAAAAATAAATAAAAATAAGAAGAAAACGAATAATTATCGGATACTGCAAAGATGCATTTTATATAACCACGTGATGTTATTCCATTTCGGAAATTTCATCTTCATCTTCATCGAGTATGTAAACCAAAGCATGCCTTTTAGATGAAAATACACACGCCACTCCTCTTGAGGCTGTAACAAAAAGACAGTCAGTCACATGACATAATAACAATTAACTACCAAAAAATAATTTGCCATTTTTCAAATTAAAATGCCCAAAAGGGAGTGTAATATAAAAATAAACATCTTACCACTAACTGCCAATGGAGCACTAACAGAATGAGGTATAGCACGCACTTTTCCTTCTTCCAGATTCAAGCTTGTTAAGGAATCCTGCAAAATTCACAAAGCATCTCAATTTTAAATCAAAACTTTTGAAGGTTTAAAGTGCAAATTTACAAATTTACCCTCAACTCTTGAAGGATGAAAAGGTCATGAGGCATTCTATTGAGTGGAAGAGAAACAAAGGGAAGATCATTTGCTTGCATCATCACCATTAAAGATTTCTCAGAAATTTCAGAATCAGAGATCGTTTCATTAAGCAACATTATAATCTGATCATCCTGTTTCACATGTCAATAAAAGAAAAAAATAATATTAACTAACCAATTAAAAAAGTTTGTATGAAATGATGAAATGAAATGGTCACCTTGTAGAGGGCAACATCAACACACTCATATTCATCCGGTAATTGTAATAAAACAGCATCAAAATAAGATTCTTCTTGAATCATAGAAGAATTTGATGAATAATTATTATTATTATTATTGGTTGCAAATCCTCTTATAATGCCAATGCAGTTATTTAAACCCAAAGATTCATGTGGTACTTTAAAACACATATAATCCTTCAAACTATTTGAAGAGTCAGATGCACAGTCTGTCTCTTCCTGTACATAAAAAAGGAAGAATTCATTAAATAATTGCATTATATCTATATAAATATAAGCAAAATTTATATAGAAAGAATATGATTTATGACCTTGTAGCAATAAATAGAAGAAGGAACATATAATGCTGGATTTGAAACAGGAAATAGTGGTAATAATCCTTTACAAACGATTTTTTCTGAAACTGTAGTGAATGGCATTAAGAAAGCCTCCTTCAAGCTGGAAAAAAATATATAAAAATAAAAAAATGATGATATTAATCTGAATTCTTGCAATATTCATGGAAGAATCTTAAAACCAACAAAAAAAAGAGAACCATTTTTCCAATTGAGAAAATTCATTTGCTAAAGTTCTTTCCAGGAAAGTTAAATCAGTATATCCTCCAAATGCAATTAGTTGTTCAAGCCGCTTCATAGTTTGCCTGCAAAATAATAATAGTTATAATATAAACAAGTACGAAAAAATAAAATAATTAAAAAAAAAACTCACAGATCGACATTCACTTTTTGGTCAGCTTCTAATAACTGCTTGACTGGATCATTATCAAGGAGAAACTTCACAAATATAACCACAAGTTCACTATACATCATGAATAAAAAAAATAATAAAATTGAGTTACAGTAAATAAATAAATCAAAAAAATTGATATTCTAAAATAATCACACCTATTGGCAGGCTGAACTTGATCGATCGGTTCAGAGAGAAGAACCTTTGTGCATTTCAGTACCCAATTTAAGAAATTCTGAAACTGCAAAAATCACATTCCAAAACTCCATTAACACAACACAACAAAACATACTAATTAATCACCAAAAAGATAGAAGACAAAAGTACCAAGAACAAAACAATTGCTAAAACCCTAGAAAACTGCTCGGCTTGAACGAGAAGCATTCCAGCACTTTCTGAAACATTATCCATTAATTTTTCATTTAAACCGATATTTTTAAACCGGACCCGCCACCTTGAAAGCCCTCTTAATTCTCCCACTCTGAATCCAATTATTTCCAAGGCAGGCTGCACAAAAATCATTTTAACAAAGTTATAAATTATATAACATATATAATCTAAATTGAGAAAATCAACCTGGAAATGTTCGTTTAAAACGGTACGAATCTCTTTTCCGGCGTTATCAATTGCCTTTGCCACACGCTTCACGCCCTAAACGTATTAAAAAATATGGTTTATATATTATTTTTATTATTATTTCATCAGAAATGGATAAGAAATTAGGGTTTAGGTTTTTGTACAGCTTCTCCAAGTGAATTGACTAGAAACTGGTGAAGAGCCTGGCTTGTTCTTGCACCAAGTAAGAGACTAAGAAACTCATCTTGCGGACTAGAATTAAGATCTAGATAAATAAATAAATAAATAACCCACAAATTTAACAAAAAATATATAAAAACATATATCTATCATGAGAGAAGTGAAAAAATAAGAATAATGATAACTAATTAAAATTACCATGTTGAACGATTAAATCAGAAAGAGCATTAAACTTGGAACCGAACGAATTCATAAAATCACTCCACTGTTTCGACATGACAGAAAGAGAAGATCTTATCACTTGTAACAAATCCTCTATATTTGATGCTTGTTGCGCCACTTGATGCAACTCATTTTTCCTGCATTTTTTTCAAAAAAACAAGTATTCATTCAGTCTTACATACAATCTGGATGGATTTCAATTTTGAGTCCAGTTGTGAGAACCTGTTGAGGAAAATGGAGGTGTCAAGATGCAAACAGTGGAAACCAAATGAATTTGCATCGAGATCCGTGCTGAGATCAGATCTGATGAGCCGTCCGAAACAGAGAACTTCCAATTGGCAAAGATCATCTGACAAAGTAACCTAAGGAAAAAAAGAGGGAAAAAAAACAAAATTCAGTAATGATTCAAGGTTAAAAAAAGGGATAAAAAAGATGCATAAATTTATTAAATACTTGTATACCTTACTTATAGACGCATTCTTAAGTCGAAACGACATTTCGTTGCTCAAGGAGTTACGAGGCAGAAGAATATCATGAATATTCTACAAATAAAAAACAACAAAAACATTAACAAAACCAACAAAAACAAACAAAAAAACAGATAAATAATTAAATAAATCAACTAACAATTTTGCCGATAGGGAAAATTCCGAAAATGCTGAAGCAAATGGACCCGTCTTTATCGCCACTACATAGAATATTAAACCGCTGACAAGTGACACTTGTCAGATTCTGAGTGGTCTCTGCCACGTCATCATCACTCAAACCCGGCATTCTTGGAATCCGTGGAGAAGGCGGGAAAAAACGAGCCGTCCTATCCTCATATACAAAATTGCGGTCCTGAGTTAAAAAAAAGAAAGAATTTTTAGGGTTTTTGAATTGAGAGAAATGTTTTAAGAAATAATAAAGAGTGGGTTTTGGGTTTAACGTTGTTTAGTAATGCAGATTCGTTCCAATTTAGACAGACAACTGCCACGTCATGAGTCTTGATGCTTCTCAACAATTTTCCATTCTGGAAATAAGAGTGAAATTAGAAAATTTCGCCAAAAAGTAGGAAATGGATCTGTCCAGTTAAAATTAGTATTAAATGAATAAATATACCTCAACATCGTGTAACAAAATGGAGCCCTCTTCTGTGCCAAGAGCAATTGCTTTACCGTCTGGACTCCAACAAAGAGAAGTAATGCACTTCCCTAAATTCAGCACAAAATTTGGACTATTACGCGCATTTTTCTTATTTGCAAAATGGGAAATAATAAAGATATTATATTATACTCATTTTTCTTACCAGGAAAGACAGTCCAGAGCCTTTGCCAATTGAAGCGATGAAGAAGGATTTTGGATTCGTCAGTTACAATCGCAAGCAAGTCTTTCTCTGGATTCCATTCTGCCATCTTAACCTAATCATCACAAGCAGTAAATACAATATAATTCAATTTATTCAAAAAACAAAAAAGTAAATACAATATAATATAATAGCAAAAGTAAAACATAACAAGCTCTTTTAAATCGGTTTTCATTTCAGTAAGATCACAAGGGATTCAACAGTGTAACGTTGATTTCTTTTCAGTTGAAATGAATCAAGAGGGACTGGAATTAGTACAGATAGAAAACCTGGAATGGGACGGGCTTATCGAATTGAAGCTGAAAAGGGATGAATCCTCCTTCCTCTTCTTCCCCCGCATTCTCCATCTCCACCTCTTCCACTTCTTCCTCCATTTGCGAGCTGGGCGGGAATGAGCGAAGCGCGAAACTGAGCAGGCGGCCTTGTGTTTGGAGAGGAGAAGCTTCAAAAACGACGAGCGAAAATCCCGATTTGAAGTAACGGGAAATCAGATCTATATTATTTTAAAGTTAGATTTTGTAGAACCGGGAAATGAAATACTTTGTAGTTTATTGGCCAGGCTGGAAAATTAGATTGAGTTTATGGGCCAGGCAATTTTCAGTATTTATATACGTCGATTATATTTTTATTTGTTCCAATCAAAATTTTGATAAGATAATTTATAAGTTACAACATGAGAGATTTAAAGTCTAGCAACAAAATATTTCTCAATCTGCTTCAAATTAAAAAAAAAAATGGAACACACACAGACGCACAGGTATCAGAATCAAACTTAAAGAAGTCGAGGGTGATCAAACAAGTTCATAAAAGAAGCAAAAATCTGCATCTGCTCGGAAACGTGGTATCAAATAACCAACAAATCAGTGAGCAACAAACATTATTCTAAAACAAGTTTGACATAGAAGAGCAAAAAACATAAAATTTCATCATAAAACAGAAACAATCAATTAGTCAAATTTTGTAAATTAATAAGCAAATTACATCAGGTAAATATTTCCTGGTTATATAGTACATACATTTACCAAAATCTAAAATATAACATTCCCATTACGTAATTTTATCAATCTTCAATATAAGATTTTATATCAATGTAAATTTGTATCATGAACAAAATAACAAATAGTATCATTCCATATTT
Organism: Juncus inflexus; assembly: GCA_024447665.1. Classification (NCBI taxonomy): domain Eukaryota; kingdom Viridiplantae; phylum Streptophyta; class Magnoliopsida; order Poales; family Juncaceae; genus Juncus; species Juncus inflexus. The sequence continues at coordinate 10,554,834 of JAJHPC010000001.1, read as the reverse complement.
ATCCTGTGCATAATTCCACAGCAAATAGTACAACATCAACTTTTCCCTACAAAAAAAAAAAATAAAACAAAAAAAAACTCATAGCCAGATCCAAAAGAAATAGGGGATCGCATTAAATATTGCTCAGATACATGCACTGCTGTTCCATCCGGCCTAGTCACTTTGCCCCAAATCACTCTGAAAGAGGAGCCGTTAGATTTTGAAGTTAAACTTCTGAGCAGTGTGTGAAAGTTCTTTGAATCGTATTAGAAATTGTCAAGTTAACAGATGCAATTATGCATTGTATGATGATCTACCATGAATTCATGATTTATGAGTTCTTATATAGAGCAAATTGGTGTTAATTACAACTGTTAAAAAAAGATGTTTCTGATACAAAACTGAAATCTGAATGTTACAGAATAGGGTTTACTCAAAACATAACTACAGAATAGGGTTTAAAGATTAAAAAATATATAAATTTGTCTACTTTCCTTTTGATAAAAAAAACATAACAAAATGCATGAATTTAATTCATATTAAACAAGAGGATTTTGGCTTTAGTTACCTATAATAAATTAAATACATATTCAAAATAATCATACCCAAAGTACCTGCTGAAAAAGAATATGTTGAATGATGGTAAAAAATAGAAGGTTCTCTTGTTAGAAAAACCCACCAGTTACTAAAACTTAATCACTCTGATCAGGAAGAGAGAAAGCATGTTGTCTGTTCATATTTGAAAAAGGGAAATTAATCCAAGTTTCTTCATCATTAGTTTTAACAAACCAGAACAAAACCCTAAACCTCCTCTTTGGTTTCATCTTCTTCATCTTCCCTCAGTTGAAGCAAACCAAAATGGACAGCACACTAGCACCTCAACCAGCCTTTGACGCTTCAACCGATTCCGGACCTGGCTATGCACTACTCTTAGTGCGGGCAGTGCCTTTCATTATTGGTATGATTTGTTTATCTGTAATGATTATCATAGAGTATGCAGGAGCTCTAGTTGCGAATATCGGTGAGCCAGTCAGGATTCTTTACACCAAGCTTAAGAATAGGGCAAATAGGGTGGACCGTCTGAGCTTGAGATGGTCCCACTTGATAATGTTGTCTGATATTAGAGTTGTGGTTTATCTTCAAAGGGTGTTTATATTTTATAATGCTGTTCAGCGTTATGCTATGATTCATCTTCTTTTAATTTTTTTTCTTTTCTTTCTTTTTCATTTTGTGATTGGATTAGTTATCTCATTATCCGATATGTTACTAGTATTAGTTTTCGGTTTTAAATTACATGTTTGTGATATATCTTTTTTTTGAAGAGCTACATGTTTGTGATATATCATATTATATATGTTCATGTGATCGTATAATCTTGATTCTTGAGATTTATGTGAAATTTGCAGTCTCTGCTTCTTAGTTTGATTTGATCATTAATAATCATCATGGAAGTTCAATACAACTAGTACGTCCTCAAAATTTATTATTACAAAATCGTATTAAAGATCGATCGATGTGAATATTAGACTCAGAGAAGAGTTACGGCTTTGAATTCAAATGTTCTGATTTGAAATGAATCAAGAAGGACTGGAATTAGGATGGATAGAAAACCTGGAAAGGCACAGGCTTGTCGAATTGAAGCTGAAAATGAATGAATCCTCCTGCCTCTTCTACTTCTCCCTTCCCATTCTCCATCTTCACCTCTTATACTTCTCCCTCCATTTGATGAAACGAAAAATCAGATTCTTATTTATTGAAACATAGGATTTTGTATGTAGAATTAGAACCGAGAATGAAAGTACTGAATTGATAAATAGAACAGGCCGAGTTTAAAATATATATTGGCCAGGCTAAATTAAAAAATAAATTAGAAGTATGAATTTTAAAAAATGAGTCCGGCCGAATCTAAAATATTAAGAGGCTGAATTTTTAAAAAAAAAGAATTGGTCCATGCTGAATTTTAAATATAATTGAGCAAGGCCGGATTCAGAATTAAATGGGTCAGGAAAAGTTTAAATACTAAATTGGCCTGAATGAAATTCAAAGATAAACAGGCCTAGCTGAATCTAAATATAAATGGGACAATCGATAACAAGCCCTAAAATAGGAGGAATTATTCCTACAAACTATTCTAGAACTGCACTAAATAAAACTTTCAAAAAGAAGCAAAATGAGCATTTAATTTTAAACAGAGTTATCAGTGAACATCAAACATTATTCTAAAACAAGTTCTCGACATAAAAGAAACAAAAAAAAAACATAAAATTTCATCATAAACTTCAGCTTGAGAGCAGAGTCATATCACCATGCCAACTTGGTACCTGCACAAAAGAAAAAGAACAATCAATTACTACAATTTGTAAACTAACAAACAAATTCCATTGTGCGTAATTAATGTACCTTTAAAATCTAAATACCAAGAGAGGCATGATAAAATACAACATTTGCATTATGCAATTTTATCAATATTCAATATACGATTTTATAACAATGTACCATTTGCATCATGAACAAAAGAAGGTTCAATATGTAGACAGTTATGTAGAAGTGTGCATAATTCCAAAGCAAACAATATAAAATCAAATTTTTAACTCAACCAAATTCAAAAGAAATAGTAGCTCACCTTAGATATTGCTTGGATACATGTAGACCCTCACCTTAGAACCCTACACAAAACAAATCACCAACAAAATCAACATATAGAACAAAATTCCAGCAACGAAATCACACAAATACCCCAAATTCAAATTATACAAAAAAAAAAAAAAAGCGGAAACAAACAAAAATGTAAATACTGACCATGGATTTAGGGGGGAGATTGGATCTGAACTTAGCGCGCACGACACCACTATTTCCATGCGGCCTGGTGACTTTGCCCCAAATCACTCTGTGTGCGGACGTGTTGGACTTGGATTTGGCCCTGTATACATAAGCCAGTCTCTTTCCGCAGTACCACGCCACCTCTTCCTTTGTGTTCACTCCTTCGATTTGCATCAGAGACGTGTTTTCATACTGATTCGATTTGGATCTGAAACCAAAAACCCAGATTCAGTTCAAGTCGAAAGAAAGAAATCTAAAGAAAGAATTCAGTTTTTTTTGTGATTAAACTTTAAAAGAGTTACCTCTTGTATCCAAGAATGGTGCCACGGACGTACAGCCTGATATTGTCAGATCATTTGATAAAGAGTTAGATACCAGATGAGAGAAGAAAATTAAAGAATGATTGACTGATATAGGATTTGAGAAGTAAAAAAGACCTGACGGGTTGTCCTTGACGAGTCTTAACCATGGCCGCTGCGAGCTGAGAGATATGGTTCTTCGGAGAGGAGAAGGAAGATGAAGAAATGAGGAGAGAGACGTCACAAAACCCTAACAAGCTCTATATCAATTTTGGGTTTGGCGCGAGAGATGTGATGATGATCATGATGGGCTTTACTAATGGGCCGATTTAACCTCAAGCTCCCATTCAAAAATAATAATAATGGGCCGATTTATACAGGCTTACTTTCCAATCAGGAAAATTGGACTTTTTTTTTTTTATATACCACTCTATTCAAAAATAATACAGCAAATACCACTCATTTCAAAATAATAGAGTATCTACCATTTTCGCCACTGTTGTAGTGGCGGAACATGTAGATTTTCAGATTTTTTTCAAAAATTCTCCATTTAGCTTGTTAAATAGGGTTAATTAGTGTAAAAAAATATTGTTCCGCCACAAGTACTGGCGGAACATGAAAAAATTAATTTTTGTCTTGTTCCGCCAATGGCAGTGGCGGAACACATTTTTTCACTAATTAATCCCGTTTTTGAAAAATTATAAAATTTACATGTTCCTCCACTAAACAATATCTGTGCCGTCAGTAGTAGTGGTGGAAATAGTAGATATCTCATTATTTTGAAATGAGCAGTATTTGCTGATTTATTTTTTTATAGAGCGTTAAAAAAAAAATCGGAAATTTGTGACAACGTTAAGTCTAATGAACTGAGTTAATTTCATGCTTATGGTTGTTGTGTTTCAATTGTCAACTCCTTGGTAAAATTGAGGCGTATCTAAATGAGATCTTGCCTAATTATTTGGACCAATTTTGACTGAGTGGGATTATAACAAACTATATAATCTCATAAACATCACAAATAATACTAATACATAGTGATAGGTATAATAAATATGTTTGTATGAGACTATGAGTGAATGTGCATATAGCTTTGTGTCAATTTTAAGGATGATCTTTTAAGTACAGTTGACTTGTTAATATTTTCTCATCTTACAAGTGTACTTTGTTTATTTTTTAAGGATGAGCTCTGACTCGCTCTTAAAAGCTTCCCTTTTCCCCATGAATATTTCCCAATCCCAAAGCTTAGATTTTGATAGTTTTTTTTTCTTTCTGTAAAACTAAATCATACTGCACCACAACACATGCGAAGCTTAGACTTTTGAATATTATTTTGTGTGAAAACGGCTCTTTTGTTGAAAGCCTCCTTTATGACATACAAAAGAACTCAAAAAAATATAAAATAAGGCAGAAACTAAATATAAAAATTAATCAAAATTTTCAATCAATTAATCTATACGATAAAACTTAGACGGCTTGAGCGCATCAGTGAAATTAAAGTATTTCAACGTCCTAGCCCATTTAGGGTTATCCTTCAATCTATGCACGGCTATCGTATCAGGTATGAACTCATGCGAACAAGTATCAATCGGTACCGGAATCGGAAAATCATACATAGCCGGTTTCGCGTTGAATCGGTTCTTAGCCTTATTACCTTCTGTCAACCATTTTCCAGTCATCATATCTTCTGCGCCGACTGTGTGATTTATCGGCACGTCTGATGTTGCGATCCACTCGACCAGATCCCACGACAGTATGTAGCCCATTCCAGACATGTAGTCATGAAATGGGTCCATACTGCCGCAGGGGATCACAAAACCATAGTACATGTCGTTTCGAGGCATAGGGTTTAGTGATTCGATAAGTTTTGGTAGTCTGATGAAAATGTCATCATCTGCTTTCATTACATAGTCGTACGGTTTTTCATCTCCATTTGTACCTGTATTAAAAGAATATAAATACGATATTCGCTAGATGTTGAATTGATGAAAATGAAATGTAGGAAGGAAAAAATACATATTGCATACCATTGAACATGCGGGCAATACTAGAGTAAAAACTGTAGGTCTTGCCATTATTCAAATTCTCCTCACAATCCATTATGATTATATCATCATATTGTAATATCTCGAGCGGCACGAGCACGCGTTGATCATCCTTATGCAACCTACAAAAGACGTATCGTACATCCACATGCGCAGTCAGGCCACCCATCTGTAACGAGTACACCATTCTCAAAAGATGTCGTCTCTCGTATAAATCCGCACGTGTCAACACCCCTATAAGGAGTCTAAAATCAGGCTTTCGGACTACCGGATTGGTGAAACTCACGACGGTGTATGCAGAACGATCGCAGGAGGTCACGAGCGACTGTAGATAGAACTCTTTAGGGTAGAGGAAGAGGTAGATGAAGGCGAGGAGAAAGAGAGGGAGAAGAATGAGGAAAGTGGTAGAGTGAGAAAGCCTCGGAAATAGTGAGTATTGCTTCTTGATAGGTTGGTCGACTATGGGGAGAGAAGGAGAGGGCTTGAGATACGCCATTGATGAGAGCTTTGAAAAGTTCGGTATATTCAAAAATGATGTTGGTGAGATATAGATGGATTTTGAAGGATATTGCTAGGGAGTGCCTTTGCGTGTGAGAGCAAATGAAGTCAACTATGAACATTAGGGAAAGCGAGAGAGGAAGAGAAGTTAGGGGATTTCCCATTTGACTCTTTGAAAGTTGGGCACGAGAGTACGTGCTTCCACAGAAGCACCTTTGCCTCATGCTTCACGTACGTTTGTCACACCTTGTTAAGTAATTCGTTGTAATATTTCTTCAAGTCTCAAGAATTAAATGCTATTTTGTATGGACAAAACATTTTCTTTTCATTGGCATAATATATATTATTACATTGAATTTTTTTTTTTTTTTTTTTTTTTGAAGCTCTAGTAGACATACCGAGATTTTAACAAATTACTGTCTATTACGTATAATTAGTGTAGTCTTACATTGTTGACTAAACAAATTATTTAATGGTAATAAAATTTAAAGGAGCTCATCTTCCATGCACCAAAATATTTTACTAAATTGAATCCTGACCCTCCAATTACACGAGGGTATTTTTGTCCAATGTTCTCCTCTTTCTTTTACAATTCCCTTGCCTTTTCTCTCACCGATTTCTTCCCCTTCTTCTCCATGTTCATACCATATCCATATACACACACAAAAATACTTCATTTCTTCTCCTTGAATCTCAATAGCTCAGTATCCTTTATCTCTTCCGGGGAGGGGTTCTATATGGACGAACTGGAAAAAAGAAAAAAAAAAATTAGAAAAAGGTCACACAAATATATTTCATGCACAATTACACAAAAAATAAAGCCACAATACTACTATTTATCCTCACACAACATCAAAACTAGCCCCAAACAACTCAACATTATTCAAGCTAGACTCATTGAAGCTAAGTAAGACCCAATTAGACTCAATTATACCTCATTATCCCAATTAAATAGAAATTGAAGCTAACTTAGCATCAAGAGAGCAAGATTCGAGAGAGAGCAACAGAGAGAGATATGAGAGAGAAGGAAGAAAATGATCGTAGTATTTCCATTAGAGAGAGAGATGAATTGTGAGTTGAGATTTAGCTATATGATCATAATACCCTTTTGGTAACTGACTAGTAAACGGGCTAGAATAGAACTTAAAAGTTAACAGGGTAGCGATTTAGTTTTACCGGTTGCTCGAAATCAATGACTTTTTCTATTTAATCTGAACGGAGGGAGGGTCCATAATATTTGGATATGTATGGAAGAATTGCTCAATTTAAAGATCTCAATATTTTATGTAATGCATTTAGTTAATAAAACTTTAAACAATTCACCAAAACCAATTTATTATATCAATCTACGCTTCAAAGTCTGATATCAAGATTCAAACATGATTTTAATTTTTTTTAATTGTCACCAAAAGAAGACAGACACGAAATACAAGGCCAGATTCTTTGATTTTTGAATCTACAAGAAAAGTGTTCTTTCGATTCAAGTTATATATTTCCTAACTCCATCTTCAAATTATTTCTTGGAGGCAAAAAAAAAAACTTCAAATTATTTCTAACTACAATTATGATTTGGGCTAACTTGGTCCAGTTTCACAAATGATGGATTCGGCCTGATAATGATATTACAGCCCAGTTGTACATCGGCCCTAAGGATACCCGGTCAATGAAAGGTTGGAATAACTTGACCAAACATGGTCAACTTTAGATGATGTGAATCGTATTAATTGCCAAATAATCAACTCCATAAGTTGAATATATTGTTTTAACGCCTACTGGCAAAATATTGTCGAAAAAAAAGAATATATTGTTTTAATGTAATAACTCACATTTAGTTACTCCAATATAGTTCAATTATTATGTATTGGAAGTAAAACACCTCTTTTTTGCTAAAATTAACTATATATTCAATTTTTCTAAACTAAGAAAAACTATATTCAATTTTTCATTTCATATAATTAACAAAGTGAGACTAACTAGTTAAATCCATGTATTTGTTCATTATGTTCCCGACAAAAATTAATTAGTTAAATCCATGCATGTTCTAAGAAAGTTTGGTTGTACTTCTCCATCAAAGAACTTATAAGTATGATATCCTCATAAGCAAACAATGCCGTTTCTTGTTAATTTATGCCATGCGTTCAAGATTGCATTAAAAAAAATTTATGGCATGTGTTTGATTGCCAAAGAGATAACATTAATTTCTCAAACAGTTCATTCCTATCAATCAATAACCAGAAATAAAATATCACAAATGAAGTCAATGAATGGTGGCATTCGCCTAATTAACTTAATTAATTTGATCAAAGTACATAAGTTCTATACGCCTCCCTTGGAATGTATGAAGTGATATGACAATTCCATGGACCATCCAAAATCTTAAAATATCCTAATGTATTGAGTATTTTTAATCTTTTGGTACGATTTTTATATCTCTTATGTGCATGAGCACCGATTTTAATGAACTGATTTTAAATCATCATATAAAGCACAAATCTCAAAATAAATTCTAAAAATTACTAAATATTATCAACTAAATACATAATGTAATTAATTTAATTAAGTATTTTAGACATTAGACTTACTTAAATATATATTATATACCACTAGAGATACCAATGATTAAATACCCTGAAAATATACCAATAGAGATAGACTTTTTTTTATTATTTTTAAAATAACACTTTTTTTGGAAAACAATTCATCAGATAGCACTGGTTTGAAAATAATTCAGCTACTAGCACTTCTGCAAGATGCTTTGGTAGAATTGTAGTAGTTCCGCCAGAGGCTCTGGCGGAACTGATCTTTTTTTTCATTTTTGTTGATCCCGACCATTTGATTTAAACATGATTAATTAAGGAAAAAAGACAGTTCCGCCAAAGATTTTGGCGGAACTGAGTAAAATTTATTTTTTCAAGTTAAACTCTTAATTTAGAAGGTCAATTAGCATAAAAAATTACGAATTCAGCAGTTCCACCAGACCCTCTGGCGGAACCGCCTATTTTATATTTTTTTTGCCTCTAAACAACCATGAAAATTTAGCCAAAAAAAATCATTGTGCCGCCAGAAGAGGCAAACAAAAATATAAAATATTTTCATGCCTATTTAGAGGCAAAAAAATATAAAATATGCGGTTCCGCCAGAGGGTCTAGCGGAACTGCTGAATTCGTAATTTTTTGAGTTAATTGGCCTTCTAAATTAAGAGTTTAATCTGAAAAAATGAATTTTATACAGTTCAGCTAGAACCTCTGGCGGAACTGCATTTTTTCCTTAATTAATCGTGTTTAAGGGTGCCAAATAGTGGGATCAACAAAAATGAAAAAAATGGACAGTTCTGCGAGATCCTCTAGAGCCTCTAACGGAAGTGCTAGTGGTTGAATTACTTTCAAAACAGTGCTATCTGATAAATTATTTTCCAAAAAAAAAATACTATATAAAAAAAAAGTCCTAGAAATTGTCATGACTTAGCACAATTATGAGTTGGCCAATGCAAGAAATAAAGACGAGTCAACGGACAGGGACATATTTATTTAACCAGATTATATGATGATTGATGGTTGCTTGCTATATGTATATGGTAGTCAGAATGAATGAAAAATGATTTAATTACATTAAATGGAAATAACATGGAAGTATGGGATTCGCATATTATTTAACAATAATAAAAGGTTAGCAAGTTTTAAATTGGTATCTCATAAGACCATCGTCCAAATAGAGTTCTCCAAGAATGTGAAAATAAAGAAAAAAAATATTGTTATCTTACTCATTTAAAACATTTGAAAATGTAAAAAAGAAAAAAATCAAATAGAACTCATCATACAAATTTCTACATAAATTTAAATTCGTGATTATTTTGTGGCCTGATGCAATTAATTCCAGAATTTAACAGTAATTATTACAATTAAAAAAAAACAGTAATTATTTCTTCAACTTGACAGTATATTAATTAAGCTCAACACAGATATTATTATTTTTTCACACGGGTATATGCGTTCGAAATCCGAGTGAAAATTGAAACAATATATAAGAATTAGTTGCTAGTTGACGTTTTCTTTATTTTTTGGGAGGGAACATAGTTGACGTTTTCAAAATGAAATTTAAAGATTGTGACAGACCCATTCTTCCTCTCACTCTGAATTAGCACCTCGAGTCTCTGTCTTATGTCGACTATTGTGATTCTCTGAATAGTAATGCCCTAGCCTTTAGCAATTTTTCACTTCAACCCCTTTCCATCAAAACATCCGCATAAAACCAGCAGCCGGATATAAAAATCAAACCAGTATCCGGATATAAAAATCAAGAGGTTGAACATTAGTGAGTCCTGGACGAGCAATAAGTTTATACAATCGGATATCGTAACCGGATTCGCAACCAAATGTTAATTTGACATATTTATTATTCAATTTTTTGATAAAGTAGATAAATAAAAAATGTCATTTAAAAAAATAATTGAATAATAAGTATGTCAAATTATCATCTGGTTACGAATCTAATTGCGATATCTGATTGTGTAGACTTATTGCCTGATGAAAACTTCCTATTAATAAAAGATGCTTATTTTTGTCTCTCTAACTACTTCCACAAAATTGTTTTGCCTACTTGTCAGAAATGCTAAATAGCCTAAACACTTAATTTTATATAATGGAGGGTGTTTTTGTTAATTTTCAAGTTATAGAATATGGCTAAACTGTAAAGTAACTCAATATTAACTCGGAATCTGAGACTACCATATAAACAATACAATTGCACATCAACTCTTTCTACAAGCAAAGAACAACTCTTCCCCTTATTCCTCCCTCTAAATATCCATCTTTTCTCTCCAAACAAAAATACTCAAACAACAACTTTACACCATGTTTGAGAAAAACAATTCATGCATCCTAACCCTCATCATCTTTCTCCCTCTAGCCCTACTATGCACAATCATCTTCTTTCCTAACTCTAACAGCTATTTGCAACTCAACCTATTCAACTCCGAGTGTCAAAAACCGCCATCTGATCTTCTACCGCCAGCTAATAACTCCGACTCGAAACCAGAACTCAAAATCCTCATGGGAATCCTAACTCTCCCTGAAAAGTACAACCGACGCCACATCATACGCATGGCTTATGAGTTGCAAAAACCGACCCTTCACGCACAAGTCGACATTCGATTTGTATTTTGTGACCTCTCGAGCAATGAACAAAAGGCTTTTATTGCACTCGAGATCCTGACTTATGGAGATATAATCATCCTAAACTGCACTGAAAACATGAACAATGGCAAAACCTACACATATTTCTCGAGTGTACCGGGCATGTTTGTTGGTGAAGAAAAACCGTATGACTATGTCATGAAAGCAGATGATGATGCGTATTTCCGTCTCGACAATTTGGTTGAGTCTTTAAGAGATAAACCTAGAGAAGATACTTACTGGGGCAAAGGCTACCCTCCTTTGGATCAAGAAAATCCGCCATATTTGGTCGGAATGGGTTATGCTCTTTCATGGGATTTGGTCGAGTGGATTGCCGCGTCGGATTTTGCACGAAACAATACAGAAGGAATTGAAGATATTAATTTGGCAATGTGGCTTAATGTAGGGGGTAAAGGGAAAAATAGGTATAATATGCGAAATAGAATGTATGATTTTCACGGTAACGAACCGAAGGATTTCCCTGCTGATACGATTGCTGTGCATGTGCTAAAGACCGATTTAACATGGATGGCCACGTTGAATTGTTTCAACATGACACGACTCGAGTTGTCTAGGTTTTACCATGTTTGAGAGAAGTGTGCAAAATTTTATTCATTTTTTTTTGTAATTCACAATTTATATTCTTTTATTTTTGGTGATTAAAGTTAACTGGAATAAAAAGCAATGAAAATATATTCATTCCCAAAAAAGCAACGAAAATGAAAACTATGTGTTTGAAGGGTTCAAGAATTCATGTTTGACAATTCTACCTTAGTCCTTACTCTGATGGAGTCAGAACTTCATAATCTAGCCTACGCGGCATTTAAGTAAAAAAAAAAACTTAATAATCTGAATTTTCTGTAGCAAAATATGTAAGAGTCCTTCAAGCGTTCCTTTCTTTTTACAACTAAATAAGGACATGAAGACTGAAGACTAAAACTTGCAACTTTTTATAGATTCAATCTTATTGATGGGTTGAGCCTTGAGAGACTTCTCTAAATAGCGTGATACATAAGATTATGTTTGTGGGAGTGGGACATTAAATTCATGACATCTTAATACATATATGCTACATCAACTACATTAGAAGTCATTTGCAATAAATATTATAACTTATATCATTCAGATTGTTTGTTGTCACTAATTATATAAAAATCATTGATTCTTGTAGATTTATTGCAGAGAAAAATAATCAAGGAAAAAAATAATAATAATTAGCTATCCATTTTTTTTTTTTTTTTGAGTTTTAAGTGGGAATTAGCTAACAATTATCATATATTTCTGTAGTATTAAAATAAATAAATAAAAACGACCACTGTTAAGTACAGGCAAGTCTGTTTCAAACAGCTGGGCAATCATCATTATTTTCCTGTAGTTTAGAGAAAACAAAATGAAAGATGCTTAAAACGCATACGTGGACCATTTCAAGTTGTTTGGAGTCCGAACTCTCAATGGACTCCTATCCTGATGGTTAAGTACAAAATATCGCAAAAAACCGGACCGGACCAATGGTTCAACCGGAAAAAACCGGACCCGCTTCAAATTTCGGTTCGGTCTGATTAATGGATCGTTTGTGTTACCGAACCGGCTAAAACCGGTTAAACCGTCCGGTTTATTTACAAAACCGCGACCCTAACCACACACAAAAAGCCGGGTTTTCTCATTTCTTCTCTTTATGCTGAGTTAAGCCTTCCGATTCTTTTCCCATTCTCATCTTTCCTTCCTCTTCTCTTGTCGATTCTTCCATGGTCCATTTTGAAATTTCCCCTCTCTTGTCAATTCACTCCTCTCTCTTCGATACTTTTATCCTCTTTTCAATTGACTAATGGAGAAAATCAATTTCGAATCCTTTGGAGACCAAGTAGAGATGAACTTTGGAAAGCTCCTCTTCTCCAAATCTGAAAAGTTGCTACAGCAGAATTTTCTACAAGCTCTCACCAACATCAATTAAGCTTACAGTGTTCAATTTGTCTCAATTATTTATCCTCAATTTGTGCCATCAACCCCCTCAATTTTTGCAATTAAGCACAAAAATAAGAGAGGAAAAATGAATAAGCAAACAAGAGGATGGTTACACATATACTGATTGGATGAAATAGATCAGTTATAGTGCTTTGACAATTATAATATGTTAGTTAACTAGTAGGAAAATGGATCAGTTGGGTACAAGAAAAATGAGATTTGGATGAAAAAAGGTTTGAGATTTATAAAAATAGAGGGATGTATGTACAAAAATGTCATCATGAATTATACTGGTGCAAAACTAGTTTTTGCTAAAAAGTTCCAAATTTTTTTTTGTTTGGAAGATATGCTATTTATTGGAGTGTTATTTATTTATAAAGATTAGTTAAAATGTTTATTTATAATACATATACTCATATTCAATACATATTCATTATATATAGTATCAGAAAAAATCAGTAGTCCAATCGGTCTGCCCATTGGTCTAATCAATGAACCAGTGGCTCTAGACTCATCCGAGTCGCTTTCCGAACCGGTTCCGATAATATTTGAAAAAAAAAATATATATATATAAAAGAAAATATATAAGTACTTGAATTATTTAATACTTAATATTGTACTGTGAATTTCAATCTTATAGATCTTCTGTGTTTCTACACTCACTCTATATATGTTTATAATCATTTATCAGGTATAAACAAAAAATTACATAGAATATCATATCATGGTATGGTTAATTATTAATCAGCTAACAAATACTATGTATTATTTTTGTAGTAATATTTTACGTGCACATGTTAATTCAAGCTCCTCTCTATAATTGCATGATCAAAAGAAAATGAAATTTTTTGAACCCACATATTATTTACTTAACCAACAAAATAAAAAAAGTATTTGATTAAAGTTCATAATTAATTACTCTTTTCAGCATCAGAGGCTAACTTTTCACATTTCAATTTGAATGCCTCAAATACAATCGCTATATTATGGAAAGTTATAACGTGCCCTTATTTCTCCACAACTCGAACTTACAAAATAATTGTCATTAACATGATTATGCAACACCATCAGGACGGCACAGAAGATCAAATAATTCCTCTGATGCTGTCCCACCGACTCATGTTATATAATTTAATTAATTATTAATAAATTGACATGAACATATGAATTGGACGTAGGTTCAATCATGGCCAAGAAAGCCAAACAAGGAAGGAAGGTATCCAATATCTATCAATTTCTTATTATTAATTTTGCGCCTCCAAGTCTGAATTCTCGTTTTCATGCACAATGTTTGAGACTTGTCAACACCTACACACTTGCCACCTCATTTCGTCTCTTCTACATAAAAATATTAAATATTAAATAAACTCACTCCAAACAAACAAAAGAAGGCCTACCGGACCACAGGCGGAGCTACAATTCGATATTAGAGGGGCCGAGAACATATAAAAAATCTGCCAAAAAATCATATAACTAATGACCAAAAACAAGAATTTTTTTTACAAATAAAAGTTCTTATTTTTGTTCAACCTAATAGACTTGATAGAAAACTTTTTACAATTTCCTACAAAATTATTATGAACATATAAGAATTTGTTATGATAGGAAATTTTTTTGTTGAGATGATATTTTCAAAAACTATATAATCAATTATAATAGCTGAGTTGTAAATAATTACAAAGTAAGCCTTTTGTGCAAATGGTTATATTTATTGAAATATTGTAACTAATATTAGAAAATGTTGTCAAGTTAATAAATCAAGTACAACTAAAGTTACTAAACTGACCAAACAATATATGAACCATATATATATATATAACGAGTGGATGCCTCGTTCCGATTCGGACCTAACAATTTTATCGAAATGATAAAAATAATGGTCATATATTTCATAATTTAGTAGCATAATTTTTAATTTTATAGCTAATTTTTTTAAATATTTAACACCTACGATTTGCATGATATTTACTATTATGACCATCTTAGTTAATGCATGTTTCTAATTTAAAATAGATTTAAATATGAATGTTATTATATTCATGTTATTTTTCTTTTCTATCACAATTATGCTATTTTTAACATTTTTGCAATAAATGTGAAAAATAATATTTTATCACTTGTAATTTAAATCCTAAAAAATAATATAAATAACAACGGGGTGATAAACATGAAATTGTTGGAAAACTAATAATCTGATATTTTGCAATCTTTTACATATGTATTTTAATAGGGCTTTTTTGTCATGTACTATACGTTAAAATTTAAGGTATACATATGATATTTTTAGATTATACACTACTTTAACAGAAAATATTATCAACATTTCAGCTCAATATAGATACAAACAATTTAACAATTTAATTGACCATAAATTGTAATGATGCTCCATAGACTTTTTTGTTATTTATTTTCTTCTAAATGTAAAATATATAAATCATTGACTTGTATCACATTAGTGAAAATTATTTGATTCCTGCAAAATTCATTATTTTTAATTGTTTTATAATCTAGTTATTCTGATTTATTTAGGATTTAGTGATTTTGTAATCTATATAATTTTGTAAGAAAATTATTCTTCATAATATGTCATTTTATATTATTTAAGAGAATGATATATAAAATAAATAAATCATTATTTTATATAATAAAGTAATGTAATCACTTAATATTAATCACATAACAATAATAAGTTAATATTATTAATTTAATAACATCGTGGTCAATGTGTGATAGCAAAATTATATAAAACAAAGCTTGGTTTTATGGTGTCAACTTGGTGCTCTCTTGTGGGTGATTCTTTATGGGGTGAACTTGGAGCTCTTTTGTGAGAGATCCATAATTTACATGGACTTCCGGATTTTATTCTGAGCTTATAGTCCCACCGGTTGTGTTAGATCAAAATGCAAAGTTTTTATATTAGAAATAATATTAAAAATAGTATTGACAAATCATTATTTTAGTTTGTCTGCCCAAGTTCTGACTGAGTTGTTTTAGAAGTTAAATTACCCTTGGCTGCTTTGTGGCATTAAGATTTAGAAACAATTTGTAAGAAGCCACAATTGAAAGATTATATATATCAGTTCACTTTAAGAGCATAGATAATCCCGAAGAGCAAGACCATCTGACCCGCCTAGATTACTCTTT
The DNA here is from genome assembly GCA_024447665.1 of Juncus inflexus. Lineage (NCBI taxonomy): Eukaryota > Viridiplantae > Streptophyta > Magnoliopsida > Poales > Juncaceae > Juncus > Juncus inflexus. The sequence continues at coordinate 10,538,919 of JAJHPC010000001.1, read as the reverse complement.
TTTCACAGAAGGCCTGGACTACTCGGCTTTTGATTTTTCTACTAATACATTCTCTTTTTTAACTGATATAACCTTGATTTCGTCATTATTTAGTTTTTGACTTCAATGTATAGCATATAAAAGGACCAAAATTTAAATCCTAAGGACTAGTATTGAATTACCCCCCTTAGCCCCCTCCCCCGCCTACCACTATAATCTCCTTATATAAGTTCCTTCTAGTTCTAGCTTGTTTCTTCCCTAAACAAAAGAGAAACACCCAAAAGAGAAACCATGTTTGAAAAGAACATTTCTTACACCCTAACTCTAATCCTCTTTCTCCCTCTAGCGCTACTATGCACAATCTTCTTCTTCCCCAACACTCATAACTATCTTCAATCATACTTTCTCTCTGACTGTCAGTCGCCACCTAACCTTACAACACCTCCTCCTGATTCGAACCCAGTACTTCCTCTCGAGTCAAAACCGGAATTCAAACTCCTATTTGGCATCCTAACTCTTCCTGAAAAGTATGAACGACGACAAATTATACGCATGGCTTATGCATTGCAAAAACCAACCCTTCATGCTCAAGTGGATATTCGGTTCGTGTTTTGTAACCTCACAACAAATGAACAGAAGGCATTCATTTCTCTAGAGATACTCACTTATCGTGACATAATCATCCTGAACTGCACTGAAAATATGGACAACGGAAAGACCTACACGTATTTCTCCAGCATCCCTAACATGTTTCCAGGCGAAGAACAACCTTATGATTATGTCATGAAGGCAGATGATGATGCATATTTCCGTCTGAATTATTTGGTTGACACATTGCGTGACAAGCCTAGAAATGACACATATTGGGGTAAAGGTTACCCTCCTTTGGATCAAGATAATCCGCCGTATTTTGTTGGTATGGGTTACGCATTGTCATGGGACCTAGTAGAGTGGATTGCCGCATCAGATTTTGCGCGACATAATACAGATGGTCTTGAAGATATTAACTTGGCGATGTGGCTTAATGTAGGAGGAAAGGGGAAGAATAGGTACAATATGAGAGAGAGAATGTATGATTTTCACGGCATTGAGCCGAAGGATTTTCCACAAGATACAATTGCCGTGCATCACTTGAAAAATGATTTTATGTGGATGGTTACGTTAAACCGGTTCAACGTGACACAAGTCCCGCCTTCAAGTTTTTACCATGTTTGAGAGCACATTTTAGATTTGATTGATTCGTTTTTATTTGTTGGAACAGTAAATTGTATTGCTTGTTCTTGTTCTTGTTCATATTCATAATTATTTTATTTTATTATTCTTTTGTAATTTGTGAATAAAGTTTGGTGGGGGGAATGGAATTACCACATAATGGAGATGATAATTTTTTGAATGAGTTCCAGTATAATAAATGTTTGACAAGTCTTTGACGAAAACCTCGAGGATCTTATTTGGGCTATTTTGGTGTGCTGTTAGTTAATTAGTCGAATAAATAACAATATTAGCACAGAAATTATATGCTACAAATAAGACTACAGGCATCACTGGCACATTTAATATTAAGTTCGTCAATGCCCACCGTAAGATTGTCTCAAACAAAAAACAAAAGTTCGTCAATGACGTTAGGCAGCATCTTTGACGCCTTCGCAGATGTTTACATCTCAACTCAACATCCCTCTGCTTTACACGTGAATTGCAAATGCAATTTAAAAACTCGCACCTGAAAATAATGCCAGTGGAAAATTTCATTCCAGGGTCTGAGTAAACGGATTAAAATCTACAATTAATTAGCCATGCCTATAAAACTTGTTCTACATTTTTCAAACAAAAAGAACCTTGTTATACCTCCTTTCTGCCTTCTTTAAGCTTTTATTCCTGGGCTGTTAGATTTATAAATATGAATCATGTGAAAAATTAAGTGATAAAATGGAACATGGCAGTACGTATAACTCGAAAATTGAAAAAAATCACATGAATATGCGGGAATAGTGCTGAAAATAAGGTACTTGTATTGTATTATGAAACATTCAAGGATACTCTATTAAGCAAGCCATGTGATACCCGGCCTATGTGCTTCTGGCAAGCCAACAACCTCAAGATAAATAAGGTACTTGTATTGTATTATTTTCTTAGAAGGCTATTTTTTTCCTAATTATGATTATTTTATCTGATTGGAGCAATTATTTCGGAAATCCTATAAAATGCGATCTGTCCAAATATATTTGCGTGCTTTCCACTAATAACTAATTGCTATCACCATGACTACAACGGTTCTCCCTCCAAAAGAATTCAATCTCATGCCTCATGTCAAAAATAAATTAAATTGAAAACAGCATGCATGGACATCCAAACTTACTCATTGAAGAAACATAATAAAACATTGAATTTTCATGAGATTTTACTCGGCAAAATGGTTTGTTTATTTGGCGTTCTGTCTTTGATCTGATCCGTTGCTTTCATTACACCAATGAGGATCACAGCCTATCTTCTTTTTGCTTATTAAAGAAGCTTTGACCCTAAAACCAATCAAACTACATGAACAAACATGCCTTCTCTAAAATCACCTTCTTGCACTCTACTTATCATCATTATCCTACCTCTTGCACTAATGTGCACAATTTATTTCATACCATATCCTAATTATTTCCAAATCCGCTTCTTCTCTGACTGTCAGGCCGGTCCAAGCACCTCCGTTTCTGATCCGAATCCCGAGTTTAAACTCTTCATCGGAATCCACACAATACCTGAAAAGTACAAGCGGCGCCATCTCATCCGCATGATATACAGCTTACAACAACCATTTCTCCATGCGAAAGTAGATATTCGCTTCATACTATGCAATCTCACGACAGATGAACAAAAAGAATTCATCGGAATTGAGATCCTCACGCACCGCGACATAATCATCCTGAACTGCAAGGAGAACATGGACAAGGGCAAGACATACACATACTTCTCGACTCTTCCGAAAATATTCCCACACGATGAGAAACCTTACGACTATGTCATGAAACTCGATGATGACACGTACCTTCGTTTTGACAATTTCATTGAGTCATTAAGGGGCAAACCTAAGGAAGATATGTATTGGGGAGGCGGTATGCCGAATCTCGATCAAGAATTCCCTCCGTTCATGGTTGGTACCGGGTATATACTATCATGGGATTTGGTTGAGTGGATCGCTACTTCAGAAATTCCACGTAATGATCCGAACGGGCCGGAGGATTTGTACACTGGTATGTGGCTTAATGTAGGTGGAAAAGGCAAGAATCGGTATAATATGGGGGCGAGAATTTACAATTTTAAGGGAACCAAAGATGAGGATTTCTTGCCAGACACGATCGCTGTGCACTATCTGAAGAAGGAGTTCATGTGGATGGTCACACTCAAGCATTTCAATGTGTCTGGAGCGCTCGAGCCGTCTAGCTTCTATCATCTTTGATGAGATAACTTGCAGCTTAGAAGAATAATTAATTGTTTGTTGATTTATTTTGTTTGTGGTATATGCTTTGTTTTCTTTTAATTCATTCTTCTTTACTTTACAAAAAAATAATGGACAGAAATGTAAATACTTTTTAATGAATGAAGATGATTCAATTTTTTTTTTTAATGAACAGCAGGCGTTGGCCTGTTTCTGTTCGTTTTCTATTAAAATAAAAGTTTGTTACAACAGAAGACATTACACAGTCATCGTGGACATTACAACATGAAAATGAAATGTACAATAGAAGGAACATCAATGGCATGCGACTCAACCAAGTGGATATTACAAGATGATTCAAAGTTTCAGTTTCATTATTTTATTTTTCTTGAAATCTTTTACTTTTTGATGGAATGGAGAGAGGACTTTCTTTTTGGAGGAAATTTGGAGAGGGCTTGAATCTCTCTTCCAAATAATTTATATATAGATAATCTGAAATTACAAGTTATCTTTTTCTTTTATAAATAGAAAAAGAAAAAGAACTAAAAGAAAAACGTATGAGCTGATCATTACTAATAATTCCGGCCCAGCCCAAAACTAAAAATAAGGAAATGAAAATCAAGTTTTATAGCCGGATTTTATAACCTAATTGAAATAATCCGGACCTGAAATCCTATCACTAGAAATATCTATTAGGTGATTTGACTGAGAATCATTCAGTCAAACTTGCTTCACTCTTTCTTTTGCTTCTTCTTTAGACTCTCCTGGCCGCGCCATGAACAAACTCTTCTCCTTCCTTCTTCTCTGTACCACTCTAAATAACTCCAGTTCCACTCTAATCTCTTCTATCAACTGATTCAAGCTTGACTTTTCCTCTGAAAAAGCTCGTCACACATCGTTCTTTCCACATCAGCAATGGAGAGAAGACTTGACTTCATTTATTACTTGATGTCAATATTGCCTTAATGTAATGATTATGACGGGAGAGTATTCAAGAGATCATGAATTCAATCTTAGAGGCTTTTAGCTAGTGGGGTTTGGGAGACGAGATTTAGGATTTGGTGCGAGTATTGAGTATATGCGTGCGTGTGTAAACCTACGGTATGGGCAATAATGTAAAAAAAAACAATACTTGAACTGATTTTTCTTATTTTCATGTTCAGTATATAGTCCAATCTTTTAATATGTTATCTAATCTTTTAACCAATTAAACTACAAGATCATTGCAATAGTCCAATCTTTTAATATGCTATCAAACAGCCAATTCAACGAGTCAGGGTGGTTATATATATTAAGAGAAAAATTATCGGTTGAAATTTTCTTTTTTCTTTTTCTTTAACCTGTGGTGCATGACTTATGAGACATAGCATCTTCTATGGCATCTGTACTAAGTAAAAATATGTTTTTCTGTCAAATCAGCAATCTTTGTAGTGCACGGTACCGAAACTAAAACACAGTTAATAAAGGCTTATTTAAAACCCTATAATTACTTTTTTTGGTCAAAAACCCTATAATTAATTATCTCAATTATATTATATATAGATGGGACATCTCCCTCTGGTCATCAGAGTTATTTTCTTGAGTTCTTCAGAGCAATTTTGTAGTTCAGAAATAAGAACATGTTTATCAAAAGATTATCTTACACCACCATTCTCCTTGTTCTCCTCATTCATCTAGACTTTCTTGTCATCTATATTTTCCAAAATCCTTGCAAAATCCAACTGCCATTTCTCTCCTCCAACTGTCATCCAATCCCACAAGTAAATTCTGCACCTGACTTCAAGCTCCTCATCGGGATCCAAACAACCGCCAAAAGATACGAGCGGCGCCACCTCCTCCGCATGGCGTATGCAGTGCAACAACCAACCCATAATGCTCAGATAGACATCCGTTTCGTCCTATGCAATCTAACCACAAAAGAAGAGAGGGTTTTTCTATCGCTTGAAATTATGACATATCATGACATCATAATCTTAGATTGTTTAGAGAAAACGGACAACGGCAAGACTTACATGTATTTCTCCAGTCTGCCTGGAATGTTTCCAGGCGAACTGCATCCGTACGACTATGTCATGAAAACAGATGACGACACGTACATTCGACTCAACCAAGTTGTCGAGTCACTAAGAGATACGTCACGAACAGACACTTATTGGGGAGCAGGATTGCCGTTTTACGACAATGAATCGCCGCCATTTATGCTAGGAATGGGGTATATACTGTCTTGGGATTTGGTAGAGTGGATTGCTACTTCAGAAATCCCGCGTAACGAACAGATCGGGCCGGAGGATGTGTTGACTGGTGAATGGCTTAATAAAGGAGGAAAGGCGAAAAACCGATATAATGTGAATTCAAGAATGTATGATCTTCAGATCCAGGAGGAGAAGGAAATGATGGCGGTGCACCAATTAAAACATAATGAAAGATGGGTTATGGCGTTTGAGAAGTTTAATGTGACGGCCCGGCTCAAATCGTCTACATTCTACCATATTTGAATGCTTTGACCTTTTAGGGTTTGCTAAAGGGGGTGATACTTGACTGGGTCTTTGTTTGTGTGCAAGTTGATCAATGTTACGAAAAAACACTTCTGTAATGTTTGGTTCTCTTTCCTTTTCACAAATATTTTATTGTATATTTTTCTCAACGGTGTATACTATCTTAGTTATGTGCAGTACGATTTGGACAAGTTTGACTTTTCGCTTTTTCACAATCGATTTAAGTGTTATTTAATTTCAGCTTACAACTCTTGATAAGCTTACATTTTTTTGATAGGTTGGTTTTGTAGCGCAAGTTACTGAGACACTCAATTAAACGCGTCACCGATATCTGTCTCCAATGGCAAAAATATTTATAATTATAATCCTATTTTTTTTTTTGACGTATTACTATGATAAATTAATACCGGCATTTGCAAATTCAAATAGGACCTCGAATAATAAAATTTTAAATTCAAGAAAATAACAAAAACAAATTCCCCATCCATTCTTACAGTTAAGGCAAATGATACAACTTAGAAGGCTTCAATCCATCTGTCACGTTGAAATACTTCAATGTTTTAGCCCATCTAATCCCATCCTTCAATTTATGCACCGCGACCGTGTCGGGTATGAACTCGTGTCGGTAACACATATAAGGCGGTTGGAAAAAGTCGTACATGGCAGGCGTAGCGTCATACATATGAACGGATTTGCCTCCGTCTCTGAACCATTTGCCTGTGACCAGGTCTTCTGGTCCGGTTCGATGGGTCTGAGCCACGTCTGATGTAGCGATCCACTTGACCAGGTCCCATGAGACCGCGTAGCCCATGCCAGACATGTAATGGTTCGCGTTTGTGCCAAAACATGGTGACATGAGTCCGAAATAGAGGCTCTCTCTTGGGAGCCTCTTTAGAGTGTTGACTAGGTTGTTTAGTCGGATGTATGTGTCATCGTCCGTTTTCATTACGTAATCATATGGTTCCTCATCTGATTATATTTATTTAAAAAAAATATATTTAAAATGAAAAATATGAGTTTAACAACTTTTTAAACATAAAAGAGCAAATGGAAGATTGGTCAAGTGTACCCACCAAATATTTTAGGAAGGCTGGAGAAGTAAGTGTAAGTTTTGCCTCCATCCATATTCTCAGCACAATCAAGGATAACTATATCATCATATTTCATAATCTCTAAAGTAATGAACACAATGTCCTCTTCCTTTGTCACATTGCAAAACACGAATTTGACATCAACGTGCCCGGCATGACTCGGTTGTAATCCGTACGCCAGCCTGACTAAATTACGTCGCTCATAGTTGCCTGGCAGAGTCAGTACACCGATTAGTAGTCTGATCTCTGGTTTGACTTTGACTGGTTCAGTGAAATCGGCACGTTGAGAGGATCTAATGCAATCTGATGTCACATGTTGGAGTTTTGACTCGATAGGGTACACGATTAGGGTTACAAGGATGAAAATGATGAGAGGAAGAAGGATGAGATAAACGGTTGATGTCGATGGCTTTGGATATGTGGTGGGTTTCATGGTCTCTTTTAATTATCTAGAGCTTTGGTTGTAGATTGTAGTTTGAGGAGAGAGGAGAAAGAGAAATTATTATGCAAACCAAAATTATTTAGGAGGTGATAGAGTGTTGTCAAAGCAAAGGTGAGTGTGTTGACTAACACATTTGAATCCTGGTTTTGTGAGCAAGCAAAGGGGTGAATAATGTACTCACAAATCAAAGGCATATCTTCTGAAATTAGTTTTGTGTTGACTAATTATTACTTTTTCAATGCAATCCTCCTGAAATTCTTGAAATCTCAGGTTCTTAACAAACCCAGTTACCGTTGTAATGCGAGATTACAATTCTTTTCCTTTCTAATTCACAAAAGCCTACACATTCTGACAAAGTTAGATTACACAAGCAAAATAAAGACTAAACCCTAATAAGTTTCAGAAATTTAGAATACCTAATTAGAACTAACAACATTTCCTGCAGAGGCCTTAACATAAGCTTCATAAAGGACCGGAATTTTTCTTGAGCATCGTTTCCAGCTCATCGTTTCCACCATATATTTATACATTTTAGTTTTTCACTATACTTTTGTACATAGTTAATTGAAACATAATATCATTTGTATATCAATATACCTTTATATATGTTGATTCTATTTTTTTGTTTACTAATATACTTTTTTTTAATTATGTTATATCTTTATGAATTCGGACGATACTAGTCGGCGGTGCATATTAGATCTCTATTTTATAATAATTTTAAGAATCGAATAATTGGAATTAATTGTTTTCATTTGAATTATTTTCTTCCTCATCTTCATTTTCCGAAGTTAATTTGGGCACTATGATGAATTTGTAGGTAATAGTATATTTTTTCAATAACTGATCTTGTTTAACCTTCATCCTAGTAAACAACACTAAATAATACAACTTTAACACAGCCCATTTATTTAAATAAAACGATACAGCCCAAACATTAAATTACAGTCCATACATATTTCTTTTCTCAGCCCAACGCCGCATCTCAAACCATAAATGATCGACGGCTGCGATTAAGGCAAGGCATTATTATATTATAAATACCAAGTCGCCTCCATTTCCCTTCTTTACCTTTTTTTTTTTTTTCTTTCTTCGTCCTTCTCTCTGGTACCCTTCCTCCCTTCTCTCATCTCCATATATACAGTATTTAATTATTTTTGTTTAGTTTCATGTTATATGAAAATTAAGAAGATATTCATTTTAAAAAGGGAATTAGCTTGCAAATATTAGCTATCGTGCTGGAAAATAAAATAAAAATAAAACTGGGGTACACAATTGTTTCTTAAAAGGCGCCTCAGTTCTCTATTTCCTCTTCGTTTCTCACACTCTCTCCTCTCTGAGTCAGTTGAGCATATATTATATAGCTAAGCCAGGAAATCAAATCAAAATACACTAATCGTAAATCGTTAAATGTTAATTTTGTAGGTTACTTGTTTTTTTGGCGCTGGAGATGCCGGCGGCTCATAATGCCGGCGGTAAGCACGGCCAGACGACGCAACAGTTCGTTGCCAGGTTTCATTTTAACTATTTTTAGTCTGTCAGACGACGCAACGAGCATCCATTTGTTTTGTTGAATTTCATAGTTGACGATGGCTGAGGCTTAATTTCAGCATATTTAATTAATTAAAATATACAAAAAGAAAATATGTTTTTTTGTATTTGAAAGTTGATGTTTGGTACCACCATACCTGTGTGCAATTAATTAAAATATATTTTTTAGCATAATTTAATTTTATTTATATTTCATCAGGAGACAGCTGATTTTACAGCAAAGGAAGTCCTTACCAATCGCATCAGGTTCTCTACACTACACTACACTACACATTTCTTCAAACTCGTATAATTTTTAAATGAAACAAGAATCAATCTTCAATTTGCAATTTGCAATGTATAATTTTAACTGTTAAACACTTGTTTACATTTCAGTTGAGAAGAGACTTGTCGATGAAGTGAGGAAACACGACACTTTAATCATCGTTGGAGAAACCGGCAGCGGCAAAACGACACGTACATTTTCACATTAGTGATTAATCATTTCATTTTTTATTATAAATATCCAAATAATTTTTTTTTTTCTATAGAGATACCGCAATTCCTTCACAACGCGGGGTTCTGTCAGGACAGGAAAGTGATAGGAATCACTCAGCCTAGGAGAGTGGCAGCCGTCACTGTGGCCAAGCGTGTAGCGGATGAATGCAACGCTGAATTAGGTCAAAAAGTCGGTTACTCTATTCGATTCGATGATAAAACATCCAATTCCACTAGAATCAAGTACATGACCGACGGTCTACTCCTCAGGTAAATTAAATTAATTTAATGGATAAAATGTTTTATTATTTTGTTAATTATGCGAGTATTTTTTAAACAGGGAGGCTCTATTGGACCCGCTTTTGTCGAAATATAGTATAATAATAGTAGACGAAGCTCACGAAAGAACAGTACACACAGATGTGTTACTAGGCTTGCTAAAAAACGTACAACATTCCAGAAACAAAAATACCCCAAAAAATGACGACGACTCACAAAAATCGTGCCAAAATCACAAACTGGCCCCTCTGAAATTGATTATTATGTCTGCCAGCCTGGACGCCAAATGTTTTTCTGAATATTTTAATGGCGCTAAGGCTGTGCATGTACAGGGCAGACAGTATCCTGTGGAAATACTTTATACCTTTCAGCCTGAGCCTGATTATTTAGACGCCACTTTAATCACCATTTTTCAGGTCAGTTTTTTCATTAATGTAATCATTTTTAGTAAGTTTCTGTTGCTCAAATGAACTGAAATATTATCCCAAAATTGCAAAAAAGCCCCTGTGTTATCCCAAAATTTCTTGAATTCCTTAAGAATGTAGGGACTTTGTTGCAATTATCAATAATGAAGGGCTTTTTTGCAAATTTCCCAAATTTATTTATTTTTTTGAATTGTTATTTGTTAAGATTCATTTGGAGGAAGGGGCAGGAGATATACTTGCATTTCTGACGGGTCAAGAGGAAATAGAATCGGTGGAAAGACTCATTCAAGAGAAAATTCGCCAATTGCCCCAAGAAAATAATAAAATTACAATCGTCCCTATTTATTCCTCTCTTCCTTCCGAACAGCAGATGAACGCTTTCAGACCCGCACAGTCCGGTTTCCGTAAAGTTAGTCTTTTTTATTATTTGAGTAAAATCGTTCAATTAGGTTTTTTGATTTTTTTGATTTTTTCTGGAATTAGGTTATTTTGGCGACGAATATTGCTGAGACGTCAGTAACTATACCTGGAATAAAGTATGTAATAGATACGGGTTTAGTAAAAGCTCGTTCATACAATCCAGTTACCGGAATGGAATCTTTGATCATAATTCCCACCTCAAAAGCTCAAGCTCTTCAAAGAAGGTTAATTAAACTCTCAAAAAACATTTCGTATTTTCTCATTTTATTTCCTTACGCATGATATTACTATTATATTTACAGTGGTAGAGCAGGAAGAGAGGGGCCTGGTAAATGCTACAGACTTTATCCAGAAACTGAATTTAATAAATTAATCGACTCAACCGTGCCTGAAATAAAACGATGCAATCTTTCAAATGTTGTGCTTCAGCTCAAAGCTCTTGGAATTGATGACATCATCGGTTTCGATTTCATGGAAAAACCCTCTCCGTCCGTTCCTTAACTCCAAATATTTTCAAATTCACTAAACCCTAAGCCCTAATTAATATGATTTATTATTATTTTTTTCTTAATAGGATGGCTGTAGTGAAGTCTTTGGAGCAATTGCTTTTACTAGGGGCCTTAACGGATGATTATAAATTATCGGATCCTGTCGGGGTCCAAATGGCAAGATTGCCTTTGGATCCAATGTACTCAAAAGCTCTTATATTATCCAACCAATTCAAATGCTTAGAAGAAATGTTAATTGTTGTCTCCATGCTTTCCGTCGAATCTATTTTCTACTTCCCTCGTGAAAAGTTAGAAGAGGTGAAATTTTTTTTCACTTTTTTTTAAGTTTATTGGTAAAAGAATATTTTTAGGCTAATTTTTTTATTTTTATTTTTTAATTAGGCGAGGGCAGCGAGGAAAAACTTTTCGAGCTCAGAAGGAGACCATGTAACCTTGGTGAATGTGTACAGAGCTTCTGCTGATTGTTTAGAGAAGAGCAAAAATTCAAATATGAAAGAGAAAACAGTTGAGAAAACCCTAAATAAATGGTGCAGAGAGAATTTCATTAATTATCGGTCGTTAAGACACGCGAGAGATATCCACAGGTCTGTTAGTTACACTATATACTACCTGAATGATTAAATAAAAAAGTTAATATCTTGATCTGATTTTTCAATTTGTTTACTTATTTTGTAGTCAAATACAAGGGCATGTGCAACAAATGGGACTGAATATTTCTTCATGTGGAGACGATATGCTTCAGTTTAGGAGATGCTTAACAGCTTCCTTTTTCTTAAATGCCGCCATAAGACAACCAGACGGATTATACAGGTTCTTTAACTCTTCATATTCATTTTCATAAAACTCTTGAATAAATACAAAGTGGTTAGATCGCATATTTAGGGTTTATTTTTTTACTAGGGCTATGGCGAGCGGGCAAAGCGTGCAGATCCATCCTTCTTCGGTTTTGTTCAGAACAAAACCAGATTGTATTATATTTAATGAGTTGGTGAGAACCAATCAGAATTACGTGAGGAATTTGACGAGGATTGATCCGCTTTGGCTCCCTGAATTAGCGCCTCAGTATTATGCTACTGAAGGCTAGTTTTGTTTATTTCTGTAGTTGTAGTCTTATGTTGTTTATTAGCTATTCTTTATTCGTGCGTTGTGTAACATTAACAGTAGTTAGTTATCTTAGTTAGAAATCATGATAGAGATCTTATCAAGCGACAGACAGAAAACAAATATATAAACCAATGTTTTAAATTACCCTGGACAAATACAAATCTCAAACTTGACAAATATTCAATGGAAAAAGCAATAAATCAGAATACCACAAGAATCTAAAAAAAATAATTGAAAAACCAGAAGTCATTATGTTGTGAAAGATGCATCTCTATGTACCATTCAACTCAAATTAGGCAAAAACCAAGATGGAGAGCACTGTCTAGATGGAGGAGGAATGACAAAGCTATTCAACCGACAGTCAAGCTCTTCAAAGCTATGATCTCTCATGTTGAACACCGATATGTAATGCACATTCAAAGCAACTAATCCTAGTCCATTTACAGATTTGGATCGTGCGTGATAAATGCAATTCTCTCTCAATCTACTACAACCACCAGCTTCGAAAGAGAAGCAATGAACATCATCGACGAAAAAAGATAACTCGTCCAATTCTGTAACCTCAATCCAATTCGGTATATTGTCGTTACAACATTCCAACTGAAAAACTTTGTAGAGTTCCTTATCATTCGGAAAAACGTAGGTCCATGTCGTGTGAACCAGAAGAAGTAACTTTTGCGAAGGAGAAACAGTCAAGTGTATCTCGATTGGTGATACATATTCCGGGCAGGGAATTATGCCGACAATGCGAAGCGTTCTAGCTTCTATAATTGTCGTTCTGTAGTTGTTGCGTTCAAGAACAAAAAAATGGCCAGAGTGATAGATTATCCGAATTACGAATACATTTCGCATAAACTCGATCGGCCTCCAAAACCAATTGTGGGATGGATAAGAATAAAACAAGCCTGCTTTATTGGTGCAGGCGACCATGATTACAGAGGTGGAATGGTCCCAAGCCATGTTTCTCGGACCTGAGTAAATAGGAGTTGATGAATATAACAAAGGGGAACTAGAAAGAGACGGAAGGCGCATTGAATCACCATTTAAGGGATCAATTAGGTTACCGGAGATCCAAGATTCTTCATAATTGAGGGTTAATAACCTATTTTTGGAAGATCCAAATATGACAATGTCACGAGAGGCGGGGAGAGAAATCGAGTAAATGTGATCCTCAGAGAAGGAGTAGAAATAACAGTTGTTGTTAGAGTTGTCAGTTGGCAATATGAGCCATGGAAATTGCAGAGGCATGGAAATGGACTTGGAAGCAAATCGCCATGAGGAACAGACTGAACGGAAGCGAAGAAGGTCAGTTGCCTCTGTCAATTTGCCGGCGATCATGGGGAGCATATCAAGGGGAAGTTCAGACCAACTCATCTTCTTCCACTCTCGATCGAGGAGAGAAAGAGAAGGGTTGACCAAAATGTAGTTTGTAGTCATAAATTTATGGACATCATGGCAAGAAGGTAGGGTTGACCAAAATGTTTTTAGTTACAAGACATGGCTGTCATGACTATTTGGGGATGAAGTTTATCAATGGGCCCAATGTAAGTAGGTAATTGAAGGGGATTAATGAATGCATGACAAAGCTATATAAGTTGGTCATCTTTATCGCAATAGAGAACCAGTTTGTTCTGGTATTAAAAATCCATTACGTACTAGTATTAGTTTGGGAAAATATGTGTCGCATGATATACAAAACATGCGCTCTATCTAGAAGAAATATTATGTTGGGAAAAATAAGGGTTGTTTCAGACAAAATTGCCTGCTCGAGACCTTTGTCGAACACGACTTTTAGGGTACACCTTTATAAAATGAGAATAATCATAAATGTCCTTATAGAATTCTCTTAACTACGACAAAACCATGAGCAAGGGTATACTCTAGTTAAAAAAGAAAAAGAAATTTGTTCCATTGGAAGAAAATCAAATATCAAAACTACAATAATCCACAATATAGAATAACTAATTTTACAGTAGCAGCTGCTTCAAAAAAAAGTAAATAAATAAATTACAATAGCAATTATAAACACAAAATTTCTGTTAGTCAACTGATATTTGACTTGATAACAATCTCATTTTCAAGTACCTCCATTTGCATCTCAAGATCCCTCAGTCTCTTACTCATGTTTTGAAGTCTCTTTGTGGCTGAGTCATCTGCATAAATAATCAAGAAAATAATTTATCTTTTTTTTTATTTTTTTTATGAAAGAAAATAATTTACATATTTCGACCACAAAAAATTTAATATTTACGCATTTGAGAAATGAATTGAGTAATGGACGTTATGTCGCTATTATTCGATGAAAAAATGGCATGCAGTTTCTTTGCCAGAAGTTAAATCGTCATTTGGACTGATGATACTCCACCATTCTTCTGTTTGATTTGTTTCAAACATATCCATTTTTCTCTTTTTTAGTCTTTTAGTATTTTTGCTCTTTTTTCTTTCTTTTTAAGCTCTCTGCTTATGGCTTCTAAGTTCTATCTTCTATAAAAGAAAGGGTTAATTTTTCATGTAGCCCCTCTAAAATATAAATGATATCATGTATGGCCCTACAAAATGTTATAGATTCCCCAAAGACCAATATCTAGAAATTTTTGTTTGATCAAAAAAGCTAGAAAATATTAAATATACCCTAAAAAGAAATTTTTCATATATACCTTTCTTTTTTCCATTTACTCCAGGACATCCCAAATTAATTTAGCTTTTGTGTTGTTTTTTAGGTCAGTTTTTTCTACGCTGAAGATTATTACTTCTTTTTGAAAAATTTGCTCTCATTAAATGTTTTGAATTGCTTTATTTTGTGTATAGTATCCAAATCATAACAGTTTATATTCAGAAAAGAGAATTAAAATAATTAAGGATTCTTTTTTAAATATTCAGAAAAGTCAGGGGTTTTGAAAAAAATCCCAAATAAATTGCATCATGCATGACTTCATTTGGGATTAAAAACAAAGAGAAACTATGAAAAGTCAACAAGAAACAATTAAAGCATACAAATATAAGTTATATAACCGAGATTCATGTGAGTATATACGTTTTGAAAAAATTGATGAGTAGGATTTTTAAGACTGTCATGTTTGATCTGATAATGTAGTTTTGTTAATATGGTGTTTGATTCGAGTTTCACATTTATCCTTTCAAAACTTCAAAAAGATCATATTTACTTCTTTAAATATACAAATATCAAATTTACCCTTTCAAAATCTATTATATATCGTTTTCTTCCTCCAAAAATGCGAATTAAATTTACCTTTAGGAAATTCAGATATATCATGCTTTACAGTTTACCCATCCAAAATCTTTTGCGGACAAGAATTAACATTATTGTCTAACTAATTATTATTAGTTTTTTAATTTGTTAGTTAAAACACCTGCTAGTCCTCCGATCTGCACAAATTAATGTGCTTCCTTGCATAATGGGCTGAGTTATTATAAGGTCCTAAGATCGTATGTATTATTATTATAATAACAGAGTACTTACTTCAATGAATCTTGGAAGGGGAAGACGTTTGCCATGATGACAATATAATCAACATTAGCAGTATTTTTATATATTTACAAATACATATTTTAATCTTACTATAAATTCTGCCGAAAAATTATATAAAGATTTCCCAAAATACCGTGAAAAGACATAATTTGGCAGCATAAGGTAATGCTGGGCGACAAAATGATCCAGATCTATTTTTTTTTTTTTTTAATGCAAGCTTGAGTGGGTGATCTCATACTCGAGAGTAAAAAATATATTAATAACAAAATAGGAGAATTACGATAATTTTTAATGTTAATGAAATTTAAATCTCAACTATATCACAATCATGATATTTAACTAGTTAAGCCAAAGGCTAATGAGTCTTATCTGATTAATATTATCCAATTTAGTTCAAAGAAAATATTCACAATCTCGATTACATCTTTCACAACTTTTTCATATAGGGACTACAACAAGAAAGTGATTATGATCTAATATTAACAAAAGAACAAACAATCAAGTAAAAGTGAATCAACTTAAGAAGGTGTTGAAAAGGAGAGTGGAAGCTTAACCAATGAGATCGGGCTACGGACCACATGCTTGTTCGAAACCCACTTGAGGTCTCCATACATAATTTTGAGAGGATTTCCAGTCCATTTTACAATCAGTTGAAAGCTCTTTTTCTGGCCCAAACTGGTGAATCGTAATTTCGCTGGCTTAACTTTCACTGATAAACCTTTCGGTACATTTACCGATACTTTGTATTTCGCTTTTGCCTCCCCAACATTAGTCACCATCCTTTTAATGATTATTTTACGGTTTGCCTTGAGAGGTATTGAAATTGATGGGTAATTCAATTGCTCTTCAGGGATGGACTTTACCTTTGCACAATCCACTGGTGGCGTGGGTTGAATAATGATGGCAATCATACTATTGTTATAGTTCAAGCTACATAAATAAGGGATGTAATCTTCTGGTTTTAGATCATAAACCAAACCAGGATCCAAGGCTTTGCTTGGATTCACATGACCTGCACCCATATCATACTGAGTTATAGGATTGTGTGTGGTTTCTTCACCAATCGGTTCGCCAGCTAACGTCTTTGTGTAAGCTGTTGTTATAATAGCCGATTTGATTGCGGCAGGCGTCCAATCTGGATGTGCTTTCTTTATTAGTGCTGCAATGCCACTGAGGTGTGGTGCAGCCATGGAGGTTCCTGACAAAGATTCAAAATTTCCACTATTTTTGTCTCCATCAAAATTTGGTGGGACAGCTGCAAAAACATCCACGCCTGGTCCAATAATGTCAGGTTTCAAGATCAGAGGGCTAACCAGGTCCGGCCCTCGAGAAGAGAAGTTAGCTACCATGGGAGACCATGGGACGCGAGTTACTACACCTCTGAAGAAGAATGTAGTGGTTGGGTTTGCAGTGGATCGCATATAGTTCTTGATCTTTTCACCATCTTTAGAGTTGAGATGTGAGGCTGGGAGGACATGCTTGTCCGCATTAATAGAGTATTTATAGTCCCTGGAGTTTATAAGGATCATGCCGACTCCTCCAGCCTTGAGCACATTTTGACCTTTCTCAATTCTCCCGTTGCCACCACGATCACAAACAACAATCTTACCACGGACAAGCTTTGTATCAAGCGTGTCATTGTAGCACCGACCAGCCTCAATGTTCCCATTTGAACCCAAGTAAACTAGTGGTACCATATGTTTCGTCCAATTCTTTGGTTGGTAAGCAGACCCCCCATCAAGTTGTAATCCATTTCCTAGTTTGACGGTAGATGTAAGAAGTCTATCTATAGTGCCTGCCCCCACAGTGAGAGCCCATGGCGCAACGTTTGAAAGTGTGCCTGGTTTAGGACCCGCATTACCCGCTGAGCAACTCAAAAACACTCCTTTCATAATAGCATAATAACCAGCGACAGCACTTGAATCATCATACAAGGGTCTAGTTTCGTTGTTTCCAAGGGACATGGATATCACATCAACACCATCATTTACGGCCTCTTCCATCGCTTTTAAGATATCAACATCTTCACACGTTTCGTTACTACATACCTTATAAATTGCTAGGTGCGCTCGAGGTGCCATTCCAGAGGCCATTCCCATGGCAATTCCATTGTATTTTACACCTTTGACAAATGCTCCGGCGGCAGTGCTTGATGTGTGAGTTCCATGTCCATCATGGTCAAATGGAGGAAGGTGCATCTTCTCCTCCAAGCCTCCCTTGAGGAATGACTTTGCGCCAATAAGTTTATTATTGCATACAGAGGCATTAAAGTCACAATGTCCTTTCCATTTTGCTGGTGGTGGCGGCATGCCATCATCGTTGAAGGAAGGGTGATTAGGATAAACCCCCGTGTCAAGAACACCTATAATTATGCCCTCTCCCATGTTGCTATTTTTCCAAACACCATTTGACCCTCGCAATCCTAAAAATTGAGGAGTATGAGTGGTCATTGGCTTGTATTGCCTGTTAGCCAAGATGGCTTGTACAAACCATGGATGATTTGACATGGAGTTAACTTCTTGCTCGGTCAAACGTGCCGCAAAACCATTTACTACACTGTTGTAAGAATAAATAAGCTTCGAGGCTGCAGATTCTTTGCATATCTTCGACAAAAGTGAAAGGTGCCAGCTTTCGACATCTTTTACATCTGAAGATTCAATGTCGTTTGTCTTTTGAACGATAATTATGTAATTTTGAAGCTTGTTTTGGTCTTCATGGGCTGTCACAGTTGAAATTAAACAATGAAAAAGGAAGGAGATGTAAAAAAGATAACAAAGCGACTTTGCAGAACCCATCAGGAGTTTGGAACACAATGAGTGCCAATGAGTACAAGTAATTTATATAAACTTCAAAAAGATTACGGGTAGTTTTTGAATTTGAACCCTAAACTGAACTTGAACGCATTTGGAAGCTCTTAGTCAAAAGATACTATCAATGTTATTTTCTAAATATAGATTGGTTTTGTTGCGACCAAATGATAAAAATTGTTCTTCCTAGTCTTTAGACAATGCAGACGTTGTAATGTTGATAATTTGATTGATTGTTAAGGACACTAATAACGCGCTAAATAACATTGAAGACTTGAAGTCATGATGAATTGCACGAACTCATTTTTACCGGTTTGATAAACCTGTTCAATTACGTGTCATATTAACAAATCCACTAACGCTATCCTATACATATCAATCACATACAATTCCATGTGAAATTGGACATAGTCAAAACATAGAATTTGCACATAAACCCTCATTGTTTCTTCATATTTAGCCAACTCATTCCGAATTGCAAGTTTTGTTTGGAATAGCACGTGAAAGGATAGATGAGAATATTATCGAATTTGAGTATATTGTTCTTTTGGGTGATCATATCATCTTGCATTTAGTCAGAAAATCTTTTTCTAGGCGTCAAATACTGTCAAATAAAAATTTCTACAATATATCTGTACGAATTTACGAGTTTAACATGTGGCTTAGATTCACCAAAGAATTTTCTCGGTATATTTAACCCCTTAAATATTGAAAATCAGTACATAAATGTTATTTCAAAGTCCCAACTTAAGATATTGTTTCTGATTTTTTTATTGCCCAAGCTCTGAAATGTTGCCTCGGAGCAAAAAAAAAAAAAAAAAAAAAAAAAAAAAAAGAGAAACGAGGAACGAGGAAGAAAAGAAGCTATAATATATTTTTTTAACTTAAGAAGCTAATTTTGTTCTAATGCATCAAATAGTTCAGAGACCAAAGACAGTAACAGTTTCCAATATATCTTTTTATTTTGCTTGATATTTCTATTATGCGATCAATTTGTTTATGAAACTTTTTTTCAAATTCATAAGATTCAAGAAATATTGGAATGATACACCAACAAAGTCTCTCTTGAGAATTTTATCAAACAACTTTTGTGCAATAATAGGAGAGATTATTTTAGGCGAAAGGTGAAAATGTTTCTACTGTATTTACGAATGATGAAAGTAATGTTTAATTAAACCCTAACTCATATCTGCATGCATTATTCATGAGGTTTTTTTTGATAATGATAAATCATTATGGTTCAAGAAAGGTTTTCTTTGTTCAATATTTCCATTTTTTGTTAAGATTACATGGTTAGCATCTTCATCAAACATAATTTTTGCTTGTATTATTGCTTGCTTGATTGAAATTAGTTCTGATACATATATAATTTCCATTCATTAAACTTAATTTCATGTAAGATGAGCAATTTTTTTTTCAAAAAAGTAGAAATAAAAACAATTTCCTTGAATTACAACAACCAAACAAATTGATTGTGATCTAACATCAATACAATAAGCAAGTGTGAAAAGGTTAGCAGTCAGACAATCAATGAGAAATAATCGTATTAGCAAAAGTCTATCGAAGTGGCTTGAGCAATGTGATTGGGCTACGGACGATATGCTTGTTTGACAACCACTTCAGCTCTCCATCCTGCATATGTTTAAGAGGACCGCCAAACCATTTTATGACAACTCGATAGCTCTTCTTTTGGCCTAAACTTGTAAACTGCAAAGTCTTCGGTATAACCTGAGCTGACAAGCCTTTAGGTAGGCTAAGCTGTGATGTGTATTTTGCGTTCTTCTCCCCAACATTAGTCACTACCCGTCTAATCGATATTTTACGATTTGCATTGAGGGGAAACGAAAGTGAAGGGTAATTCAACTGCTCTTGAGGGACAATCTTCACCCTCGCGCAATCCACAGGTGGTGCTGGATGAACAATCATGCTAACCATACTATTGTTATATCGCAAGCTACACAGATAAGGGATGTAATCTTCTGGTTTCAAGTCATAAATCAAGCCTGGGTCCAAGGCTTTAATAGGATCCACGTGGCCAGCACCCATATCATAAGGAGTCACAGGCTTGCGTGTTTTTTGGTCACCAATTGGCCTACCCTCTAGAGTCTTTGTGTAAGCAGTCGTCATAATGGCCGACTTGATTGCAGCAGGTGACCAATCTGGATGTGCTTTCTTGATTATTGCTGCAATTCCACTGAGGTGTGGTGTTGACATGGAGGTTCCTGACATAAATTCAAATTGCACATTTTTTCCTCCTTCGTAATTCGGTGGTACAGCTGCAAGAACATCTACGCCTGGACCAGTGATGTCAGGCTTCATTAGCAGAGGACTGATTGCGTTTGGGCCTCGAGAAGAGAACTCAGCTATCATAGGGGCCCATGGAATGTATGTTGCTATACCCTTGAAAAGGAATGTAGCTGTTGGATTTTTAGTAGTTTGTATGTATTCCTTGACAGTTTCTCCGTCTTTGAAGCTGAGGTGTGATGCTGGGAGGACGTGGTCGTCCGATGTTATAGAGTACTGATATTCTTTAGAGTTTACAAGGATCATACCAGCTCCTCCAGCCTTGAGCACATTTTGGCCTTTCTCAACTCTCCCATTGCCGCCGCGATCACAAACAACTATCTTCCCATGCACTATTTTTGCATCAAGTGTGCCATTTTGGCAAAGACCAGCTTCAACGCTTCCATTTGAACCCAGATACACTAATGGCAACATTTGCTTCTTCCAATTCTTCGGTTGATAAGATGACACTCCGTTAAGTTGTAGCGTATTTCCGAGCTTAACTACAGATGTATTTATTTGTCTATCCATAGTACTTGCAGCCACTGTAAGGATCCATGGTGCCACATTTGAGAGTAGAGTCGGTGAGAAAAGAGTTGGGGTAGCGCCATTATTGCCAGCAGCGCAACTGACAAAAACACCTTTCATCGTAGCATAATAACCAGCGATAGAAGTTGCTTCTTCAAACAAATCTACGGTCTCAGAAGCAGCAATTGAGAGGGAGATGACATCCACACCATCATTAACTGCCTCCTCAATCCCTTTCATCGTATCGATCATTGTACAACTGTCCTCAGTACACACCCTATAAATTGCTAGATGTGCTCGGGGTGCCACCCCTGAGGCCATACCCATTGAAGTTCCTTTAAATTTGGCATTTTTGACAAATGATCCAGCTGCAGTGCTGGCAGTGTGAGTGCCATGCCCTATAACATCAAATGGAGGAACATGCATTTTCTCCTCCATGCCAGCCTTGAAGAATGACTTTGCCCCGATAAGTTTGTTATTGCATAAGGAGGCGTTAAAGTCACAATGTCCTTTCCACTTTGCTGGCGGCTGCGGCATGCCATCATCATTGAAAGATGGGTGGTCAGGATAAATCCCCGAGTCAATCACACCTATGATTATGCCCTCTCCCATGTTACTATGGTTCCAAACACCATTCAACCCACGCAACCCTAAGAATTGAGGAGTATGGGTGGTCGCGAGTTTGTATGGCTTGTTGTCAAGGATGGCACGTACGAACCACTCATGATTTGACAAGGAATGAACCTCCTGCTGAGTCAAACGTGCTGCAAAACCATTTACTGCACTATTGTATGAATATATAAGCCTTGAGGTTGCTGATTCTCTGCAAACCTTCGACAAAAGTGAAAGGTGCCAGCTCTCGACATCCTTGATAGTAGAAGAGTCGGCGTCTCTCGTCTTATCAACTATGACAATGTAATTTTGGAGATTGTTTTGGCCAGTTTGGGCGAAGGCAATTGAAGTAAAAGAATAAAAAACGAATGAGAGGTAAAGAAAGTAAGGAAACAACTTGTGGGAGTCCATCATGAGAGACTTCAATTACGAAGAATGTTGGAAATCAAATGTGGGCTTTAAAGGGATAAATGGTCGTTTTGAAGTTGGAACTTTGAATTGAAAACGGCCAGATGTTCAAGTCTTTAGTGAGATATGCCACCTATGTTTGTTTTGTGTTTGGAATTTGGTTAAGGTCAATGAAAAGATTGGTTCTTGCAGAGCGATGCAATGTTTTCACAACAACTATAAATAGGTAAGTTGTTAAGCTTAAATTTTTAATGTTAATAAACTAGTCTTCACAACAACCACAAATAGGTTATTAAGTTTAATGTTAATAAGATAAATTAATAGCATCTAAGTGCAGAAGTGCTAAAAGGAAAGCGCCATATCTTAACTGGTACAAGTCCTGAGGTAAGAAACCGTTCAACAAATTATGCTAAAATGAAAAAAGAAAAAGGAAAAAGAAAGAAAGAAAGAGAAGTTAAAAATATAGATGCCTCAATAGATGAGCAAAATTGCAAGAACTAGACAGGCAAAAGGCTTCATGATATAACTATTATTGTTTGTAAAACCAATGAACTGTAATACAAGATAACTTTTCTATGAAACACAGATTTACAAATTGATTTATATTATATAGCTAGGTACGTAATAATTATTCTAAGATAAATACACTTAAAAAACAAAACCACATAATACATGCACAAGCTTTACGAGACGTACAATTCAAGGCATTTCAAATGCCAGAATCATTTACAAGTCGGCTTCTCTATAACCTACAAAATGACAAAAAGACCGTTTCTCAAAATCTTAAATTTCATAATTCAGTTTTTGTTCATAAACAACAATATCTCAAATGAAGCTAAGGGAACCCAGAAAATTACATAGTTTAAATACATGGTGACCAAAAATGTAATTATTTTTAGCAAATCAAAGCAAACCGAATATTTTCTTTTATTGCAAATAACACCCAACATTTTAGGTTAATTTGAAGCTAAAACCAAACCATCAAATGAAAGGAAGGTTTAGACTCGGTAGAAAATGACAAATTTACCCTCCTATTAATGACCCCATGTTCTTCACAAACCAACCTAACATCTCAACCAAATTATAAACATTGAAAACTTTTGTATTAATCATTAACTCGCAACAACCCAAAAACGGTAAAAAACATCGAATTTACACCCAAAAAAAAAAATAAAAACAAAAAAATTTAATTACCTCAAAAACCGTGCTGAGAACGCTTTAGGGTTTGAAATTCAAGCTCTCCATCTTTCTTCCCCTTGTTTTTTACTTTGCATGCCTAAAAAAGACGGAACGGGTTGCTTCTTCGCTCCAACCGAAGGCAAAGTTCTCGAAAGCCAAGACTCGCTCGGCGATTTTGGCACCGGCAAAGGCAACGAAACCCTAAATTCCACTTTCTTCCCCACTCTTTCTCTCTCCTCAAAACCCCACTTAACTCCATTTACTCTCTCCTCAAAACCCGACTTAACCACACTTTCTCTCTCTTGAAAACCCGACACAACCACACTTTCTCTCTCCTCAAAACCCGACTTAACCCCACTTCCTCTTTCTTGAAAACCCGACTTAACTCCACTCTCTCTCTCCTCAAAACCCTGCTTAACTCCACTTCCTCTCTCTTGAGAACCCGACATGACCACACTTTCTCTCTCTTGAAAGCCCGATTCAACCACACTTTCTCTCTCTTCAAAACCCAACATATTAGAACCAATTTGTATTTTCTGTGCTTCTCCTTCTTTTGGGACCGAATCTTGCGCGTCAAGAAACCGATCCGGATCCAACAAACTCGACCCGTTTCGGCTGATCGGATCATCTCCATTTGAGTGGTGAAATGGAGAGGATTTGCTGATTGGATCATCTCCATTTGAGCCGGCCGAATGGAGAAGAGGCGACGAACCGTCTCTTGTTATTTGCGAGTCGCTCCAATAGGTCAAAAGGCTCGTGTCGCTATTTTTCTTCTTTGTTTCGTTCTTTTTCTTTTGATTGTTGTTATTGTTATTATTATTCGTTTGGTCTTGCTTGTGCTTATATACCGGCTCCCATGAGTGCTAAGAACAAAAAAAAAAATATATATATATATATATATATATATATATATTAAATAACCGTGTAAGTATAAAAAATATATTAAAAAAACAAAAAATTGAAGCATAAAAAGATGATAAATTGAACCAAGTAAGTCTCAAAGGCCTCATCTGAATCCTTCAAACCGGGTCCACCATTAATGGAGCTCCTAATCAAAGGGCTTCCATTTCTCTTTACAGCACCACCTTTTGTCCGTACCGATTTTCCACTATGTTTTAAACCCGGTACAGGATTCATCAAAAGCAACGAACTCTTCACGCAAAAACTCGGCAAAAACCCGCATCCTTTCGCTTGGAACCTTCTAGAAGCTTCCAGATCCTCTTCAGAACCTTCTTCTTCACCCTCCTCCTCTTCTTTTTCCTCTTCGTCATCTTCATATTTGGGCTGGTGCTGGTACGGAAGCGGCAAGGGAACCCGTCTTTGGTCCGGACTCGTACCGGTACCGATTAAAAACGGTCTGGAAGGTTCTTTGGCCGGTACCGGAACCTTCCGGAAGGTGTACTGAGGCGAGCCGGTCGCGACGGCTTGAGCAGCTGGAAGGAATCGGTCCATCATGAACTTGTGGGCTTCTAGATCGCTGCCACCTGGCGAGTGATTATTGGTTTTGGGTAATTCGCTCAGACCGCTTACGCTGCAGTTCATTACGAATGATTCTGTGCGTGATAGTGTGTCCAGCGCGTCAGAAAAGTTATCTTCTTCTGATTCGGATTCTGATTTTGCTTCCGGTGAGCTCTCGGTTTGTTTTTCTTGTTGGGTCTGTGTTTGATTGCCCTGTGTTTGTTTTGCTACCGTGAGTTTTTGTTTGAGAGTCTCGTTTTGGGTGGATTCGTCTTTGTTGGCTCGATTGTTTGATGTAGCTTGAATTATCTCCGGTACAGAATGCTGATCAAATTTCTCATCTTTCCTCACCTCCTGCAATTCTTCTTTCAAGCTCTTCTCGTTCTTGGTGGTATTAAACTCCTCAATTGATGGATCAATCGGTTCCTTACCCGAACTCGCAGACTCCGTAACAGGTTTGCGGGTTCTGACACTACTACCCAATTTGGCCGGCGGCGGTCTGGGCGCGGGCGCGGCCACAGGAGGCCGAGACGGCGAAGTGGTACCCGTACCAGGTTTCGGCTGGCCCGGTTTCTGCTCCCACACAAACGGTACCACGCCCGGATTCCGTACCGGGCCTGACTTGAGTTCAGGCTTGTAAAACGGCAGAGACGAGCGCCTTGTAGAGGTATTGGACGTAGGAGTGAAGGGAGCGGAAGAGGAAGAGGAAGAAGAGGAGGTCGGGGGCTCGGTCGAGAAACGGCGCGTGGAGAGAAGCGGGGCATCTAAATCCATGAATGCGGCAGCGGAATTGAATTGTGAATTGAGAATTGAGAATTGAGAATTGAGAAGAGGGAGAGGGAGGGATCTGGACGGGAAGAGCGGTAGGACTGATTGCTGGCTCTGGCTGTGGCTGTATGAGTGGAAGTATACCTTACTATGTAAGTAAGAATGGGTCTTATGTGGCTTTGTTGTTGGACTTCATGGTGGAACTTGGAAGGAAGGAGATTTATTGTCTGTATTTTGGAACTGTTTTTTAGTATGGGTGTATGATTCTTGGATAGTTTTGAGAGATTTGGAGTGAATATTAATAAAGATTTTTGCAATTCTTCAGTGTGTCACGTGATTCTATTTTAATTACGAAAAATTATGAAGTAAATTGGTTATTTATCAGTTAATTTATATTGTCTAAAAATATTATGAATATATATAAAACTTAGTTTCTCATGTAAAGTTAGTTGACTTGTCTATGGAGAAACATAATTTATATAATTGAATATTTTAATAATATAAAAAAAATATTATGCATGTCAATAATTAGCTCTTATTATAATTCAAAATCAAATGCAAATGCAAAAGTGATTCATCAAATTCCTTATGTTCAATATCTTCTAAAAATTAACAATTATATAAAAATAAGCATGCAAAAGAATATTACCCTTATGTTGAATATCTTCTAAAAATTAGCAATTATATAAAAATAAGCATGCAAAAGAATATTACAATGCGACCATAATAAGTTTCATATTCTAAATAAAATGTATTGAAAATGAAAAAAATATTCTTTTTTGAATGAGTTTCGTAATGTTTTTGAACATTTAAATTTTTTAGATGTTTTCTGTATTTTTTTGGTCTCTCTAAATTGGATATAATTTCTTCATGTCCTATGAGAGTTAAAACTTAAAATTAATAATAAACTAATATTCATAAATTTTTCATCTCGCTAAAATGCTCTTATAATTTGAATTGTTTTGTTGGATATTTTGGATTATACATGAAGTCATAATATGCAGGCATAGAAAATCGGAAGTTGTATGATGGCGAGTTGGGTCTACTTCCATGATTATTATAATTGGTTTTTTTTTTTTTTTGCCATAGCAATTATTATTATTATTATTATTGCTTGTAGGTTTGTTATAGTAAAGAAAAGCTACATTAGTCGTGTTGGTTAACGGAAGCCCAACGTCGATCAAAGAAAAAATGCAGTTGTGCATGCTTCAAATTCAAAATAAATGTTATACAAGCTAGTTTCTATTGAAAATATTAACAAAATCATTTTCAGCATCCAGTTTCCATAATTTCATCTTAGATTAAAAAAAAATCAAATTTCTTTTCAAATACTAAAAACTGGGATGGAGATTTAAAATTTCTGAAAAAAATTTCAAATATAACAGAATTGGGCTCTGAAAAACCGGTTTCTGTTTGAAAGGCCATAATACCATTAGCCGTTATAATCAGGGTTAATACCAAATACAAATACTAATAATTCTATCTGTCTTTGAAAGCAGACCAGAACAAAACTAGATCGTGACAGGATCTGTTGTGTTGGACGTCACTATATGAATTTGAATTTTGTACATTCAAAAAATATTCATGCTTTGTTTTGCTGAGTGAAGAAACATACAACAATATAAAAGACTTGCAGTCTTAAACCCTCATGGTTACATACTCACTAGTCACATGTGACTTTTGAATTTACACAAGTACTTGAGTTCATTTTACTTCTGTGACTTTTATATTTACCATGAAAGTACATTCTATTTTTTGTATTTATGTATCCACAATTATTTAGAAAATCATTAATTCGTAGCTACTAGCTACCCAAAAAATAGAGAAAAATAACACTTTAACTACCTTAGTCCTCAGATCAGAATGCAATAATTAATGTTCAATCATGCAAAAGCTAAAGAAAGATAAGAATGTATGCAACTTCGCCTTTTTGACTTAAAAACATATGTGGTAAAGCATTTTATAGATATTATTACCCTCTCAAATCTGCAAATATAAACTATCTTTCTAAAACTCAAAAGATCTTAACATTTTCTTTGAATGTAGATAAGTAAATTAAAATTGATATATTTTAACTTTTGGAAGGATGATTTTTTATATAATTTTTTATTTTTCGAATACTGAATTTCGATATGTGCAGCTTGATTGAGGGGAAGTTTCAAAAAGAAAAACACATTGTTTTAGGGGCAATTTCGTGGGTACCCTGTAAAATCTCAAATTTATCATATATACCTCTACAAAATCATGGACACCCCTACAAAATATATGTAATATCATGAATCCCCTACAGAACATGAGAAATATCTTACATATTCTTCTTTCCTGTAATTATTTCAGAATTATTCTTAAACTAATATTGAATTTTTTTGAAAGGTATATATGAAATATCTCATTATTTAATTGAGAGCTTCTAGTTGGGCCTCGGGCCCATATGTTAGTTAGAAATTAAATTATAACGGATTTTATCGGGGGGACCTTTTGTACCATAATGAGACTTTGGACATGACAAGCCCCAATTTGTACCATTTTGAGCAGGCAGTCAATGAAATTGAAGCGTTGGAAGAACTTTCTCCATTTAAAAATAGACATCAGTTCTTTCTTTAAGTTGAAATTTCCATTTCTTCAATATGCTATATGAATATAAGCAGTGAAATATTTACTTTTTACAATCCATTTTAGAGTCATTAGTAAGTTCTAAGTAATACAAAGACATTTTTTTTATGTATTAATACATTGTGCTATTATTTTAGATAAAACTATAAAAGCATAAAACTATATGATTGTCTTTCAAAAAATTGTTTTTGATTCACATCAAATAATGAGGGTGACACTTTTTCATATTAACTAATGAGTGAAATTGATAGTTGTCTTATTCTTTCAATAAAAGATCATGAAATTAAGATCAATACATATGTGATAATTGATCAAAAAAAGGGTTGTCATAATTGACTAAGGGGGGTCTCCATTATCATTTACTGGAGGCTTGTTGGGTTTTAGCATTTTGAGTGTGGTACATCTATTAAACTAGCTGCCAACTAACAGTGAAAAATTAGGGAGTAGATTTCTAGTATAATTGGGCTTCAAAGGAAGGAAACTTTGTCTCAAGTGGTATATATTTATATCCTATGTTACGCGGATACTTCAAAAAAGCAGCCGTACGCGTATCGGATACGTATCGGACACGGATACGGCACCGATACGGCTCCGATACGCCACGTGGCGTATCGTATTATTTTAATAATAAAAAAATGTTTGGACACGGCGGGACACGGCCCGACACGGATAGGACACGGCTTGGACACGGAGCGATACGGATTGGACACGGCAGGGCGGCGGATTTTGATTTTTTGATAAATTAGTAACGGTTTTTACTAAAGAACCAGTTCTGATTAATGAATGATTTTTAAATATTAGTAACGGTTTTTTAAAATCAGTAACGATTTGGACTATTTAAGCAACTTTGTAACGGTTTTTTATAAAAACCGTTACTAATTGTGAATTAGTAACGGTTTTTATAAAAGAACCGTTACAAATAGTCTATATCTGTAACGGTTTTTATAAAAGAACCGTTACAAATAGTCTATATCTGTAACGGTTTTTATAAAAGAACCGTTACAAATAGTCTATATCTGTAACGATTTTTATAAAGACCGTTACAAAATTTAGTTAGTTCTTTTTGCATTTTATTTGAATTTATTATATATAATTACTTAAAAAAATAATATAAAATAATATGTATACAGGGCATTAAACATTAGTAACGGTTTTAATTAAAGAACCGTTACAGATTTGTAACGATTTTTAATATTAGTAACGGTTTTTTTTAATTTAGTAACGGTTTTTTAATGTAACGGTTCTTTGATAACAACCGTTACTAATTACCTATTAGTAACGGTTTTCTGAAAGAACCGTTACAAATTGTACTATTTATGCATTTTGTAACGGTTCTTTCGTAAAAACCGTTACTAATTACACTATTAGTAACGGTTTTTATTAAAGAACCGTTACGGAAAAAAAAAAAAAAACGTTACTAATTACACTATTCGCCGTATCGTATCCGGAGCTTTTTCAAGATTGCCGTATCGCCGTGTCCGTATCGTATCGGATACGATACCCGTATCCGTATCGGTGCAACATAGTTTATATCCAAAAAAAAAAGTGTATTTACAAGAAAGAGAATGCATACAGGTATAAAGTTTTCTCGTCTCAAATCATTCTACACAGAAAGATGTAATTAGTTTTTTTTTTAAGCTAAAAGATGCAATTAGTTTTTTTTTTTTTTAAGAAGCAATTAGTTAAAAAAAAAAAAAAAAATTTTCTTCAGTTTTTTGAAATACATTTTGCGAAT
Source organism: Juncus inflexus (assembly GCA_024447665.1). Classification (NCBI taxonomy): domain Eukaryota; kingdom Viridiplantae; phylum Streptophyta; class Magnoliopsida; order Poales; family Juncaceae; genus Juncus; species Juncus inflexus. The sequence goes on along the minus strand of JAJHPC010000001.1, from coordinate 10,508,845 downwards.
GATAAGATTGGCAGCATCACTCGAGCTTTAAGATTCTCACTTCCTTTTGTTTCATACGCAAGACTTGATAGATAAGGGAACATCATTTTCTTGCTTTTTCCTTTTCCTTTTTATGATTTACAAGAACAGATCACAAAAAAATCAATGGTCAACCAATGGTATAAATCAATGGTCATATAGAAAAACATATTTATGATTTTATTTGTAAGTATTTTTATATCTCTGTTTTCATAATTTAGTATTCATTCTCTTTCTTTGTTTGGAAGAGCATTAATCAAATGCAACTTAGCTAAAGATTTGATTTGTTCTAGAAAATATTAATACATTTTTATACATTTGATTTGTTTTAAAATAAAATAAGCAAGTAAAACATAAAACGCTATGTGCACATGTCCAGGAATTTAACCAAATTATGATTTTATTTGTAAGTATTTTTATATCTCTGTTTTCATAATTTAGTATTCATTCTCTTTCTTTGTTTGGAAGAGCATTAATCAAATGCAACTTAGCTAAAGATTTGATTTGTTCTAGAAAATATTAATACATTTTTATACATTTGATTTGTTTTAAAATAAAATAAGCAAGTAAAACATAAAACGCTATGTGCACATGTCCAGGAATTTAACCATTCTACAATAGAATTTCTGATTTATAATTGCTAACAGTATTTATCATACAGTCCTGCGCCATTTCGGCGACAGCTATTGCTTTTCTTTCACTTATTAATCAAATGGTATTCATTACTCTAATAAAGGTGGGATTATTAAGCCTTCAATTATAACGCTGCTTTGTAGCCGGCTGGCCATGCCATTTATATTTTTCATGCATTAATTATCTAATAAGAGAAAACTATTAGTTAGTAAAGCGAAACTAAATAAGGTTAATTGTGGACCTAATTTATATGAAATTTATTGTGTAACAACAACATATGATTCTTATTTTTCAAAACGTTCTCCAAATTTTCGTTTTGAAGAGGCTCATAAAAAGTACTCAGAATCAAACAAAATCCACATTATTGATTTCTTTTAATGGTAGAGCGTCATGATGGATTTTGATTGATAAATTATATTCATATAGATTTTTCAAATCTTAAGAAAGTAGCAAAAGATTTTACTTGCAAAAGTATATTTGTTCTTTTTGGGCTCCTTTTTCTTGTTGCGTGAACTGGGCTTGACCCAAATATCTATGAATAAATTACATGAGCCTAACAAGTCCACAAAATACTCAAATTAATTCAAGATCAATTTAGTTTTACGTAGCAGCGTCTTAATATGAACTAGGGAGCAGCCGCCCCCTAGATTTTGAAAAAAATAGTATACCTATATAGTTATATTACTGTGTTTTGCGATTGGTTTAGAAGCTATGTGGACACTGTAATAAGAGAATTCTTATCTTATTAGAATATGTGCGGATTATGTGATGCATGCAATTTCACGTGTGCGGAATATGTGATGCCTGCAATTTATCACATGTGCAAATTACGTAATGCCTGCAATTTATCACATATGTGATAATATTTTTTGTTCAGAATATGTGATAGTAATTAAGCATAATGGTACTATTCACTTTTGGTGTAATGTCTTGCATATCCCTACAAAATATTAAAATATCATGGAACCTGCTAATCTTGTATACCTCCGTAAACATAATATACATCTAATTTCTTCATAAATGGATGTGGTATTCTTTCTAATTCCAATCATTCGTTGATAAATGAAAAATGATGAGTTGAGTGTAATTTGGAATCTTTTGAAGGGTATAAATGACACGTTACATGATAATATATTTCCTTTGTGCATTCTCACATTTGATGATATTCTTTTGCATATAATGTGTTTAACATTTAACTTTTTTAATTCTTACATTTCCATTTCCATTTCCATTTCTTTCAGATACCCGTCCTAGCCGAGGGGTTGTTTTGGAGATTTTACTTGCTTTTAGCTTTTTCCTGTCTTCGCTAGTGTATCATTTGGCTACCACCAAGAAGATCAAAAGCGTGCTGGCATGTGTTTCCTCTTTTTATTTGAGTGTCTTCTATCAAGGACAAAGGGAATAAGGTGTTATAACATTTCATTAAAAACTCAAAATTGTTATAACTAAAATAGGCTTTAAATACCAGTTAGCACTTATTATGAAATATTTATTATGATCACGCCAATGTTAATACTCATTTGTACGGTTATACTATACTTTGACTTGGTGAACAAATTTCATTTATAGGTTAACTCTTTATTTCTAAAATATTCATACTTAATTCCAAATGATTGGGTGAGATTAGTTCTATCATAAACCTTTCCATTAATAGGAGTAACAACTTTCCTATAAGAGTGCTTCTTCATCTCCATCATATGCTGGTTTAATAACTTCAATGAGTAATTGGAGTCACCTTTCCATTTAGCATAGCATGTAAGTCAGATGCCATCTATTAATAATTGAAATTGAAATGAAAAGAACACAAATAATGCTATTTTTTATATTATTTTTGACATTCTACATACTTTTTCATATTCTAATAAAAAAAAAAGATATACATATACATGATGATAAATGTAAGATATGCCGCTTGTTCAAATAAATTTAATCATGAAATAATGAAACAGATTTATTGAAAAAAGAATGCTGCTTTTTCAAACAAATTCAATGTTGTTTCAGTCTATATTCTCAATTTGACATAGAAACAAACAGAAATAAAATAAAGTATGGAGTGGTAATTGGTAATTTATCACATATGTGGAACATATGATAAATCACAACAAATCACATATTCGGATAATATCTGTATCCGGATAATTATAATCCTAATAATATCCGTTTTTCGGATATTTCACTATATATTGAATAGGAATTTGCATATATATAATGATATTATTTTAAAATATTTTAGTCATTTAGTCATTTTTGAATATGCATAAGGATATTTGTGCGATTTTATATACATAATTTCACTACTTGTAATTATGATTTCCTCATTTATAAATTTAAAATTTTTGCGTTTTCTATTTTATATCAAAATAAACAATAAAATGAAAATATTCGCAGTGTAGCGTGAGGATTTTTTAGTATAGTGCATTCCTTCTTTTTTTATATATAAGTGTATTATAAGTAGAAATTTTAAACCAGCATCTCAGTCAGCAGAGATAGCCTAGATCCAACTTTTGGCTGTATCGTCTATTTCAGTTCAATATCTGTCATTGTATGCAATTTGCACATATTAGGGTCACCGTCCTCCTTTCCTACACAGATTGTACTAGACTAGAGATCATACAGAGTAAGCAAAATGTATAATGCAATAAAAATTACTGAAAATAATGTACTTTAAGAAAGGAATTACTGACTTGAAGCATGCTCCAATAGGGAGGAAAGTGATGATGCATACAACCTTATCCTTGTAGTGTCATGTGGATGGTTATGAATATCAAAATAGTACAACATGTGAGTCCTTTTATTAGCCTAAAATTGGAATTCTGCACTGAATTTCCTCCTCCTAGCTGACGTCATCTGAGACAAAACAAACAAAAAACAATTTAAAAATTCAAATATTAAAATGTCATACAGAAGAAAAAAAAGTAGCGCAAAAAAAACCTTCATGGCAAACAATACCACAAAGATGACCACCTAAGACGTGCGAATTAGACCTAAAATAAATAACCCATTTTCACATTACATGTCAGAATTACAAAAACGGATTAAAAAAAAAGGAAGCAAATACCATCACACTCTTGGTCTTCTTGGTGGTAGTCAAATGATACACTAGCGGAGACTGAAAATAAAAAACCTACAAGCGAGCAAAATCTCCTAAACGGTCGCTCGGCTAGGACGGTTATCTGGAAGAAATGGAAATTGAAATGAAAATGTAAGAATTAATAAGGTTAAATGTTGAACATATTATGTGCAAAAGAATATCATCAAACGTGAGAACACACATGAAATATGATGTAATGTGTGTCATGTATATCCTTCAGAAGATTCCAAATTGCACTCAACTCGTTGTTTTCCACCCCTCCTCTTTCTTCCTCTTTAACCTTGCTCCCATCCTATACATACACAAACAATTTCACTTCTCTTCCAAAACAAATGGAGTTTCCATTTTTTTCTCTCGCCAGGCAAATCTAGACCTGCAAAACTAGATATGTCCGTTCGAAGAAACCAACGCAATAAATTATTACCAAACATGCTACAAAACCATATCATCTTTCACCACTACTTGCTTCAAAACAATGCAATAATAAACTATCCAAGTAGCAAAAGCAAGGAAGTCTAGGTGCCGCGATGCTCCAAAGACTTTGCATTGGAGAGCCGTCCAACTGGTTTGTGTATCATTGTGCTACCACATGTATTGCACAAGAAAGTACTATCCTATATGTGATAAATTGCAGGCATCACATATTCCGACACATGTGATAAATTATAGACATATCACATAATCCGCATATGTTATAGCATGTTACATATTCCGTGCATGTGATAAATAATATTTGATCCCCAATATTATTCCATGCCATACTCATCTAAAAATAGAAAACTTGTTTTGCTCAAGTCGGACATAAAAGAGAAAGTGATTCGTTAGTGAAGTAAAATTAAGCGAGGATAAATTATTGACAGAGTAGTAAGATTGTACTCAAATCTCGCTCGAAATGATTTTATATTGTGCTTTTATATCATGTACGGCCTAAATTATACTCAAATGAATAGTGTAATATGTGAAAATAGCATATGAAAATTTCTTTCAGAAAGTTCTCTAAATTTCCGTTTTGAAGCCCTCTTTAATAGAAGATGTTCTCAAAATGTACTGAACTATATATATATATATATATATATATATATATATATATATATATATATATATATATATAAAAACAATCATATACCCAATTTTTGGCTTTCTTTTGATGAGTAAAGTATAATTATGACATTTAATTTATATATATTCTTTCTAATATATAAAACTTATGATTTGGTACTTTGAGGATTGATATCGATCCCCAATTTGCACCCAATTGATTCTCCATATGTATTCTCATTTGATAAGCATTCCCATTTTGAACCCAACAAATATAATTTTTCACAAGTACTTAAGTAAGTTTATTTTACTTCTGTGACTTTTATATTTACCATGAAAGTACATTCTATTTATTGTATTTATGTATCCACAATTATTTAGGAACTCATTAATTCATAGCTACCCAAAAAAATGGAGAAAAATAACATTTTAACTACCTTAGTCCTCAGATCAGAATGCAATAACTAATAATCATGAAAAAGCTAAACATAGATAAGAATTTATGCAAGTTCCCCCTTTTTTTCTTAAGACATATGTGGCAAAACATTTTATAGATATTATTACCCTTTTAAATCTGCAAATATAAATTGTCTTCCTATAACTAAAAAAATCGTAACATTTTATTTGTGAATATATCAAATTTACTAAATGTAGACAAGTAAATTAAAATTGATATATCTTAACCTTTGGAAGGATGATATTTATCATTTTTTTCTGGAGATAAATTTGATATTTACAGCTTGATTGAGGGGGAGTTTCAAAAAGGAAAACGCACTTGTTTAGGGGATTTCATGGGTACCCTGCCCTGTCAAATGTCAAAAGATCATATATACCTCCACAAAATCATGAATACCCCTACAACTACAATATCATATATAAGAAATATCATAGAACATAAGAAATATTTACATATTATTCTTTCTTGTAATTATTTCAGAATTATTCTTAAACTAATATTGAACTGAGAAAGAGAGGTAATTTTGGATTTTGTTGAAAAATTAGAAGAATAGGAGTATTGATGATATTTTGAGATTTTGTAACAGTGCATATGAAATTCTGCCTAAATTTTATATTTGCAGTTGGGCAAGAGCAAATTTGCTAATTGAACTTTTCTGAAAGGTATATGAAATATTTCGTATTATTTAATTGAGGACTGGCTTCTAGATGGGCCTTGGGCCCATGTGTTAGTTAGAAATTAAATTAAATTATAATGAGACATTGGACATCAAATTAAGTTCAATCAGTTCCTTATTTTTGTTGAAAATATCAGAACTTCAATTTATGCTACATGAGTATCATAAAACTAAGATCAAAACAAATGTGATAATTGATTATGGGGGATCTTCATTATCATTTACTGGAGGTTTGCTGGATTTTAGCATTGTGAGTATGGTGCATCTATTAAACTAACTGGCAACTAACAATGAGAAATTAGGGAGTAGATATCTCTTATAATTGAGCTTCAAAGGAAGGACATTTTGTCTCAAGTGGTATAATTTATATCAAAAAAGTGTATTTACAAGAAAGACAATACATTTGTCAAAATTTACTAGCTCAATCGATAAAGACATCATCCACAAACCAAGAGAGTGTGGGTTCGATACTCGTCAAGAATGATATCTTCCAAATAAACCCCCTCACTTGAGGAATTAAAAAAAAAGACAATGCACACAGGTCTCCTCGCTTGAGGAGTTAAAGAAAAAAAAAGACAATGCATACAGGTATAAAGTTTTCTTGTCTCAAATCATTTTACACAAAAAGATGCAATTAGTTAAAAAAAAAAAAAGAATTTTCTTCAGTTTTTGGAAATACATTTTGAATGATAATTTTAGATTGGCAGCATCACTTAAGCTTTAAGATTATCACTTCCTTTTGTGTCATGCGCAAGACTTGATAGATAAGGGAACATCATTTCTTGCTTTTTCCTTTTCCTTTTTATGATTTACAAGAAAAAATCACAAAAAAATCAATGGTCAACCAATAGTATAAATCAATGGTCATACCTACGGGTTTTTTCAAAAAAAAAAAAAAAGTCAATGGTCATTAAAAAAAATATTATGATTTTATTTCTTCAAATATTCATAAGTATAATTTTTATGTCTCTATTTTCATATTTTAGTATTAATTCTCTTTCTTTGTTTGAAAAGGCAAGAGCTCAACAAACATTTAGCCGCAACTTACCTAAAGATTTGATCTATTCTAAAATTAAATAGGAAAATATCAATACATTTGATCTAAAATAAAATAAGCAAAACATAAAATCTATGTGCACACATCATGCACAGGTCCAGGAATTTAACCAATCTACAATTATCATTGCTAACTGTATTTACATACAGTCCTGCGCCCATTCCGGCGATAGGTATTGCTTCTATTCCACTTATTAATCAAACGGTATTCATTACTCTAATCAAGTTGGGATTATTTTTTTTTGAAGGAATAATCAAGTTGGGATTATTTTTTTTTGAAGGAATAATCAAGTTGGGATTATTAAGCCTTCAATTATACCGCTGCTTTGCAGCAGGCCGGCCTTCAATTTTATGCCATAATTATCTAATAAGAGAAAATGTTATTAGTAAAGCGAAATTAAATAAGGTTTAACTGTGGACCTAATTTATAAAACTATCCATATAATAGGTTTTTACATCACATGTAAAATTTATTCTGGAACAACATACAATTTTTTTCCTCAAAAAGTTCTCCAAATTTCCGTTCGGTGGAGGCTCATAAAATGTACTAAAAAAATGAAACGATCTACTTTTTAATTGTTATTCAGAATCAAACAAAATCCACTTCATCGATTTATCTTTTTATGGTAGAGTGTAATTAATTATGGGTTTTCATTTATGCATTATATTCATAGATTTTTCAAATCTCAAAGAAAGCAGATTAATGCTAAGTATCTACCTAGGTCAAATTTTTGGTTCTCTAAAAGAAACAAAAATTGCTCAACCTTTTGGAAGGCAATGATGGAATTAAAGCTTACTGTAGCTCAAAATTGTTTCTGGCAAATTGGAAATGGCGAGAAAGTTAAGGCCTTAGGGGACCCATGGTTTATTAATTGGGAGAATTATCAACCGAGAAACTCATATCAGAGGAAGTTAAAAATTACTCACTTCATACACACTGGTACAAACCAGTGGGACCCCCAAAAACTGAACGAGATTTTCTCCCAAGCCGATTCAAGTGAAATTCAAAGAGTGATAACAGTCCCTATTCATAGCTCGAAGATTCAAGACAAACTTCTGTGGTTACCTGCAAAAAACGGCCAAATGTCAATAAAAGAAACATAGAAATTACTCTTTAACGAAAAATTTCCACAAGGGTTGGAACGACAGATCCTAGGAGGATGCATTACCCACGGCAAAGAATTTGCATAGAAGAATCGAGGAAATCAGTCCCATCTGTCGGATATGTGGCTCAGAAATTGAAGATACAAACCATCTGATCTTTAAATGCCCTAGAGCAACACTGGTATGGCTTAATTCCCCTTTCTCCTCTACTTTCCTAAGTGGAGCAGGGAACCCTACTCAAATGATATCGACAATCCTACTGAATATGGATCAATACAGGATTCAATTTATGCTTGCCCTAATTTGGGAAATTTGGAAGGCGAGGAACGAGTTTATTTTCAATCGAAAGAATCATACCTACTGGTATATCTTAATCAAAACCCACGAGGATGTGTACATGGGTCTGCTGGGTTGGAGTATAATTTCATGGTCAAAAATGCGGAAATAAGGGGAAGAGATGACCCAAAAGACCTGATTTGTTGGGTAGACTGTTCGAAAGACCAATTTGGAAAGGCAGCAATTGCGATGATACTGAAAAACAGAAAAGGGGAAACTGTGAGAATACAAGTCAAAACGATTAATCACATTATTGATGTACTTCAAGGGGAATTTGAGGCAATGTACCTTGCAATGAAGATGGTTGCTGAGCGATTTGTTAATCTCTCGTGTTTATTCCTCGCAGATAATCAGGAAATGACGACACTGCTGAATGCTGACGTGGAGGTAAATCAGATTCAAGTATCATCCTGGCTGGCGGTGCAAAGAGCTCAGGATTGCGTGTTGTTAAAAAGACGAATTAAAGATCCGACCTTCATGTATATCAGTAGAAATTTGAATACAGAAGCGGATTCACTTGCGAATTTGGCGAGGGTTTTACAGCTTAATTTTGAGGACTCAAGGCTGCCAAATCTAATAAGAAGCTTCCGAATTAGAGTGTTGGAAGATTGGGGTATTTAGCACATTTTATTCGCACAGAGAGAAGATCTCGACTTCAAATCTGGACCCTATTTTCTTAGTTTTTTGTGGTTTTTCTCTATTTTCCCTGTTGTTTCGTTTGTTTTGAGTACTTGGTTTAATCTCAGAAAATCTAGAAGGAGGGGAGGATTAATATTGGGATTTTGGGCCGGTTGTTTGGTTGAGGCCTCTTTCTAGGTGTAGAGGTTGGGTTGGTTCTTTTGGTTTTGTTAGAGTCCGGTTGTAATTTTTTTTTAGAATTCGTTTTGTTTTTATTTTTTATTTTTTATTTTTGTAACATGTAACGCCTACGGGTTTCCAAAAAAAAAAAAAAAAAAAAAGATTTTAAAGTACATTTCGTTCTGTTGGGCTCCTTTTTCTTTATTGCTTGAACTGGGCTTGACCCAAATATCTATGAACAAATTTCAAGAGCAAAATGCCCAAATTAATTCCATAAAATTAAGAAATAATACTACAGGGCCTTTTCACGAATCAATCAATTAATCAATCCTTCTTCAATTTGCCGACATATATTTTTGTAGCTTACATTGTAAGCGACCTTACAACTTGCCACGTGACACACATGCAAACTTCACTAAGCATATTTTTCTCTATATCCTACTTACATAGTCTACATTAAATACATGATCTAACTCTCAATCTCCTACCTTAACACTCCCCAGACCACTGAACCAGGTCCATTCCAAATTAAACATCTTATTCCCCTCTAGACTCGGCCCACAACAAATTTCACTAAAAGAGGTTAGAAACTAGAAAGCCAAAGACATGCTTATATTCTATACCAATAAACCAGGTCCATTCAGAAACTACATGTATACAGAAACTATATGTATATTTCTCCCTGGACTTGGTCTAGAACAAATTCCATTAGTAAAGCGGCGAGAGAGAAAGAAACAGACTGAGTGCTTAGTGGTTAGTGCTAATTAATTACCACAAAATGGGTTTAAATTCAGTGCGTGGATTCATTACTCTTTCTCCTTCTCCTTCTTCCGTCTCTCGAATTTTGATCTTCTCTCTTGCGATTTTATTCCTTTTGGCTGAGAATCCGATCGCCATGGCGAATGTTTTGGGCGGGATCAAGGAGTCGCCGTCGTGCGACGGGGAAAACTCGGTTAAGATCGAGGAGCTCGCTCGGTTCGCGGTTGAAGAACACAACAAGAAAGAGGTGTGTGATGGGGTTTTTTTTTTTTTTTTAATTTGGTGTTTGATTGTGTTGGTTTGTTTTGTTGGGTTTAATTTAAGATCGATTTGAATATTTTCTATGAATGACTGCCTAAAAGTACTATTAAACCCAAAATCCGATCTTATCAAAATTAGACCAACTCGATTGCACAAAAATAGAATAAACACAAAGAATACTCAATTCATCTGAAAGTTTTACACTTTCATTACACACGGCCAAAATACAATCTACAACCCTGAAAAGATCCTCAAAATCATCCCCAATTTATTAAAAATCAACCAAAAAATCACCACAAAACCCCAATCAACTCGTGAATATTGATCAAATTTTACCTCATTATATATTATTATTATTATTATTATTATTATTATTTTCAATCAGAATGCTCTGCTCGAGTTTGTGAGGGTCCTGCACGCGAAAGAACAGGTCGTGGCCGGCACGCTGCACCACTTAACAGTCGAAGCAATTGATTCAGGCAATTTTTGTTTAATAATATTAATTATATCGATATTATTAAAAAGTAATATTAATTGATGTTAATTAGTGCAGGCAAGAAGAAGATTTATGACGCGAAAGTTTGGGTTAAACCGTGGCTCGGTTTTAAGGAATTACAAGAGTTCACACATAAAGGGGATTCAACTTCTTTCACTACTTCCGATTTAGGCGCCAAAAGAGGTAAATTGTTGGGAAATTTTTCAGAAAGCCCCTACTTTTTATGAATATTTTAACAAAACCTCTGTATTTTTAGATTCTCGCAGAAATCCATTATGAAGTGGATTGATATTTATTTATCACTCCCTATTAGGATCGTAAAACATTGTAATATACCATTGTGAAATATTATATTTCAAACGGATTTGAATAAAAGAAAATATAAAAGAAGAAAAAATGGATTTAATGTTAAACAGAACTCCAGTAGGGTGTACAAAAAGTCCAACCCATTTTATACATGTTCTTGAGGAAGCTGAACAGCGAAAGAGTTTCTTAAAATTCCCTGAAATAAGTTTCTGATTTATTTCTTTGAACAAAATAAAATTATTTTTCTGCTTATTTATCCAGAGGGGCACGAGCCAGGCTGGCGTGAGGTGCACGTAGAAGATCCGGTGGTGAAGGACGCGGCGAGTCAAGCCGTGTCAAGCATTCAACAACGATCTAATTCTCTCATTCCTTACGAACTCATTGACATTGTTCATGCCAAAGCTCATGTTAGACTCTCTCTCTCTCTCTCTCTCTCAAAACATCAAAATGTCACATATAGTCATTAGGGATGGAGCTTAATAGGGACTGGGAGGGACCATGGCCCCCTCAGGATTTTTGACAAATTAGTATATGTTAGTAGAATTCTAGAGTAAGAAAATTTCAGAATACATGCATTTATATGTATGGGCCTCCCAACATTTTTAGAAAATTAGTTTTAAGCTCTGTCATTGTACTCATCCAAAGTATGAAATATCATCGATACCCCTACAAAACATTGGAAACATCATCAATATTCGTCCTTCCTAGTCTTATTAAAATACGTTGACAGCATACATGATATTTCTCTTGATTTAGGGGTATATGTGAAGTTTCTTGTAGAATTTATTGATTTTTTGTGTGGTGAACAGGTGGTTGAAGATTTGGCAAAGTTCAACATGGTTCTGAAGCTGAAGAGGGGAAACAAAGAGGAGAAATTCAACGTCGAGGTTCACAAAAGTGTCGAGGGCAATTTCGTCCTTAATCAGATGCAACAGGAATGAATTACTCACTGACATTTCTCACTAAGTCGGTTTAGGGTTTGTTACTAAGTAATAAAAGTGAAATATGCAGTGTTGTTGTTTAGCTGCTATTTCCCAAATATGATAATAATAATAATGCTTGTGTTGAGATGTGATGTGTTTATTGGGGTGATGTTTGTTTGAATATGGTTGTTTATGTGAAGCTAGTTTATTATAAGTAAATTTGTTAAATATCGTGCTAATGTTTGATCCAAAATTAGTTGTTACACCCCGTATGAATAGAGATTGTATTTAGGTTTTGGAAAGTATAACTTGATCAAAAAGCCAATACTGGCCGGCGATCTGAAGCCTCAACTGATTCAAAATCAAAATAGGATGATACAAGCTAGAACAAAATTAATTTTCTTTTATTTTGAAATCACATTCAGGCATTGCTTGAAGGCCACGAGCTATGTGAATTCTTTCTTTTCTTAGTTAAAAATGTATATCGGTGTGAAAAGAAGTATTCTTGATAGAACTAAACATATATTATTAAGGATAAAAATATTATAAAGAATAAAATTGTATTAATACATGTAAAAATGTATAACAAAGTAAATGGCATACATGATTGGATAAAAATATGATGCAACAGTAAAAATATATGTTTGGCATGATAAAATATCATGTGCAACAGGGTAAGAACAGTATAGACAGGTAAAAATGAATACTACAGAGACAGAGTAAAAATATAATAAACAACAAAAATGTTCTACAGTTGAAAACCATTTTGGTTGTCAATATTGGGCTGGGTTAGGCTCAAAAATATCAAGGGGTTTGAATCGATGCTAGCATGATAGTTGGATCGAGTTATATTATGGTTGAATTCCGTTGGGCTAGAAATTGGGCCTAAAGAGAAAAGGATGGTAATTTCGGCAGGCAGAAACATTTCTCTTTTGTATATTAGCAATGTATTTGTGTCTTACAATCCATTTATATATACTTCTAAGGAAAATTATTCTATGCCCCCTCATTCTCCATTATTTTCTCCAAATACATCAGCTGGACGTCACATGTGGGAATCACGTCTAAGAAATGAGAAGAATACCTTGTGGGCTCCACCTGATGGCTGTATTACGGGAATGAAAAAATTACTATCCCTTAGTTACCACCTAAGTATAAATGACAGAGTAATTAATGCATTTTTTCCATCCAACAGTGCACCCCACTTGCCTCCTGTCTCATCATCTCATTTCCTGTCAAGCTGAAACCCAAAAACCCAAAACCGAAAACCTTGCTCCCCCCAATGTCATACTACTTCCTTCAAAATTCGACCTCCATGCTCACTGTCAGCGGTCCTACATCAATTTGAATCGTTCTCACTCCAACTCCATGCTCACTTCTAGCATTCATCAGTACGAGTGAGCTTTCATCCTTACAATTTCACACTGCTGCACGAATCGATGGAATTTGCAAAACAAATCGGAGACGGTGCGGCTGTTCTTGCTGCAATTCAAGCTTCAAATGGAAGTTCAAGGTAATTACTTCTTGTTCTTACTTCTTCCTTCCTTTTTGTTCTTCGTTCAGTCTGCTATCACCTCGTGCTAGATTCCTGACCCACTTTTTTCGTCCTATCACAGTACCAATTACACGCCTGACTTTACTCGAGACCCGTGGCGGAAATACATCCCAAATACTAGGTACTCACCCCCCCCCCCCCATTCAATTTACACAAATTTCAATTTCAGTGCAATGACAGTCACCAATCTCATTATTCGTAATACTGGCAGTACTCATCCAATCAGCCAAAAACAACCTTAGTCAGAACCTAGTCCACCAGAAGATACAATTGATGCGTCCATTCCTCATGACAGGTGATAGCTTGGGTGTCCGCAAATCAACTGTGTTTATTCTTCCATAATTATATAAATATTTTAACTACTATCCTGAGGCCCTAATGTCAATTTTTATAAACATAGTTCTCACATGTCTGATACGGACTCCGATTATGAAAACCCGGCCAAGGAAGATTACAGCTGTACGGACTGTTCCGACGATGATCAAGATCACGACTCGCCAAGGTTTCTGACTTATCTCTCATTAATCTATGCCACTATGTTCCATTTCAAAGGGGTTATTTGTCGCCACGTGTTATCTGCTTACCGTCAACTAGGCCGAACCCACATACCCGGTGATTACGTTCTCAGCCGTTGGTGCAACAACCTTAGCCGCACCAACGAATTACAATACTTGGATCCCAACCTTGACGACATGGATTACGTCGGGTCCGAACATCTCTACACAACAACCCACGGCAAACTTTTGGGGTTAATCCTACTGTGCGGGGCAAACCCTGATATTCATGAAATCCTCAATACAGGCCTTGACCACCTGAAAGAGGCCATCATCGATACCCTCCCTGATTCAGGTGACGAAGCCATCCATTCCTGCTCTGACGCACACCAGGATGTGCCCATCAAAGACCCGAAACATGTAAAGAGTGTTGGTCGCCCCCTGTCCGTCAGATTCAAACCAAGATACGAACCATCCTCGTCTAAGAAGAACGCCAATAAATCAAACAACACCGCATATAGACGCTCCACCACAGGCAACTTACCTAAATCCCCCAACAAGGTTAGTCCCAACAAATTATTAATAACATACAATTTCATGCATATATGAATTCCCCCTGTTCTCGTCTCCTAAATAAGCTTTCACTAATAATTACTTACTATTAACCAGGTCGGCGTAGTTTCTCGGACAATTCGCTCACACGAATTAACTGTAAGTTCTGACGTGTACATGACATACTCTCACATGGTAAGCTCTCACCACATTTACATGTCCAATTTTTTTTGTTGTTGTTACACTTTCAACCTCAACATTCCAACATCGTTACTTTTCCAGGATACAACTGACCCAGTCCCTGGTTCCTGGTCTCAGAATGCTGATGGTGACGCTACCACACACACCGGCTTGCTCCTTACCTTCTAGCAGCACGCTGACGGAACATGCAGTTAGAAGACAAACTTCGCATTATTTTTTAATACGCAGTACGTGTCAAAGCCACAAACTTTCCAACTATCGGCTACCTATTTTATAGTATACGATTACACTATGTGGGCTAAGTTATTACTGTAATTTTTTTTTTGTATAATCGTACTCGTACTCGACTACATTTTGTGTTGCATGTACTGATATTTTTTTTATGTTTGTGGCTTGTTTTTAACACCTACTAAAACCATATCAATTGAATAATCTTATTTTTGTCACCATGCATAATGTGATCCGTAATGTGTATTTGATGGGTGGTAATTTGAGAGCACTTTTTCGGCCCCTTAATGTATCTGATTTACCTCACCAAATTCCCAGCCCATAAAATATATACATTTCCAATCATGAATTAATTTTAACATTTTAAGCCTAGCAGGAATAAACTAGGCCCACCCACTTACCCCTCCTTCCCCATTCCTTCATTTCTCCTTACATTTGTTTGTATAGTTGGTTGCATTTTTTTTTTGTTGCGAGAAAAATGTTCTGCCAATTCATATTTCAGTTGGTACATAATGTCCGGTAACTAAAGCCAGACGAAACAATCTTCAGATGGCACATCCCATGCATGAATGAATCCAGCATGTCTATTAGTTGCGAAAATACATATCAGTGGTACATCTGTTAGCTCACTATCACACCCAAAGAAATTCATCATGAACCAAATTGAGAAGCCCCTCTTTAGAACATACCAAAAACAAGTCATTAACAAACCATGGAATTCAACATTTAATAATACACCAAATCTGATTACATTTCTTACACAAAAAGGTAATATGAGTTCATAAATTATACATAATCACAGGATACAAACACATGCCACCTACTACACACAAAATTGGCATTAATTAACCTAAACCATCTACGTATTTACTACTAATTAATGGCCAGCCTATCCAGCGTCAAAGGCTTCGCCCTTCTCCCATCGAGCGCATGCTTCAGCACTCTTCTCCCATCGAGCGCATGCTTTAGCACCTCACCGTACGACAATCGGCACAAGTCATACCCCATATGGTCAAAACCATGTATGTCTATATCATGATCAACAAGGATCACGAGCTGTCGTTTGTATGACTCGTCGTAGTATACAGGCAGTTGCCTCAGAATTGACTTAACGTCTTCGCACTCGACCAAAACATCAAATGATATTGCAAAGTATGTGTGGTGATGCTCAGGTAAATTCACAATCCTCAGTCATGCCTAAACACAATACAATAGGTATTGCAAAGATAAAATAATGTAAGAATTTTACACCTGTCAGCCACAAAAAAAATAAAAAATAAAATAAAAACAATGCCTTACCATCCTCACATATCTAAATTTATCCGCACCTTCCGAAGCACGCCACTCTTTAAAATGGACCTTGCAGTCGTCGAATGATGCACGCTCGTTCTCATTCTGAAAAACACGTCGCCTAAACCTATCGGAAAATATAATCAAGTAGTTATTAGCTCCGACAAAACAGATTTGTTCTCCCAGTTCCCTTTACATGGCAGCAATATGCACTCCCACCAGCAATTGAACTGCATAACAAGACCTCAATCTTTACAAGGAAAACTAAATGAGTGGTAACCAGACTCAATTTGTTGCCACAATCAAACGACCACTTTGGTTTCTCATGAACGACGACTCTCATCTATGTTGATGGAAAAATCTGGCCACAAAAGAGGTGAGAATCGACATTCTCCCCTCCAGAACCACTAAAACGTGACATTCAGGGAAAGACATAGACCCTAACGACAAATACCTTCTTGAATTAGCTCCAGCCTCCATTAAAGTGACTAGCTCTCCTTACAGCTGCCCTACCCTCAATCCGGTCAAATGCACTCGCCGGTTTTCGCACCCCACAGCATCGACAATGGAGGGCTTTCCCCCGCCCTTCTTTTCTTCCAACTCAAATTTTCAGAAGAGACGGGCGGTCACCTGTTTTTGCTGTGTCTCAATGTCGTGCAATCCAGTCCAACAACCCAACCATAAAAAATATTTAAAATTCAAACCCCTCATTGATCTGACGGGCCCATTCAATGCCTCACCTATAATAACAGCCCGGTTCCCACTTCCTTCTTTGCACAGTCACCCCCATGAAAACAGATCTGGACCCTTCATTCAAATAGACATATGTTGCGATCTAAGCTGGGCCGAAAAGGTAGGAATTCAGGCCTTACTATCAAAACCTCCTTGGAACAGCCCATCTGGTGGGAATTAAGATGGCAAAATCATTACGTGACATCACCAATACGTATAAGGACCTTATGAAGGAGAATTCAGGGGCAAGATATAAGCCCTCTACTTCTAAATAGCGTATGAATTGTGATTGTACTAGATGGTGATCACGAAATAATAATTTTATCCAAATTACACGTTCTCATTTTCTATTCTAGTTCCTCTTTTGAGTGTCCAATCCCTTCAAAACAATTATTCATCAAAAAATTGACCCTTGACCTTGAAGTTCATATTATTTATGGCAACAATAATTCAAGAGTGTGCATTTGATAGAGATAGATAAAACTATAATCCAACAGATGTAACAATAATTCAAAAGTTTGCATTTGATAGAGATAGATAAAATAATATTCCAATCTTTTGACAGATGTAACAAAACAGGGAGAGGTGATTTTAAGGGCCACACCACGCCATTTTCACCTTTAGAAGGCGAGAGAAGTGAAGAGAACCGACCACCACAATCTGCAATTGGATTCCATAAGGATAAGGGGTGTTCCATCGCTCTCAATTAAAAGGCATGCACTGCTATGCAAAAGCTTACCTTGCGAGATGGATAAAATGGAAAGAAAACTGCATCTGTCAGGTCATTGTAAGCCACTAATTTTGGCTCATGAGAAGGTACAAATAAATAGTTAGGAAAAATTATGCGTTATGCTGCGAGTTTTTAAAATCTATCATCAATTAAATATAAAACTATTTACTACAATATAGATTTATTCTGCTGTACATTTTTAGATCTCAAAAAAGAGGCATCCACTCCAATGCAAATGCTTTGACTTGAGAGAGGGACAAAATGAAAAGAATGTATCTGTCATGGCATTGTAATCCACTAATTAACCTCATGAGGCACAAGTGAATGCTTTTCACTTGGAGCAAAAAAGGATGAACTTTCAAGCTTTTAGAAGTTTCGCGAGAACGTTTTCTAAACTTATTGTTAATTAGATATAAATACATTTATTACAATATACGTTATTCTATTTTATATATTTGTATAAACTACAATTGATATATTAAATCTATCAAATGGATGTATTCTATTGATGTCTTTTACTTAATTTCTTCACTTATCTTTTTCTGTACTCATTTCACATATTCAAGTCGGAATTATAAATATATTTTTTTTTTGACCAAAATGTCAGAATTTTATTGAAGCTCAAAAATATTTATTGTTAAAATATTTAGAGGAAATAGAGGAAGAAAAGAGAGTGAACGATTTATTGTACATTGAGTAATCAACTCTTAATTATCTTTTTAATATTCTATCAATATATTCTAATACTCTATTATTTATACATAGTAAAGTTATAACATAAGAAACATAATATTTAACTATATAAATCAGTAATTTATTGAATAATAGGAGAAAGAAAGAGTGGAATTATGAATTAAATTGTTTTTAGCGGTCCACATGGTACTTTTGGATTATTGAACTCCAGATATTTCAGAAATTGGTCTATATCCAATCCATAAACTTGAGCCCCATTCCAACATCAATCGTTTTATCAAAATTCATTCTGATAATTTCGTTGAATACTCGAATTCAGATAGAATCCATAAAACATGGCCTAAACGTGATAAGATCAGATTCTTTCAGCCTTTAGAGTTTAGGGTTTGAAGTTCTTCATCATCGACCTTTGCGAATCTCATGACCTATTGGTGGGCTGTCAACAAGCCGAGCCGAGCCGAACCCAGCTCCAGCTCAACTCAGCTCGGCTCAATTACAATATCTGTTTCGAGTTGAATTCTTTAGCTAGCTCGGCTCGGCTCAACTAGCTCGATTAAGACAAAAAAAAAAATTGTATTTCCACAATTTTGTTTAATTAAAAATTAAAAAAAATATTAAATTGAATCATATTATAAAAATTAAGCAAAACACATAAATATATTCTAAGAAAAACATGAAAACAATAAAATATATCCAAAGAAAAATAAGAAAATCACAAATTAATCGAGCCACAAGCCGAGCTCGGGCTTGGTCCAGCTCGGCTCGGTTCGGTTCAGTTTCGAACTGTTTCGAGCTTTTTCGAGCTTTTATTAAAACGAGTTCGAACGAGCTACCGAGCCGCGAGCTTTTTTGCTAGCCCTACCTATAGGTTGAGTTGAGAGAGAGACTTACTAAATTGCCAAATAAGCTACGTAGAGCTTGCTTTCCTTTGTGATTCTTTACAATGACAACGACTTTGAGCCGTCCTAATTGTTTTATTATTTTATTTTTCAGAAACTTTTCAACTACAAAACAAAAGCTAGTTCTTAAGAATAAATAATGTAGTTATCTATTTTGATTGGATTAATGATATGTGACATATTATCAATATAGTTTATTAATGATTATGAGAAGTTTCACGTTAAGATATTGAGTATTTTCTATAATTTATCAAATTAGAGAAAGTTAGTTAGCATATTATATTCGGAGAAGTTTTGCATTATGCTATGGTTTTTTGGAAAATTGTTGTTAGTCAAATATAAAATAATTTATCACAAGACATTTTAAAATTTAATTATATAAATATACATTTCTACAAAAGTCTCTTATAAAAACTTGTTTCACACATCCTCTTATATAATTAAGTCTTCTTCATCAATTTGTATTAATATGGAAAATAAATATATTATTTGACTATGATTCAGTAATTTATCAAGGAATTGTTCAGCCGTCAAATGATAATATGTGGCATAATAGTTTGAACCATTGCCTCGCCGATCAATGATTAACGTTTTTCAACACATCATTATGCCACACATCATCATTTGACGGCTAAACAATTGACGCACTCTAGTAATGCTTAGATGAAAATAAAAAGTTGGCTAATCTATCTTTGACAACAAATTTTAATTCTCCTAAATTTCCATTAAATTTGGTGTGGATATATATGCCTTTCATTAAACATTTTCAACGACCCTTATTAAATAATTTATATTGTAAAATAATAACTAATAAGTGAAGAAACGCTCAAGCTAGCATTTGAAAAAAAAGGGGAATTCTTCAAAAACCCACTTACTTTTTTTTATATTTATCAAAAATTCCCTCACTTTTTAAATTTCTTCAAAAATTCCCTATAAAGTATTTTGAATTTTTTTTACCCCATATGGTGTTAACTTTAACACACCATCTGTTTCAATTTTTTTTAGACAAAAAATTCCTTTATCATATTTTTATAGATTTACAAATTTAATGAAAAAAATAAAAATAAATAAAATATTTATGATATTTTATGATACTATTTTACAACTCCTTTTTTATTTTACGGATTTTATATTATATAAAGCACTATTTTATATAACATAAAAAAAACTATAAATAATGATAAATTTCATAACATAATATTTTATATAAAAATATTAAATAATATTATATGTAATAAAATCTTATATAAAAATCATAATATTTTATGAATTATTATATCGCAGATCACTATTTATATTTAATTAGATTGAATGAAAAAAATCAAAAAAATTATGAAGGGTATTTTAGTCTTAAAAGAATTGAAATGGATGAAATGTTTAACACCACTGTGGGGTAAAAAAAAATCATTATACTTTTAGAGAGTTTTTGAAGGAATCTAAAAGGGAAATTTTTCAAAAACCCCTTATCTTTTTAGCCTTTTTCAAAAAATCCCTAACTTTTTTGAAAATTATTAATAACCCCCTCTCATTTAGTTATGTTTTTTAAAATGATAATTTTACCCCTCTCATTTTAGTATAATTTTTATTTTTTAAGTGATATTATTATTTTCAATATTCCAACTTATATTGAAAAAATTATACATTTTTACAAAAATGTACAAAAAAATAAAAAAAATAATTGAAATATTTTTTTAAATATAATTTGGAGTAAAATGGCAATACACCCATAATCCTACAAAAAATATATGAATTTTGCAAAAAAAACCCTATATTATGTGTAAAATGCAAAAATATTTTCAAATATAATTGGAAAAAAAACATTATGAAAAAAAAATTTTTTTGAAAAAAATTTGTTCTGAAAAATATTTTTTTAAAAAAAAATATTTCAGGAAAATATTTTAACAATTTTTTTATTAAAAATATTCTTTTCTTAAAATATTTTTTAAGAAAAGAATATATTTATAAAAAAAAATTTCAATAAACAAATTGTTAAATAAATATTTTTCCGAAACACAAATGTTTTTGTGAAACAATTTTTTTTTCAAAAAAAATATTTTTCATAATGTTTTTTTCCAATTAGATTTAAAAATATTTTTGTATTTTAGACATAATACAAGATTTTTTTTGCAAATTTCCTATATTTTTTGTAGGATTATGGGTGTATTGTCATTTTACTCCAAATTGTATTTAAAAAAATATTCCAATTAATTTTTTTATATTTTTGTAAAATATATAATTTTTTCAATATAAGTTGGAATATTGAAAATAATAATATCACTTAAAAAATAAAAATAAAACTATACTAAAATGAGAGGGGTAAAATTATCATTTTAAAAAATATAACTAAATGAGAGGGGGGTTATTGATAATTTTCAAAAAAGTTAGGGGGTTTGTGAAAAAATTCCGAATCTAAAAGGTGAGGGAGGTTTCGATAAATATGAGAAAAGTTAGGGGGCTTTTGAAGAATTTCCAAAAAAAAAAAAAGTGAAGAAAAGAACGTATACTAGCTACTGAAGCCTACATCATGGCCAAATTTGTCGGCCAATAGGTATGGTGACCACATATACTTTTGTATTTTTATACTTTAGAAAGAATACTTATAATAGTTAAAGGGCTTCTTTTAAATAAATTACAAAATTTTATAAGTTTCTTGGCATTATTTGACATGTGTCCTCATAAAACATCGGAATACCAGCTATACCCCTGAACAAGGGAAGATTTCTTTATTGAAACTTCAAAAAAAATTTAAGCTCATGTTTTTTAAACTCGATCTCTGTCGTTCATGAATATGTAAATATATGATGGTACAATAATAGTTCGATTTTTTTTAAGCAACTAATAAAGTATATATACATAGATGTTTCTTTCAATATATTTCTGTAGGGTTATATGTGAATTTCTGGACAAGACTTGTTAGATTAAGTGATACTGCACATTGCCAATTATGATAGAGACTCAAGTTCGAGTCACGTCGAATATATTTAGTTTAATATTTAACAAAATATATTAATCCAATAGATTGTCTAAAAAAAATTATATGTGAAGGGTATATCATATATGTGATATATGATTTTTGTAGGATACACATGAAAATCTCCCTCTTTTCTTCAATTAATAATTAACTTCATGGTGAAATAGACAAAAAGATGTGTACATAAAGAATAGAAGGCGTGCAACAAATTTTATTCGTGAACATGATTTAATATGAATTTTTAAATAATTTATACTTTTGAAATAGCTTTATTTAATGCAAGCTAACATTATATTTGTTGGCTACATAATGTCTTAAGTTAACTAACTGTTAGGTCAATGACATGTACATAATTTGTCTAGTCTCAAAATGAATTAAAAAAAGTCTAAGTGTATAGATTGAGCTGTTTCTAAAATAATTAACCTTTCAAAAGAATATAAAAAATTAATGTATTAGAGTTCTTAGAAGTTACACTTTTGAACTCTTATAAGTTCAAAACTACTTTTAGATTTTTATATTTCAAACTTCACAATTTGATTTTTTTTCCTCATGCCAAATCAACAATTTATGTACTGTTAATTTCCATCTACTAACAAAAAATTCTCAAGAGCCCACAACAAGCCACAGTATCATCATGTCCCAAGAAAACAAATTTCGCATGATATATAAGATGTATAAATTAGTCTGGCTTTCTTCTAAAAAAGAAAGAAGAGTGCGTGTACAACAAGTCTTGTAAGCATGGAGTCGAATGTACAATATACGATGCATGACCATGAGTGGTGTGTAATGATGTTACGAGCCAAGAGGAAGAGGAGACATGGATGTGACGAGTAATACCTCGAACCCAACTTGTCACATGGTGATGGTGAATAGCCATCACCCAACCTATCACTCGCCCGTCTCACTTTGGCCCATTTCACATCTACCTTACGTTACTATTACATGCATATTATATAGCTCCCCCAACATTCTTCTAAATAAAACTTTTCTAATAATTCATGAACTGCATTAGAGAGCATCGCAAGTTCTATAACAATCATCAGTATAACATATTTAGTTTATCATCAGCACAACAATTGGTGGAGTATACCTACTTGCTTTAAACAAAGAGTTTATATACACATCCCTCCAGCCGCCCCCCCAATCCGTCCTTTACCACAAATAAATGGGGTTCACTTATTTTGAATATATGTGGGGCCCGTTTATCAATGGTAAAAGACGAATTTGGGGGACTGATAAACGGGGGCTCTATATACTTTTTCTTAAACAAATCATTTGTGTGAAAGATTTATATACACAACCCCAGCAGCCCCCGAATCCGCCCTTTATCACTGATAAACGGGACTCACTTATTTTGAATATATATGGGGTCCGTTTATCAGTGGTAAAGGGCGGATTGGAGGCTGATAAATGGGGGTTGTATATACTTTTCCTTCTGTGAATGTTAGTGTATATCTCGCTCTCCATGCCCCCACTCACGTGAAGCCTTCCGTGTGGCTGATGGGAAGTCTCCTTCCTGGCCTATTAGGCTCGACCAATAATTTATTGACATGTGTCACTTTGCTTGGGATCACCCGCTATTGTTTTTGTTATCACTTATCGGACCCCTTTTGGCTGGTACAGATCTTCTGTGAATTCAAAACATGTACATGTAGCAAATATTGACATAATTACATATAGTCTTAACAACTTTTAAAAGCCATAGAGGATCCAAACTCCAATATGATATGAGTCCATGAACTGAACCTCAACCAAAGTACAAGGTAAGGGTTGGCACTTGGCAGTGGTTCAATCCAAGAGCTCAGCTCGGTTATTTTATCCCTCCACTCCACTTCCATCTCAAACCACCATTACAACCAAAAAGGCGCCTCAAAGAGACCCAAATCAAATTGACAAACATCTCCACAACAAGAAGAAAAAAGATAAATTCAAGGAGCAAAACTAAGGGGGACAACAGCAACAACAACAACAAATGGAGACAATACGATGCTGCATATCATGCATCTTGCCGTGTGGAGCTCTAGATGTGGTGCGAATAGTGCATGCAAACGGACGAGTTGAGGAGATTTGCGGATCTATCAGCGCGGGAGAAATCATGCGCACATATCCTAAACACGTGATAAAACGCCCGTCGATCACCTGCTCTGTCGAGGGCGGTTGCGTGCAAAAGCCGCCGGTGATTCTCCCGCCCTCTGCAGAGCTTCAGAGGGGGAAGATTTATTTCCTCGTGCCCGTTTTGTCAACCTCGCCTGAGAAATCTCAGACAAGGAGACGAAAAAAGAAGAAAGGAGGAGATAATAATAATAATAATAATAATAATAATAATAATATGGATAAGGCGAGATTATTGGATAATGAGAGGTATTTGTCGGAGATTATGACTGAGAAAGTGTCGACTCAGAGAGAGAGAAGGCGGGGACGAGTCGCGGTTTGGAGACCGCATTTAGAGAGTATTACTGAAGATGATTTCTGAAGATTTTTCTTCTTTTTTTTCATTTTTTATTTTTATTTTTATTTTGGTTTTCTTTTTTTTTGGTAAAGAATGAGAATCTTCTTTAGCTCCTTTACAAGGTGATTGCTCTTTAATTTCCTTTTTCTTTCTTTTTTTAGCCTTTGTTGATGGAAGATATAAAACTTGATTTAGTATCAAAATCACAAGGTTTCTTTCTTTTTCCTTGAGATAGTACATTTCTCATGGACTTTTCACATGCAAATCACTAACCTAATTGGTCTTCTAGTCTAGTATTTCTTTACATGGAAATCTCACCAAGTATTTTTATTTTTATTGTCAACAATAATAGAAATTCAAAAAGGGTTTTGATTCTGAGATAGATTTCTAAGATCCTAGAATTGTTTTTGTTCTTTTAGTTATAATGATGACTTTGTTGTAATGTAAAAAGTGGTCATTAGGAAAAATATCTACCATATATATTTTGCTGTCAGTATAATCATTTAAATGCACCTTTATCATTCAGTTATCTTACACCGTTACACGCACATCTTATATATATAATGTATGCCTTTTTTTATTTACTGTCATTTTGAAGATTAGTTACTTGTGTTCATGGATTAATACTTTATTAATTACCAGAAATAATGTAAAATTCTCAACTGTTTCGAATTTAGACATGTTACACTGTTTGGTGGTAGTGGTACGAGTGGTGCACAATAGAGAACTGACGGAGAGAGATTAAGGGGAAAGATAGACTAGATAGAGAAAGTGGCAAGGGATACAGATTGGAGTGGGTTCACTTGCAGTTCAGAATGATTAGAGAGAGAGAGAGAGAAGAGAGTCTCTATATGCTCTGATATGCCATGTTAATTGCATAAAATGCAATAAATAAATGGTAAATTCTTAGTTCTTATATCTTGTCTCCATTTCTTTAATAATAAAAATAATCTAATGTTGAACTTATTTCTCATACTAATTCGGTTAGAAGTTTGAAATCATGCCTACAACAATGGAATTTCAAATTCCATCTCAAATTTTACGCAGATTTAGAACAATTTAAGCCTTGTTGTCATATTTTTCGCATGTTTGAAAGTGATGGATATTGACGACACAATAATTTAATGTTGAAAACTTCTCTATATGATTAACTTGGTAAATTAATTTGAATGAACCAAATGCTTAGATCTGGAAGTTATGTTGCAGTATAAATACTCTGGCTAGAGCCTCAGTAGTGAAGAAAATACTATTCTATCAAAAAATTTGTAGCCTATTCTTATGAATATTCATCCCTAATTACATCATATATATAAGAAAGTATGAAAATATTTTTTTGGATGGTATATACAATTTTATTAGATTCAAGTTGAAGAAAAAAAAACAGAGGAAATGGAATAATAATAGATTGGATGGATTGAGAGCCCACATATATGAGTGTTTGATCAGTGGCAATTCTTTTCTTTTCTTTTTAATTTTTTGGGAAAATGTATGATCAGTGTCTGAAAGTGATGAATAGTATTGATTAATGAATAGGTCAATCATTGCTCCATCTCTTGGCCCCATTATTTTCTCTCACTTCCAATTTAAACCCTCTCTCCCCCTCACTCTCTCTGCACCATCTCTTTGGTCACATTTTTGTGTCACGGTTTAATTTATCAACCTTTGGTATCACATTGCCATGGCATACATTCGAAATCTGACTGCAATATATTTTTAAATTAAATTAAATATAGGAATCAACTCTTTTTTATATGTTTATTTATTGATCTGTATCTGTATATATTTAGTTATTATGACAGACTAATATAAGAAGAAAAAAAATACTGTGGACATCCTGAAACTTACAGGATTGAGAACTTCATGCAGAAAATAGCAGAAGGATAAGTATTCCATATATTTAGTTCATATAGTTTTGCTTGTTTTTGACGGATTAATATACTAAAATAGATCCTACAAATATTCTTGTGATCATAGAATCCCACACTTGCTGCAAAAAATCCAATCTCCCATATTTTGGTTTAATTTAAATATGTTAGGGAGCGTAGGGCCATTTAATTATGAGAAAAAAATATGTTAGGGTCCCTTATTATTATTATTATTATTATTATTATTATTATTATTATTATTATTATTATTATTATTATTATTATTATTATTATTATTATTATTTTATTATTATTATTATTTTTTTTGTTATTATTATTTTTTTAGCAACTTGTTGTAAGTTAGTTGTTTATACTAAAAAATATTGCCACTGGCATAAGGGTTTATATAATATATTCTAGGGGAATTCTGAATTAACCCCCTGACTTTTCCGAATGTTAAAAATAAACTCATCTTTTAGATTCTCCAAAAAAAACTTACAAAATTCTTTCAGTGTAAATAGTAATAAATTTTACTTCTATTCAATAATAAACTATGTTTCTATTCATATAATAAAAGAAGAAAAAAATGAAAACGGCGTCCTTTGTTTCAAGAAATTATAGGAGGCAGAACTGAGTGTCAGTCACTGTGTTAGACAGAATTCCCCTCATATTATGGTACAATTATTATTCCTTTCTCATCTTTCAAAGATATTCATGTTTGTTTTTCTCTCTTTACAATTAGAAAGAAAAATAAACTTGAGAGTATATGAGCTTTTTTTAATGAGTATATTTCAGGAACAAATAGGGAGGGATAAATGACATGATGGTTCTTCTTCATAGACGATTTTTTTTAATGGCATTTCTTATTATTTTTATTTTTGTTAGGGTAATGGAAGAATATTGATGTAGAAAAAGAGAATTGATGAGAAAAATAATTAGAGAAGAAGAGGAAAATTGTTTAATCAACTGAGAGACTATATTGTAAGAAATGAGATACTATTACAATAGATTTATATCTCTTTATCAAAATAAGTTGTCTAAATTAAAAATACAATATCTAAATTATCTAAAATATAATGTAAGATTGGAAACAATCCACCTCATTTCATTGTATAAATATTTCCTAAATATTTATTTTCATAGCCTAATCATTTCCTAAATAATATTATAAAAAAAAAAACATACTATGGTGAGATATCAAGGCATACATAACAATTTTTATAGTAATAAACAGAAATAACTTGAATAAAATGATTTATCTTTCTTCTCTGTGCGAATCATGGAAATTTTATAATTAAAAAAATGCGTTATTTGATAAGTCCAACTTATTAATCAAACATTCAACTAGGAAAGCAATTTTCGAACTGAAGATTGTATTACAGCTTTCCAAACTGCAAAGCAGTTCTTAAATTTGAAATCCAGATTGCAAAGCAGCTCTTAATTTCGAATTATAATTTCATGTGTGATGTAAGATATCTGTCTGTAAATAAATCTGTGATGTAAATGTAAAAACTTGGAAAATTTAATGAAAAAGGCCAGCCAATGGCCTATTTTCCCTCAAAACAATGTCCCACTTTCTAACTTATTTTTTTGCCTTCGAAAAAAATAAATTCGGAAGTGTCGCTTATTAATTTGAAGCCGAAAATAATCCATTGATGATTAAAAATTAAAATATAATAACTATATGTGGAATAAATAAGATATAGATCCTTGCCCTTTTTTCTTTTCGCAGCTTAGTGATATTTATTATTTATATAATCTACGTGATGGTCATGATGGATCCCTAGAAAAAGAATATGTTACCTTCTGTTCTACTAATTAATTTCCCCAAACTTTTCATTAAATTTCATATACAATCATTCCAACCATTTGCACACATTCTTTTTCTTACAAAAATATATGTATTTTTTTACGAGGAGAATTTTGCACTCCAAAGTTGTAGTTCAAATTGGGCACATAATGAGTACCATATCTCCATTGGAACCAGTTATTTATATGCCTAATGTTCCCTAAATATCATAACCTCCTTTTGGAAACCCTAATGTTATAATTAAATTAGTTAGCCATTGTGGTACTTGAAATCTTGCAAATATATGTTCCGAACGCAATTAATAAAAAAATAACTTGTAGGCTCTAAAAAAAATGATGCAAGTGTGGAGATTTGATCATTTGAGGCATATTAACTGGATATATGATTTTTAAGTGGTGAAGCATCAATCATCTAATCCAAAGGAATTAATTTTATGTCAATTGAATTTGATGCTATTAAAAGGAAGTAAGTTAGTAGATGATTTAACAAATAACTTCTTTGATTCTACTTGCGTGTTCATGTTATAAGAATATGATTTTTTTAATTGAAGAACTATTCCAATCATAGTCCTATAAATTCTTGATGTATTTAAAACCAAATTTTAGTCGTCATTTGAAATATATTTTTTGTCAGCACATCAAAAATTTCTAATTTATTCTCTGTGATGATTTTTTTATTGAACGAAGAAGACGCAAATTCTCACTTTCATTATTTAATGTCAATGAAATTTGAATCAACAATCAATCTATTATTTTTCTACAATGCACATAACCCATTCTTGACTATATTTTTAGAGGGGATTTCTGTATCAATTTTGAGTTGAGAGTCTTTTCCTCACTCCTACTATTTTTCCAACTTAAAGAGGGCAATTGCATTAAAAGATTGGGAGATATAGATCTAATTATATGAGTCTATTTAACTATTTAAAGCTTTCTTTTCTGTAACAACTATTTGTAATAGTAATGAATTAGCAATTAGGACCGCACACCACACTCTTTCATGTGCAATCTCTCTCAAAGCCGACTGATCACCACCTTTACAAACAATTTATCCTCTCATTTTAAACCTTTTTATTTTAAATCTTTTTTTCAACTTTTCTAGTTGGAGTAATTGATGCCTTTAACTGTTGGCTGTTACATTACTATTCAATATAATAATAATTCAGGGTAATATTTCGTAAAATAATAATGTAATGTAAAAGAAAATTGAAAATGATGAAACTTATTTCTCCTCTCATTTTCATATCACAGTCACAATCAGCTTTTGGTGGTAGAATCTTGATTGGAGGTCACGTGCCACACTTTTAACAAAAGGTGGCAACTTTTTAGGATTTCCAGATAAAAAGTTCCATTCCCCTCCCGATTTACGTCATGAAAAAAGGGCTCATGTGAGAGAAGTTTCATGATTTTATATTCTTTTTCATGATTTTTATACATCAAATATACGGATTGCACGTAGGCATCTGATTCAGCACATGTTCGTTGGTGATTTTGTACCGTACAAGTAACAATTTTTTCACCCTTTAATTCATTATTCAAAAAAATTTCTTTATTTCCTCATTCAGTTTTATCTCTTGCCAAACTGATACTTAGGTAATAAAAATAATAACACAAAAAAAGAAAAAAAAAATAACACTAAATAAGATGAGATGTGAAAAAACACTAGCATTGAATTAAATAAGGATAAATCAAGATTAATCTAAATTCTAAACTGCAACAGTTCATGCTCAAAGCTGTACATTGGTCCGAAATTAGGGTTTACACAGCTTCAATTCAATTCACGACCTACACGCAATTTGATATAAACAAACGGACCAAATTGCAAAAATACACTAACAATTAAGAGGAGATAGATAAAAAGTAAACACTAATACCCTTGTGTATATAGCCTTTCGTTAAGTATTTGACCGAGTTGTTTATATAATATGAGCTGCTCATCGTATGAAAGATTTCTTAAAATCTGATATAAAATAAAAAAAGAATTTAAAATTTAGAAGAAAAGTCTGATTAATATATTATTAAATCTAGAGGGGTGTAAATGTAAAAATACCTGCTCAAGAATTGTTTCGACTGAGGTGTTTTGAATGAAAATAAAAGACTGGTGATATATGTATGCAAACACAGCCATCACCATCTAAAATTAAAAAATAATTAAATTAAAATTACAATTCTGATTTATTTATTTCTCTTTTTGGTTTAGGGCAAAAATAATGTCAATTTCATGAAACTGTAGATTGAGCCAATTTGGCCCCCTTTGCTAAAAAAGGTTTTTTTGCACAATAGTGTTTGTATTATTCAAGCCTACAAGTGGTACCACTAAAATGATAATCTTATGAAGCGAGGGGAAAAAAGGTATTTTCTACAGCTTTTGGGGGTAAACAAGTAATTTCAGATTTTATAGGGTAGATATGATATTTTGAGATTTTATAGGGGTAAAAATGAAATTGCACGAAAAAAAGGATAATTTAAATAAACTTACCTGGCAGTCCATTCTGTCTGTAATTCCTCCATGGCCAGGTATACTATCACCAAAATCCTAATTAAAAAATAAAAATAAAAAAAATAATTAATACAATTTCATAAACTTTAAAGGCAAGTATTTGTGGTAAACTAAACGTCCCAAACGTGAGTTTGTAATTTCGACTATTTCACGCCAAAATTTTCTAATTAGATCAAATATTGTTTATCAACATAACACATAACAATGATCACATTTAACAACATATTCAACATTTAATATTATCTATATTTATAATATCTTTATTTTTTAACCTTAAGTTTAAAAGCGCGTTTAAATCCACTTGCAAAAAAGCCTCCAAACGGAGCGACAATTGAAGCGAATAAACCGAGCGCCAAAGCATGCCATTGTACGGGCATAATCGTAATTTCCTTCCAAGGAAACTGCAACAAGAAAAATAAATAAATAAATAAATACAAAAATGACAATCATATTTGTTACGTAAGAGTGGATTTCTGAAATATAGAGGAAAATTTTGATAATGGGGAAAAAATGGTGTTCTTATATCTTATATATAGAGGAAAGTCTCTGCAATGTTCATTACGTAAGAACTGATAATTTCATATTTTTTTTCAACTAAAGAACAAAATAATTTGTTGATTATTTTCATGAAGAGTAAATAATTTCACATTTTTTTTAAAAAAAATTGGAAAAAAACTGACCCATTTTGGCACGTATTGTTCTAAAGAGAAATATTCAGGTTTAAACATTGGGTCTGGATCACATTGAAGCCATCCTGTCGACAAATCCTGTCAAAAAATAATAAATAAATAAATAAAATAAAAGAGAAAAATCAATCGATTTTGCATTAAATGCAAAAGAGTAATAGAAATAGTAATATGCAAACCTTTCTTGGACAGGTTAGCCATTGAAAGCTGCCCATAAACCTCGCCAGCTGTCAAATAATAAGAAATAATAATTATATAATTGGACAAAAATGCACAAATTGGGCTCAAGTGTTTTGTCCAAATAAGATCAAAATAATTAAGCCTCATGATTACTTAAAATCTTTGTTCATATATATTCTTTGTGCAATAATTAAGCCTCAGATGTATAATATGCAATTAAATACCATATAGATCTAGTTACGTTTATTGTATTGGATATGCATGTGGATCTTGATTTGTACAGATAAATAGGTGTGAAATTAATAATAAATTTAGGGGGGAAAAAAATAAATAATGCAATTAGATACTGGATTTGAATCTGCATGTGGATGTTGACTTTTACATTATAAAGCAACAAAACAGAAGAGAAATTAACAATAAAATCAGGGCTAATAAATAAACAATGTAACCAGTTATTTAATTTGGATTCGCACGTGGATCTTGATTTGCACATGATAAACCAACAAACAGGCGAGAAAAGTTAACAACAAATATAGGGAAACCAACCACACAAACAAATAAATAAATAAAATAAAGAGAAAACTTGCAAAAAAAAACCTACATCACGCTTATATTACAAAAAAGCCCCTCCATTATCAGAAATCGCAAAAAATCTCCTCTATTCCTTAGAAGATTGCAAAAACAAATAGCCCTACTATTTATAATAATGGAGGGGCTTTTTGCAATTGAAGCATAATATAGGTTTTTTTAACAAATTCCCCTAAAAAAAAAAAAAATCAATTAATAAATGGTACCAAAAATGCGAATAAAATGGTGGTGATTGAGGCGCCGATGAAGCCCTCCCAAGTTTTCTTAGGAGAGAGTTTGATCAAAGGTCTCTTTCCGAAGAAGAATCCGAAGAAATATGCTGCCATGTCGTTTATCGCGATTAATGAAGCCGGCAAAAGAAACCTAAAAAAGAAAATCAAGAATTATCAACTCAAATTTATAATCTTCCCATTTTTAAGGGGTATCTGCGGTGTTTTACAGATGAAATAAGAAGAAAAAGAAAAGGTGTGTAGGCTTGCGAAACCCTAAAATTATCATGTATGTGCCTGAAAATATGAGAATAGTCGTTCATAGTTGTTACAATTTATGAGTACATTTGAATTACTAGTTTTAATTTTTTAGTTTTCTTTTATTTATAAATTGTAACAACTATGAATGACATTTCTCTTTTTTTGGGGGGGGGGGAGGTGAATGTGATGTTTTTAAGGTTTTGTAATAGTTCAAATGAAATAATAATAAGAAGAAAAGGCAAAAAAAGGCTGAAAGTAAAATAAAAAATTAGTAAGTCAAATTTACTCATAAATTGTAACAACTACTAATGATATTTCTCATTTTTTAGGGATATATGCGATATTTAACAATAAATAATAAGGAGAAAAACAAAAAGAAAAATTACCAAAATATTCCCTCAAAAATATTTGCAACTGTAAAAGAAGATTGGGCGAAAACCAAGAGAAGAATCATGTGAGTCCATGCGTATTGTTTGAACTGGTACTTGTACAGTTTTTTCTTCAAAGTCAAAATAAACCATACAAACCCTAAAATTAAACAGGAAAAAACATGAAATTGGTCAAAATTATGCGCGTATGGTTTAATTATTAACACAGTTTAGACTAATTTGGGTCTAATTTAAGCTCCAATTGTGCAAATAAAAGCAAAATTAAAAAGGGGGGAGGGGAAATTAATTTGATAGTATTTAATGAACCATACAAGCCCTAAAATAAAATCAAAGTAATTCATTTAGGCCAGCCTGCAAATTATATCAATTGAACCATTTTTAAATGGAAAGAGCGTGTAATTAGTCAAGTTATTAGTTTAAATTTTTAATTTTAATTTCTAATAAGTTCACAGTTTTTTCTTCTTCAAATGAACCATGCAATCCTAAATTAAACATGATAAACATGTAATTGGTCAAAATAATGCAAGTATATTTAATTAACACAATTTAGCTCCATTGTACAAAATAAAAGGACAATCAAAAAAGGGGGAAAAGAAAATTGAATTAATTGTAAATACCTGCAATGTAGAGGAAATAACAGATGATCATTTGATACTTTACAAGACCACTCACAAGTTTATATAACAATTTGTCAGTCGTGACAGTATTCACCAAATGACGGCTCAAAAATCGGCCGTACGTAAAAAGCATCGCTGTGAAGAAAAAATGCCTGAAAATAAAATAAAATTCAAGAATAAAATATATATCAAATTCAAAACTTGTTTGGTTGTGTATATAAGAAAAATAAAAAAAAGTGCGCATGTTAAGAGTAACCGGATTGGGTTAAATTAAAGTTGAAGTGAAGCACATTGCCAAATTGGGGATTAATTAAGGCAAATTTTATTAAATTAGGGCTTCATAGCACAAATGAGACTTAATTGCACAATTTCGGTCTTATTTTAAAAGCACATTATTGGTATATTCACAACCAAATTGGGTCAAACTGAGGCTCTCAATCAAACCATAAATTATCCAATCAAATTGGGGCATAACCACACAATTGATACTTAATCACAGAAATTGGAGCTTGTAAAAATATAACAACATTTAATGATCGTACCAATTCAAAAGTCTGAACCAAGGCAGGCGTCTATCTTCATTGACTTTTCTAAGCAGATTGAAAAGCTCTTTGGCCATGAATATTTGAATCACCACAACCATGGCCCAAATATAAAGATGCCCTAAATAAATCACCAATATAAATACGCCGATCATCCAAAGTGAAGAGTAAGTACGAATCAGCATTGATTTGTACTTGTTTTTATCATTGACCAGTAATTTCGTCTCATTGACTTTATTTCCATCAGAGATAACCTAAAAAGTTAAACCTTTGATGCGTAAATACGATATACATTATTGATGGTACCACCATTTTATTCTTAAATTCAAAATGAGATTCTGAAAAATGAGAAATTAAATGGTAATTTTACCTCAGTGGATTTTTTGCGGTGTCTAACACGGCCACCACCAACATTGTTACTTGTTTGAATCTCACTGGAGTTTCCGTCCGCATGCATTTCTTCCTTCAGAGCCAATCTAACGAACTCGAATTTCCAATCCAAAACCCGGGATTTCAAACGGTATTTGCGCAGAATTTCAGCTATTAAAAAGCTACAAGACTGAAAGGTATTGACTGAAAAGAGGATTTTGCGAAGAATGGGGAGTTGTTTTATGAATGTAGCAGTGAGATCAGAGGAGAGGAAGAACGGAGGCGACAGAGCAAGGAGAAGAAAGAAAGAAAGAAAGAAAGAGCAAAAGAATAAACGAAATGAACCGCTTTGAGAGAGGAAAGCGACCAAGGAGAAGAGACCTTGTCAGAAAAGAGAATATATATTTGTTTGTTTTGTACCAATATAACCCTAAAATGCTGGAATTTCAATTGTGATTTGATATACTTTTAAATACGAGATTATTTTTACTTGATAATTCATTCATGTGTTTTAGTAATTGATATATACTGTTTGATTAGGTGATTTTTCAACAAGATTTATGTATTTTATAAAAAAAAATCTCTTTATGGTGGGCTAAATCAATTAGGTTAGATGAATAATTCGAACTCTCACTTATGAAAAATTGGGATTAATCCGTTTATATAATATCACTAATCTATTCTAGTGGTGGTAAGTGTCGTAGGATTAATACCATGTGTATTTTATAATACGAGTTTATTAATCTTATTCAAATATATGAATTTAAATGTTTGTAAGTATATATGTTTCATAATTTTCTTTGTTGGCTTGCAGCAATTTTGGTTATTATGTTTCTTAATAAGTGTATTTAAACTTGAGTTTTAATTTATAAAAGACTATAATATATTAAGTTCCTTCTAGTAGCTCAAATTATTAATGAAAACAATGTTGATATAATTAATGTAATGGTATTAAATCTGAAGAAAATAGTATTTTTTTTTTATATTTCTGATAATAAGTTTGTTAATACTTAATATTATAACTATAAATAGAAAGAGGACTACATGGGATTGGCCTCTAAAATGGTCAAGCAAATGTTACAGTCACTATGTCATAGATTTTGGGTGATAATTTCAATTGAATAAACAAAATATATTAACTTTTGCATGTTTCACATATTATCTTGTATGCAGCCCATTTAGGATAATTTATTTTCCGTTTTAAATTCTTCTTTTAAAATCTTATTTTTTGTTAACAAGACCCAAATAAATTTTTGGGTTTTCAAAGAAAAAGGGTGGCCCTATTATTCAAAGTAAGGCCGGTTCTACTTGGGCCATTTTAATTTATAATTTTATCTTATTCTTATTTCTTAAAATGTGCATAATAACCTGCCTCTATATGTAGCATGATCTTCTTAGAAATGTAGGCCATGAATGATAATTGATCTTTAATAAATCAATATAATATTGTTTATTGCACATGATATGAACTGATGAGATTTATTCATATCATTATCCATAGGTTTCTCTCTAGCAACCATGGCCCAAAATATATAGGGAGGGACCTTGTTTGTTTACTAGCCAGCTCACAGAAATAGTGCTTCTATTCGTCTTATTTGTTGTTTTTCTCTAATTTGTTGTGTTGTGTGTTTCAAGTTGTATTATTGTAACATAACAGATATTAGTATGCATAATATAATAAAAATAAAATAATGTATATTTATGCTGCATAATGTAATTATTTGTCAACATTTCTTTAAATCAAAATATGAAAACTTCCAACTTAAATATTAATCTCCCACATAATAATCCTACTGATGAAAATTGTTTAAATCATACTTTAGTAGGAGGTAATAATGATAATATGGATGATGAACGTGAGCCTAGCCTCGATAAGGTGGACTATGGTGAGGATAGCATGGAAAGCTTCCATGCTTTCTAAGAAGATGCCCCCCCCCCCCTTTTGAAGATCTTTATTGATCTTATTTCTTTTGTATTGTTGTAATTTAATCAATGGTTGTACTCTTTAATTCTATTTCTATTTTATGTTGGAACGTTCGAGGTCTAAACAACCTCGAAAAATGTAAGACAATTAAAGACTCGGTCCGTGATGCTAGTTGTAACATTTTATGTATGCAAGAAACCAAATGGGAGAATCCTAGTTTCTTTCATATGCGACGTGTCGGCACGTCAAAATTTAAAAACTTTGTATCGAAAAGTGCAAATGGCACTAAAGGCGGATTACTCACGGCTTGGAGTAACACCTTCACTCTTCTCTCCTCCTCTCAAAATGACTTTTCTATTACCGTCCTTCTCTCATCGAAACAAGGTTTCCAATTTCTCCTATCCAACATCTATGGTCCGTCGGATGACGAGTTAAAAGATCAATTCTTTCTAAGCCTTCAACAAATAGCCGAGCAACTAGCCATTCCTTGGATTTTGGTGGGTGACTTTAACATTATTCGATCAATCGAGGAGTCCACGGGAGACGGACACCATGTTGATCACATCAATGAATTTAATCACATTATCAATGAATTAGAGTTGGTAGAGGTACCTCTCTTTGGTAGAAATTTTACTTGGTCCAGTAAGCGACCGTCCCCCACTTTCTCTCGGCTAGACCGATGTTTTCTTTCTCAACACTTCCTCAATCTCAATATTGTTTCTTCTCTTATAGACCTACCTACTACTACCTCCGACCACGCTCCTCTTAAATTCTCTCTCTCAAAGATTGGTCGCCAACCACCTAAACCACTCAAGCTCGAGAGATATTGGTTACGCTACCAAGAGGCAACAATAATAGCTCAAAATACTTGGCTCTCTCTCCCCTCCTCCTCTAATTCCGCCCTCTCTTTCATTCAAAAATCCCGTCAAACCCTCCGAGCTCTCAAGGGGTGGGCAAAGGCGAAATTCTCCAATAGAATTAACGAACTAACCGATGCTAAGGAGGTTACTCAATACCTAGATCGAGAGGAGGAGGTTAGACCTTTATCTTCTCAAGAATTTTCTCTAAGGATTTCTCTTCGAGAGAAAATTCATGAAATCGCGAACAATCAAGAAGATAGTTGGCAACAAAGATCGTCTTGTACATGGCTACAATTAGGTGACAAAAATACTCGTTATTTTCATGCAATTGCTTCTTCCAAAAGGCAAGAAAATTTTGTGCCTCGCATCCTTGTCAACGGAAACTCCATAAGTGACTCGACTACCATTTGCCTCGCCTTCACCTCTTACTACAAATCTTTTTTAGGCGCGGTACAAGGTCCTCCTCTCTCCTACCCAACTCCTCTATACCCCCCTTATTTAGACCTATCTATCTTACAAGTGCTAACCCTACCTTTTTCCGAAGAGGAGTTAAGACACAATATCTCCGAGCTACAACGGGGAAAGTCATTCGGCCCGGATGGTCTCCCATCCGAGTTCTTCCAACGTAATTGGGATATGTTGAAGAATGACCTACTCAAAATTCTTGCCGACTTCTATCATAATCGGCTTGATCTATGGCGCCTTAATAAAGCCACTATTACCCTCATCCCTAAAAAAAGAAGAAGCGAACCTACTTGAGGATTTTCGACCAATAAGTGTCGTCAACGCGCCTATCAAAATCATAACGAAAATTCTTGCGAACCGGTTACAAACATTAATGCCGATCCTAGTGCACAAAAATCAAACGGCTTTTATTAAGCAAAGATCAATCATGGAAACCTTTCTAGCAACGAGGGAAATCTTGAATTTCTACCATAAGCGAAAAATTCCGTCTATTATGCTAAAGGTAGATTTCAAAAAAGCATTTGACGTGTATCTTGGCCCTTCCTTCTCCATCTCTTTCAGTCCCGAGGCTTCCCAAACCGATGGATCACTTGGATCCATAGTCTACTCATTACCTCTTCCTCCTCCATAAATGTTAATGGCACTCAAGGGCCCTACTTCTCCCACCAACAAGGGCTTCGCCAAGGCGACCCACTCTCCCCCCTTCTCTTCAACCTCGTCTCCGATTCGCTACAACAAATTTTGCACAATCTACAACCTTTCCTTACAAGCGCGGCGGTCCTAGCACCACAAGCACTCCAATATGCGGATGATACTATCATCTTCATTGAAGCACACCCGCAAAATTTGAAAATAGTAACGTTGGCCCTTGATCTTTTCGCGGAAATGTCCGGTTTGAAAATAAATTGGATAAAAAGTGGTTTCATGCCTATTGCAATACCCGACGATTGCATCCATGTGGTGGAATCTCTACTTCGTTGCTCTCGACAATATTTTCCGATTAAGTATTTGGGTCTCCCTCTTACCATTAAAAAGCCATTGAAGGTAACTTTTCTCCCTCTCATCCAAAAACTTCAAACCCGAATTGAATCTTGGAAAAGTAAACTATTATCGTATGGGGGAAGGAATACCCTAATTAAGGCTAACTTGGGGGCACTTCCGGTATATTATATGCAAGCTTTTAAGTTACCGGTTTGGGTGATCAATCAAATTACGAGAGTAACAAGAGCCTTCTTTTGGAAAGGAGAATCAACGTGTTCGGGCGGCCATTGCCTAGTCAATTGCAGGAAGGTATGTCTCCCAAAAAAATACGGTGGATTAGGTTTGGCGAACCTTAAAACCCAAAATAATGCACTCCTCCTTAAATGGGTTTGGAAAATTGATGTAGATAAGGACGGACTATGGGCACAAACCGTCGCACTCACACAACGTATAACCGAATCGGCTAACCTAGTGACTACACCTACCACTACATCCTCCTTCTTCATCAAGAACCTTGCTTCCCTCTTACCAATCTATAATACCTCAACCGAACTCGAACCAACCACAAACCGCCTCTTGTGGAGATGGAGAGCCAATGGAGTGTACTCCTCCAAATCGGCTTATGACTTTCTACAAAACCCCGGTGTAGTATGTCCTCGGTATAAAAGGCTTTGGAAAATAAAGTGTCCGCCTAGAGTGAAATTATTTGCATGGATTCTAATGCAAAATAAAGTTCTCACGGCGGATAACTTGGCAAAGAGAAATTGGCCACACAACCCTATTTGTGTGATGTGTAACCAAGTCAATGAAAATAGAGAACACCTATTCCGAGAATGCCCCTACACCAGGTGGTATTGGATGGCGGTACTCTCTACTATGGGTATCACAATCGATCACGATATTCCATTTATAGATCTTTGGCTTTATTATAGAGGTATGCTCGCCAAGGAACGAGCGCAAAAATGGGATATACTTTGGATAGCCGGAATATGGTGTGTTTGGTTAGAAAGAAACCGACGGATATTCACCAACGTCCAAAGGACGAGAAGCATTCTTCTAAGATGGTCGGCAACGGAGGTGGCTAAGTGGATGCAAAACTGCTAAAGACAATCGAGCCCAAGGAACTCTCTGGAGTCCCTTCTTTTATTTTCTTCTCTTGTATCTTTTCTTTTTTTCTTGTCTTTTATTTTTAGTTATGTAAAACATTAATGTAATGAGCATGCGATCGCATGTGTTTACGCATCAAAAAAAAAAACAAAATATGAAAACTTACAAATAAAGTCTCTCCATTATGTTGAAATTGCAGAAAAAGAACTCTTGTATTATTGAAAATTGCATATCTATATTATTGCCGAAATTACAAAATATTCCTACCATTAATTTCTACCCATCACTGTTAGTTTCTACTTTAATTATTTGAATTTTCTTCAATTTAATTACTTAATAATTTCTTTCATTCTCTCTTTACTGTAGCTTAAGTAAGATTTTTTCAAGTTAATTAATATTTGTTCTCCATCATTATCACATTTGAAATTGTAGTTCTTAAATTTAATTAAATATTTGTTCAATAAACATCTATGACTGGAAGTTGATGAGAGATAATTGTTTTTGAGATTCAACTCATAATGGTTTGAGATACTTTGCTAAAAATGCGCATTTAGACTGTAAACTTGATATGTGACCTCTTACTATAAATGCAATATGATTTAACAATTAGACCATGTGTCATTTGCATGAGAGAGATATTATTAATTAATTTTTAGAAAGAGAGAGAGTAATTAAACTTTAAGATTTAAAAAAATTAGAGCATGAAGTTATTAACGATATTATTTTGTAACTTATGGTAGGGTTTTTTTTTTTGCAATTTCAGTAACTATATATAGGGTTTTCTTTACAATTTCTAATAATGTAGGGAATTTTTGCAATTTGGGCATTAAGTGCTTTTTGCAAACTTGCTGTAAAAATAAAAAGAGTTCATACAAGAAGAAGAAAAGGAAAAAATGAAAATACAAAAGGCAGATACTAAGAATAGAGAAGTAAAGAAAAACAAATTTTAATTTCTCTGTTTCTATCGACTGTCACTGTAATAAGCCGTTGACATCTTTTTATTGAAAATCTCTCCAGCGCTCCTTTCACTCTTTTAGCTACATTTCATTATATATATATATATATATATATATATATATATATATATATATATATATATATATATATATGTGTGTTGCATATTTAATTAGATAAATAGAAATTTGAAAACATGACGGGGTTAAGCATGCCGAAAACATGACAATATCTGCTTTTTCCTTTTTCAATATATCTTTTTGTTATCTATATATCATTTTTGTTATTTTATGTACAGGGACGGAATTAAGGGGGGGCAAGATGGGGCCTAAGCCCCCCCTATATAATTGGTGCAAAGAGTATATATGTGTGTATGTGGTTGTATTTGATTGGATTAAAAATAAAACATACAAAAAATAAGTTGTTATGTTCGGATAACCATACTTAGCACATCAAATAAAATATTTTCTTATTTACATTTTGCTGCCAAAAAAAAACTCATCCACCGTTCAACAAAATAGTCATATTTTATTAGTTTTACTATGTGATATGTGAGGAATAACAAATTAACAATTCAACATTGTTTTTTTCCAAAATTCATGATGTATATAACTCGTTTTTATGTTTAAGATGTAAAACTAATGTGTCTCAACCCAAATAAATCATCAATCCCCTTCTTCTCTCTACATCTAAATCATAGTTTTACATAAAGAAATTTCATACAAACACATGACTGTAAATGGTCATTCGTTTTCTAATTCAAATTTGCCAAATATTATTTTGTGATTTTGCCAACTTATTTGGCTGATTCAATGTGTCATTCCTTCCATTGAATATAGATACTTGTGTTGTGATTTTTTAAGGAATCTTGATGCTGCACTATTAACTTTCTTTTCATGCAGCACGACATTATATATAACCGATAAATAGTATATACAATTTAATTTTTTAGTGACAGTAAAACTATATACGTAAAATAACGAAAATAATATACAAAAAATAAAAATTATATTGAAAAGCGAGAAAATTATATATAGACGTGTTTTGGACGTGCTCAACCCTATTGCACTTTCGGATTTATCTTTTTTTAATTTGGTAAATACTATTTCCTCACATCAAAAGGAAATAAAACACAAATTGAGATATGTTTTCACAAAATAAGCATAAATTCAACTTTATACATGCAATATTTAAACTTCTCATGAGATCTGTGTGGATAGATAATGTAAGTCTGTAATGCATGTATTTTGTTTTATCTTATATGTATTGCTTTGTATTTAGAATAGTAAATCATATTTGCTATTTTTTTTAATAAAAGTAAATCATATTTGCTATTTAAATATAATTATTTTATATTGGCCCCCTCTAATATAAATTCCTAGTTCCGTCTCTGTTTATGTATATATTGTTTATCTAATATTATTTAAAAAATGAATCATATATATTATTTGTTTAATTTTATATATTATTTATTATCTCTGTATATTGTTTTTCACTTTCCATCATGCAACATTAAATCTTTAAATATGTCAAAAGAATTTGAACTCACTAGCCAGCCACAACTTATCAACTTACGTACAATACAATCAACCAACTAAATTACGAATTATAAACTCAGTTTCTTGATAGAAATCCAATTATATGTTAAAGACCTGCTTCACGACGTAAACCCTAAACCCTAATGGTTGGTTTTCATTCAATGGTCCAAAATGGTGGGTGCATCAAGAGATGCGAGTTCCATTGATATTGTCTGCTATCGACTGACTAAGACTAGGAAAGAGGCAAGCGAAGCATCAAGTCTCCTTCGTCACTTCGTGCCCCTATTACACAAGGAATGAATGAATGAGACATGGTGGCTTGTGGGCAAACTTTTGAAATAGTGATTGGGTCAAAAATTAATCAACCTATATATATATATATATATATATATATATATATATATATATATATCATTTTCATATATTCTTCAAATTTTATTTTAGTAACATCCATGCAACGAAATTGATTAAATTTAAATTCTGATAGATTAAGTAAGACTACCATAGAAGTTCTAGGAAAGAACTATTTAGCAATATAAGAAATTAAATTGCAGTGTGTTGCAGCACTTTTTACCTTTCAACAAAAATTGAGACCATAAATTTGCCAAAGTTTACAAATTCAAGCGATAAGACATACTTTAATTTTGAGAAGAAGTTCTAAATTTAAGTCTCAGCAAATGTATTAATATTATTTAGTAAGTTTTTAAATTTGATGATATGTTTTGATTACCAAATTGAGACCATAAATTAATTTTTTTTTTTTGTAAAAAGTTGTTGAAGAGCATTTGGAACCTCATACATAACATGTGCGTAACGCGCACAAATTTACGTTATTTAAAATATTAAATTAAATATTTTAGTTATTTTCATAAAAATGGATTCCGTGAAAAAAGATATACTGATTGAGAGATTTTTTTTTTTTTTTGCCCTTTAGCTTATCGAGTCCTAATTGGACACTTCACGCTCGCACTTTATTCTTAAAATTTTTTAGTGATTTATTCTTGATTTTTTATTTTGAAGTCTGGAAAATGAGAAAAAGATCTTTTTCGGTCCACCCTCTTTAGAAGTCAAAAAGACGACTCGGGACTTCAAAGATTTCCTCGACATGGTGTGAGATTATAATTGGCCAATTAGAAATGCTTTGTTATACTATCGTTCAGAATCTTTGAAATTTTGAATTGCAAAACAAAACAAAAACTTTGAAATTTTGAGCTGCATATAAATAACTGAAGTCATAATCATGTTTTTAAATTTAACTAGGAGAATTTTCGTGCTTCGCTGCGATTTTTATTATTTTTATTGTTTAATAATTAATATATTAAATTTATCTTATGAATTAATAATCATAGAAAATTTATATAAATTATTTTTAATAGCCATTATGAGAAAATATAATGGTGCGTTCGAAAGTATAACAATTGGGGTCTTGAATGAAATATTTCATCATCCTTGTTATATTTTCATTTTTTTTAAATTGAGCTATTGAAAAATCATATTTTGAAAGAAAACATTAGGAAAAAATTACCTTAGAGAGAGTCACACATATGAAGCCCGCAATCTTTTTTTTTA
Organism: Juncus inflexus; assembly: GCA_024447665.1. Taxonomy (NCBI): domain Eukaryota; kingdom Viridiplantae; phylum Streptophyta; class Magnoliopsida; order Poales; family Juncaceae; genus Juncus; species Juncus inflexus. Next base: position 10,464,686 of record JAJHPC010000001.1, on the reverse strand, counting down.
AAAATAATTTATTTATTTTCTTTTTTTTTAATTATTTAGGGAGAGAGAAAGAGAGGGCCCACGTTTTTTTTTTTGAAAATTATTAATCTATTTTTTTTATTTACTTGAGGGAGAGATAAAAGGAGTGGCACATGAGACCCACATTTTTTTTGATAAATTATTATTTTTTTATTTTTATTTAGGAATGAGTCATAATGTCATCTGACATTGTGATATTCAATCCAATCGATTGAAGACACGAGATATTGAAAGTAATTATGAGAAAACATAATGGTGCGTTCGAAAGTATCCTGAATGAAAGATCTCATCATCCTTGTTCTATTTTTTATTTTTTCACAAAAAAAATGAGCTACTAAAAAAATTATATTTTGAAATAAAATGTTGGGAAAAAATTACCTGAGAGAGAAAGACACATGGAATCCACATTTTTTTTTTGGAAAATGAATTTTTTTTAATTATTTGAGAGAGAGAAAGAGGGCCCCACATTTTTTATTTATTTTGGAAATCATTTTTTTTTTATTTGAGCTAGAGAGAGAAAGAGAGTGACATATGGGGCCATTTTTTTTTGATAAATCATTATTTTAAATTTTTTTTATTATTATTATTATTTATGAATGAATTATGTGTAGTGAGTATTCAGTGATTATTGATATTATAACTCACAACACATAAGTTACACAGTTTAGTTTTCAAAATAATTAATTATATTTTATTTGACATTTCACACTAAATCAGGATAGAATGCAGAACACCGAATTTCGACAAATCATATTCTGACACCATCTAACTACACAGAAACTGACATAAAATATCAGAAACTCTAAACGATCGAACGGTCCATATCGAACCACATCACCGCATCCAACGGTCTCCAAAAGAGGGTGACGTGGCATCTTTTGCGACTCCCTTGGATGCTAGAAGATTCGGTTTTGATTTAAAACAGATTAAATAAATAATGCCGACCAAATTATACACTATTATTTTTCATTTTATAGAGTTTTTATTGTATGTTTGACTGACATTGTGACTTCAACATTTAAAAATTATAGATATATCATCACAATTGCTATTCTAATTTAGATTGCATTATTAAAGGCAAAAGAGATTGCAACCCTTCACCGAATAAAACTTATGCTTAGAAAAAGAAGGGTTGAATGTGATTTGCGACTCCAAATCCTCCGTGTCTCTATGAACAATGTTTTCGATATAACAAGACAGCGGGATTTTTCTTATTTTTTTTCTTTCGCTCGTGTGTGCTTCTAGGCGATCTCCTATGAACCTCTAACTCTTTTTTATTTGTTTTAATAAAATTGTTGATAGAATTTTAGCTTCCAACTTAAAAAAAAAAAAAACAAGACCGGATTTTATTAAAGGATTATATTCCTCGATGTGCTATATCTCTTTTTTCTAAATGCTTGCATATATTTAGAATATCTGATAGCTATATACAAAATTCAAACTAATATATATCTAAAATAATCTATTTGAATCAAAACATCAATAAATTAAATATAAAAAACAAATAAAAAGACAAAAAATAAAGTATACAACCAATAAAATAAAATAAAAAAATAATATGCAAATAGCTTGCATTCTCGTTGGTTAAAACATTTGCATGTGTAGCAAGATGTCATATGTTCAATTTCCAACATGCATAATATAACATATATTTAACAAGTCTCTTTACTCAATGGGTTGAATATAAAAAAATAATAATAATATGTAAACAAGTCAAAACAGTACATACCAAAAATAATATATATCGAGCTCGAATAATATATAAATATCCAAAATAGAAATAAGCCAAAAACAATATATATTTTTGCTAACTTAATTGGGTGCGGAACCATGGGTGTGATTTCCATTTTTTCTTTTATTAAAGTATATATTCAATTAATGAGAGAATTTTTTTATTAAAATCTAAGAATGTGAGATTCGTAACTTATTGACTCGTCACATAAAGTCTACATTCATATAAGCCACAAATAATTATGATCTGTGATCGGCACTTTATTGCATTATTTGCACCTTCTTATCTTCTCATATTTTTTTATTGAAAAGAACCTGATTCTATCGATGATAAATAACTTGCCTTATCAGTTATTGGTGGTATTTTATTCATGGGTTGAAATTTATTTTGAATAAATTACAACAATTATTAGAAGATTTACAAACATAAAAAACAAGCACACCTAGGGATGTGATTTCTGAAGATCTCGTGGGGTATAAATTCATGTTACTTCATGTTACATTTCTTTGCAAATAATTATAGAAATTCATAAAGTCAATTCAATCAATTTCGGAACTAAAATAAGCAATAATCTTTATTCTCATTATAATAGGAAAAATATAATATAATAATTATCGGTTGGTAAATAACAAAATCATTAGAAAACCTTATAAAGTGAATACCATATATGCATAAGTATTTAAAATCACTGTAAATAATGATTTAAATGATTCAAATATAGTTTAAATACTTGTATCTATATTTTTCCCTATTCAGATATATTCAGATATCGAATTCAAATCTAAATGACCCAATAAAAGAGTCTTAATTGAAACAAATTCCGATATTATTATTCGAATCCTTATATTTTTTTTGGATGTATTTTAGGTTAATTAGTATGAATACTATAAATCCATTTACGTTCTTAACTGTAATCAACACAAAAAATAACATGAGAGGATAAGAGTATGTTTGAAGTGTTATACAAAACATTATAAAAGAAGTGGCCACAGAAGATACAAATCAAACTCCCAATCTCATGGGGAAGTGATCGTAAATTAAAGAATCGACGCCTTGATTGAATGGGAAATCGGAAACTTAGCCGTGGCCACATTTCTTAGTCCTTAGTTGATAAAAAATGGCCAGCATTTCAGAAAAAATGTCAATAATGATATTTTTTACGAGAGAGAACTATAAACGATCATCTATTTAATTCTTTTTAGAGTAAACTCATGTGAGATTCGAATTCTTTATCTATGAAAAATATGAGGATCCTGTCGTACCACTAAAATATTTTTATGAACTTAGATTCTTAATCATGCATAGTAAAAATATATTTGTTGACATTTTAATCCGTCAAATCTCATTTCGAAGAGGAACGTTCTAATCCCTTTCCAAATCTTCTAAAAAATTACTTTGCGTTTATTTGATATTTTAGATAGTACAAATATTATTTTTTGTAAACTTAAAAAAAATAATACTTTTGATATGAGAAGAAAAGAACTCTCCTTGAGGAGACATCCATGTGAATGTCATCTTCCAAACGTGCATGCATTCAATTTGTCCATTTTTTCTTCTTTTTCTTTTTCATGTAAGGACGTTCACTTAAAAAAAAATGAAAAAATACATGTAAGGACGTTGCCATCTCGTGTGTTGACAAATGACAACTCACAGTCATCCTTGAGTCTTAATCTTTTTTTCTTCAAAGAAAAAAGAAAAAGGAAAACTAATCTTTGAGTCTGAATCTTTTGTGGGTTATGCGCCGTGTTGTCAAGTAATATACTGATATATGGATTTTTGTGGCCTTTTTTTAATAGCGTCAATGCAGTGTAAGGAATTTTGAATATATCAGTTAGTATTTTGATACACCAAATGCTCATCAAAATATGAATGATTAAATTTAATAAATGGTGATTGTATTTACTCATGGATCAAATTAATTAAAAATGAAAGTATAAGTAAAATAGTAATAGAAGAATATATTTCTAAAATATAGAATTGACAACAATATTAGTCTTTTTCAAGTTCTGAAGATATTACGTAATGAAAGTTAAAGTGATTAAAAAATATACAATTTTTCTGTATAAATACTAAACATTTTGAATTTCATAGTTAATAATGTTATCAACAACTATAAGACTGAACTATCTAAAATGCTCACATATTTTGCAATCTTGAATTAATTATCGATAAAATTTACCTACTAATTAAAATATATGTACTATTGTTAATTGTTTAAACTTTATTTCATTTTAGCAAGCTTGTTTCTAAATAAGTAAATTCTATTTCATATTGAAATTTTAATGTAGATAAAAATCAGGCAAGCAAAAAAAAAAAAAAATATTGAGTCAACTACTTCATTAATTATCCAAATTATTGCACAAAAAATTAATGTTGAGTATTAAGGTTTATTTTCGTGCAAAATAAAATCTTGCTTTATCATATTTTGCCAACGGCTTGTAGCCTAATTGATTGAGTGCATTGTATATAACTTAAGATATTGTGACTTCAAATTCAATTAACACCTTTTTATTTAATTAAGTATGCAGTAGATAATTATGTATTGAACTTTTTATTGCACATTACATATGTTATACATTCATACAGCCACAAAGGATTTAGACCGAAAACAAAAGAATCAAAGAAAGTAAAAGCAGGTGGCCGGCCCCCAATTTTTCAGGGAAAGGATATAATATGGCATATTCCCTTTCATATCATAATAATATAAAATTCACAATTATTATGCAATTAATTTTATTTATTCAATGAACTTCCATTCCATGCTCAACTTAACCATTGCATTAATTTATGCAAATGCACATTATTTTTACTATCCAAAAAAATTAGGAATCATGCAACCAGATTCGAAATTAATTCAAAAAATGTAGGAAAATAAGAATGATAAGAAAGAAGATATTTCTTTATATATACTTTCGATATTAATTTAGAATCTAATTTCATAATTACTATAGAATATTCCTTTACTATTGACTATAGATTCCAATTTCCTACTTCAAAAGAAGGTAACTACAATTTCATTTTGTTTCTTTTAAAACAAAAATATTTTCAAAAAAGAAAAATATAATTTCAATGTGTTTATTTCAAAACAAAAATCTGCGCGGATTGTTATAAGTAAAAATTTACTATAAACGTTCAATGATGATATTGCCATCAATATATCTTGTTCAAATTATATCTTAAGATGGCAATTTGTGAAATCTGGAATTTTCTTTTGTGACATAGGTACTAAAAAAGTAAAAATAAAATAAAATATTACTTATTATAGGGCCATTTATGTGATGAATACCTATAATATTTTATAAAAATATGTATGAGATATGATACTTGCACGATAGGATTGTCCGTCGTGTAGCGACCTTTTTTTTTTTTTTTGCAAAATAGTACATAAATTGTTATTCATTTAAAAACATTATATACAAATTTAAAATAATATATAGAAAGAAAAAACAGTATATTTAAAAATAATATGTTGAATATAATAATCTACAAAAGTATATAAATCATGAAAATAATATTTAAATATATATTTATTTACAACAATATATATAAATTAATAATATATTCAAGACAAAGTTATGTATTCATGTTTTCTGTTTTTATATATATATATATATATATTGGTTTTTTTAAATAATTCTAGAACGTTTTAAAAAAAAAATCCACTGCACTGTGTAAGGTGTTGTGATATCCAATTTCTCATTATATATTTATGTATGTAAAAGCATATACTAATTTTACGGAAATACATACTCTTTTTAAACCCATGTTTTAAAAAAATACTAACACTTTTTAATAAATCTATAATTTACAAGAATATCAAAGTAAAATGCCTCTACTAGTACACAATAATTCGTTTCACACTTTCATGAAATTTCCGAAATTTCTCCAAATCAAACTTTTCGAAGAGAAAAGTAATTTCAACAATAAAACTAAAAATCGAAAATATTCTACCTAAATAAATTCCTTTTTACATTAACAATACAACGCAACCAAACACTGTACTTCCTTTTTACTCTCTTAAAATCCAACCCAAGCTTACTCTTTCTCTATATATACACTGGTAGTGGTATTCATTCTATCAATCTATAAAGTTCCTATCAATCTCTCCTCTCTCGACTTCCTTTCCTTCCTTCCTTCCTTCCTTCATACTTCACTTGGGGGGGTTTAGGAGAGAGAATCATGGCGAGGCTCGAGAAATTGAACTCGATCGACGCTCATTTGCGCCTCCTCGCGCCGAAGAAGGTGTCCGAGGATGATAAGCTGGTCGAGTATGACGCTCTGTTGCTCGATCGGTTCATGGATATTCTCCAGGATTTGCACGGAGAGGATCTCAAAGAGACGGTACTGTTTTAACATTTTCACTTAATAATTGGATGTTTTTTAATTGTTTGTGTGGAATGTTAGTGAGAGGTGGGTTTTGGGTGGAATACTGTTGGGGAATTAGTTGATCGTAGATGAATTTTTGGTGGTGTTTTCTCTGATGTACTTTAAGACTTACATGGAGAAGATCTGGAAGAATTGGTACGGTTTTTAATTTGAAGTTGATTGTAGATGGATTGATTAGTCCTTGGAGGTTGTTTATGAGGAAAATGTTAAAAAGATATTAATTTTGTGTGGTACTCATGTAAAAAAGTACTTGGTCATGGGTCAATTTGGCTCTTTGATTGGATCTTATTTAGATGCATCTTTCCTTCATCTTCTATCTCTTTTATGTTGCAATAGATTTGTTTGATGACTTTTTTTTAATTAGATCTTGTTAAAATGTGGGGTTTTTGGCCTTTTGACCAAGTTTTTTGAATGGTTCACACACCGATCTATTGCAACATCAAATTCTCTTTGGTTTTCTTTACTATACAAATTACGAATGTTGATCAGATATTGCAGTTTTGTACTGGCAGCGCTTCACAAATTTTGATTGATAAAAGTTAATTTTACTTGTATTCTTGCTTTTTTTATTTGTTTTTTTCCTTTTTGTTTATTTTTAATATTTATTAAATATTTTGCTTTATGAAGGTGCTACTCTTGCAATACGTTAGTTTTTTTGTCTTGTGATTGGTTCTTAACTTCGTATTATCTGTATCAATCGGTTTCAAATCTATACTTTCAATGATCAAATTGGTTTAGTTTACTATAAGATGTAACAGAGAATTCCATTTGGTAGCTCAAATTGCTATTATTTGGATTTAAAGTTACTAAAATATCTTGATTCTGTGTCGTTTTCATTTAGGTTTCTGTCAATTTCCCACTTTGTTTGATATCAGATATTTTTAAGATATATTTTAATGAATTTTATCTTTCTAGATTGATGAATAAAAGGAGATGAGTAGAGCAAACAATGAATATTGAGTATATTTTTTAAATTTCACATTTATTTCCCATTAATCGGTGTATCTTATTTTAATTAAAAAATGTTGTCTTAAGGTTACCTTTTTTTGTGGCGAACATGTTGGCCAACTTTTTGTGCTTAAAACGCTAAGCTATCCGAAACTTGACAACCATGAATGAATTTATTGATATTTAAATCATACCAAACTTTTGCCACCTTGCAAATTGCTTGATCTTTTGTATCCTTTTTTTAATTTATCATATTAAAGAAGAATGATCATATATGTTTTTAAAATAAAAGCTGTATAAAAGTTTCCACTTGTAATGGCAAATAACTGGCCAGATATTTAGTTTAGCTTTAACTTTCAGTGGTCTTCACTAATTTAACAATTATCAAGTTGAATTATGAACTAATTGATTTATTCTACCTTTTAATTGTTTTTTCTTTTCAAATTCCTTACACATGCATGGCATAAACCCAATTATGACCTTTCACCACATATATCATGAAAATAATAATGACTTTTAGTACATGCTCAATTAGAAAACGCCAAATTTAAACAAATCAAACACGACAAAAAGTGAAATACACATTTCCAAAAATGTTAATTTTAGATAAATAAAGAAAAAAATCATCACACATGCATGACATAAAACCTATTAATGATCTTTCTCTACATATTTCATGAACAAATCCAGAAAATAGTAAATACATTTTGTTGCATTTCCCATTAGAAAACTCCAAATGTAAACATATCAAACACAACAACAAATAAAAAAAAAAACAAAGTATAACTTACCAAAACATGAAGTTTCTAACGTCATTTTTTTCCTTTTTAGGTGCAAGAATGCTACGAGCTGGCTGCTGAATACGGCCAAACCTTCGACCAGAAAAAACTTGACGAATTAGGCAAAGTTTTAACAAGTCTCGATGCAGGAGACTCAATCGTTCTGACAAAGGCTTTCTCACACATGCTTAACTTGGCTAATTTGGCTGAAGAAGTGCAGATTGCGTATAGAAGGAGGATCAAACTGAAAAAAGGCGATTTCGCTGATGAGAATTCGGCCATTACTGAATCAGATATAGAGGAGACTTTGAAAAGGCTCGTTGTTGACATGAAAAAATCTCCCACTGAGGTTTTCGATGCATTGAAAAGTCAAACGGTTGACCTTGTGTTGACTGCTCATCCTACTCAGTCTGTGAGACGGTCATTGCTTCAGAAACACGCAAGGTATGTATAGAGGAATTATTTTATATTTAGTGGAATTTTAATGATAGAAAGATAGGTTTAATTTGAGGATTAATTTTTTGGATTAATTGGGTTTTTTTAGGATAAGGAATTGTTTGACGCAGCTGAATGTGAAGGACATCACTCCTGATGACAAACAGGAGCTTGATGAAGCTCTTCAAAGAGAGGTAACATATGCATGTAATTTTTCAATGTGAGAGATATCATTCATACCCCTAAGAAACATAGAAATATCATCAATAAATAATACATACGCTAAAATGCCACGAACACTCCCTATAAAACACATAAATATTACCAACATTTTCCTTAACTTATACAAAAAATTCATTCTCATTTCTCCTTATGATGAAATTTATGAAGGGTATTTTGGCATTTTTGAAGCAATTTACAACATGATGCTTCCTAGTTCCTACATTTTGTAACTCACCCATTATTCGTCGCTAAACGAACTAACTTTACAACCATCACATTTTTCTCTCTTTGTAGATTCAAGCGGCGTTCAGGACGGACGAGATCAGGCGAACCCAACCGACACCGCAAGACGAGATGCGGGCCGGGATGAGCTACTTCCACGAGACGATATGGAAGGGCGTGCCCAAGTTCTTACGTAGGGTCGATACGGCCTTGAAGAATATCGGGATCGACGAGCGCGTCCCGTATAATGCTCCGTTGATTCAGTTCTCGTCCTGGATGGGCGGCGATCGTGACGGTACTTGATCTGTTTGTTTTGTCTTTGTTATTGGAAGTTTTTGAGCAGTTTGTGAAGAAGACCGTATATTATGTTGGAAATTGCAAAAAGCGCCTCTCTATTCTTTAGAGAATTGCAAAAAAGCGTTTACTGTTTGTTAAGAATTAAGAATTAAAGAGGTAGGGGGTGCTTTGCAGTTTCCTAAAGGATAGAGGGATTTGTGTTGAATCTTCCTAAAGAATAGAGTTTTTTTTTTTTTTGCGTTTTTCAGTAGAGGGGGATTTTGTTGTGAAATTCCAAAATTTATATTCAATTAGTGTACCTTTTTCACAACTTATTTTTTTTTAATTTAGGGAATCCGAGAGTGACACCGGAGGTTACAAGAGATGTGTGTTTGTTGGCTCGGCTGATGGCTGCGAATTTGTACTATTCACAAATCGAGGATCTTATGTTTGAGGTTTGCTACAAAATTTATTCTTTTATTACTTAAGAGTGGTATTCTTTCATTAGAAGGTCCATAATTATGGTACATGCTGGTTGGTTTATCAAATAAAACATTTAAGTGAACACAATATTAAACTAGAAGTTGAAACAAAATTAAATACAAATTTCAATTTATTTTAGCTCTCCATGTGGCGTTGCACTGAAGAGGTACGTCAGCGTTCAGACGTGTTGCATGCTTCATCAAAGAAAGACACCAAACACTACATTGGTACGCATTATACTCTTCTTTTAAGAACTAAATATGGATTGTAATGTCCATTTCATAACAATTTTGATATATTTTCTTCTTTATTTTTTGCAGAATTTTGGAAGCAAGTTCCCTCAAGCGAGCCGTATCGAGTGATACTAGGAGATGTGAGAGACAAACTGTACAATACGCGCGAGCGGGCCCGCCATTTGTTGTCGCAAGGTCATTCTGATATACCTGAGCAAGCGACTTACACCAACGTTGAGGAGGTATATTCTATATTTATTTATTAAGCATGCAAATATTATATATTTATTACATATTAGGCGTTGAGTATATTATATACAAATATTATATATGCTGACGAGGCGTATCATATATTTATTATATATTATATGTTGAAGCGGTATACTATATATCTTATTATATCTTATATGTTGAGGATGTATACTATATGCAAAATTCATATCTTGACGAGGTTATGTTATTTATTCATTTATCATATATTATATGAAGATATTAAATGTTGAGTTATATAATATACTTTCTACACATGCAAATATTTATATGAAATTGAGGCTTTAATTCTTGTGCACATAATATAACAAATAAACAAAAAATATATATATAATCAACCTCTCCCTTATTAATGACAGTTTCTTGAGCCGCTGGAGCTATGCTACAGCTCGCTATGCGCATGCGGGGACCGTCCCATCGCAGACGGAAGCCTCCTCGACTTCCTCCGCCAAGTCTCCACCTTCGGCCTCTCCTTAGTCCGTCTCGACATCCGTCAGGAATCCGACCGCCACACCGACGTTCTCGACGCCATCACCACCCATCTCGGCATCGGGTCCTACCGCGAGTGGTCCGAGGAGAAACGCCAGGAATGGCTCCTCTCTGAATTAAACGGCAAAAGGCCCCTCTTTGGGGACGATCTTCCCCAAACGGAGGAAGTCAAGGACGTGCTGGACACTTTTTATGTTATATCGGATTTGCCGGCGGATAATTTTGGCGCGTATATTATTTCCATGGCGACATCGCCTTCTGATGTGCTGGCGGTGGAGTTGTTGCAGAGGGAGTGCAGGGTGAAGACGCCGTTGAGGGTCGTGCCGTTGTTCGAGAAGTTAGCGGATTTGGAAGCGGCGCCGGCGGCGTTAGCGAGGTTGTTCTCAATTGATTGGTATAGGGCCCGGATTGACGGGAAGCAGGAGGTGATGATTGGGTATTCTGACTCCGGCAAGGATGCCGGGAGGTTCTCGGCCGCCTGGCAGTTGTACAAGGCACAGGTAATTAAGCGCGTCCTAGTCTTTTGGTTTGGTTATTCCGTTTATTTGGCTCTGATTAGTAATTGGTTTTTTGTTTTTGGTTGTCCATTAATTTGTCGAAACCATAAATACTTGAATTTGAAACATTTGGGTTCTTCTTGACATCTATTAAGAAGCTTGTTTTGAAAAAAATTCTCCACTCGACCAAGTACCGATTTGTTGATTTTGGATGCATGAGTTAACAAGTCTAAACTAACCATATTTTCATTTTCTTTTATCAACAGGCTGAGCTAGTGAAGGTCGCGAAGGAATACGGAGTCAAGCTCACCATGTTCCATGGACGGGGTGGGACCGTCGGCCGCGGAGGCGGCCCCACCCACTTGGCCATCCTCTCCCAGCCGCCCGACACGATCCACGGCAACCTGAGGGTTACCGTTCAAGGCGAGGTTATTGAACAATCCTTCGGTGAGGAGCATCTCTGTTTCAGGACTCTTCAGAGGTTCACGGCCGCGACGTTGGAGCACGGCATGCACCCGCCGATCTCGCCCAAGCCCGAGTGGGCCGCGCTCATGGACGAGATGGCCGTTGTTGCTACGGAGGAGTATCGGTCGATCGTTTTCCAGGAGCCTCGGTTCGTCGAGTATTTCCGACTCGTAAGGCCTTTTTTTATTTTATTGTTTGTAAAATTATTTTTCTCTGATGATCCAGTTCGTTGGATAATACAGTATGTGTTGTTGAGGGTTCAAAATGCAAATCTTAACCCTTCTAAAAAAACAAAATATGTAGTTTTTTTTTAACAAAAAGAATATGTCAAATTACTAAGCAAAATATGTCAAATTTATTTATTTAAAAAAAAAAAAAATATATATATATATATATATATGTCAAATTACCAAGCAAATTATATCAAATTTTCTTTCTTGAACAAAAGAAATATGTATATATATGTCAAATTACCAAGCAAACTATGCCAAATTATTTTCTTTCTTGAACAAAAGAAATATGCATATAAAATTTCACATTTTTCCTTTTCCAAAAAACCAGGCGACGCCAGAAACAGAATACGGCCGTATGAACATCGGCAGCAGACCCTCGAAGCGAAAGCCGAGCGGCGGGATCGAATCTCTCCGTGCGATCCCGTGGATCTTTGCGTGGACCCAGACCCGTTTCCACCTCCCCGTCTGGCTCGGCTTCGGCGCGGCCTTCAAGCACGTGATCAAGAAGGACGTGAGGAACATCCACATGCTCCACGAGATGTACAACGAGTGGCCGTTTTTTAGAGTTACAATTGATTTGGTCGAGATGGTTTTCGCTAAGGGAGATCCAGGCATCGCGGCATTGTATGACAAGTTGTTGGTTTCGCAGGATTTGTGGGCTTTCGGGGAGAAGTTGAGGGGTAATTATGAGGAGACTAAGCAGCTTCTTCTTCAGGTAGGATTGTTTTACATTATAGTCCCACATTTTAAACTTTAATTTAGAAAGGGACAGTTTTATATGCCTCTACAAAATCACAAAATATCACGTATGTCCCTACAAAACATAGAAAATATCACATATCCCTTCAAAACATAAGAAATATCGTGCTTATCCCTCAGTTCCATACTTGTTTAAAAAAATCCTAAATTACCCTCACATCATATTTTATCTTTGCTTAATAAGTGAGAAAGAGGGGTTAGTTGAGGGATTTGTTTCAAATATTCCCTTATTTAGAAAAGAATATTTACTAATGACAATTCTTTACGTTTTGATATCACACATCTAAAGAAACATGTGTTACTAAAATTCAATAATATTCATTATTTCTGTCTAATATTTGTTCCAATTTTCAAAATAGGCTGCGGGCCACAAGGACCTTCTAGAAGGTGACCCATACCTAAAGCAGAGACTGTGCCTCCGTGACGCGTACATCACGACTCTCAACGTGTGCCAAGCCTACACGCTCAAACGGATCCGTGACCCAGACTTCCACGTGACGGTCCGGCCCCACTTGTCCAAGGAGATAACCGACTCAAGCAAGCCGGCCAACGAGTTGGTCAAGTTGAACCCTAAGAGCGAGTACGCGCCTGGTTTGGAGGATACCTTGATTCTCACCATGAAGGGTATTGCCGCCGGCTTGCAAAACACCGGCTAAGTATTTGTTGTTGGTGGTATTTATATATTTATATTTTTATGTATTTGTTCTGAACTTTTGCCCCTTTTTAATTTTGGATGAGGTGTGTGTTTGTCTCTCCTTGATGAGGTGGTGTTGTATGGATTGTGTTTGGTCTTCTTGTTGTTGTATGGCTTGTGTTGCCAAGGAATAATTATCCGAATAATGAGAATAAGAGGTTTTAAGTTAGAGAGTTATTTTGTGTTTATTTTGACATAAATTATGTTCTTTCTGGTGCAATTTCGCGCCTTAACGACAATCTGATGGATACTGTTTCTAGTGCGAAAGTGCAGATGCACGATTCTGTATGAACTGAGTTTTATTTCGTTTGGTACGCAGGATCCAACAGCCTATCGATTCATCAAAAATATATTTTTTTTTAAAAGAACAGCTAAAGAACGAGCCATCTCATTTTGTAAATCAATCCAGCTACTCTTACAAAAATAATAATACAATTCTTCTCGAGTTTAAAAAAATACAACTGGTCGCTATATTAATTGGTTAGACCTTTTTTATTTGTTTGAAATATGGTTTAAGACTTTTTTAGTTGAGGAGCTTACATTTTTATATACTTACAAGTTAAGTCTAAAGCATTATTAGTTAATCATTTGTATTCGGCTAACGAGGCTAAACACACTATTTTTTTTGGCGATCTCATTTGAAAATGATGTGGCATGTCATTTTTTAAGACCTAATTCTTTCTTCCAAACGTGGAGAAGGTTGGTGTGGAGCCTAAATTAGCGAGAAGTCTGAATCTACTCATTAACTAATGAGATAGTTCAATTTTTGACTTTGAATTTTTTTTAATGATACATTTCTTATCTCTCAGCTATTTAATTAATTCACTTTTAACCTTTTTATCCATTAAGTGCTTAATTATATGTCAGTTTTGACACGTAGGTGCATTTCATTTCAACAATGAAGAAAATATTGAAACTTGTAAGTTCTTTTGTCAAGAAAGGTTGAACTTATTATCTTTCCAATTTCACACGATAAATACCAACCGAGTTTATTTTAGAACATTATATATATAAGCCACCATATGAACCTCGTGGCTTATATGAGTTATGGAGATAGCTTGTTCTGAGCTGTAAATACCATACTAAAATAAAAAAATCTAGGCTTCATGTGATCGGTTTGTTCGAACTCACATATTGCAATAATTTTGTTGACATATTCCAATAATTCCAAACTATTAATTTATCACTTAGATTAGAAGCCATAGAAATCAAAATTTATCACCAATCATTACGAATTATTCCCTACTATATATAATCCTTAATTATATCAAGTATTATCATAAGAACCTAAATACCTTTCATCACCTCCTCTTCCCGATCTTCTCTCTCTCCATGGAGGCTCCTCTTCTTTCTCATTCCTCCATAGAAATACAAGAAACTTCCGTACCAACTATTTCTTCTTCCTCATCGACTACTCGTCATATCCTTATTCGCTTGGCCGCCATCCTGGTCATAGCCTCAGCCTGTATTGTGGTAACTCACCTGACATCAGACTCCTTCGAAATTTCATTCATAAATTCCACACATGATAACCCCATAGTCGCTCGGTTCAACCTCATGTTTGTTTCGAACGGTAAAATTTCCGAAATTCTGTACAATCACAATCAACTTATAGAACAAGCATTGTATCCAAATGACTCTTTTCCGAAAAAGCCCCTCACTCATGTTTCAATCCATTTATTGAGTCATAATACTAGTACACAGTTAATGGTTGAACCCGGGGTAAAAACGGGTGAATTCTCGATCATGTTAAACCCCAATGTTATATCATCTGAAAACCCTTATAAAGCTTTACAAACCGTGCTTCACCGTGCAATGGCACATGTTAGGGTTTGGAATGGGCCTAAGGAGGTGGTAAGTGCAATTGTAGAGTACCTTGCTGCGCAAGTATCTTCAAAAGAAATTACAAATCCTACCGAATCGTATACTTCATGTTGGTCGAGTAGAATTTTGAGATTTTACGAAAGACGGGTGAACGGGTTTGTTGCAAGGCTTAACAAGAGGAATAGAGACCAGTACGAGTTGAGTTCTTACACAAGCTTGTGTGAGGATTATATGGCTTCGTTGACTAGTCCAATAATGGCGCCTTATCAATCCACATAAGATTTGGATATCATGTAAATATTTGATTTCTGGTGCACCTTAAGAGCCGTTTGCACAAATGTGCCACAAAAAAGTGAAACTATATATTTGTTATGTGACTGAAATGTTAAGGTTTGTTTGTTTTCTTGAATGCATAATTTTTTGTTCATATTAATTTATTAATCTGCAACGCTTCAAATATATCTCTACTTTTGTGTAATTTCTTAAAAAAGGACTTTAGATAGTTATGGTAATTTGTTAAATGGCAGTCTAAACTGTGATTCAATCGTATCAAAAAAATTTAGACCTCTCCACGCTCCAGATATGAGCCATGTCTGTCACCAACTGGGCCAGATATATCTTATTGGGTGTGGGCTTGGATAGGTTAACATTTATGACTTTTTTATACAATTATATACCTCACTAGTGCCAAAAAAATGATTGAATAGTGGATGCTTTTAAAATTTTGACTTTTCTTATTAAAATTATACAAAAAATATTAGAGTGAAAATTGGGGATAGATTTTGCAAATGGGAATAACAGCCATTTTAAATCAGTTTTCCAATGCTCAATAGATTTTGCTGCAGTGTATATTAATGTAGGATCATACTTAAATTGAGTGTTCTTCACAAAATCTGGTTGAATTTGCTCAGTTAAATTCACCGGTACCTCTTTTACTCCTGACCGTTTTAATATTTTTATTTAGTTATTTTATACAAAACTAATTAATTCCAAAATTAATAATGATTTGAGAGAAAATATAAAACCTGTTTTTGTCTTTAATAAAAACAAATATAATCTTTAATATGTCTCTGTTTTTGTTGTATTCAAGCAATGACACAAATGCTATGTGAGGCAAAATACAGGAAAAATAATCTTTGATTAATCTCATGCTTATTCATGTTCAGTCTATTATCATCATCTATCACAATACTTGATCTCACATTACAGAACATGCGTGGGGGTTGTCATCACTAAACATATCGCCCCTACTATCTCCCGTAACAACAGAATGACCGGCAAGTTGCTGCCCGTAACCATAATGCACTCGCAAGTCATCGTATCCATGCTTGTAGTAATTATATGAGGAAGCAGGATTTGCGTTGAAAAAGCTTGTCTGAGCTAAGGCCGGCTGAAACTGTTGGCCATATTGCTGAGTTTGTAACTGACCATTGTATGGGTATGATGGCCAAAGCACTGCTCGCCTGCCTGTTCGCCTGACTACCTTCAATATCTTTTTTTGATCTAACGATCCGGTGACTGTGACCTTTTGGCTCGGCATGTCGATTTCCACACTGTCTACCCCTGTTTAATCAACTATTCAGAATAAAACAATGGTAATTGAAAAAATCTATTTCTTCTAACATTTGTTATAGATGGCGAAGGCAAATAAGGGACAAAACAATCATAAAAATAGTAGAATATACCTGTTAGTTTCTCAAGCGCTTTTCTTATCTTGCTTTCGCAACTGACACAGTCTATATGAACACTCATCTCAACAATCTAACATGAACCGAAACCGATATTACAAAAACAAAGAGGAAAAAGAATGTAAAGATGTAATTATTAATCTGCTTGAACGATTGAAGAAAAAAAATATTTGCAAATACATACCGTCATCTTATCCAAAGATCTTAAAAATAAATTTGAGTTTTACTTCTTTTATTTAAGGAACTCTCTGTTTTTAAATGTTTTTGTAAAGATGGTTCACTAATGCAAATTATATATACAAAGAGGCGTATACATGTTAGATGGCACTGGTTTACATGAACTCAACTAATGAAAGCGTGCCAGGTCATTGAATTCTGAGGTGGCATGCTATCATTGGCAGAATCCATCACAGACATAATATTTTCTTACTTTCAAGGTGCAGAACGGCTATTGACCATGCTAGAAAAATATTAAACTATGTAGTAAAAAATTATTTTTGCACCGACTATTCTCATAGCAAGCTTTTCGTTTGAAAAAAATTCACGTGCGGTGGTGGTTTCTTAAGAGAGAAATATGGCTGAAAAAGGGGAACAATGTGTTAGTACATGGATTTAAGATGCCTTTGCTATGCCCAAACAGAGCGAGGTTGTATTTTTTAATTTGTATTTTGTTTGGCTTCAATTCCTCCTATGTTTTCTCCATTAAAATTATAACGTTGATTACAAAAGAGTTACAATCAAAATCAACAAAAACAATCAAAATTAAAATTAAAATATGGTTTTCTCAATGTCAAAGAATACCCTTTGATTTAACATCTAATCGGCTAGTGTCCTGTATTCTTCAAGAAGCAAAATTTGACCTCATATGAAAAATTCATCCGACCTAACTCAAAACCCGCGATAACCTGAGCCCGGAATAACCCGAAATATAAAATCCAAATGGTCTGAAGCTCAAATGACCCTGAATCCAATATGACCTGTCCCTGATATTCTTGAAAATAACCTGATTTTTTATCTTATTACACGATATCAAAATTTATTGATTTTGTATATTATAATTGAATTGCAAATGTTGATCGACAATGTCAAACGTAAGTGATTGGTAACCTGACTTGAATGATATGTGAACATAATTCGACATGTGAACTGAATCCAATTGACTCACAATCCGAACCCGAATGACTTGAGACCCAATATGCCCCGAATGCCCAAGAATCCGAAATGGCAGGACCCCAAACGATCTGTAACCGTAATGACTCGAAAGCCAAAACCCAAAACCCAACTGAGCATAAGCCGAACAATCCAGAATCCCGATGACCCGAAATCCGAACGACCCAAAAATCTTTGACTATTTTCACTTATCAAATATATTCTTATAAATGTCTATTATATATTTGTTAAATAGACATTTATAAAGATATCTTAGATAAAAGAAAATATAAATTAGCATTTAACAAAAAAGAGATACTGAACAGATTAAACTCAATCTTTGGCAGGTAAAAGTTATAATAACATTTTGGGAAAATTATAATGTACGTAGATGCATAAACGTAAACATAAAATATATACGAAGATAGATCAAACATAAAAAAATAATAAATGAATATTTATAATGATATAATGGATAAATAAAAAATATATTAAAAAATAAAAAAAAATCTTGAATTATTTTACCTGATAAATATTACAGATTCATTAACATATTACGTGAAAACTTCACAAAGACAAGGAGAAAGAAAGAGAAGATGATAGAGGTTCGAGAGTATTATGTTATCTAATGAAGATATTTTCAAGCAAAAAGTAATCTATTTCTCAACTTTTAAAATTAGGAATTGAAATCCTAGATTTAAAAATTTGATTTGTAATTTCTTATTTCTTAGATGTGGGCTAAGTCGGTAGTCTCTTTAGAATAGTCCAAGAATTTTTTTTTTTTTTTTTTTTTTATTTGCAAATGTATAAGAAAAAAGAAAACTTGTAATTTTTTTAGATTATATATATAATATTTGGAAAGAGATATTAAGCGTCTTCCAAATTTTCTCTAAGAAAAAAAATTAACATATTAAGTGAACAGTTATTTTATTTTATTTTTTTGAATTGTGTGAACAGTTAATTTTACACGATGCATTTCATTTACCTCTTTTCGAGAGATATCACATTGTCATTAGACCATAGGACACACTTTCCTTTTTCATTCTCACAATACCACGAGTTATTTTCTCGTTAAGATTTAAACGGGCTGTGCAGGTAAAAAAAGAGACGGTGCAAATATTTAACAACATTTAAGTTACAAAAGTTTATAGTTATTCGAAAATATAGACTTGATTTTCTTCATCATTAATCTTTGCTCTTCTTTTTATGCACTGCATGCATGCTTCATTGTAAATCATGATTTAGGAATCAAAAGCTCGCTGCAAAACTGATGCATGAATGCTTCGTGGGGCCACAAAATTGAGAGGAATTGTATGTTAGTAGGGAAGTTTACTATTTGGTTTGGTTAACCGAATTGATCCTGAACTTTTGAATCGAATTAAAAACGGAACTAAACAAACAGAGAAATTGATTGATTCGATTAAATTGAACAAGAATAATATATCAAATTAAAATTAGAGAAATTATTCGAAATTTTCAGCTTTTGGAGTGTCCAGAAGCATCACCATATCGTTTTAACTGTACACATATATATTTGCTCCTGAATATATCTTTTGTATTTATAAATATATTTTTTTGAAAATATACTTTACTTAAAATTATTCATTGATAATGTAATTGTTATAGAAATTAGAATGTAATTAAGTAAAAGTAACATATTGTTAGTTCATTTGGTCTGTTTATTTATGGGATTTGGTAAAATGAAAATCAAACTATAAATTTAAAATTCACTTCAAAAACTATAAATTTAAAATTGAATGATAATAATGTTCAAACCTAACATAAATCCATTCCACATGATTTAGATTCAAATCCAGTAAAATTGAAAATCAAATCGATAGTCTATTATTTTCCCACATGTCAGAATCTTGTTGTCGACCTTCAAAATATTTTTAAGGAGTCAAGACATGTATAACTCGGTGATTAGTCAATTATCAGTTAGTCCATCTGATTTTATTTTTCTATTTTTCACATTTAAATTTTAAAATGACAAAGCAAATCCTGCAGGATATGCTGCAGCCGTACAGTCACTTTGCAAAAAGGCTTTGATAGCGATTATGGTAAAAAGTAAAGAAAGATATAATACCCTATAAAACGTTAAAATTTCATATGCACCCATGTGATAGGGAAAATTTATCATATGCCATTATAATTCATGAGAAATATCATCCATAGTTTATTGTCTTAATTTTTCAAAAAATGACTAATGATTCTGTTAACTGTTTATTCGTTAATTTACAGCTCAAAACTTCCAGAAAAAAATGGCCTTACAATTTATCATGTCACCTCTGTTTACTCCATGAACTCGAATCAACCCAACTTCCCTTTACAAAACGCTCCCAATTAACCTATTTTTTCAAATGAGTTGGTAGTTAACTTGAAGCTACAATATTTTGTTGCTCTTTTACATATTTTTTTTGCTTCTTGCCATACTTCCTCATTCTTCTGCCCCTTTTTGCATATCAGCATTGCAATTTTTGCAAGTTTTTTCGCCTATCGTGTTCACAAAAACAAAATAAACTAATTGATGGTCTATGAAACTAGGTGGAACAATTGCACTTGATATTTTTTGGGGAAGTTCAGTCCTGGCTTGACAAGCGGAGAAAAGGAGAGACCACTTTAATTCAAAAGCACTCTCAAAAACATCACCCTAAGAGTCGATCCAGTACAAAACATCGAAGAGCATTTAGAACGAATCACAGCCGGTTGTTAATTGTTGTTTCGTGTTTTGTGTTGAGCAGTAAAATTACATGTGCAACAATATTGAAAAAAAGCGGGCAAGCACAAAGGCAAACATTCTAGACTTCTAGAATCCCTACTACAATAATATTGGAACATAGTTTACAATATTTCTTTTTATCACAATTTGTATATATAAATTTGTAGTTCCATGATTTAAGGATTGTTTTGTTGTTTTTAATGATAAATTTTATATTATTTAACTATTTAGAAATTTTGAAGCACCATTGTAGTTTATATAATAATTATGTTCATACATTTTTTTATCAAAATTGTCAGCTGCCGAAAATTGTTGAAAAAACATAATGGATAAATTTTCAATGGATTATGACTTAAAAGATAAATCACATTTTCAATATAGCTAAAATTATAGCTGAAAAATAAACAATGCCGGTAATACGTCAAAACAAAACATTATTAGATGCTACAACATATTTGATATCTTCTAAGACAATCTCACCCAAAATAGATATTTTATAAATTAAATTAGTTAAGTTATAATTTTTAATGTTTAAGATTATAAAGTTCGATTAAAATCAATCTTTGCAAAAGCAATGTAATTTTAAGCATGTATTATATTTTTTTTGTCTTTTAATCAAAGTTTACAATAGGTCATCATGGCTCATGGCCTAATTTTTAGAAAATCATTGCCAAGTTAAAAAAAGATGCCTTATAATAATTGCCATAAATAACACAAAATAGTTTTTAATTGATTTATAATGAACTTTCTATGTCTCCTTTATTATATAATACTTTTTTTATATAAAAAGGTACACTTCATTAAATTAACAATATAAATAACATAATCTATAACGCTATGCATCATAGACTAGCATATCCTAATTAACATTACAAGTTTTCTCTTCAAAATCAATACTTATTCCTTTTTGATAAATTCTGATATATTCTACATAGAATCCTACTGATACGATTCTAGATGTCCTGTACTCAACACTCCACACAGCACAGACACTCTTTTTCGAAGTAGTTCATTTCGTTCAAAGAGCCTTCTCTCTTTCTCTCTGTCTCTTTCTACCATCTCTCTCTCTCCATGGATTTTCCAATGTGCTGAAGTACTTCAAGCTAAGCTAGCTACAAAAGACTGTCGCGCATTGGGGGAAATACATTTCCAAGTTTCTTTGTTCTGCTTCTAGATTCATATATAGGTAAAGACTATGTGAAGCTATATTTCTTTCATTTTCTCTTATGATGAATTATATTTGTTGCTGACATTATCAAAATTGGAGAATGTAATATCTTGGTTTTTTTTAATTCTATCCGACCAACTCGATTGAGACAGTTTCTTTAAAGTGGAGTTGGTGTATCTAACGTTACACCTTTCACCCTTTTTCTGCTTGTTTTTTTTCTAGAGTGAAATTCCACCATTTTGTGAAATGAGTGGCTTTAAGATAATTATGAGTTCTTTTCCTGAGTTTGGTGAGCAATAAGAAAGAAGTTTTTTTGTTTGTACGTCTATTTTTTCCCAATTTTGTTATTGAATCTGCAATGTGTTGCTTTTTTTGAAAAATGCGAAATTTATGTTGCTACAGTCCAAATGCAAAATTTGGTACTTCTTAAATTTGGTATATATGGCTATTAGAGGCATTTGATTCAGATTTTGTGCAATGTAGCATGAAAGTTTGGAGTATATTTTGTGATTTTGACACTCGACCTTTTTTTATACCTACAATCTATATATTAAAAAAAATATATGACGTGTCACAGCCTCACAGGTCCACAATGGACTAACCTTGAAAGTTGGTAGCTGCCCATTAAATCGAACAAAAGCCACAAATTTTGGTGCCAAATTTTACAAATTTGAGATGCTATTTCTGTAGATTTGAATTTTAAAACAAGATTTTTTTTTTTCAAAACAGCAGTTAGGTCATGCATATTTATTTTCTTTGGGCCCAATTCACATCTTACCTTCCCAATAATTTCTTTCCGACACGCCCCGCCATATTTATTGCTACTAAACTTATTTTCATTCATATTCAAATAATGGGAGAGATCCATATCTGTCGAGATTGATTGATGCAATAAAAAAGGTACCATATTGCCCATGTGGCTGTTGGCTAAACTATTAGTATCTTCTCATTGGCAACTTGTATACTAGTCCTCCTATTTTTCTATTCACCAACTCTTGGCTAGTGCGACGCTTTGTAGCATCTTAAATTTTTGAATTTGTGCATTGAATTACCTGAGTGTTTGACTATATAGTAGACATATCTTCACATTAATTGATTCCTTCTCTCCTTCTCTTACAGATCTCTTCTCTCCTCACCCCCAAATGCCTAGATCAAGGTAATAATATAATAAATACTTAATACTTAATTACTACTATATTTTTTTTAAAAGTCTCATTCATGTAATGATTTTGTTTCAATTTTTGTTTATTGTATTAAAACAGAGGAACAGAGTTGCCTCAAAGGAATTCACCACGGGTCCCGCTTCATCTAAAGACCACTATATGCACCGAGTCTAACAGCCGGTCCACGGTGGACCGTAGCCCTAAACTCCACCATGACCATCGCTCGCCTCGTAACATTAATCCCTTCCATGAGGTAATTCTCAAAACCCTAATTGTTATAAAGTTCTAAGATGTTTTTTTGTTGACATTTTATTTTTGTTCGGTAGAAAAAGCGAGGGACTAGAGTTTCGGATCTGGAGACGAAACTGGGTAAAGCGCAGGAAGAGCTGAAGAAGCTGAGAGAACAGCTGGCGTCAGTTGAGCTGGCAAAGAAGGATGCTCAGACTGCACTTGTGGCGGCTAAAAAGCATGTTGGACAAAGTGAGAGTGTCGTGACGGGAGAAGAATTGGTCGAAACTCGAGAGGAAAGCATGATCCAAGAGGTCGAAAGCAAAAATCAAGAGGTCGAAAGCAAAACTCAAGAATTAGAGATGAAAGAATCCGAAGTGAAAGAATCGGCCGAGACGAAGGTTGAGGAGGGGAGCTTGAATTCTCCACCAATGAATGCTACCGATGTTTTTGAAGTAATAGAGGCGGATAAGGAGAATATAAATGAGAAAAATGAAGGAGAAGAATTAACTAAAGTAGACAACGAGGAAGATATTGCCATGAAAATAATCGAAGAAGCTGTTGTTATCCAAGAGGAACCCCCAAAAGAATCGCCAAAACAAGAAACCCCCAATCTTGAAACAATCGAACTAAACTTAAAACTCCTACAACAAGAGGAACAAATCCGTCATCTTTCCGACGAGTGCTCTGCAATGCAGAAGAAAGCAGAAGAGGTGATGGAACGAGCAAACAAGATGGAAGAAGGGATGAGAGTCGCCGAGGCGGCGAAGCAGGCGTTGGAGGGCGAAATGAGGAGGCTGAGGGTGCAGACTGATCAGTGGAGGAAGGCCGCGGAGGAGGCGGCGGCATTGCTTGCGAGGGGGGATGGGGACGTGTTTGAAGGGAGAAAGTCAGGAGCGAGGTGCGGTGGCGGGTTCGACGGGAATGGAGGGTACGGGTATGGATGGGGATCGCCGGCGGTTGTGGAGGAGGATGAGGGGAGGAGGAAAAGCGGGATGAGGATGTTCGGCGATCTTTGGAAGAAGAAAAGAGGGACGACGACATGAGTAACAATGATGGTGAATTTTATTATTAAAAAAACTATGGTGAATTTTATTATTAAAAAAACTATGGTGAATTTTGAGGGTATGTAATTCGTGGTGATTTTGACATGGAAGGGGTTGAGAGATTAGTGGGCAAGGGGAGGTTGATGTGTGGGGGTTTCTTAGCTTGAGAGATTTCTACTTTTTGGTGGGTTAAGTTTTATTATTGATTCTGTTTATGTATGTTTTATTTGGTTGAATTGTAGTTTTATTTGTGTAAAACATGTCTATGGTTTTGTTGGTTTCTTATGTTTATTTATTTGTTTAGTTTTAGATGATTTGGTGAAAATTGTTGGCGTCACTTTGAAAATTTTGTTACAAGGGGGTAATTAATTGGTATCCTACAAAATGTGGTCAGAAGAAAAGATCAAATTGTTTGCATGAGTTCTAGTGAATTGGCAAATCAATTTGGATCATGGCTTGCATGAGTTCTAGTATATCGGCAAATCAATTTTGATCTCATAGCGCATCACTTTTTAATTCAACAATGTGCGCAGTAAGGATTTTTAACTGGATGTGTATATAAATCTGTGATTTTGGATATAATGGTGGACAGTTTAGGTGAGTCAACTGGATTTTGGATCATGACCTGGTATCTCTCTCTCACCCTTTCATGGCTAACACAAAATTATTGAATTTCCTTCACCTTAATTAGATCATAATAAGTGTGCTTTAAATCAGGCTTGATTCTGAGATTTCATAGATTTTGATTATTTTTGTTTAACAACAGACATCTCAATAATCTATAACAATGTATGACTTACTCTGCTCACCTAATTACAATAAGCTTTAATTAATTTTTGGGCCCATTTTAAGACAAGAAATACTTTTTTTTCAATAAAATTTTTCTGAAGCTACAGCTAGGATGTCTGAACAAGTCTACGCTGTTGCTGGGGCTTGATGGGAACTGAGAACTGGTCTGATCAGCTCTTTTTTTTTCTCCTTTTTGCATGCTTTTGTCTGGCTAGTGGCTAGTGGGGAAAATTTTAAACGCCCCCTCATGTTTCTTTTATTCCCTCTTATATTACAGTTGAAGTATTATATATATCATTTACATTACCTTTCAATATGTTCTTTATTTTATAATTTATATAAAATATCTCTCACTGAATAAGCAAGAATGTTTATAGTAAATGTAAATCACATTTTGATTATTTGTAAACAACAAGAATAGTCCGCTTGGATTTGGGATAGAGATGAGAGAAAAATTGTTCAATGGTACCATTTTTTTTTTGAATTGTAGCCGAAAATATTATTTAGACTTTTATTAAACAATAATAACAAAATGCTATAAAATGATGATTACAATATTCTTTAAAGGGTTCAAATGCTATTTTCAATCAACAAAATGAAAGAAGTAATGAACTACATCTAATTTGCATTAGCTTTCTAAGTCATCGTACATGTAGAACTCGCGACTGATCTTATTGTGGTCGTTTCTCCGACGGATGGAGAAAATTGGTTGGGTAAATGACAAGGGGTACTAGAATTTGGTGGAACATTTGATCTCTTCTCTTTGAAAAGTCAATAAGGGCCTCTGCTACTATTCTACCACTTTCACATCATTTTTGGAGCTAATATTGGTTTAGAAATTGATAAATCGGATATAAATGATTCTGAAATAGAAATAAAGAATGTTTACTTTCATCTCTTGTTGTTCTTACTTTCATTTCCGGTTGATTCCAAGACCAATTATGTGTCATATTATATTTATTATAAAGAACCCAAAAAAAAAGTGAAATTATCCCAGTTAATTCCATAATCATAATCTCAATACTCTCTTATAAATATGCAATACCTACAAACGAGTCCTTAACTTAGTAATTCAATATCTCAGTCGATATACAACAAAACAACGATTCAAATTTCACCTTAACCAACTAAATGAGTAAATTGTGAATAATTCCTTTTTTATACTAAAACTAGAGGAATCCTCACTCCGCTTCGAAACATTGAATATAATTTCATATATACACAATATATTTTATTTTGTATTATATAAAATCTAATATCACTCTATATTATTAAGCAAAAATTATTTATATAAAATTTAATAGAAAATCTTAAAGAAGACCACATGCCAAATGTTCTGCACCCATCTAGCGTTAATAAGAAATTAAAATGGTATGACGAATTATGTGTTGAGTATTTGTCTTGATTGAAAAACATCATGATTCATACGCTTGACTAACAAAATTATTACAAAAAATATTTTATTAGTAGTTTATAAATTTTTTTATATTGTAAAATTGTACTACTTAAGGGATTACGTCATATTTTTAAATATAAAAATATTTTAGGAGTTTATGAAAAAAATTCTTTTTAGAGTGGAATTCATATTATTTTATTATAATTTATTCAATATCATAATATGTTATATTATTACTTTATTAGTAATAAAACATCATAATATCAAACATAAAACATTATAATTTCAAATATGAATTGATACTACTGGATTCAAAGTGGATACTAATATTGAATAAAAATATAGTGGGGTATAAATTAAGGATCGGTATCAACAATCTGTGGGACAAGTGTCAGTCCTACATCCCCCTCCCATATTAGGCATTAATTAATAATTAATTAATAATAAGTAGGAATTTCTTTGAGAAAAAAAAAAATAAAATATCCAAGGGCCGACTATATATAAGAATTTCTCTTCTTTGGGCCTGTGATAAGAGCAGAGCTTCCTCTAATATATTGAAAGCCCAAATCTGAAATTCTACAGAGGCCTAGAAACTTCTCTATCCTTCTTTTAAAAACCCTTTCAAAACCCCACCACCTTTTAATTCAATCACTCTTTTCCTCTCACCATTTCCACTCGCTCGACGGAGATTGATTCATGGCGGAGGAGGAGCGACAACTGAAGCTCGATCTGGAGGAGCTGAAGCGTCTCTGTACCGTCGCGAAGAGGCCGCGTGTCCTTTCTCTTCTCTCCTTTGAGATCCGCAATTTGGATGCCCAGGTTTGTTTTTAAATTCGTTTTTAAGTAATTTTTGGGGGCGAATTCATGTTTTGGTCTGTTATGTTATTCAAAATTGGTTCTTGAAATTTGGTCTGAGCTGCAGAAAATAGATACATTGTTAGTTATTTTATGCTATCTTTATCTTTTTTTAAAATTATTCCATTTGGGTATTAATGAATATTTGAAATTTGCGATTTTCTTCATTTGCAGTTGTCAAAGATTAGTGCTTCTGCTATTTCTTTGGAAAAAGCACCTGTCACAATTTCCTCAAAACCCCCTGCGTTAAATTATATTACTCTGGGGTCCTTCAGCTGGGATCAGGATGATGACAAGATTAGGGTAAATGCTTTCTTCTCTTTTATTCCTTCATTGTTTATTTGAATATTTTATAATTGAAATTTATTCGCAAAATTTAGGATTTATTTCACTTAATTATTCTGAACGGGGGCTCAATTCAAATCTATATTATTATATTTATTATTTATTGTGCACTTATATTTATTTGAATAATTTAAAATTGCATCTTAATGACAAAATATATGATTTATTGATAGATAATTATACTAAATTGGTGCTCATTTGATGTCCAAAATTCCAAATTATTATATTTATGAAATTATGAAATTTATACTTTCTTGTATTTAGATCTATGTGTTTCTAGAAGGAGTTGAGCAAGACAAAGTAGAATCGTCTTTCACACCCACATCAATAGAAGTGAAACTTCATGACATTAAAGGGAAGAATTACAAATGCGCCATTCCGAAATTGAACAAAGAAATCGATCCGCAAAAATGCAAGGTTTTGGTTAAGCCCACAAAAGTTGTCGTCACGCTTTTCAAAGCGTCCAAAGGCAATTGGTTGGATTTGCATTTTAAGGAAGATAAGGTACTTTAATTTTATAAAATTTGGTATTTGTTCTTTTTTATGTTTACTTGCGATTTTAGGTATAATGAAGGAGGTTCAATTAAGTTCCGACATTTGGAAATAATAATCGTTATTTGTTAGTCTTTTGTTCTTTCCATACATATTTATTAAATTGAAGAAGCAATGAAGTAAAAGAAAATTGAACTAATAGTAGCGGTTTAACTTAACTAGTAAGTTGTAAGTTTGAATGGTTTTTTACATAAGAAAAGGGTATGTATTTATGCAATTTGTTAATAATATAGGGTGCATTTTGCAAATGTCCTTATGTATATATAACTACTCCCTTTATTACTATGTTTTTTCTATCTCTACAGATAAAGCCAAGCTTGGATAAAGATACAGACCCAATGGCTGGAATTCTGAATTTAATGAAGGTAAATTTTTGGCAATTTTACATATCTAACCCTCGTAAATTTCCCAAATACTCAAAATAATTTGTTCAGAATTCCAAATCCAAATCCAAATCATCCCTATCTCAGATTCCGCCTCATATTGTTTTTTACTATGAAGCAGAATTTGAAAAATAATGTAAACGTCATATTATTTTGAGTATTTGAATGTTGAAAACTGGCTTATATGTTCCTTAACCCCCCTCATTTTTGTTTTTTATTTCATATTTTAACATTTTTTTTTCATATATTTTCAACATTTTATATCTCCAATTTTGCAGGATATGTATGAAGAAGGAGATGATGATATGAAGCGAACCATCGCCAACGCTTATATGGATGCTAGATCAAAGAATATTGGCTTTCCTTAAATATTTTTTGCAAAGTGAATTATAAATATTTATGTAAATTATAAATGGCTTTATAATTTACATAATATGAACTTTTTTTTGTGTTAAAGTGGTTTTATGATTATGAGTTTTAAGCAATTGCTCATGTGTTTTGTAATGATGATGGATTAGTGGTTTTATATTCGATAATGAACCGGAGCAAGGTGTTTTTGAAATGTTTTTTTAAGTTTGCGGTTTATATCTCGTCTAATTTTGTGGCAGATTGTTTTATTATATTTCGGTTAATATTATTCTGATGATACTTCTAGTGAGAATTATGGTGATTAGAATGATTATGTAATTGGTACTTCTGTGTTTGTTGGATTGTTAGTCTAGTTTGCAGTTTGATGTTCAATCGAGTTCATTGAAGTTTTATGGTCAATCATAGTTTAACTTTGAAACAGATTGTTTAAATCACTATAGCATGAATCTGAAATTAGGAGCCTCGCCTCTGTTTAAATTTTCAATCAGTTTGATATTATTCTATTCAGAAAAAGTTAGAAAGTATGTTAGAAATAACTTGTATTAAATTAGGCTCACACTTAGGCACAAGGCGTGATAACCCGCATGCGTACAAGAAGTCTGCAAGAGATGAAATATGAATCACAATAAGTTGAATACTAGTTTAATTTTGTTGAATGTATTAATTTTTCGGAAATTTTGATATTACTCTGTTTAGGTGAATTTTAGAAAATCCATGAAAACATTCAAAAAAAATGTTGTTACTTCACCTCAAAATCTTAAGATTTTTCAGAATTGATCTGATTTTTTTTCTTATGAAATGAGGTAATAAAAATGAAGATATTTTCTTATTAAAAAAATGTAGGATTCATAATTTTATAGGGTTACACGTACACTTGTCCACTACATGGCACATGCAAAGCCAGCCCCAACAGATGTCATTTGGCCGAAAAAAAAAAAAAAATTTAAAACTAGACATCTTTCCAATTTTTTCAAGGTAAAATGGTCTTATTTACATCCCAAATTTTTTTTTGTCAAGAGAGAGTTCCAAGCCGGACCATGACCAAGTAATTGAATACAAAACACAACAATTTCATGAAAATCAAAACTCATTTACACAAAATAATAAATGTTGGAAAAAAAAAAGAAGTCGAATTTTTTTTGCAAATGAACATCATCTTAATTAGATCTCAAGATTTTATTGACAAAAATCCAAAAATTTCTGCACTTTTAAGTACCCATTTGACATATCAATACTCAAGGCCACCACATTTTCCTACAACCTCGACCAGACGGTAATCAAACCACACTGAAGTAGCAAACCAACTGTTATCCAGTGGGAAACAGAATTATCTACATTTCGAATTGAAAAGATTCCGTCTCTGTTTCTCAACTGCCTCGCCAGTTGTACTATTTCCATACACTCCAATTTCACTGATTCACTTGCCATTTATATTTCTTTATACATCTCATCTTCAACCATCTCCATTTAAAACAAAAAAATGCATCCTCATACAGTATTGAATTGAATTGACTGGAGATCTGTGTTTATTGAAGGGAATGGAGAGAGGTCGGGATTCCTGTCATTTAGGAGGCATAAGAGAGAGAGAGAGAGAAGGGGATTGATGGGGGAAGAGCCGGCGCCGACTCGGTGGAGCTTTGAGGTGAATTCCAGTCGCTGATTCTCTTGTCTCTCAGATTTTTGAAATGAGTGTCAGTTGTTTTTTGGAGGTTTGTTGAATTGACTGGGATTAGTGTTGTGTGTCTGAGTTTTGAAATGAGTGTGATTTGTGCGTCTGAGGTGTGAATTGAGTGGTTTGATTTTGTTTGATTTTTGCAAGGATTTCATGGCGTTTTGGGAGGAGAAGTTCGGGCGGAAGAAGGAATCGAGTAAAGAGAATGGGAATGGGAACCAGTCGGATCAGAGAGATAATCATGCTGATGGGAATGTCAACATGTCTTCTGATTTAGCAGTTTATGAGCAATTTGAGAGTCAGGTCAATTTCCCTCTTTTGTATTTGATTATTTTGTGTTGGCTCACGATACAAAATGTCTGAATTTGTTCAATTTGTGAGTGAAAATAATGTTTATTTAAAAGCATGCTACTTGTTCCGCATGCAAAAAGAATAGTTGAAATCTAAAATTCAGAAATTTTAGATCTTTATGCAAAAAAAATCAGGATTTGAATTCCAGCAAAATTCCTTTTGCAGGCTAGCTGATTTTAAGCAGCTAAATAGTCCTTAAACTAATAACTTATTCTTCATTTTTTGCCCAAATTTTTCTTAACCAAGTTGCATGAAACTCTATTAAACATTAAGTCTTATTCTGAATTATTTGTTCATATTTTTTGTTTAATCAATTTGCACACAATTTCATTAATAAAAAAAGTTTATTAATCAATAAATATGCATGCAATTTTATTTTGATTTTAGGTACCTGGAGAGATCCGGCCTGGACTTATTTCAGATAGGCCTGCTCAGATAATGTGAGTCTTTTATACAATATCTTCCATTTCATTTTTGTGCAATTTATCAGTATTTTCTTGATTTATTTTCACCATATTTCTTAATTTTCGAATCGAATATTGACAAATGTTTAGGGGAAATAAAATTGGATTTTTTACAAATTTTACTTTGTTCTGAAGTAGATCAAACTTGGAATGTTTATTAAGAAAAATAATATGTTTTTATCATTAATTATTTAGTAATTTAAATTAATTACACATTTCTGTCATTTTTCTTGCCTTTCGTCTTTTGAAAACCGAATTTTTAACTGTATTTTATCATATTTGAATCTGAATTTTCTCTCTCTTTTATACCTCTCAGTCAGAAACCATTATTTCCCCCATTTGAATCAGCAGAAATGCGTAATTTAGCTGAGGCACTAAGCAGGTAATTAATCTCCAAAATCATAATCAAATTTTTACTAACTATCGATTAATTAATATTTATTCTATTTTGTTGTTATAATTTATATTGAATTAATAAACAGGGATATAATAAGAGGGAGTCCAGATGTGAAATGGGAAAATATAAAGGGATTAGAAACTGCAAAACGCCTTTTAAAAGAAGCTGTTGTTATGCCAATAAAATATCCAAAGTATGTATAATTTAATTTATTATAATATATCTTGGATTTTTGTTTTTTGGGATTTTTTTTTTCAAAAAACCCCCTATATTTTCTCAAATTTATTTAAAACCCCATAAATCTTGCTAATATTTTTTGAATTTTTTATGATCAATAAAATGCTTGTTTTATGATAATTTTTAATCTCCTTTTGCATGTAAATTTTAGGTACTTTACAGGTCTTTTGTCACCATGGAAGGGAATTTTGCTTTTTGGCCCTCCAGGGACCGGAAAGGTTTGCATTTTGATCCTCAAATTTCTATTTCTATTTTATCTTAATAACCAAATCTTAATTCAATTAAATTACACATATTATTTTTGTACTAGGTATGTGACAGAATAATGATCTCTGTAGCACTGAAGTGTTAATTACAAAACAAACGATGCGAACATACACTTAATTATTATTCAAAATATACATCTTTAAAAGACCTAATTTTTTCTTTTTAATTTGGGGATATCATTCAACATGAAGCAGTGATTAATATACTTCTTTTAATCAAAATGTTTACTTTAATTTATAATTTTCAGACAATGCTTGCAAAAGCTGTAGCAACTGAGTGCAAAACGACCTTCTTCAACATTTCGGCCTCTTCAATCGTCAGCAAATGGCGAGGTATCATTCATTCGTCTCATTTCGGCTCACACACACATAATATCCATTCATTCATTCATTCATTCATTTACTTATTATTGATTGATTGATTAATTAATTAATTAATTAATTGTGCAAAATGAATTACAACAGGTGATTCTGAGAAGCTGGTGAAGGTGCTGTTCGAGCTGGCCCGGCACCACGCGCCGTCGACGATATTCCTGGACGAGATCGACTCCATCATCAGCCAGCGCGGCGAAGCGCGTAGCGAGCACGAGGCGAGTCGCCGCCTCAAGACCGAACTCCTCATCCAGGTAGGTAATCAAAATCATAATTAAATATTGTTCGATGATGGTTGATTTTGTGTTTTGATGTGTAATGAAGATGGACGGGCTGGCGAAAACCGACGATTTGGTGTTTGTTTTGGCCGCCACTAATTTGCCTTGGGAGCTCGATTCAGCCATGCTTAGGAGACTTGAAAAAAGGGTACTTTTTTTATTTTATTTTCATTCATAATGGATTTTTTTCAAAACACCCCTATATTTCTTAAATTTATAAAAAAATTGAACTTTCGGAATATTTAAAAACCCTCTATTTAATCCCCCTAACTTTCGGAAAGTCTAACTTCTAACGTACGGAATTTTTTGAATATTCCAAAAGATAGGGAGTTTTCATAAATAACAGAAAATATAGGGGAGCTTGAAAAATTTCCCTTTATTACTTACTAATTATTTTCTGGTTGGCAAAACTTCATGTTTAATCCCTACAAAATCTCAAAATCTCACATATACCCCTGACAGTTCGTCACACTTAACTGCTTCAATTCACAAAATTTATTAAAATAACATTTCCCTATCTTAAAATATCAGATACTCGTGCCGCTGCCCGAGCCGGAAGCAAGACTTGCCATGTTTGAGGAGCTTTTGCCAATATGTCCCCAAAAATCCGAGATTTCATACGAAACCCTAATTGAGAAAACCGAAGGCTATTCCGGCTCGGATATTCGTTTAGTGTGTAAAGAGGCCGCGATGCAGCCTTTGAGAAGATTAATGTCGGTTCTTGAATCAGCGCAAGATGCTGTTAATGAGGACGGTGAGGTTTTTATTTACGTTTTGGTCCTTTATTTTTTGGTAAATGTCATGTGTAGCACTAAAAAATAGGAAATATCACGGATGCCCATTAAAAACATAGGAAATATCATGGATACCCCTAAAAAAAATAGGAAATATCATGGATGCCCCTTGAAAACATAGGAAATATCACATACACCCTTGTAAAAAGTAAGAAATATCTTGTATAGCAAACATCACATGTACGGAGATACCCCTACAAAAATAAGAAATATCACATATAAAACCCCGAGATTTCTTACGACATAAATGATATTTCAGTCAGATGACATTTCATATAAATTTCTCATAATTTTATTTCTTCAAAGATTTCACGAAATACAATTCTACGAATTGCAGAGTTGCCGGAAATAGGTCCGTTGAGGCCGGAAGACGTTGAAATCGCATTGCGAAACACGAGACCGTCTGCGCATCTTCATGCAAAAAGATACGAGAAATTTAATGATGATTATGGAAGCCAAATCCTTGATAATTAATTAATTAATTAATTAATTATGGGGGAGTTTGTGTTGTTGGTTTTGTAAGGAGGTTTGGGATTATATCCTTTGTTTTTTAGGTATAATAATGTATCTTAAATTAAATAAGGTTATATATGTATGAAATAAGTTGGGTGAAACTTGGAAGTATAAAAGGGTAGAACTTTTTTTGTTACTTATCTAGCAGGTAAAATCTGATATGACATAAAAATCTGCGGAACTTGACATGAAAATTTGATAAATCATTGATACAAAAAATCAACTTTAATTCCAATGGGTCATCAGTAGTTAGTGTGTTGTGTTAGTTAATATTATTAACTAGTGTCATCTAATATGATATGTGAGCGGACTTTGAGCAAGAGAAACCTCGTTGGATCAATTATGAAAATAAGAATTTGGTGCAAGTGTCAAAGCTAGAAATCTTAGCAATTTAGTGTCATTACAGGCATCCTAATTTTGTTACACAGTCGAGAAACAAATTGTCAAAAAAACTACGAACAGTGTCAAAAAGTAAAACACACACACACACACACACACACCATCCTTTAACTAATGTAAATCCACTCTACATATCCCAAGTCATTACAAGAGCGATTTAGACCGTGACACAGGAATGGCAACGAGAGGAACAACAAGGCGTGCTGCCGCCCCAAACTCCTCAGTCATATCAATATCGCTCGGTTCCATTCCATCAGGAAGCTTCCACTCTGCCGAATTCAACAACGAGGCCAAAATCAACGGAATCATTCTCGTTGCGAGCGGCATCCCAGGACAAGCCCGCCTTCCGGAACCGAACGGAATGAATGAAAAATCCTTCCCTCTGAAATCAAAATTCTTCTCCAAAAATCGTTCCGGCTTGAAAACTTCGGGTTCGGGCCATACATTTGGGTCTCGCGTGATGGCCCAAAAATTCACCATTAGTTGTGTCCCTTTCGGTATGGTGTAATTCATGAGCTTGACGGTCTCGGATGCTTCGTGAGGTAAGAGAAGCGGCGTGGCTGGGTGTAGCCGCATTGATTCTTTCAATACTGCTTGCAAGTAAGGAAGGTTTTTTATGTCGGATTCAGAAATGTGACGAGACCTGATTGTTTGCTGAAGTTCAGTACGGACTTTTAACATTGTGTCAGGGTTTCGGAGCAGTTCTGCCATAGTCCACTCGATTGTTACCGAGCTCGTGTGTGCTCCCGCGATGAAAATATCCTGATAAAAGAGAATTGTTAGTGAATATTAGGTCAAAAATTAATTTGAGTGCCAATTTCTACCATAACCGAGTTAGTTGAGTGCAAAGAACAATAAACCAATAATTATAGGTTCGAGTCTTGTGGCGCCAAAAATAGAAGTGGGACAAAAAACTCTTTCTATTCAATAAAATATCAATTTGGTGTTAAAAAAAAGTTAAAATTGATACCGTAATGAGGGCTCTGATTACGCGACGTTCGATCTTGTTATCTGCGTGTAGCTCAAGAAGAGAATCTAGGAGATCCTTATTTTTCTCATTGCGAGTGTTGGAGTTATTTATTCTGCGGTCTATTATGTCATCAAAGAACTTGTAAAACCTTCGGAGATTCTCGATAGCTACACGTCGCCTGCCTTGCAAGTCAAGCCCTCGCAGGAAAGGAAGAAAATCAGAGATATTTGGTTTTGCGGTCTCTGCAATTGAGGCCGCAATCAACTCATAAAACTCTTGTGCAGAATCGGAGCTAAGGTCCACCACGTCTTCGGAGAAAAGAACACTCGAGATGAAATTAAGCAATGAGTTAAATACCACAAGGCCGATCCACATTGATTCACCGGCATGCTGATCAACGTAGGCAACTAATTCACGCGCCTTTTGCTCCCTCATGGCTCGTGACGATTTAAGGCTACGTGCGGAAAATAAACAAGTTCCACAAATAGTGCGAATGTATTTCCATAAAGGATCGGTGTTGGGTAAGAACACGACGGATATCTCATTGTGACCAAGCGCACGAGCACCGTCCGGAAACCACCGGGAAGAGAGAAACTTGTCATTCGTTTGCAAAATTTCTCGAGCTGTTTCTTGAGACGATACGACAATGAGGGTGCTCACACCGATATTGAGAGAGATAATTGGGCCATGAATCTTGGCAAGACTAGTGAGTGAGCGATGTGGTAATTCACGTATCAGATCGAAAAGATTTCCGAATATTGGTAAGGGGGTAGGGCCAGGTGGAAGGTTTTGATTTTGTTTGGTGAAAATAGAGAGCAAGTACAAGAAAAGTACTGTGAGAGGAATCAATATGTACCATTGGGTGAAATTGAATCCCATGGCTCTTCAATTCGAGGAGACAATTTTGTTTGGAATTTTAGGGTCAACTCAAGAGAGATGCAAGGCAATCCTGGAATCTCTCAATTTATAGAGCTATCATTTGCATATATACCCTTTAAACCTACGTATTATTATCATGCATGGCATGAACAATTGAGCACTTGCATGTGTACCAAGCAAAAAATAATTTTCTTAATTCTCACACAAAAAAAACCTATAATTTTCTTGAAACTCTGATTCCTTGATATCAAACCTCCTATGTTGTGGTGTATTTTGTTGAATTTTATGAGAGTGTCTTAGTCGTAATAAGTGACGGAGCTTGACTCAGTATTATAGAGAAGTCAAAATATTTTTTGCACCACTAAATGTGTTTATATATAATTTTTTTTTGAGGGGGGCGGAGGGGGGGGAGCATGTTGGAAAGGGGTGAAATAAAGCTCCACTACTCGTAATAGATATTCATCATATATTCTATATGTCAATTATTTTGAAGGGTAAGATATATAAGTTTCAATGCTATTTGATAGTATGATATGCTAAGCCACTAAAATACTATTCGTTAAAAATCTCGACGGGATCAAGGAAGGAGATGTGAATTTATCTTTATAAACAAATCTTGAAAGGGTATATGTGAATGTAGCCTTATAAATTAAAATAGGGTCAAATATGATCGACTTGTTTCCCAAGCACGAAATGATTAGTCAATTGGACACCAATTGGGGTTCATTATTAAATGCGAAAGAAAAAAGGATGCATAGATCTCATCCACAAGTTATTTTCTATTGTTTATGTTTTATGTTGTCATGATGCTCCATCATAATAATGCTCATCTAGTTTATAAATATATCAAACTTTTGGAATTAATCTGTTTAATGTGACCTGTAAGTAGTGGTGGATCTTAGTAGGGACAGAGAGGGGCAACTGTTTCTCAAAATTTTGAAATTATAGTATATATATATGATAAAGCTACTATATTTTGTAATAAATTTATATATTATATGTATCTCTCTCAAAATTTCCACTATATTTTTTAGGGTAAATTTCACCCCAGGTCACTCAACTTTTAAAAATGACCAAATAAGTCACTCAACTTTCAATTGTTCCCTATAGGTCACTCAACTTTAAAAAATGACCAAATAAGTCATCAATTTTCAATTATCCCATATAGGTCACTCAACTTCAAAAAAATGTTCAAATAGGTCATTCAACTTTCAAAAATTATCAAATAGGTCACTCATATCGGATGACTTATTTGTATTTTTCAACTAATTGGGTATTTTGGTTATTTTTGAAAGTTGAGTGACCTATAGTGGATAATTAAAAGTTCAGTGACTTATTTGATATTTTTTTTTAAGTTGAGTGACTTGTAGGGGACAATTGAAAGTTGAGTGACTTATTTGATTATTTTTTGAAAGTTGAGTGACGTGAAATTTACCCTATATTTTTACTAAGACTCTCGATTTTTCAAATTTATTGGGCTTATCTGGATCCAGTCGTCAGATGTTGGGCTAGGCCTTTTGTGTAAAACATAAGAAAAAAGTTCATATACCTATTTCCCACAATCTTTTCATTAACATCGGGAGTAAAATATTTCCACATCAAAGAAAATAAGCACATAATGAACAATCATTAATTTATTATTACTCTAATAATTGGTATTTGGTGACATGATAAAGCAATTGGTATTTAGTTAAGTTGCACTCAAACGAATTTTTTATGGTATATATGTTACAGAAGAAATATTATAAAAAAATGATGACAATTCAATAGATCCGTCCATGTCAAATTATGATATCTCAGTAACCTTTTGTGTTTCTATCGTGCAAATTACTTTTATTGCAAGGACAATCTCTTTATTCACCCTCCCCCGTCACACTAATTTCTTCATTTCGACGGAAAAAAAAGGGATTTTTATTGGAAAAATCAACATCAACTTTCACGTATATGCCACATATTTTATGAAATATATAACAATGTTATTTAATACAAATAAACAATTTAAGTTACAAAATACTTTGATCTAGATAGTGATTGATGTTAGACGTACAAATAATTAAGAAGAGTCGTGGAACAAAGGAGATTCATCAATGATGAGCTTTCATCTCACTTCATGCGACGAACCTCTCCTGTTTCCATCATGCAAATACTTTTGTTCATCTCCTCAGATTTTTTCTTCATTTGACGGCTAAGTGGGATTTTATTGGACAAGTCCACATCCTGTTTTAATACATATGCATGGTAGGGCAGGGCTTAATTGGCCAAATGATTGATTCCACATCCTGTTTTAATACATATGCATGGTAGGGCAGGGCTTAATTGGCCAAATGATTGATAGAAACTATGTCATAGTTTAGTATATTTTCAAAGAAAAATATACTAAACAATTACTGATAATCAAATTTGATCCAGTGATACTGGAAACAAGAATTTCTAATAAACAAAATTCCTTGATATCGGGAGACTTTTTCGTTTAGTAATCGATAATATTCATCAACAAATCAAGTTTTGGTAATGAATATAACATCTTTCATAACAAAACCTGCTATTCAGAAAATATATTTATAACAAACCCCCAATTTTGAAACGCCAAACAATATCTTTTGGTCCTCTTCAGCCCACTAAATCAAACTCTATAATCCATCCATAAATAAACATAAAAACATTTACATCCAACAATGGCGTGCCGCCGCGAAAGAACCGCACTGCTGGCGGCGCCTCGATCTTTCTGACGGATTCCGTTTCTGCTACCATTCCGGTTTATACACCTTTTTCGGTCAGGTGTTGAATCCTGTGTTAGGGTTTGTGCGCAAATGAGGGGAGATCGTTGAGGAAGTTATGTTTACTTTCCTTTGGTTGCTCGTGAGCAAGATCTTTTCATGGTCTCTGAAAGGTGATGAATGAATATATGCATTTCTCAAAATATTTCCATTTTTGACAAAACATTTATGTCATATGAAATGTTTTTCATTAATCGTTTCAGGCTGCCGAATTTGCGCTACTTGAGCTACCCAACGTCCAAAGAACCTGGAAAGATATTTTGTTCTGTTCTCACCAATTTCAAATCTCTCAAAGGCATAGCAGTCCATATAGTCATCTTCATAACCACCGAAATTCCTTCCCTTTTAAGCACGCATTTTCCTGACCTTTCTGAATTAAAACTTTTCGGCGAACCTACTTTTTACTGTTCTGACATGGAGATGATTTGTAAGTCTTTCCCCAAATTGAGGAAATTAGAGATGCCGTTGCATTATTTGCGAATCGATACCAGTTCAGTTCTGATGTTTCTCAATTTATTGGAACATTTGGAATACCTTGATATTTCGGGATGTGTTAGGTGGATTGACAAAAAACTAATTGAGAAAGCTTCTAGGTTGAAAGACATTTATTTCGTGTTTCCTGACCGGCTGACTTGAGTGTGGTTATTGGTTAACTCTACTAATTATTGCAGTAACTTTTTTATCCTTGTTTGAAAGAATGTCAACAAGTTTGCACATACTATTGTGTTTGCCTTTGTGTATTTACCTTCCATGCTTTGTCAATGTGATCCTGAATGAGCTCATCATTTATTACCGTTGATGTTCTCTTTTTACTATGCTATTTGTATTTTTGATCATACAGGAATATTACATATCAGGTTCTCTGTTTTATTTTTTTCACGGATCTTACTGGGACCGAATACATTGAGGTAATATCATTTTAATATGCCTTATCTCAAAATATGGTCCTGCATTTGGTGCATTGTGTGGTTAAGCCATCACATAATACAATTGAATAAATAATAATTGATGTAAACGATGAGTGCATCATAATCATCAGATAAGCCGTATTAGTTGATGCTGAATGCACTCTGAACAATTTCAAACTTGAGAAGATCACAAAACTATTCAAGATTAAGAAGGAAATGTTCAACAAAAGGAAGTAGGAACCCAATTTTTAAATTATACTGGGCTTATCTGGATCCAGTCATCAGATGTTGGGCTAGGCCTTTTGTGTAAAACATAAGAAATTCCATATTCCTATTTCCCACAATCTTTTCATTAACATCAGGAGTAAAATA
Organism: Juncus inflexus; assembly: GCA_024447665.1. Taxonomy (NCBI): domain Eukaryota; kingdom Viridiplantae; phylum Streptophyta; class Magnoliopsida; order Poales; family Juncaceae; genus Juncus; species Juncus inflexus. The sequence continues at coordinate 10,424,222 of JAJHPC010000001.1, read as the reverse complement.
TCTCCGTAGAAAACAGCTGACGGTGGTGGCTAGTTGAGTTGCACTAAAACAATTTTTGCACTAAAACAATTTTTTTATGGTATAGAGTAGAACCTCCTTAAATTAATAACATCTTTAAGATAATAATTTTCTCGGGTTCTGATTTGGCCTCATTATGTAAATTAATAATTTCGATAAAATAGTAAGATAATAATTTTTCAGAAGAACTTTATATAAATATACGGTCTCATCAGTATCATATATTAATAATCTCCTAAAGATAGCTAGGATAATTTAGTAAAATATGAATCTATTGTTGTTTACTTCTTATTGAAATTTTTATCAAAATGAATTTCATCTCTAACTTTTCTCACGGCTTTTTGTTTTGTTTATATAGTAGTTCCTTTCATCATTATATATTTAACGTATTTAGTTCTAGTATATTGAATAACTAGATTCAAGTTTCTATTATTTAATATTCATGCATTTTCCTATGCAATCAAATTTAAGTTCGCTTAATATAAAAGATCTCTTTTAATTAATAAATTATTAATTTATCGATTAATTAATATATCTCTAAATTAATAAAATTACACGGTCCCGACAGTATTAATTTATAGAGGTTCTACCGTTACTACTGTATACGTTACCGAAAATACTTTATGAAAATGAACAATTCATTAGATCCGTCCATGTCAATCAATTTATGATATCTCAGTATACAATCGATGTTAAATTAATTAGAATCTTTCTACATTTGGGATTTCCATTCCATACCATCAGTTCTTTTCTTCTCTTTGTTAATGGCATGTCTCCTTTTAATGAGTTTACCGTTATCGTAAGTAATATGTTTGTTATGATAAGTATAGATGTGATACTGACAATATGATAAGTATAGATGTGACACTGACAAATGTCGAGATTACATGAGCACTCGTATAAAACTAAAAATGTAGTTTTCATGACTTTGATTGAACAAAAAAGATTATATATATTTTTTAATTTTTAATTATCGGAAGCTGGTGAAACACTTGTCAAAGAAAATTACTAAATAATTTTCATTGAATATATATGAGGCCTTGAATATTTCAGTTGAGGTTTTATGGAAGTACATGTTGAGTTCTACTATAAAGAAAGAGATTTTATAGTCTTTTGCTATGAAATGGTTATTCTGATATTTGAAAGGCCGGAAAAATGTTATATTGTCATTTTTTTCTATAATTTTTTTTTCTTCTATACTAAAAACGAAAGATTTTAAGTTGCCAAATTGTGAAATTTACTAACGTCCAATCGTGGCAAACACAATTGCATTCATTTGAGATAATTAGAAATACTCATAAATTAATACAAAATCACAATTAAAATTAACAAAATGAATTACAATTTTCCTAATCTACCCTACGAACATTTCAGCTCCTTATTTCTTACACTTTCATATGTTCTATCCCTAATTCAACCCCAAATGACTTCTGCATTTGCGGGCAACTCCACTCCTATTCGATTTTTTTTGCTTCGTGTTCTTTTTACTTGTTCTAGAATAGTTCTCAGAGTATTAATTTGTTTTTCTTACATTTTCATATGGCTTCTGCATTTGCGTTCAACTTAGTATCGATTCTTTTATAAAAACCGATACAGTGGTAATATTTAGTATCAGTTTTTTGTTAAAAACAGTTACTAACTTCCTTAGTTTTGAAATTTTTTCTTTAAGTAGTGACCGTCAGGCCCTCTGGCGGTAGAGGTATTTATTTTTCTTTAACGGATTCCATACCTGATTGGATCGGAAAAAAATTCAAAACTAAAGGAGTTAGTAACGGTTTTTTCCAAAACAGTGCTATTTGCTGAATTATTTTCGGAAATAATGCTAAAAAAAAAAAGTCGATTTTTTTTACTTCGCGTTCTTTTTACTTGTTCTAGAATAGTTCTCAGAGTATTAATTTGTTTTTCCCTTAATCTACATTGATCTGGGAATTCCATGATTTGTGGTGGGAAAAACTCCATGATTGTTTCTCGAGGGATGAATATATAGACTCCACCTGGTTCAAGCATCAGAAAACCCGCATAAGGAGCTAAGATGTATCCGGTGTCTACCATGGCATTAAGATTTCCGAATAAATGTTCTTCTGGCGCCAACAAATCAATCACTTCTCTTTGGTTCATTGGGAGTCGCACGGTGTGGTGTACACCATCAAAGGTTATCACCGCTGCCTCTTGGACAGATGACACATATGGAGAAAAATATGATCTAAAATTACCCATATTCTTCCTAAAGTTCCATAGTTTAGTAACTGTGTGCAAAGCAAAGAATAAAATAAAATAACCCATTTTTGTTGCTACAAGAGGAGGAAGAAAAAGAAGAGAAGAAGAATTATGATCAATTGTGTTTTTGGAATGGGAACAATTTGATGCTCATATATAAATTTGAATTATAACAAACTAAACAAATATATTCTAAACAAAGAACTATGTTGGATGTTTTTCGAGAGCAGAAGGTGTCATTGACTAAATTTAGTTAACGAATTGTCAAAGATATTTTGACAATTGGAAGAGGTTTTCAGAAACAGATTTTGTCTAAGTTTGCACTTCGAAGTGTTTGAGACAAAGAAAGAGTATATATATCCCATTTTAATTGAAGGACCATGTTATTGGATGGTTCCTGTTGTTCACTTCTAACTGCCTAAATTTTAATGAACAATCTAAAGAAAATTAGAAGTAAAAATTGTTGAAATTCTATTCTACATATAATAAATAAATCAATTAGAAATAATAATAAAATTATACAACATAAATTCCAAACAAACCCGGCCTAGGGTTGTCAAAATGGATTAAATATACTCGGGGTCAGATACGGACAGTTATGGGGATGAAGGACAGTTATGGGGATGAAAAAATAAATGCGGATAATATCCATAACAGTTTGTGAAATGAGAAATTTATATATATTTATAAGTAAATTTAAACATTTGAAAACTGTAATATTTTAATTTGGATTTATTAATTTTGAGTGTCTTAATATTTTAATTTTTGAGTGATGTGTAACTTTGTGTTTTATTTTTTTTTTCTCATTTTCATATTTTTGTGTTTTAATTATTATTTACGGGTATAGGATTTTTCCAGTGGATACACACGCATACCAGGCAGATCGGGTATAGGTACTAGTCTAACTTACTTTAAAATAATTTTTGTACAGGTTCACTTGATACAAATTACTGCAGAATTTGTATATCAAGATGAAAAATTCTAATAGGTGTTTGATCTAACTTCGTTTGTTGACTACTGTATCCTGGAAGGTTATTCGTTAACCGGTGCACACCAACAGTTATATCTGATGGTGATGAATAAGTATGTAAGAACAACAACGTTGTCACGTGAACATAAGCCATCTCGTTAAGCTCTATTATTTTCTCTCAATTCCCACACCCCACCAACACAGAATTAATAATTAAAATATCACAATTGAAAGTAATAACATAAATTCAAAATTTCTTAATCTACTCTACAAACATTACAAAATTTCACCATAAAAAAATACTCTTGCCATATATCCTAAATCCGTATCACGTCTTATCTCCCACACTTTATTGTGTTATATCCTTAATTCAGCCCCAAATGGCTTTTGAATTGGCGACAAAATAAAACCCTGTTCGAGTTTTGTTGTTTCGTGTTCTTCATATTCGTTTTAGAATATTTCTTAGAATATTAATTTGTTCTTCACTCAATTTGCATCGTTCAGGGAAATGTATGATAAAGTCCTTCATTTTTTCTCGAGGGATGAAGAAATAGACGCCATCTGGCTCAAGATTCTTCCAAACCGAATAATGAGTTAGCGTGTAGCGATTGTTCGTTTACAATGGGATCTGCATCTGCAATGTAAGGTAAGGTAAGGTTCATTCGGTTCAAAATAATATAATGAACCGCTTCGGCGTAGTGCATTGGAGAACTGAGTAAACAATTGTATTCTAAATAAAGAGCAATGTTCGATTTTATTGACTAAATTTAGAATGTCTTCTGATCCACCAAATTATTAGTTCCACCTTACTATATTATTAAGCCCATGCTGGGCAAAGGTGCATGTAATAAATCAACTAATTTAAATCCTTAACGAAATAAAATGGAAGAGTGTCATAGAGATGGCAGAGAAGTTTAATTTTGTTCTCAATAAGTCAATTCAAAAATATTGTTTTAACTCTTTTTCTCTATTTTACTCTTCAACTATACCAAACATTATTGGTCTCATATGTAACTGATACTTTCACATAAGCAGGACGAAATCTTGTTGGGTAATCTGTAATCATATCACATCACAGAGGTGAATGGTTCTAAGTTTCTAATTTCTTTATGCCGTGGAATCTCAGAAGGTAAATTAGTAACTTTGCGGAAAGCTTAGCTCACCTCCAAACTTTGTGGAAGATGCGTAGTAAGAAAAAAAGAACACAATAAACATATGATTCATGTGTTGACACTAGCTACAAATCATGTGAAAAGAAGGACTATAAATTATTCGTTGTAATGTGATGTAGTCTTGTTATATGTGCGGCTGAAAAACATATCATGGTGAGGTGTTTACTGGTACCACTACAAAATGAAAAGAAAATCGGGCACAAGAAACTTGTGATTTGCATGGCAAATTCCATGCAAATTAAAACCCTAGCAACAATTATTTAAGTAATTGAGAAGAAGTAATTAATTTATATTGTTATAGCGAACTACTGCTACTATGTAGTTTGTCCTAAATATTTTGTATTAGCTAAATAATTTTTAGCTAGTACAGAAATATATGATTAATTTTTGACCTGTCACTTTATTTCTTTCAATTTACTAGTTCAGACCTCGATGCCTCTTCTACTGAACACTTCTGAGGAATATTCTAACATTCTGATTCGCAAATGGACTGGTCATGCAAATTGATTGACGTTTCATTTTCATCAAATACAATGTCAAAACTAGTCGAGCAATAAATATCAAGCTACCTAAATATACTGGAAGGTTAAGCTACCTAAATAATGCTGGAAAGTTAAGAAACATGTCATAATCAGTGGCGAAACTTGACTCAGTATTTTAGGGGTCATAATTTTTTTTACACCACATGCTTATATAAAATTTTGGGGGGCAATATACATAAATATTAATTGCTTTCAAAATTTTGTATATTAAATCCTTATAAAATATACTACTGAATCGAAATTTTGGAAGTCATGGCCTCTTTTGGTTTGAATAAAATTTCGCGACTGGTCATAATATTTAGAATGGTTAGTTCTTTAAAACATTAAAAAAAAATGCCACGTCAGCATGGTCAAAATAATTAAAACGTGTCATAATATCTGGAATTAAGGGGAAAGAAACAACGTTAGAGCTATGCATTTTATACATTTTTCTTAAGGATCTGGTATATATATAATATTTGGACCAAATTTTAAGATTCTGAAAAATTTGTGTATAAAATAGTATATACTTTAAAAAAAATAGTATATAGAGCAAAATTTGTAGACTTTTCTTTTCCACTTAATGCATATTCATTTATTAACGACACCTTCATCTCGAATTAAATGGCTCTAAAAAAACAGAGAGAGAAGAATATACCAAAACAAAACAAACGTGCCTTTTATTTGGAGGGGCAGAGCTTACCAGCAAAAACCGGCTGGCATATGTACCGTACCGGTACCAAATCTTATCTCATCCTTGTGAGATGTAAAGGCGTACGGGTAACATAAAGTGTTTATTAGTGTATTTATAGTGTTTAAGGTATTAACACTAGAACTACCTAGTACATTTCTTCCATAAAAAATTGTACATTATAAAAAATTAAGAAAAATGAAAACCTAGAAATATTTTGTACGGCCTGTTTGATAAAAAGGGAGGGAAATATTGAATGTAAAGATAACTACTAACGTGGCTGTGTCCCTACAGAAACAATGCAAATGCACTGAACCAATAAAGGCAGAGGTTCCTCTGCTAGATTTTATGAGATATTCTCAGTTCGGTACTACTCTCTTTATTTCCATCTTTGACCATGATTTGTAAACTTGGACTCATTTGGATCTGGAATTTATTTTTACTTTTTGGATTGTAGATGTTTTTTTATAGATTCATTAGAATGGGGACTATATTTTTTGGGTTCATAATGAACTCCAAAATGTCACCTATAGTATAAATGAAGAATAAGAAACTTATTCGTGATATATCTTTCGTTATATTTCGGCTAATCGGATTCATTATCCAAGTATGAACTTGACATTTCATTCGAAACAAAGTATGAACTTGACATACTAAACTTCAAGAAATATCTATATTGTTTATCTTAAAGTACTAAAATTATTTTGTATAAGATAAATATAATTAACAGTCATGTTATTTCTAAGTTTATGAGTTTAATATTCATTTGCATCAAATAATAAATGTGGAATAAAGAACACTCTCCATTCTATAAAAAAAATTTATATTGTTTATCTTAAACTTCTAAAAATATTTTGTATAAGATAGATGTAGTTAGTAGTTTTGTATCCCTCTCTCCTTATTTCTCGTCCAAAAGGGACCTAAATGTTGTAGATTATTGTACCTTTCAATTTTCTATAATGTTAAAATAAAGATATCGTCCAAGCTCATCAATTTACATAGTATTTTTGCTTATTTGAGAAGTACTAAACTGTACTAGAATAATCATTTTATTATTATAAGATAACGCTAAATGAAAAATATAATTTGAGATATGAGCATTGCTGGGTTCATGTTGGGTATGTTTTAAGTTTCACAAGATTACTCTCCATGTATTCATTTGAATTTCACAAGATTAGTGTGCATGTATGAATTTTGATCTATATTTGTGAATGGGCTTTTATGCTCATACGTTATATGGCATTATTTAATGTCTTCAAAACATTGTACTAATGACATTCAAATGATTTATTTATAATTATATGGTCCCACTTTGTACCACTATCTATTGACATATTTAATAAATTTTTAATTTTGATATGAAACTACTGCATATTGTATGCATGTATCAAGTCAAATTGATAATAACTACAAATAATTTAGTTTTGCATGTTTATTGAGGCATCTTAAAAATAAACATTGCTTATCCAAAATTTTATCATATTACAAATTTTAAACAATTTAAAATCGCTCATGTTAACAACAATTAAAAAGAAAATCTTATTAGATTTGCCATTCTAAATTTGAATTCTTCACAGTCCTCCAAAAAATGCTAACTCTCATTATGTCCACACAATGACGTTCTGCTAATCTTTAAATTTAGAAAGAGACTTTGTATTTTCGTTCCAGATTATTGGCTCTAGAAACTCCGAATTAGTGCAAACACGCTACGTGTTCATTTTTTGGAGTGAAAACATTATCAACTCCTATGCTCACCTAGCAAAAAATTCTCAAATGCCCCAACTTCGATATTACAGAGTTAACAAATACTTAATAAAATTATATATTTTAGAGAAGAAGAGAAAAAGTATAAAAGAGAAATATTGAGAAGAAATACACACAGTATTAATACTAAGAGTAAAAATGTATGTTGCAATGAAAAAAAATATATGAGATTTTATTTTAACTGAATAGACAGAGAAATTTTGTCTCACATCCATTTTTTGTGCTAATGGAATTTGAGCCTACAATTTATGTTTTATTATGTTTTTCACTAAATCACTAGACTATGTGCTTATTAGTAGAAAATTGTAAAAAAATTAAAACAATGTAATGAGAAAAAGGATATTAGAATAAAAATATATATATTGCAGAGAAAAAAGTTGTAGTATTATATAAAACGATATATTACAGAGATAATTGTAAACAATTCTTGATACAAAAAAAATAGTCAGGTTATAGGAGGAAAATATAGCACAATGTTAAACTTGAACTGTGAGTCGGAAGCATTTAGATATCAAAAGTTAGAGAGAAAAATTATCATAGTTGACTTTAAATTGTATATGAGTTAGTCGGATAAACAAAAAAATACATATAATTTATTTTTAAAAGATGGGCTGCTGAATTCATTAGAATATAAAGATGGGGATGTGAACCAGCCCTGCGTGCGGGACCCTGCCTGGTTTCTTTGCAGCTTTCAGTTGTCCCAATTGTCCAACCATGAGAAATCTGTACAGAACCAACTCCCAGTTGCCATCTGTTTGGGGAGGTTTTACATCCTCTCCATTCTACCCCTCAGTGTAGATGTCCTTATTTTATTTACACAGTCTTCAATGTAGGTTGTTTATTCAAACAGTTCAGTTTAAACCGAATTGAATATGAAATTTTCTACTTGTACAGTTGTACCCAACTTTTGAAAGAAAATACCATATATACACACTTTGTTTTTCGGAATTCCACAAATAATACTTTCGGCATTTCAAATGCCGAAACATGTTTAAAAAAATTAATCCCAGTTAACGAAATGATTAACTAAAAAATAATAAAAAAAATAATTTCGGTCTTTCAAAGACCGAAATTTATATATTCGTTATTTTTTATTAGGTGTGGATTTGATTAATATAGATTAATATAAATTAATAATTATTCCATTAATATTAATTAATAATTATTTTAATACAAATTAAATTATATTTATTTATTAATTTATATTAATTATTAATCTTATTTATTTTATTTATAACTTATTCGTTTTATATTAATTATTTTTAACTTATATACAAATTTTATTATACATAATTATTTGTATATAAATAATTTGCAAGTTGTATATTAAAAATAACTTATTTGTATGAAAATAATTCGTTATTGTCTATAAGCTATTTGTATATAAATTAAAAATAATTTGTTATGTATAATAAAATTTGTATATAAGTTAAAAATAATTAATATAAATAACGAATAAGTTATAAATAAAATAAATAAATATAATTTAATTTGTATTAAAATAATTATTAATTAATATTAATGGAATAATTATTAATTTATATTAATCAAATCCAAGCCTAATAAAAAATAACGAATATATAAATTTCAGTCTTTGAAAGACCGAAATTCTTTTTATATTATTTTTTTAGTTAACTATTTCATTAACCGAGATTAATTTTTTTATTACTTTCGGCGTTTGAAACGCCGAAAGTGTTATTTGTGGAATTCCGGAAAAATGATGTGTATATATGGTATTTTCTTTCAAAAGTTGGGTACATGCGGAAAATTTTCAATTGAATAATATATTTTTTTTGTTCGAACTCAATTGAATAAACCGATAATTAAAACAACCTGACCAAAGTAGACTGGTTTAGTTCAATTGTAGAATAAATCTCTCCTCATGTGTACAGTATGATTGAAAAATAATAGAATCTTTTCACATAAATGAAAAACTAAATAGTATAAATTATGAGTTTCTCGAAGTTAACTCTTTTTTGTAATGACAAAAGAGTAATTTTCGGAAGATGAAAAAATAATAAAACAAATGAGATGGTAAAGTATAAATAATTGGTAACTATCCATAAAAAAAAATGGTAACTGAATGGAACTCTATTTTATTCTATACTGGCAACAATTTGAGATAAATATATCCAATAAACTATTATCCAAAAATAAATATACATAATTCCTATAAAAAAATCCCTCATGCGTATTCTTTTACTTTTTCACGTGCTAAATATGAACTCATTTAAAAAATATTTCTTTATTATGTGTTAAACTAACTTTCATAGTTTCATTTAATATTTCAACATAAATATGAAGGACAAGTTAGTGATCTTTAAAAGTGTAAGCTAGTTTTTTTCATTGGGAAATGAGAAAACAAGACGGAATACTTGTAGCGACTAATCGAAATTATATATTAGTTTCTCCTATCTATTTATGCTATATATTGTTTTTATTTTTTTAAATATATATTGTTTACCAAATAAATTTTTATATACTGTTTATTTTCAGTTTATATATTTTTATATAGTGTTTTTATTTTTTTTAATATATATTGTTTACCAAATGATTTTTTTATATACGGTTTATTTTCAATTTATATATACTCTCACTATAGAATAATTATAGTATGCGTCCCTTAGTATCATGTCCCTCTCTTTTGTTTACAAGAATTTTTTTTTTAAAACTTGAACCCCCTATGATAATATCAAAACATTAAAAAGTGTCCAGTGAAGTACAATAATGGTGAGAAATTCCTTTTTGTAAGATCCACGGAATGAGGAACAGGTGGCCGAGGTGGGATGACTCAATTAATGGCACCCTCTTTTTTTCTCACATTTAAAAGAATGGTCCTCGTCTAGTGTTGTGTTGTGTTATTATAGCTCCTCCACCCAGTCCATTAATTCTTGGGGCTGATGGGATGTTTCCACATGCAACAATTCTGAAATTTGCATGTTTATCCATACTTTTTTTGAGTTATTTTTTGAAGTGATCTTATAAAAAAAAATTGCTAAAATAATACTTATGTTTGATTTGTACAAACAATATTTTTTAACTTTAGGAGAATCTTTTTTCTTTTTTCTTTCGAAGTATTTGTGAGTCGTAAATTAATTTTTCTGCTTCTTCTCTTTGATTTGATAGAAAAAAGTGATTTCGAAAAAATTTGAAAAACAAAAATATAGCCACGCTCCTGAAATCCTAAAATGCTATTCGTACAAATTCAATGATAAATATGTTGTTTTTGTATGAAATTATCTAAAAAATACTCGGCAAATTGTGCTCAAATGACATTGAGTTTTACAATAGTTTTGTTAATTTTGTTGCTTAGGATAGAAAATTTGTCCAACATTTATATCTCTTATGTATTATTAGTAATTATTTAGTTAAAAAAATATTGTTACTAATAAATGGTACAAAGAAATTAATCATGAAATATGAGCAAATCTAACTCATTGATTGAAAATAAATTTTTTTGGTTATCATTATTTATATGTACACTTTTATGTGTCAATAATTTATAATTATTTTTGTGGATTTTTAGAATGGCACGTCACCTTATATTAATGATATTGTTATTGTTGTTGCTTGTTCCGTTCGTGCTAAATTAATTTTACCCAAGGACTTATCATTTAGGAAGTATGAAAATTGATAGAATTTAAAAATATTACCTATTTAAACAAAAATAATATTATTTATCTCTTTTAAAAAAAATTAGTGATCTTAATCAAATATTGTATTTCTATTACTAAATTATTCGAATATAAATTCATTTCAATTTTTTCTTTGTTTTAAACTCCACATAATGATAATTTTCGGTTTAATTTTTTTCTCATTTAAGCATGTGACGTTAAAATATGTTAAAAAAATATATGAAGAAAATATAAAATATTTTAACATAATACATAATTTATACAATTAGATAATTAAATTTCTAAAAGTTGATATAACAGTTTATTTAGTTTTTCTATTAACATCAAATTTAGAAAAATCATGGCGCGAAAATTATCATTGTGCTATAAAGAGTATTGCTTGTATGAGTAAACCAATCATGTAAAAATAATTGTGATATAACCCGCGAATTCAAAATCTACGAATTTGTGAGGATATATGTGCAACTTGACCCAAAAGAGTAAATGAAGATAGAGATTGAACCATTGTTCTCATCAAAAAGAAGAAATCATAGGGTATTTAATGAGCCGATTATGCAACGGTTTTGAAACCTAGAGGAAAGCAGATAAGGACCAACTAAGGACAAGGGTTAAATTAAATATATGCCCTCTGCTAAAATTTATCTAATTGTAGAAAAATAGAATGGTAAAAAAATATACTAATTTCCTATAATATTTCTCATTGTTGCCGATGATCTTTGACCTAGTTGATTGTGTATCATGCATACCATTCAAGAAATTAATAATTCAATTCAAATTTGCGACAATGATAAATGTGAGAGTTCGAATCTTCTCCAACATATAAAAAAAATTCCCTTTTTTGTAGTCTTATTGATTGAGAGATGCTTATTCATATGTCAGATGTGGTGGAAAGTGATCTTGAATTTCCACTGTAATAAGTTTTTATGACTAATTGATTACTATAGTATAATTCATCAATTTTAAAAGAGAAAAGGGTTCAGATAATAGAAGAAATAAATCTTTATCTAAATCAATAAAATATATATACTTGAGTCATGCCAATATACAAAAATAAAATCGTTGAGCGACAAACAAGCACCAAATTTGTGTTACTATGATCTTTACTGAAAATGATAATAATGTTAAAAATAGTCACTAATGAATCTAATGACACTGAAATTATGTTACAAAAAAAGATTCTTATTAGACGATTCCAACATTACTGAAACATACATTGACTGACTACAAAATGAAGGAAATATTGATTTTCAGTGTTGTTGTTGACTCATAAAACAAAAATAAAATCGATGTAAAATAAAATTAAATGGCAATCGGACCATCATCTAAATTTAATGTTGACATCCGTTTTGTTTATGTGTCCATTTTATATTATGACGGGTTTTTATTTTCAAGCCTTCGAACTCATTATGCGATATAACTGAGTAAAGTCGATATGTTGCAAATCGTCTCTTCATATATACACCATATGTTCTCATGACGAACAAAACTTTTATTCCCAACACAGGTTTTAGACATAGTTGATCAATTCACGAATAATTCATGTATTAAAGACGCATTTTTCGAATAATTCAAAAAATCGCGAAATTCGCGTCTCCATTTCAATAATTCGCATTCATTCACGATTTTTTGACAAGAGAAAAATTCAACCCGAATTTTACGAATTTTTACCAAATAATAATGTTTTTCTAATTATTTCTAAATAAAAATTTTGTATTTACATAATTTATATATTGAATTATTATGAACAATTAACCGAATTGACGAATTATTACTATCTCAGTTTTATATGACTGAATATTTGACCGACTTAGAAAACGTTAAATACGAATTATACATAAACCTATTCCAAATCGTATTATTCACATATTATGAATGACTAACTATGGACTTTTAGGCATCGTTTATAGATTGGAGTGGAGATGGTTGTAAAATTGTAACCTAGATATTGTACCATATCTTTTATAACTACTATATTTGTATTGGTGTATTTCATATGATATGTATGTTAACTATTTTGATATGATTAATTAGACTATTATACCATTCAATTTCATATCATTCAATTACATAACTTTGAACTTTGATTATAGAAATAAAAAATAATAGTGATAAAAATGACGTGATACATTGATTTTGGCATGAACATCTTCAACTACTCGGATTTAAATAATTGCAAGTAAATAACAGAAGAGTATTCAATACTGGGGTTTTACAAAAAAGAGGTGTGGGAAAAAGAAACCTATTTCATTACTAAAAATAGGCAACAATAAACCATGGTCAGTCCTAGCCAGCCTGTGCATGGTCGAACCACTGAACCAAAATTGGAAATAGAGCCCCAATGAGAAGATTCTCTGAAACCTTCTCTAATTGGAATTTGCAATTTACTACTTAATTTTTGGAGAAAATCGCCCCTTTTATAAGATAATGTTGACAATAGTTTGGTACAAGTTTGTAAATTGTTAAAAGTACAAGTAATTATCGAATATAAATTTAAATCAGTGTTTATTAACTTTGTACATGTTGAAATCATCAATAATCATTTCAATTATAAGAAAAAATTGGAAATTTAAAACTTGGCATCAAGCAAACATTACTTCTATACATCTAGTTGTGGGGTACGCAAAGACTTCAAAAAATATTATTATACATCATTTTCTATGAGAGACTATACATTAGTATACATCATTTTCTTTTATAAAATTGTGTTTATATGTATTTATAAAAATATTTTGTAATGTTTGCTATTAATTTATAAAGAAAGATCAAGGGAAGCGATTGTATATATGTATTTTTCATTGAGGTATCTAATGTTTGCAAGAACTGAAAAATATATCATAGTATTAATATATAAAAATTGTTACTGAACAGTTACTCCTTTGTAATGTGAAAGTACAAAAATATTTTTATATATGCACATTCCAGTTATAAATTTCGAAAGATACACGCACACATATAAAAAGAAAATTTTCTTAATTTAACCAACATAATCTAGAAGTCAAAAAAAAAATTCTAATATTAGCACTCATAGCATTTTTACCCTAAACATCACTACAACAAACTTTTACACAACTAAGTCATAGAAACTTATGCACATTGGATCCATTGCATCCATCCATATGTGATATGTGGCACCACCCTAGTTTTTCTCCTTTATTTCCCTTTTCCACTTGATAGAAGATAAACTCAGTATGATTGAATGTTAAGCAAGATAATGGGAACCAAAATATTTGAGTAGGTCATCATATTCTGCTTACCAATATAACATGCTCTGTTTACCATTTGTCAAGAGAAAACAAGAAAAAGTTGAACAATAAAACGTAGTTACTAGAGCTCAAAGGGGCCAAGTCTATGATCACCAAGCCTGGATTTGTAGGCAGCTCTTTTGTACTCGCCCCATGTGAAGTCTCTGTACAAGCTGAGCTCGCCCTCCTTCATGAGCTGTGGGATGGGTGCAATTCGCTGAGACAAAGGGGGACCTCCAAAATATATCATGGAAACCCTAGATTTCAAACTGTTGGCCACGACCCTGTGCCTCACACTCCTGAACCTCCCATTTGTCAGAACCTACATTGATTGAATGAGCAAGAAAATCATCATAACATCACAAACCCAAAACCCTAAAACCAAAATAATCTAGACCTAGCAAAAAAAAAATAAAGCTAAGGGGGAAAGGGAAACAGGCAAAAGGAAGGATTTGGGGGAAAATGAAAGAAAAAAAAATAAAAAAAAATAATATATATATATATATATATATATATATATATATAAAAAAAATCAATAATCATTGATTTTTATATTTTACAAATGGTAATGTATAAAAAGCGCAAAATAGTGACGGATCATCAGTAGCATCGAACTCACTGGATTCTAGGTGGTGACTCTCTACCCTCCTTTCGCGATACACTGATAAGTCGATTCGTAATATATTATTTTGTCATATATATATATATATATAATTTTTTTATTCTACAAAACTAAAATTTAACGACGCATATATTTTTACTTTTTTTTCCCCCAAAAATCATCTTGAACGCGCAATATCAGGTCCAAAAGTTGAAGGTTTAAAAATAGTCCTCTTCAAAGATGAGAGAATACTTTTGTGTTGATGCTAACTAAGAAACAGACTTGATAATGACATAAGTCTGAACACTATAATTAAATACAGAATGTCTTATTTTTTATTAGATATTTATTTTTATTTTTGCAACTAACAAATATTAAACGTAGGATGCTATTGTACTCTAAAAATAAAGTCAATAGAAACTTATAAATCATAATATGAACATGTCTATTTCTGAAAGTGAGGGCATGGAAACTCACAAGTCCTATATATTTAATGTCGAATGTCTGTTCAAGGAGTTGACCCAATATATGGTCGAATTTTATTGAGATAAAAAATTCTTTATAATTTTTCTTAGGTTTTTTTCAACTTGTCATAGGCTCAATAGAAATTTATTTAATCCCTAATTACTTCACTCAAAATAATTTGATTTTCAACTTGACTATCTTGAGGCAAAATTGACAGAATTTGAAATTTCATGATAATCAACTTTCCCTTTACAGCAAACTGAAAATTGCTTGAACCCAAAAATCTGGAGCAAGATCTGGAGAAAGTCAAAATTTTCTTTTTCTTATTTTTTCTTTGAAATAAACAAAGTCAAAACTCCCAATAATGCTATGATTCTTTGATTTAACAGTACTAATAAATTATCTGGTGGTATTGAATATTGGGTTGGTATACTAAATGCATAATCAATTAAATTGCATGATAACAGCAGGCTGCCCCACAGACAATAAATTAAGAAAATCATGAGGTAATTGAAGTTAAAGAAAAATCTAAATTATAACTTTTTGCAAATAATATTATTCGAAAAAATATTAATTATAAACTTTTTGCACATAATAAACACAAAAAGAAAATGAACCTGCCAACTGTTGGCACTTAATTATACATCATGTCATTATCGAAAAACATATCAAAATATTATTTATTATCTGGCAAATAAAATAACTCGGACCTAGTTAGTTACCTTTAATAACTTTATCATGTAGCCAATTCCTATTTGTCCAGCCAATTTTAATGCTAAAGAATAATAAACACAATGGTACTAGAAACTTGAAAAAAAATTATTTGACTACGAAATAGACAGTCAAAACAATGGTGATCTTCATTTTCAAAACAAAAAAAAAAAAAAGATGTAGACACACAAAATTGTAACAGACAAACCTGCAATGAATCACCAACATTGATGAAAAAGGCCTCTTTATCCGAAGGAACGGAGAGCCACCGGCCGTCTTTCAGCGCGATTTGTAGGCCCGACGTGCCGTTGGATCGCAAGAGCGAGATGATTTGAGGGTCCGTGTGCTCTCCAAATCCGGTTAGTCCACAATTGAAGCCTTGAAGTATAGGGCAAGGAGGGTAATGATTCATTCTGAATACCTCATCTCGCTCGTCAGGTTTCAATAGTTTGCTCAAAGCGTCTCTCGGTTGCAGTCGCAATCCATCCGCCATTAGTTCGAGTACTTGCGAGACAAGTTTTCTTATTGAAGTTATGTACTCATCCAAATAAGATCTGCATGCAAAAGAAGGAGAAGAAAAATATTGTTACACTTCATTTTAGGGAAAAGAAGGAAAAAAAAGATAAACATAATTTGAGCGGTAAGCGGTACCGAAACAAAGAGGAAGAGGGGTCTTTGAGAAACGAAAGAGTGGATTGATCCAATAAATTGGAATTAACAGACAGGAGGAGATACTCGAGCCAACCAACATCTCCATTGAGTCCGATCTTCTTACTTCCGTATCCGAACGGATTCGACGGTCCAAATTTCTCCTTCTCGGTCTGAGGCAGAGAGAAGAATTTGACTGCTTCAGCTTCGAGCTTCTCCACCAAATTTATGGACACGCCATGATTTGTCACTTTGAAGAAACCGAATTCTTTGCATGCTTTCACAATTTGTTCTGACGAGCCGGGGCTCGAGAGATCAACAGACGGGATCGAAGGAGGAGTATCGCCGCCCGGATCAGAGGACATGATGAGAGATATTGGGTCTATGACTGGATTTGCTAACACTACCATGGCTGTGGTTTAGAGAGCGAAAGAGGTTGAGAGGCTTAAATGAGGTTTAGTTTGGAGAGAGTATGAATGGCATGCGCAGAGAGAGGGAGCGAGGAGGGAGTATATATAGGGAGATTAAGACTTTAAAACAGGGGGGAGGTTAGCTCAAAATTTCACACTAAAACCGACAGTAATTGCTGATTTGTTTGCAACAACCCCCTGTTTTATCAAATAATAAAATAATAAATTACTATTTCATTCCACAGAGACACAGGAAGTCTCGACTCGAAGCGAGAGATAATTTGACTTAGAATTTGACTGTGGAACATCAATACTGTGACGCAACAGGCTGCCACGTGCTGGGCCGAGACCGAGAGTCTCCATGCGCGCCGTTTTGGGCCGTTCGGTTGAGTCGCCCCTCTTCTTCTTCTTCTTGGATTGATATCAGTCCTCAACTTCATTTACACTTTTTTTATGTACAAGACGTCTTCTCATCTTCAGTTAATATAACGGAATGAGTGTCCGAAGATGAATGGAAAAGAACATAATAAAAAAAGATTAATGGAAAACAAATTAGGGATGGATAAAACTTTTTTTGTGCGTTTTATAGATTCTGAATTCATCAGTCATCGTGACTAGGATTTGTTAGGCATTTTACTCAATCAATTAAACTAGGGAAATGGGAAATCATGACAGGGTATTGTATCGATTTTGAAGCAACGGATTAAAATTATATACTGTTTTTTTACGTTTCTATATATGTTATATAATATTTTTATTTTATAAAATATATACTGTTTACTGAATGAATTTTTATATACTGTTTGTTTTCAGTTTATATATTTTTATATACTGTTTTCATTTTTTAAAATATATACTGTTTTACCGAATCAATTTTTTATATACTGTTTGTTTTCAATTTATATGTTTTTTATCAATTTTTATATACCGTCGCTATAGGTCAGTACAGTATCAGCTCACATTAAACTATATGAGCCGAATGACATTGTAAAACTTAATTTATATTAGTTTCATAGTAAAAATTTTCAAAAGTCAGGCTTAATTTTGATAACTTTGACAATTTTTTTATTGATACACGTGTCATTATATTATTTCAGCTATATAAATTATTTATACTTCATTTTTTCACTTTACAGTTAAAATTAATACGTACCTATCCCAATTTCCACTTGAAGTAAAATAAATCTTAGTACAAAACTTCAGAAAATCAATTGATAATTGGACAGAATACCACTGCAACACGTCCCCCCTTTTCTTTTTTTACTATAATCCACATCGGCAAGAATAAGACTAGAAAAAGAAATGAAGAAAAAACGTACGGAACTCAACTGCTAAGTGTTAGCTTTTAATCCTATCTTTACTTTTATATAAAAAAATCCTATCTTTTCTAATATTCTAGATATAATTGCTCATAATTCACGTATTAAACATATATTTTTTAAATAATTCAAAAAATACGAAATTCACGTCTCCATTTCAATAATTCGCATCCATTCACGAATTTTTGACAAGAAAAAAATTCAACCTAAATTTTACGAATTTTTACCAAATAATAATATTTTTCCAATTATTTGCAAATAAAAAGTTTGTATTTACATAATTTATATACTGAATTATTCCGTACAATTAGCCGAATTGACGAATTATTACCATCTTAATTTTATTTGACCGACTTAGAAAAAGTTCAATACGAATTATACACGAACATATCGCGAATCGTATTATTCGCATATTACGAATGACTAAATATGATTCTATGTATATCAGCTATATTAAGTTATGTTCTTGTCGCAATTAATTAGGGGAATTGGGAAAAGAAGCCCCTGCATTGAATTTCCCAAGAATTAAGGGTATGCCCACGAGATTTTTGTAATTTACACATAATACAGGAGTTGTTTTGCAAAATTCCTTAAAATTTAGCTTTCTATTACTAAAATGAGAAGAGATCTTAAAATACTCCTACTTTTCTAAAGTTTTCCCATTTTGCTCTTTTAGTTTGCAAAACTGAAAATTTAAAAAGGAACCACATTTTACAAAAAATGCTCAAATTAGGAGATCCGTAAGAGATGCACTTAATCGAGTTAATTAAATCTACTTTATGTGAATTAAAATACTGTAAATTCAATTTATATTAATATAATTTATTTTTTGTTTATTAAATATTCAGTAATATAAAATAATATCTGTTCCATCATAGTCCCCCATCATAGCATGCATGTTTGAGACGGTTACCAAACCTACATTATTCTATCAACTCGGTACACAGTAATGAATTTCCTTTCTCATTTTTTTAATGGAGTCCAAGTCTATGGTCATGCGAGCAACTTTTTCACATCTATCTAGGTTGTGATGTGATTCTCTAGGGATCAGATCACATTTACAGTAGGTGTTGTGCTCTTTAAAAATGTGTAATGTGAAAAGATTGACCGTCTCTCTCCTCTCAAAGGCTCAAGGCTCAAGGCTCAAGGCTTGAACAAATAACTCTCTGTTTGTAGAATGGATTCTCTGAACATCTGGTCTGAATACACTGGCTGACTGTTTGGCGAGTGATTTTGTCCTAGACATTGTTTTTAGCTTATAAAAATTGAGTTGTTTTTTTAGAAACAAAATTTGTGCCATCTTAAATAATGTAGTCGTCCGAAAATTGGTATCTCGGATAAGATAGATGATTATAATCAATTAGCATGAATTTTTATTTAGAATTGGTAGGGCTAAAAAAGAAAATATTTTTAATGGTGATCGCCTACTGAATCTTCAAAAAAAAAAAATATCTTCAACCCTCAAACTAGCCCTTTAAAACAGCACTATCCTTCTTAAAATTAATAATTTTGTATAATACTTGAAAAGTACAGTACTTGGACTTGATTAATTACATGGTTGCCCTACAATGTGTCATAGAAAATTAGCTAGGTTTGACAGTATAATACTTTTTTTCTTATTTTAAGAGGGTATATTACTTGGGACTTGATTATGGAGGGACAGTGATAATATTCTATATTTGCCTACGGGCATGTTATCGAAAAAAAAAAGATAATATTCTATATTTAGGTTAGTTGATTGATTTGTCAACGAAAGTTGGATTCGATTCCTTCACTCGTCTCCTTCTCTCGTGTCCAAGTCCTTCCTACTTGGAATCTCTTTTATTTCAACTTATTTCACGATTTTTTTTTTCTTTTTAAAAAGCCTCAATTTTTTTTTGCATTTAGTAAATAAAACAAACCGACTCTTAAAATCCGGTAGAAAGAACTTGAAATGTGGATGACTTTGAGAGCCATCTATCGGCAATCCGTGAGTTACGCAGATAAAAAATATGTTAATTTACAATGTTTAAATTTGTAAGGAATAATTTGATAATTTTACCAACTTTTTATTATAAAATTATTTGATAAAACAACTTGCTTGAATCATGTACTTGAAATTCTTCATGTAGGCCACAATAATAGTCAGCAAGCATGCAATACAACAATCTCACGGTGAGACCAGTGTGAAAGACACCTAGTCAAAAAGGCAAAGGAGCTGTTGTTGGTCAGGGTAGCCCCTAGTTTGACAAAAGGTATAAAGCATCAACATTACTAAACAGAGAATGTTATTGTATGATATTTAGAATAGATTCTCCGTTTTGCACCCCAAACCCTACAAATTTAATATAATGGAATGAAATTAGTTGATTCTTCAATTAAACTAATACAAGAATCTGGAAAAAAAAAAATTGAAGTTGTAATTCAAATTTAACAAGTTCATTTTTCATGGTTCATTCATCTTTCAAAAGAGAAATGCGTATTTAAAATAGTTTAAACTTATTGTACAGATTTTTCAAGTTGAATATAGAAAGATACATTCATCTCAATTTCAGAAAACTAATAGATAATGATAGGATGCGAATTCCAGACAGTAACCACTTATTTCAATATGAAAAGAATTAAGAACAAAATTACAAAACGCATATATATTGCATTAATATTATTACTAATTGATTTTTGTAATGCGGATTATGTACTCATACAGAAAAAACCACTAGTTTTTTTTTGCAAAAAAACCGCCACACAAATTTTGTAGATTGTCTTCAAATTCAAATATTTGAAAAGAAAAGCTAGATTTCCAAGTGTTTGTTGAAGAATTATTATAGAAGCCTATCAACCAAAAAACTCTCATGAAAATAAATAAAAATTAAAAAACTGGGGGACTTCTAGAGTCCCCTCAAAAAAAAATATATAATAATTCGAGCGGAATTCATGAGTACTCTTGGTTCTGAAATTTAAGCAAATAAATTAACATACTAGGAGATAAATTCATGAGTCATCCGTGTAAGGATTCCATGTTATATAAAAAAATTTAAGTATAAGACTATTAAGTTTTAAGAGAAAAGAATAACAATTAATGACTTATCATTGATGAATTATTACACATACAGACGCACTTGACAAAACAATACAAGAGACATTCAATGCATTTTTGTTCTGAATGAATTTGACATGTTACAAAAAAATCAGGAATATCAATTAATGGCTTACCATTGATGAATTATTACGTATGCCGACGAACTTAGTAAAACAATACAAGAGACACCTAATGCATTTTTGTTGTGAATGAATTTGACATGTTACAAAAAAATCATATATTATTTATTTATTTTTGTTCATATTATTTTCTCTTAAAACGTGGTGGTCTTATACTTCAATTTTTTTAAATAACATGAAATCCTTACACGGAGGACTTATGAATTTGTCCCCCAGCCGTTAATTTATTTGCTTAAATTTCGGAACCAGAGAACTCATGAATTCCGCTTGAATTATTTATTTATTTTTTTGGAGGAGACTCCAGGAGTCCCCCAGTTTTTTAATTTTTATTTATTTTTACGAGAGTTTTTTGGTTGGTTATTTGTTTGGACTATTTTAGGAGGATTGGGCTAAATAATTTAGGAGACTCGGGAAGTCGAATAAAATTTGAAAATAAGTTATTTTGAGAATAATTTTTTTTATGTATCAGTTTAGGAATCTTAACTGTAAACAATTCTTTCTTCACGTGTTAGCATGCTACATTCTTTTTCAACTATTCTTGACCACTTTTGGCATGTAAAAAATAAAAAAGACTATTGTTGACTGGCTGTCAATGTGTAAGGACCATGGTTTTTCTTTTCTTTTTTTAATTTTTTTCATTAATTTTTAATCTCTTTAATTCAAAACTAAGTACTCTTTAATTCAAAACATACATATATTCATACAGGCCAGATTTCCGATCATTTTGTGCTTTTCGATCACCTGAATTTGGATGAAGTTTGATTATAATCAAACCATGAATGGATTACCTAACTTTTGAATTATTTCAAGTGAAAATTGAGTTATGCCAATAATTGAACAAATTATCAAATTTTATAAGCTCAACTCGAGTTCGAGGTAAGAAAATTTCGTAAACAAATTTTTAGTGGTAAATGAATATGAAGCCCACGTATGCAATGATGCAAATTTCAACTAAATTTTACATTTCACTTGACTTCTTTTATTTTTGACTCCTTTTGACGCCCACAAAGTGCAAAAGCTGGAATATACGGAAAAGAATGATGAAGTTTCAAACGTGAATATCTTTTCTGATCCTCCATGCAGATTGCAGAAAGAATATCGGTGACATGATGTAAAGGTAAAAAGCGCGGGCAGTTCGATTTGGGTCATTTTGGATTCGAATCAATTCAAATTACATGTCGTTTCGGTAACAAATTATTTGAATTATTGATCATTCGGATCACAAGTTGCTTGGATCAATCATGGGTCATTTGTGTTTCAGTCCTTTGTGTAACGAGTTGTTCCAATAACGAATTCAGGTGTCATTTTATTTATATTTGGCCATCATATTTAAGTTTCGGATAAAGACTAGGCCACCGGTACGTCATTCAGGTTGGTGTTTAATGTTATCTGAGTCAGTAATTTCAGGATGCTAATGAAATTATGAAATTCCAATAGATCATATGAATTCGGGTCAAGATCAGGTAGGAGGCATAACAGATGAGTCATTGGGTCATTTTAAGTTACGGGTCCTTCGACTTTCGCATTTTTGGATCATTGTGCTATGAGTGTTGAATCATAGACTTGTCAAATTTCAGATTTGGATTAGATTTGGACGGATAGACAATTTTTTTTGAATTAGATCAGATTTTGCCAGCTCTATTTTGATAGATAATAGATAATTCCCACGAGTCAACTAACATAGCCGTGTATATATGTCAGCAAAACTATATCCAGCAGAATTTTCTGTTATAGTTAGCCGTGTATATATGTGAGCAGAGCAAACTGTAAACTATATGTAGAAAAAATTTCTGTTAAACAAGAATAGCCCTTTGGAGTGATCATGAGCCACTAATATTATTGGAGTGAACCATTATATAATAATTCCTCATAACATCACCGTCAGATTGTCATGTCCGATTAAACTAAAGCATGCTACTAATGGTTGTAGGCTTTGACAAGTTAAATCTGCCAATTATTATGCACTGGAAAATGAAAGATTTTAAGATCCCGACTACATATTTTCTCCTTTCTCTTTTGATAGTAAATAAACCATGTTAAAATATTCATAACTAAAGCATGAATTACTGATAAATACTATCTACTACTAAACGAAAAAGGTCTCCCATAAAAAAATGTTTATTAGTAAGGTCACACTAAATCATAAATTGATTATCATCTTCCTATGTAGAATATATTTCATTAAAAGAAAACTATGACATTGTATTACAGCACAATTTGAAAAAAAAAATTGAATTTTTTTTTTGTTTCTATCAATCATTTGGCCAAGTAAGCCCTGCCCTACCATGCATATGTATTAAAGCAAGATGTGGACTTGTCCAATAAACCCCCCACTTAGCCGTCAAATGAACAAATGGTGTGAGGAGAGCAGGAAAGAAAAGTAACTTGCATGATGGAAACACGAGAGAGAGAGAGAGAGAGAGAGAGAGAGAGAGAGGTTAGCCTAACAGTGCGCATACATAATGTGAGATGAAAGCTCATTCACAAATATGAACGAACAATGAATCTGATTCTTCTTAATTATTTATACATTACATCTATCACCATCTGGTAATGTCATATTATAAACTAAGTTAATATTTGTGACCTGGATTGTTGATTGTATATATAAAGATTATTTTATATATTTCAGCAATTTTGTGTAATGTATTAAAGCAAGATGTGGACTTCTCCAATTAGTCCCACTTGGCCGTCAATGTGAAGAAATAGTGTGAGGAGAAGGTGAATAAAGTTGTTGCCATTTTTCAGAAATAAAACAAACAAATAAATAAAATTATTGTCATGGCGACAAAAGTAATTTGCATGATAGAAACACAAGATGAAATAATTTGAGAAGAAAGATCACCATTGGCGATAAATGAATACCGCAGGATGATGTAAAAGAAAAAGATATGTAATATGTTCTATTGCCCTAAATTTTTTTTTTTTTGAATGGGAGCTTGAGGTGTCTATTGCCCTAAATTTGTCAGCCATCTCCTGGTTAAAGATTAATCTCGCAAGTTACCCTCTGAATTTAAATTTGTGCAAAGACAAGATGAGCAAAATTCAACCTTATTGACCTTGAAAAGATCACGACCTTCAAGCGCAAGCCCTAACACACAATTGAACACCTGATTTAAAGTAGGAATCCAACTGATTTTAGTTCAAACACTGGACTGAAAAGACCTGAATTGGTAACATTTGGTCTCGCAAGCCTAATTTATTTCTCAAACTAGGAGTTACTTATACTTCAACTATTACTTATTCAATTGTACCAAAAGCAGGGCCATATATTAAGTAAACAGCATTTTTTCACATTAAAATAACAATACCTTGATGCATTTGGTCAAAGCAAAGATTCATGAAAAACTAAAGGGGAGCACCTGATATGAAATATTCCTCTATGATTACACATACAAATAGCAAAAAAGAATAAAAGAAAACATCAATTTTAATAAGTGGTTCTCATTCAGGATCACATTTACAAAGCATGGAAAGTAAATGCACAAAAACAGTACGTGCAAACTTCATGACATTCTAATTCAAAGAAACAAAAGTTACTGCAATAAGTAGAGTTAATCCTACTCAATTAAGCCGTTCAGGAAATACCAAATAATGTCTTTAAACCTAGGAGCATTCTCAATTAGCTTTTGGAAATACCAAATAAACGTCTTTAAACCTAGAAGCATTCTCAATTAGCTTTCGGAAATACCAAATTCACAGGTTTCGACTTAGAAGCATTCTCAATTTGCTTTTTATCAATGGACGATCTACATCCCGAAATATCAAAGTATTCTAGATGTTCCAATGAACTGAGAAAGATCAAAACTGCATCGGTATCGGTTCCAAAACTTGACGGCATCTCTAATTTCCTCAATTTGGGAAGAAGCTTACAGATCAGCTTCGCTTTACGAGAGTCAAAATAATCTTCGCCGAGAAGTTTTATTTCGGAGAGGTCGGGAAAATGCCAGCGCAAAAGGCCAATAATTCCATAAAGTGTGTGGACTGCTATTCCTTTGAGAGACTTGAAATTGGCGAGAGGAGCGCAGAATATCGATCCAGGTTCTTTCGATGATGGGTAGCTGAAGTAGCGCAAATTCGGCAGCCTGAAACGATTCGTGAAAAAACATTGTATATGACATAAATGATCTGTGAAAAATGCAAATATTTTGAGAAATGCAAATTTCGGCTCTTCACCTTTGAGAAACGAAGAGGAGATCATTCTCACGAGCAATTAGAGGGAAGTGAACTTCCTCAATGAGCTCGCTTTCACGCATAAACCCTAACACACGACTCACCACCTTATCCAAAGGTATATAAACACGCGCACAAATCCTAACAGAAACGGAGTCCCAGTCGGAAAGATTCACACTCCGCCAGCATTGCGGGTGTCTGGCGGCGGCGCGCCACGGCGAGCAGACGGCGGACACGGCGAGGAGCAGGTCGAGGCTGCTCAGCCTGGGGAAGATACACGAGAGAAGATCGAAGCCCAAATCCGACCATTGACGCGAGGCTCGGCGTGGTTTGGTGGAGGAAGAAGGATGGGGATCGATCGGAGTGGGAGAAGAAGCCATTGATGAAATTTTGATGAGGAATGAAAATGAAAGGAAACGAAGTGCTTGTTGTGAAGTTCGTGGATGGAAATGTAACTGCTCAGCTATTGACTGATTTAGTGGGCTTAAGAGGCCCAAGATATATTTATTAGAAGGGAAATTTTGAAGGAAAAAAAAACTAACTTAACCTTTGTGAAATATTTTAAAAAATATCTTAGAGTTTTCAGATTTTCAAATAAGCTAATGTAATTAGTATTTTCATTTTCAAAAATCTATGTACTATCTACTTTTTCATGTAATGACATGTTTATTTTTTAGAAATATTAATGCAATAATTTGCGTTCGATAAAAATTGTAATTTAGTAAAAATTGAATATTTTTTATATTTATTAATTTATTAAATAATTTAATATAAATAATTTAATAAATAATTCAGGAAAAATTAAATAATTCAATTATGATATAATGGTTCACTCCAATTGTATTGTTGGCTATTTTTTTTAGATAACTCATTGGGTTGTTAGACTTGTTAAATATTGAGTTACATGCGTTCGCCGTTTAAGCTAACAAGTTTTAGTTGTTGTTGGCTATGTTATCATAATTTCTCATATAACATAGGCATCAGATTGTCATATGCGATTAAATTGCAAGCATGCTACTAAATTGGTGTGATTGTAGGCTTTGACAAGTTAAATCTGCCAATTATTATGCACTGAAAAATGAAAGATTCTAAGATGACTACACTTGCTCCTCTCTTCTGATAGTAAATAGAACATGTTACATTCATAACTAAAACTTGATTTACTGATAAATATATTACTAAACGAAAAAGTCCCATCAAAAAATTGTTTATCAGAAATTCTTTGGAGTATCACTAAATCATAAACTGACCAATTAAGCCCTGCCCTACCATGTATATGTATTGAAGCATGATGTGGACTTGTCCAATAAAATCCCACTTAGTCGTCAAATTAAGGAAAAATGTGACGAGAGGATAAACAAAAGTATTTGCATGATGGAAACACGAGAGGTTCGTCCGTGAGCTCATCCATGAGGTGAGATGAAAGCTCATCATAAATATGATTGAATCTCCTTCGTTACACGATTGTTCCTAATTATTTGTATATAACATCCATCAACAAGATAGCATTATATCATAAGTTGAAGTATTTGTGCTATAATGTTGAATTGTAATAAAATATGCGCGTATGTGTTTAAAGCACGATGCTGACTTCAATTAATCCCACATAGTCGTCAAAATTCAAATTTGAGTAAAGAGAAGATGAGCAAAATTCAAATTTATTCACCTTTGTAGTAACGAGGTCAAGGTCATGAACATCGGCGATCAGAGGGAAGTTAAACCTACTCAATAAGCTCACTTTAAAGCACAAATCCGAAAACATGATTGAACGCCCGATTTAGAGTAACAGGAATCATAACGGTAATTGACTTCCAATCAGAGAGATCAAGGATCCACGGGTAGTAACGGTCTCTAGCGGCAGCGATAGAAGAAGGGAAAATCAAGCAACTATACCGCGTTGAAGGGCCTAAATTAGCAATGTTTGGTCTCTCACAGAAAGCACAAATACTGTGCTACCAGGCCTACTTTATTTCTTAAATTGAAGGTTACTACTATACCCAAGTGTGATGCAATTATATTATGTAATGAGTTAAGCTTACATTGGACCATATTTTGAGAAGACAACATATTTACATATGAAAATGACAATATTTACATATTAAATTGAAAATCCCACACACACACGGTCAAAGTATTCAATAGTATCTGATATTAAAATAATGCCAGATAAGTACATATCGTAAAGACAACAACTTAATTGCATGCGCAAACTTCTTGACATTCTAATTAATTCATGGTTAGGAAAGTTCATGAACTCCTTTGTCAGCCAGTCACACTCAAGTCATCGAGTCAGGAAACATTAAACAAACGTCTTTAAACCTAGAAGACTTCTCCACAATTACTCCTTTGTCAAGCCGTCTTTTGCTTCCTGAAATATCAAGGTATTCTAAATATTTCAATGAATCAAGAATCATTACAATTTCTTTCTCGGTGATTCGGCAAGGCTTCGGCATCTCTAATTTCCTCAATCTCTTAAGAAACATACAAATATGCTTCAAATAATGACAGCTGCAAGGAACTTCACAGAAGAGTTTTAATTCAGAGAGGTTGGGAAAATGTAGGATTATTTTGGAAAGCAAATTGGTTGTTTGAAACATGACTATATGGACTGCCATGCCTCTGAGAGATTTGAAATTGGTGAGAGCAGAGTGGAATGTCGATTCAGGTTCTTTGCATGTTGGGAAGCTGAAGTAGAGCAAATTGGGCAGCCTGAAATTCAAGTGAAAAAGGAAAATATTTTGTATGAATCAAATGAATATTTTGTGAATAACATAAATGAATATTGCAAAATGATGCACAAGCACCGGTCTAAATCTTCTGTTATTTAGAAATGAACAAGCACTAATTGGTGCCCCAGATTTGAATATATTCCTGTTTCTTGATTACAAAATAAAGAAGACAAAACAAAATTCAAATATTTTAAGAACTGCAAATCAAACATTCATTCTTCACCTTTCAGAAACCAGCAAAAGATCTTGCTCACGGGCAACCAAAGGAAAGTAAACTTCCTCAATGAATTCCCACTCAATCACAAACCCTAACACTCGATTCACCACCCGATCGAAAGGTACATAAACCGGACTCTTAGCAGAAAACGAATCCCAGTCGGAAAGATCGAGAATCCGCCTCCGAAGGCAGCGAGGGTGTCTGGCGGCTGCGCGCCACGACGAGCAGATGGCGGACACGGCGAGGAGCAGGTCGAGGCTGCTCAGCCTGGAGAAAATGCATAAGAGAATATCGACGCTCAAATCCGGCCATTCACGCCCGGAAGAAGGGGCGGCGCCGCCGTCGCCGGGGATAGGGCGGGGCTCGATCGGATTCGGCGAAGCCATTGATGAATTCTGATCAAAATTGCTATGTTTCATTTATCTATTAATTATAGAGTTTGATTTAGTGCGCTGAAGAGGCCCAAAATATATTGTTTGAGCATAATTGTCAGAAAAAGGAATTATTCCAAAATTGGTGTTTTATTATGAAATTAGAGAGAATTGCTTAGTTAGGATTAATTCTAACCCCTTATTTTTCATCTACTTTTGAGCTTCATCAAAATGTCACATTATCATTTTTATCTCAATCGTTCGATCAATTTTTTTGTCGAATCTTAGCCATTCATTTTCTCAAATTTATTGATATTTTATAGTAATATTTATGTGGTTATCAAAACATAAACATATGATTGGTTGGATTAGTGTTTTGTGTTCTATACTCAATTTAGTGAAAACCGTTGTGAGTTTATTTGTGACCATCAGATCTTAATCAGATGGTTTCAATTAATAATAATGCAAAGTTATGTTCAATTATTAATATCAATAATTAATGACAAGTTCACTCATTAAAATATGAATACTTTTTCTTTTCTTCTTTAAAAAATTATAATTCTTAATGAAATATTTTATTTCTAATGTTAAAATCATCAAATATAAATTTGTTGAAATTTTATCTTTATTTTAAGTTCCATATTATTATGGTTTCAATTTTCTTCTTGCTAAAATATGTGAAAATAAACTATATAAAAGAAGATGCACAAAAATGATATGCTCATTAACTTATACCTTATATCTTATTTTTCATCTCTCTTTGAGCATTCTCAAAAGATTTATTATTATCAATTTTATCTCGGTCGCTGGATCAATTTTTTTTTAAATCTTAGATTTTCATTTAAATTATTATCACAATATCACATGTACCAAGAGTTAATGAAAAGTTTACTCATTAAAATATAAATTATTTTTATTTTCTTCTTTAAAAAATTATAATTCTTAATGAAAGATTTTATTTCTCATATTAAAATCATCAAATATAAATTTGTTAGAATTTTCTCTTTATTTTGAATTCCATATTGTTTTCCAAATTTTTTCTTGTTAAAATATATGAATATAGATTATATAAAATAAGATGCATAAAAATGATATGCCAATTAACGTATATCTTATACCTTAGTTTTCATCTCTCTTTAAGCATTCTCAGGAAACGTATTGTCAATTTTATCTCGGCCACTGGATCAATTTTTTTATTTAAATCTTAGCTTTTCATTTAAATTATTATCACAATATCACAAGTGCCAATAGTTAATGAAAACTTTACTCATTAAAATATAAATAATTTTCCTTTTCTTCTTTAAAAAATTATAATTCTTAATGAAAGATTTTCTTTCTCATATTAAAATCATCAAATATAAATTTGTTGAAATTTTCTCAATATTTGTAGTTCCATATTGTTATGGTTCCAATTTTAGTTTTTCTTGATAAAATATGTGAATATAGACTATATAAAAAAACATGCAATAAAAATGATAAGCTCATTTAGTCTTATCATATTATTTTATCTCTCTTTGAAAATTCTCAAGAGAACTATTTCTCAGCCGTCAAATAAAAAAAATTCAAATCTTAGATTTTAATTTAAATTATTATCATAATATCACATGATTAGTTAATATTCGAGTGTTATATATCCGTTATGCGAGAACTATCATATCAAATAAAACTTCGAATATTAAAAATTATATTATATTACTTAATGTATTATTGGTTTCATAATAACATATGTGTAATCCATACAACTTTAACATCTAAAAAAAAAGAAAAATAGCGGTGACAAATTTTTGAAGAAAATTAGTAATGTTACATTTTCCTACATAGTATACATATTTTTCCCATATATATAATATTAAATATAATTATTATTTTTTATTTTAAAGTTAGTCATATCTTGTATTTTATTTTTTCGATCTCATTCATTTAAGCCTCGATTAATACTTAATTTCTTTTTCTAATATAATATGTCAAGACATAATGACATAAGAAACCGAAAAATAACAATTTTGAATTCTTATATATTATTTATGTATTATGAATTCACAAACTTTAGTTTTAAATTTTTATAATTACAAGTTATACATCATTAGATTGAAATAACTATTAAAATTGAAATACTCGCCGCGAAGCGCGAGCATTATCCTAATGCGTATTAAATAGTCTATGCTCTCTATGTTTGAGTGGTGACTATTGATTAAGAAACTAATTGCCTAACTTAAAATTACAATATGGAAACATTTATAAGAAGAAGCGGCGTAAAACACAATAACAAACAGTCATAGAATATTCTACAAGCTCTTTCTATTCTTCAAAGCATTTCTAAATTGTGGTTGCTTGGAGGCCAAGATAGTTGAAATGAAACAAATATAGAGCTCATGAACCGGATTTTGAATTAATCATAAAGCTTAAATAGGGAAAGAAATAATGAAAATAATTTTTTTTTTATTTAGACTTATATGATTGATTTAGGATTCGGTTGCATGATCCATAAATTTTTGGCTTAGATGTGCCGTTTTGTATGTTTTTAATTCAATTTAAGAATATATTTTTAGATTCATTTTAAGAATACATGATGGTTGCGCTCTGCTTTTGATATGACATCATGTAAAAATACAACGTTGCAGAAAATCACCAATTCAAGAGAGTGATTGAGATTATAGACTTATCACAAACACAATATAAGTCCTGATTGTTAAGCTCTAGGAGGATCGAATATGCGGGCCTTGAACGGCTCCTTACTTATTGGTGGTTCTTTTCTTTCACAGCCTACATTTTGCAGTCAAGTGTTATTGGTGTGATTGTAGGCTTTAACAAGTTAAATCTACCAATTATTAAGCACTGAAAAATGAAACAAACTCTTTTTTATTTTTATTAAATTATAATACTCCGTAGGCCCTACAGAGTCTCAAAAAAGGAAAAAAAGAAAAGAAAGAAAGATTGTAAAATGCTGACTCATTTTCTCCTCTCTCTTCTGATAGCTAGCAAATAAAATATGGTTCATTCATAACCAAAACTTGATTTACTAATAAATATTATCATCTATTACTAAACGAAAAAGTCTCCCATCAAAGAATTGTTTATTGGAAATTCTTGTTTCGAGTATCACTAAAGCATAATTTGATTATCAGTTTATTGATTAGTATATTTTTCATTAAAATAAGAACTCACATAATAGTCCCTATCAATAATTTGGCCAATGCCAATTAAACCCTGCCCTACCATGCATTATATTAAAGCACGATGTGGACTTGTCCAATAAAACCCCCACTTAGCCATCAAATGAGGAGAGGATGAACAAAAATATTTGCATTATGGAAACATGAGAGTTTCGTCCAGCACGCATGGCATGCATGATGTGAGATGAAAACCCATCATTGATTAATATGGATGAATTTCCTTTATTTGGCGGCCCTTCATAATTATTTTTATGTAACATCAATCACTATGTGATGTTGATTTTGTAACTTAGATTGTTTATTTGTGTTAAATAAACATATTATAATACATTTGTTATACATTTCAAAAAATATGTAGGAGACATGAAAGTTGATGTTGATTTTTCCATAAAAATCTCTTTTTTGCCGTCAAAATGAAGAAATAGTGTGAGGGAGAGGGTGAAAAATAGATGATTGTCCTTGCAACAAAAATAATTTTCACGATAGAAACACGAGTGGTTAGTCTACCCTCGCATGCATAATGTGAGATGAAAGCTTAACATTGGCAAATATGGATGAATCTTCGTTCAGCAATTCTTTTAATTATCTATATGTTGCATCAATCACCATATGATAGTATTATATCGTAAGTCAAATTAATGTTTTTATCTAGATTGTTGAATTGTATTAATTAAACATTATATTAATTTTATGTATTATATAAATTATGTGTCTATAAATTAAAGCATGATGTTGACTTCTCTCCAGTAAATATCACTTAACCGTCGAAGTGAAGAAATTGTGTGAGAATAGGGTGAATAAAGCTGTCCTTTTAAGTGGGGGGCTCAGTAGAATTTATGCAGGTTATGGATATCTTGAAAGTGAGCCTGTTATGAAAAAGTCTAGCATTATAATCAACCAATGTTATTGGGCTTGTATTAAAGATATAGAATGACCTTTTTAAGCCCAATGATATCGTTTGAGTGTGAGCTTGGATCAAGAATATCATTTACATATTAATTAATGCAAAATTAAACCTATAAAAATCTTTAATAATTATTTGATGTAAAATCGCCTTCAACGCAATAAAGAAAACACATTCAATACAAACTGAAATTGTTTGGCATATAGTTTTGTAGAATCGCAGAGAAAGTTATGGTCATAGAGAAATAGAGAATAAACTACATAAACTGTAGAATCTGCAATTTTTTTATACAGTTTGATGTTGATATTAAAAGCTACAAATTTGAATAGATCGGTAGATAATGTTTTAAACAGAGACCGACTTGCTAGTTCCATAGGGTTAAATAAAGGAATCAAATAAAATTGTCAGAATGTTAATTTATTCGCCCTTGTTTTGTGCCTCTATTAATCTGAAAACTTGGCCCTGATTTACATAAGCTTTTATTTTTAATTGAATTATTTTTTATCCATTAAAATTTGAGTCCAATTTTTATCTTCAAGCATTTGATCTGATAATTTACCGATTCAACAAGAAACAATAAGGAAAAGAAAAAAGTCTTAACAACAAAATAAATAATAATAAATAAATATCTATTAATTAATCCAAAAAGCAAACCTCTCTCTTATACAGTCTAAAGAGAGACACTCATATAAAACATACCAACCAAACACATAAACCCACAACAATTCAATAAATTAAATAAATATCTCCCACTTAAAACCAAAATACAATCCTCTCAATTTGCGGCAAAAGCGATCAGTGAAACAAGAGAAGTCAAAAGAAGCGCACAAAAACTCGGAAGAAATTCAGCCGAACCGTTTTCCATTGCTGGTGCTGGAGCTGGAGCCATTGTAGACATGAACCCCTCCTGAGCATTCGCCATGGCCATGGACAGAACCAAGGTCACCAAAACAAGAACCAAGCTCTTCATTGAAGCCATTCGAGAGAGATTGTTGATTTCTTTTAAGAGAGAAGAACAGAGAAATTGGGATTTCTTTTTTTTTTCTCTTTTCAAAGTAGTTTGAGCGGATGAAGTGAGTTGATGCTGAAATGGGGTGGAATTGGTGGTATTTATACAGGAGAGAAAGGGGCATTGAATATTAATTGAAATTATTTGAATCATTTGAAAATAAATGAAAAAGAAAGCGAAAAAGAGCCGTTGGAGTGAAGTAGCCGTTACACATGGGAGAAATTATGACGCGTGGCCCACTTTGTTCTGTCTATCTTGTCGACTGTTGAACTAACCGTTGGAAGGTGAAGTTCTTGCGTGGACTTGGACCATAGTGGTCTTGTCATAATGTTGAAATAATGTCAAATTTGAAATTTGAATTTTGAAACTTTGCTGAGCAGAGATTATTTGGATATTTTGTTGTATATTTAGAAGAGTGGTAGAGAGAGTTAATTGATTTTTTGATAAATTATTTGAGATGATAATACTATGTGATGGGATCCGTTTTTACTTTGTTTAGGAATCATAAGAAAATAAAAAACTGACTTAACAACCGACAATAAATTCTGCGTGTATTGTCAAAAATTACGATAATATACGGGCATTTAAAATATGTTGACTAGAAATAATGTGATATTGTTCTTGTTGAGTCCAAAATCTATTATTTATTGCAATGAAAATTTTAAAAATATATTTGGGAAATAACAAAAATACATTTTGTGGTGAACATAAAATCAGGTCCATCTAACTTTATTCACACCAAAAATGAGCTGGTTTCAAAAGAGAAAAGAGAAAAAGAAGAAGAAGAATAAAATAAAGAGAAATAATTTCTTGGCGGCCAGGTGAAGTGAAAGGGCAAGTGTGGACGCCAGCCCTTCTCATTCCATTTTCCGGCTGGTCTTACTCTTGTGAATGCATTCATTGTTATAACTTAGCCGTGTTTTTTATGAGAAATTATGGGTTTTATTTCTTAACATTAAAGAATTGTATAGAATTAATTTTTGTAAAATATTATTTTCCACCAAGAACGGTTTATGAAATCTTAACATCATAATAATAAGGTGTTAGACGGGCTGACAAATTGTCTTTTTTTAAGTTTATTTTATCGTTTTCTTACATTCATCAGGTGAATGGAGTACGGAAGAGGAGATTTGGGTTCCATGTTGCTTGATGGGCTCAAATAACACTATTAATAACATCAAAACAAAATTTGATATAGGTACAAATATAACACGATATTAAACATAACAACAGAATATCAGGATCCATGACGGGCCCTTAATTTTCATGACACGAAGGCCTACTTTCAGAAAGGGCCAGTAACAAAATTCCTAGTTTTCAATAATCCTAACTTTTAAAAATTATATTACTCAACCCGATAATAAATAATAACCATAATTTTCAACACAACCCACCAATTGTTACCATGCTAATTTTAATGGCCATAGTCAAAACCGTAGACGATAACCCATTTTCAATAATCAGTTTTTTTTTTTCCTCGACAACTGCCCGTAGGCTCATTTTCAATAATCAGTTACCATACTAATTTCAATGGCCAAAACACCAACTTCAGAAGAAAAGGGGATAACCACGTATCAGTTCCAAGCAGCAGTTAGCGATTTTGTTTGGGTCGGTTTTGTTGTTTTCCTTTTCTAAGTTTTCTCTTTTTTTTTCCCACTTTTGTAATATTGGGGTCTTTCAGTTGTGGGCCGTTTTGTGGTCTTGTAATTGTTGTTTTTGAATAATAAGAGATGCCTATGGGCTTGAGAAAAAAGAAAAAAACAAGCAGTTACCGATTTCAGAACCTCAAAAATTTGAGACAAGACAATAAATCAGCTGAGTCAGATATACAACTCGGCTGGAATTGCGTAACTTATGGTCATAAGCAATTGGTGTTTGTGTCTAAAAAACAAAAAAAACAAATTCAAACAGTGCATAAGTCATAAATAACTATGATATATATCAAAATCACTGTTTCTTCAAATACAATTCAAACATAAATCTTGCCAGCCCTAATAAAAACTCAACCCCTAAAACCAAACCACACTAATTGCATATAATAAACTTATACCTCAGGCTAACTTTACCAAAGGCCATCAACTCAACTACTTTAATAATAGTTCAAAACCCAATAATCTACCATCTAAAACAAAACCAACCCAACAAAAAGCCCAAGAAAAACCCCAACAATCCTCGATCGAGCCCCACTCAACCCACCAACTCCACTCAAACCCCAAACCCTAACTTCATCAACGACCGGCCCGCAGAGCGAGCTATGATCGTCGCTCCTCATGTTATAATAAACACTATAAAATGCGACTCTTGTCCTCTCAGCTCTCGCAGTGAAACTCAAGTTTGCAAATTGGCTCGTCGAGTTCCCAACAGGCGAGTAATGGAAATTCTGAGCCTGATCGCCGGCAAAAGCCATCACGGCCATCGGAGGCTTGCACGAGTCTCCGGCCGAACCGAGAGTGAAAGTGAGGTTGTATTCTTTGTTAGGAGTGGTTTGAACCATTTGAGAAATGATTCCTTCTTTGCCGGAAAGAAGCTCGATTGCTCGTTTGCCTTGTGGAACGTTGTAATGGGCTGAGTCGATGAAGCGGACCGCTCGGTTCGACTCGACCGTCCAGCCTGGCAAAGCTGAGGTTTCTTCGTCTAAATTGGTTGGTAGTAAAACGCCAAGTGTTGTGTTTTGGAAAAGCCATGGGCCTTCTTCAAAATCTCCATTGATCACCTCGTTATCTGAAAGTAAAAAATAAATATACATGAATATTGTACTTGTTTTTTATAATTACGGAAATGAAATTCTCCACTTTTATTCAATTTAAATTATTAGACATTAAGTTCTGGAAATTTATTATGTGGTTATTGGTATAGGACAAAATGGACTCAAAATCCCTCACATCTCAGAAGCATGAACACCATAAATGATGATCTTTGTAAGTTCAATGATTTTATTTAATAGTATAATCTGTCACTCAGTACACATCAAACAGAAAAAGGACATGTAGGGTCTCCACGCATGTGCATAAGCAGTACGTTGAATATAAAATTTGGGGTATTTTGGGTTACAAAGCCTGATTTTTCTCCAAACCGTGTGAGAAGCACTATGCAAACCATTAGTGCCTCGATTACCGTGTTTTTTTTTAATCACCACTTATAATTTGCATCGGTTCCAAAACAAAAGTTTGTCTGCCACACACTGGACAAAACTCACAACCAAACCTAAGGGTGGCGATGTGGACCATGAGACCATTTGAGTCAACCCAACCCATTTACATGGACTGGTCAATGTAAGTTTGTTTAATTAAGATAAATTCACTCATGTATACCCTTCAAAACCCTAGTCAAAATATCTGTCAAAATATCAAAATTACCCTTGTGAAACTGTAAAATATCAAATTTACCCCTTCTAAGAAATTAAAATGTAAAATTTAATTTTCATGGAACACAACCATTAAAATACAACCATTAATTATCTATTGATAGTGGAATACAACCATCAAGCCCTGGTGACAAAATTAATGAGACAGTATCCGTTACTTATTAACAAATAAAAAAACATGCACCAAATTATAAACAAAACATACCGTCAACTCTATCAGGCGTGAAGAGCTTCTTAACAGCCACACTATCAATAATCGGGCCGCACGTCGGGTCCTCCTCCATGCCGGGGTTCTTGAATCCCAACTTGGCCTCTCCGTCCTCCGCGGCCTGGAAGCCCCAAGCGTAGGAGTCCCAGCCCTCCACGCTGTACAACGTCTGCAGTTCGATAGTTTGGGAGACTTGACCGACGGACACGTTCAGGGCCT
Organism: Juncus inflexus; assembly: GCA_024447665.1. Classification (NCBI taxonomy): domain Eukaryota; kingdom Viridiplantae; phylum Streptophyta; class Magnoliopsida; order Poales; family Juncaceae; genus Juncus; species Juncus inflexus. The sequence continues at coordinate 10,386,273 of JAJHPC010000001.1, read as the reverse complement.
CCATTTGGGCACAGGTGCGGGCCGCGCTGAAGGTGATGGCGTAGGTTGAGCCCTTGGAGAGGGTCAGGGTCTGGCTGAGTTCCGCGTCGTTGCCGAGCCTTGCCGCGTGTTCGCCTGTGTAGAATGTGGTTTTGTGGTAACCTTGTTTTTGGGTGGTGTTGGTTTTTTTATTTTTTAGGATGTTTTATTTTATTCTATGATTGATGAAAATAATGCTACCTACAAATGGTCTAAAAGAGAAGAAAAACATTAAAGCTACAAAGATAAAATTTGTACTCTATAAGCCTACATTAGCCCTAGACAGCTTTTATATGGCAACCAAGTCTCCTAATGTTTCGTTTTATATTGGATTTAAAAGAGTAGCCTTAATTGTCATATAAAACTGTCTAGGGCTAATTATTACGTTGGATTCTACGCCCATATCATTATAATGTAAAAATACAAAAAATTATACTATACTGCAATTCATGAAAATTGGAATTTAATTTACATTTATACACAACAAATAGTTATGAATTATCTCTTCTCATAATTTAAGTTTACCTTGTGGGACGATAAGTATCATGCCGCCTTGACGTTGTCCAGACGAAACAAGCTCGACTGTACCGTTGATGGTCCAACCCGGTATGGATGCGATCCCTTCTCCTGTTGCCGCTCTCGCAAACCCGCCTGATGATACAGTCTCAAAGTCCCCATTAGTAAGCAACCCTGCAATGCAAACAAAATTGTAATCTCACGCAATTGTTGATTGTAGTTAAAGAACATGGGGAAAAGGATGGCTACAGTTGGTTTGGTTGGTAAATGGACCCACCCAACTCATAGTTGGATCCAATATTAGATCGGTACGCAAATTAGTATTCATCATATGATGCTATTCAATAACAATCCAACAAAATTCCAAATTCATATTTAAATTGGATGATGTCATTAAGACAAGTAATTTGTGCAAAACACTCCCAATTAAATTGGATCCAATTGTGGGCCCGATGGGTTAAAGCCTAAAAAGTCAAAATGTACTGGTATTTAATAGCACAAGTGGTCCAAAACCAAAACCCATAATTAAATTAAATGCCTACAAATCTCAGCTAGGTATTATATCAAACACCTTTTGGACATTGAGGCAAGGTTGTTGTTTTAATCATTTTTCCTTATGGTCCAAGTTGTCTCAATCATATTCCTATCTAGGAAATGAATCAAGGGATTATTATATAGGCTTTAGGCATGACACAAGTAATTAATTAGCAAGGCACATGCAATAAACTGATTCATGTATGAAACTCATTATGTGATGATTTGAGTAGCGATTATGGATAAGGTGATTCAGTGACCCGCTACACGGATGGTTACACCATGATTGGCACATGAGATTTGGGTTCATTTTTTGAGATTACGAAAGAAAGGGAGATGTCAACATCTAAAGGACGTGCAATGAGACAAGGGTCAATTGGGTTCTCTATATAAACTCAATTATCCATTTAAATATCAAAACTGAATTGAAAGCAAAATAAGTAAATTATAAACTTGAATTTGGTATTAAATTTGAAAGGTACTAACTTGTTCCACATGTAACAATGCAAGATAACTAATAGAAGCTTTAATTTGGTTATTGGTAATAAATGTATAAGTGCAAAAATATTCAATGTGGTAACTTTTGATTAGGTGAATGAGTCATGCAAATGCACATGCAATGTTTTGAAATGATTTTAATTTTAATCTAAGTACTTTTATCTGTTGTACTGGTTCAAGTACTAAATTTGTTTTGTGAAGATAGAGCCATTTTTCTTGTCTTTGTAATTTTGCTTATTAAGCTATATATTTCTCTTAGCAAGAGTAAATTAAGAACCAAAAATATATAAAATGCAAACTTAAATCCTATGGAAATACATATTTTCATGGCTTTTTTAAAATTGATGTAATTTTCTACGTTTACTTGAAATCTCTGAGCCAATTTGGACAGGGCCGTGTAAAATATTTCATGGAGATAGAATTAGAAAATTTATATATTAAAATAGTATACTACTTTCTAGGATACATTTATTTCAAAAATAAATGTAAGTTATTCTCAAGCCACTAGCTAGGTATCATCTATATATTAAACAGACTCTTTTTAAGTCAAAATTCATTTGGTCCATTCAGTGAAATAAGGATCCCTTTTTATTTTATTGAGCTTATTATTCCTCTTTTTTTAATAATCAGTATTATTATTCTTCAGAAATATATAATTTTGAAAAAGCACATTAGGTTAATTTTAAAATTAAAGAAAAATGAAAAAAAGGTCTATAATGTTGTAGTATAAAATTGAAGAATTTCATTTTTAGCTTTTTCTGTTTTTTCCTCCATATACTTCCATTTTTAGTATAAAATTAAAGAGTACTTCACAATTCACAGTTTCTATATCAGAGTTTATCCTTCACTAAATGACCATCTTTTTATTCTATAGTTCTATACATTTTCCAACAGAAATTCAAAATCTAAAAAGTCGGTAAACCCAAACGAGCCTCTCAATCTAACAAACAACACCAATATGAAACAAAAACGAAAAGAATTAAGAAAAGGGGCGAAATGCAAGAGTAGCTAAAACCTCACGCTAGAGTCATCAACTAAAATCTCAACTCAAAAGACCCAATTAATCTACTAATCAGCACAATTTACCTAAAAACCCTTATGACAAGTGACAAATTAATGTACCAAAAAAAAGTGAAAAAAAGAAGAGAAATGGGAGAGCAATGCAAGCTTACCATCTTCCACATCAGCCGAGGCAAACCGAGCTAGAACAAGCCAGAGACTCACTGCCATGAACCCGGTCCATGAAACACCCATTTTCTCCCTCTCCCTCTCTCTCTCTCTCTCTCTCTCTGAAGCTGGAAATGGAGGGAACAAATACAATGGAGATGGAAGGAACTGAGCAAGCAGAAAGAAAGCACAGCCTTTTATGGGGTTGGGGCAGGGATTCCCTTTCTTTTGGCGGTATGTTAGATGTGAGGGAATATTTTATGCTTAAGTGGGAACTGGGATTGGACTTGTTTTTTTTTTTTTTTTTAATTGTCTTTTTTTACTTTTTGTTGGATTTCCTTGCTGGGGATGAGAAAGGATATATGAGGAGAAAAGAGGTGAGATTTTTGTCATTTCTAGAGCATGTTTGATTTTGAGGATTTATATTTGTTAATTCATCGTTTGATCAAATTGAGTATTTGGTATTATGAAGTGTTGTGGCTGACTTTTTTTTTTTTAACTGGCCAAAAAAAAAAATAATTAAGGAAATAGTCTAGTTTTGAAAATATTTATAAAAGTGACCGTTTCGCACAGTCACTGGACGAAATTGAGCTAGTTTCGCCCAATCACAGGGCGAAACACAGTTTCACTCAGTGACTGGGCGAAACTGGCACTGTTTACACTATTTTGCCCAGTCACTCGGCGAAACTGATAATACTGTTTCGCCTAGCCACTGGGCGAAACAGGTACTGTTCATCCCAGTAAAATAAATTTTTTTTTTTTTTTTGCCAATTTCCAGTTCCGTTCAGTGAATTTTTTTTTATTTGACAGTAAAAATAATTCCAAATATTTTATTTATATTACCAAAGAAACAATTAGAGATGTACTCATATTATTTTTTCTAGAATTTTACATATATATAATGACATATAGGCCATTAAAAACTCATAATCAAACTAATTGAGTGCATTTGTTAATTGAAGAATTGTAATCTCAAATTACATTAATATTTCTTTTATTTAATTAGTACATATGTACATAAAATTTTCAAGCTTCTCATATGAAAAATATATATTATGTTTCTTATTTCTTCAATATTTTTATTTATCTGATAATATTTTGTCCGACCAACAGACAAATTATATGTATATATTTATTAATTAAATGAAAAAAATATTAATGTAATTTGAGATTATAATTCTTCAATTAACAAATGCACTCAATTAGTTAGATTATGATTTTTTAATGGTCTATATGTCATTATTATATATGCAAAATTCTAGAAAAAATGAGTATATCTCTAATTGCTTTTTTGATAATATAAATAAAATATTTGGAATTATTTTTACTATTAAATAAAAAAAATTCACTGAACAGAACAAGTGGTTGGGCTAAACAGTATGAACAGTGCATGTTTCGCCCAGTGGCTGGGCGAAACAGTGTAAACAGTGTCAGTTTCGCCCATTCACTAAGCGAAACTGTGTTTCACCCCGTCACTGGGCGAAACTGGTCAGTTTCGCCCAGTGACTGGGCGAAACGGCCACTTTTACAAATATTTTCAAAATTAGGCTATTCCATTAATTATTTTTTTTTTTTTTTGCCACTTCAAAAAAAAAAGTCGTTGTGGCTGGGACTGGAGTAATTAATTAGTAAGATGAAAAAGTGAAATAGTTTCGCTTAATCCAAATTTAACTTGACACTTGGCATGCATTAACTACTCAACTATGTATATATAGTAAAAGATCATTGATTTAATTTTCGAAAAATACAATTTAACACATATTTAGCAAAGTTTCTTAATGTATTAAACATAAAAAAAACTACTGACCTAGCATTGATGAAATTCTATCTAATATATAAACCTTATAATTTGGGTTTTGTTGACAAGTGTCCTCTAGGATTATTGATATGAATAGTCAATTTAAACCCTACTGTATACTCTTATTATATGATATGAGTCTGCACTTTGTACCCAATAATTATTTTCATATTTTTAAGATTTTTTATTTTATTTATTAAGTTATTTTAAGGAGTAATAATATATCATAAATAGTGTCAATTAATGTTTGATATTATGATATTTTATTAGTAATAATTAATAATATAACATATTATGATATTAGATAAATTATACTAGAATAATATGGTCCCCACTTAAAAAAAAAGGATCTTTTTCATATACCTCTTTCATTTCATGTTTTTATTTTAGTCCTTACAAAATAAAATATTTTAAATTCTTTCAATATTTAAAAATCATCTTATATGTTTTTATATATAAATAAAAGCTGAGACCTGAGTTGATTCAATTTTGATATTATTTTGGAGATTTTTGAAACACCCATTGTTTATCACAATATCTTTAAAGCTCACCTAACTTTTGACATTCATTTTTGTCTCTAGAAATTATATTCTTTTTAACTATAAGAATTCAATTTAGTTTTCCATCTGTGATTTATTTTAGTAATACATTATTTTATTTTATAGAGATAATAAATTTTTTCATTCATATAATTTATGATTTAATTTATTAATCATATATACAAGAAAGTTCAAGTTCCACCTGAAGCTGACAAATGTCCCGTCTAATAGCATATTTATATTTATTTTGAGCATGTTTGATTTTGAGCACTGGTTTAGTTCGTTGTATTGTGATCTTGAGGTCTTCGGTTCGAATCCTAGAC